>CM051241.1:36367934-37742934 GCA_027917425.1 Gastrophryne carolinensis
GGTGTGATTCATCCAATTTTTGGGCTCCTGAAGCCAACTCCAGTGTATATTTGGGCTCCTGCTGCCGCTGCTGTCAACTCCTGCCAACTCCAGGGTGTGATTCATCCAATTTTTGGGCTCCTGAAGCCAACTCCAGTGTATATTTGGGCTCCTGCTGCTGCTGCTGTCAACTCCTGCCAACTCCAGGGTGTGATTCATCCAATTTTTGGGCTCCTGAAGCCAACTCCAGTGTATATTTGGGCTCCTGCTGCTGCCAACTTCTGCCAACTCCAGGGTGTGATTCATCCAATTTTTGGGCTCCTGAAGCCAACTCCAGTGTATATTTGGGCTCCTTCTGCCCCTCATAGTGATGCCACTTCAACTCTCTGCAATTGTGCCGCTCTGCGATTCTATTAGCGATGCCTCTGATCTGCATGTGATATTTCTTAAAAGTATTATTTAACTAACCCAGCACGCATCCTGTGCGTGTTACAGCAAGGCTGAATGGTTTACAACCCTATTGAGGCTGTAGGAGGCTCAGAAATAGCCGTTTTTAATAGCGATTCGTCGCAAATTTATTCGGGTCGAAACGATTTTTGTCGGAAAATTCGGCGAATCAGTCGAATCGAATTTTTCAAAAGTTCGCTCATCTCTAATTGTCAATCTCCCTCAGTGCTGAATTTTGGGCCTCTAGATCTTTAACCCGAGCTTCCATGCTCACAATTATCACAGTATGTTCAGATTAGTCATAGCTGTATTTACCCTGACAAATACTGCTCCAGTAGTGTACAGAATACATATAGAAAAGTGTGCACTGAAGTAGACCTCCAATGTTGCTAACCATTATCCCAGTTACAAAAGCAGCAGTAAAGACACAATGTAAACAGCAGTGAAGACACAGCAGCTTTTAGCAGCAAACCCCCTAGGAATTAGTATTCTTTTTGATAAGATTGTCTCTAGTTATCTTTAGCATCTTTAAATGATATTTCAAGCCTCTATGTCAGATAGTAAATAAAATTAGAAAAACAACAGTGCCGTTTTCACATTACTATTATTCAACTTTTTTATAGAAGACTTTCCCAACAACAAAAACACTCCCAAATATCCCACATATATTCAGAAACTCATCTTACGCAGACATTGTGTGCTTTCAGAAAGATTGTTTGATTTTTCTTTTAAATTCTCCACAGCCATTAACCTGATTTCAACAAAGCTTTTTTTATTCTACTAAATTGGGGGGGGGGGGGGGGTGCAGGCCAGACCTTGATACTTCAAGAGGTTTTCTTCTAGGAGGTTAGGTGAGGGCTGATGATTCTGACACAGAAGTGTAACAGCTCTGTTATACATTGTTAGGTGTAGCACAGGTGGGGGTCAGTCCCAACTTCTTTATTTCCATTCAATGGGCAAAATCAATTCCACATAGGATTCGTGCACAGAAGGGCAGTGGGTGCCACCCAATCGCAAGAATGCCAATAGGTAAAGCTTCTCAAGGTGACAAAAGGAAGACAAGGGCTGCATGGATTAGTCTCAGGCAGCAAAGGGGTACAGAATGAGAAAGCTACAGACCTACCCTGAACGTAGTCTATTACCAGGAAGGCTCCTTGCACCGACACTGCATTGTTAGTTCCCTCATGTTACTTCCTGGATCGTTCAGTGGTGAAACCCCAGATTCATCCATTCTTCTAAAGCCAGCTATGCGAGTCTCACATAGCTGACTCTCCAACCGTTAAGTGCAAGAGTCTCACGTAGCTGAATTTAAACCCCCATAGCATAAAAAGTTAAAAAAGGTAAGAATTCACTTGACCCCTTAATCGATCCGGTCAAGTCTTCTCTTCACCTGGGGGGCATCTGATCCCCCCTGGGCTCTTCTGGCTTCAGTAGAGGGCCCCCCCCCATTTCCACAGCTGCCCTCTGCAAAATCCGTGGAACACCGCATCGGAGGCAAGTAAAAAAATAAAATAATAAATGTCACTTTTTCTGTGTGTGGTGTTACTACATTTAACCCTTTGTGAACTGGTAAGGGATCCAGGACCCCCTTATACCAGTTCACAAGGCTTGTGAGCTGGCAAGCCACCTGCTGATAGTGTGCGACTTGCCATTAACCCCGAGCACCCCCATTACCTGCCTCCCCAAAGTCCAGGGGGGCAGCAGAAGAGCCCTCATGACAGCTATGCAGGTTTGCAGGGGATTTGTAAGTGCTCCCTGTGAGCGGAAACCCTGTGACATTTTTTTTAAACTAACCCTTTGTCTCCTGTCACACAGCAGGTATAAAAGGCTTCCAGCAGCAGCAAAAAAGCAGAAACCAGAGTGGTCAGCATGGGACACAATGCTCAGGATAAATGGAAAGTAAGTACTAAACAAAAAAAAAAAAGAATTTTTTTTTTGTGTGTTTATTTACATTTAACCCTTTGGGAACTGGTAAGGGACCTATGAGACACCTATACCAGTTCACAATGCTTAGGGGGCTGGCAAGTTACCTGCGGCTAGCGATTAATCCCCAGCCTCCTCAAAGCCCGGGGAGGCAGCGCAGCCCAGAAGCCACGACAGCTATGTGGACTTGTTATGGACTGGTTATGCTGGGTAGGGGGGACCCCGTGCCATTTTTTGGGGGGGTTTAAGGATTAACGCCTTTTTTTCATTTAACCCTTTAAAATGTGAATAGTAGTCGTATTTTATTTGTAAATGTTATAAAGTGCTCTTTTCAGTTTGGGGGTCTCCTGGGCAAGAACGGGGGCTACCAATACATATGTGATGTTGCTGTAATTGGGAGAAATGGGGCTTTCACATGCAATAGGGTTTTCTTTAATAAAATCAATGCTTTATTTAAAATAAAGTAGACAAAAAATCTTTTTTTTTTTTTTTTTATCAACAATATTTTAAAAAACACTGGAAAAATAACAAGTAAGACATTTCATGTTGAAGCCTTAACTCTGCCACAAAAAATATATAATTAAATATATATATAAATATATATAATTCCCTCGACAGTAGCTATGCAGTTTGTGTATTGTTCTTTTTGGGGAACTTGCTTTTTCAGGTTTAACTCATTTTTTCTTGTTTGCATATCATTTTTTTTTATAGAAAAATGTGGCTTTGATTCTGCGTTTTTATTCTTTATTAGGGAAACCCTGTGAAACCAAAGAATTTATCAAGGGATTACTTCCAGAAAACTGTGCCCACGTCAACAAGTCCTGTACACCTAGAAAGCTTGAGGCATGTACTTACAGGGAATATATTTTATGTGGGGGGGGATTTCAAATGTAAAGTGTTGCTTTTCTTGACAAACTGCAAGGTACACATAGCAGTTGTATTTTATTTAGAAAATGGTGTTTACCAATAAACATGTGGTACTGTTATAACTGGGAGAAATTGGGCTTTTACACGAAATATTGAAAAAATAGAGTTTTTAAGTTTTTTCACATATTTCACCCAAAAATATTAAAAATACAGTAAAAAAATAAATAAAAAATAAAAGGCTGACACTTAAAGGGTTAATCGGTTTCATTGGCGCAATTCTGAGTCTCTAGCTGTCTGACCTCCCCTTTTAGCTCCATTTAGCTCCTACCCCAGTCAACATTGTGGCCACCAACAGCCTATCAGAGCCCCATGACCTGCTGTTGCAAAACTGTTTCCTGTATATTCTGAAACGGAATGTTTTATTTGTTCTGCAGCAGAATTTAGGCCAAGCACCACTATTTCCTTACTGTGTCCTTACTCCTGGAAGGGGGGGGGGTATTGTCCCTACAATAGCACTCACTTTGACCAGCGAATTGTGATGCAAACCCCAAAAAATACTGACAGATATTTGTAGTCAGCGTTCACTGTGGCATGTCCCAATCAAAGCATACAAGGTGCACTCAGGGAAAGTGAAGCAACACTAGTGAATAAGACCTTATAAAAGTTGATCCAGACTATTCTTTAAAATTGCAAATATGTTGCATTCCTAACCAGCCATTATAGTAACAAGGAGGTAATTTCAGATAAGACAAGATTTCATCTATACTGTTCTTAAAACTGCAGAAGTTATTCTAAATGAGTCTTCCTAGCGTGAGCCGGTAAGTCCTGGTCTTCTGGCATACGTGATTACCAATGACCAATCAGGTCTGCCAGGTGATCTGAATGAGCAGCAGGAGTCTCTAATTCAGCTGCCATTTGTGGATTGGGGATGTGGTGAATATTGTTGTGCCCAATATCGGGTATGGGAGTGCCACACTGTGATATGGGATGTCCTATGCTGCCAGTTTTAGGAACTGGCAGCATAGGACATCCAATCAACAAAAAAAAACTGCTTACCTCGCCCAGGATCCCACGCTGTTCTCCAGGTGCTTTGGGTCCTGGGAACAGCCACCTTGGACAGGATGGACAGAGAGGCAGGGATGGAAGGCAGAGGGGGGTCTACTTGCTTTTTATTACCTTTTATTTAGGTATGTCTAGAATACGGCAGAGGCTACGGCTGGTGGAACAGAGTGGGTCCCCCAATTTCGGGATGCCTCATAAAGAGTTAGACCAACCTCCCCAAGAGGCTTATAGACGGGAAGGGGTGTTGCTTCTCTTTAAAGACAACCCATACCCATTACTTTAGGAGGTAAAGACTTGTTTTTAAATCCCCTTCCCCTTGTCCTACCTACTTACTCCAGTGGCAAATCTTTTAAATGGAAGGAATGTAAAGGAAAAAGCATGCGTGTAAGAATTGTGTCACCATACCTGTGATTTTCTTATCAGCACGTGGTTTCCAAGTTTATTCTGTTCCTGTGGCTGCTTGTTACTAAAGTGGGAGCTTGGCTGGCCTCAAGTAAAAACTATTGATTACAAGTCCCAGAATCATTCCACTGTAACAGCTAATCAGCAGCTTTGGCTACGACAAGCAGCAGTAATGACCTCCCCAGATGAGAATGCTGCCGGTAATCCTTAGATACTGGAACACAGGATTGTGATCTCATCACCTGAATAATCTGAATTTCTCTGCCTCAGAGGATTAGTTAGCCAGAAAGTCTTTGTTCTGTACATCACTGTGCAATCTGTACATTCTGTGCAATCACGTCAATTGCTAGAGAAAACATTTCCTTTATAACACAGAGTTACAAACTCATAAAAAAATAAAAAGGACATCAATTTGGCACACAATGGAAACTTTTAAAATACCATTGAAAGTGTTAAAGTTAAATTTAAGGTGGTGTGTTCCTCCCCATAAACCACTCTCCTTTTCTTGCTGTATTTCTTGCTGTTCTCTCCTTTTCTTGCTGTATAACTTCCTCCCACCTTATCCCCCATGGGATAAGTATAAAATAAGATATTTCAAAGCATCTCAAAATCTGATAATTTGAAAATACCTTATGTATTCTAAGCAAAGTCGCTTTCTTTACTTTTATTCATGGGTCAAAGCTGAGCAGGGAAGGGCTTGTCATGCCACATTTTAGGAGTCATGAGAATATGTTGTGGTCATAGAAAGTTGTGAGACCACTGTGACTTGCTGTTCTCACTCTCACTGAGAGCACCAAGGAAAAGAGTAGCTGTGTGACCACTTTTGTTTGCATGGTCCTGGAGGAATTAAATTGAAAGCAAGGCAAACATTGGAGCCCTGCTATGGCTTTTACCCAGCACAGCAGGAAATGGAGGAGGCGTGCATGGGACAGGCATCAAGTAAGCTGCAAAGGCTGGTTTGGCACTACCTTTTCATTGGGTGAATAGAGTAGGCACAGTAGCAGGCATGAAGCCAGCCTTATGGACATGCCCATGTCTGCCCAGCACTGAAGAAATGGAAATGCTTGATCTCCTTCATCGGTAGGTAAGTAAGAAGAGGATGATGATGTTGCACAGAGGAGCTGCAGAGGACACATGGGGAGTATAGACTTTTCCATTTCATGCCTGGACAAGAACCTTGAGTATGATTTGATACACTTACAATATAGAAAAATGCAATAGATTGTCTTAATTTATAACAAAATGGTTAATGTTTAGAACTAGTTTTAATAAAATGTCTTGGTATTTGTGGTTTCAAAAAAATGAACACCCCAATGTTTTTTAATACAAAAGTAAATGTTGAAAACATAAACTAAAACGGTGAAAAAAGAGAAAAGCCACTTGACACTTCATCTATTCAGTAATGCTGATAAGTAAAAGGCAACTGGAATCCCATTAAGGGCTCTATTACACCTGAAGAAGCATATGAATCCTGTTGTTTATCTGCCACAGAGTAATTTCCATTTTAGTCTATCCAAAGGAAAACATTACAGATCGATGCATATCTTTCACAAGATTCACATAGCAAAAAAAATAATAATGCCGGGTTTAGATTAAAGACTAAATTCCAGTATGTTTGCCCTATAAGACGCACCTAGGATTTGGATATTCTAAACCAAATGTTGTGCTAAAACACTCCGTTACATGCAGTGTGGCATTCCCCAATCTCCTTCTCACAGGCAGTGTGGCATTCCCCCCTCCCATTCCCCATAGGCAGTGTGGCATTCCCCCATCTCATTCTCATAGGCAGTGTGGCATTCTCCCTCCCATTCCCCATAGGCAGTGGGGCATTTTCCCCTTCCATTTCCCATAGGCAGTGGGGCATTTTCCCCTTCCATTTCCCATAAGTAGTGTGACATTCTCCTCATCTCATAGGCAGTGCAGCATTCTCCCTTCTTACTCCCATAGGCAGTGTGGCATCTCCCCTCCCATGTCTATAGGCAGTGTGGCATTCCCCCACCCATTCCCACAGCCAGTGTGGCATTCCCCTCCCCAATTCCCCATAGGCAGTGTGGCATCCCCCTCCCATTCCCATAGGCAGTGTGGCATTCCCCCTCCCATTACCCACTGTCTATGTGAATGGTAGAGGGGAATACCACACTTCCTGTGGGAATGGTAGAGGGGAATACCACACTGCCTGTGGGAATGGTAGAGGGGAATAACACACTGCCTGTGGGAATGGTAGAGGGGAATAACACACTGCCTGTGGGAATGGTGAGGGGGGGGGGGATACCACACTGCCTATAGGAATGGTGAGGGGGGGAATTCCACACTGCCTATAGGAATGGTGAGGGGGGGAATGCCACACTGCTTATAGGAATGGTGAGGGGGGGAATGCCACACTGCCTATAGGAATGGTGAGGGGGGGGAATGCCACACTGCCTATAGGAATGGTGAGGGGGGAATGCCACACTGCCTATAGGAATGGTGAGGGGGGAATGCCACACTGCCTATAGGAATGGAGAGGGGGAAATGCCACACTGCCTATGGGAATGGGGGGGAATGCCACACTGCCTATGGGAATGGGGGGGAATGCCACACTGCCTATGGGAATGGGGGGGGAATGCCACACTGCCTATGAGGATTGGAGGGGGAATGACACAATGATTGAGAGATGGAGAGAATGACTCAAAATTTGGGGATTCTACACCTTGCCTATTATTTGGTTCACAACATTTGGTCCAGAATATTATTTTTCTTATTTTATTCTTATAGGGTGAAAAACCACAGACAGCCTAGCCTATGTTTAGGGCACCGTCTAAATGCTTGAATCTCTCCGAAATCAGCTCTCCTGGGGGCTGCTGCTGGGTTCAGTTTCCAAACACTTTGCCTTTCTGTGAAGGATGCAAGCCATCCCTCTTGTACAACTCCTTGTTTGACCACCTTCTAACATCATGACAAATACATCCAAAGCCTGTCTTCCCACCACTGACGTAACCACACATTGAAGTTGGCGATGTTGAGTGCCTTTTTTTCCTGATTACAAACTGGCAAAACTTCAGAAAATGTGATAGAACCTGTTACTTTGCAAAGTTCCTGACTAAAATTTTGGAAGTCCCTTTTTACAGTAAACAGATCTTTTTGGGATAAATCATTTGCGCCAAGATGTTGTCCATTTTGTTATATTTGCTTGCAGCCTTGACAATATTTAAAATATGTCTATTATCCCTATTAACAGTGGCACCTGGGAGACACCTCATGTCCTTTGGATCATCTTTATCCTGTCCAAAGTCCACACCTCTAATTGTTAAATCACTAATCAGAATATGCCTTCTCCTATTGGTTGGTTTGGTAACTGAACCATGCTGTCCTTTTGCACTCATTTTATTTAGGTCCACTTCCTTTGATCTTTCCAAGTCCTGTAAAAACTGATCATTGCTTACATCAGCAGATACATCCACATCTAGCTCAGAAAGAACAGCATATGGGTTATATTGGCTTAATCCAGACTAAATATTATATTTTAATTCTAAGCAGTGTTCATGCCTTAATACATGCACTGTCTCTTTATAAGGCTGGTTTTCATTGCTCAACTGCTGTTATTCTCTCAACAAGCATTTCCTTTGTTCATTTTACAATCTCTGGTGACAGGCCTTTTTCTTTCAAACTAAAACCTGCAGACTACTTTTGGCACTTTTGGTTGTTTTCTGAAATCTCACTGTAGCTCCTCTTTATGGGTAATCAGAGACTTTCCCTTTGGTTCCTTTTAGGTTGGTCTGCAAGCTAATAGGGTTGAGTGCTGTGGCTCCTTTAAGACTTTTGTATCCTAATTGCCCTGCTAACGTGCACCTCCCAGGTTAGTTATAAAATGGTCTGAGCGGCTGCCGCCCCTCCTTTGAGACTTTCCTTTTGGTTCAGTCTCAGAAAACTGTTCTCTTAGATCTTTTCTGCAGCATGTCCGTATGGTCTTGAAGAAGAATTTATTTGCTCCTGTGAACCTGCTTCTCTGTTACATAGACAACCAACTGCATCTCTAGCACTTTCTCTGAGTTATATGTTTCAATTCCTGTCAATTGTACACTTCTTAGTTTCACTGCAAAACAGGGTCTTTCGCAAACTCTCATTCCAAGTTACTTGTTCCAATTTATATTTAGTCTCAGACAACTCTCTTTCTCATGTAAATTCAATTATTTTTTGAGGATTTGCCTTTCAAGTTGGGAGGCTCTTTTCCATTAAGGCTCAGTACACACTAGGGCAATGCTGTAGCAATATTCCAATGTAAATCATTATCACAATCGCACTTTTTGACAGCACTTGCTATTGCCACTCAATAAAAAATAATAAATAATAAATAAAAAGAGTGGAATTGCTATCGGGCCTGGTTCAAAACACTGCAATATAGGCTTTTTTGGGGTGACTGTGATTGCTCTGCAATCCCAATCAAATAAGTAAGCAATTCACATGCAATTGTAGGGCAATCAAAATCTCCCCCGGAATGCAGTGAATCATATAGGCCATTTCCAGTCCCTTGCTTGAAAATTGCAGTTAAGGGTGGTGGCAAAAAATGTACCTTTTTAGTGGCAATTTTCACCACTTGCTCTTTTACATCAAATTACTCTTGTGTTAATTTTGCAACATTATCCTCTTTCTTTGACTTTTCCAGTTGCTGCACCCACTGTTCTAAAATGTCTCTGGAACCAGTCAACAGGGTTGATTCAGCACCATATTTGTTTTACTCACAATTTTTGTCAGTAAACACTTTTTCCTCAGTGAAATTCAGCATCATATTTAGCTGAATTAAAACACAGCTAAATGAGGTTGAACTGCAAAAAAAAAAAAAAAAAAGCATAAGAAAAAAATGTTTACTTACAAAAAAAAATGAGTAAAAAATTTACACAGTGCTATATCACCCCTATTGCGTCAGAGGCTCCAGAATCATGGCATTTACAAGATGATAGTTGCAGGGCTAGGTTTGTTTCAGCATCTTGAACTTGTCTGTTAGCATAATCAAGCTACATTTTGAGATCAGACACCATTTCACTCAATCAATCTTGGCATTTAGCACCTGTACTGCATAAGATTCCTGAGACTCATTAAAGTGGACCAATACCCAGGCTGATCGGCCCAGGAATCTATAAGATTCCTGGGCCGATCAGATCCCTCCCCGCAGGGCATCCGAAATCGGGATGCCCCGCTGTGTCAAACCCCCCCAGGATGCTCCATTCACCCTTACCCCGTTCCAACGGCGCATGCGTGGGCACGGCCGCATCTAGCGCTTCTCTCTAGCAGGGCGCACCCGCGCCGGCCGGCAGGGGCACTCTCCCTGTTAGAGGGAAGCGCGAGATGAGGCCGCCAGCGTGCTCGGAGCCGCTGTGGTTGTCCATCCCTTGTACGTGCATACCACAGCGGCTCTGAGCGCGCTGATTGGACGAGGCCCGCGCATGCGCCGTAGGAGCGGGGTAAGGTGAGTTTTTTCTGCCATTCTGGGGGGTTTCACGCAGCGGAGTGCCCAGCGGAAGTGGGCCAAAACGCAGGATAGTGAAAATCCTGGCTGTTGGTCCACTTTAACACGAACACCAAATCCAAAGTTCAGCAAACTTCTCAACACTTCTGCTTTTGGGAAAAGTCAGCATGTGCAGTTTGTTTCCCCCCTATATTTGTCTCTTTAAGGGAAACACCACAGCACAAGAAGCAGTTGAAATACATCAGCCTCTTACTGAGCCAGCATATACTGTACATACACATGTGTGGCCTTTTATCTCTCATCTTTACTTTCAGCCATGAAACTTTTTTTTAACATGCCAAGGAATTAACAATTTCCTCCTGGATCAGTTTTCAGTGCAACATTTACATCATAGCAAATCATTTAATCAAGCCACACAGCAAGCCTTTGCCACTCACCAGGTCCCACATAGCACTTGGTTCCTGCTGTTGCAAACAAAGACAATTCTACTGTTTTAGGCCACATGGCTTGCAGCTTTGTAAGATTCCCTAGATTCCTTGTTTTAACAGTTTTCACATCAATTATTTTTCTATAAAGGAAAAATAATGTATTGGCACTTTAAGGTCGTTGTGCCAATGCAATCCCCAAACACATTGTAAGGGGGTAGAATCATATTTCATGCTTCTTTAGTGGTATAGATTGGATCTAGAGCCAAGGTGCCCCAAATGTATCCGGAATTCACTTGTACACAAAATTATACAACTTTTAATTTTCAGCATAAACACACACACAGTAGCCTGTGGAGCAAAACTACAACAAACACCCTAGCCCATATTCAGGGCACTAACCCACTGCTTCATCCCTCTCTGCAAACTACAAAAACAAATAAGCACACAGTTCATTATTTATCTGAGGTCCTTTCTCAGTGTTTTGACTCACCCTGAGTACAGAAAATTGGTCACAGTATTCAGAGACAATCCACCAGCTTGTATTCAGGCTCTGCCAAATGAATCAACTCTCCTGGGGCTGCTGCTGGGTGCAGTTTCCAAACACATAATGCTAGCCAGTACAGTCATCAAAACCTGGTCTGGATTGCCAAAACCTGGCCTGGCCAGTGATGGACAGCACACAATTATCTTAATTTTCCAACACAAAAAAATGTGAAGGGTATCACACCTTAAACCAACATTTCTGCCATGGATTTTTACAGCATGTGCCTCTGCTTTATGCTCGCAGGATGTCTTTCCTGGTACCAAATGCCATGTGGGTATTACTGGCAGCAGAGAAGTGTGACTAGAAAAAACTATGTAGGAGCAGACCACCTGGACCACAGGGGTGGCGTTGCAAGGTAATGGAAATGGTAATAGAAAAATTGTCACTGAACGAAGAAACCAAACCGCAAGCAAAAACAAGGCAGCTCTGTTTTAGCTGTGCAAGCCCGTCTCTCTCTAGTTGGGGTCAACAGTGTCACTTTGTTAAATACATTTAAAAAAAAAAAATGATCTTTTTCACCTGCCAAGGAATTGTTTTAGGGGGGGCAGATTTGGTTTATTTGTGCAGGCCCTGTCTCTCTCTAAGTTGATGTCAATGGTGCCTGTTTGTTAAATACAGATTAAAAGAAAAAACACAAGGGGGCAGCTCTGTTTTAAGTGTGTAGGCACTGTCTCTCTCAAAGTTGGGGTCCACGGTGCCTTTTCTTTAAATACAGTTTTAAAAAATAATCTTTTTCACCTGCCAAGGATTTTTTCTTGGGGGGGCAGCTCTGTTTTAGCTGTGCAGGCACTGTCTCTCAAGTTGGGGTCCACAGTGCCTCTTTGTTAAATACAGTTTAAAAGAAAAGCAAGGGGAACAGCTCTGTTTTAAGTGTGCAGGCACCGTATCTCTCTAAGTTGGGGTCCATGGTGCCTCTTTGTTACATACAGTTTAAAAAAATAAAACAAGGGGCAGCTCTCTTTTAAGTGTGCAGGCTCCCTCTAAGTTGGGGTCCACTGTGCCTCCATGTTAAAGTGGACCAACACCCAGGATTTTGACTATCCTGGGTTTTGGTCCACTTCGGCGGGGCACCCCGATCGGGGGTGCCCCGCTGTGTGAAACCCCCCAGAAAGCCCCAAAAACTCACCTCTCCCCGCTCCCACGTGACTGGACGGTCCAATCCCCGCCAACGTCCAGGCGGGGATCAGGAACGTCCAAGCGGCTGCCGCCGCCGCCGCCTCCCTCGCGTCACTTTCGGCGCGCGCGCGCCCCCGCCGGCCATTCGCAGACGGCCGGCGCGGGCGCGAGCACGCCTACAGGGGCGCGAGGGAGGCGGCGGCGGCCGGCCGCCGCCGAAGATCAGGTAAGGTGTTTGGGGGTTTTTTGGGGGGTTTTACCCCGCGGGACATCCCGATCTCGGATGTCCCGCGGGGTGGGAGGTGATCGGCCCGGGAATCTTATAGATTTCCGGGCCGATCACCTCTCGGTGTTGGTCCACTTTAAATACAGCTGTCTGGGAAAGGACGAAGTAGAGGAAAAGACATCCCTGCAATTCTTTCTGCCACTAATTTTTTGGGGGGAGCAGCTCTGTTTTAGCTGCACAGACCCTGTCCCTCTCTAAGTTAGGGGCCACTGTGCCTTATTGTTAAATACAGTTTAAAAAAAAATCTTTTTGCCTGCCAAGGATTTTTTTGGGGGGGGGGGGGGGGGCAGCTCTGTTTTTGCTGTACAGGCAATGTCTTTCTCTATGTTGGGGTCCACAGTGCCTCTTTGTTAAATACAATTTAGAAAGAAAACAAGGGGGCAGCTCTGTTTTAAGTGTGCAGGCCATGTCTCTCTCTAAGTCGGGGTCCACAGTGCCTCTTTGTTAAATACAGTTTTAAAAAAGCAAGGGGGCAGCTTGGTTTTAAGTGTGCAGGGTGTCTCTAGGTTGTATTCCACATTGCCTCTTTGTTAAATACAGTTGTCTGGGAAAAGACAAGGTAGAGGAAAAGACATCCCTGCAATTCTTTCTGCCACTAAGGAGAAGGATGTTGGTGCCAGTACCAATACTGTGATCAGCAGCCATGTGTCCAGGCCCAGTAAAAGTAGCACCAGCAATTTGCGCAATTTGGGCAATTTGCCCAGGCCCACCACTGCTAGTAGTAGTAGCAGCAATGTACCCGGTAGTAGTAGCAGCATCAGCAAGCCAGAGTTGTTCATTTCCTCCAGTGGGTGTGTTATTACAGACAATGCATCCATTATGGACTGGTTGACTCGCTCTTGCTCATTTTAGGAGGAGAAAGACTCTATGACTTTGAGCCAGGTTTCAGTAGATTCTTCCTCCACTACAGCTACATATCACAGTATAAGAATCTTTTCTCTTCCATCCTATGTCTCTTTACTGCCCCCTCCTAGTGGGGTGCAAGCTTTTCTCAGAAGCCCAGTTACTATGGATAGTAATGAGGAGAATTTGTTTCATGACAGTCAGCCTTTGGGGTGTGGCAAGGGTGGTTGGTTAAGGTGGAAGCTGTGTCCGAGACACTGGCATTGGGGGTTGTGGAAGACATGGACATACTGGCAGTTATGAAAGTGGCTGTGGTGTGGGAAGGCAAGTTGACCATGATGAAACATCAGAACAGGGAAGTGGCAGGGATCAGGAGGAGGAGTATGATATGGTATTATGCTGTGTGGCAATTATTTTATACCTTCCCAGAGGAACAAAATCTGTGGCATCTCTTGCTGCTGATGATGGTGTACTACTATAACCAGTCATGGATCTAGTAGCTAGGCCTCATCCACAGGCAGTACAGTCTCAGTCTTGTCTTCATTATTTAGTGCTCCTCCTCCATCCCGTCAGTTATCCATAATAGAATCTGTATCCACCAGACAACAATATGCGCAGTCATCTAGTTGTGTGCAGCTGAACTCACACCTAGTCAAGTTGTTGGTGGTGCCATAGTGGCGTGTCCCCAGTCACCATTTCTTCTCCCCGCCTTGCACAGTTATGTGGAAGAGAAAGTGGGGCTGTCTATGCAACTGTCAGTGTGCAGCACAATGCATGCAACACTAGACACTTGGAGCAACAAGGTCAGGCATTAGTAACAGCTCCACATTTGTGCTGATCTGCTTCAGCTTTGGACACCAGGTCCTATCCTCCTCCTCCTCAACAGAGAGGAGACAGCAGGGCATGGCTTACCTTCCTCCTCCTCCATCCTTTCATCACTGCAAGGCACAGTACTGCCATGCCGTATTACACATGCTGAGCATGGATGAGAAAATCCACACTGCTGTGAAGTTGCTGCCATGCATGCACGAGGAAATCTCCAACTGGCTGTCTAAACGTCAACTTGGATTAGGCAATGTGGTTGCAGATGATGGGGCAAACATTGTGGCTGCTCTGCGTCTAGGTCGTATGACACATGCCTCATGCCTGGTACACGTGATCAATCTGATCGTTAAACACTTATTAAAAACATGTGTTGGTCAGGCGGATGTTCTTGCCATGTCCAGGGGTGTATGTGTTCACTGTAGCCAATCCTTTGCCTTCAAATACGCTCTCCTAGACTTGCAGCTCCAGAATGGTCTTGCTGAACACCGCTTAATCTGTAATGTCCACACACACTCTGTAAAGTCCACCCTACATATGCTGGACTGCCTGTACCACCAGCACAAAGTAGTGAAGGATTTCTTCATGCATCAAACAGCCAGCTTTTTCAGCAAGTGTGATTTTTAGCTATGGCATTGGCAGATGATCAGAGACACGTGTCACGTGCTGAGGTCTTTTGAAGGGGCGACAAGATTTGTTAGCAGGGACACCAGCGGAATTGATGATGTTCTGCGACTGATATTCATTTTAGAGCAAACGCTCATGGCCATGATTCAGCAAGGATCCCGTCTGCCTCCTGGCTCCTTGGATATACAAGAAGAGGTGGAGGAGGGTGAGGAGGAGGAAATCAGAGCCAGGCGGTGGATTTGGAAGTGGAAACAACCAACTTATCACAGGAAAGGATAGGGAAGGAGGCACATGATGATGATGACGATGATGATGACAGCCATCATTATGATGGTGATGACTATGATGAACAAACATGGCAATATGGAGCGGATGTGGAACCAACCGGACCCCCAGAAATGCTGGTGAGAATGGCAAGCTTTATGCTTGGGTGCTGACAGCCGCATTATTAGCATGAAGCAAAAAGATGAGAGGAAGGCAAAAATAGCTTATTACCAAGAAAAGACATGCAGTCAGTTAGCCATAGCTTTCAAATGGCAGACACCTGCCGCAAGAATGTCTGACTGGGTGTCCACTCTCTGCTCCCCGCTGAGTCAATGTGCTACCTCTCCAATAAGCGTACAATTTTTTACATCCCATAAGCCCACCAGACACACATCGTCATGGAAGGGATGTTCATCATCGCCACCGCCTGAACACCTAGATGCACTCCTAACTTTCACCAGGAGATACACTGAGCTCATACCCCTTGAACTTCTGGGTGAGCAGATTGGACCATTGGCACAGTTTCCATGGGGGTTCTGTCTTGTCCATCCTCAAAAGTAGCATTGGAAATGGTTTTCAGCGTGGCAGGTGGTGTCGTCGCCCCCTAAGCAGACAAGGTTGTCTGCCAAAAGCGTGGAAAAACTAACTTTTGTAAAGATAAATCAGCCATGGATAGGTAAAACCTCTGATCCTGCCTGATGCCACTGATTAGCATGTCACTAATAGCACCAACAGAGCCTCCGCTGCCAGCCTGCCAGCCTCTGCTACTGCCAGGCCAACACACACGCAGGTTAACCATGTGATGCCCAAAATGGACACATTTTTCAGCACTTGTAAAAAGCCATTGCTTCTTCTTAAGCTAAAATTTAAGGGTGTCAATCCCGATGCTGCCCCCATTACAAGTGGGACAATTTTTTGAGGACTTGCCTGCTACTTCCAGGCCTACGCAACCACCACAGGTTTCCTGTGCCATGACTTTCTTCAACAGCTGCAGCCTTTGCTAATGCTGCTACTACTACTACCACCACCAAAGTGCCTCCGCTACCAGCCTGTCCCCCTCTGCTACTGCCAGGCCAACACAACTGCAGTTCAACCTTGTGATGCCCAGAATGGGCAAATTGTTCAGTGCTTGTAAAAAGCCATTGGTTCTTCTTCAGCTAAAATTTAAGAGTGCTTACTTCTTTTCACTTTCCAGAAACGCCAACCCTGTTGCTTTATTTTTTTATGTGCTTTAAACTATCAAGGGCAGCCGCAGGCTATTGAGATGTTAATTAGGTTGCTGGTGAGTTGTATGCGTATTAACCATGGCCAATTCAAATGCTTATTAGTCCAAAAAACATGATGAAAGTTCGCTTCAAACGAGTTGGGACCGATCCAAACTCTTTGGGAAAACTTTGGTGAATGGGTGTACTGAGCTTTTGAAAGGTTTGCTCATCTCTAGTGGTGATGCCTTGAGCTATCCAGCCAAGCATCCTGCTTGCTTTTACTCCTGCCTGATTGCCTACCCATCAGGAAACAGGCAAACTTTTCTTACCAAGCCTTCTCCTATGTCACTTACAAACATATTAAAAAGAATAGGGCCCAACACGGAGCCTTGTGGTACACTGCTTGTAACTTGCCTTTGTTCAGATTGCACACCATTAACAACAACGCTCTGATACCGATCCTTCAGCCAGCTGGAAATCCACTGAACTATCCAGGGATTGAGTGCTAACATCCACAACTTATCTATGAGTTCTTAATGTTCTACAGTATCAAAGGCTTTGCTAACATCCAGATAGGCAATATCCACAGCACCACCCTCATCCAACACTTAAATGACATTGTGAAAGAATAAGTTTCGTCTGACGTGATCTACCCTCAGTAAAGCTGTGCTGTTTTTGGTCCATCTGTTTTTCCATTAATTCCATACATACATCATGCACAAAAAAACTCTTCTGCACCAGATGCAAGGGTGCAATAGGCAGTTCACCAGGTGAGGGGCAACATTTTTATAATCGGGTTAAAATTTGTTCTACAAAATTGTAAAAAAAACAGCACCCAATGGGTTATCTGGAAAAAACTGAAGATGAAGATACTGATTGCCCACCCTAAAGCTTCTCCTTACTAGTCTCTACAAACCTCTTTAATTTTGGAAGATATTTTTGGGGAAGCAGTTATAACTAAATCTTTGTAAGAAAAAAATCTCTGCCTCTACCTCATTGGAAAAATTGTGCATACCCTCACAACTAGTGATGGACTTCGGATCTGGGTTGAAGCTAGATTCAGACTGGATCCTGTAGATTCATTGCAATTCACCCCAAAAATTATCCTGGGTATCCTGGTACAAGAGAAGCTGGATGAGCCCAGATCTTGTTGATTCAGTCCATATACCAACAATTTCTGGGTTAAATTATCTGGAATGCCACCCACTGTCATTTGGACTAGCATTTGTAATGAGTTGAACAGAACAGATGAAAACGATGGCAGAACACAGGAGGAATAATCCAGAAAGGGACACTTGTACTGGACTCCTATACCAGTTCAAATGGTAGTGGAAGAAGGAAAAAATTGGTACTTCTGAATGCTGGACCCTAGGGATTATCCAACCACAGGGCTTTTGAATCGGATAAAATGAAATCATTTTATCTGTGATCAAAACAATCAGGTTAACAAATTCCAATAGTCTTTGTCTTTAAACAAGTTAAATCTAAGTTGCACCAGAACTAATTTGTTCCCCAAGAAAAATTATTTTCTTAAGGGATGCTATAAAGAAATGACATACTTATTTGAGGGTAACATAAATAAAGATTAATAGGTTAATGAATTATTTTCCTTTCATTACCATTGTACTTTATTATAATTGCTTTGCACTCGTTTAATTAAATTTGAACTCGGGCCAGCGGAAGATAATTTGTTTTTTCCTTGTACCAAACAATGATTATGCAGATTGGATGTACTGAAGCAATAATCAGCTCTGTGTTTTTGGAACGCTCTTCCACCCCGTGTAGACATTATAATTGATAATTTGATTGTTACAGCACTCAGTACAATATATTTTAAAGCTACATTAGCATATTAGAAATTATGTTGTGTGTCTAATCCTAGTATTTCATTGTAGGGCCACAGAGAACCTTCACTGTATGAAATTAAATATTTACAGTAACCTGCAGATAATGGTATTTGCCTGAAATAAATTCAAATTGACTTAAATGGTGGAAAAAAACCCTGAATAAAACATTCAGTTAATATAATATTTAATAGTTTTGTTTGTTTTCTTCAGTATTGGAAAGACATTTTTTCTGTCTCTACCCATCTATGAAAATACATTGGCTAATATGTGCTTTTATCACAACATGTGCACAGAAACCAATGCGATACTATTTAAAGAATATTGTTTTCTTCATTGGTAAAATTGCAAATTTCATTTATTATTACATACACTCAAAATATCAAAGAAAAATAAACTTTAAAAAGTTCTTACAATATACAGTACTAACCATATTATAGTCAGTTATAAGTAATCCCTGCACATCTGGCTTCGCTCTATAGCTTTTTCAGGGGAACATGGTTTGTGTGTGATAATACCACTATGGACACAAACATTTTTTAAAGCATAATACCACTTTCTTTGGCCTTTTTTTTAAGTTTCCATTATTGTGTGCCAAATGATGTCTTCAATGTTCTAAGCTTATCTGTTTTTTTCTATTTGTTTGCAACTCTGTGTTATAAAAGAAAACCATTTTCCCTAGCAAAAATGTGTTTACCTTAGCAATGTATGTCAGCTGGTGCATTAGATGTATAGAGCTACCTCACTCTAGCTTGCAAATCATCTAATTGGCTAAGATACAGGTGACAGGTTTAATCCATTCTGCTGTAATTCAACCCATTCAGATAGGGAGGATTACACTCTTGTATTCCAGTAGCTAAAGGGTTACTGGCAGCCTTCCCAGCTGAGAAGGGTCATTACTGCTGCTTGACTCGGCCAAAACTTCTAATGTGCTCATCTGTTACAGTGGAAGGATCCTGGGATATGTAGTCAATACTTTTTATTCAAGGCCAAAATAACCAGTCACAAATGTTTATTTTACATCCAAGAAGAGAACAATAAGGCAGAACAATATAATATTTGTTAACATCACACAAGAGGGAAATAAGAGAATTTCTGATGCTGGCATATCTCTGCCTGATCAAAAAAAATAAACTGACCATGCGGCCTCAGGACCATCATCTATGGTCCCCTGGCTGCCTCCTCGCATCACTCACAGGGACTAGCCACACCTGCTCCATTCATTTCAATAGAGGGGGCATGTAAAGAGCTGACACACCCCCTCCATTGTAGTGAATAGAGTGGGAGTAGGCCAGTCACCAGTACTGACCCCAGGGGACAGCTGCTCAGTTCCAGGCTGTCAGAATGGCAGGGAAAAGACCGCCAATACTGGTAAGTTTCTAATTACCAGTATCAAGCAAATAAGCTGTGTGAGACTTTAGTAGAGTAGCTGTGGTTTATTGTTTTTGCCCAGAAAGTGAATTTCAAGGCAAAAACAAAAAAATAATCTCTACTGACCTTTTGGTCCCCCACAGCTCCTATGTGCAGGTCTGGTGTGCCCCAGTAGCTCCTCAGTCCAGTACTGGCAACTTCATACTTACCGATGGCAGTTCCAACTCCCAGCACCGGGGGCCTTTGGGTACTCCTCCACACACCTACCCCATCCATTGCAATGGTTCAGTTAGGTTCAGCAAGCCTTGCTTCAGGATGCCCCCTCCATTGACATGAAAATAGTAGATGTGTTAGGGGGCATGAACCCAGCGTGATGGACGCTGCCATGTCTGCCTGGTGCTGGAGGAAGGGAGACGCTCATTCTCAGTCATTAGTAAGTATAAAGATGGGGCGCCGCATGGAGTAGATTCGGGGGACAAAAGGTGAGTTAAAACACAAGTAGAGGACTATGGTTAAAGGTGAGTATAGGCCTTTTTTTTAATGCCTGGACCAAATCCCAGGTTGGAAGCATAAACCTGACCATTTAGTATACATGTCGATCCTCCTGTACTATAAAATTCTTGCCCTGCACAAATTGACCCCTAGCCCCAAAGAGGTTAAATGGCAGAATCAAACCCCAACCACCACTGGGAGACTGGGGAAGTGATGCTGAAAGCTGAAAGCTGACAGCTTCCCCAACTGCCTGACTCATTAACCTCATGCACTGCACTAATAATGATGACCCCCGGGTGCCATGTTACTCCTAGTTCCATCTGTGGCAGACAACTGGAGGACCCCATGAAAGGGGTCCTCCTGAATTACAGGTTGGAGCGTCACGGAACTAATAATAATGTGATTATATCACCATCGTATACTTGTTCATACATAGGGATTTTGGCTATGTATTTTCTCTTTGTACAGTGAGAATATGCACAAGTGAACCCCACCATTGAGTGCACACTTGTGCCCATGTAGCACACATGAGCCCAAGGTGTTAACACAACAGACGTGTGGGGAGTGAGTTCGGCCAATGCTTGGCTTTCAGATCCTCATGGGAGTGATGTGGGGTTGGGATGCTGACAGTCTCTTAAACGAAGAGGTACTCACTTTATTAGTCGATAGATGGCACATCCCTTTCAGCAATCAACAGGTACAATTTATAGTTGTTATTATACACATTGTAATCTGTACTGGTAAATCCACATTTATATACGACAGCACACAGGTTTGTTTCCCCTTTAGTAAATAGTTAGCTGTAGCGGTTTTCTGTCCCTTACTGGTAACTTGGGCCTTAGCTTCCTCCACAAACACCTAGACCAAATGGCTCACATCACCTAATATTTTAGTAAGGTTGGCAGACTGTCTAAATTCCTCTCTTCTCTGCTCATATCTCCCGCCTGCACGATTACTAAAATAAAGATGGGCTAATGCTAATTTATCTAAATGTTCCAACCCTTGTATAGTGTTTCTCACTCATTTACTGAGGGTAAGCTTTCTCCCATATCCCAACTGGTTATTCAGACCACTGTAACAACTTCTTCACATGCTAGGTCATTTAACAGGGTGTTTACCAGGATCTGAACCCCTAATTTGTTACATTTCCACCCATGCTCTTTCTCCTATTTTACACTGAACTATAGCTCTGACTCAGGTGTCTAAGTTATACTAAAGGCAAGCTCGATTGTTGTCCCATCTTGGGCTACACATCACACTGTCCCAAACTTCAATCCTATTTTAGTAAGACCCTGTAGTTCATATGTTATTAGAAAAAGTATTAGAGTATTGGAGATGCAGAAAAAATGAGGAGAAACAGTGGGTGTGGTAACAGTGATGTGATGTAAGCTTTACATGTATGTGCTTTACATATATCCTAGTTAAAAAATATGTGCATTGTTGTGCCTCTAGTTATTACTGCCAGCACATAGTGTGACCAGAAGAAAGGGGTGAGAGATGCTGCAGGATAATAGCATCTCCAGTCAACGAGCACATAGTGTGACCAGAGTAGAGGGATGAGGGTTGGGTTTCATAACTGCAGAGAGAGGCAGCCAATCTGGACATCTGGGCAGGGAGTGGGGGTTGTGTCCATTCTCTCACCACTGAAGGTTGATTGAAGGACCGGGTCAGCAGGTTGGAGACTGAAAGCTGAATGAGGAAGTGATTACCTCACTAAGTAGACAGACATAGCAAGAATGAGAGTGCTGGAGGGACTCAATGTAAGGTAAGCTACTTTATTTTTTAACTTTTAACTTGCTAATCACTGTAACTCTTTCCTATAGTGTCTGGCCTGTCTGGCTAATTATCTCTAGTGAGCTAAAGAAGATATTTGAATCTACTGTGTAGTCAAGCCTACCTAAACAAGTGTTAACTGTTAACTAATTATAGTAGGCACCTACCTATATATATATCACGCCCAGAGCAATGGGCTGCCCTAGCCATGACACTGGAAACCCAGTACGGCAGAAGGGGGGAAATACCAACTCTCCAAGGGAAAGAGCAAAACCTAAACCAGACAGGATCCCAAGCACTGTACATACCCAGAAAGAAACAATAGATCCCAGCAGCTTCAGAGTAGTAAAGAGACTCATTGGGCTAAGATAAAGCCTCAACTCCTCCTAGTTTGATGAAGGCCAACTAGCCACAGGACAAAGACACAATAAGGGCCTTGGAATAAGTGAGGCCAGCTAGCCCCTGGCTGGATAGAAGAGACACCCGAAACTCTCTCCAGCAAGAGCAAGGAAACATGGCAATCTACTGCCATGCCTAGCTGAGGGCAGGATAGGAGATAAAATCTTTGCCAGATGCAGCTGATGCAAATTGGGGCTGGACTGCCAGGCAGTTCCAAAGAACCCCTGCTGGTGGCTGCTAAAAAAGCAACTGTGCTCAAAAACAGCACGCTGCCACCAACAGGCGTGTATGTGGAACATATACAATACATTTCACACAGCCTACTTGTTCTAACTTGTAATAACATGACATCACAAGATATGTATGTGATATTACATGGCTTGGGATGAGAGGGGACCATGCTCCAGCTTACTGGGATCCTTCTAACTTTAACTCTGACATTTTTGTTTACGTCTCTTTATAATTATTATTAGCTTCAGTTTGGACCTTGTGGTGGGATCATTTCCTCCTTTGTGTTGCTGGGTACTTTAGTTTATGTAGGTACTAGTGATGAGCGGACCAACTGAAGTTCACTGAGTTCAGCCGAACTAACTGGCCAAAGTTTTTGGGTCCCCCGAACTTGACCCGAACCTGAACCCCATTGAAGTAAATGAGGACCCAAACTTGGGGGCCCGATGGCTATAAAATGGAGGTAGCAAGGGCTAGAGGGCTGAAATTAGGGGGTAACACTTGGGTGATTGTCCTGCACAAAATGGGATAGAAAAAGTACTCAAACAGTAACAGAAAACTAAAAAACTGGTGGTTTAAGGCTATGTTCACACCTTTTTATTTCGTTAAGAGCAAGTGTTTTGTAAATATGCCAGAGGGGCATTGTATCAAAACAAACACTACACTCTTGATGCATTACAAATGTGTTTGTATTCTGTTTCCTTTTCGATTTTTAAAAGAAAAACATTCTTGCATAATAAATAAATGGTAAAGTCTATGGCAACGCAAACGCAACGCAACACAGGTACATTGCATTATACATGTGCTGCACTTGCATTGCCATAGACTTCTATAGACATGCGCTGTTACAACGTTGTGCTAAAAAAAGGTCTGCGACACTTTTTTAATGCGTTGTGCAACGCAGTGCAGATCAGTGGACTATCCCATCTAGAATATTGTACAATGCTTCCTCTGCAATGTAACTGTGTTTCAGCATAGCACAACAATGCCGAGAAAGTGAAAAGATGTGAACAGAGCTTAAAGCGTAAGAGGCAGAGGAGGTAGCAAACATTTTACCCACTCCCTCAGGTGCAAGCCAGCACCTCCAAGGCATATAGGGCAAGCTCTGGCCACATGTCCAATTTAGCGACCCAGAAACTGAATGGGGAGGAGCCATTGCTCAGTACCAGAAGATGTGTGGACAGGTCAAAGGTCTGCTTCCTGGTACTACGGGCCATAGTATCCTATGGTGGTGAATGGGGCAGATAATGGAATGTTTTGTTCCACATTGTGGCCATGCTTACACTCTCCCGTGAGGTGCTGCTGGTATCCTCTATCACCCACTCCTCCTTGATAGCCTCCCTTTCAGCCTCAGACTTCCGCCTCCTCTTCATACCACCACTGAACCCTCAAAGTTAGCTGGGAACTCTGCCAGTAGTGTGTCCACCAGTGTGCTTTTGCAACTCTGCGGCTGCACAGGCACTGGAGCATGTAGTGGCTCATATGAGCCAGGCTGCCCTGAGTTAAGGAGAAATTGTCCTCAGTATAAGGTGTCTCCTCCTCCTGCTGCTCCTCCTTCCAGCCATGCTCCAGTGACACCCGTGAGCTGCGCTGGGTGCCACCCTGTTGTGAGAGAAAGTCCTCCTCCTGCTCCACCCCTCCTCCTCTGATTCCTCCAAGTCTGGTCTCTGGCCGACAGTGGAGTACCTGGCCGCTGTCGGCCCAGCAACCCACCCTGCAAGCCATGTGTGCATTGCCCTGACAGTGGGGAAAATGGGCCTTCCTCCTCCTCTACTTCCTCCTGCTCCTCAGTCATGGCCTGAAGCATTTTTCCAGCAGGCAGAGGATGGGGATGGAAGCGCTGGAGATGACCTTATCAGCGCTGACCATATTTGTGGTGTACTGGAACCACTGCAGCACCACCATGCAGATGTCACTCACTCACTGGTGGTGAAGTGCTAATGGTCTTCACTTCGAAGCACCCGGGCATTTTGTAGCTGGAAATTCAATATTGCCTGCTGCTGCTCACACACCCTTTCTAGCATGTGCAATGTGGAATTCCACTTTGGGAAAAAGTCACATACGGGAGGGCATATGGGACGGCCAAAGTTCTTCTGCATTGCAGACAGGTGAGTGTCAGCAGGGTGGGAACGTCGAAGGCATGAGCACACACTACGCACTTTATGGAGCATCTCTGGCATCCTCGGATAATGGGCCAAAAAGCTCTGCAATGCCAACTCGAGCACATGCACCAGACAAGTGATACATGTGATGTATCAACCTGCCACCACCCAAGGCTGCTACAAAATTAAGCCCATTGTTGCACACCTTGCCAAGCTTCGGGTTCAATTGCAGCAGCCACTAATCTGTCTGCTCCTGGATGCTGGTACACAGCCCCTGGGCAGGTGGGTTTTATCACCACATGCCGCTTTTTCCCTATGGCAGTACTCAAATTGGTGGTGTAGGCGCTGCGCTGACTTCTTGAGAAGGAAGCAGAGGAGGAATCGGAGTAGGAGGAGGCTACAGGAGCCACCGACTGATGTCCTGCAATTTTGTGTGGTGGAAGGATATGCACAGTGCTTCCTGCATCAGCCCCAGCTGCCACTACATTGATTCAAGGGGCAGTTAGAGAGATGTAACATCCCTGTCCATGCCTACTTGCCCACATGTCTGTTGCCGCCATGAGATCATAGTAACATAGCATGTAAGGCTGAATAAAGACTTTAGTCCATCCAGTTCAGGCTGTTTATCTCCTTCCAGTGGTCTAGCAGCCATAGCTGGAAATGTTATTACATGCCAGGAAGGCATCAAGGCCTGTCTATCTTTACCAGGTGAAATGGGAACATTTCAAAGGCCAGCAATTTGGAAATGCTTGCATTCAGGACCAAGACTCATGGGTGAGATGGGCCCAACGTCTGCTTTCTTTCCAAAGTATGTTGGATGGAAAGCTGAACACTTCCCTGGGATGGTGTGGACAGGCTTGGTGATGCTGCTGGTGCTGGGGGTCCCACATCCTCTCTAGGGGAGTATTAGCATTTTCCCTCACTACAGCGACTGCTGGCACAGCTTGAAAGGACTTCTTGAAAAAACGCCACGCTGGTGAGATCCTATGAGCTTGCATTGGCATGCTCAGTCCCTGGGCATGGTGGGCAGTGGCAGCAAGGGGCTGACTGCTGGCAGCCTTCTCCTTCTTCTGCTGACTGCGTGGGGATGTGTGACCACCACCTCTTCCTCTGTTGCTCTTCAGTCTGGGTCTAGGACCTCATCATCCTCCCTGGCATCCTCTATCACCCACTCCTCCTTGATAGCCTCCCTCTCAGCCTCAGCATTGCAGATACCTGCAGCAGTTGGCACTTGGGTCTCATCATCATCCAGGGTGTCCTGTGATGGTACGCTGATCATGTCCTCATTCTCCAACAGAAGCTCTTGTGCATCCGTGTGACTTAGATCTGCACCTTGGGTAGGCAAATGGCCAATGGTATCCCATACAGGCATGTCATCATAGAGCGCTCCGTGACTTCTGGCTGGAAGAGCCTTGCAGATTGGGGGGGGGGGGGGAATGGGGGGCTCTGCACTCTCAGCAGCAGTGGAGTGGGTGCAAGACAATCCCACAGAACTAGTAGCACTGCGTGCTATATAATCTACAACTGCCTCAATTTGTTCTTGCCTCACCAGCAGTATTGGGGCCTTCAAACCCTGGTACCTGCTTGCACCAGAGGAAGGTGTATTAGGCAAGGATAAAAGACGTCCTCTCCCTGCAGCACCAGCAACCGGACAAGCACCAGTCCTATTATCAGTAGCAGATGCACCACGACCACGCCCCTGTCCCTTATTTGCTGCTTTATGCATTGTTAGACACCTGCCGTTACAGTGGCCTTAGAGCAAGTTGTGAGATAACAGGGTACACACCAGTGCTTAGAACAAGTTGAAGTATACTGGGGTACACAAACCCAAATGCTTAGAGCAAGTTGTAGTATAACAGGGTACACAATAGTGCTTAGAACAAGTTGTAGGATAACAGAATAAATCCCAGTGCTTAGAGAAAGTTGTAGGATAACATTGTACACACACCCCGATGCTTAGAGCAAGTTGTGGGATAACAAGGTACACACACACCAGTGCTTAGATCAAGTTGTAGTATAACAGGGTACACACCAGTGCTTAGAACAAGTTATAGTGTAACAAGGTACACTCACCCCAATGCTTAGAGCAAGTTGTGGCATATCATGTTACATCCCAGTGATTAGAGAAAGTTGTGGGATAACAGGATACACCCCAGTAGTTAGTGCAAGTTGTGGGATAACACGATACACACAACCCAGTGCTTAGAGCATTTTGTGGGATAACACGGTACACACACCCCAGTTCTTAGAGAAAGTTGTGGAATAACAGGATACACCCAGTGCTTAGAGCAAATTGTGGGATAACATGGTACAAACACCCCAGTGCTTAGCGTAAGTTATGGGATAACAGGTTACACCCCCGTGCCTAGAGCAAGTTGTGGGATAACATGGTACACACACTCTATTGCTTAGAGCAAGTTGTGGGATAACATGGTACACACACTCTATTGCTTAGACCAAGTTGTGGAATAACATAGTACACCCACCCTAGTGCTTAGAGCAAGTTGTGGGATAACAGGATAAACCCAGTACTTAGAGTAAGTTGTGGGATAGCATGGTAAACGTACTCTGGTGCTTAGAACAAGTTGTGGGATAACAGGACACACTCCCGTGCTTATAGCCCACCTATTTAACCCTAACTCCAGCTGTTATCCCTGACTAAATATTGCCCTGAAAAGCAAATATTTAAGCAAATAGGCAGTCTCTCACAAGACTGAGGAAAACACTAAATAATGTGCTGTGGGTTTAAACCATCAACAATACAATCAACTTACCACCCAACCCATTCAGAGGAAACAAACTGTAATATATAATATTTTAAAGGATTTCAGGGAAATTCTGATCTTCACAAATCCCAAGAAATTTAGATTCATGCTGAATGAAATTTTCCCTGAAAGCTGTAGTGAATTTTGGTGTTAGTGTTAGTTCAGAAGGCTTACACCTGTGGCCTGATTCAGAGCCTGCCCGTGAATGCTTGTTTTTTCTGAAAACCTTCGTATTATTCACAGCCGAGTTCCGAGAAACATTCGTCCATGCGTAGGTGGCCGTATTTGCTTTGGGTACCCATACGGTTTAGCTGAGCATTTACGGAATTAGCTGCCAAAGTAATCTCGGGAGCCGAGTTTTTTTTTACCTGTTTTTGGATGGAACTTACTGTGCAGCCCATTGTTCTTGGTGTGCTGTATCCTAGCGTGGCTTTCTGATGCACCCCTTTTTTGTTATATTCAGCTATTTTAAGGTGCTGCCCGCTGTCCAGCGCCACTGTACGCATGCTGGTCTGCATGTCCTTCACCATGCTTACCTTTCTTCCCCCTGCTGGCATCCAGGGCATCCCATGCCAGTCTGCATGTCCTTCACCATACTTACCTTTTTTCCCCCTTCTGGCATCTAGGGCATCCCATTTAGTCTGCATGTCCTTCACCATACTTGCCATTTTTCCCCCTGCTGGCATCTAGGGCATCCCATGTAGTCTGCATGTCCTTCACCATGCTTACCTTTTTTCCCCCTGCTAGCATCTAGGGCATCCCATGTAGTCTGCGTGTCCTTCACTATACTTACCTTTCTTCCCCCTAATGGCATCTAGAGCATCCCATGTAGTCTGCATGTCCTTCACTATACTTACTTTTATTCCTAGGTTGCCAAGTCGTCTTACTCGCCTCATACGTTGGCCACCTTGAAAACATGCCACCATGCAGCATATAACTTTTAAACAATTTTCTTATTATAATTTTTTTAACTTTTAAGTTAGTATTTTTTAAATTAAAAAAATCAAATATTTTTTTCGCCAAAAAATATACAATTATGTAATGGCACCTGCAAAGATAAAAAAAAAAAAAATATATATATATATATATATATATATATATATATATATATATTACCACTTGTTTTCCCATATGTGTACATGCAAATTGTTACATACTTACCCAAACTGGTTGACACAGCCTCCTTCAGGATGCATCCCTTCTTCAGGGTCTGTAGAGGGAAACAACATGAGTTAGTATTTATGGCCATGTGTTGCTTTGTGTAATGTTTAGGTATTGCTCTGCTTCACTGCATTCACACCCACCTGATTTTTGCGCCACTTCTGGCTAGGGTGGCCCCATTGCAGTGTACTCACCCTCTGATTAATCTGTAGGGACAGACAAAGCATACAAGCACTTAGCAAACATATTATTAGACTTTACATGCAGCGCTACCTGTGTGTTTTTTGGGGTATTGGTCTACCGGAGTGTGCAGGATCTGTGGCCGAATCCAAGCCCAACACACCCTCCTCTTTAGTGACCTCCATGGATGGCGGTGGTGCAGCTGCTTCAGAGGAGGAGGAAGAGGATGTTGGCAGGGTTTGGGGCCGTCATCTTGCACCCACACCCTTTCTACTTGGCATCACTGGATGGACCCCTCACTTCTGCATGTGCTTGATCCGCAGCCAGAATTCCCCTGCTACAAATGAAAATATAAAATTTGTAAAAATGTTACTCTTTACCCTGATAGCTCACATTTTCTGTTGTACATCCACTTACCTGGGAAGTTCTGGCTGTAAAACCTCCACACCCAGGGCCATTTTCCCCGTTTGAGGTCCAACCAGTGCTGCATGATTTGGGTGCAGGTGTAAGGCGACGTCCCCTCACCACTCACATTTGCAACCACTTCCTCTGCTAACATCCTCTTGTGTTGGGCTTAAAGTCGTACCTCTGATCCATGAAAGCTTGCAAACAAGAAACAGATTTGAATTGTTAACTTATGTCTTATGTTTGGGTCTCCTTTAGCGACACATGCATGCCCCTGCCCCTAAATTTGTAAATTTCTGGAACACTACAACCACCCAAGCATCCTATACGCTAGTGTATGTCAATGCTAACTAATCCATCTCTCCCATCCCATAATAATAGCAGATTGCAAGTGCAGACGCACTTAGGATAAAAGGCGGCGTCTACCTCTCTAATCTGCGACTATTGTCAGGTAGGGCTCCCTGACCGCGGCCAGCAACAAGGCGAAGCCAGCTCTCCCATCCCACAATAGTATCAGATTGCATAGAAATTTCAAATCTAAATCACTTAGGCACCCCTGCATCGCATACAAACATGCCAGAGTGGTCCATTTGAAAGTGGCAGCAAAGTACTGTGGCCCTGTACAGTGGAAGGCCAGGCCTCTGCCATTACCGTGGCACCATGTGCCTCTGCTCATAGTTCATGGCCAATGTCACCTATTGGCACATTAGCTGGAGTGTAATAGGCATTACACTTTTTTTGCATAGGCAAATGGCATGAAAGTGTGACTTACCATCATTATTTCCTCCTGCTGGTCACGGGTAAACACGGTGAGTGCCATGTTGGTTTTTGTTGGATGTCATCTATGTGACGCACCCCTGTGCTGACGCGCCCTAAAGGGCCCCAGAAGTGTGCTTGAGTCTATACACACATGTGGCCTATAGGTTGCTTGTGCCTTTGAGGTGCTGTTAATTAAACCAAATTGTTTCCAATACAATTACCCACTCAATTAGATATAAAATAACAAGGCTGATGGTCAGACTTGCTTGTCACTGCTGACTTAGGAGCTCAACCCCCAAAGTGTTGTGGGAGCAGTTATGGTCGGAAATAGCCTGCAATGTGACGAGGCGGGTCCAGAGGACCCAAGAATAGTGCCCAGGCCAAAAAAAAATGGGAGGGCTGCTTGTGCAGGAAACATTGGACAACTCACTAAAGCCACCCTTACATTTGTTTGAATCTAGCTTGAAAACTGGTGGCGGACTCCCCAAAAAATCTACAATTTACCGATGCTGAGGAGGAGCATCCCCAACACCTATCAGGGGGTGTTTGGCACCATGGACACCGATAGAAAGCATTTGATCACCAGTGTTAGCAAATTGTAGATTGGCGCAAGGGGGCGTAGGCCAACCAAACACCAGCCACCCACCAGCCTTAGTTTGCACATGAAACTTATGGGCTTGTCTGCCCAGCATATGTTGTGTGACTACACACACCAAGGACATTAGGCAACCGGGCAACTGGGGCCCAGTGAGTATCCCTTGTAGTGATTTTAAAGGACCACATATACTGTTAATAGGAAACTACCAGTGACTTTGCAGAAACACCCCAGGCAGCAGCACCTCACCCGGAAGAAGGGAAGCTAGGCTAGCCACAAGAGAGGAGAGTAGGATACAAGGAGGAGCTATGTGGACCTAAACAGCCTAAGAGACAGGAAAGCTGTTTGGGGGAGGGAAAGCTAGGCTAGCCTCAAGAGAGGACAGTGGGCTACAAGGAGGAGCTATGTGGAACTAAACATACCTAAACATACACCCCTGAGCAGTTGGCAGAACCAGGGCCACATGTCTACAATCGATGGCACCAATGACACTTGGCATAATCGCAATGTTGAAAAATCCCAACTTCATCGCGTTCCAGGCTGCCATGCTGTCAGGGAAAGAGATGTATTTCTCCTGCAGGACAGCCATGCTATTGAGATATTTAGTCAGAGCACAGCTTAGCGAAGGCTGGGACATGCCAACTGACAGTGTCCCTAACCTCTGGAAGGAGTCCTTCGCTAAAATTAAAGACAGCCAAGCAATTTGCTCATGCCTCCACTTGCATGCCCCTTTCTTGTGGCAGGGGCCAACCATGGCCAGGCTCTGCATAGGCATGCACGCACGGGCACCAGCAGAGCTGGAGGGGAGCGGGAGAAGTTGGATTGCAGGTAAGTGACAATGTGTGTGTTTTGTTTAAATGATTTCAGGGAAAATTAAATCGCTGTAAATCCCCAGAAATTCAGATAAGTGGCAAATCAATTTTTTCCTGTAATTCAGAGAGAATTCTAATTGATTAGAATCAATTCGGACATCACTCATTTTCATTGACCTTTGTTTTTGCCTTTTATAATTTTTTAGGCAAGAGAATAGCAAGGCATCTTTTAAGCAAAGCTTTGTACAAACTTTTTTACAATATCCATATTATTTAAAAAAAGAGAAAAAATGCACGTGTTAAGTTAAAATTCTCTCCCTTTGGCACATGTTAGTTTGTCACATTATCCAAATAGGTAGCTTCTATAGATACTAAAATGTTCTATCACAAAAAGAATAACAATGACAACAATGTCTAGGAAACGCAACTATAGAAACCTGACAACAGCAGTTGAAACAAAGACCAGCAATGATTTTTTTTTATTTTTAGAGGTCACTCAAGGTCAGCCTGCAGCACATTCACTTTACTGCTTTATAGTGGAACATAATAAACAAGGTCGTACATTTTCATTTCGTTGCCACTAATTGCTTAGCATCTCGCCCAGAATATAAACTTTGTAAACAGGTGGCATTGAAATAAGCTTGAAGCGGGTCCAAGTGCTTTAAAATAAAGTCATGTTGCAATGTAGACACAACTGCTCACAAAAGGATTTAAGGGAAAACTCCCCTTTTGTCAGGTTTTTGGTGTTCTGCCTTATTTTTTTTCCTTTTCTTGGATGTAAAAGAAACCTGTGTGTTAGGATTGTGCCCCAGGCTTTTGATTTACTTATCAGCATGCAGCAATCTCCTATATTCCTGTGTATCTGTCTTGGTAAAGTAAGAGTGGTTCTCCTGCCCTTTAGTAAAGCTGTTAGTGTCCTGTCTGACTACAACTCCCAGGATGCTTTCACTGTAAGAGAGGAGCTCGTTAGCAGCTTTGACTAAACAAAGCAGCAGCAATTTCCACTCCATCTAAGAATGCTGCTAGTAATCCTTTAGCTACTGGAACACTAGACTGTGCTCCCCCCCCCCTTCAAAATTGAAGAGGCTGAGTTAATGTAGATGGGGTTAAACTTGTAGGCTGTGTCACAGCCAATCAGATGATTATCAATCTGTACATCAGAACTCCACTTTGATGTACATTTCTAAGGTAAACACATTGTTGTTCAGGAGAATGGTTTTCTTTTTTAACATGGAGTTACAAAGAAATAGAAAAGAAAAAAAAATAACAGATAAGCTCAGCACCTTGAACACATCAAATTGCCACATGATAATGGAAAGTTTTAAAAATTCCATTCAAAGTGGAATAACCTTTAAAGGAATACTACTATTAGTAGAAGTAACAGTCAATGCCATGTTTGTTTGTAGATCAGTGATACATTTGAGCACATAATATATTAGGGGCAGTAATGGCTTATGGCTAGCCCCGCAACTGTTTCCCGGGTGCCGTGGTGAGGGTAGCCCACCATTCATGTGGAGACTGCATTGATGGGATAAATGCGGAGGAAAACTTCCATTAAATTCCATAAAATACCTAAAAATACATATTTTTCTACTAAATTAATCTTTTAATGTATTTGAGTATCTTACCTTTTCTATATTGTTACAAACAGAGAATAAGGGTTCCAACTGTGACCCTGCACCCAAACCGCACCCCAAAAACCCAATGCCACACAATTAAATGATGTATGTATTAACGCACAAAAGCCATATGGCAAGGTTCTGGAGTTAAAAAGACTCCAGGGTTGGCTGCTAGCCTGTCACCCTGTAGGAAACCCCCAGGGGTTGCCAGTAAACTCACCTTTACCAAAGACTCCCACAGCGCAATCTTCCCTGGCGGCAACATCCCTGGCTTCCTTGTAAGCTGTGGCGCACTGTCATGCCCAGCCATTCAGGTTGCAAGTCCCCAGGTGGGGGGCATCAGGAGGGGTGTCACAATTATGCCACTTTAATTATTAATGTACAGCAGAAGAAATAGGCTCATGGGACCTAGCCCAGAAACCCAAATAGCAGGAGCACCAATTCAATCAAGTAAAGTATAATTCCATTTATTGAAAGTCACATAGATCGAGACAACAACATAACACACAATACACAATACGAACACATTCAAATTACTGTATATCCCCAAAATTCATCCAGTGCTACATACGCAGCAACAAATATCTGGGTAACTCCTAAAATAAAGATACGTGTAAAAAATCCCCAAAATTCACTAATTTTGTGCCGGCACAAAAACACCCACCTCCTCTGTCCCACAAAAAGGGGGGAGAAAAAGAGAGGAGGGGGGAGCCTCCAACTAACTACTAAAATATATTAAAGTGACAGTGCATACTTAACATAGCAGCAATAACCATGAATTCCATATAAACTCACAAATAATTATTCAATTAATCAATAAGTGCACAATAATCTATAATAAAAGTGAATGTATATACATATACATTCACTTTTTTGTTTATCAGTACTATCCACTGCTGTTTTGATCTATTTGCACATTTGTCACATTGCTATTTTGCACATTTTAGTGCTGCTATTTTGTATATATTACACGGTTTGTATATATTTATGTATATATAGTACATGTTTTTAGTTTTTCTCCACATATGTTAGTTTTTTTCACATTATATCAGCACATTTATCACCATATTCCTTTTATTGTTGCAAGTACACACATACGCTGCCGGACCTTGGCATACTCCTTACATTCAGCTCTTTGCATCATACAAACATGGCAGCATCAGCTTAATTGTATATTTTGTAGTCACTGTATATTGGATCCCCTTAGCCTGTGTCTTTTATGTTTTTTAAGCTTGTATATGTGTAGATAAGTGTTCCCTTTTATTCATATTATTTCTATTAAAATTATACATATATTTTTCATAATTAGTGTGCGGCCTGTTTAAGGGTTTTTGGGGTTCAGTCTAGGATCCCCTCCTTTGCATACTTTAGGTTTCTAATTTCCCTTTACGGCTGGCACCTTTACTTGAACAGTGTTGCGGTGCACCCTCCAAACCCATTTGTAGCTTTCTGTAACACAATCAATAACACAATGGCAGTCTGTAACACACTCAATAACACAATGGCAGTCTGTGACATGCTCAAGAAAATGAAAGTAATCAGTCTATGCAAAAGTCCAAGGGCAGAAACAATGCCTTTCAAATCCAAAAGGCATAGAGTCTGTCACATAGATCTTCCCAGCGCTGGCCAGGCCTTTGGGTATTTCCAAATTTATATAGTCTTTATTTACAATACACGCTCTGGCCATCTAAAACTGCCAGCTAGCAACTGTCGCATTTGAGTAAATAGCCGCCACATCTGTGTCAGTCCCCATTCTGAGTAGACTTGCTACTGCTTTTCTTTTAAACTCTGCATCGCGAGCGCGGTTAGATTTTATACAAGCTGCTACTCTATCCTCAGATACGCCTTTTTCTTTATCGTTACTAGCTTACTGGCTATTGTTACACCATGGTGGAGTCCAGTGACAAGATTTTCATTTAACTAAGAACTTTCATTTAGGGAGGAGGCTTGCCCCCAATACTGGTATATACCATTCATTATCATCATATAGTGGGCTGAACATATCAACATGACTTATACATGTCTGTTTAGTCTGCTACTGTCACAGATTGGGCGGGGCTTATCAACGCGACTCACACGCAGCTATTTGTTTACATTGTCTCTCCGCCTGCAAGTTGATAACATAGATTACTAGTAAACTGACTGATTGGCTGAACATTTACCTGTACTATTTAGTCCTTGCACTCGCTGCTTTCTGACATTGGCTCGATACAGGGGATTGCCCCCGAAATGCGACGCTGGTGATCACCCCCCCCCCCCAATCGCACTATGAGGCTCTGGATGGATGAATTTTATACTTGTACCTTTGTACTTCATTTTTCCAAGGACTTTTCCCGTCTCAGCAGCTCCACACTGGGGACTTTCATTGTATCCCAGGTGAGGGTTGCATCTATATTTTTTTCTTAATTAAAGTGCTTTTGAGACACTTTAAAGCAGAAGAAAATCTGGGTTTTGTCATTTGGCAAAAGGCTCTGATTGTATTCAATAGGCCATAGGAACAGCAAATGTCTCTGATTGGATGACAGCCCACGCATGCGCTGTTGGACCAGGGAAAGGTGAGTGGGGGGTTCACACAGCGGAGAACCCCAATTTGGAATTCCCCTGGAGGAAGGCCAGCTGCCAGCCCTGGAATCTTTTAGACTCCACGGCTGGCCGCCCTGGGTTTTGTTTCACTGTAAGCCAATTAAAAACATTGTCCAGGCTAACATGAAAAAAACTGTTTATATTCACTTTTTGTCCCCCACAGATTGCTTCTAGTCCGTTGCATCCTCTTTCTCGATTAGGAACCGACCCACGCCATCAGTCACACACAGGCACATCTCATTACTGTCAATAGAGGGGGCATGCCGATCAGATTCACTAAAAAATGCACAAAAAAGGCATTGGCTAATATCACAATCCTCAAATAATGATATTTGCATTTTTTTATACAGAAACAGGTGTAATTGTCTTAACGGGTGTTATTACATCAAGATTCGCAAACCCAAACTGTAAACCCAAACTGAGTTCAGATACCGAACAGCAACTGTCAGCTGCCCCACTGCTACTGGAGTTTAATCTAGTGACAGCTCTTATATGCTCATAGGTGGGGCCTCTGAGTATGTGCATTACTGAAGGGCAGGTTTCCAAATAAATCTCCTCCATACCCTGCCCTCCAGTGATGCACATACACAGAGGCCCCACCTCTGAGCATATAAGAGCTGACACTGGGGGGAAAACTATTGTTCCCTTTTCTCCCAAATGCTGGAAGAAAGGGTAGCTAGGGCCCCCACTGCTAGATGCACTGTTTAATATAGATTTAATAAATAAATAAATAACGATTTTTTTTTGGTGTGGTTTCTTATTAATTAATTTAACTACATGTGAATTAGTAAGGTGTCCAATGGATGCCTATACTAGTTCACAGGGTAGGGCAGCTGCCGGCCACCTGCCTGAAATTCCAGTGGTTGGTTTGCCCTACTACCCAGTGGCCAGGGTGGTGCAAAAAAGCTTGGTGCCAGTCTGCACAGAACCGGTGCTCTTCCAGTAAGAGCATAGGGGTTCGTAATGCACCAGGGGCGGGGGGGGGGGTTTACCAGTCCCGACCCAAACTTTTCTCTAAAAGTTTGTCCGAACCTGGATAGCCCAGGCTTCCACAGGTTTGCTCATTCCTAACCAGGACCGTAAAGTGCAAAAAACTTTTTTTTATCTCCTTCACCTGATGGGGTTTAGTGATGGGGCAGTTCCACAGGAGGTGTAGATTTTTATTTACAGCGAGTTTCCACCAATATGTAAATAACAGCACATTTCACAGTGGAAATCACAAACTTGTCTGTGTCATGATGTCATTGCCTGTTTATTTAGCATATCATTTCTGGCTCTATTCTCAGCTATTTCCTGGATGCGGTTGAAAGGTTTGTATTTTTAGAAAAATGCTTTTTGCAATGTTTATATCATCTTACAGGTTAAATGCGTAATGTAGGTGGATACAAATGATGTGGAAAGCGAGCTGACATGATAGATACTCATACTTAATATACTATAATATACAGAAAATTAAGGTAGAAAAAAAAGGTAATGTAAGTATTGTTTGGTCAGCAAGGTGAACATTAATGTAATAGGTTGTGCACCAAGAAGCTAGAAAATGCCCCAAAAATACATTTTGCAAGATGCTGAGAGACTGCGGGCCGATTCACTACCACCAGTGAACAGAGCCCGGTCAGCTCCATAGCAACTACCACCAGTCGCTGCTGTTTGGGCTGATGAGGTGCAGGCAGCACCTGAAGCCAAGCTATGGAGAGAACTGCAGCCAAGTGTCCGTGCAAAGATGAAGGGTCTTGTGTGGCTGACTGGCAGCCTGCAGTGAAGCAGCTAGAGCGGGGAGCTCAAACTAAGGGACAAGCGCTAAGTTGTGAGCAAGCCCAATAGGCCCAGCCTATGAAATTGAGATTGCCTTTTGCTTGATACCATGTGGTGAACAAAGCTTGTTTAATTAAGATTTGTAAAAAAAATAAACCAGTTGAGTGGCTGTGTTGCCCAAGTTTTACAATCGGTAGTTGTCTCAGTCCACAGAGTGGTATTCTTGCTATGTCATTTCATTATTCTGTATATATAGTTAATATGTGTGGTAATCGTACATGGAACCTATGTAATATCGAATGTAAACTAAGGGAAAGATTGTGAGCAGTCCATAGATTGATAGAAAAAAATGGCATACATTAAAGAATAAGGTTTAGAATAAGAGAGGTGTTCCATTGTGGGTCAGCTAATAATTTGATAGGGATAATGGAATGGCACATAGCACAATGCAGTTAGATCAGACAGTAATATGTCTAATAAATATACCCTTCCTATTAGAAAGGAGCCTATTATAACAATGATTGGTCTTCCCCAGCATGACTGGGACATGTAACCCCATATGTGGGGATAGCAGACATTGAACAATAGGTGTCACGCTCCGGGTACTACAGCAATCCACTTAGATAACTCCAGCCCTCAACCCCCAATCTCCGCAGCCAGCTTCACCTATAGGAGCCCCCGCTTGCCGGGACGCAAAGCACGCCTGCCCGGGATCGGTTGCCCCAGGACTTCAATGGCTCAAAGATTGGAGTCTTGCTGTTCAGAGGCCTAGAGAACCCGTGGCTGGAAGTGGTGCTGAGTAGCCCAATCGCTGAGCGTATAACGGAAGTCAAAACAGGCTTAGGGTCAGCAACGGAAGTTCAGAGGTGGCAGCGGTACAAAGGGTTGGACAAGTCGTGGTCGAGGATCAAGCAGAGGTCGGCAACAGGAGATCAGATCGGGGATGGTCAAACACAGGCGAAGGTCGGCAACAGGAACACGGATCGAGGATAGTCAAGACAGGCGGTGGTCGGCAACGGGAGTTCAGAATAAACACTAGAGAAGCTGCTAACAGGGTACAAGGCACTATCACAGGCAATTCCCAACTGAGGGGGAATTGCTTTTATAGGGACAGACAGGGGAGAGGAAGTGTAGGTGATTGGTGCACTTTGGGAAAACACCCAGGATAGGTCTGCAGGGCTGAGAGGGCGCATCCCTAAATGGTTGGTGCATTTTGGGATGCACCCAGGATTGGCTGAGAGGGCACATCCCTAAACTCCTAGGGCTCATTGGCCCTTTAATTAGAACATTTCCTGATCCTCCGGCGGGCGCGCACAGTACAGCGCCGCCGGAGGGCATAGTTACTGCAGGCGCGAGCACGTCCAGAGGACGAGGAAGCGGGGGGCGTGGCCAAGCTGAGCGCTGCTCGAGCTGACGCCGCCGGATCCGCCGACGCCCGGCGCGGCCGCCACACACCAACAGCCGCGGCCGGACGCCTGGAGACGGCGCTGGAACGGGGCCCAGGTAGGTGATTCCTGACAATAGGTATTGCAGCACAAGCCATGACAATCTATATGGATCTCAATAAGATGCCCACCGGATGGGGGTGTTAGCTGTAATTATTATTAAAAGGAATTAATACTACCCTTTTCAGCTATGAGTAATAGGTATCAATAATTCTCATTTGATTAATTAATAATGTATATATAGTGTTAAAGTTGTGTGCTGCAACAACATTCTGCTACGTCCACATAGGTCTTCAACATGATGGCAGCCATAAGTGAGATACAGCTTAATGAAGCGCACATGTAGTGAATAGAGGGTTGTACTTTTGCCGATGATGAGCGCAAACACACTCCCAGCTGTCTTGGACTGATGTGACTTGGGTCACTTCCGGGACAAGCCAGAAGAGTTACTGATGCACTCCAAGAGTTGAAGTGCATTTAATCGCACCAGTGGGGTGCAGGGTGTTCAACTGAACACCACACAGCCGGGTGAGGTTTCATCTTCCCTGCTACAAGCCCCGAGAACGAGGAACAATTTAGAATCTCGGCTCTGTTATTCACGGTGGGACAGGGCCATCTTACCCCATTACCGGAAGGGAGCCTGATTGGTGACGCAAGGCTATTACCCCTGAATGACTCTCTCTCTACTTTTCACTACAAATCATACAAATTTTTGTTAGCATTTGGGATGTGCAACTATAATCATTTCTTCAATTTCCCCAGTATTTGCCAAAATACATCTATAATGGATAACTCACTGCTCACCTGACATTATTAGACCTATATATTAAGTCTTACTAATTTTATTGTATTGAAATACATTTTTAATCACTTTGATATTGCTGATCATTTTGACTACACTCTACATAGGGCATTGGGAAATACATATATGGTGTTTCAATTTTTTGTATAAAAAGACAGTCTTGGACTGACAATAAGAGCTCTATTAACCGTTTGTCTGCTACAGATGTTCCATCCAGATCTGGTGTGATAAAATGTATTGATTTGCATGATTGAATTCCCCCAAATGTTTAGGCCCCTCCTAGATGGATGTTTCCCCTCCCCCACACCAGTCCATAGCTTGCCAACTACATAAACTACCATAAAAGGGGTTACTTGATCCTAGTAATCTGTACATTTTATCACAAAGGAGAATGGCACAGGACATCTGCGGGAAACAAAAGGTGAGTTAAGATTTTTATTTCTGTTGTTGCCTGGACAGATTCTCTAATTGTATGCAATATGTAGGGAAATCAATCAATTTGAAATACATAGCTACAACTAGATTTTTGACCAATATTTTTCAAATTGTAGCAAAATTTATAGTTTTTATGTCTGAATAATATAGCTTAGTTTTCTACCTAGAAATAAGAGCTAATATTCATAAGAGTAAGAAAGTTTACTCTTTTAGGGCTATCAATCATGTTGGCTGTATCTATCCTTGAAGCATGGTCATTAGGGAAGGGGGGAACCCACTGAAATTTAGATTCCACAAGTTCGGCCTAATTTGCAGCTAATGTTTGGTTTGGGTCCCCGGACTCAACCCGAACTCGAGCCCCATTGAAGTCAATGGGGACCGAAATTGGGGGGGGGGGGCACCTATGCAATTGCCCTGTAATACTTTGGCTAGGCAAAGTACTCAAAAATGACAGGTGTGCCCACAAGTAACTGGTTCATCAAAGCACAAGAGGCTGTAATGTGAGGTGGGCCAGCAATTGCATAGTTTATGAAAGCCAAATGGGGTCTAATTCCAGGTGTGCTACAATTTAATAGTTTTATCAAAGGCCAAACGGGTCTGATTCAAAGTGTCCCAACAAGTAACTAGTTTATCAAAGACCAAAAGTGGCTAATGCAAGGTGTGCCCACAAGTAACTAGTTTTATCAAAGCCCAATAGGGTCTAATGCCCCAAATGGTCTAATGCATGGTGTGCCCACAAATGGTTTTTAAAAAGGCCAAAGTGGTCTAAAGGAAGGTGTGACCACAATTAAAAAGTTGTATTAAAGCCCAAAAGGTTCTAATGCTAAGGTGTGCCCACAATTAAATAGTTTATCAATGGGGGCGTGGCTTGGCCGGAGAGCGGAATGGCTGCTTGAACCATGTGCTCTTGGCGGAGTCTCCACTAACGCAGCTTTTTGTACACTCCTGACGGGCGATGGGCCGAATTAGCAAAGCTGGGGCTCCCGCAAAGACCCCCGACCCTCGCAGACCCCAAAATCGGGAAGCAGGAACCTACCGGAGATGTTTTCCAGTCAGCGCTCGGAAGACGCAGCTCCTCGTGGGCCTAAAATGGCGGGCGCCTCCTCCCCACATGGCTCACCAGACAGGAGAGAAGAGATGCTCTCAGACGACGAGGAGCAGGGCTTGGCGGCTCAACTAAGCCAGCTACCTACCCGCAGCGAACTGGCCAAATTCGCACGAGACATCAAGTCCTCCATCGGGGAGGCGGTCGCAGATCTCAGGGCAGACATGCGGTCTCTTTCCCACCGCATCGACAAGGTGGAGCGCGAGGAGGCCGACACCAGCACGAGACTTATGGAGGTTAAAGAAGTGGTCTTGGCTCATAATCAGCACTTACTGGGCTTTCACCGACATCTAGAAGACCTAGATAACCGCAACAGAAGATGCAATATCAGAGTGAGGGGTGTCCCAGAGGCGGTCGCGCCGGATCAAACCCAGGAGGCCCTGACGTCCATCTTTAATTCGCTGTTGGAGAGGCCACCGGACACTCCAATAGACTTCGTAAGAGCACACAGAGCCCTCCGCCCGCGAAGCACGGGTGAGTCCTCCCCACACGATATCATATGCTGCTTACAGAGCTTCCAGCTCAAAGAGGACATACTCTCTAAGGCCAGGAGCAGGGATATGATCACCTTTAATAACAGGGAAGTACAACTTTACCAGGACCTCTCCTTAATTACACTTCAACAGCGTCGGGCTCTACGGCCCCTCACAGCTGCCCTAAGAGAAAGGGGCATCCCTTACAGATGGCGCTTCCCGTTTGCCCTTTCCGCTTCCTACAATGGTAGGTCTGGTATCCTACGCTCACCTGAGGATCTTTCTGAATTCTGCGAGCTGCTGCACCTTCCACAGATCTCCTTGCCGGATTGGCTCAGCGACTTTTCGATCCCCCTGCTGGTGCGGAGAGCGGGACGCCAGGGCCGTGTCGGCACCTCCCCGGGTCGGGCACCGGTGGTCTCCCCCCCGCGAGACAGGAGAGAGCGAAGCAGATCTGGACAGCGGAGATGAACAGTTTGCACCCAGCCTGAACGTCAAATCGACACTATCCGTGATGTATATAGTTAATTATCTGTGATGTATATGGTTATGAAGATGTCTCTGACGTAGGCCATCTCCTACTTAGCTATAGCCTCTGTATGCTTGCTAACTCTATCATGATAGTAGTTTTTGTAAGACTCGCTCTCCCATGGTTTTCACCGGGGTTCTCGGCGCATATGGCGTGGGGGATATGGTGGGGACCATGGCGATGGCACTAAGAGTAATGGGGCACATGCTGCTCGCGATCTTATCGCGCAGTCTGCAGTCGGCCCATCCGTCATAGTGACACTATTTTTTGATGGCTTTGGTTACAATGACGTCTGAGGCGTAGGCCATCTATTGCTTAAACCTTAGATTCAGTATGCTTGTTAACGGTATCATGTAGGTAGTTGCTGTAAGCTTCGCTCTCCTATGGTTTCCTCGTGGCTTTCCACGCATGTGATGTGGGGGCTATTGAGGGGTCCGTGGTGATGGCAATAAAGGTAACGATGTACATGGTGCTCATGGTATAATAGCAGTATAATATGTCTAATTGTCTGGGCGATTTTGGAGATTGATGGCCCACACCCTCTCAGATGTCTTGGGCTCGCGGCCCTGCCCCCGCTGTGGGGCGGGCTGTCCCGGAGCGGTCTCTAGGCTTTTTTGAACAGCGCTATTGCCTCCGGCACCCCTTCGGGGCTTCCTGCTCTAGGTCGACCGGCTGCCTTGCGGCTGGGGGGCCTGGGTGACTGCTTCGGGGCGGGCCGCCCCCCTCAGCTGGGATGTTTATGATTCAATGGACACCTATTGCCAAAGGCCACCTACTGTGGTACTGTAGATAATATGGCTAACTCTATTATAAAGATATTATCGCGTGGTCTGTCCCCCCGGTCTCTCCTCCGTAGCGTCCCCCAAGGGTGCTGCGAAGGAGATCGAAGAGATGACAATAGACAGAGATGGGTGCATATTGTATTATGCTTAAAGAGGCTATACTTTGCTTATTTGTCCGGGCTACTCTGAGATCCGCTGTCCCGCTCTTTACTCGATGCACGGAGATCGGGGCCCCTCCCATCCGTACGGCGGGGCGGGCTGTCCCGGAGCTGTGTCAGTGTAATATGAACGACGCTGCCGCTCTGTTTATCCTCCTCCGGCTGTGGTGTGGATGGGGATCCTGTGGCTGCGGCTTTGGGACAGGCCGCCTCCCTGTCTGTGATATTGACTGGCTTGCAGACGTGCTTATCATAGCCTGTCTCTCGCTTAATGCGAGATTTGCATGGTAATGCTTCTATGTAACTATGGCGGTGATATCTGCCTCCCTGGGGTCTCCGCGGCGGTATCCCCCTGCTCTGTACGGCTGGTGTGGGTGCTGTGACGGAGACCACAGTGACAGCACTAAAGATCTCCAATGCAGAGATGACCTGATGGATGATCTGAGCCTCTATCTGAATGATCATGCGGTTTACCTAACATAGCATATATACCCACCTTATTTGCCAACTCATGCCATGGTATGACCTTGCTTAATGCTTATTTAGGATGGTAGTGGAGAAGTCATTTAAATTTCCGTGGGTGATGAGTCACACCCTATCTTCATAAGAGCCCCATGGTTGGATGCACACGAACGTCTAGCTCATTATGCTCAAGGTGGCGGTCTCAATGCCTAGCTTCCAATTTGGAACCTGGGGGGCTGGGAAGGGGAGGAGAAGCAGGGGGGATAGCGAGCTAATTCTACCTTTTTTTTTTTTTTTTTTTCATTATGGAAGGGGGTCACTTCTCAAGGCTAACAAGGTGGGATATCTAATAGGCTGGGCTGCATTAGCCCGGGCGCAGGCCCACGGGAGTAGTGCCTATCTGCTACTTTTTTCTTTCTGGGTGTTGGAGTGGGGACTCCGCCAGCACTTCTGTTTCCCCCTGCTCTTATCTCATATTGACTTGAGTAGTTGGGCGGTGTGTCTCGCTCTTCGGCCTTCCACGGTTTCCCCCAAAAGGGGCAACACACTATAGTGGTGCAGTGGAGAGCCGGTTAAAGTGCTCTCCTCTGGTGGGATCTTGTGGGCTCTGCCCCAGATCGCGGGGGACAACTGAGGAGGCTGGCCCTCTGTGTTCTTAACAGTTGTTCCAAGAACATTCACCACTCTTAAGGAGGGGATTTGCCCCTCATTGCCCCCTTTCTTTCTCTCCCAATATCCGTTACTCGTCCTTGTCTTGGTCTGCGTTGTTGGTTGTTGGTGTGTTGTCAGTGTTCTCTGTCTATTCCCCCCCCTTCTTTCTTTCTCCTTCTTTCTCTTTTTCTTTTTTCCTCTGGCCCTGACTTCTCTCCCTACCTTACTTCCCCTACTGCCTCCCTGGGTTGGTGGGGGTGGCTGAGGTGAGAACGACCCCGAATTGTACCGAGATATTCGCTGAGGGGATTACCACTCTGTGGCCAGCTCTAAGACAATGGGGCCCCTGCGTCTAAATGTGGTGTCTATAAATGCCAAAGGGTTAAATTCCCCTCAAAAACGCCAAGCCCTGTTTAGAGAACTCAAGAACTTTAAGGCGCACATCGCATTAGTACAAGAGACCCATTTCCAAAGACACAAGGCTCCCTACTTAGGAAACAGAACGTACACGTCTTGCCACTCATCCCCATCCCCCAACAATAAAGCCAAAGGGGTTGCTATTCTGGTGGCCCAGGAGGTGGACCTTAAGGTGCTGGCGGTCGAGAGGGATCAGGAAGGCAGATTTATCTTCTTAAAAGGGAAGCTTCCTAATGATCAAGTGATCACTGTTGCCAGTATATATGCTCCGAATAGAGATCAGCACGCCTTCTGTAGGACGGTCCTCGGGAGGCTACGGAGCTTCCAAGAGGGAATCCTGATCCTTGGAGGTGATCTGAACTGTGCAATGAACCCCTTGATGGACACCTCGGACGCTAAAACAGCCATATCCTATAGAGCATTGAAACAAATTAAAAGGGCTTTACAGGACCTCACATTAGTAGATACATGGCGTATGATGCATCCATCTACTAAAGACTTCACCTACTACTCACCCATACATACCAAATATTCCAGAATAGACTATATCTATCTATCTCAGAGGGATCTCGAGAAGGTAGATTCAGTGCGGATCGGAAACATTTCTTTCTCTGATCATGCCCCAGTCTCGCTCTCCCTGACCCTTCCATTCAGAGAGTGGAGGGAATGGAACTGGAGAATGAACGAGAGTATCTTGAAAGAGCCCGGTGTAGTGGAAAAGCTCAAAGATTCCATTTCGTGGTATATCAGAGACAACGATACGGGCGAAGTAGACCCTCTAATTCTGTGGGAAGCTCAAAAATGCACACTAAGGGGGGTTCTGATTCAAGAGGGGCGAGACTCAAACGTGAGAGGGGGCTGAGGCTGGAGGGATTGAACAGGCAGATAGCAGACCTGGAGGCTCAGCATAAGCGCTCTCTTCTGCTGAAACACTTAGAGGAGTTGGACTCCAAGAGACAGGAATTAAAAGACCTTTTGACCAGGGAATCGGGCAGATTTTTCACTCGACGCTGTGGATTGTTTTATGAGCAAGGTAACAAGTCGGGACGCTTATTGGCTAGAGCCCTTCACCCGAAATACACACGGTCAAGAGTCGAGGGCATAAGAGGCCCTGATGGAGCTATACTCCAGAAAAATAAGGACATTGCAGGGGCTTTTGGTAACTATTACTCCTCCCTGTATAACCTGCCGGGATGTGGGAGGTCGGGAGCTAGGGACAGCAACATGGAAACTTACTTAAGAGAGTCCATGATGCCTTCTTTGCCTAAGGAAGTTGTAGAGCAGCTTGAAGCACCTATATCGGTTCTTGAAGTTCACGGGGCAATTAAGGCCTCCAGACCAGGGAGGGCCCCCGGACTTGACGGTTTCCCTACTCAGTTCTACAAAATGTTCTCTGACCAATTGGCTCCTCTTATGGCCCATGCTTTTGAGTCCACTGCCTCCTCAGGCATCTTGCCGGGCACGGCTCGTGGTGATCCCGAAAGAGGGTAAGGACCCCTCAGACTGTAAGAGTTATAGACCGATCTCCCTCCTGAACGTTGATATAAAAATTTTTGCAAAGATACTGGCGGACAGGCTGAGGGAATTCTTACCTTCCCTGGTAGGACAGGACCAAGTGGGCTTTGTTCCGGGTAGAGAGGCCCGGGATAATGTGATCAAGGCCCTGAATGTCCAGTGGTGGTGCAGATCCAAGGGAGTTCAGGCCATGATGTTATCGACCGACGCCGAGAAGGCTTTTGATCGGGTGGACTGGGGCTGGATAGTGAAGGTCTTGGAACATATCGGCTTAGGTGCGGCGGCCAGAAATAGAATTTTGGCTTTATACTCAAACCCCGTCGCCAGAGTCAAAGTCAATGATTGCTCCTCTCCCACCTTCCACATCCGAAACGGGACAAGACAGGGTTGCCCACTGTCTCCTTTGATCTTCGCGCTCTCGTTGGAACCCTTCTTGCGGAAGGTTGATCTATGTGATGGTATCAGAGGTGTCCTGATAGGAGACAGAGAGCGAAAAGTAGCTGCATACGCTGACAATATGCTCTTCTTTCTGCGTTCACCGAGAGTGACGGTCCCTAATCTGCTAAAAGAATTTGAGGTCTTCGGTCAGCTTTCAAACCTGAAAATTAACTATAGCAAATCTAGCGCCATGAATATATCACTACCAGAGAGAGAGGTAAATGCTCTTCAAAGCTTATTCCCTTTCGGTTGGGAAGTGAAATGCCTTAAATACCTGGGGGTCCTGCTGCCGGTCAATCCCTCCAGTCTGTTGCAGCTAAATTCTATACCTTTGGAATCTAGGATTAGGAAAGATCTGGATAAATGGACCAAGTTGAGACTCTCCTGGTTCGGGCGTATGGCGGTCCTAAAAATGAACGTGTTACCGCGGATTCTATATTTGTTGCAGTGCATACCCATCAAACTACCAGATTCCTTTTTCAACTCACTGTCGAGAGGCTTTCGATTTTTTGTATGGGCAGGCAGACCGCCCAGGATTAGACGCAACCTTCTTCTGCTCCCAAGAGATCAAGGGGGGTCGGGCATGCCATGCATGAAATCTTACTACCAAGCCACCCATATTGGGAGGGTGGTGGACTGGCAGATTAATGGGGCACAGAAGGATTGGGTGAGAATTGAGGGAGAGGCTGCCACGGGAGGGGGCCTTGATTCGGTGTGCAACTTGAGGTGGTGTGATGTCCCGATGGAGGCCAGGTCTCATCCCTACGTGGGCGCCTCCTTATCTGTGTTACATCTCCTCTGCAAGGGGAAACCTGCTCTGACCTCGTTTCCTGGTCCTCTATCCCCAATCTTGGGCAACCCGGCCTTCCCACCGGGTAGACAGCCATCCAAGCTACACGAATGTGGGGGCCCCAGACCCCTGCGAGCTTTTCACCTCCAAAATAGAGGCATGTTCCGGGACAAACTATTATTAACTAGTATACAAGAAGTAGTTGAGGCAGAGATCCCCTCCTTCACATATTTCCAACTAAGATATTTTTTTTTCTCTAGGGCCGTGAAAGACAGCTTGAAGAGAGAGTTGACAGAGTTTGAGAGGGTATCCCTGGGCCAAGGCCCCAAAGCGCATCTCTTGTCATGGGCCTATAGCCTGATCAGGAGTAAGGGGAAACGAGAAATTAGGGAAGCAAAGTGGGAGGCGGATATTGGTCGGCCCCTATGTGAAGATGACTGGAAGAACATATACAGGAATGCTCACAGAGGATTAATGAGTAGCTCGATGCAAGAAGCTAACTACAAATTGGTCACACGATGGTACCGCACCCCTGAGCTGTTACATTCAATTTTCCCAGCGGTTCCAAATGTCTGTTGGAGATGCGGAGCGGCGGGTGCCTCGATGGTCCACATCTGGTGGTCCTGCCCCGGGATACGTGACTATTGGGAGCAGGTTAGAGACATCTGTACCGAGGTCTTGGGCGAACCTATGGAATGGAGTCCCGAGAGTGTCCTTCTGGGGTGGTCACCAGATGGCAGGGGCATAGCGGGGGGTGCTCCCTTGGGAAGACACCTTCTAAACGCTGCTAAAGTTCTGATTCCAAGGAACTGGAGATCCCAGAAACCGCCCTCAGTTAAGGATTGGTTCAGGCAGATAAACCATGTTGAAGTAATGGAGGAAATCTGCCACGCCAAACAAGATAGGATGGCCGCATACCTAAACATTTGGACAATCTGGGATGTCTTTAAGGACTCCGCTACCTATAAGCGGGTGTGGGATCCTTGATGGAAATGGGTTGTTCCAGCGACGACCTACAAAACAATGTCCGGGAGCACTGGGTCCCATCATGGAAAAATTTCAAAGCAAGAGGTGCACTTACCTTCCTAACATGAACTTTGACAGGTTGATGGGCGCTAGCCTCTTCCCCCGCCCCCACCTGCCCACCACCCTCCTCTCCTATCTACCTATCTAGGTCTTCCCTCTCCTCTCCCCCCCCTACTCCTTTTTCTTCCCCTTTTCATGCCCTCTTCACCTTCTTTTTATGTTTCCCTTTGTATCTGTCCTAAGTCTTTCCTAGTCGGTTGGTCTATGTTACATGTCAGTCAGGTGATTTTCATCCTCATGTCCAGACCTCAGCTCTTTGACTATATGCATCTGGGCAGTGAACAGTATTTGGCCCATGTGGGTTTGGCTAGGGGGTGGCTCTGGGTGCCCAGTCCTGGGATACAGGCGCTGGGAAGGCCTGAAGAGCGACTCGATTGTTTGAACAGGGGTGCTGTGGAGTGGGAATGAGATACTGGGTCGGCCCCCTCCCCGTTAATATGGCCGCGGCCCCTCGGTTCCCGGGGGTGGGGCCCCTGGAGTACTCCTGCCTGTCCATCTCCTCACATCTGTTGTAGGATTACTTTCTGCACTTTGTATTTTGCAATGTAAACAAATGATGTTATACAGTCTTGATGCCATGTGATACCTGGACAATCTATTTCTGTTTCATGTCTCTGTATTGTATTGTACTGAAAACCTTTAATAAAGATGAGTATGTTTAAATAGTTTATCAAAGCTCAAAAGAGTATAATACCAAGTGTGCCACAATGTAATTGTTTATTAAAGGCCAAGAGGGTATAATGCCTGGTGTGACCACAATTAAATAGTTAAAATTAAATAAAACAGTACTGACACACAAGTGACTAACATAGAGGTGCCCTTAACTATTGGTTTAAATTAGCACTAACAGAGGTGCCTTAAACTATTGGTGTAAGTGGCCACGAACACACAGGAGCCTTCAACTTTGGGTATGAATTTGCACTAGCACCGAGTACTGACACTGCTGCAGTGATATCAGATTACTGACACTGAGATGCTATTACAGAGTACTGACACTGTTGCAGTCCTATCAGATTAACCACAACTTGATGTCAGGGTAAGTTTATCCCATTAGGGGTAAATTAGCCTGACTGTTTAGGTGACCCATCCTTTTATGTGCAGAGGGGGTTTGGTGCCTGCTGGTCCGTTATGAACTATACAACCAAAACTTTCGGGACTAGGTCAAGTCCTGATTAGTAACCATCAGACCCAGCGTACCCACCACACCTCTATATACTTTAGGTTATTTGGTTAAACATTCTTTATTTTGAAAATTCATTTAAAATCTCATAAGTACAAAAAAGATATGACATACATTGGGTTTGTGCAATTTCCCATTCGTTTGATATACCAAGCTTATTTACATAATAGACATACTTGCTTCTCAAAAACATACATTTATATACAACACTGATATTTTAGTACAATTTCTAAAAACCAAAATGGCTATTGTTTTGTCTTACTGGTCCGGTGATTGGCCAGACAGGGCAGACATGTTTCGCCATGTAGGCTTCCTCAGTGCCCTGATTTCAAAATATTGTTAGAGAATGTCGGATCTTGGTGGAGATGGAGAGCTCCCTCCTATCCCTCTCTATATCTCAAGCTAATATATGGATATTTAAATCTTAGTCTCTATGTGCCTGCCGCACTGTAAATGTCCTCCTCCCCTGTGATGCAATGCTATGAATGCCCTTGGTAATCTTCATATGAATTCACACAGATCCCATTCCATAACAGCTGCAGTGCAGCCAGCGCGATCTCAGCGTGTGGAGATGTGTGTAATAGTCAGCATGTCGGGTCCTCTCGCTATTGCGTCCCCGCCCGCTCCATATATACCTCTCCGAGATGGTTAAGCTGGGGGAGAAGAGAGCCCCCTCTGCACGCGCCAAAATATTCTGAGGCAGTGGGACTAAAAGCCTCAGCAATCAGTAACTTGCTTTTTAAGCCTAGTCTCTTGAAGTGGACATACAGTTAAATAAGAATTTAGATCAACTTCACATCCTACCCTGTGGGCATCCTGATCTTGGATTCCCTGCTCCATAAAGACCACTACAAAGTCTGAAAATTAATTACTTTAATAATTGACTCATCCAGGCCATTGTTACCAAAGTATTGGTGTAGTTGATATTTCTGAAGGATCTCAGAATGCTAGGTAGTAAAATACCATGTTGGTCATTTGAAGCAGGCCATGCCAAATTTGGCAGTGGCAAAAAAAAAAAAACATGACATGTTTTAAATTTACTTTTAAAAATATCAAATGATAAAGAAGGACGTTCATTTTGATTAAAACATGATGACAATATTAGGTGCAAAAAGCCATGGAAAGTACTCCTGTCTTAATCACAGAGAATGAAATAATTTTCTGCTCAATAGATTGTGTGAAGCGGGGCATACTGTGCCATATTTGGCTTCATCCTGCTACCTCAATCTAAGGCAATTGGACCAACTCTTGAAGGCCAGGACCTGGATCTTCTGAATGAGTAAAGTTGGTTAAACTGGACCTGATACAATGCACTGTGGGGGATGACAGGTGAGTTATGTTGAGTTGCTTAAAGATGTTTAACTATTTAACTGCCAGCCTACCTACAGATTTTGTCACTCTCTGTTGCCAGACCATTTTTCTTTCTCTTAAAAAGCTTAAGCTTGATGGTAAAGGGTTATTACACAAAAAAATGTATTTTCAACTAAACTGCTTAATGGTAATGAGATGTCTTAGCAATTTCCAAAATGAATAGATGTCTTTGTGTCTGTGCCTTCTATTGTACTCAGATTAATCATACTTAGAACATTTTTAAAAAATACAAATACGGCAGATGTTTAATGTGGCTGTGAAGTAATAAACACCAATACACAGTGATATTTTAAAGCAGCAAATGTTCAGATTTTCAAAGTTACTGGGTTAAAAAAGATGCCAAAGAAAGGGGAAATGTAAATGACAGAATCGATACCTAGGAAGCTAAAAAAATGTCAAAGTTTGTGAAATGTGTTATAATAGGAATACACTTCCCTTCCTGGCTCCTAAAGAGCAATCATATTTATTCCTGGATCGATCGATGTTTTCTTGTCTATTGATTTTAACTGTAGTTAGTTATTTTAAAAAATGCTCTTTAAATCGGAAAGGGGGGGGGGGGGTGTACTCAGCTGGACTGAACCTGTTTTTTCTGTTATGTTGGCATTCTGAGATGATGTATATCAAGGTGATATATACAGTGGCAGTCTATACCACCATGCAAACAACGCAAATGTGTGGGGCCCTCACCTTTCATAGGTCCCCCAGAAGTTTGCACTGGTTCCTGTAATCTAGTAATTCAAGCAGTGGCAGCTGATTTAGGAGCTTTAATATGCAGAGGGTGAAGCAGCAAAAAGTGGCTGTACACTTACATCATAGCGTCTGGCTGATGCCAGCATTGGCATTCGGAGCAGCCACCCCTGCCCTACGTCATTGTGACATATGCAGTCACATAACAGGAAATAGCTAAAGGTATGCAATTAATATGCAGATCGTAAGGGAAAGCCACACATTACACATGTCCGCGGGGGGGGGGGGGGGGGGGGGTTCCCTGGTTTCGTCAAGCTCCCTGGTTTCGTCAAGCTGAGTCTAAATATCCTTGTTTGTAGATATCAGGGGTGGAAGACTTTGACATTGTTTGACAATAAACTCAAAAGGTGTTATGGAGATTATCAGACCAGGACAGAGATAACTCTGTTGACCTTATTCTGTGTGATGCATCAGCAGTTTATCATTCTACTGCTAGATTTTATTTTATCCTGTGGGAGAGTGTGGAATATGAATCTAGAAAATCTGGGCACTCTGGTTGGGCTTCCAAACTAACCAATATTGAAGTGATTGACCTTGTGAAGTGATTTAACCATTTAAGGGCCAGCCTACCTAGAGTTTTTGTCACCCTTTGTTGCCAGACCATTTTTCACTATTTTGCACTACACATGTTAAACTGTGATTTTTAAAGAGATTTCCAGGGATTTCCCAGGAAATTTATATATTGTTTTTTTCTTGGCTTTAACATGAAATGTCTTGCTTGTCATTTGTCAAGTGTATTTACAATATTTGGGGGGAATATATGCAAAAAAATGTAAAAATCTATTTTTTACAATTTGTACAGTTTTTTAGTATTAAAAAGTTTTTCAATAAAATCTTATTGAATTTAAAATCCCTATTTCCCCCGGTTACAACAGTACCACATATGTATTTGTAGGCACTCTTTCCTGCCCAGGAGACTCCCCCAAACTGAAACAGCGCTTTAGGAGATTTTCAGATAAAATACAACTGCTAGGTGCACCTAGCAGTTTTTCAAGAAAAACAACCCTTTACATTTAACCCTTTTGTTGCCAAGCACGTAACACCTACGTGCTGGCTTGGCTGGGCCTTAAGTGCCAAGCCCGTAGGTGTTACGTGCTTGACTTTGATCGCTTCTAGTTTAAAAAATAAAAATAAAAAATACTCACCTGACCCCTTGTTGGATCCGGCCGGGTCTCCCCTTTAATTTGGTGCCATCCGATCCCCCGTGGGGGGTCGGATGGCTCCAGGAGAGCCCCCGGAATAGGCCGCCCCCCCCCCCCCGCTTCTGCAGCAGCAGCTGCTAACTGTAAAAAAAAAAAAAAAATAAAAATGACATTCACTTACCTCCATGTGCGCTGGCTCCCGCTGTCCCTCCTCTTCACCTGGGGGGCCTCCGATCCCCCCCCAGGACTTACCGATCTTCAGGAGGGAGCCTGGGAGGCTCTCTCCTCTCTTCTTCAAGATGGCGACCGCCATCTTGCCTCTAAGCCCCGCCCCCTTGGGGGCGGGGCTTATGACGTCATCCCGGTCCCGATCACCGGCTTCAGCTTTCTCAGCTTCTCAGATGCCGGTGATCGGTGCCCTGGAAGGAGGTGACAGGAGATCCTCTGATCTCCTGCCTTCTCCTTCTCTGGATGCCGATCACAGGCATCTGTCAGCTGAGCGGCGAGGGACAAGAGCTTGCAATCGAAGGTAAGTACAGTAAAAAAAAATTATTTTTTTTTAATAAAATACTTTTTTTTATTGTGTGGTGTTTTTTTTTTTACAGTTAACCCTTTGTGAGCTGGTAAGGGGTCCATGAGACCCCTTATACCAGTTCACATGGCTGGGGGGGTGGCATTGCCATTAACCCCCGCACCCCCATTACCTGCCTCCCCAAAGGCCAGGGGGGGGCAGAAGAGCCCGGGCCCACATAGGCTATGTGGGCTCGTAGGCTGCAGGGTGGGGGGGCCACCAAAGCTGGCCCCCCCACTCTGTGCCTACAAGCCCCCATAGCTGGTCCCGGGCTGGTTACTTTGGGTAAGGGGGACCCCACGTCATTTTTTTTTTTGGATTTTTAAGGGTTTTTAACCCTTAAAAATCCAAAAAAAAATGGGGTCCCCCTCCCCGGGAAGGGGGACCCTATGTCATTTTTTTTTTTAATTAACCATTTGTCATCCAGCAGCTATAAAAGGCTTCTGGGCAGGAAAGGGTGTCTACCTATACATATGTGGTATCGCTGTAAGCGGGAGAAATTGGGGTTTCTCACGCAATAAGATTTTATTGACAAACTTACATTTTTTATTACAAAAAAACTCTACAAATTGTAAAAAAATATATTTTTTTTATTTTTTTTCACACATTTCACCCAAAAATGTTGAGAATACACCTAAAAAACACAAACAAGACATTTCATGTTAAAGCCCAGACTCTGTTGAAAAAAACAATATATAATTTTCCTGGGAAATCCCTGGAAATCCCTTCGAAAATGACAGTTGAACATGTGTAGCGCAAAACACTCAAACTCAGTCTGGCAACAGGGAGTGGCAAATGCTGCAGGTAGGCTGGCAGCGAAAGGGTTAAAATCCCCTGACAAACTATATATACTCTGGAAGTACCTACCTTATGTTTTCTAGGTGTACCAGGCTTGTTAATATGGGCTCAGTTTTGTGGAAGTAATCCCTCATATAATTATTTGGCTGTACAGGGAATAAAAAAGCAGAATCAAAGCCACATTTTCCTAAAAAAAAAAAAAAATATGCAAACAAGAAAAAAACAAGTTAAATCTGAAAAAGCAAGGTCCCCTGAACAAAGCAACATGCATAGGTACATAGGGAAGAGTTGCCAAACACCCCAAAGTAAAGCATGCACATAGCGGTACTTTTACTTGAAAATTTCAGCTCTGCGCACCTTGCGTACCTTGCGTACCTTGCGCGTTTTCATTCAAAACAACCCTTTGCATTTCGAATACCTCCAACAAACTATATATTCCCTAAAAAAAAGTACACATGTTAAGCTTCCTAGGTGTACCCAGCTTGTTGTAGTGGGCTCACCTTCTCGAAGTAATCCCTTGAAGAATTTTTTGATTGCACAGGATTTCCCTAAAAAACAGTATAAAAAAGCAGAATATAAAACACATTTTCCTAACATATCAGTATGCAAACAAGAAAAAAAAGCTAAATCTGAAAGCGCAAGGTCCCCTAAACAGAACAATACAAAACATCCATAGGCGTTTTTAACCCTTTTAACTGCTTTTTGCATTATGTTTAACTGTGATTTTTGCAGGAATTTCCAGGAAAATTATATATATTTTTTATGGCAGAGTTTAGGCTTTATTGTTTGTGCTGTTTCCTCTGTTTCCTCTGTTTTTAAAAATACTTTTGAGTGAAAAAAGTAAAAAAAAATCTTAAAAAATGGTCTTGTTTATTTTAAATAAAATATTTATTTTATTAATGAAAAACATATTGTATGTGAAAGCCCAATTTCTTGTGATTACAACAGTACCACATATGTATCAGTAGCCCCCCATTTAAAAAATAAAATACAACTACTATCCATATTTATAAAGGGATAAATTAAGAAAAAAATTGGAGTGGGGTTGAAAATCCCCCCCAAAATGATGTGGATTTTCCCCCTACCCAGCAAAACCAGCCCGGGGACAAGCTATGTAGACCTTCTAAGAACAGGGCACAGGGGCCAGCTTTTGTAGCCCCCACCCTGCTGGGTACAAGCCCACAAAGCCTCTGTGGGACCAGCTATGCAGGGCTCGTAAGAACAGGGCACAGGGGCCAACTTTTGGAGTACATTTATTAGGCCCCAATACTACTGGTGAGGCTAGAACAAGTTGAGGCAGTCATAGATTATATGGTACGCTGTGGTAACAGTTCCATGGGATTGTCATCCCCCCACTCCGCTTCTGCCGAGAATGCTGAGCCCTCCACCTACCCCCTTAAAATCAGCAAGTCCATCCCAGCAACAAGTCATGGAGTCAAAAATGCTCTATGATGGGATACCATGGGCCACCTACCTGCCCCTGCTCCATTTGCAACCTGAGGGTTCCCAGATGCCCAACAACTTATTTTAGAGGATGAGGATGTGGCCAGCAGGGAATCACAGGACACCTTGGATGATGATGACACTGCCGACTGCTGCAGCTTTCTGCAATGTTGACAGTGAGAGGGAGGCTAGCAGGGGGGAGTGGGTGGAAGAGGATGCCAGGGAGCATGACGAGGTCTTAGTCCCTACGTGGACTGAAGGCCATCATAGTTCTGAGGAAGAGGTGGAGGTCACACAGCCTCAGGCAGCCAGAAAAAAAACAGAGAAGGCTGCCAGTAGTCAGCCCCTTGCAGCCATCCCCACCACCCCCAAGGGCCAAGGCAGGCTCACAGGATCTCACCCGTGTGGCATTTTTTCACAGTCCACAGCAGACAGAGGTAATTTGCAAGCTGTGCCAGCAGTGCCTGAAACGAGGTAGAATTCATAAGAATTTCAGCACCACATCTATGATCAGGCACCTGCAATCCAAACACGAGCTGCACAGGCAGAAACACCTAAAAACCATAGAAACATCTGAGGCTTGCTCTGCTGCTTCAATTAACTTGGCCGCTACCCCCCCAATGACAAGACCACCTGTTTACCATCTAAGGAAGGATGTGGAACCACCACAACCACCTCCAGCAGCAGCACCATTACCACCATCACCAAGACAGTCCATACCATTCCAGGTAAGCATTCAGCTTTCTATTCCACAAATTTTGGAGAGAAAGGGGAAATTTGGCCCATCCCATCCACGAGCCCTTGAATGCAAGCATTTCCAAATTGCTGGCCTTTGAAATGCTCCTATTCCACCTGTGGAGATGGACAGTTTTAAAGATCTCCTGGAGGTGGCTGTTCCACAATATACTGTTCCCAGCCGCCTTTTCTCACCAGGCCATCCCCTTGTCAGACTACCGGGTATGAACCCTGATTGAGGAGACTAAAAACCATCTCACCTCTCGACCGGGAAGCCTGGAATCTAAGGAGCAACCTGGTTTTCACTAGAGCCTCTAAAGGTGAGGATAGGCTAGGCTGCAGGAAGGCCCCGGGTCAGACAACCTAGGAGTGGGTATTGCCAAGTTCTGGGTAGAGGACGGACCAGAGTTGGACTGGAGAAGTGGGACAAGCTGAAGTCATGGCAAACAGAACTGGATCGAAGTCGTAATTAAGCCTAGGTCGTGGGCAGGCAAAACTAGATCGAGGTCATAAACAAGCTGAGGTCATCAGGAGAACAGGAGCGCTGTCAAAATCAAGCCGGGCCGGTACACAGAAATGGAGGACTGGAACCCCCGGAACAAGCAGAAGAGAAGACCAACTGGCAATGCAGGTCAGGGCTCGTCAGTATTTAAAGGCCCAAGCACAGTTTTGCAAGTTTGCAATGCGCATGCGTGAGCATAATCGCAAATGCGCACAATCCGTTGAATCGCACGCTGCAATCATGCGCGCACATGTGCAGCAACAATTGATTGTGCTGCTACGGCCGCCGCCGCATGCGCACAAGCTTAATGGCCCTACTATGTCTAGTGCGCAAATGCGAGAGCACGGGAAACCTTGGCGCCATATGCTGGGGAACAAGAGGAATAGTCCTGGTTCTATGACACCCTTCCCTGCACAACAGCTTGTCGAAAAAATAGGATGTGCACTGGACAATGCCATCAGTTCTAGTATCCACCTCACTACTACATGGTGACAATTAAGTATGGGCAGGGATGTTACATCTTTCTAACTGCTCACTGGGTCAATGTAGTGGTGGCTGGAACTGAGGTGGGAAGCACAGATCCTTCCATGAGGATTGCTGGATATCATTCGGTGCCTCCTGTTGCCTCCTCCTCCTACTCTGCTTCCTCCCCAAGCAGTCAGCGCAACCCCTGCACCACCAATTTCAGCACTGTCATGGGGAAACGGCATCATGCAATGCTAAAACTCATCTGTCTGTGGCGAAAGGCCCCCAGGAGCTGTGGACTGCATGCAGGAGCAGACAGATGAGTGGCTGCTGCCATTGCACTTAGAGCCTTGGCAAGGTGGTGTGCGACAATGGGCATAACTTTGTAGCAGCCTTGGGATGAGCCGGGTTGATGCACATCCCTTGTCTGGCTCAGTGGCATGTGCTCAGCTTGGTGATGCAGAGCTTCCTGGCCCATTATCCCGATGTGTCAGAGCTACTGCACAAATGCACAAAGTGCATAGTATAAGCACCCACTTTTGATGGTCCTACCCTACTGTTGCTCATCTGGCTGCATGGCAGAGAAACTTTGGACTTCCCAACCACTGCCTCATATGTAACTTGCTCACCAGGTGGAATTCCACCATGTATATGCTGGAAAGGGTTTGTGAGCAGCAGCAGGCAATAGTGGAGTTTCAGCTCCAAAATTCCCTGGTGTGTAGAAGTGCAGACCAACAGCACTTTACCACCAATGAGTGGGCCTCCACGGGGGACATCTATGCGGTGCTGCAGTGCTTCCAGTGCACCACCAATATGATCAGCACTGATGACCCCATTGTAAGCACTACCATCCCCATCCCTTGCCTGCTGGCAAAAAAACCTTCAGGCAATGATGCAGCATATGATGGAAGAGGAGTAGGGGTCAGGTGAGTGCACACATGGCTCACAGCGTGGGTTGTTGGGCCGACAGCGGCCAGGTACGCCATTATCCAGCCAGTGAAGAGTTTTGGAGGAGGAGAAAAACTACTTTCTCTCACAGCAGGGTGGCACCCAGCACAGCTCATGGGCATCAACTGAGCTGGCTGGAGGGAGGATCAGGAGGAGGAGGAGACACCTGACACTGAGGACAGCTTCTTCTTGACTCAGGGCAGCCTGGCTCCCCTGAGCCACTACAGGCTCCAGTGCCTGTGCAATGACTGCAGAGTTGCCTGTATAGCCACCAGTGCTGATTACTCAGTGGCCACACCTGCTGGATCCCTGCTTTAAGGAAAACATCCCCTCCTTCATACCAGCACTGGAGGAGGATCACAATATGAGTACTAACGTACTCTGGTGGCTGCACTGATTTTAAGGGCTCATTGGCGGCACAAAGCCAAGGAAGAGGAGCAGCAAGTCGTAAATACAGCAGAAGCATAGGCAGCACCTCACAGGGGAGGGTGAGCATGGCCAGAACTTATTCCATTTTCCTCCACATCCCCCACCATCGGATATGGCCCATAGTACCAGGTGGCAGACTATGACTCGCATGGTGGATGACTACCTGTCCACTCATCTCCTGGTAGCGAGCAATGGCTCCTCCCCATTCAATTTCTGGGTCCCTAAATTGGACATGTGGCCAGAACTTGCCCTCTATGTCTTGGAGGTGCTGGCCTGCCCTGCGGCAAGTGCCCTATAGAATGTTGTGTTGAGCACTGCAGGGGGTGTCATTACTGACAGGAGGATCTGCCTATCCACAGTCAACGTGGACATCCTTACATTCCTTAAGATGAACAAGGAGTGGATCCCATAGAACGTGGCTGTGCCAGCACCTGAGTGTGTGGTTAAAGCTTTGGCTATCTCCTCCTCCTCCGCCTCTGCCACATCCACTTCCTCAGTCTCTTCCACTTACACCGCCACATGCACCTCTGACACCTGTAAAAAATGTATTAATTGTATTTATTTATATGTATATATTTATTATGTTATTAATTATGTATTTATTCACTAATTTATGTATATATTGATGAATTTATGTATGTATTTCAGTAATCTTTAAGTTTTTTTGTTATTATTTTGAGTACTTTCCCTAGCCCATTTTGTGCAGGGCTATCACCCACTCCCAATTAGGCCTCCAACACCCTTGAAAATAGGAATTTTTGTTTATGTACCTATGTATTCCATTAATATTTTAGTTTTCTGTTTTTATATTGAGCACTTTCCCTAGAGTGCAGAGGAAACTTCTAGGTGTTTCCACCCCAATTTTGCATCCGACCTCTTTAAAAATCTAATAATTTGATTTTTTGAAAATGTATTTATGCATTTCTTACATTATTTCGTTTCTGTTATTATTTTGAGTACTATCCCCAGCCCATTTTGTACAGGGCAATCTCCCTGGTGTTCTCCTTAATTTGAATTCCTTTACCCCTTGCTACCTCCATTTTACAGACATTTTTAGTCCTCCAAATTCGGGCCCCAATTGAGCTTAATGGAGTTTGGGTTTGGGTCGAGTCCAGGGACCTAAACCAAACTTTAGTGGCAAGTTTGGCTGAACTCGGCAAACCCGATTCACTGGTCCTCTCCCCCTTCTTCCAGCTACAAGTTGCGCAAATTACATTCCCTTTGGAAAATAACAACCGGAGAACACCTTGCCAATGCAGGTGGCAGTGGGCGAGAGTCTCTTGAGTGGGAAGAGCTTGAATGGTGGGGGGGGACTTTCTTATACAGAGTGAAGAAAGGTAAAAGATAAAAGAATGCTGCAGTCAAACCTTACATTTGTATAAGTCTTTATTGGTCTGCAAGTTATATTTCCTTTCACTGATATCAACTGTGATACAACTTTTGTACTTTTTTAACTCGGTAAGATATTTGCATATCTGTACTTGTACAACACCCAATAAAAATATTTTGACATAAAGGGACCTTGGAGGTTGCTATTTACAGAGATGGCAATACAGATAGCTAAAGTGGTATCCTGGAGAAGTGGAGGCCAAGGTTTGTAGAGCGAGGGATACATGTGATTGTGGTGGGTCATAATTCACCTCAACCTCGTGGAGGTCTGCTTAATGGAATAATGGGTAGTGATGAGTTGGATTGGGAGCAATTCAGTTCGGGAGTCCTCTGGCCATATAGTCCATTGGACTCCCTACCATTTTACAAACAGTTAAAAAAAAAAAAAAAAAAAAAAATATCATAAATATACAAGTTTACACGTTGTGGTGGTCGGAAGTATTGTGTCTGGGGGCTCTCTAGCCAGAGGGCTTCTAAACCAGATTGTCCCTGCTTCAGCTTGTCACTAGCCATTATTCCTTATATAATGAATGAGTTGCACTGTGAGGTTAAAAAAAGAGTATTTGTGGTGGAAATGTTGACTGGGGGAAATAATTATTTTTTAAAATAAACTAAATTTAATTTTTGCTTTGTACTAGGAAATATTTGAGGTTTGGGATGGAAAGAGGAGGGGAAAGCAACACAAAAAGCACCAGTTTTGCTGACATAATAAATCCCCATATTCTGTTCAGAAGAAGAATGCTATTCAAGTAGTAATTAAATCCCATCAAGTTAATGCAAACATCGGTCTATTTAAACCCCTAAGGGGGGAGAGGACTTAGAATAGCTAAGCGACAGCTTTTTAAATGATTCTAAATATTTGTAAAGGCTCTCACAAAGAATAAACTGAAATTATTTAAAATTTCAAACTATTCATTAGCCTAAACATAAAAGACTGTCAAAACAGCTTATGTTTATTTATAATATCGGACTTGATTATATTAATTGTAACAGCAGAAAGTTAATTTTATCTACTGCAGATATTTTGGATGGTCAGATCTGCTGATTGCAAGTAAAATGCTAAAACACAACATGTAACTAATAAATAAATGTCTTCTGAAGGTACCACAAAACCTCAAACCCAAGAAGTTTAAATAAAAAATCTATCCAACTCATATGGTTGAAAATGTGAAGCCTAAATGTTTTCTAACAAATGCATGTATTTATTTTACCTTACCTTGTGTGAAGAACACACAACTTTTAACCCTTTCAATGGCTGCTTACCTAGAGATGTTGTCACCCTCTGTTGCCAGGCCATTTTCACCATTTTGCCCCATATATGTTTAATTGTGATTTTTGCAGGAATTTCCAGTGATTACCAGAAATGTATATATTGTTTTTTTCAGCAGAGTTTGGGCTTTAAAGCCCCGAATTGGGATGCCCCGCTGTGCGAAAACTTCCTGTTCCCCCATAAAACTCACATGGGCAGGCTCCAATGGTGCATACGCGGGCTCTCGTTGTCATTTGACAGGTGGCTCTCATTGACTAGAATGAAGAAACTAGAACTGTGAACTCTTTTTGAATAGTGATGTGTGAAACAAATTTGTTTTTCGAATTGCCTTTAATTTAGTCATTTCAACTAATCTCAAACTTTTTGTTAGGTTTTTTTTTAACTTTGAAGGTTTTTTTTAGCCTCATTGTTTTCCTCTTATGGAATGTAAGAAAAAACATGGGTGTTAGAAATGTGTTAGTTTATTCCCGTGGCTCTGCGTTAGCCAAGTGGGAGCGGCTTTCCAGGCCTTGAGTAAAGCAGTTTTGTATAGCTGTTGCCTACAAATCTCAGAAGCATTCCACTGTTGAGGATGAGCTTGAGGATGAGCAGAGCTTGGACAAATCAGGCAGTAATGAGAGACATTACTTCCCAGGTGCAAGCGCTGCCTGTAAGCCTTCAGCTACTGGAATATAACATGGTGCTTCACTGATCTGAAGACGTTGATTTAGAGCAGAAAGGGTCAAACCCCTAGCTCTCTTGTTGAGTATTGTCTCTGCCTCATTTAGGAAGTTCCTGCTCTGCTAACGTAACTACACTGTTGAAAACAAATAAAAAAGAAGAAACATCACAGACAAGCTCATAAACCGGAGGACATCATTTTGGCACAGAATGACAGTTTTAAAAATGCCATTCGAAAGTGGCATTTTCCTTTAACCCTTTCAGTGCCAGCCTACCTAGAGATGTTGTCATCCTCTGTTGCTATACCATTTTAATAATTCTGCGCTACGTTTAACTGGGAATTCTGAAGGAGTTTCATGGGATTTTGAAGGAAAAGTATATATTGTTTGTTTCAGAAAGTATGAGCTTTAACATGAAATGGCTTTTTCTGTATTTTCTTAATATTTGTGGGTGAAATATGTTTAAAAAAAATTGAATACAAAAAACATGAATTTTAAAATGTAAGTTTCTCAAGAAAGTCATTTAGCTTGTAAAAGCCCATTCTTCCCAATTACAATGGTACCACATATGTATCAGTAGACACCCTTTCCTGCCCAGTTTTCTAGATGCAAACCCTTAAGGGATTCACTGGCTTCCCTAGAAGAATTTATAAAAACAGAAGCAATTGGGTTGATTCAAAGAAACATGTAACAGCTTGGATTTGGGTCACGATCATCCTATTTTTCCCGAACGCTCGTGCGTTCGTATGAACTTGCGAGTGATTCTATAAGCAAATACGTTTCTATCCTAAAATTTACGTCCGTTCGTATGGCAGGTCGGGAATCAGACCTATGTCAGTTTCCATCCTGAATTTTCCGTTTCATTTCTCAGGTTGCAACATTGGTTTTGCCCTTTTTCCTTTTTTGTCTGGACGTAAATCCTTCTGATCTTGCGGCTGCGCACTACAAACTTAGCTCATTAAAGTGCATTCTAAATATTTGGTCTTATTTTTCTTTATTTCATTCATTTTGTAGAAACCAACCATTAATGAATGCATTTGCATAATAAAATCTTACTTTGTTTAATTTTTAGTTAACTTGCATTTTTTACTTGTTGATTTAATTTTAATATTTTGGCTTCAAATGGTACAACTTAAATTTTTTGTGTGTGGTTACCCACACCCTCTACATACAGATTGCTCTCAAATATTAAAAAACACCCAGCAACTTCTGCATGTTATGAGTCTAGAAACAGCCAAGATGGCGACTCAGGTATTCTCGGGCAGCCTGCAAACAGAAAGGGCCTTGTGACTGTCCGTGCCCCCAGCTCTGGGGGCAAAATACAGCAGTAACCCACATCCTGCACTTTATCCCGCTCTCCTCTCCTCAGTAAGTGTGATGCATCTGACCAAAGATGTGCTTAAATAATTAAACAAAGCAAAGGTAAACAACTACACCAATAAATGCAATCTAAAAATATTATTCTAGTACATCAATTTAAAAATAAATACCAAAGGACATACGTTTCTTTAATTAACGCAAATATATTGCAAAATAAAGGTTTACATGCAAAGGACTAATTAAGGTCCACATTAAAATGCTTTTATAAGGCATACATGAAATGTATTAAATCAGGCATGCATTGCCATACAATTAATGGCCTCGGCCATGCTGATACATGCAGTTCATTGGAGCACAAGACGCGCAGACTCCTCCACATAGCCAAAAAACCTGTTCACGAACAGCAATCCGGCTGCTAAAAGGTGTCGGCTGTGGCTTTCTTTTAAAACGCGTTTAGAGGTTTCTCTGAATCACACCTAAACACATCCAATTATCCTAAGTTTTACGTTTTGATCGTAAGTTTTAGGATTTGATCCTAAGTTTTACGTTTTGATCCTAAAATTTAGGAACGAACTTCCGCTGATCGTAAGAGCATATACGCATTCGTACGTAGGCTCGTGCGAGTCGGAAATGGCCAAAAAAACAGGAAAAAATGACTAACACCCACCCAAACTTACGATTTTCGATACGAAATCAATTAACTTTTCCTCTTTGAATCGAGGGGAATGTCTCATAATCTTGCATGCAAGCCCTATAAAGAGGGTTTTGATGGAAGGGCTATAGGAGTGTAATAGTGTAGAGGAATACTTTATGAAGCTAATTTTATTTTTGCTTTTAACTTTGAAGCCCAAGACTATAACAACCGCCTTGCTTGTCAGGAGCAGGGTTGGGTTTAGACGTGGAGTCCTGAGCAAAATTCAAAGTGGGGGCCAACAACACAGTTAAGAGGAGTCTCCCTCTGTGGGGCATACCGATTTGGGATACCCTGTTGTGTGAAACTACCTATGATCTCTGTCCCCCGACATGAAGGTTAATATGCAAAGCACCAAAAGACCTCCCTTCCAAAATTGAAAAGTAGAACTCCAGAGCGAATCCCTTTAGACCAGCAAGTGACATTTATGTAGGGGGGTGCCATTTATGTGTTTCGGATGGGTTAAGGGGGGTTTGCAGAGACTTCTAAGTCCCATGAAGGTGAATTTGGGGAGGCTGGTGTCAGAAAATCCAAGTGGGAGGGCAAGATGGAGGCTCACATCACTGCCTAGGAAGGGGGCAGGTTACTGCATGGCCCTGAAGTCTTATGAAAAGTCCACAGAAGTTTATAGTCATCTCACTACCATTTAACAACGGGCATGCTGATTCATTACTAGCGGCAGGTAGCGACAGATGAGCGTCTGTACAGCAGCGCTCTGATCGACCGCTAGTGGGCGCACCGATCAGCCGTCAATCGCTATTACAGACTGCCACAGTTGCTACTTGCCGTTTGTAGTAATCACGCTGCCAATGTTAAATCTGATTTGCATTAGAGGCGCTGTAGAGTTGTTACACCTTATTCAATGCAGCGCCTGAGCGTTTCTATGCTGTTGTGTTGAAACCAATCTCTAATTCTTTGAAATTTGAAAACACTTAAGCAAAATAACACATGTCACAAGATTTTAGAAATAAAAATTGTTACTTTTATTAAAGCATATTATAAATTAAATGTTTGGGTCATTGTCCATTTTGGGCATAAGTAGTCCAAGCCTTCATGGTGCCTGTAATGGAGACAAAAGTGTTATGTTAGTATTTTTAATTTTTTTGTTTTTAATGTTTTTAATAATTAAAAAGCACCCACATATGTTTTTTAATAATTAAAAAGCACCCACATATGTTTGTTATTATTCTAATTATCCCCCTGTTGTAATGTAGTTGTAGTATATCTCTGCTTAGCTCACTTACCGTAAAATAAAATGCAGAAATCATGCTTTCCCGCCACTCAAAGCCAGTCTGGGTATCCTCATTACTGTCTGCGGCCATGTTGGGGGCTTCTGGCACCAGTGCTGTTTCTTCGGGGGGTTCGATTCGGTGGAATATGCAAATGTTGTGTAGGACACAGCATACAAGGATGATTTTGGAGACCTTTTGTGGACTGTACAACATCTCTCTTCCTGGGCGTGCCAAACAGTGAAAGCGTGCTTTCAGCAGACCGATGGTTCTTTCCACAATGCATCTTGTTTTGCGATGTGCTGCATTGTAGCTTACTTGTGCAGATGTCTGTGGGTTTCTGACCGGAGTCATTAACCACGCTTTCTGCCCATATCCCTTGTCCGCTGTTGAATAAAGAAAGTGAGAAACCGCAATTAGTAAAGAGGCTATACCAGTATGTCTACAATAAAATTCTGCAAATATAGCTGTTTATTTATTTGTTTTAATTTAATAATGTGATTGTTATTCTGTCTAGGAATATTGATTACCCAGTAGCCATCCAGGTGGCATTTCATTGTTCTCAAACTTCCGGCACAGGACTGATTGCTGGAGCACATAAGAATCATGGAATGAGCCCGGAAAGCCAGATCTCACGGCCCTCAGCTTCATGTCTGGGTCACATACCACCATGACATTCATAGAATGGAATTTTTCCCCTTTCCTATAATGCAGTTCCTGTGCTAGGGGAGGGCGGAAAGGGATATGTGTACCATCCACGCACCCTAGCACATTAGGTATCCCTCCCATGCGGTAGAACGCACGTTTAATTTTGGCAACCTCCTCCTCATCCTCAGGAAATTTGATATATACCAGGATAAGATCGCAAATAGCCAGGACTACCTTGTAAAAGATACGGATCATTTTAACCTGGCTGATCCCGCTGAGGAGGGCTGAAGTTGCCTGAAAAGTTCCCCGGGCCACTATATTTAACATGGCACATAGGGGAACAGTGTCAGGGATGGATTGGGTGCGTCTGGTGGATGGATCGATTTTGGTCTTAATCTGATCATATAGGGACTGTAGTGCTGCACGATTCAAACTAAATCTGCTTCTGATCTGCTAGTCACTTAAATCCCATACAGAGAAGTTGATGCCAAAGGATCTGGGTGTCCTAAGCCTATGCTTCCCAAGTTTGCCACAGCCAAGAGGGGAGTTGCTGCACAATCCACAAAAGGTCCCCAATAACAATCCATACTTGCTGTATCCTATACAATATTTGCAGATGCCACCAAAACAAATCTCCCAAAGAAACAGCACTGATGCCACAAAGGCACAACAAAGCCACAACAAAGCCACAGACAGTAATAAAGAAACCCAACAAGCCAGTTCCTGGCACCTATGTCAAAGCTACATGCACCAAACACCACAGCCTTTGCCACAGGGTTAAAAGATAATAATGAATAATGTTAGCCATATTTATACTTAACTTATCCAAATGTATGGTCTGCTTTGCCGCCTCATGAGTTTCCTAGCTGTTTCCGGTCTGTAATTAGCTTACCACAGGTGTAGCGGAAACGCCTAGCGGATCAATAATAGCGTTGTTGTGCGGATATGATTGCACAGACATCTATGGGCCAATCCAAGGTAAAAATTTTAAAATTCAAATAGCCACTATTGTAGCAGCATTTGTAATTGTGTTCAGATATATGGTTAGAAGTAATTACTAATGTGATTCTGGTTGTGTAAGTAACTTCTTGATTAATTGATTGTCTTCACACATTTGTTGCTGATACATCAGTTATTGTTGTTATGATGTAGATACACACACACACACACACACACACACACACACACACCTGTATTGTATGTCTCCATCAATTAACTGGGCCTGCTTGTGATTGGTTCCTAAAGCACATAAAAACTCCCAGACACATTCTGCAATTGTTGTCATTCTGTAGTTTGCATGCGTCCTTGTGTGTTTGTGGTTTGATGGTGTTTGCAGCTACAGGATAGAGCAAAATTCAGGAAATCTGCCTGCCACTGCTGTGTCTCCTGGGGCTCCCAGTACCAGTGGTGTGCATGGCGGCTGCAGACCTTCCTCGAGGAAAAGGGCACAGGCTGATGGTGGTGCCCCACCCAAGCCCAAGAGTCCATATGCCAAGAGGAAGCCAGAATTTAATTTGGCAGATAACAATACTCTTGTGCGTCTGACAATGGCTAAGTGGGAGTTATTATTTGGCTCCCAAAGTCAGTGTTTAGGCAAACAAGAAAGGAACAAATTGTGGGATGCCATTGGTGAGCAGCTTGCTAGCTCAGTTCAATATCCACGTAGTGGCACAGCCTGCAAAAAACGCTTATACACTTTGCATAGGGCGCTTATGCAAAAGATAAAGTCTGCACTTCTTGTTGACATTGGGACAAAGCAGGCTCCAAAGAGTAAATACAGGCCATATGAGGAGATGTTGAAGTGCAAGATCCCCCTCTGTTGGCTGCAGGGTGTGGATGTTGGGGATGACACCACAGACTGGGTTGAAGGTATAATGTAAATACATTGTTAATGATTTTGAATAATAATGTTGAACCATATTTGTATGTAACCTCATTCTAATCCTAAATGTAGGTCATGGTAAGTATCATATTATACCTGTGTTATGTTATTTTAACCGTTATCTTTTTTTCACCTTAGTGGCACATGAAGAATCACAGGAGTGTCATGTTGAAGGTTCCCAGATTCCTGCCCTTCCACCAGCCCCTACACTGAAGGTGTTAAAGGTAAAGAGGAAGCATTAGAAGGTTTTCTGTTATAGGTCTGGATGGTTCTTTATAGTGCTCACATTAACAATGGCTACTTGTTCATTATATTTTAATGTAGATGCCCTCAGAATTGAATCAGCATCTCCTCATGAATCAAAATACTCTTTGGAAGCCAGTAAGTGTATGCATTATTTTTGGTTTTCTTAAAATTACATAAAGGTCTGGATTTAGATGTATTATGTTTTTGATTTGTAGGCCAAGTCCCAGCTTCATTTTTGACCCCACTTCCTGTGTTGCAGGCCTACAGGACACTGTTGTTGTGTAGTGCAAAGCATACTGTATCCTTTATAGATGTTGTTTCTCAATGTGTAACCAAAAATTAGTTACTCAGATAAAACATGCCCAATCACATTTAAAGCAGTCTTGTAGTTTATGCTTAATAACAAAAGTGTAAAAATGTTACTTGCCAAAACAAGTGGTAAACAAACAGGTTGCATTTATCTTGGTCCCATTTTTCCCAAATTATGGAAGCACTACTATAACACCTTAAACTAATAGCATTTATGTTTCCTTTCATTAGGCTCGAATACAGGAAGTGCTGGTCCTGAAAGGGCCCTTCAAATCAAGGCTGCTAGGGATGAGGGTAAGCATGTGATTTGATATATTTTTAGTATGATGTTTAAGATCATTTCATGTATGAGGGCTATTTACATTTCGTATGACCCATGTATTTGTAGGGCAAAGTTCTAGTGATGGTTTGAGTCTTGACATCTCCGGTGTGGCAGGTATGCGTGTCTAATAATGTGCTAATGATATGTGGGCACACAATGTGTTTTCAGATATATTGCAATTACTAACTTTCTATCATACTCATCAAAAATTTTAAGGGTGTGTGGAATGAACTTTAGGATCAAGGTTAGATTTATAAAATCGTTAGAGGTTAACTTGACGCAGTTGAGACACAATAAACCTTGTATTAAACTAACAATACTTTTAAATTTAGCATATGGGATGTTCCCGCCATTATCGGATGATGATTTGCCCCTTCCTGGCAGCCAGACACCTGAACTATTTGAGGAGGACCACACTCAGGTAACATAGATTGGTTGAATCAGGTTGTGATAAATGTAAATTATTTTTTAATTATTTAAAAACATGTTACATACACCATACTTTTATCTTAGAAGGCAACCTTGATGGAAAACCTGGATGTGGACTTCTCCCAAGTGCCATGTGCTACTGAGCCTGCACAAATGGTACAAGATGTTGATTATATAGGTGTATATGCCAAATACAGTCATTAATTTTTCCTATACCTTTTTATTATAGACCACTACGCAACCAACAACACAGGGTGTCACCGCAAGTGTGGTACTTTTTGAGTTAGGGAGCCGCATGTTGGAGGCCTACAGTCACCAGCAGCCGCGCGCTAGACTCGAGGAGCGCATTGCAGTGTTGGAATCACAATCGCTGGTGGACCAACAACAAATACGTGAACTGAGGCAAGAGGTCTGAGAACTTAGGAACCAACCACTGCAAGAATTGATCACTGCTATTGACCGCTCCATCGATCGCCAGGACCAAACTTTGTTCTCACAAGAAAGACCACCCACAGATTACATTTTTTTGGCATGAATATTTTATTTTAAATGAGGCTATTTTGTTGTTTATATCTCTCATAATAAATATATATAAATGTATCTCATAATAAATATTTGTGTTATAAGATACTTTTGGGATTCTACTTGATATATACTTGCATATATACTAACCCATACGTGTAGACATGTCTATATATCTAGATATGTGTATGTGTTTTTGATTTCACAACAGTAATAGGTTGGAACACATTCAAATGCTTCTATTATGTTAGGTGTAACAATGTGTTTCACATTCTACAAAATAATGGGTTAATGGTAACTTTAACAAGGTTTTGCAGTTAATGCTGGTACGTTCAGAACCGCCCATCTATTGTCTGCTGCTTATTCAGGAACAGTGACTCTAGGCATTGCTGAAAAAAGAAACAGAAAAGCCTACAACACATGCATCAAAAGTACAGCACCCCAGGCAGCGACAGCTAGTGTCTGATCATAGCGACTGGCTCTCGCCGCTCTAACCCAGATTCAACAAGATTTTTCTATGAAACAGCGTTGGCGCTGTAATTTTTTTTTAGAGCGCCAGACTCAATGTGATTAAAGTAATTTTTTAGACACATGAACAACATTCTGCAAGCAAAAAACACTGGAATGACATTGTTGGAGGGGTGTAACAATTTACTGCCAGACAAGTAAATACATTTTTGGTTAAAAAAACACATTCAAAAACATACATACAGGTCAGGATAAATGTCTAAAAGCATTTGTATTATTGAAAAAATAAAATAGGGATGAGCAATGGGATTTCAGGATCGTCCATTGAAATGTATGGGAGAGTGGCAGGTAGCGAGAGGTAATACTTGGCGCTCTGAAAGTTTGAATGCAGGCGCTGTACGCTGAGGCTGGGATAATGATGAATCTAATGCTACATGGCGTTATCCCAGTCGCTCAACAGGATCGACTTCATAAATGTGTAATTGCGTGCTGTGGCCGGCGTTCTGTTGCCGATACCTCCCGCTACCTGTCACTAAATAGCCACTACCTGCCGCTATCCCTTCATGAATAAGGCCCTGAGTAAAACTGGGTATCATCTGCTGCTCTAGAAAATGAGGGAATAAAGCCACTGCTACCTCAAACTAAGACCCAGTTTTTTTTCTGCATAACTGAATTATAGCTTAGCCCTTGGCAATAATGGGAATAAAAGGTTTTCATAGTGCAATATATTAGTACAATAGATTAACTTAGAAGAGCAATGGAACCCCTGCTGCTCTCTTACTTAATAAAGTCCAAGAGAACATGGGGTAACTCTTTCCTCTTGTTAATATTTAAGACGTAAAATACACTTCTACTGTTGTTAAATGTGGGGGCAATCGGAACCAATTGGTTAGGGAACCGATCTCCTGACTAGCGATGAGCCGATGAAGGCAGTCGGGTAAGGAAGACCACCAGCCTGATAGTCCCCAGTCCTCCAAATGCTGCATACAATAGCTCCAGCCACCACAATGTGCCCCTTGGACCCCTTATCAGTAAACAGTAAACAAAAAGAACATACATTTAAATTTTTTTTTTTTAAAGTTCTGCCGTGTATCTGGGTGGATACAAGTCTATCATCTTCCTTCCTTTGAGTCCCACCAAGCTAATGCTGGGCCACTGGGGCAGGGAGGCTTTTATACCACAGAGGAGGAGCCTCTGTGGAATCCCCCCATGTGACTAATGCTGTCACTGGAGTGGAATGGAGCGTGATTTACCAGGAAGACCACCACAAGGCATAACAGGACTGTGCCCCTGACCCAGCAGATCTGCAGAGAGGACACTGCCCGGTGGGGAACAGATGAAGAAGGAAGTGGCAAAGGTGGGTTACTTTCTTTTATTTAAAAAATGCATTTTCTTTTAGTATTTTTTTTCTTTTTTAACTGTTTGTGAATGGGTAAGAATTCCAAGGGACCCCTGTATTAGTTCACAGGTTAGTGATGGGCATAATTCCACCTGCCAGAAGAATTAGTACCCATTGCAAACTCTGATTAATGATGACTGAATAATAGCACAAAAATATGGAAATAATTGACTGTTGATTAAAGGTGTCTGTCAATGCACCTCCCTCACATTGCTTGTTGCAAAGACGAAAGGATGTGGGGAAGTCATGGCTCAGTGGTTAGGGAAACGATCTTGTGACTAGAGGATTGCAGCTCAGTTCCAGCTGGGCTAAGGCACTCCCAACCACTCCCAGGCACTATGGCTAGGTACAAAGTCGTAGGTATGCAGAAGTATACAATAGTCATATGAGCACATTATAGAATGTGAACTCATTCAATTCAGCCCTTTCATTTCTATACCACTTAAAACCTTTAAACTTAACTGCCCTAACTGCCTTTTAAAATATGTGTTATAAGTAGTATATTTTTGTAAAATTCTTTTTATTGGCAAGTCATTTTTTTAAATACGTCATTTAATGCTTAAGGTGTATCTAGTATTATCTAAGTCCAAAGCAATTTACTGTACAGTTTATTGCAGAGTATTTGGCTATAAAAACTACATTAGGCTGCAGGCCAAAAATCATTAATTGTAGCCTACAATATTTTAAATCAGAATGAGATCTGAATGTTGAAATTATTTAGTGCATTAATATCAAATAGTGGATTATATAACATGCAAATGTTGCTGTATTATTTGCCAAAAATCTACAATAAAACTGGAACACCTATTTTGTGAAAAATCAGTGTTATTCCAAGCCCAGGGAGGCATCCTGATTGCCAGTGCCCCCTGCCCATTAAAAGAGCTAAATGGGCAAAATCTTACCTTTCCCACATGAAGGCAGCCGCCAATCACAGCCAGGAGGGAGGCAGGAGAAAAATTAGACTTCTCCCATTTAAAGCCATTAATGCAAAGGGGGCATCACCAATCAGGATAACTCCTGAGGGACAATAGACAACCCAAGTTTAGGGTGGGAGTTGTGAGTTCAGGACAATAAACCCAATCTGAAGGTAGAGAAGGGAGAGGCATTATCTACAATCTACGTGAAACCTGAAGCTGGGACCGTAAGTGACAAGTCAGTCACCCAATCCCATGCAAGCCCGATTGTAGCCTCATTGTGTTGGTCCACCTTATGCACTGTTTCAAACTTCAATCCATTTTCAAAAAGACCCTTTATATCTTCAGTATTTTTATAATTATTAGACCATTAGAAATGTAGAGTAAAATTGTTGAGAACTGGTGTGACACCAGCACTGTGAGATAAGCACTCTGTGTGCTTTGCATAGTCAAAATCTGTGCTCCATTGTCTATGGTGATGTCTGTGTCAAGGCCCACAGCCCTCCATTACCTGTGTTCCATTGTTTGCACTAGATCCTAGACCCTCCTTTGCCTGTACTGAAGCCCAGACCCTCCATTGTCTGCACTAGGGCCCATACCTTTCATTGTTTAAGCTAGACCTTCTTGGACTCTGAAGACTTGGGAAGGTTATGGGCTCTCTGTCAAGTACTAAACCTCCTACACCTGGGTGGTTGGCATCTTGCCTATCTGGTGGTGCAGACGGGTTGTTTGTCTTTCATCTATCTGTTCCCAGTCTGCTACCCTGTTCCCAGCTAATGACAATTTACTGTGGCCTCAAGGGAGGAATTGGCTGCCTGGCTGAGAGTCACCTCCCTGTTCCGAGTCTTGGTTCCCAAACCAGGGAAATCCCAAACCATCTTGAGTGCCCAGCGAGTTTGCCTGGGCATGACAAATGCAATGTGTCCTGGTGGAGTTATTCTCAATAAATAAAGGTTCCTCTTGGGATATCCTATACCATGCTGTGGTATGAATGGGTTATGCTCTTGTCCCCTGGTACCCTTATTCCATAGCTAGGTTGCATAATCATTAGACTTATGTGCAGCTATTTTATATATCAGATAGTGGTTGTAGCTTGTGCGCCTTGGCCCGCCAAGTCCTGGGACCCCTATGGAGTAAGCAGTCAAAAGTTGGGCGTGTCCAGGGAGAAATGCATCAATGTGAGTGTTCAATGAATAGGTGGCAGCTAAAAGAATCTGGAAAGTGTAGTGCTCACTAACAGCTCTCCCTTGTTGTCAGTATATGTACACTGAAGTTGGGTGCAGCTTTACTGGGCAGAGACTTAGCCTGTGTAAAGGGACCAATCTGCCTTACTAAGGAGTTTGTCTTACTTAAATGGTCCTCAAAGCTCTTTTTCCAATATCTTTGTGGTAGGTCAGTGATTATTTCAATTCTTATAACTGCTGGAATAGCAGGAGCCATGCAGTGTTTTTCTGCCACTATACTTTTTGGGGGGAATCCTCTTTCTGGAGTTCCATTTATGTGATCTTAACAACCATCATAGACAGTTGGTGGTGGTCAATGATATCCATGGAACCTGAACATCTTTCACCCTTCTTAAAACATTTTGCATTAGGAATCTTTGTTTTGTCATGATCACCTGTAAATCTTATTTCAATAATATAATAGTACATCTAATTGTATTTTTGTCACTGGACAAAATTTGATTATTTAGTGGTATACACTTTAGGGACCAGAAACTGTGTTCTCACCCGGGTCAAGGCCTCCACTTTGGGGGCATGGTCATTTAACAGCTCTCTTCCCGAATCAAGGTTAGGTCAGGAAACTTTTAGCCAGTTATACTTGGTTGGATGTCGTCTTTGGGTGTTGAAAAGGTGGCTATTTCCCTCCAACAAACCCTCATGCCTTTTCTGTCATTACTGACCTCCTTTGTGCATACACAAGAACAAGGAAGGTTGTAAGTGAGACCAACTGGTCAATTCTTTGCAAAATTTTAGAAAATGCCAAGCACATCTCTCATGTTTTATTAAAAAAAAATGCAGATAAATTAAAGTGATACTGCAAGCAAGGGTAATGGTTACACCATTGCTTTGGGAAACATTTGGCACTGTCCTAAACTGTTTTCCATTTTTTAAATTGAAGCAGAAATGGCAGAGGTATCGAGTTTTACAGGTTCAGCCAATTATATTCTATTTTCATTCCATCCCCTATTCAGCTAAGCAAAGACGGGACAGGATTACTGGCTGTCAGGGGTGGCATATTTCATTCACCAGCACTTTGTATTCCCTGATAAACCCTGCTGAACCTGCTCCTTTCTGCTGACTCCAATTGTTTCCTTTCTCAAGTACATCTAGAATATACTGTACAACATTTCTTTAACATTTATGTAAATTCTGCTCATTAAAGGAAAACTCCTTTTTGTCAAGTTTTTGGTGTTCTACCTTATTGTTCTCCTCTTCAGAAATTTAAAATAAACCTATGTGTTAGGATTGTGCTCCAATACCGGTTTCCTATATTCCATTGTGCCTGTGATCCTAAGAAGGGAGTGGTTTTCCTGGCCTGACTACATATCCTCAATGTTTTCACTGTAACAGGTGAACTCTTTAGCATGTATTCTTAGCTATACCCTAACTGATTATGTATATTGTATCCCTCTTTACACCCCTGTGAACCCTTCCCTTGCATGACGTCACGCGTCACTTCTCCAGGGCACCACTGTGACGTCACAAAACGCGTCGGCGGCTAGTGAGTGTGGGGGGTGATTCTGGCTGGCCGTGCTGATATGTGAGTCTATTCTTAACATATATGTGTTTGCATTGTCTCTCCCTGGCTGTCCTCTTTTAGATAGTTTTGCACTTTTTGCACTTAGCACTTTATAATAATTTGCACATAGCATTAGGATTTTTATTATTGATTTCATTTATTGTTCTAGCACAGGATAGGTATAATCAGCCAGGTTTTAGAGCAGCAGCAACAATAGTGATGTAATATAATGAATTAATAGTCCAGTAGCAATTGCCATCTGGGGGTCGTGCTTTTTCCCTCCCCCCCCTCCTTTACTCAACACAGGTGGATATATGTATTTTAATTGGTTTTAAAGTGTGTGTATATTTGTAAATACATTTTTTTTAATTAATAAAGAAGCATTTAATTATATCTTTATAATTGAGTGGTGCCATTGATTAATGAGGACAGATTGGGGAGTTGTGGGACTCCTTTTTGGTGGTTTGATTGGATAGTGCACTAATGTGCCTCTGTCCTCTTATGTGCACACTTGTGTAGATTATAGCTGGTGCGGTCTTGTTTCTGCTTAGTGTGTAAACATGACACAGATTTCTCCTTCCCATGTGCATAACCTTACATTTATCTGTGTTAAACTTCATTTGCCATTTTACTGCCCATGCTTCCAATTTATCTAAATCTGTTTGTAGCTGCCTGCTGTCCTCTTTTGTTTTAATTACTTTACACAGCTTTGTATCATCTTCAAAGATTGAGACTTTACTGTTTAATCCGTACCCAATGTCCTTTATATATATATATATATATATATATATATATATATTAAAGAGAATTGGTCCCAGAACTGACCCTTGTGGTACTCCACTAGTAACAGTGACCCAATCTGAGTGTGTACCATTGATAACCACCCTCTGCTTCCAATCATTAAGCCAATTTCTCACCCATCTGCACACGTTTTCCCCCAGTCCAAGCATTCTCATCTTTTGTACCAGCCTTTTATGTGGAACAGTATCAAATGCTTTAGAAAAGTCAAGATATATGATATCCAATGACTTACCTCCTTGAACTTACCTCCTCATAAAAGCTGATTAAGTTTCATAAATCCATGCTGATGTGGAGTAATAAGGTAATTTTCCCCAAGATGCTCCAGGATAGTATCCCTTAAGAAACCTTCAAACAGCTTGCCCACCACAGATGTTAAGCTTACTGGTCTGTAGTTCCCAGGTTCCCCCCTAGATATTGGCACCACATTTGCCAAGCGCCAATCCCTCGGAACAGCCCCTGTAGTTATTGAGTCCACAAATATTAGAAATAACGGCTTGTCTATTACTGTACATAACTCCCTTAAAACACGAGGATGTATGTCATCTGGCCCCGGTGATTTATAGATTTTTATCTGCTTGAGACGGTGCTGGACTTCTTCCTTGGTTATCAAATAAATGCACAATTTTGGGGGCTCTGGGAGTTCCCCACACAAGCACAGAAATAAGGTCTGCACTCACCACAACAACATAAATGTAAAAATATATCCATTTTATTGGGACTCACAAAAACAGGGGACAAACATACGATACATGGTTAGGCCAGTGAGATTTAATGGAGGGTTTCGGTTATTCCTCTGCGTTTTACTCGGCATGTCACATGCTTTTGTGAATATAGAAGCAAAAAAGTTGTTTAGTAAATTTGCTTTCTCCTCATTTCTCTCTATAGGTGTCCCCTCCTTGCTTTTCAGGGGGCCCACACCCTCAGATTTGTACCTTTTACGGCTTATGTAGCTAAAGAATAATTTGGGGTTAGTTTTACTCTCTTTCGTGACCAGTCTTTCTGTCTCCAGCTTAGCTGCCCTTATCTGTTGTTTACATTGTTTATTTTCTTCTTTATAGTTCAACACTTCCGCTGTCCCTTCCTGCTTTAAACGTTTAAATGCCTTTTTTTGTTGTTTATTGCCCCCTTAACCTTTTTGTTTAGCCACATCGGTTTACACCTGTTTTATTCCTCTAAGGTATATATCTGTCACAATGAAAATTTAGGATTCCTTTGAAAGTATCCCATTTAGTGTCCATGCTTTTGTTTTTAAGGACATTTTCCCAGTCAATGCAGTTTAGGGCATCTCTAAGCTGGTCAAACTTTGCCTTTTTGAAATTCCGCGTTTTTGTGGCTCCTTGATAAGGCACCCTAGTGACTGCTAAGTGAAAATTAATGATATTATGATCACTGCTTCCAAGGAGTCCCCCAACCTGTACCTTTATTACTTTGTCTGGTATATTGGTTAGTATTAGGTCCAATATGGTTCTCCCCCTTGTTGGAGCTTGTACTTGTTGGGAAAGGTAGCCATCTTTTGTTCTAGATAAAAAACTATTACTTTTATGAGAACCACATGTTTCAGCATCCCAGTCTATATCTGGGTAATTAAAGTCCACTATAATAACTCATTTAGTTTAGCGGCTATATCTATTTGCCTTAGCATCATATTTTCTGTGGATTCGGATATATCTGGAGGTTTATAGCAAACCCCCATCAGTATTTTATTTTTGTTTCTCCCTCCATGTATTTCTACCCATACAGACTCCACATGGTCATTCCCCTCACATATATCCTCCCGCAGAGCGGGATATGACAATGGATCGAAAGCTCCTCCACCCTATTTACCCTAATAGATTGCGAGCTCCTATGCCTTTGTATCGTTTCGGGTACCCAAATAGATTGCAGGCTAATTCCCCCTTTGTAGACCCAAACTAATTTTATGCTCATCCACCTTCAGCATACTCCCTTGTACTTAAAATTGACAGCATGGGGCATCCCAAAACAAGATGATCTGCTGTGCAGTGTAGACTGCTAAGGCCAATATTGGACATGTTGATACTTGCCACTTTCACAGTCCAGCAATGGTAGCTGAACGCATTACCATTGAAGTTGGCTAGATGGACTAACAAATCCCTGTGCACTTCCCACCCAATGAGTCAGATTGGTTGCCATATGTTCATTGGAATAGGAAAGAGGTATCCGCATGCTTGGGCTTTCTAGTATAAGGATAGAGGAAATAAAATATTTCAGATTTTACTTTCGCCTTCTTTTTCTGCTTTTGTATCCTTCTTTGTACACTAATAATTTGTATATTCTCCTATCTTAGACTGTATATCCTTACTGTTAACCTACTAGTGACTTGTTCTCTTGACTAGTGCCTAAATATATTGCAAGCTCTTTCTGTATTTTCCTTTCACCTTAATAAATTATACGTTTCACTGTCATTATACCTATATATGCTTCATGACGTATGTACTTCCTTATAAGTCTCTTGCTTTCTGTATAGCGAGTTTAAGCTCTTCAACCCCTATAACCTTGCACTATGAACTATGGTATTTCCTTGAATGACACGTGAAGAAGGATTTCCTTTTAAAACTCTCAATTTATTTCTTCACCTGGGTTGGTAGTGTCACCCCCTGCACCCAGCAGTCCCCCTATGACAGTACTTAGGACGTAAACCTGCACCCAGCACACTCCTGATGACTATAGATATAAGATGTTCTTCCCCCACCTATGGCTGTAGATACAGTATGAGGTATTACTGCACCCGATGAATATATGCATGAGGTGACCCTGCACCTAGCAGCCTCCCTATTACTGTACATATAAGGTGTCTCTACATCCCTATGACTATAGACACGAGGTGACCCTGCACCCTATGACAATAGATATGAGGTGACATATGTCCAACAAGTTTAACAGGGACTTCAGCCTATGAATGTAGAAATGAGGTGTCCCTGCACCCTAGGACAGTAGACATAGGGTTACCCTCTGCCTCCCTATAACTGTAAACATTAGGTGACCCTGTGCCCAGCAGTCACCCTATGACTGTAGAACTAAGGCTACCTGGCTGCACCCTATGACTGTAGACATTCAGTGCCCCTGCACCCTATGACTGTAGACATTCAGTAACTCTGCATGTATGACTGTAGTAGACATTCGGTGTCCATGCACCCTATGACTGTAGTAAACATTCGGTGTCCATACACCCTATGACTGTAGATATTCAGTGACCCTGCACGTATGAAATGTAGAAAACGCCAGCCAAATTATAATTTTCCAACTCTTTATTCCACAGAAGTTTAAAAGTCCATCCACAATAATAGCGGTTAAAAGACAATACAGAAGCAGAGTTTTTTTGTCTACACGTTTCAGACTGTCCAGTCCTTACTCATGACATCACGATCTGGCTTCATAGAAACATTTAAATAGACCAGGCATGCGCTCTCAAATTCTAACTCCTAGGCCGATTAGCTGAAATTGATTTGATTACGTCTGGGCACTCCATGATCATCAGAGCAGGGGAGGGACCAAACACACCAAATATTTCATGGCTACTTAAAATCAAAAAGACTCTATATGCCATATTATTTTTAATATTGTGATTGGCATGGAGTAAAAGAGAGGATATGTCGGTGCAATAAAACTTATTGAAAGAGTGAAAGACTAACATACATAAAACCCCAACAATTGAATTATACATGATTTATCCAACAATATAATCAAGATATAAGAAACGGACATTACAGTACATTACAAAATTCATCATAATTTTATCAAAAATTCTGGCTAAAATTTCATACGAAATAATCATATACGTTAGACCAGTAACAAAACATTATCATAACCATTAAAGAGAACACAGCTGTTTTGGAATAAACATTTTTTTCTCTCAACAGACCATCCAATTTATACATGAATATGCAAAAAGGATGGATGTACACTGTCCCAATATCTACTCAATTATATAGGTGCTATAGCCCGTGTGGTCAAGACAACAATGTATATATATAGTGAGGGGATCCTAGATCTATCCCACAAACAACCACCATACAAAGGCCGCACTCAAAAAAGTAAGAAAATATATCTGTTTTATTTATAAATACATCCAAAGTAATTTGAGAAAAAATATCAACATATACAACAACACATTACACAATTAAAAAACATATACACAAACACAGGGGATCCACCATATACGGTGACTAAACTGATGATAATAATAATTGGTGGCGTGTAATTATCTGGGTTAAAAAATTAGCCTGATTGGATAATTCATAAGTGTACCAACAATGAATAAAAAATGTGCTATCACTATTTTAATACAAAATTAAAGTGCATAATGTGCATATAATGTGCAATTTTGATCAGCCCAAATGAATGTGTACCCTAGTGCTGAATATAATACATCAAAAAAACAACAACAAACAAAAACCATGTGCCATTAACAAAGCAGACCCACGACTGATAGTTAAAGTGCTGAAGTGCAATGCAGCACACACATGGTGCTTAACCAGCCAGGCAAAATATAAATAGATATGTAAAGTGCCACCAAACTAAACAGCCAATTGTATAAATAAAGGATATAATGATTTACATTACCTTGTCACCCGGGGATCCCCCGCAGCAGCCGCCACCGACGCGTTGCGTGTCGTATTGACACTTCGCCAGGGTGTAAGTTGTTTGTGGGGATAGATCTAGGATCCCCTCACTCTATATATATATACATCCAATTTATACAGTCTTCAAAAAAACTGATTTAGTACACCAATGGATTGATGTGCAAAAATAATATAACAATCATTTAGTGCGCAAAAATAAATCCACATCCCATCGGGAATTCAAACCTCGTGGGATTCTAGTCTGTAATTTAAAAAACCAAAACGTTTCTCGCTGTAAAAGCCAACTTATGGCGGCCACCTCCTCTAGGACCTAATTTAACCTTTTCAATGGCTTTGTACCTAAGATGTTCAAGGTTGCCTTCATGCTGTAATTTAAAATGGCGAGCTACATTGGATTGAGGGGCAGACCGATCCTGAAATACTGCTGCTATATGCTCCGCATTTCTTCGTTTCAGAGGTCTGGTCGTACACCCTGCACCCTATGACTGTAGACATTCGGTGCCCCTGCACCCTATGACTGTAGACATTCGGTGCCCCTGCACCCTATGACTGTAGACATTCGGTGCCCCTGCACCCTATGACTGTAGACATTCGGTGCCCCTGCACCCTATGACTGTAGACATTCGGTGCCCCTGCACCCTATGACTGTAGACATTCGGTGCCCCTGCACCCTAAGACTGTAGACATTCCGTGCCCCTGCACCCTATGACTGTAGACATTCCGTGCTCCTGCACCCTATGACTGTAGACGTTCGGTGCCCCTGCACCCTATGACTGTAGACATTCGGTGCCCCTGCACCCTATGACTGTAGACATTCGGTGCCCCTGCACCCTATGACTGTAGACATTCCGTGCCCCTGCACCCTATGACTGTAGACATTCCGTGCCCCTGCACCCTATGACTGTAGACATTCCGTGCCCCTGCACCCTATGACTGTAGACATTCCGTGCTCCTGCACCCTATGACTGTAGACGTTCGGTGCCCCTGCACCCTATGACTGTAGACATTCGGTGCCCCTGCACCCTATGACTGTAGACATTCGGTGCCCCTGCACCCTATGACTGTAGACATTCGGTGCCCCTGCACCCTATGACTGTAGACATTCGGTGCGCCTGCACCCTATGACTGTAGACATTCCGTGCCCCTGCACCCTATGACTGTAGACATTCGGTGCGCCTGCACCCTATGACGGTAGACATTCGGTGCGCCTGCACCCTATGACTGTAGACATTCAGTACCCCTGCACCCCAAGACTGTAGACATAAGGTGACCTGGCTGCACCCAATGACTGTAGACATGAGCTGCCCATGCACCCACTATATATGGCGTGGCTGCACCCCTATGACTATAGACACGAGGTGACCCGGAACTGTATGACTGTATGAGCTGACTGTGCACCCAGCAGTCTTTTTGACTGTAGATATGAATGTCCCTGCACCCTATGACTTTACACATGATGTGACCATGCACCCAGCAGTCTTCCTATGACTGGACTCAGTCCCCTGCACCCTATGAGTGTACACATGGGGTGTCCAGGCACCCAGCAGTCTTCCTATGAATGCAGATATTAGGTGACCTTGCATCCTATGAGTGTACACATGAGGTGACCATGCACCCAGTAGTCTTCCTATGAATGTAGATATGAGGTGACCTTGCACCCTATGACTTTACACATAAGGTGACCATGCACCCAGCAGTCTTCCTATGACTGGACTCAAGAGGTCCCCTGCACCCTATGAGTGTACACATGGGGTGTCCCTGCACCCAGTAGGCTCCCTATCAGCGTTGCTATTCATATAGAGAGGGCAGAGGGGCAGCACACACAGCACTCTGCGCGCGCACACGCCGCCCTCATGCCCACACGGTGTACACAGTAGCAGCGGCGGCAGCTGCACTGGGTGGGCGTGTCCACAGCGGCAGGAGGGCGGGGCCGCGCCGTGCTTGTCATTGCCTATTACTTATTCATTTCTCCCGGGGAGCCCGGCCAGCAGCAGCAGCAGCAGTAGCGGCTCGCGTCCTCCTTCTACCTCAGAGAAGTGCTCTCGCTGTTACCGTTTGGCTGCACAGACTTTTTTTCATCTTCTGTTTTGTTTTCCCTGCGCTCCCTCCCCCTCCGCTAATGTTGGAAACGGGCAGCGAGCTGAATACGTTGTAACTCATGTGCCGGTGCCTGCGCACCTCCCCGGCGCTGGAATAAAGTGTTCTGGATCTGTTTGGAGTTGGAGATATTTTTCTTTTGTTGCTGTGGGGGGTGGTTGGGTGGCGGGTGAGTGCCGGGTCCCGCGTGTGATCGGGGCTGCGGAATACACACGCGTGGCTCCTTTGTGTAGCAAACCCGGGACTCCCATCATCATCATCAGCAGCAGCATCATCCTCATCCCCCCGGCAAGACAACAGCCTATCGGACTGTGTGGAGCATCGGTGACAGCACCATCCTCATACTAAACTCCCGGCTGCACCTGACTCTCAGGACTTGTGCCTGCAACTTACAAGCCTGGCCATGGATGTAAGGTTCTACCCGGCGGCCAATGCCCTGCCCGGAGAGGCCACCAATCTGGACTTTTCACAGTGTTTAGACTACTACTCCTACAAGGTGAGACCCATCATCTGATCTGATGCCTGACAACTGCTTGCCGCCCAATCTGATGGCTGCTTACCCCTCTAATCTGATGGCTGCTAAACACCCCCCCATAATCTGATGGCTGCTAACCACCCCCCCTAATCTGATGGCTGCTAACCACCCCACTAATCTGATGCCTGCCCCCCTCCAATCTGATGACTGCTTACCCCTCTTATTCTGATGCCTGCTTACCACCCCTAATCTGATGCCCGATGCCTGCTTAACCCCCAATCTGATGCCTGTTTAACCCCCTAATCTGATGTCTGCTTACCCCCCCAATCTGATGCCTGCTTGCCCCCCCATCTGATGCCAGTTTGCCCCCTAATCTGATGCCAGTTTGCCCCCTAATCTGATGCCAGTTTGCCCCCTAATCTGATGCCAGTTTGCCCCCTAATCTGATGCCAGTTTGCCCCCTAATCTGATGCCAGTTTGCCCCCTAATCTGATGCCAGTTTGCCCCCTAATCTGATGCCAGTTTGCCCCCTAATTTGATGCCTGCTTACCCCCCTAATCTGATGTCTGCTTGCCCGCCCCCCATCTGATGGCTGCTTACCCCCTAATCTGATGCATGCTTACCCCCTCTCCTCCGGATCTTATGCCTGCCAACTACTTACCCCCTCCCCTTTTATAATACCTGATAACTTGTCTTCACTGATCCCCAATCCCCAATTAAGCCTGCTTAACCCCCAATCTGATGCCTACTTAACCCCCTAATCTGATGCCTGCTTAACTCCCTAATCTGATGCCTGTTTAACCACCTAATCTGATGCCTGCTTAACCCCCAATCTGATGCCTGTTTAACCCCCTAATCTGATGTCTGCTTACCCCCCCCAATGTGATGTCAACTTGCCCCCCCATCTGATGGCTGCTTACCCCCTAATCTGATGCATGCTTACCTCCTAATCTGATGCCTGTTTAACCCCCCAATCTGATGCCTGTTTAACCCCCTAATCTGTCTGCTTACCCCCCCAATCTGATGTCAGCTTGCCCCCAATCTGATGGCTGCTTGCCCCCTAATCTGATGCATGCTTACCCCCTCTCCTCCGGATCTTATGCCAGCCAACTACTTACCCCCTCCCCTTTTCTAATACCCGATTGCTTGTCTTAACTGATCCCCAATCTGATGCCTGCCTACCCGCCATCCTCCACTCCCCCATCTGATGCTTGCCAACTATTCCCTCCCTATCTAATGCCACTTGTCACCACTGCATGGCTGGGAGGCTGTGGGGTCACCCAGCCCTTTCATTATTAGTTATCAGCCATCTAATTAGGGGGGCTCTCATCATTGCTGCCCTGCATGCCACCTCTTTTGCTACTGAGAACTTTCTTTACTGGCCTATTGCGCTGTCTCAGATGCCCATCCTTTGTCACACCGGAGCCAGTGTTTTGACAACAGAAAATATTTGATCTGAATAGGTTTGCTGTGTTTGACTTGCTGCTGGGGTGGGTTGTAACCCCCCCCCCTCCATGCTCTTGTTGGAAAGAGAGGAGGAGGGGTGAGCAGATTATATCATGTTTATACCACTTGCCTGATGACTTTTCATAACAAATGACAGCTGAGAAGGAGAGCAGCTAAACACATTAGCTCATAAAAGCTCAGCGCAAAGGGAAAGGGGGTGTGGGGAGGACGGGAGAAAAAATGGCATTTTACAACATGAGCAAAATTTATATTGTGTCAATGTACTTTCACTTTGCCATTATTTATAATGCATTTATGGTTCATTTTTAGACATATAAATGTACAGTATTGTGGTGTAATATTGGCCCCTAAACAAAGGGTTATGTGAAAATACAGTTGGCTTGAAGTAGCGAACCTCTCAAAGTTTCGTCATCACCTTTGTTACATAGTGTTGGAGTAATAGATCATATATGATGGGTGAGAGGTAAACTAGGCATGTTATTCCCATGTGTTTACAAGTATAGTTTAGTCTTTAGGTTTATAAATTCATCATCATGTAATATTGGTGTCTAAACAAAATGTCGAAAAACAAAGTGAACCCTTTAAAGTTTTGTTAGCGTTAGAGTAGTCAATTATATATGATGGGTGAGAGGTAAACTAAGCAGTTGGCACTGGGTTGATGTACTTACACTTTGTTATTTATGTGTTTACAGTTGTAGGTTATATTTTAGGTATATAACTCTCTTTGTGTAATCATTGTGTAATATTTGTGTCTAAACAAAAGTAGTGAACCCTTCCAAGTTTCATCATCATTTTTTTTAGAGTAGTAGATCACATATGATGGGTGAGAGATACACTTACCAGGTTAAGTGTTTACAAATTAAAGTGCACCAAAAGTGGTGCCTGATTCCCCTAGCCCCATATCGGGATGCCCCACTATGTGAAACCCCCAGAGTTCTATGTAAAACATTTTTTATCCTTATCGAATAGCTATATGTTTAGCCAGACGTGCACAACAGTAATTTGTGATTGGCCGGAGTGGGCACACACCTTGTTAGAGGCTAGCTGGGATGCGGCCGAGTGTGCTGATCGGATGAGAGCCTGCGCATGTGCTTAGGACCGGGAAAAGGTGAGTTTCATTGGGCAACCTGGGGGGGTGTCAAACAGCAGGGCACCTTGAATTGGGGTGCCCCAAACCCAGGATAGTCAAAATCCCGGGTTTTGGTCTACCTTAAAGTGGACCAACACCCAGGATTTTGACTATCCTGGGTATTGGTCCACTTCCCCGGGGCACCCCGATCGGGGGTGCCCCGCTGTGTGAAATCCCCCAAAAAGCCCCCAAAACTCACCTCTCCCCGCTCCCACGTGGCCACGCCGTCCAATCGGCGCAGACGGACAAGCTGATTGACAGCGACGGACAAGCAGCTTGCCCGTCGGCGCCTCCCGCGCGTCACTCTTGACGTGTGCGCGCCCGCGCCGGCCATTCAGAGACGGCCGGCGCGGGCGCGTGCACGTCTAGAGGAGCGCGAGTGAGGCGGCGGAAGCAGCGGCTGGAGAGGTAAGGTGTTTTGGGGGGTTTACACCCCGCGGGACATCCCGATCTCGGATGTCCCGCGGTGTGTGAGGTGATCGGCCCGGGAATCTTATAGATTCCCGGGCCGATCACCTCAGGGTGTTGGTCCACTTTAAGATAGTCTTTAGGTATATATATGTCTATCCTGGTGTAACAACAACAAAATATCAACACATGGTGATGTCACCCACCTACTTGTCTATTTAGAAGTGGTGAACCCTTCAAAGTTTAATCAATACCGTTTTAGATAGTGTTAGAGTAGTATATGAAATATTGTATGATGGGTGAGAGGTAAACTAAGCATGTTATTCCTATGTCTTTACAGGTATAAGTTAGTATTTAGGTATATAAATCTAACATTGTACAATATTGGAGTCTAAACGAAATGTCCACACAAAGTGACCTGAAAATACTCATGTTAAGGGTTGTATATCACATAAAATGGTTGGCAGGTAAACAAATCAGTTGGCATTGTGTTGGTGTACTTACCACTGTGTCTTATTTATAATGTGTTTACAGTTGTGGGTTAGTCTTTAGGTTTATTAATCTATCCGGGTGTAATGTTGGTGTCTTTACGAAATGTAGTGAACACTTAAAAGTTTTGTCATCACGTATTTAGAGTAGTTGATCAAATATAATGCGTGACAGGTCAAATAAGCTGTTGGTATTGGGTTGATGCACTTTGTCGTTATTTATAATATGTTTACAGTTGCAGGTTCGTTTTTTTCAGATCTATAACTCGTATATCATCGAGTGATATTGGTGTCTAAACAAAATGCCAACTATAGGTGACACGAGAATACATAACCTTTGCCTTGAGATTGTGAAGTTTAAAAGTTTTGTTATCATTGTGGTAGAGTAGTTGTTCAAATTTGATGGATGAGAGGTAAACGAAGCAGTTGGTATTGGGTTGATATACTTGCTCTTTGTTGTTATTTGTCTGTGTTTATAGGTTAGCCTTTAGGCATATCACTCTATCCTGCTCTAACATTGGTGTCTTAATGAAATGGCCACAAATGATGATGTTAGCCATCATCTTAGATACAGTATACACATAAGGGCAGACTAGATGGGTCATATGGCCTCCTTCCGCCATCAACCTTCTGTTTTTATGTTTCTATCATTGAAAGTTGTGTACTCTTCAAAATTTCATCATCACCTTTTCGAGACAGCATAGCTGAAAATACATGATGGGTAAGCGTTAAACTCATGATTTAGAGCCCAGGTGGCTTGAAACGCGTTGACGTGTCATTTCATGGAAAGAAGTTTATTTGGAACCAATAAAAGTGACGTTTTATATTTTGGTCTCGATGGCCCTGTCTGCTGTTGGACTTTGCTGTGGGGCTGGAGCACCCTGGTCGAACTTTAGACTGCATCAGTGCAAGGGTGAGCCGACTTATATAACTGATAAAAGTTAAACTCACATTGTTGATGAACACAGGACCATCAGCTTAACTGTTCTTATGTAACTAAGCCAAGCGCCCCGCAATCCCTGGTGTCGGCATGTGTAGGGCGTTCTGCACTCGCACTCCGCTTTGCGGAACGCTCTTAAGCGCTCGCCCGAAGCTTTTTGATCATGTTATTTTTATGTTCTTTACAGTTCTAGGTATAAAAAAATCAACTCTGGTATCTTACCAAAAATATTATGTGAAAATACACCATTGGTTACCTACTTTAAATAGCGAAGCCTTCAACGTTTCTTTTCTTTGTTATATAGCGTTAGTGTAGTTACATGATGGGTGAGAGGTAAGCTAAGCATTTTCATGAGTGCAAACTCATCAACTTGACCATTAAATTGGACCAAAATTAAACTAACAATTTTTGGGGGGACTCAAAGGGGTTTAACCCAGTTTGTGGTTGATGGATGTGGTGGGGGTGTGGCTTAGGTATAGGCTTGTGTACAGATACAGGTGATACAGACAGTGCGCAGTCGATCCATGTGTTCCACTGCCGCCATTAATCCAAAGAGTTAAAGTAGTTTTAAATTGCCCAGGAACCGCCTTCCCCATAATGTCAGCAAAGTGGGACGTTTAGGTGTCCCCAGAGTTTATAGGGGTCCTTCCCTCCAATAGTGGGACATCTGGTCAGTTTAAAGTGGACCAACACCCAGGGGGGATCGGCCCGGGAATCTATAAGATTCCCGGACCGATCAGATCCCTCCCTGCGGGGCTTCTGAAATCGGGATGTCCCGCGGGGAGGAACCCCCCAGGAGGCCCACAATCCTCACCTTACCGGCGATCCAACGGCGCATGCGCGAGACGCGGCCGCGTCTCTCGCTTCCCTCTAGCAGGGCGCGCTCCCGCGCCGGCCGTTTTGTGAATGGCCGGCGCAGGCGCGCTCCCTGTTAGAGGGAAGCGAGAGACGCAGCCAATGACAGCGCTCTGGTATGCGCGTCCAAGCGGCTTTGGACGCGCATACCAGAGCGGCTCTGAGCGCTGTCATTGGCCGGACGAGGTCACGTGGGAGCGGGGAGAGGTGAGTTTTTGCGGCGATCGGGGGGTTTCACACAGCGGGGCACCCCCGATCAGGGTGCCCCACCTAAGTGGACCAACACCCAGGATAGTCAAAATCCTGGGTGTTGGTCCACTTTAAACCTAAGTAGCCTTTTAGACTCCAGGGCTGTACTGCGACAGTTTTGGGCTGCTTAAACTTAAGATGACTATAGAGTTGGGAGGGTCCCAAAATGAGCTCTTTGCCCTTATCCACCATTTTGAAGTATTTTAAATCGGACCAACAGCCTGGCACAGTTGGAAAAGAAAGGTAGCAGCCATTTTGGAGCTTTTGCTCTCAGCATCACAGCCATGCTGCTGCCTGGATTCAACCGACATAATTGACAATGCACAGAAACACAAAACCCAGCAGCACTTCCTGTTTGCAGGTGGCCTACAGATGCATGAGCTGCCATTTTGTTTTTTACATTTTACTACAGCAGGATTTAGAAAAAGGTAAAATAATTTTTATGTGCAGCAATCTAAATTGCCCTCGGGAGGGATACTGTTTGTTGTATTGGTCTGGCTTAAAGCGGACCTTCACTCTGATATGTTTCCCACACCCTGTACATACAGATTGTCCACATTAAAAATCATCCTACCTGCATCTACTGCATGTTATGAGCCTTTAAACATCCAAGATGGCGGCTTATGGAAGCCACCATCTTATCAGGCAGCCTGCAAACAGGAAGTGCCTCCTGACTGTGCTGCTCTGCATTCTGGGACTGCTGACCTTTACCTGACCCCAGCTCTGCTCTGTCTGAGCAAAGCACAGCTATAACCCGCCCACCTGTACCTTATCCCACTCTCCTCTCCTCCGTAAGTGTGATGCTTCTGAGTCAAGATGGCGGCGCCCGTATCCTAAATTCCTGAACAGTTCCTGAAAGTTGCAGCCCAGAGGGGGAAAGAATAATAAGTTAATGACTAAAAACGTAAAATATATTAGAGTTTGGGCTTTTCATTAAATCACGCTGAAGGTCCGGTTTAAGTCATTTTTGACTGTTGGTCCGCTTTAAGCCTTAAAAGTTATCTCTTACTTGTTTACTATTGTGTTTTTTACCAAATGACAACTAAGCAGGAATGTGGCATCACTTTGTTTAATTTCCAAACATTCTCTTCATTGTATCATGCAACTCTGGATTAAGATAATTGATAACAAAAGGGGGGGGGGGGGGGTCAGAGGACTGAGCACATAAACACTTTTTTTTTTTGGGGGGGGGGTAACTAATTGGTCTCCTGAGCACAGACACATTTGTATCACTGTGTGTTTGATGTGTCTTAAAACTTTCTTCAAAAGGAATATGCAAGCAAAGTCTCTAAAACTATGTGCAATTGTAATACTTTGCTACATGTTTAATGACAGATGAGAGAGAATGTAAACCATATTAGCACCTACAACAGGGGTACTCAACCACTTCTTGTAAAGGTCCATTTACAGGCATCTGGTGAGAGGTCCGAATGGGGCGCTGTCAGGGGGGATGGATAGTTAGAAATCAGCACATTGGGGGGTGGGCTGGGGGTGGATTATACCTTGCAATGCCACTTCCTGTCCGTGCAGTACTTCATATTGCGATGCTAGGTGCCAGGGAGTCATGACACTGGCAGGGAGACAAACAACTACAACGCCAATCTGTAAAGGGGCAGCGCTGAGCATGGCAACACAGAAGCAACTAAGTGCAGGGCTGTCAAGTCAGGGTTCCAGAATTCCGCATTCGGACCCCGGTCCGCCAGTTGAGTACCGCTGACCTACAACATAGGAGGGGTTCATGAAATTCATGAGAACGGGTACCTTGTTTATGATCATTATTGTATATTCTATGAAAACTGAAAAATATCCATCCACGGCCTCTTTTTGGAAGTAGCATATGCCTTGATTGTCTGACTTACCCACAATCCCTCTCGCTGAGTTGTATTACTGTGACAAATGAGAGAGAATGTAAAGCACATTAGCTCAGAACAGATCCACACTCACACACACACTTGTATTTGGGGGGGTGGAAGTTCCTGAGCACTAGTTGGCTTTAGCAGGTATTCTATTAATGAGTGTACACAGCATTTACTGAGGATTGAGTATTATTATTACACCTCTCATACCATATGTTTGTGTATTTTCATGTTATATATAGTTTTTCTTATCTGGTGGTGTATTTTATGTGTAATAAACACTTAAAAAGATCTATTGGTTGGCTACTGTACCACAAAAAGAAATGACACAATGGCCCCTTTTACCGGTACATCTTTCCGTTGCTGCAGGGTGAACTAAAACTGTACCCCAAAAAAGTCCTGCTTGCTGCATCCAGGACTCAACCGCAGGCATGCTGAGCCTAGACGCAGGCCAATAGAACACTATTTTTTAAATGAATTTGCTTCTGTGTGGTGTGTTTTTTGTAAAAAAAGACGGCTACCAGCTGGCAAACTGACATAGTGCTAGGCTTCCCATGGCCATGCCAGAGCACCGGCCTCTATGCCTTTCAACATGGGTCTGGGGAGAGTGCCATCTGGATTTTCCTTACCCCCCCCAGCCATTGGGATCCCTTTACTAGTCTTGATTCGGGATGCCCCACTATGTAATACTCAAACAATTGTCGAACAAAATCACCTAGCCAGCGATCCAAGGGTGTATGCTTGGGTCACAGACGTGTACTCGTGTGAGAAATTTGTGGTACGCTGCTCAACTAGACATGAGCACAGGTCCCAACAGCGGTTGTCTTTAGCATCCCAGTGACTCAAAACAGAAAGTTGATCTTAGAAGACAACAAGAAAAGAAAGTCACTCATCAGACCATGTTTTTTCTAAATGTTAAAGTTTGTGGTGCTGCGGTGGTACGATGGATGGCATCGTCATAAACAATATTTAAGCAAAGCATGGTCCACGGGCACTCAACTTAATAGGTCATGTGGTTTATTGCCATCAGGTAGCACAAGCTGTTAGAGCCCAAAGTTGAGGAGCCACTGAACATCACAACTAGCGAGGACGGCACAGCTGGCAGACAGAACAGAGAGTTAAAAAGGCAAGGAGGAGGTCATGGTTGAAGGCTGGCAGCACGGATTCTAAGAGCCTAGACAACACAGGATCAGTGTCAAAAGTCCAAAGCCAAAGTAGTATCCAAATGGGAGAATCCACAAGAAGGGTCAAAGTTCAAAGCCAAGGTCTGTATCGAGGTATCCAAACAGTGATTCAGGGTAGAAAGGTCACAGAGCGAGGAACAGGAAGGCAGGAGTATCTAGGAAGACAAACCAGCACTTCCTGGATGTTAGCCCTCTCTTTTTTTAAAGTGCCGAGGGCGGGAGTATGCAATAGCCGAACCAGCACTTTCTGGATGTCAGAGTCCTCCTCTCAAAGAGTAAACGTCAGTGCATATGTGTTTTCGTACATACTTGTGAGCAGAAACCCTCACTCACACATGGGTGGAGATTTGTGCGCCAAGTATTCCTTGTGGATCCTGACAAATTTAATATATATATATATATATATATATATATATATATATATATATATATATAAATTCCATTTAAAAAAATCCAGCATTTTTGTCTGGCTTGTAACATGCTAAAGAGGCAACTTATGGTCCTGAAACGTTGTTTTTTTGAATGAAATAAGCCACATCACCTATGAAGTTGAGTGCTGGTGGATTCTGCTTTGTTTCAACATGTTTTATCTCAGATTCCATTTCTATTGTCAGTCTATAGGCTGACAGGAAGTGACATGCGTACAGGAAGTGACAGTAAATTTCCCAAACTAGGACACAAAACCCAAAACGCAGTAAAGGATATAGACCTTCTCAAGACAAACACAACATTTTGTTTTAATGTTTATTTTACTATCCTGATAATTGTAATAATCCTATTTTTTACATTTATCTTTATGCGTTTAGAATTCAAATATACATAGACAATTTCCGTTTTGATCGACCTTATGATTCGAACCTGCCACCCTCCGGTCACAATTACGCTCCCCTTACCTCTAGACCACAACTGCCCCTACTATTGTCAGGGGTACTATCTAGGATGGAATGTTTAAAGTGGACCAACACCCAGGATTTTGACTTTCCTGGGTTTTGGTCCACTTCAGGGGGGCACCCCGATTAGGGGTGTCCCGCTGTGTAAAACCCCCCAGAACCCCGAAAAACTCACCTCACCACGCACACGGACAAGCGGCAGACAAGACAGTGCGCCCGCCGCCGCCTCCCGCACGTCGCTCTGACAGGGCGCGCGCCGGCCATTCACAAACGGCCGGCGCGGGCGCGCGCACGTCTAGAGGAGCGCGCGGGAGGTGAGTTTTTTTGGGGTTTTGGGGGGGGGTCCCTCACCGTGGGACATCCCGATCTTGGATGTCCGCGGTGAGGGAGGTTATCGGCCCGGGAATCTTATAGATCAGGGGTGGGTGACAGTCCACTTTAAGCATCTAACATTTGTTTCCTTATTGAAGTATACATGTTTTGCAGTTTAAATAAAAGAAAGGAATTAAAGTGGACCAACAGTCAAACATGACTTAAACCAGACCAACACAACAAACAGTGCCCATATGCTCAGTTGCCCAGGGCAATTTAGATTGCTGCACATGAAAATTAATTTACCTTTTTCTAACTCCTGCTGTAGTAAATTTTAGAAATAAAATGGCGGATCATGTGTTTTCAGGCCACCTGCAAATAGGAAGTGCTGCTGGATTTCCTGTTACTGTTCATTGTCAGTTATGCCAGTTGAATCCAGGCAGCAGCATGGCTGAGATGCTGGGAGAGGAAGCTCCAAAATGGCCGCTACCTTTCTTTTCCAACTGTGCCAGGCTGTTGGTCAGCTTTAATCTTTCATTTACTCACAATCCAATTTACTGTGTGCGCCACTGTGGTTGGGTTCACTTTGTTATCTAATGTCTTTGCAGTTAAATGACATGTAAAAAAAAAAGAAATTGCATATTTTACCTGCACTTTACTCCCTCAGGGATTTTATTGCTAATTAGTAACCATTGAAGTGCTAGTCAATGATAAGCCATGCAGGAAAAGTTATTTCTAAAATTAGGGGGAGGTGCTGAAAAAATACATATAGATTATTAATATTGTTTAATAGTATAGCTCCATCTTATTCCTATAGCATTGTACATAGCAGTGATTACAGACAGGGTAATACATACATTAAATAGAATACAAACCTGAGGCTACAAAGTTCAAAATGAAGGCTATGAAAACAGGAAACAATAGGAGGAGACAGACCTGGCTTTAGGAGATTTAGGAGAATATAGGATAAGGGGTGGAAACTAAAGGCTAAGGATCACATGAGGTAGGTATTAAGATCGGGGGCATGTGCCGAAGAGTTACTTAAAGTGGACCAACACCCAGGGGGGATCGGCCCGGAAATCTATAAGATTCCCGGACCGATCAGATCCCTCCCCGCGGGGCATCCGAAATCGGGATGTCCCGCGGGGAGGAACCCCCCAGGAGGCCCACAAACCTTACCTCAGCCCCGTTCCAGCGGCCGCAGCTCGCGCTTCCCTCTAGCAGGGCGCGCACCCGCGCCGGCCGTTTGTGAATGGCCGGTGCAGGCACGCTCCCTGTTAGAGGGAAGCGCGAGACGCGGCCTCCAGCGCTCAGAGCCAGCTGAGCTGGTATGCGCGTCCATGCGGCCTTGGACGCGCATACCACAGCGGCTCTGAGCGCTGTGATTGGCTGGCGCGGTCACGTGGGAGCGGGAAGAGGTGAGTTTTTTGGGGGCTTTCTGGGGGGTTTCAGACAGCGGGGCACCCCCGATCGGGGATGCCCCACCGAAGTGGACCAAAACCCAGGATAGTCAAAATCCTGGGTGTTGGTCCACTTTAAAGAGGAATAAACCTCAATTCTAAAATACTCCAGGGACAGACAATCAGGTACCCCTGGGGCACCCTCCTGAATCACGATGCTCCACTTTGTGAGCCCCCGGATTATTTCTTTTTTTTAATGTTAGCAACTATGTGTTATATGGAAGCAGCTTTCACTATCTGCAATTTGTTACTACTGGCAACCATAGTCTGTACACCAAGAAGTGAGTACTATACATGCAGAACATTGCTGCTATGGCCACTGGTGAGGCGAAGGAGCTCACCCAACCTTACACATGCCCAGCAGCATTGTTCTGTGTGTACAGGATTCACATCTTTCATCTTGGTGTACAGTTGCTAATAGCTACAGAATGGAGGTAGTGAAAACTGCCTCTGTAAAACACATTTGGCACAAAAAATATACACTAATCAAAAATGCCATTGAAAGTAGACTTTACCTTTAAGGTAATACTGCTGCCTGTTTCCATTTTTTTTTCTCTTTTATTCCAGTACCTCTTTAAGCCCTACAGTCTTTGTGCGTTTTACGGTGTATCACAGCTTTGATACTAGTGTGGCTTTTTAGATACAGAGATAAAAAAGAAAAACCAACATGGTCACAGAGATCCTTTGTGTTCTTTTTATTGTGATTTAAAATAAAAGGAAAGCTGCTGTGTCAGATGATGGTGATGCCTGCGGGGCAGTTAATTGATCCAAGTCAGTGACCTTGCAGCGCAAGTGGTGAATGTGTGTTTGTGTGTATAATTAAAAAGTGTATAAAAAAAGGCAATGAAATTGAGTCATTTGGTTTGCCCTATTTATGTTACAATGTTGTTTAGAACTAGTATTTGGTTTAAAAGAAGAAAAAAATAGACGACCTGTTCTAATCGACATTACATTAATTAATAAATATAAATGATATATATATATATATATATATATACACACACACACACACACACACACACACACACACACACATTATACAGGGTTGCTATACCTATTTTCGAGTCTGCTGGGCCTAGTATAAAAGCAATTGCACATAACCATTCAGAAATCAGCTACATCAATGTCTTTCTTGTGGTGTTTGATACATTATCTAAATAAGCTAGAAATGTAGCCTTCTTTATGATGACTCTGTCTTTACTCTATTTAAAGTGAAACACTTGTTCTGGGATGCCCGCTATGTGGAACCCTCCAATTCGGCCTTTAAAACTCACCTTTTTGCCGGTCACATGGCGCATGCATGGTTTGTCATCCAATCAACACCATATGCCATGCATATTAATGATTGACATACAGCTCTGCTTAGACTCAGAGCTCAATAATCAGGATGGGCTGCATCCCCAGTTCCTTGTAGAAGCTGATGCACTCCCACCCCCAGGCTATCTGAATGCATGGGCACGGAAGCCTGCCTTAGCCCAGTGGGGCATCTCCATTTAGGATGCCCCAGGGGGAAGGCCAGTAACCAGGCCTGGAGTGTTTTAGACTCCAGAACCAGCCAGCCAGAGTTTTATTCCGCTTTAAACAGGAACAAAGCCTAATATTCTCTGCTACCAACTACACTTAGGCCCTTATTCATCAAGCGATAGCGCCAGGTAGTGTCTGACGAGCGCCAGGTAGCGGCAGCTAACGGCGACTACTGACTCAAGTACGCCCGGCGGCGGTCGTAATGACGCATTTATCAAGCAAAATGAGGCTAGCGCCGGCGAGAGCGACGGCTAGCGCGGCATTCATCATGAAGCCGCCTGGACCGAACAGCGCCGCTGCAAATTCCCTCACAGCGCCAGGTATGAGCTGTCGCTCCCTGGCGATGTCCAATGCATTTCAATGGAGCAATCTATAATTATTCATAAATAATTGTTTTTTTTTTTTTTTTTTATGTCAAAAAATCGGAGACCACTTCTGCAATGTTAGGATTTGTTTTTAAGTCAAAAAAAAAAAAATTATGTGCAGAATTGATCTAACAGGTCTGAGATTAATGTATTCATATTACAAAATGATTCTAAAAACATGTATAATGTTACATTCAAAAAATATGGTTGTTTAGGGGTTAAAAACTAGTTAATACCCATCGCCGCCAGCGCTCTGGGGTTTAAACAGGGAATGGACAGCGACAGCACATTCGGAGCGTGATTTGTTGATGAATATGAAGCTAGCCGTTCGCTCTGGCCATTCGTTGTCAGGCGCTCACATACAACGCTGGACCTGTGAAACAGCGACACCCCAGCCCGTATTCAACATTACCGCACACCGACTGAGTCGCTGTCATCAAGCTAACGCCGGCCAAGCACAGCGAATACTGGCTGGCGCTGAAAAAATCACGCTACAGTCGCTCATCTGTCGCTACCTGGCGCTATTGATGAATCGGCCTCCCCGTCTAGGAGCACACTGAACTACACTGAAAGAGAACCAACATCCCCTTTGATTCCCAAATGGGATGCCCCACCAGAAAGCAACTCCCAAGAAAGTAATTTATTTGGCTGTTTTCCCTCTTTTAAAAAGTTGTTCAGATACAAATTAAAATATAGATGCAGCAAAAAATAATCAAACATGTTACTAGGTTACTAAAATGTGCCTGTGGTTAAAATCTTCATTTCTTGAAATCAGCCCAGACCTTCTGTCTTATTATTATTATTGTTATTGTTTATTTATATAGCGCCATCATCTTCCGTAGCGCTTTACAAAGTAGTAATTACAGACAGGGTAGAAACATACGGTACATATACTATTTCAAATGCAGTTTTACAGAGTTGACAATGGATATTCTGAGTACAAGATACAATAGGGGAGAGAGCCCTGCCCTTGCGAGCTTACAGTCTAAAGGAAGAGGGGTGAAGACAAGGGGGAAGGATCACAAACAGTCAGTACTGAGCTTTGTGCCCTTTAGAAGATTGGTTAGGCCAGATTATATGCTTGTCGGAATAAGTGCGTTTTAAGGGCTCCTTTGAAGGTTTTGAGGGTTGTGGAGTGGCGGATTGGGTGGGGGAGGGCATTCCAGAAGATTGAAGTTGCACGTGAGAAGTCCTGGAGGCGGGCGTGAGAGGAGGTGACCAGGGTGGAGGACAGGAGAAGGTCGGCAGCAGAGCGGAGGCTGTGTCTAGGTTGATACTGTTGGATTAGAGATGAGATGTAGGGAGGGGCCTGGTTGGAGAGAGCTTTGGCAAGGCTAGAAAGTTGCGGTGGATTTTCCGTTCTAATAAGGAAAACAAATCTACAATGCATTTTCTCTGAAGTCACTGGATAAACCACTTTACTAGGAACCATTTTCTACAAGCCTATATTGCTAAATGTCAAATTATTTCTTGGAAAAAGTCATTTCTATGGAGCATGCGTTATGCTCCTTTGCGCATGATGTTAAAGCAACACTGATATAAAATTGTATCGATACCAAAAGAAAAATCTTAGTGTAGCTTGCCATGACCGTCACAAAAATGCTTCACAAAGTTGGCCAAAGGTTTGGACAGGGATTTTAGATGGGAATTGATGGTTTAAAAAATAAGTACCGTATATACTCGAGTATAGGCCGATCCGTGTATAAGCCGAGGCACCTAATTTTACCCCAAAAAAGTGGAACAAGCTATTGACTCGAGTATAAGCCGAGGCATTAAACATTCTTGGGGGGGAAAGCAGGGACAGGCAGGGTTAATGCTACTGTGGACAGGAAAGGCATCTTGCACCATGCCACATTTTTTGGCCCTGCCCCTGCTCTAAAGGACTGGGCATAGAGATGAGAGGGAGGTCAGCATGAACCAGCGCGCGCGCACACACACACTCACACACACACTCACACACACACACACACACAAACGGTACCTGCTGCTGCTGCCGCCACCAACCTCCTCCTCCAGCCGGTCGCTCTCTCCATTCAGCGCCGCCGTCATTCGCCTCCGCCGCCGTCAGCCGCTCCCTCCGCCGCCGCCAGCACTTCCTGGCTGTTGCGCGCTGGTCGTCGGTGGGCGTGCCCCATATGGCCGGCGTCCAATGTTTTCATTGGACGCCGGCCATATGGGGCACGCCCACCGACGACCTGCACGCAGCAGCCTGGAAGTGCAGCTCAATTACCGTATTGACTCGAGTATAAGCCGAGGTGGCTTTTTTCAGCCCAAAAAGTGGGCTGAAAAACTCGGCTTATACTTGAGTATATACGGTAATGCTTACAGATTAATGCTACTTTCACGTTGTGCATTTCTCCATGTAGAAATAGAATTTCCTATATCTATGCAGTGAAGATCTGCAGAAGAAATTGTGTCTAGACGTGTTCCATTTACATGGCCGAGGTTTCATTTTTTTGTTATTTTGTGCATTGATATTTCATCAGCATATTTTTCAAGACTGACCAGATAAAATGGATCTTTATATTAGCCCAGACTTGGGCAAAGGTGATACAATCTGTGAATGTTTGACCTTTATTTTAAGATGTTAAAGTCATTGTCCAGACAGGAAAATGGAAAACTCTATACTCACCTTTTGTCCCCCATTGCCGATTGCTCTTAGTCTGGCACTTTAAAACTAACAAAATCGACAAATTATCACTCAGGCCCAATCGCCGGTCACATCCACAGTCTTGACCTTTCACAACAACGATGGCAGGTCCCCTTGATTTACTGCAATGGAGGGGGCATTTCAAGACCTGTCAAGCCCTTCCATTACAGTGAATGATGGGGGTGTGCCATTGTTGCTGTGATGGATATTGGGGAGAGTGGTCCATCGTTGAGACTACAGGTGTGATTGGCGATCGTGCCCGAACGTCATGGAATGCAATCTGCTGATCAATCAATCAGTAGCGCTGGACTAGGAGTGATTACAGGGGAAAAAAAAGTATGTGTAAAACTTTCCAGCCTAGATAAAGACTTGAATATGTTCCTGGCCTGTGTCACATAAAACACAGCAGATTTCCTCCATGATTCTATACTTTATTTTCTTTATCTACCATGTTCAAAACACTAAGGGTTTTGGTCTCAAATGGTCACAAGGGCTGTTATAAGGCCACTAATAAAGCTACTACGATGATCTACCATGAGATCTCTACCTGAAATCAGCGTACAAACCTTGGCCCTTATTTATGAAGGAATAGCGACAGGTAGCGACTGGTGAGCGACCGGTAATGACGGGCCCCGCCACGAGAACGCCGGCTCCCCACCACAATCACACATTTATCAAGCCGATCCTGCTTAGCGACTGAGATAGCGCCAGATAGCCACTCATTCATCATTATTCCAGCCTCAGCCCACAGCGCCAGCGTCCAACCTTGAACAGCGACAGGTATGACCTCTCGCTACCTGGCGCTCTCCAATGCATTTCAATGGAACAATCTTTAAATATTCATAATTAATTGTTATTAATGTTTTTTTTTTTTTTTTTTTTAAATGTGAAAAATTCTGTGACCACTTCTGCCATGTTAGATAATTTTTTTAAGGTAAAAAAAAATAATAAAAAATTAGTGCAGAATTGATATTACAGGTCTGATATTAATGTATTCATATTACTAAATTCTTTAAAATTTTTTTTTTTGGGTTTACAAAAATATGGTGGTTAAAAAACTACCTTTAACACATCGCCGCCAGCGCTCTGGGGTTTAAACATGCATTTCACAGCGCTTGAATTTTTTGAGCGTGATTTTTTGATGAATATGTTGGGAGCCGGTCGCTCTGACCAGTCGCTATCATGCGCACCCATACATCACGGAACCTGTCAAATAGCGACTCCTCACCCAATATTCAACATTACTGCACACCGACTCAGTCGCTATCAACAACCGAACAATGGCCAAGCACAGCGACTACTAGCGCGCGCTGTGAAAATACTGCTACAGTCGCTCAAATGTCGCTACCTGCCGCTATTAATGAATCGGCCTCCCAGTATTGCAATAACTCCTTGAATTTATACATGCTAAATACAGACATTAGGATAGGCAAGGGTAATATATTTTAATACTGTATCTTTTCCTGTAGGAAATGTTTTGTTTCTATTAAAGTCAATAGATAATAATACAATCCAATACGGCAGGTGTGGCAAATGGTTGCCTCTGTCCATATCAAAACTGTAAACATAGAAAATACAATGTAAATACCGCGCTAACAAGATAAGATTAAAGCTCAACGTGCATAAAGTCCTTCCAACTTAGTCCCAAAAAATAGTGTAATAAAGCACAGAGCTGGAAGTTAGTTTTCAACGGCAAAAGCGTGTTGATCCAATGCGCATACTCCACCACCAAACCAATCGCACACCAAATAGAGCGTCAAAACTCTTACCAGAGCTAGATCAAATGAATCGCATTGATTCCACACTCAGGTCTCTAGATAACTGCTTGTATCCAACAGTCTTCAAGTCAAGGATTCCAAAGTTGTCCAGCTCAAAAGGCATATGCAGAAGTCGCTGCGGCGACGAAACGCGTTGATTGTTTGGAGGTTTTACATAGGTTTGAACTTTTATAACTTGAAGCCTGATTGGATCTGGAGGTCGGCGGTGAGAATTGCTGAGTACCTGAGATGTTTCAAGTGTTTTTTTACTGTTGTTGCTTGTGAGTGAATTTTTATTAAATAGATTGTTTTTATGGTGAGACGTATTGCACTATTATTTGTGTCTTTGCTGCTTTGCATGGCTCTTGCTATAAACATATGCCTTTTGAGCTGGACAACTTTGGAATCCTTGACTTGAAGACTGTTGGATACAAGCAGTTATCTAGAGACCTGAGTGTGGAATCAATGCGATTAATTTGATCTAGCTCTGGTAAGAGTTTTGGCGCTCTATTTGGTGTGCGATTGGTTTGGTCGTGGAGTATGCGCATTGGAACAACACGCTTTTGCCATTGAAAACTAACTTCCAGCTCTGTGTTTTATTACACTAAAACTGTAAACATATTACACCGGCAAACCAGAGTTCTGTAAATTTCTATTCTTTTATCAGACAATGTACCCAATGAAAGGGCCCTGCGTGGCCTTGAAACATTACATAGTTACATATTTAGTATGGTTGGAAAAAACATATGTCCATCAAGTTCATCCAAGGTTTTTTTAACTGATTGTAATGGATTTCTCATCTGAGAAATCCCAATAGTAGTAATGACCAGAATTAGACTGAGAGACAGAGGCGGATATGCGGCAAACCGTGTTTAATAATAACGGCGAGTATACACCAACCAAGCTGCTATATACATATATACAGGTAGTCCTCGGGTTACGACGGTCTCGAGTTACGTCGTTTCGTGGTTACGACGCTTTATACGGCGTCTCATTCCGACTTACGCGGTTTTGCGTCGTAAGTCAAACTGTACGTGCGCCGGAAGTCATAGATAGAGTACTGCACACTGTACCCGGTTACTGTACATGAGAAAAACGAGTCTCCTGCACGCCATAACACCCTTCATTATGGCTCCCAAACGAAAGGTAGACTCATCTGATACCAGTGCATCAAAGAAAAGGAAGGCCATCACCATGGATAGGTGTTTGGATAGGCTAAGTGTTTGCAGTACTGTACTGTTATTATGGTACAGTACTGTATGAACGTATGATCCGACATACGTCGAAATTCGGTTTACGACGCCGCGTAAGAACGGATCAACGTCGTAAGTCGAGGACTACCTGTACACATAGATAAACCAGGAATCATGAAACACACTCAGATTGCTGTGAGGTCAGAAAACATACATGCTAGTAGTCCAAAGTCCAACAATGGCTATGACTGAGGCTAAGAGGCCGATTCATTAATAGCGCCAGGTAGCGACAGATGAGCGCCAGTAGCGTGATTTTCACAGCGCCAGCTAGTAGTCGCTGTGCTTGGCCGGGGTTTGCTTGTTGACAGCGACTCAGTCGGTGTGCAGTAATGTTGAATACGGGGTTAGGGGTCGATGTTTCACAGGTTCTGCGTTGTATGGGTGCGCCTGACAGCGAATGGCCAGAGCGAACGGCTTGCTGCAGATTCATTAACAAATCACGCTCAAAAATTTCTCGCGCTGTGAATTCCGTGTTTAAACCCCAGAGCGCTGGCGGCGATGTGTGTAAAGTAGTTTTTAACCCCCAAACAACCATTTTTTTTTTTAATGTAAAAATTATACAAGTTTTTCTAAACATTTTGTAATATGAATACATTAATATCAGACCTGTAATATCAATTCTGCACATATATATATTTTTTTTTTTTAACCTTAAAAAAAATATCTAACATTGCCGTAGTGGTCACAGAATTTTTAACAGTTAAAAAAAAAAAAAAAAAAAAAAAGAAACTCAATTAATTATGAATATTTAAAGATTGCTCCATTGAAATGCATTGGAGAGCGCCAGGGAGCGCCAGGTCATACCTGGCGCTGTGATGGGATTAGCAGCGGCGCTGTTCGTTGCAGTCCGCTACATGATGAATCCCGCGCTAGCTGACGCTCTCGCCGGCTCTAGCCTCATTTAGCGTGATAAATGCGTCATTGTGACCGCCGCCGGGCGTACTTGAGTCGGTAGCCGCCGTTAGCTGGCGGTACCTGGCGCTCGTCAGACACTACCTGGCGCTAGCCCTTGATAAATAAGGCCCTAAGGCAGAAGTCCTGGGTACAGGGTTCCAGGGTTCAGGTTCAAAAGTCAGATAAATGCTGATTCGCTGGGACCCTGTGTTGATCAGCTTATATCGGCCATAAGTCCCACAGGTGCTGGCTGATTAACACACCTCAGCAGGACAGAACCATCTGTTGGTGGAGCAGCATAATGCAGGGGAAATCAGGCTGTGGAGGAACTCCAGACCTGACCCTGATCACAGCTAATAGTAACTGTTAATGTTACTTCTGCAAGAAAAGTATCTAATCCTTTTTTGAAGCTGTCAACTGTTGATGCTGTGACATTCTGTGGGAGGCAATTCCACAGATTTATAGTTTTTTCTAGGTGGAGGGAATGCCCCCTTGTCTTTAGAGAGGATTTTAGTTGAAATAATTTTTCCTCAATTTTTTTGTATTGGCCATTTATATATTTATACAAGTTAATCATGTCCCCCCTCAGACGTCTCCTCTCAAGACGAAACAGATTTAATTCCCGTAATCTTTCTAAACTGAGATCCTTCATTCCCCTTATTAGTTTGGTAGCTCTTCTCTGCACCCTTTCCAAAATCAGGGCGTTTTTTCTATGAATGTGTGCCAGAACTGGATGGCATATTCCAGGTTAGAGCCTTAGATGCAGCTGCTTGGCATTGCATACTGTTATTTAGTCTGTGGCCTACCATTACCCCCAGATCCTTCTCAACTAGTGACTCTCCCAGTTTTACTACTCCAAGGATATATGTGGCACTTATCCACATTATGCTTCATTTGCCAAGTGGATGCCCAAGTGTGAAGCATGTGAACATCTTCAATAGACTGCACTGCCCTATATATCTTGATGTCTTCCGCAAAAATACAGACAGTGCTCTTAATGGCATCTTCTATATCATTTATAAACAAATTGAATGATAGAGGGCCGAACACTCAATCTTGGGTTACACTGCTTACAACCGGGGACCATTCAGAATAGGTTTCATTAACCATAACTCTCTACACTCAATCCTTCAGCCAGTTTTCAATCCCCTCACAAACTGTATTTTCTAACCCTGAAGATCTCAATTTGACAAATAAGCGCCTATGGGGGACTGTGTCAAATGCTTTTGCAAAATCCAGAAGAACTAAAGCTGCCCCTCTGCCCAGGCCTCTACTCACCTCCTCATAGAAGCCAATCAGGTTAGTCTGGCAGCTTCTGCCCTTAGTAGAACCATGATGGCTGTCACTTTGAATATTATGCACAGTTACATAATCCTGTATGTAGTCTCTTAAGAGTCCCTCAAGCAATTTTCCCACAATGAATGTTAGGCTTAAAGGTCTGTAATTACCAGGCGAAGACCTATAACCCTATATACCTATATAAAAATGGGCACCACATTTGCCTTGCACCAATCCTGTGTATCTACAGTGAGGATCTAATAAATAAAACAAACGCTATAAAGAAGAATCAAGCAACTCATTGTCAGGAAAAAAAATACATCTATTTCCCAAATCAGGCTGAGCTTCCCCACCCCCTGCCACTCCTCATGTTGCAAGACTGCTTGGCGATTATCTTTTTTTCACTTTGTTGTGTGATGATCCGAAAAGTCTCTCAAATGCTTGCAGAGGCTCGCAAAATAATTTGGATAACCCTTACTGTGACAACCAATCTGCCTTGCTTTCTAAAAAAAATTAAATCACACAAAAAAATACCAGTGTTTGTGGACTTTCCCTCAGACATCAAGGTCAGGGTGTGCCAGTAGACACAAGACTCTTTCTTGCCACCTGCTACACTGTTTGCTTACCTGCAGAGCTGGCATGAGAAAGTGAGCAAGACCTCAGTTTAGAGCTCTTACATTGACTTGAATAGGTGCCTCTGTACACCAGTAACTTTTGTGTATGTCATTGTTACCCAACCCTCTCCTTCAGAGCCATCAGAGGTCCTCGTTTTGTGGATCTCCATATAGCCAGCTCTCTAGCTCTTTGTGAGCGCTAATTCCTTCACCTGTGCATCTGTTGGAGATCTGCAAAACATGAGCTGTTGCTGGTTCTCGAAGAGATGGTTGGGGAACACTGGTGCTCGGAGTGAGTGAACAGCAGCTTGAGTTTCAGGGAAATGGGGGCGTGTCGTGCCGATACATCCTGAGGTCTGATCGGAAGTCCACAGAAGTGGGCTTTTCCTTGAAGTTGGCTTGTCACTGCAGCACAATATACAGTGACAAACTGTACTTAAACTTGCGCTTGTAATTATAAAACTATAGTATGTAATTAGAATGAATTCTGATGTAGCCAAAGGTTTTGTTTGTGACCGGGTCACTTTGTGTGTCTGAAAGTTTATCTTGTATAATCTCAATTTCTGAAATCCTAATCATTAAATGTAAATTGCAGAAGATAGATGGTATGTATTTTTAGCTTATTTAAAATAAGGTCAACTTACAGACAGAAATGCCAGCTAAACTCTACTTTACCTTGTCATTAGATGTAGCTGTAAATTGTGATGGCATTTAATGGGCCAACAAGAGACTATTTATTGACATAATGGTGTGCACAATGCTTTGAGAGCCTTTTTTTTTTTTAGCAATATGATTTATCATGTTGTCTGTGTAATAATAAATATGTTTGTGGGGGTGGATAGGTTTATAAAAGATGTATCGCATTTATGCTTGATGTAGGTCTATTATATGCATGGAAAGCACAATGCCATGTGCATAGGTGGCATCTATGTATACCTTGCTTCTTTTATTTACTGGCCATGTATAGTTTTTCAGCTTTATCTATTAGTGCTGTGCTTAGAGTTCATCAAGCGATAGCGCCAGGTAGCGGCAGCTATCGGCGGCTACCGACTCCAGAACGCCAGGCGGCGGACACAATCACGCATTTATCACGCTAAATGAGGCTAGCGCCGGCGAGAGCGTCAGCTAGCGCGGGATTCATCATGTAGCGGACTGCAACGAACAGCGCCGCTGCTAATCCCATCACAGCGCCAGGTATGACCTCTCGCTACCTGGCGCTCTCCAATGCATTTCAATGGAGCAATCTTTAAATATTCATAATTCATTGATATGAATGTTTTTTTTTTATTTTTTTAAATGTCAAAAATTCTGTGACCACTTCGGCAATGTTATGTTTTTTTTTTAAGGTAAAAAAAAAAAAAATTAATTTGTGCAGAATTGATATTAAAGGTCTGAAATTAATGTATTCATATTACAAAATGTTTAGAAAAACTTGTTTAATTTTATAATCAAAAAATATGGTTGTTTGGGGGTTAAAAACTACTTTTAAGCCATCGCCGCCAGCGCTCTGGGGTTTAAACAAGCATTTCACAGCGCGAGACTTTTTGGAGCGTGATTTGTTAATGAATATGCTGGGAGCCGTTCGCTCTGGCCATTCGCTGTCAGGCGCACCCATACAGCGCGGAACCTGTGAAACAGCGACTTCTAACCCCGTATTCAACATTACCGCACACCGACTGAGTCGCTGTCAACAAGCGAACAACGGCCAAGCACAGCGAATACTAGCGGGCGCTGTGAAAATCACGCTACTGGCGCTCATCTGTCGCTATTAATGAATCGGCCTCCCCATTTGGATGGGGAACCAGCTCATTCCCTCACTGCTGTGATCAACAGTCAGTCTGTACACAAAGCATCAGACGGTGTATCTGGACACGTGAGGTGCATACCCACGCAATTTCTCTATTTAAAGAGGAACAACCCCTGGGGTTTTCACTTTCACCCCCCTGGGTATTGTTTCTCTCCTGTTGGACATGCTAATTTGGGAGAATGTGTGTCTTGCTAATATATAGTACACTCTATTGGGGCCTTGGCTCTACTCAGGCCTCAGTAGAGTGTATTAGCAGAATCACTAATGGAATATGTTAAGCCTTCCAATCAAAAATTGTTTTGGTGCCAAAAACCTTCAAACCTTAACGTACTTATGCTAGGAGTAATTTTACAGCAATTCACAGAGTAGATAACATTAAGTTCTTGGTACTTAAAGAGCTAAAGTATCTTTGGCCCTTATTTATGAAGGAATAGCGACAGGTAGCGACTGGTGAGCGGCCGGTAATGACGGGTCCCGCCACGAGAACGCCGGCTCCCCACCACAATCACACATTTATCAAGCCGATCCTGCTTAGCGACTGAGATAGCGCCATATAGCGACTCATTCATCATTATTCCAGCCTCAGCCCACAGCGCCAGCGTCCGACCTTGAACAGCGACAGGTATGACCTCTCGCTACCTGGCGCTCTCCAATGCATTTCAATGGAACAATCTTTAAATATTAATAATTAATTGTTATTAATGTTTTTTTTTTTTTTTTTTTTAATGTGAAAAATTCTGTGACCACTTCTGCCATGTTAGATAATTTTTTTAAGGTAAAAAAAAAATAAAAAATTGTGCAGAATTGATATTACAGGTCTGATATTATTGTATTCATATTACTAAATTCTTTAAACATTTTTTTTTTTTTGGTTTCCAAAAATATGGTGGTTTGGGGGTTAAAAAACTACTTTTAACACATCACCGCCAGCGCTCTGGGGTTTAAACATGCATTTCACAGCGCGAGAATTTTTTGAGCGTGATTTTTTGATGAATATGGTGGGAGCCGGTCGCTCTGACCAGTCGCTATCATGCGCACCCATACATCGCGGAACCTGTCAAATAGCGACTCGTCACCCCGTATTCAACATTACTGCACACCGACTCAGTCGCTATCAACAACCGAACAACTGCCAAGCACAGCGACTACTAGCGGGCGCTGTGAAAATACTGCTACAGTCGCTCAACTGTCGCTACCTGCCGCTATTAATGAATCGGCCTCCCCAACTCTCCAATGAAAATGCTCGCCATACTCGAGCCACTTTGAGCTGTATATTTTTGGATTGTGAATGAAATCAGAGTAACAAAAAGAAAGTTAAGAAAGAAAAACTTTAAAAAGAATTTGTGCTAAGTATTGCACTGATGCTCGTTATGATGCAATATGAATCTAGGTACAAATATAATTCAAATAAATCTCTAAGGCTTTAGATAATACTTTTTTTCTGTAGGTATTTGTTCCCAATATCTATATGGTCCCTATCTGGTGCACAGTATTAACTGAAGCTGGTACTGGAACAGCCAGGGAGTAGGTCATGGTCTTGGAGCCACATCTGCCTAAATATAGAGGGCCTAGACCAGGGGTGTGAAAACACTTAAAGAGCATAGGCCACTTAGAGGCCGATTCATTAATAGCGCCAGGTAGCGCCAGATGAGCGACTGTAGCGTGATTTTTTCAGCGCCAGCCAGTATTCGCTGTGCTTGGCCGGCGTTAGCTTGATGACAGCGACTCAGTCAGTGTGCGGTAATGTTGAATACGGGCTGGGGGGTCGCTGTTTCACAGGTTCAGCGTTGTATGTGAGCGCCTGACAACGAATGGCCAGAGCGAACGGCTAGCTTCATATTCATTAAAAAATGACGCTCCGAATGTGCTGTCGCTGTCCATTCCTTGTTTAAACCCCAGAGCGCTGGCGGCGAAGGGTATTAACTAGTTTTTAACCCCTAAACAACCATATTTTTTGAATGTAACATTATACATGTTTTTATAATCATTTTGTAATATGAATACATTAATCTCAGACCTGTTAGATCAATTCTGCACAAATTTTTTTTTAATTTTTTTTTTACTTAAAAATAAATCCTAACATTGCAGAAGTGGTCTCCGAATTTTTGACATTAAAAAAAAAAATAAAAAAATAATACCAATTAATTATGATTAATTATAGATTGCTCCATTGAAATGCATTGGACATCGCCAGGGAGCGACAGCTCATACCTGGCGCTGTGAGGGAATTTGCAGCGGCGCTGTTCGGTCCAGGCGGCTTCATGATGAATGCCGCGCTAGCCGTCGCTCTCGCCGGCGCTAGCCTCATTTTGCTTGATAAATGCGTCATTGTGACCGCCGCCGGGCGTACTTGAGTCGGTAGTCGCCGTTAGCTGCCGCTACCTGGCGCTCGTCAGACACTACCTGGCGCTAGCCCGTGATAAATAAGGGCCTTAGTAATTTGGTTACCTATTGTGGGTGAATGGATCTGATATTCCTATTTTTTTTTTTTTTTTGAATAGCGTAATGAAGATTTTAGACAACAAATCAGGATACCCACTATTTAATCACCAATATTGCCCCCTCGGCCTCCCACAACAATCACAAACGCATTTATATCATACGTGTCCATTGCACCAGGCACCCACAACCTTTGCAGACACACAATTACCCTCTTATAGCAAACCACACACTCTCACATACACACAGAATCCTGATTTTTTTTTTTTTTTACCCTCTTATGTTCTTCCACCCAGGGGCTTGGGGGTTGTTGTATAAGGGATTTCCCCTTTTTGCTTTCTGAACCTGCCTTGAGATAACACCACCAATCAATGTCACTGTGTTCCCCAAACTTGCCACTGCCACCTCTCTTTGCCAGTGTGCCTTCTTATATTACTCAATTTGCATCCCCCCCATCCTTACTTTAAACCAGACACAATGCTTATATCTCATGGCAATTCTGATTGTTGCACACAAAAATTAATTGAACCCTCTGCAACTCCTGCCATGGTCAATTTGCCCCCCTCACTTCTCCTTCATCCCATGAAGCTGCCTGTGACTTGCTAGTTATGCTGGTTAAATCCAGGCAGTAGCATGGCTTTGAATACAATAGGCCTTCTTAGTGCTCCAAGATGGCCACTACGATGAAAGAAACAGTGAGGCAGCATTTCAGCTTTAAGTGAATGCAGGAACAAATGTAAGTGCTGACAATGATTTAGTATAATGCATGCTGGTGAGGCAAGTGAGTTTTTGGAAGTTTTTTTTCTTCAACTGTGTGAGGCTGTTGGTCTAGTTTAATTACCTTTTATGTGCCAGTTCTATCTATCCCACTTACACTACAGCTAAATGCTTAAGTCCTTCTATACCACTTTCTGCCTTAACTTAGGTTTGATGTTGGGGGGGCACATTAGATGTCTCCAAGGGCCACAGATTGAGCATGTCTGGGCTAGACAGACAGTAGTTCGCCTGGTCTGATGTCTATGGATCCCCCTTTGAATTTGGTGTTTACCGGTACATTTTTTATGAAAATCTCAAAAGTCAACTGCCATACAACTAAAATCACATTAGAGTAATTAACTGTTTTAAGTCATTTTTTTTTAACAATAAATCTTTATTGAAAAGAGCAAGAGCAAAGAAAACACACCATCATTGGCTCATCAAGCATTACAGTTACAGTATCCGAGCATTACAATCACTATGTAACTTTCAGTTTTTACAATAACACATTTAACTAAATCTGCGGCATACATAACCTACTAATTCGCGCTCACTCTGATATCATGTCTTCTCGCCCCCGCTCCTCAATTTTTCCTATACTCAATGTAGGAAGGGAGGAAGGGTAAAGTGATCAGGTGTGGGAGAGGGTAGGGATAGGAGGGAGGGAAGCGAAGTGAAAAAAGGGTGGGGGGGAGGGCAAGAGAGAGAGAGGGGGGAGGGAGAAGGGAAAAAGCAGGAGGGGGAGGGCACAAGCGGCCCCCAGTCCCAGAATAGTCCCACGCCCGCCCCCGCGCCCCCCACGACACAGGGAAAAAAGGTCCCCCATTCCCCCGCCCGCGCCCCCGCAGGGCGCATCTGCGTCCTGCGGCCCCACTAGGGGCCCAGGCCGGGGGAGAGTCGAGGGGGGGGGGCGAGGAGAGCGGTCAGAGCCCCGCGGCCAAGCGCGAGGCGGGAAGGGGAACCGCCGCGCGACAGGGGTCATATCCTCCGTTTTAAGTCATTTTTATTCTTATACACCCTTACTAATCCTCTTAATATTAAAACAAATATGCAAGTGGAACTACCAACACTCCGTTCTTATTACATTTGTTAGCAATGTAATGGCATGTTATTTCAAGCCTTACCTTTCCAGGCAATTAGTCTTCCTCTGTATATGAGACATGAGGCTATCACAACTGGCAGCTGATGGAGTGCAGAGATTTAGTTCTAAAGCATTAAATACAAAGTTAGAAAAAAAAAGAGGATTCACAGAACCCCTCCGTCCCTTCACAAGAAATTCTCATCAACGATATGTTGTATGAAAGTGAAGTTGACAACTCACAAACCCTGCAGGATTTTGGGAGTTATTATATTTCACATCATATGTACTTTATTCTCTCTGATGTCTCTGCTACTCCAAATAATTTATTTTAATAGAACATGCTAAGTTCTGCACTTCAATAACAAAAAGTGATATCTTAATGTCCTTTGAAATGTGTACGCCAGTGATTTTCCAGAACTAGCATTTATTGTCAATGAGTGAAAAAAAACATTAAATTAAAGTGGGCAGGACATCTGTTAAAATGTTTCTGCTAATTGTTAAGACAAAGATGGGGGGGGGGGGGGGGGGGCTTCAACACAAAATACAAAGTTTATGACTTGAGTTAATAATCTTGTTTTTTTTTTCCTTTCCTACAGTATAAAAAAATAACAAGCCTCACTGCTTTGGATGGATTTAATGAACTGTAAAATACTGACATTTTCCTATAAAAGTCACACTCTATTTAATTAGGTAGTTAAATATATGGAGCTATATTAAAACAAGCTTGGTAAAATGTCACAGCAGCATGAAACAAAACAATCTCTGTTTTATACCTGATCATTTACTTTGCACGACTGGTTTGCGTTTTCATATGTTATTGTGCTCATTGTATGTGAAAAAACAGACATTTTAAGTATCTCGGAAGGAATTAGTACAAAAAGTTTATTTGTACTTTGTTTAAAGTTCTGGCAAGTTTCAATCACCAGACACTATTGCGAGATCAACTGTTATCCAGACCTAAAATAACCCTATTATAGGCTTGGATAATATTTTAAGATAAAGCGCCTCGTGGTTTAGACAAGTGTTTAACTTTAAATCGGTTAAGGTTTTTTTTTTTCTCTTTTTTAACTTAGATTGGATTGTGACACTTAATCAGTTTCCTGGTAAAGGCAAATGTTAACCTTGGTGATAAATGTTTCCAGCTTGAAATTAGATTGTGTACATCATTGATTCAACATATCCCGTCTTTGACATTTTAAGCAGACTTCGGTTGTTAATTTTAGGAATTAGCTTTATGTTTTTGGAGTCGTGGTGCTTTATTGCTTTCATCCAGTCCATATGGGTAGTGCTGTAACTCTACCATTTGTGAATTATTTTGAAGAACTAACTGGAAAGGCTGTAATAAGTATTGATTTACATTGCTTAGACATGAAGAAAAAACATCTGCTGATTTTAGTATGCTTTGCTTCTTTAGAAATAATATAAGGAAATGTCTAAGCCATGCATGCTCAACATGTGATACTTGACCTGCTGCGTAGAAAGTGGGAGAAGTAAATAAAACGCAGTAAAGATGGGAGATTGCACGGATTGTGATATAGGACAGGCACATTGGGAAATAAAGGTGGTATCGGTGGCTTGGAGGGACACAGTGACATTGATTGTACAATACCACTCTTTTTTGGAAATCTTTGGCACAATAATTTGGTAATAGTTTTTCTATATCAATTTTATGCTTAGCATTGGTGGGAGATTGGATGGGTGGAGTATGAAGAACATGGTTAGTATGTGGGATTGATGGAGGACTATAACTAAGAGGTAAGACGAGATAAGCCAGTCAGCATGTGTATTAGTAGCATATGTGGATTTTTACATATAAATGTAGGTGTGAGTTAAAAAAAAATCACACTAATAGAGTTTGTGGAGACTGTGGGTAATATGATTGTTGCAGAAAATCTTCCAAATGAAAACATTTTGAACCTACATATTAATTGTAGCCCACATCCAGTGACCAAATCCTTTAATTCGCCCATGCTAGTCACCTGGTCTAAGCCAAGTCAATTGTATTTTTTTTTTAAATGATATTTACTAAATTATGTGGTTAGAAACCAAGGCAGGGGGTATTTCTTTTTAAACAGAAAGTATTCACATGGTGCAGACCACAGAGGATAACACAATTTCTCCCAAGATTCTTTGCAGTAGGCAGAGCCTTGCAAATGAATCTTTTTACCTCTTGGCTATTTCCAAAGCTCCTGGAAAAGCCATTGGTATAGCTAATTTTTAAACAGATGGTTCACTCCACTTGTGGACACGTCTTTCGGACCTGTGGGTCCTCATCATCGCAAGGTTGGATCTAGATACCTGTATGGGGGGGGGGGGGGGTGAGGTGTGAGACTGCCAAAACATTGTCACAAGCCAGGTTAGGGCGAGACCCTTGTTAGGTGGTATAAAGGGATTAAAGTGACTGAAAATGTGACTTTCCCATGTTTTGTTTCATGCCCCCAGGATGTCCAAAATCAAGGTGCTCAGACGTGTGAAACCCCCCAGGAAGCCTGAAAAATTTCACCTGTCCAGGCTCCAATGGTGCATGCATGGGCTCTCATTCATGTCAATGGCTGGGATGGGAGCACGTGCACAACGCCAGGGATGTAGGGGCGCATGCACCCCATTGTAAACAATGAGAGCCATCTGCCGAATGGCAGAAGGCTCTCTCTGGACGAGATCCCATGCATGCACGGTTGGAGTGTGGGAAGGTGAGTTTTTTCAGGCTTCCCGTGGGGGGGTTTACACGTGGGGCATCTGTCTCTTTAAAGTGGTCCTTGCTCCTGAGGCACCCGCTGTTTGAAATCCCCCAGATCGCCCAAGCTAACTCACTTTTGCCCGGTCCTACAGCTCCTGTGTGGACTCTCATCGAATCCCTCGTATCTGCTCCTGCCCCTTCATCTAAGGGAGTGGCCAGAGCGTGCCAGTGGCTGCATTCAACACTATCCTCTAACAGGGTGCGTGCCCGTGCCAGCCATTCACAAAAGTCTGGTGCGGGCACGCACCTTGGGATAGTGGGAATGTGATCACCGCTCACGCATTCGCCGTTGGACCAGGGAAGAAGTTGAGTTTTTGGGCACACAGCGGGGCATCCAGGTTTTGGTTTTGATTCTTTTATCTCACCTAACATGGGTCTCTCCTTAACCTGGGCTAATCATGGGCTTTCATGGGAAATGCTCCAAGGGGTAGGAATCGGCTGGGCCAGCCAAGAGGGCCAATGTTCCTGTTTAATGTAAAATTATATATAGAAATAGGCAATAGTTGTAGTTTGTACATATGCATGTGTGTTGTTGTCAGCCAGGTTGTAGTTCAAAGTACTGTAGCTAAACTCATCTAAACAATAAAAAGTATTTGTACTAGCATAAATCCAGTAAACAAAAATGTTACAGGTGGTAGTAGTAGTAAAGTAGTAGTAAAACCCAGCAGGATTTGCATTTCCTTGCAGGCTATGCAGCATTTTGAGCTGTACACTTTATTTGGCACAGACTATAGTGACAAAACCTTTCTAGGATTGTGCTCTTTTTTTTTTTGTACAGTAGTTAACGAGCATACTACTTTTTATGAAAAGCCAATAGTGGAAATAAGCTGATATATTTCTTCATTTCTTACAGCACTGGGTAGACATGCCGGTACCCATTAGGCTTTCTTCATGCCCACTAACATGCCTACTTTATTCATTGCAATGGAGGGGGGCACTGAGGTGGGGGTGTGTCTTCTTTGCAATGTAAGGAGTAGACGTGTGGGGGCGGAAACAAGGCATTGCGGATGGCACTGGTGTTTGGAAAAGGAATCACACCACCTCTTACAAAAAGAGCCCTCACCAGAGCCTATGGGCCACCTGTAAGCAAGTATCCCAAAAAATATTTTCACACTGAGTGAAAGGTAATACGTGGCTCTCTTGAACCTAGAGTGCAGGTGCTATACCCTGAGCTGCCTCTGGTAATACATGTGACTCTACATGGCGCTGTTAGAGGCTTTCTTAAATGTGGTGCCCAGCGTTCACCAGACGCTACCTGCCGCTACGAAACACTAGCCGTTCTTAAATAACCCCCTTTATCGTTTTTAATTCCTCCTGTGGTCCGCCCCCCATTGGTGTCCTATGCAGGCGCCAGTGGCCAGCAAAGAGGAAATGCTGCTGGGTTTCCTGTCTCTGTGCATTGTGGGTTATGTCATTTAAATCCAGGCAGTAGCATGACTGGGATGCTGGGAAAGTAAGCCTCCTGGGCATTTTAAGATGGCTTGACATTGATTCAGTATCATGCATGCAAAATGCGAGATGGGATACAGGAGTTTTGGGCTGTGCAAGGCTGTTTTTTCCAGTTTAAAACATTTTTTAAAGACAAATTAAATTGCTACTCACAAAAGAAAAACTTGTAGCCAGCCTTCACAGGACCAACGTGAACCCTAACGAACACCAAGTACCACACAGAGGGTTCATCCTTTCCTCCAATATCCTGGTCGGGCTTTCCCACAGGACATAAGCTGTGAAACCAAAGCCTTATTTATCAAGGGATAGCGCCAGGTAGTGTCTCACTAGCGCCAGGTATCGCCAGCTATCGGCGGCTACCGACTCCAGAACGCCAGGCGGCGGACACAATCACGCATTTATCACGCTAAATGAGGCTAGCGCCGGCGAGAGCGTCAGCTAGCGCGGGATTCATCATGTAGCGGACTGCAACGAACAGCGCCGCTGCTAATCCCATCACAGCGCCGAGTATGACCTCTCGCTACCTGGCGCTCTCCAATGCATTTCAATGGAGCAATCTTTAAATCTTCATATTTAATTGTTATTAATTTTTTTTTTTTTTTTTTTTAAATGGCAAAAATTCTGTGACCACTTCGGCAATGTTAGATATTTTTTTTAAGGTAAAAAAATAAAAAACATTTGTGCAGAATTGATATTATAGGTCTGATATTAATGTATTCATATTACAAAATGTTTAGAAAAACTTGTTTAATTTTTTAATCAAAAAATATGGTGGTTTGGGGGTTAAAAAACTACTTTTAACCCATCGCCGCCAGCGCTCTGGGGTTTAAACAAGCATTTCACAGCGTGAGAATTTTTTGAGCGTGATTTGTTAATGAATATGCTGGGAGCCTTTCGCTATGACCATTCGCTGTCATGCGCTCCCATACAGCGCGGAACCTGTCAAACAGCGACTCCTAACCCCGTATTCAACATTACCGCACACCGACTGAGTCGCTGTCAACAACCGAACAACGGCCAAGCACAGCAAATACTAGCGGGCGCTGTGAAAATCACGCTACTGGCGCTCATCTGTCGCTACCTGGCGCTATTACTGAATCGGCCTCTCAGTCTCAGGGCAGTTAAGTTAGACAGTTCCTGCTGTATTCCAGCTTTGCCACACCTCTATTAATAACCTTCAACCATAGTTTTACTGTTGAAAAAACAATTTTCGTCTTTATTGTAACTTTTTTTAAAAAATCAATAAAAATTGGACAAAATGCCAAAATTACATTCTACAGATCAAAAATATTAAATTTTTAGTGAAATATCCATCCATGGAAAATCTTTGATATCACTGAAATTATATAATTAAATCAAACATTTATTGAGGGTTTGGATTTATAGAAGTTGTTCTGACATGTTGCGTGGTGCCCTAAAAAATTGGTCTGCTTCCCCAAAGATGATGGCACAAATCATCATGCGATCACTTGAAACAGCAGATTACCGTTAATCTGGTAATTACAGTATATTTTTGCCATATTATCTGTGCTAATGTATAAATTAGGTTAAAATATTTTGGGACGAGGAAAGTGAAGCCACTACTGCTCCAGGCTCCCAAATGTCACCCTAACTCCAACGACATGAGCTCCAATTTGTTAGGCTAACTGTTTTACAGCTACAGCATTTCCTAGGCTGGGAGCTGGGTGACAAAGCATTTCCTGGGGTGGGAGCTGGGTGACAGTACTCCCTAGGATGGGAGCTGGATGGCTCAGCATTTCCCAGGATGGAAGCTGGGTGACAGCATTCCATAGGATGGAAGCTGGGGACACAGCATTGCCTAGGATGGGAACTGGGTGACAGCATTCCCTAGGATGAAAGCTGGGTGACGGCATTCGCTAAGGTAGGAGGTGGGTGACAGCATTTCCTAGAGGCAAAAGAGTGTTTCACACCCATACTACCATGCCCCATTATGCTGGAGGCTCTGTTGCATAGATAGACATTTTAGTAATCTTAGTGCCCTTTTCCAGAGGTGGTGGGTAGTTACTGTTTAGACAAAGGGTTCTGCTGTGTAGATAATGAATAATGAATCTATGGTGGACGTGGCCTCTGTACGGCCTGCTCCCATTGATAACAAATGGGGCTGCTGTACATCCAGGACTTTTGTGTACTGAGTCTCCCATTGTTTTTGGTGGGAGACAGATGTACAAAGGTCAGGCCTACTCGCAAGCTAGAACCCAAAAGCATGGTTAATGGGAACATTTAGTTACCTCTGGCTATGCCAGCCCTGGAGTCTCTTGGAAAAATGCAGGAAAAAGGAAAAAAACATACTGCTTGTCACTGATATTCCTAAGATGGTTTTCTACCTTGAAATAATTTAACAGTAGTTCACTTTAGTCCTCGGTTTAAGTGCAAATATTCCTGACGAAAGCTAAGAATGCGCTCTGCGCGGGGTAATGTTCGGCGCACAAGTCGACAGACACCCTAGGAATAGCGGTGACAAGCAGAAAGATACATTAAGAGTTAACCAAGTGAAGCTGGATGATCCTCCCCTTCAGGGTAAAAAGACATTGAGGAGATACAGAAAGCACACATTGGCTCTGAGAATGTCACGAGTCTAAGTGATGAAACACGCGTCAGCCAGCGATGAGGAAGGATGTGTCAGTGAAACACAAACAGACTTACATGTGGATTTTTATTACTTTTTAACAGAAAGTCAGCATATTTAATAAAGAGTAATTCCAACATACCCGCGAGAATAGTGGCATCATTCACACAGCGAGGAGGCATCAGCTCTATGTTTAGGGAGACTGTAGAGGTAGTGGCGCTGAGCAGCACTGTTTATTATTTAAAGGTGCCAGTGAATCAAAGGCAGCCCGGATAACACAGACCTGGGCTGCGGCGGTGAGTCAAATACTATTTACCATTGTGTTTATTAGTGTAAGCGTGACGTGGTGTGCTGAAGGCTCTACATATAGAACCAAACCCACCACATATTATCTATTGTCTACAGACAAGCCAAAGTGGGTTGCTGTACCCAGAAGGGAAGCCTAAGCATTGGTACATTACATTTGCGCGATCTAGGCATCTGTATAGACTCTTGATTTGCATGAACTTTGGGGGGGGGGGGGTTGTTACCAACCCACTAGAACAGTCATTTGAATAACCATGGCTTGAAGTTAATATATGTTTGTAACATAGAAAGACCTGGTTATATCTGCTGAAGAAGCCAGTTGGAGAAACATGTCATGAAAAAGATAATTTTCCCATTTTGTGTTTATGTGGAAAGGCATTGTCTTATGCATGACTTTACATTGTGTACAGTGATTATATATCATCCAGTGGAATTATGTATTCATGCATAGGATCATTGTATAATTTTGTAAATAGAATAAAAAAAGAGTTGGTAAGCATAAAATTGATATTTTTAATTAAAGTTGTGGAGTAGGAGGAGGTCGTCTGTTGATGCTAGATTTGCTGAAAAATGATCATTTCCCCCCCCCCCCCCCAAAATACCAGGTAGCAAAGGTTTCTTTCTGTTTTTTTGTATCTGGCACTGTTTCTGCGCACCAAATATTTTAGAACTATTCAAAATATCTCTTCTTCCTTGGAAGTTGTTCTTTGATATCTGCTAATCTTTACTAGATTTAAATAGGATTAAATTTAAACAGCTCTGAAGGAATTTTATGATAGCGTTCTGAACTGTGTGGCCAGCATGATGTAAAATGATGAAAGTTCTCATAGCCTATCTGACATCAAATATTTTTGACGGTTATTATAGTTAAATAGACACCCCAGCAGACTGAGCTACATGATTACACCGAAAAGCCGTACCTTAATAAAAATGCATTTCAAATTAGTCTGGTATGTTGGAATTCTAATAAAATGTGTGTTTATCATACACTATGGTGCCATAATTTGTTTGCATCCTCAAATTGTCAGCCTTGTTAGATCTGGCTACAGGTTAAACTCTATATGGGAAGTTGGAGTCAGTGCATTAACTTCTTTAGAATTGACATGAAAGATAAAATGGCAGGGTCTTAAGGAATGCCACAGCAGCCAAAGTTAAAGCCAACCTCCAGTCAAAAAATCAAAGCTTAGTAAATTGCTCCCCTAAATCCCCTTTGAGTGCCATAATTTGTTTGCATCCTCAAATTGTCAGCCTTGTTAGATCTGGCTACAGGTTAAACTCTATATGGGAAGTTGGAGTCAGTGCATTAACTTCTTTAGAATTGACATGAAAGATAAAATGGCAGGGTCTTAAGGAATGCCACAGCAGCCAAAGTTAAAGCCAACCTCCAGTCAAAAAATCAAAGCTTAGTAAATTGCTCCCCTAAATCCCCTTTGAGGCAATCCGTGACATAAGCTTATTGAGAGGTATTAACACCATGCAGATGTTTGGAATAGCGGGCAGATTCTGCAGTCTTAAACATGCATGACAGTGGCCACCTTGCCACACACATGGGAGGAGCTGAAAAAATTACTCTCTCAGTCAATATAGCCTCATAGCTCTGTGCAATCATTCATCATCATTATCATATTTTTAGCCAAATCAGCCATATCATCATATTTTTAGCCAAAAGTCAAAAGTACTTTAGCCTTCAGATGACTCATCTTTGAATAAAATACATGTATCCCCTGACATTGTAACAGCTCCCCTCACACAGTTTTTTTATGCTACTTTAGCTGTTCATTTAGAGCTTGTGTGTGTGAAAAATGGCAGGCAAGCTTCTCCTTATTTCTGAGGTATATCTCTCTCACTGGCACAGCACCCTCCTAATTCTCATATGGAAGCAGGGCTATCAGGTGTGTGACAAGATGGCCTCCACCCTGTAATTCAAAAGCAAATTATCTTTATACCATTCCACAACATCTGTTTGGGGTTAAGCCCTCTCAGACTGCTTATTAAGAAGGTAGGCAATTTACTAAACTTTCTTTTTTTTGATTGGAGGTCCAATTTAAAGGCACTGTAAACCCAGCAGCAATGATAAGGCAAAAAGAAGCTCACCTGATGCCTGTCTCATAGGCCTCTTCTTCAATTCCAGCAGTGGAAGTGGAAGCTGGGCTCCAAAGATTGCTCTAATTTCACTTTTTTTACCCTAGGACAACACAAAAAGTGATCTAATGGCTAAGTTGTCCCTTGAAGCCCTCACTATGGCCCGGACTGACAAGTCAAGGTGGTCCTGCAGCTGAGAGAGCAGAGAGTTATAAAGCTGCCCAATGACACTTCCTTCCCAGCTTCCCAGAAATTACAATGAAAAAAGTGAGATATTTTGACAGAAGGGATACCATATGATGTAATCAAAGATGGACATTTCTCCTTGAGTTCCTGTCCGGACACACATTAGTTCATCCCTCCGTATCCCCAAAGGAAACCATAAAAATTAACCATGGGGATGGTTTCCATTGGGGATACGGAGGGATGAACTAATGTGTGTCCGGACAGGAACTCAAGGAGAAATGTCCATCTTTGATTACATCATATGGTATCCCTTCTGACTTATGAGATAAACTAGATGTTGTATCTCTCGGAATAGACCATTGCATCCAAACATGTTTTATTTTCTTGAAGACAAACTGTTGGTCATAGCTTCATCCTAAAGTGAATAAATGGTGTAGTAAATGTTAATAGGCGTTTCGTAGTAAGCATTTTTTTGCTAAAGCACTAATGTAACCTATACATATGGCAGGTATATTTTCTAGCCGATATAAACTAAACAATCACTGTTTAACAATCGCACCAGGAAGTGAAGCACCCAGACATTTTATCTGGGGGTGAACATGAAAATGTGACTGTTCCAAGAGACATCAATAGGTATTTTTTATGGCTTTCTGTGTGCTCCTTCTCCTACCGCTACTGAACTGTGTGTGGCCAGGCACCCACTCCCCACATCCCCGTGCCATGACAGCCCGTTCCTCATCCTCCTGAGATGTGTCCTGTGCTCCATAAACTTGTAGCTCCTGTGTCCACCAAGTGTGGTGTCCAGAGTTCTGGACCTCCCCCTTAGGTGCTCCCCTGGCTCACGGGCACCCAGCTAGACATCAGGCATCTCTGTAAAACTGGGGACACTACTATAATGCATGTTTCCTATTGGAGCCTAGGGGGTGGGGGGAGGGGGGTCTACCCAGAGGTTTACTTTAAAAGATTTGTCCAACCAAATTTTTTTTTTTGGTTTACCTTACCACTCCCAGACTTAATGCCTATGAGTCCTGCTAGAGAAATAGGTTCCATTATTTCACTGTCAGTTCCATTACTCACAGCACATTCCTCACACATTTTAAGTGGTGAATGATAAAGTGGTATGATGTCTTATACCACTTTATCAGAGTGTACAGTGCAAGAATAAGACTGATTAAGCTTGCAGGTGGTAAGTAAAGATTTTTTTTTAGCTTTAGACCATGTCCATGCAAAAGCTATACTGACTTCTTGTCCACGTAGCTCCTCCTTGTTCATTCTTACTGATGAAGGAGATCAAACAATTCTCTGGTTTCCTTCCTCAGACATGCCAACTCCATTGCAATAAATGGAGTAGGTGTGTGGGGGACGCATTCATGGATACCGCCAGTGCTAAGAGATTAAATCGCTGGATACCTGCTCTCTTTAAAGTGGCCCAAAACCCGGGTTTTTGAATATCCTGGGTTTTTGTCCTCTCCCCGGAGACACCCTGATCAGAGATGCCCTGCTGTTGAAACCCCCCAGGATGCCACAGGATAACAGGGAGCGTGCCCTCGCCAGGTATTTGTGAATAGCTGGCGCGGGCATGCTCCCTGTTAGAGGGAAGCAGAGGAAGCTGTCATCAGAGCCCCTGCTCTTAGACACGCCATGGGACCGGGAAGGGGTGAGCTGGTCTTGGCGTCCTGGGGGGTGTCACACAGCGGGGCACCCCGATAAGGGTGCCCCTGGGGAAAGGACCAAAACCAAGGATAGTCAAAAACCTGTGGTTTGATCCACTTTAAGTGGGAGAACAGACCCACACAGAGGAGCTGCGAAGAACAAAATCCTTTTTTTTTTTTTTTTTTTGTTTCTGCTTTAATGTAACATTGGAAAACAAATCTTTTGTTTTCCTAACTCTTATCTTTTTTTAATAACCTCTTATGTAACTGTATCCTGCTGCTTTTTCTTTGCATCCGCTTAACCTGGTCATTAGTTCCCTGCCCTTTTAGCAACCCTTAATGAATATCACTATTTTAATGCTCTAAACTGAGCTAATTTCAGTGCTCTCTGTGGTTAATGAGATTAAATTATGGATACCATTTGAAGAGATTTATTTTTGATCTAATCAGGAACTTTTTCAACTTGAAAATCCAAGCTGAGGAAAATATGACCAAATTAATTTGCAGTGTCAAGTTTTCTGAACCTTTTTTAATAATTGCAAAATAGAAAATGACCATCTTGATCTTCAAAAGTATAAGCACCCATTAGACTTTGAAAACAGGGAGTTGAAAATGGACAGCGAGGCTTTAGATATATTGAACAGGATGCTGAGACCAAGCTAACCAGCAGACTGGTATATGTAGGTGTTTAAAGGCCATTCACAGTATATATATATATATATATATATATATATATATATATTTAAAAATGGTGCTATGAGTATGTACAAGGTCCCATCAATCCACTGGAAGTTGCTAGTAAACCTTAGGGTAAATGACACAAGATTTCAGGATAGTACCCACTGAGCACCCACATGCATACATTCACACTCAATGAAAAAAAGAGGGAATTCAGAAAACGAGAGAGAGAGAGAGAACAAGATGGGAGGGATAGAGGGAATGCAGGAAAAGAGAGCCAGAGTGAACACAACAATTAGGGAGACAGAAAGGGATGGATGCAGCCTGGAAGACTAAGGCCCTTATTTAACAAGGGATAGCGCCAGGTAGCGAATGGTGAGCGAACGGTAATGACGCTCACCGCCACGAGAACGCCGGCTCCCCTCCGCAATCACACATTTATCAAGCCGATCCTGCTTAGCGACTGACAGAGCGCCAGATAGCGAATCATTCATCATTATTCCAGCCTCACCCCACAGCACCAGCGAGCGACCTTGAACAGCGACAGGTATGACCTCTCGCTACCTTGCGCTCTACAATGCATTTCAATGGAGCAATCTTTAAATATTCTTAATTAATTGCTATTAATGTTTTTTTTTTTTTTTTTTTTTTTTAAATGGCAAAAATTCTGTGACCACTTCTGCAATGTTAGATATATCTTTTAAGGTAAAAAAAAACAAAAAAAACAAAATTTGTGCAGAATTGATATTACAGGTCTGATATTAATGTATTCATATTACAAAATGTTTGTAAAAACATGTTTTTTTTTTTTTTCTAAAAATATGGTTGTTTGGGGGTTAAAAAACCACTTTTAACACATCGCCGCCAGCGCTCTGGGGTTTAAACATGCATTTTACAGCGCAAGAATTTTTTGAGCGTGATTTGTTAATGAATATGCTGGGAGCCGATCGCTATGGCCATTCGCTGTCATGCGCTCCCATACAGCGTGGAACCTGTCAAACAGCGACTCCTAACCCCGTATTCAACATTACCGCACACCGACTGAGTCACTGTCAACAGCCGAACAACGGCCAAGCACAGCCAATACTATCGTGCGCTGTGAAAACGCCGCTACTGGCGCTCATCTGTCGCTACCTGACGCTATTAATGAATCGGCCTCTAAAAATGAAGAAAGACTGAAGTGAGTGGGGAAAAAGAACAAATGAGTATATGTAGAGAAGGAGATGATGGGGCAGTTTAAAGCGAGAGACAGAGTAGTGGGAATGTGGAAATGAGATGTTCGGAGGGTGAAACATAGATCGAAAAACAGGTGATGTGAAGAGAAAAGTGTGAGTGATGGAGGGAATGTGTAAAAGTGATGACAAGAGAGGGATGATAACTAGTGATGGGCTTTTGATCCTGGCCAAAGCTAGATTCAACCTGGATCTTTCTGATTCCAATCCAGTTCACACATGTGGTGGACTGAGCTATTGCATCAGGCATTCGATACTGGGGACTGTTTGTCCAGAGGGCTTCAAACTGGATTGTCTCCACTCTGGCTCATTAATAATGATAAGCAAAAGAGAAAGAGACGAAGGCATCGAAAGTCAACAAAAAGAAAGGGAAATAATGGAAATAAAGAGGGAGAGAGAGAATGTTGCTTCTCCCAGTGTCCCCTTACATAGAGGTTGGAACCACACATCTTGCACACCCCAAAGGCCGGCCATGTTGCTAGAGTAAACACCAATGAATACACTATAGGTTATACTAAATTTACATAGTCCTCTGAGCAACTCAACAGTCCTGTCAATTCCACATGAATGTGGGTAATAGAAAGAACTTCTAGTTTGTCTTTGTCTTTTCAACAGTTGTTTCTAGAAGGTGCCAAAACTCCACGGTTGTCAACTTTCCACTCAGGATAAAAAAGGTTTGCACACAGTAGCACCATAGCTATTGTAAAGGGTGGCCATTACAATGCTGCCTATCTTACAAATTAGGCAGCAAAAATAGATTTTGAAAAGGAATACTTTCCAACATTTAACCAAGTCAACCTTTCTAAAATCTGTTGTCTGACCTCAGTGGTGAACTGGGGCCAAAAATCAGCCCTGAATCTTACCAGCCCCTGGCCGGCCCATACATCTCTGCTGAGGCCCCCTCAGCCATGATGTCAGGGCTATAGCATTGAGGGCTGGGGTTCCTTGGCTTGTTGGTACAAAGGGGCTGTGTACAGGGGGGTGAAAGGGAGACTAAGGGAGCAGGATTTGAATGTGGATTTTAAAAGCAGCAACCCTACTGGCCCCAAAGCAGTGTGGCCACCGGCATTGTCCCGGGTCTCCCTGTGGCCAGTCTGCCCTGTCTGAGCTAATCCAGTTTGTTTAGTCCTTTAGCCCTGTCCATGATTTTCTTCCCAGAAGGAAACTGAGGGACTGTGAGGTTTGAAAGATGTATAATCTATAGTAGTAATATTTAAATTCCCTGTGCATGCACACACTGATTTCCTGCTACCTTATGCCTCCTGGTAACATTTCAAAATATTTAAAAAATCTCAGATTATGTGTGAATAAATTATGTATTATAACTGAATCCACATTCTTGGCTTCAGTTTTTGGGTCGTGGCTGTTAGACCATTTTTTGTCTGGTCCTGGAGAAATGCAGCTGCTTTGCACATGCAACAGAAGAGGCACACACACATGCTTTTGGGTTTATAGTCCCTTTATTTTGAAAGTGTCACATACATACAGTGGTACAGTGGGTCCAAAATGTATCCCGGGATTACACCAGCACCTATCCAGTCCATGTCAATCACTGTGCTCCAAGGCTGAAAGCAAGGGCAGGTCATGGGTAGAGGTGTATATGACCTCTTGAAGGTACTAAAGCTTTTGTATGGTGGGGAGATGATGTGACTGACTGACTATCTCACATCCATTATGCTGGGGCTATAGTATTGGTGGCTAGGTGCAGTAGAGGAAGAGATTAGATGTAGATGTTAGAAGCAGTAGCCCAGCCAACCCCAAAGCAGTGAGGCCCACTTGACCTCCCTGTGGCCATTCCGCCCCTGGATGCTCACCATCGCCTTGCAACAAACATAGTGCTAGTTCAGACCATATGTGGGGACCCCAGCATCTGCATTGCTTTACTTTTACTTTACACATTACTTTTATTTTCAAGCTTCAGTTCCAATTCTAGCTATTTTAACGCTATTCTAGCTATTTTAACGCTATTCTCAGTATGTTGTTACAGTGTGGAAAAAGGTCTCTCTTAAAATTTTAATGTATCTTCTGGAGTGACTTAAGCTCCGTATAAATAAAATATTCAGTTGTTCCTTTATTTTTTAATTGGTATTATTTAGAAAGTTTCTGTCCAAAAGACCACCTGTTAAGATAAGTAAAATGCCAGAGAATTTATGGAATTTAAAAAATGCAAACTGAAATCCATGAGAAAACAGAATAGAAAGTCTCTGCAGAAAGTGGCTTCGGTCTCAGCCGAAAGCGGCTTTATGCTTTAGCAAATAAATATTCGCTATAGGTGACCACATGCAATGGTGCCTTAAGGATTGTATATATTTCTGCAGTAATTTGACCTAAAGCTACATCAGATTCTCTCACAAATTCTACAAGAAAGCTATGTCAAGCAAATAAAGCCATGTCAAGCAAATGAGTCAACATTATTTAACCTGGTCATTTATTTATTAAGAACATTTATCCAGTGTGTGAGTGCCAAAAGTATATGAATTTATAGGGTTAGCAGATCATTCGAAGTTCTCAGATAGTGGAGTGATAATAAGGTGTGAGTGAATGATCCTTTTATTTAAAGAATGGGGATGTATCTAATGCCCTTATTCATCAAGCGATAGCGCCAGGTAGTGTCTGACGAGCGCCAGGTCCCGCCAGCTAACGGCGGCTACCGACTCAAGTACGCCCGGCGTCGGCCACAATGACGCATTTATCAAGCTAAATGAGGCTAGCGCCGGCGAGAGCGACAGCTACCGCGGGATTCATCATGTAGCCGACTGCAACGAACAGCGCCGCTGCTAATCCCATCACAGCGACAGGTATGACCTGTCGCTCCCTGGCGATGTCCAATGCATTTCAATGGAGCAATCTTTAAATAATCATAATTAATTGCTATTAATGTTTTTTTTTTTTTTTTTTTTTAATGTCAAAAATTCTGTGACCACTTCTGCAATGTTAGGTTTTTTTTTTAGGGTAAAAAAAAAATAAAATGATTTTGTGCAGAATTGATATTACAGGTCTGATATTAATGTATTGATATTACAAAATGTTTAATAAAACTTGTATAATTTTACAATCAAAAAATATGGTTGTTTGGGGGTTAAAAACTATTTTCAATCCATCGCCGCCAGCGGTCTGGGGTTTAAACAAGGAATTCACAGCGCTCAAAAATTCGGAGCGTGATTTGTTAATGAATCTGCAGCAAGCCGTTCGCTCTGGCCATTCGTTGTCAGGCGCACCCATACAACGCTGAACCTGTGAAACAGCGACCCCTAAGCCCGTATTCAACATTACCGCACACCGACTGAGTCGCTGTCAACAAGCAAACCCTGGCCAAGCACAGCGAATACTAGCTGGCGCAGAGAAAATCACGCTACTGGCGCTCATCTGTCGCTACCTGGCGCTATTAATAAATCGGCCTCCAAGTCTGATTCAGGCTACACACAGATGGCACAACCAGAGGATAAAATTGTTGATATTCATCAGGACTCCATCAACCCACAGTCAGATAGACAGTATAAAACTTGATGAAATGTACGACCATTTTTACCCTCCCCAGGAGTGGTCTACCAACAAAGAGCAAAGCATATGATAGCCTGTACGTGAAATCATATAGTAGTGTCATGGTTTGGACCCGTTGTACTGCATTTGGGCCAGGGAGGCTTACCATCATTGGCAATAACTTATGAATTGTACCAGAAAATATAAACAATTGTAAATGTAAAATGAAATGGTTCTGTAAAAGGAAATGGTATACACATATATATATACCACCAAAGAACAATTCATATATTAGTCTGCAATTGTACCAATCTCCGAAAAGGTTTTTTTATACCAATCCACAAAGGTGTACTGGCAAAAATATATACCCTCCCTAGGAGTGGTAAACTAAAAAAGAGCAAAGCATATAATACTTATGCTTTTTCAGTTCAATTCACTTTATTATCATAATGCGAAGTATATACACCTATAATAAAAGATCCAGTACTACTGGCGATCAGGTTTCTGGAATTTTCTGGAATTTAACCATAGTAGCTATAACTTTGTTAAGCAAATCAATTGCAGCGGGCAAGCTCATGAGGTTCTACGAGATAGAATATTAAAATAGTTTCTCAAAGGTATTCACTGGATTAAGGCATGACCCAGGTGTGTATGGTAGGATCTAAAAGAATGTTCTGCGCTCTTGTTTTAGTTTTTTTTTTTAACCATAGTAGCTATTACTTTGTTAGGCTCTTGTTCAGCAACTGGATAGTAGTGGGGTAAAAATGTAGCTTTTGAGGTTCTACAAGATGGAATGTTAAAACACTGTCCAGAAGGTAAACGTTGGAATAAGGCATGACCTGGGTGTGTACCTTAAAGTGGACCAACACCCAGGACTTTCACTATCCTGGGTGTTGGTCCACTTCAGCGGGGCATCTGAGATCAGGATGCCCCGCTGTGTGAAACCCCCCAAAAGCCCCAAAAACGTACCTTTTCGGCGACGGACAAGCTGCCGCCGCCTCCCGTGCGTCCCTCTTACAGGGCGCGCGCTCGTGCCGGCCATTCACAAATGGCCGGGGCGGGCGTGCGCACTGCTAGAGGGGCGCGCGGGAGGCGGCGGCGGCTGATCCGTCGCCGATAAGGTTAGGTTTTTTGGGGCTTTTGGGTGGGTTTCACCCCGCGGGACATCCCGATCTCGAATGCCCCGCAGTGAGGGAGGTGATCGGCCCGGGAATCTTATAGATACCCGGGCCGATCACCCCTGGGTGTTGGTCCACTTTAAGATCTAAAAGAATGTTCTCTGCTCTCGTTTTAGTTTTTTTGTGTAACTTCTGCATTGGCAAAAGTGGAACTCCAATTATTTTCTCTGCCATTTTAATTATTCTCTGAAGTCTTGATTTGGCTTTTCTGGTAGTCCTGTCAAACCAGACAGAAAAGGAGAAGCATTGTAAACTGGAAACCGCATTGTAAAAAACTACCAAAAGTTTTGTTGACACTCATGCTCTCTAGCTTAGCTGTCTGAGAAAGAATAGTTATGCCCTTATTCATCAAGCGATAGCGCCAGGTAGTGTCTGACGAGCGCCAGGTAGCGGCAGCTAACGGCGACTACCGACTCAAGTACGCCCGCGGCGGTCACAATGACGCATTTATCAAGCAAAATGAGGCTAGCGCCGGCGAGAGCGACGGCTAGCGCGGCATTCATCATGAAGCCGCCTGGACCGAACAGCGCCGCTGCAAATTCCCTCACAGCGCCAGGTATGAGCTGTCGCTCCCTGGCGATGTCCAATGCATTTCAATGGAGCAAGCTATAATTAATCATAATTAATTGGTATTATTTTTTTCAATTTTTTTTTTTAATGTCAAAAAATCGGAGACCACTTCTGCAATGTTAGGATTTATTTTTAAGTAAAAAAAAAAAAAAAAAAAAATATGTGCAGAATTGATCTAACAGGTCTGAGATTAATGTATTCATATAACAAAATGATTCTAAAAACATGTATAATGTTACATTCAAAAAATATGGTTGTTTAGGGGTTAAAAACTAGTTAATACAGATCGCCGCCAGCGCTCTGGGGTTTAAACAAGGAATGGACAGCGACAGCACATTCGGAGCGTGATTTTTTGATGAATATGAAGCTAGCCGTTCGCTCTGGCCATTCGTTGTCAGGCGCTCACATACAACGCTGGACCTGTGAAACAGCGACCCCCCAGCCCGTATTCAACATTACCGCACACCGACTGAGTCGCTGTCATCAAGCTAACGCCGGCCAAGCACAGCGAATACTGGCTGGCGCTGAAAAAATCACGCTACAGTCGCTCATCTGTCGCTACCTGGCGCTATTGATGAATCGGCCTCAAACTTCTTTCTTCTTATGTTATTGTGCTTGTTCCAGCAGTGCTTGTATGGCTTCTACTGGCCATTATTTGATAGTAAAAGTTCCATTATAAAACGGCAAGTAGGAGTCTTCGAAGTCCAGCAAGCAACTACTGAATAAAGCATTATTATGCAATGAACGTATTAAGGGTTGTATAAATTGAGCTACAATTAAAGTTTTCCAAACGGTCCCAATCCCTGCTGCTTTGTTGAATGATCCCTTGTATTAATTTGCTAAGCTAACTCCACTTCCGTATGGTAATTTGTAACACAGCGGGGGCAGTTTGATGACATGCCATTTTTTGTGCCATGCTTGATATTACCAAATAATTTTGTCATTTTTTTTATACACTAGACCGGTTTGGCTGCATCATTTCTTATATGCTTTGTATCCAAGGTTGTTTTTATACATCAGAACATCTTTTTTTTTTTCAAAGACCTGTCCCGACTAGTGATTTCTTTTTGAGGTCCACAAAACGAAATGTGCTTTTACATCACGGACTTGTTTTAGCAGTGAACAATGAGTAATATTCTTTAGAGGGAGAGAAGTAATTAGAATGACCTCTGTGAACAAACTGATACCACCTTTTGTTCGTGTTTAACCATCTGCTTTGTGTTTACCTGGGCGCTCATATTTCATAAAAGCAACAGTATTGTGCCACTTCCTGACTTGTATTAAGTTTTCTGCCTCCATATCTCTCTGATCTATCTCCGGGAGCTCAGGCATCTTTTACAAATCGTTTCTCTTTTATCTTCTTAAATTACCTTTGTCTGAAAAAAAACTTTGCTTACAAGCTGTCTGCCTTTGCATTCACTCATTCATCATGGTAAAATGTGCTGGCAGCGCAGTCTCCAGTTGATGTGTTAGTCTTGAAAACCTGAGGGTCACTTTGATGAAATTCTAGCTCAGTGTGTTGTATTTTACAAAACAGCCTCTCGTAAATAGTTTGCAATATATTGTCGCTGCCGCTGTCCTGAGAATAGAAAATAGGATGCGTGGAGTGCTTTGAACGTACAGTAGAGAGTCAAGTGAACGGCGCGTTAGCCATTCAATTTGGCTTATGTGCATTTGGGCTACGGACATTTTTCTTAGGCATTGCAACTTTTTAGTTTAAAGGAAAAGTACAGGTGGACATTTTTGAAAGTGTTTATTTTTGTGCCAAAATGATGTCCTCAAGGTGCTGAACTGATCTAGTATATTTTCATTTTTTTCTTATGTTGTCAAATGTGTGTTTTATGAAAGCAGTTTTCACTACCTGCAGTATGTTGCTATTGGCACCAAATCTGTACACCAAGAAGAGCGAAGTGATCCCTGTACACGCAAAGCACTGCCTCTATGGCCACTGCTGAGCTGAGGGAGCTCACTTAACCCTACTGTCAGGCTGGCTGTCTGTGGTGAAGATGGAGACTGTAAGCAGTCACCAGGCAAGCAACCAGGCCTGGTGTTCTCTGACAGCCAGGATTGTCCTGTAGAAAGCTGAAAGCCATGTATAATGGAGAGATGAGGTACCAGAGGGATGCAGCAGAAGATTTGTGAGGTAGAGCCAAGATAAGGTGTCACGGCTGAGATTTGTGGAAGAAGTCCAAGGCGGAGGTCAAAAGACGGGCAGCACAGAAGCAACGTCCAAGGAGAGGTAAATCCAAAAATCAGTCCAAGGGGTAATCCAAAGCAGTAGTTGAAGAGAAGAGCAATCTATAAGCGCATTATGTAGGAAGCAGAGGATCCCAGAAGTTAGCTGATCAGGCAGCTGTGTGCTAATGCCCGCCTGTGCATGTGCTGATTTTTTGGACAGATACCTAACACCTACACATACCCTGTTTCCCCAAAAATAAGACACTGTCTTAGATTAATTTTTCCCCGGAAATATGGCACAGCGTGCCTCTCCTCCACCTCCCTGGAGCTCCCCCCTTACATGCCCCGTCATTACGCCCCCTAGTGGTTACAATACAATTTTCGGGGGATGACTTATATAACGATATCCTCCGAAAGCAGGCACTAGGCCTTATTTTCGGGGAAACAGGGTAGCAGCTTTCCATGTGTACAGGACTCACATCTCTTTGTTAAAGTTTTTTTTAATCTTCTTTATTCATTCCTCAGCATATTGCATGATTTCCTCTTTCCAAAGATAATTTACTTTATTTGCCATGGGTCCTAATATGATGACATTTTTCCATTTTATATATATACACAAATGCAACATGGGCATTTACAATAGCTTGTAATACCACCTCAGTCGTGGATTTACTGTTGGTGGCTCTTGAGAAGAGGGTTGGGAAACACTGGCTTAGCTGATGAAGTCGGAAAATGCTAATGTAAACCTTTTTTTTTTTTGCCTTGTCTGATCCCATTTTTGAAAGACCTGAAATTACTGACCAAATAGACGCGGTTGTCTGTCTTCTACCACCTTTTGGTGGTTCTTGCCGATGCATTTTCCTTTTAAACCTTGCAGGTCTTGTGTTTAGATCTGCTATTAATAAAAATTACCTTTTCTACTTTAGGACTTGTATGCATGCATGTATTCTCTCTCTTCAGAATAAACTTTCTTTCAAGATAAGTGTAGTACGTTGTAACGCTGTCATAGATTTGGAAGGACATTCAGCAAGGTAAACACTCTCTTTTTTATGACAAGCCATGGCATGTTTTAATAAGGATTAGGATTTGTATGCATAAGAGCACTGCACCCTTCCAAGCCATGTGCAGTCCTGTTTGCATATTTAGAGAATACAACTGAAGTAGAACAGAAGTAGATTGCTGTCAGTATTTCTTTGACGTGGAATCTTATATAACTTGCTTTTTTTTCCTATAGAAATTAGTTGATTCATTTTAGCTTTTACACATTTTTCTGATGCTTTCTAGTAGTTTTCTCTCCATAGATTCTACTTGTTTTACTTTTTTCATTGATTTTGTGTGCTTTTATAAGTATTTTTTTATACATTTTTAGGACTATGACTTTGCTGCAGGAACATTCCACAGTTATCACAATTGATTTGATGTATTATATACAACAATGGATCTTTATATCATTGGCAATATTATTATAATTATCATTGTTCTAGATCAGGGGTTTTCCCAACCATGGGTACATGTACCAAGAGCTTATCAGGTGCCACCCGGCCAGGTCATAAACTGATCTGTACCCTTACCTGATGCCATCTGCCATGTAAACTTTACTGAAGTCTGCCATAGATGCTATCTGCCATCTAAAATTTTCTCATTTCTGATTTCCACCATTTAAAACCAGCTCCAAAAGGTAATAGAACCTACTTACACTTGATATCTTGTATGTGTTTAGTACCATTGTTTTAGGTGCTGACAGCCAATACATACTACACAGGGGATACTTGAGATAGAGAATGTAAAGTGGTACCTGATAATAATAAGACTGTGAACCTCTGTTCTAGATTACTATATTGCAACTGTATTCCGTGGCGCTTTACAAAAGTAATTGCAAATGAGGATAATACAGACAAGATAAATTGGACAATCCAGGCAATAAAGGGTTGTGCAGCTGTTACATAGTATAAAACTTAAGACAATTTTTCAGAGACTGTCCAGGCAACAAAAACGATACATATAATAGTCTTGAGCAGATTTTCTGAAAAAAAACATACCCTCACCAGAGATCCAGGCTGCGCCATCCCCACTCATGGCTCTCTCATCACTCACGACGACTGGCCACACTTGCTCCATTCATTTAAGTAGAGGGAAGCAAGCTGAGGACTGTGTACAGAATATGTAAAGGATTTTTCTCTTTCCTAATAGAACATCCTTTTCTACTCCAACAAATGTCTATTGAGGCACTTGCTTTCTCCATGCGATAATGGGCTTATACGACCATTAGCCTCTATTCAAAGACACATTCGTCTGCACTTCCGTAGATGTCTGTGAAAGTTTTAGTGGGTGTTTGTCATTTTTTTGCTTTTTTTCGTTCATTTTTCATTCGTACGAACGTTCGGGAAAATGCGTATATACGCTTTCGATGAACGGAAGCAAATCGAATCATTTCCGTTAGTTCGGATCATTTTCCAAACAAAATCTGATATTTTCCGTTCGCTCAGATAACATACGTTGTTGGGATGGGCCTACGTCTGATTCAGAGAGCTGATTTCCGACGGACCACCACCCTATAAATCCGTTTCATTTCCGATCCACTTACGGGACCTTTGAGGGCTCGGATTGCTATTGTTGAACATGTTTTGCGGCTATGTGGAGGAGTCTGCGCGCCTTTAGCACCAAGGCATTGCATGTATCAGCATGGCCGAGGCCATAAATTGTATAGCAATGCATACCTGAATCAATACATTTCATGTATGCCTTATAGATGCATTTTAATGCTTAATTAGTCCTTAGCATGTAAACATTTATTTTCCCACACATCCATATAATTGCTATATTTTTTTAGACTTATGTCCTTTGTGAATTATATTTGGATTGTTGAACTTGAATCTTAATTTGTTGTAGGAGTTCTTGTTTTAGTTGGTTACCTTTGCTTTGTGTAATTATTTTATATTTGGTTGCAGGAACCGCAAGATGTGCCACTCACACAACATACAAGCAGTGTTTGGTCCAGCTATGCGATTCCTCAGTGTTCTTGCAGGGCATCCAGGGTCGTCCCATGATGCTTATATATTGCAGAGCTCCGTCTTATTTCGTCAGTTTGAGTCAGGAGAATTATCTGGTGGATGGCTCCAGGGTAAGTTTGCTCACATTCCATCAATCCATTTTCACTGTATGGCAATGAATATAGTTGATGACTGATGTCTTAACCTATGGCTGTTTTTAGCCCTTGATGACATGTTAAACAATATTGTAGCTTAGAATGTGTATTTTATGTTAGTATTTTTAAATACTTTCAGGGGATTCTGGATATACACTCCTGCCCTTGCTCCTGATGCCCGTTCTTTGCCTGCAGAATGCGGGACAGGGGTTCTCTAATCGGGCACTATGCAAAACCTGGGCGTGGTGGCGAGGGCCCTCTGGCTTTTGAAGTCCAGATTTGGGTGTTTGGACCATACGGGGGGGGGGTGCACTGCAGTATGACCCCAACAAGGTTATACCAATATTTTAATTTACGTTTTTTAACAGGGACAACACGTGCCAGAGTGGCACAACTGAGTGTCAGGGTCCTTCAGTTGGTGGGCGAGATGCAGGAGCTGCACAACTCGTTGGGGACCACAGATGAAGAATAATGTTCTGTGGCCTGCCATTGCTATGTATTTTGTTTTTTATAGTTGTAAAAATTTGAAATTTTATGATGAAATAAAAAAAATGTTACAGTGTCATTTCATTTACAAAATACATTAACACAAAACTAATGGGCCCAGAAATATTTAAAGATGAATATTCACATGACCGAGAAGTGATTTGGGTAAGTTTTAGGGGGCAAAAATGGAAGAAGAACCTAACCGCGAAGTGGTTTGGGTGAGCTTTAAGGGTCCAAAAGGGAAGATGGAGGATAGTGCTAAGTGATTTAGCTAAACATTGTAGTAGAAGTGAGGGTGGCAAATATGTAGGCGACCACTTTAATGAGTTAAGTTTGTAGTGCGCAGGCGCAAGATCGTAAGGATTTCCGTCTGGACGAATATTTATTGAAAAAGGGAAACAGAATCTAACGGGAAAGGTAAAGGATTCGTGGGAGGATACGATGGCAAAAGGGCAAAAACGAAAGCCTACTTTGTAACATGTGAAAATGAAACGGAAAAGTCACGCTGGAAAATGACATACTCGTATTCATAATCTGCCGTACGAACGGACGGAAACTTTACAGAAGGATTGCAATGCATGCATAGAATCTCTCGTACACTCATACGAGAGCTGAAACATTTAAATAAAAAAAACAGATCGGCACTAAAACGGAAGTTTTTTTTTGGTCTCTCTGAATCGAGCCTATTGTACGCTTGCACATACATAAGGTGTTGTGCTCTGCATTTATCCCATCTATGCAATGAGAACAACACACTCTAGTGATCACACTAGGGCAAGGGTCTCCAACCTTTTTTCATCAGGTACCACATTTCATTTTCGATACCTCTGTGGCACATGTTGGTTTTCATCACTTGAAACTGTAACAAAACGTTCAAGTTTTTGGAACAGTTTTGTACTTAGTACAACCTTGGGTGATGCTTAAATCGCAGCAGATCAGGTTGCGGTATAGATCAACCTGTGACCTGGCTGAGTATCACCTAAAAGGATCATGAGTACCACCAGTGGGACCCATGCCAACCAGGGGGAAAACCCCAGCACCAGGGGGCAATGCACACACCTGCCCAAAATGGTGGGATGCCCTAGCCACGTTGTCCGGGGAGTGGTTGCATGTTAGGTGCCTTGCTCAAGAGCTCTTCAGTCATGTCCCAGCCGGGAAGCAAACCTGCACCCTTCGGCACAAGCATGGCAGAGATGAGGTGCCATGACATGGGATCATAGTCAGTCACTGTTGAGAAGGTTCCAAGCTTTCAAATAGAAATCTTGTGACCTTTTTAAATGAACAGTGAATCAGTCTTTGTCCTACATTTTCACCCCAAAAATCACCTGTACATTAGTATTCCAGTGATGTAAGGATATATTTTTAAGGTTTGGAAATAACAGCACCCTATGGGCTATACTAAAGATTTCACCATTTTGTTCTGCATAGCACACAGGGTTCTGTTGTTTCTAAACTTAAAGTGGACCAAAACCCAGGATAGTCAAAATCTTTGGTCCACTAAAAACAAGTATCCTTGCCTCATTAGAAAAATAATTTACCTAACCTGTAAAAATGCCCAATCATAGATACTGGTAATTTGGGGGTAAAAAAGGTAGAATAAAAATTTTTTGGCACTTTTTTGTGTGTAAACAATAAAAAGCTCACCGGGATGTAGGTTGCTATCCACACCACAATGAACACTGCAAGTCAAACTGGCTTCACTGTATTCTACTGAAACACCATGACCCGGATCAATGAAACCTTCACGATGTCTCTTCAACATTTGGTATTTGCTTTTAAACATTATTTTGTATATTAAGATTTTTCACAAAGTACAATTTTATTACTATTGACTTGAACAGCTGTTGCTGAAAGTAACTATGCCGGGCTGCTTTATTGCTCTTTGTTCAAATAACACATGAGTCATTGCAGCCTCGCTTATATATGCTGCCGCCTCTAGATATTCACTAGATGGACACCGCTATGGAAACAGTAGCTGCTGCCCCCACCTTATAACATGGAAAATGTGTTTTAATACAGACAGATTGTCTATAACCTGATCTATTTAAAAACTGGTTTTAGCCATTGCTAGTGTAAAGAATAACTTTAATCAATACGTGCTGCATTCACTATGGTTTAAGTAACAGTGTTGAGAAATATTTCAAACTGCAGCTTGCCCTTGCATAGTATCCATTTGGTAGATATTATACAAAAGGCTAGCTTTAAAAAGTTTACAATTGTAAATCCAATAGTAGATCCACAAGTGAACAAAGTAATCATTTTAGGGTGCTTATGGCCTCTTTCTCAAATCATACAATAAACCAGAACACTAAAATTACACTAGCGAATGAAAAACCTTCCAACTTGACGTCACTCTAAAGGCATTGGGATACATATTATGGGACTTATTTATGATGTGCGCTATCTAGCATCTTTTTTGTGACTATAGTGCCGGGATTTTGGTCTTATCTGGCACTGTGCTGTGGACTACATTGGCGCTAGCAGAACTCTAATTAGATTTGGTTGTTGTGCTAGGTATTGGCCGACCTATGTCGGCGCCTGTTGGACCCAGCTGCCGCTTATCCCAGCACCAGTGAGAGCCACTTTGGAACGACACTCAACAATATATTTAGGATTTTTTTACACCTTGAAAACTTTTGCGCTGTATTTTTCCATCACTGGTCAGGGTTTCATCTTTACAGGTACAAGAAATCACTGCTGGGGGCAAGTGGGAAAAACTTTACAGCGCATTTAGGCTGCAGTTTAGTTGTTGCACAAGTTAAACATTGTTAAGTAAAAGAAGCCATTAAAATCAATTTTATTAACCCCCAAAAATATTCATGTTGTGATGTTTTGGACCTGTTTCAATTGACAGATCCCAATGCAAGTTCAAATAAATATTAATTATAAGAATTAAACACTTCAATCCAGTTTTGCAGATTGTGCTCTATAGGATCTTGACCTACAGTGCCTGGCACTGCAACCTTTTCACCGCTAAAGTTAAATAAGATGCTAACTGGCGACCAGGGGTGGAAGGGGTATCTGCTATCAGTTCTCTTGCTTATTTGTCAGAGTTTAATCAATGTAGATGACAGTGGTTCTGATTCCTTGTTAGAGAGCAGGCTCGCCACCTTGGACAATCCCTCCCCCCCCCCCCCCCCGAACTGCTGCTGGCCCATGAGTAGCATTCATACTATTTTGCTGGCTCTCTGAGATAAAGCAATTTTTGTGTATAACTCTTGTTTGGGGGAAAAAAGCTACCCTTGTCCTGTGGACTGATCAATAAAAATGAGAGATATAAAAGTCAAATACATCTATGGATCTTTCAGTTTCTTTAAAGACACTGGATACATTTGATAGTAAGTATACAGTGGTTTATTATCTTTTGTGGTTAACTGTACTTAAGACAACTTAAAACATCCCAAGGGGCATTCTAATTTGGCATGCCTATCCACTTGAATCCCCCATATACTGATAGTATATCATTTTTGTGGTCCCAGCAGCCATATCCGCTCTTTCACCCACCATCAGCATTTGCTTGGTCATAGCATGTGCAGTGCATGATGGTACACACACAAAGACAAAACCCCATTGGCCACCAACTGTCCTGTACGACAATCACATTTTTCTGACTACTTGCTTGAATTCAAATCAAGGATACGAGACAGAAGGCCTCTTGCTTAAATTACATTGGGTATTTCAAATCAGGGTGGGAGTGCAGCAACCACCAGAAAAAGAGACATAAGGTCTGCCTTAATCATTTTTCTTTCTCTCGTGTATTTCAACCTTCAACAAATGTTTGCCAGTTATGAGATTTAATATATGAATGTTATTACCTATGGAGTCCACAACCTTTGTCTTTAGGGCTGGAAACCCCCATATTGCACCATGATCCACTACTATTAAAGCAATACAACTCCTACTAATGTCTTTTCCTAAGCTGTAAATGCCAGCAACGCCCCCTTCTGCTGCAATTGGGGAGAAAAATACTAAAGAATTCCTCACTAGCACTCACGCCTGTAGCTTCAGAGATGGCAAATGATAATCCATCATAATAACACAGAGCAACAATGAATAACAGTGTAGTGAAATTATAGAGAAGTCCTTGTCCCAAAATACATGCACTTCTCAATGTGAGGAAACTGAAGTGAGTCCACCATAAAACCGTGCAAACTTTTACCAGCTATATGCTGTTAATAAGACTCCAAAATATATCCAAAACTGGCAATCATAAACTCCAAGCTCGTTCAATCCCAGAATATGGCACATTAGTGATAGAGACAATCCAAGTACAAACAGATGCACACAGAAAAAATGGCAGAAAAGAAGAACGAAATCTAGTGTAATTCCGTAATGGCCAAAGTTTTAATAAAAAGATTAAAATGCACTCACAAAGTAAATCAAGGTAAAAACAGCATGTAGTACAATCAGTACACTCCGAGTCTCACCGGCCCTGGAATCAGACAGCTTCACCAGTGGGGAGACCTCATAAGCAATCCAAGGAAGAAACAAAGAAATGTCAGGGTATCACTTTAAATTCTCCTACCCGCCGACGCGTTTCATCACCAATGGGCGACTTTAACAAGGCTGATGGCGAGGCAGAAAGGCGGAAAATAAATAGGGAGCATTTGAATTGCAGATCGCCCAAGAGTTCCATGCGAGAAGGTCATGTGACTGCATATCGCAGTCACGTGATTCGGGAGGTAGAGAGACGGAAACGCTGTTGCGTTTAGCTATATGGCTCACAGGAATTAAAAACCATTAACACATCTAGCGGTCACGCAATGCTTTAAAATAAAAAAACGCGGTACTGCGTATTACTTAACAAGTCCGGCAAAAAGGAGAGAGGCGTCAGCCGCGACCACGTAACACCGGAAGTGAATGCTGGAACGCAAAAAGCGCTCCAGCTCCACACAACAGAAAACACGTGATCACAAAACGCGATCACATGATGAAATTCAAACATGAAAGTTGATGCTGGAGCGCAAAGCACACTCCAGCTCCACGAACAAAAAGCACATGACCATAATTTGCGATCACATGGTAAGAATAGACAGACCCTGAGACCCTGAGACATAACACAGGGACCAATTGGCAAATGCACTACTGACTGCAAACTAAAAACATCTGAAAGCATCCAATGAAAGACACATCAAAGCTGCTGTTTAACGTAGTTAATGGAGAAAATAATCCCTTTTAATAATTATGTGGTGGACACAGTTATAATTCTTTAAGCACAATGAAATAAAACAAGATAAAATCCTAGACTAGCCCCATACTGGTTAAAAGTGGTCTGATTCCAGAGCCTTTTCAAACCATGTTAAAAAAACAAGCTTGCACTTTTTGCATTTTAATCTTTTTTTTAAAACTTTGGCCATTACGGAATTACACTAGATTTCGTTCTTCTTTTCTGCCATTTTTTCTGTGTGCATCTGTTTGTACTTGGATTGTCTCTATCACTAATGTGGGTGGGTTCCATATTCTGTGATTGAATGAGCTTGGAGTTTATGATTGCCAGTTTTGGATGTATTTTGGAGCCTTATTAAGAGTTTGCACGGTTTTATGGTGGACTCACTTCAGTTTCCTCACATTGAGAAGTGCATGTATTTTGGGACAAGGACTTCTCTATAATTTCACTACACTGTTATTCATTGTTGCTTTGTGTTTTTTATTATGATTTTTATTATGTTCTTTTTGGAGTAAGGATACACACACGTTGAGCATTACTAAAGTGGACTTTAATTGTTGAATACATTAATTGTTAATTTTCAAGCGCGGTGTTATGTAATATTCTATTTTCTACATTTTTTTAGTCTCTTTGCCATGCCATGCTCTTTTTCATTTATTTTGCATATATGATGCTTGCACACAGGAAGTTTTCCTCCACAGTCTTAAAAAATATGTCCACAAGTTGGCGATGACTGTTTAAATATTAGAAGATATTCTCAATATCACAAAATTACAATTAGATTATATGCATGGCTCCACCTACTCACTAAGGACTCTTGTTTTTGTTCTGTATGTGTCATGTAAATACTTTCTGTTCTTAGAAAACCTCCTTTATCTATTACAGTGTATGTGTCCACCCAATGACGAGGCTTACACTAAAAGTGTCACCCACATGGGGCATCACATGATTTTCTGCCATATTTCTTTACAGGATTTGCTATATTCGGAAAGAGGGCTGGACCATACATTTAGCTTTATGTCTTGTACAGCTATATAATATTATAAAAGGATTGTACCTTTATGATTCAGATATGTGTTTTATACTATTAAACTGTGACTTTATTTATAAAACTTTACCCCCTTTTTTGATCACGTCAAAGTTTTTGTATGCTCTTTTTTTAAATTGCTACAAAAAATGAAGAGCCACAGTTCTAAGGTTAACTTCTTGTTGTATAAAAGAGCTTTTGTGTCCCTTGTGATGAACAAGGTTTTCATAGACATGTTTTTTTACAGTATGCTGCATATACCACACCTCAGGTCTACATTTCCCTAAAGGGATTGTTGCCAAACATATGGGAAATAGCACAAGCTTTCATTTTAGCCTCTGTTTGTTTACACAGTAATTTAATGATCATGTTACACAGTGGTTAATTGAAATGGAGCCTTTATTGGTTAAGTACATGGTGGAATGCAAGCTTCTCCAGGCTGAATAACAAATTGTAAATGAAAGCTTTTGGAGCCAAGAGATGTTTAAAAGAGAGAAGAAAAGATTAAAACAAAATATTCCTTAAATCATTTATTAAAAAGTATGTTAGCAACCTTTAATGTGAGTGATGGGCTGAATGAGACCCTCAACAGTAAAACATTTCCTTATTAATAGTATGTTGATGAACTGAACAAGCACAATGTTTGGTTTAGCCATAGTAGAGTTCTATTAGGGAACATCAGTAGAGCTCCATGAACAGATCGACAGTTTGTTGAGCAAGCGAATGTAACAACTTGCATTCGGACGTGGACGATTCTTTTGCTAACTTTGTCAGGGCAATTGTATTTAGGATTGTTTGTGCACTGTATAGTCTTTCTGACTTATCAATTTCTGTTTCCACCTGCTGATGGTAATGCAACGAACAAGAAATTTTATGGTAGTCAAAACAATACGACACTTCACTAATGACAAATTCTTTTTGATCGCAGCAGGCATTTCCACGGATTTATTATCAACTGGTTGCATTTGTTTTTGTGATTTTTTTTCATTCGCAAATTATTCAATGGAAATGGGCTGTAACAATGCAGAAGCACTGTAGAGGTGTCTGTTATCAGTTCCCTTGTGTATTCATCAGAGTTTTCTGATTCCCCAGAACCATCTAAATTTTCCTTTATTCTTACCACCAGTGTCGATGGTTTAGATTGTTTCTGGAATTTGAAAGAGGGCCAAAACAACACAAACAACAAAAACATGCAAAGCCCAGCTTAAGCCAACAACGGCCCCTTTTTTCCCTTGCTGTTGAACAGACCAGTCAGTCCAGCGTTTGCCCTGTCTCCTCCCATGGGCATGGCATGCTTGCTATGCCAGAACGTCTTCACCATTTTCAACATAATGAGGATGGCTTGTTGCTGTGAAGGACCTGTGAGTTTAGGAACACTGTGCAGGTGTGCAATTCTGCATACAACACAATTTCTAAGTATTTAATCCAGGAATTCAATGAACTCAAATGGCACAGCAGGGTATTAAAGCACTGGCATGGACACTATACTATTAGAAGTCACTGTGACCAAGAAGATGGTTTAATTGGTGGGGTCTGATTATGTACAGAAATAGTGTAGAATGCATCAGTCAACAACAGAAACCTTAGTACATTGCTCCCCTAACCCGGTGATGGGCTTCTGCAGATGTTGTGGAATAGCATGCAAATGCTACACTCCCTGAAACTACATGGGAGCGTCCATCTTGCTAAACGGCTCACAGTCCTGCTTACACATGAGCATGCAGGATGGTTGTGCCAGCAGCAATTTACACCATATATGCTTCAGAAACAAGAGGCAGATTGGCTATCATGCGCCACACACAACACACGCTTAACAGCTGCTGGAGAAATTCTGTGTGAGAGGGAGACACTTTTACAATGTATCTCTAAAGGTTTGGTTTCCGCAGAGCATTCAGGCAGTGCAAACAATGTATCTAAAATGTATCTAGGAAATGTATGCTGTTAGTAAGGCAGTGATGATACATTACAGCTGATGGCTTTCTACTCCTGGCTAGAAATAAGAGATGATTGCACAAACATTTGACGCAATCTTGACTGTGGGATTGTTTTTTTAGACTGACGAAGGGTCTTGATAAAAATAAAGTCTAGTTACCTGTACTTCCAACAGATAAGTCTTCAGGAATACATTGTACATCTTTTAACATACCTATAATCGATTTGGTTAAATATTTTGAACAAGAATTGGAGCTAGTTAAGTAGTCAGCATTTTTACAGAATTTTGTCCAAATGTCTGACTCTAATATGCCCCAGATGTAGCCCCACCAAGGAAAGGCATCATACTCAATATACTGCTATGTATTGGGCCTGTAGGCGGAACACAAGGAACAGCTTTGTTTGTTTTTCCTTTATTTTGAGTGACAGTATGTTGTGATTACAATCTTTAGGATGTCTATCTTACAATGAAGTTTTGACGAGACATAGTGTGCAGATCATGTTTTGCCCTGTTGTTTATTTCTATTATTAAATTCATTATTTGTGGAAGAAAGGTAATCAAAATGTCTCTCTCTCTATCTATCTATCTATATATATATATATATATATATATTCTCCTTAACTTTCTTGGACCTTCTCTGTAGAGACCTCAGATGTCAGGGTTTCCAGAAGCTCCCGACTTAACTTCACCCAGTCCATTGATAGTGACCGTGCTTCCACAGAATCTGCACTTCTTAGTTCCACTTAGCTGAAGATATGCAACACAAGGGCTCAACCCTCCTCCTCAAGCCACCAATGGGTCAGGTTTTGCAGATCTCCACACTAATGCACGGGTGGTGTAATTAGTGCTCATTCTATATCTGTCTGAGCACTGATTACTACATAACTACACCCATGCATCAGTGTAGAGATCAGCAAAGCCTGGCCTTTTGTTAAGCACCATAGAGAGATATCTTAAGTCCAGTTGCTTTTAAATTTTACGTGGAAAGGACTGGGGCAAAAAATCAGCCCCGGAATTTACTGTCCCTGGCCAGCCCATTACTTGCAGATAAGCTGCTCAGCTCCACCTCCAAGGTGCCGTAAATAATAATTTTTGCCTTTGGAAACCACAAAACCCTGGACTTTGACCATCCCAGATTTTGGTTCTTGTTTGGGATCCCTCCTCTGTGTAAAACCCACTGGGATCGCCAGTATACTCACGTTGCCAGCGATCCTGTAGCATGGCTATGGGCACTGGTAATAAACCTTATTGCAGGGGCAGATACGGTGTCAGGTGTGGGTAAGTCCCTCTAAGCCATGATGCAGGGGCTAGAAGCACCCAGGGGGCATAATGTAGGCTGTGATGTCTTAGCTGAGGTATACCATAGGGCCGGGTATGGGGGGAAGGTTGGGAGGAGGGGTGTTGGAAGAGAATTGCAGTGCACCCCCCACCCAAAAATTCTCCCTGTGCTCTCCATGACTAATCTGCCCCTGCCCTCTTACATATCCCTTTTACATCCACGTAAAAATACCCTTAAAATTTTTACATTTGCTTGAAACCAAACACATGTAGAAGCATATGACTTAGACATGCCTATATGCAAAATAAATTCACCAACCAATTAAATGTTTGTGTATAAGCATATGGGAATTATATTTAGCTACAGATTAATTTGTAGATCCATATTCACCCTATAATTGCTCATTAAAATGTCAGTTACACTACGTATCATGTTAAATTTATCATGCAAAGAAGAAAACAGAATCTCATTATTTAAAAATGTTCTTTAAGTTAAATAAAAATCTGGGAAGAATAATTACTGAAGCACTGGAAAGAAACTAATAAGACTTCATTAATGCCAGGACTCTAAAAACTAAGGACATAATTGCATAATATATTAATAACGTTCACTTTATGGAATGGTTGGTTCTACATAAAAGTGGCTGAATGGAAAATGTTTGACAGAGGTGGCAAATTTGCAAACAAATGTATTGCTGTGACCTTGAACACTTGAAATTGACATTGTTTAAGATTCAAATGAAAACTAATAATATGGAGACTTGATGTAGGAGAGGAGGTATTTGCAGATGAGCACTTTGATCATAATAGACAAATAAATAAAAAATAAATACATTTGGTATTCTAGCTTGTATTCATATTTATTTCCATAATATTCACAAGCAAATATAAAAAGTAGCAACTAGAAGGAACACCGGCGCGTTGTTGAAATTAACAGAAGACATATAGTATACTAAATTATAGAGAGGGGAAAGTGGTTTTGTGAGGAGCGCCAGATATGGTGGGGAGCTGCTGCCACTGATAGGGGGTCACGTCCCTATTAGTAATGTGGGTATAGTAGGTTTAGGCTCTTAACCAAAGCTGTAAAAATGGTTAATGAGGATCTCTTTTGTGGCGTGCTGGGGGGGGGGGGAGAGGGGGTTAATTTTGTGTAGGGTTAAACCGGGAAAATTGACAATATCCCCTTCTCGGGCTTGCTCCCGGAGTAGGGGTGTGTATATACTTTGTGCTGGATTGACCTAGGGTGCTGCAATATGAGATACAGCCCTCTTTGCCAGACAGCTGTAACCAATTCTTCTTATAAAAATGATATACATGTGCGGGCAGTGTTCATCCAAGTAATTAAAAAGACTGAACATAAAAAGTGTCAGAACACTTACCGCCGCGGCCCGGGGGTACTTAACCTGCCCAGGGCCTATGAGGGGAAGACACTTCAAACGCTGTTACCGTGGTGTTCCAATTTGTTGCATCTGTATGGTTCTCCTCTGTATGGGCTTGTATTCCACCGATGAATTGGTTGTCCAATAAAGGACTATGTTACAATTGTGTTTAGGTTAAAACACAAATTTATTCAGGTACAAGGGTAGTAATGGGGGTCGGGCGGGGGTGTGGGTGGGGATGAAGTCACTGTGTATCAGGGGGAAGGGAGGAGGAAGTCCGTAGCAGCTTGAATGGTCTGTGCTGCTTGGAAAATAAAGAGGTTCTGTATCCGTGAAATAATGTTCTTCGGTAAATGTCCTTTAAAAATCCATTTGTTGAAAAGAAATCAGTTGGAGTGGCGTCTCTGCCCAGCTCCAGTGTCCGACGCGCGTTTCGGTTGGGTCACCGTCTTCAGGGAACTGATTGTAGGCTGCAAACGTGGCTGCCTCTTTTCTATTGGTGAAGCCGTTCACGTGGTGTTTTTAAATCCTAGGATTGACCCTAGGTCAATCCAGCACAAAGTATACTAAATTATTTCAGCTATATACTAACAGCACTTATTTGGATGTTTTTAACCTGATCAAAAACATTTCTTTCTTAAAGGCATTGTCCAGACACTGCCAAGTGTTAGCCTGTTGTGTAGGGCTACACTTTCCAATGTTCAATACTGGCTTCGGTTTTAAAATTATTTTATAAGCCTAATTATTATAAGCCTTATTTACAAGGTTGTTATAAATGGGTGCTAAAGACTAACCTCACCATAAAGAAGCTCATCCTCTCCCCACACAGCAGGCCGGCAGAAGACTCTTTCCTACCAAAAAGTACAAAGAAAGGTTATGATATTGAATAACTTTTCGTCAATGAAGCAGAAAATATGAATACAAGCTAGAATACCAAAAGTATTTTTTTTTTATTTATTTGTCTATTATGATCAAAGTGCTCATCTGCCCCATACACCCATTTGATAGCTGAGACCATAAGCTAAAGGAATGATATGAGACCTGCCCACCAGTTGAGCCCTATGACTGGTGGTCTAGTGTAAGGCAAAATTCGAACAAGTGCCACAACTCAGTGCCTGGTTTATGCCTCCAGGTGCTGCTGCAAGCTGACAGGAGGGGAGGGGGCAGCCACGAGGAGGTAAGTTGATACATCATAGTTTATACACTTTGTCTGGACAGTCCCTTTTAATTTTTTTTAACAAAACAAAGCATCACCCTAGTGACAATGCTAACCAACTCATCCCCAGCTAAGTCCCCACGGCTCCTTCTTTCCCAGCTGCACAGTGTTTGTGTTCCACACACATTTAGAGAGTGATTCCCTTTCCGACTCCCTGACACAATCTTGAGCCTGCAAATTGTCAGGTTCTGTAAGATTTGCAGTGCGAACGTCAAAAGGTTGTTGGTACAACAATGGATTAGTTCTCCCTCAAACCTGTGGCAATTTGAGTAGGGGATCGGGCTTCCTGTTCATCTCCAGAGCTTTTACGGCAGATGTGGGAGAAAATAAAGGATGAAAATTGTGCACCCAAAGAGGGGGGGGGGGGTGTTGAATGTAACCTTTACTGTGGTAACCTCTGACCATGGCCTCATAAGACCAAAGTGGGGGCTATATTTCATCAGTGGCTCACTCCCTACAGGCTTGTTTCTTTAACATGTATGCTCTCAAAGGTGGTATAGTTATTTTGTAGTTCAAACTTACTTACATTTAAATAGTCAAACTTGATTTCAGGCTAGCGTGTATTTCCCTAGCCTTCCCTGATACTTTTTCAATGAACGGCATCTTCCTATGTGTTACTAGGGAATGTAGCATCCATGTCAAGGCTAGACTTGCATTGCAAAACTTTTATTTATAGCTTTATGTGGGACAATAGCATATCAGAGCAAAATATTCTTATAACCCTTCTCCATCCAAAGATGTATCTACAGTATATAAACTATAATTCAAATAATGTTTTCTTGCTCACCTTTCATCCAGATCTTTTATTATTTTGTGTTAAACAACTGTTTGTCCTAAATTATTTCTATGATAAATTGTGTAACAGAATTATAGGCATATAAATATAATTACAAAAATGCACATTTGTTATTTATACCATACTACATGTTTCTTATAAAAAAACACAAAAACACTACTTGGCCTTAAATGGAGTATATAATATGTAAGCTAGTCTATGGCTTTTTAGGATTTGCATTATGTTTAATGTTGAGAATACAAGAACTTCTGCCAAATCTATGCTAGTTGCCGGTTTACAGGAGCTCAGTTCATAGTCTTTCACCACTTTACACTGGAGGCATTCTCTTCTAGATAGACAGAAAATGAGAACAGGTTGTTTAATGCTTCAGTAGCTACTCTTCACAATAGAAGGTCATAGGAAAGCTTTATGTGACACTTTCCATCTGTCGCCATTGGCTTACTGCTGGGAAATAGTAAACAAGGAGTGCTCTGCAAAAATGATCTTCTAGATTAAGAGCTCTTGCAAGCTAGGCCCGTCTTAAACAGTTTCTATCAAACAGTTATGGCAGTTCATTTTTTAAATAGTTACTATTTGGTAGCCAATGTATGTTGCATTTTTTAATCTGGACCATAACCCTTACAAGATTTTGTGTACAGTTTTGTGTACAGTTTTTAAAATTAACAGTTTAAAATTAATAAAATCAATAGCAAAGAAAACAATAGGGTAACATTTCTGTATTACTTTAGAAAGCAAGACAACCGATTAAACCATCAACCAAGACCAAATCAAGGTCAACTTCAAGTCCTACCAAAATTATGGGTTTTGCATTTGACATAGGAGGCTGCGAGTTGGGGTCAAAAGTCTATCTAATGAAGATGAATGAAGAAAAATGTTCTGGTCACGTGTGGGAAGAATCGCCCATGTTGTTTAAGAATGTGATAGAATTTCACTGCTTCATTTATCAGTGTCATATTTGAACTCAAAGTGAGCCGGTATCTTTCTCATTTTGCTTCCAGATGAATAGGTCAACTTTAATATTTTTTTATATTTCAGTAGAACATTTGTTTGATGTGTTTCTGTTAGAAAGGCAATAATAGGAAAGCACTCAAGAGAAACCTGGGGAACTGGGCAATATATTAATTCTAAGTGCAGCCCAGAACAAATGTGGAAAAAAGAAGATGGATTTGTTGAAATGAAATTTTATTTTCTTTTTAATTATGTCAGCGCATTAAGGGAAAAAAAGGTTCAGTGCTCCATAAATTATTCATGAATGTATATAAGATGGAAATGATTTGTAGTAACCTTATTAATGTACGGCACATGTTACTGTTTATCATACATTATTGAAACTGGGGCTTAACTAAGTAGGTATCTATCTTGCCTTTCATGGCACTTGTAAAATAAAGCACAACTGCAACAAACATCACTTGTATAAATATAGGTACAAAAAAGCACTTACACCGGACCAACAACCTTACAAGAAACATTGCACAAATGCATCCCTATTTAGGGCAATTCAGATTGCTGCACATTATCAATTTACCTTTTTGGAACTCCTGGGGTAAATATTCCTTTGTCAATGGCATCCAATGGCCTGCAAAGAGGAAGTGCCGCTGGGTGATTTGCATTGTGGGTTATGTTGGTTAAGTCCAGATAACAGCACGGCTGAGATGCTGGGAGAGGAAGAAACATAACAGCCTATTGTCCAACAGATTTACGTACAGCGAAGGCACACGTGATAGCTATATGATGGCAATAACAGACGTGTCTTTCATTAATACAGGCAGTGACCGAGATTTATCTACCATCTTATCATTACCAAACACAATGTCCATGCTAGAACTCTATTCTCTATTTTTTCTTATTTTTATTTCAGAGTTAAGAGTGATTAAAGAAAGGAAGATAGGTGAAAGAAAAAGTAAAGAGGGGGGGAATAAAGGGTCGGGGGTAAAGGCGAGGAGCACGAAAGGAGCGGACAGTCACAGCCAGTTCGCTTGAGCTGAAGTTTTAGCGTTTGAGCAACCCAAAATAGGTCCTCTGTCTGGAGCCACCTGCCTTTGGGCATAAAATGTAATACCTAAAAAAAGCAATTTTGTTTAATCAAGGTCTGGAAAACCTCATCCTCCTGTCTCACTGGGAGTTCTGAGTGACCCAGAACTGGTAGAAGAGGAGGAGGAGAGGGAGAAAGGTCGGTCCTGGAACCATATCTGGACATTAAGGTTCTGGTTGGTCCCAGGGTGGGATGTCTCCGTAGCTCAGGCTGCAATAGCTGAGAGACCCAGGGCAGGCCTGCCAGGGACACAGAGGAGAATTCTTGCTCAGCTGACACCCATTGTTTAAAGTTTGCATGCTGGCACCAGTCTACTGCTATAAATAGGAGGCTATGTAATACGATTTTCAGTCTGGGAGACCCAATCTGACCCTCCGCTTTGGGAGAGTGTGCAAGGAGTTCGCTAGACAATATGACCCAATGTGTCCCACCCAAAGAAAGGCGGAACTAATGATTGTCAGTATCTTAAAAAAGAAAATAGGAAGTGCTATGTGGATATTCTGGAGTAGGTAAAAGACTCAAGGGGGACATTTATTTTAAGAATAAATGATAGAGTGTCCTGGGGCTCCCTCGTGTTCCGCCCCGACAACAGCAGGGAGCATATGGCGGAAGGGACTTGGAGTCAATTGGCGTGTCCAGCAAACAGGACCACGCTGCTACCCATCACCAATTCTCACCTCAAAGCAACCAGATAACACTGGGCATGTAATTGTCGACCAGGACCAATCACCCCCACACACACAGAACGAACGACCTGACCGAATATTCTCTCGTCATCTGAGCCAAACGTTATACAGGGACATGAGTGATGGCACTTCACTATATTGTCATCCTAACCCTTTTAATCACATATCTATCAAGTGGTCAATGCATAGCACAATAGGAGGGCATACCAAAGTGGGACATTCCAGTGTTCACAATCAATTATTTTACCAGAGACTGATAACATTGTAATTCTACAACTAGATTTGGAAGGGAGATTTCCGGATTGGTGATGAAACATATCAGGTCGTCTGCATACGCAGCGACCTTGTGGTGAGTTTGACCTAGTCTAATCCCATGGATATTTGGATTTGATCTGATAGTGCTTAGAAAGTGTTCCAGGGTGAGAATGGGGCACTCTTGTCTAGTCATGTTGGCCAGGTCAAAACTTTCTGACAGGAAACCATTAACCCCCACCAATCTCGAGGGACCCAAGTAGGATGCAGTTATCCAGAATAACATCTTTTTTAAACATATAATCCCAGTTCCCTAGTTTTCAAAGGCCTTCTCGGTACCCTGGTCAAGTTTTTTCTGCCGCCTCTGCTAGGCACAAAGCCAACTTTGAATGATCTCCTAAAGGTATGGAGCTATTCTGTTGGCTAGGATCTTCAGCAGGGAATTAATTGGTAACTACCACACTGCAGTGCATCTTTACCCTCTTTATGGATTATAGAAATGTTGGCTTTAAATGCAGCCAGTGAGGGCTCAGGACAAAAACAAACTGCTTATAATTTTTAATGGAGAAACCATCAGATCCCAGATCCCTCTCGGCCTTAGGGTTTTTTAGTGCTATTAAGAGTTCATCAGGACCAATATCTTTTTCTAGGTCTTCTAGGATCGAATAGTGCATTTGTGGGCCTCCCAGACTATCAGAGGATCCGACTCCTCGCTAACATTTAACACAAAGTATTCTGTAAGACATTGTTGTATGTCGGCCTGAACTGAGGTATCTTGTATCAAGGCCTCGTTCAGCCTCCACTGGCCTCTTATTGAGGGGGGGGTTGTCTAGGATGGCCAGAGTCAATGTGATTGGGGCATGGTCATACAAGGATATGGATCCAATATTCGTTTTAGAAACTAGATGGTGAAATTCACGAGGGACGAGGAAGAAGTCTATTCACGAATGTGAGTCATGGGGGGGCCCGAGTAGAATTCATAGCCGCTTCCTCTTGGGTTATTAAGTCTCCAAATGTCCATCAGTTGGTGGCTATAGAGTATGCGTTTTAATTTCGGATGGGACATCTGAGACGAGCCCCTGGAAGTGTCTATGTCTGGCTCCAGAGCAGTATTAAAGTCCCCTCCCACAATTAGGACAGCCTCCATAAAGGGGGTCAGTTTCTCCAGAGTGGACTGTAGAAAGCTACCCTGGTTGTTGTTGGGGCAGTAACATGTGGCTAGTGTTACTCCGCATCCTGTCAGGTGTCAATGAGGGTCCATGGCAAGGAACCGGCAATGAGTATGGCTACCCCCCTGAATTTGTAGTCAGGAGATAGACCGTGGTACTGCGTCCTAATGCAATCTGCGTGTCGAGGTGCTTAATGTCTCAGAGGATGCAGGTCCATTGACGAGTTTAAGCCTTTTAAATTCCAGGAAGTGAAATTTAGATAAGACATAATTTCAGCTATTGCACTGATACTGCAGTGGTATATCGCTGTAGGTAAAGTAAATCAGTGGGAGGGAAAAGGTAAGCCACCCACCCCCTTCCACACCAGATGGAGGAGAGGGGGAGTGTGAGAGAAAAGGGGGAGTAGGGGGAGGATGTGTGGATTAGGGGCAGAAAAGAGAGAGCACAGCAGGTAGTGTAAAGGTAGAGAGATTGGTAAAAGTCAACACAGTAATTTCGCAACTTATGTGCTGAACTAACAACAGAGAAAGCTTGACCCCCTATCAGGGGCGAGAATTCTGTGGAAAATTCCAAATCTTCCCTGCTGGGGAACAGGCAGACCCAGTGGGGGCAACCTACTGTGGGAGCGAAGTGGGCATGCAGGAGCAGCAGCGAGCTCCCCAGCACGTCCGGCCCTACTACTTACTATCAAATATGAAATAAATAACAAAATGGCAACAAACATCTGGGTAACTTATATGGACTTAATATGCAGAACACAGCAAAAAGTAATACATAAACCAACAGGAAGACAAAGATTCTATAGATCGCCACCCTTTGATCAACTAACCATGGAGGCGTAGACCCATGGGAAACAATTGTCAGCAGGTACTATATGTGCCCTGATATGACTTGTAGGAACACAACCTACCCACCCAGGGCCCAAGTGGGAAGGGGATCGGGGGGAGGGGAATCCTCCCCACACGATGAGGTTTTCCCAGATATGGGATCAAGATATATCCTAGGGAATGGGGGTCTCATGCGTCGTCAAGACAGGTATGCAGCTGCAAATGAATTAGGGTGGAGTCCTGGGCTGTGCCCTCGCTCAACCCCTCCCTCCCCGGGACCACCCTCCACCCTCTCGGGCCAGGGTCTGCCACTGCGTTGCCACCTTATGGGTTGAATAGGACGAGACAACGGAGCCAGCCAATCGAGATGACTATCGGGGGGCAGTCCAAGAATTCAAACAAATCTGCAAGGTCCGCTGGTGTTTTCAATGTGAATGTTTAAGCTCCTTTTCTGACAAGTAAGTAGATTGGTGCACCAGTTTGGTAATCTGGAGGAAGGGCCTTTATTTTTTTTCATTTACAAAATAAATAAATGTAACTCCTGCATATCTGTAGGAATATATCTATGCAACTGCAATATGCAGGTTTCCATATGAAAATGGCTTTAGTAAGCGAAAATTATATAAAATTATATCAAATTTTCCAGCTGAAATTCGTAAATCTCGAAACGCTTCTCTGGTGCTGAGAAGTCTTTACCCCAAATGGTGCATTCATTTTCTACATTTCACACAGCTTCAGAATGATCAGGTGACACCCCCATGTAATATATGGCAGTGAATTTGTGACTATTGTTTTCTAAGCACTTGTGCAACTGGTCTTTTTATTATGAAGAATCACATTCATCTATGAAATGCTAGATATGCATTTAGTAATAGATCAAGACAACTGACAGCTGTGATGACTTGTAAAATGTGTTGAAGTAAAAAAAAAGACTTTTTGACCCTCATTTTTGACTGGACGAATTAGCTTTGTTGAATCACTCGAAGTTACTTAAGTTTTTCGCATGCAATCCAATTTTCCAACCAAAACAAATTTTCTTCTATGTTTATTGAATCAAGCCCACTGTCTCCTATTGTAGTTATTGGTTTGATATCATCACAGTTTCTGTATACACGTTTTCATTAACCCTAACAGAATTTATGTTTAACAGTGGCCTTTTTTGTTCCACCTTGGTGTCCTTTGCTACCAAAGCAGGTGTTCGGCTAAGTGCAAAGCTAAACGGCCCAGCCATATGTTTTCTATAATTTAAATTAATTTGATACAGTCATACCGTTAATCTTCAGCGACTTGTTGATTGGCACTTTGCAGACATATTTTTGGATGGCACCCAATGCTATTTTCTGCATTTTTTTTCTGGCAGTAGCAAAGAGCAACATTTTCACAAATTGGAATCTTGCACAGCTCTGGGAAGGAAGCCAAGATTTAAATTGGACAATAACCTCTGCTCTGTATATAGCATCTATTCTTCAGCTGTGGCTAGAGCGATTTGTTTAATGCAGTTAGCCTAGTAGCATATAATAGACTGATATATGAGTCACTCCCTGGCAAATGGGTGTTTCTTAAATTTATATAGATTGAAAAACTGGTTTGTACTATAACTTGGTCATTCTTGTTCAGTTACAATTAACTGTTCCAGAACACAGCCTTGAGTTGTGTCTGTCAGAAGATTGAGGGGATTTTCAGGACAGCATTTGGAAGAAACAGAAGTTTTTATTTTGTTTTTATTATAGCTATAAAATTGTGTGTGTTGTTTTCATGACTGTTTTTGTATTTGCCAAAAGACTTACAGCAATATACAAACCCAACAAAGTAAAAATGAAAGGAGTGTGAATATGGGTTTCAAAATATGTAGGAAGCAGCTGTGAGATATGGGCAATTGCCTTTGCTGAGCTTGTATGTGTACAAGCTCAGCAAAGGCACACATAGATAATAATGGTATCTTGTCATATACACAGGACACACCAACCTCCAGCCTGGGATGCGGAAGTGCATAACCCGGCTTCAGATACCATGGTTGTCAGAGAGCAATCTGCATCGGGTTCCGAGGGAAGAACTTCTCACACTTGATCAGAGGTCTGTTGAAAATGTCCATCAAAGACTTTATTTTTATTCTATGACAGGGGAGATGGCGTTTCATTAGGCAGTCATCATTAGTATAGTGGTCAGTATCCCCGCCTGTCACGCGGGAGACCGGGGTTCAATTCCCCGACGGGGAGATGGCGTTTCATTAGGCAGTCCTCGTTAGTATAGTGGTCAGTATCCTCAAGACCAAAGCATGTACTTTGCACATCCAGGTGAGTTCTTGGGTGCTGGCTTGTGTTGTGAAAGCACTTTCAGGCCAGTTTCCTTGTTTCTTTGGGTCCCTCCTGGGCTTTCTACTACTCAAGGTCCCTCCAAGGTAAAATGTGAAAAACACAATGTCAAAACAGCAAATATGGAGGACTGTTTTTTCTATAAAAAACATTGCAGTCTGAATTCAACACATTGGACTTTTGCTTTTATCGGCAAGATCTGGGTCGAATCCAATTTTTTAGGAGGCCCATGAATCATTTTCACTTGACTACTGCAATGCTTTGGCGACAAGACCATATCTAATGATCACCAGCTAGGCCTACTTTAAGTCTTGGCTTCTTAGTAAATACATTTGGAAATCGTACACTATTTGATTAAATAAATGGCATGCTAGGTAAATAAATGTACATTCCACAATACGGATCACAGTTAGATAATGTTCACGGCAGCATTCCAGCCTATGTAAATATGTACACATGCTGTGGTTTCTGTTGAAACTATTAGGACATAACTCGCACAACTGCAGTTTTTGTTTTTGCAAAACATCCAGGGGAACATACACAGTCTACAGCAAACCACCACACAATAACCACAAAACGACTGCCTGGAATGGATTGAATTGTCTGTGTATATAGCTCCATTCATAATATCTTTTACATTAATAATGCATTTTCAATCTTTTTTTGTTCCTTTGCCCACAGCAGGTGTGATTAACAACACACATATATATTAATAGAAATAATAACAAAACCTCCGACTGAATTTTAAGAGCTTCTCTAGCTTAACACATAAAAAAGCGCAAAAGCATATTTTTCCAATAAAGTCTCCTGCTCATGGTTGAGTTTTGCTTTTCTATGGGCAAGGTGCATACATTTTCCATGGAGGTCGATTTCCATGGAGATTTGGATAAAAAAGAGATGCTATCCTTTATTTTACCATAAGAACTATAAATCCGAGCAAAAGCCTCCCACAGGGGCATGTTACAACATCAACAGCTGATGGCTTCAAAAAAGGATTAGATTTTTTTTTTTTAAAGAAAAAGGAAATCCAACATTAATTTTACACTCCTCCCTCCCACTGTGCTAAGCCCAATTTAAGCAAAACATAAAACATTTCCCACTGCAATCTATATGGAAGGTAAAGCTGGGGACCACCCAATCCCGTGCAGCTGTGTGACATTACTGGTCCATCACTGAAGTCCAACTGTCACTCAACTCTATGGCTACTATGCAGAGCCCATCACCAGCATTCGTGGAGAATTTGGGCAGACGGATGAGATGTTTTATTACTTTAATGACCAAATCAGGCTTAGCAAATGGGAAGAAGAGGTGGGAACTCGCCTTCAGGGGGTTGGAGCATGGACTTCTGCTTTAACGGTAACTATTAGTGGTTATCTGTAAATAATAAAAAAGCAACTTTTTCTCTACATCCAGTCCAGGCCGTCCCAGAAATCATGACAGTTGGGTTATCCACCACAAGGTGGCGCCAGTTGCTGCAAGGACCAGAGCTGTAACACCCCCCGGCCTCCTATAAACGCAGCTGTCTCCATAGAGTTCCCAGAATTCTTCTTGCAGTTTCACTGCGAGGATCGTCTGTTTCTACTCTCTCAGGATTGTGCAGGTGAGCGAGGCACCCTAAGCCTGTCAGCCACTGCATCCCTATTCCCACCCTTTGCCGCGGACCCATCCTGCCTCCCAGCCTCAGCTATGGAACGGGTGAAGGTAGGGAGAACGCCAAGGGTCAGGCGTTCACAGAGCTAGGCTCTGGGCCGCAGACCCTCACCCAAAGGGTAGCCGGCCATAGGCAATGGTGAGCCTATTGGAGTGGGGGGGGGAACCACCTCAGGGACCCCTTATGCCCTTATCCCACAAGCTTTATTATTATGGTTGTGTTTTTTTGTGTTACTGTACTAAGCACTAAGTGCTGAGGAGGATGAGGGGTGGATGCAGTTCTTGCGCCTTTTCGGGGGGCGGGGCCGTGCGGTGATGCTTTTTTGGCATCATCGCGGGTGCGACCCGCCTCTCCAGGATGACGCGGCCGCCATCTTGCGCGCCGTCGCCGCGCCGACGAGAGTCCCGAGGTCCCCTTCTGGGGCTCGCGCCGGGGAGGTCCTCCTGCGGCCTCTGTGCTGCTGCGGAGGGCTGGTCTGGGCGTGTCGCTTGTCTCCTGTTGCTGCCGCTGCTGGGACCCTGCCGAGCTCCGCCGACTGAGTCTTTTTCGTATTATTTTTATTTTATATGCTGTCCATGTGCTGTGGGATGCCTCGCTCTTCTTGTATTGTGCTGAGTGGGCCTAATGGTGCTGGGTGCTAAATAGATAGCAGTGTTGGTGGTTCCTCCCGGCTTTGCCCCCCTCCCCCCCACCTCCTCCCTCTATCCACTCCACTCTCCCTTCTTTATTAAGAGGGATCACAAACAAGAGGGACTAAAACAGGAGGGATCAGTGGTTGAGCCGTTATGCTCTGTAACCTGGCTGATACGTCTACTAATCACCAGGCTTATGGGGATAGTGAGCTGGGGACCCCATGTGCCATACCTGCCCCCGGGCGGAATTTGCACCGTTGTGTCACTTGTGCTATAAGCATTTTTTACTAACTTGATAGGGCGGGTGTCCCTGCCCCTAGTCCTCCCTTGCCGACGCTCTCACCTTCCCCCCCACTTCGATAGTCAGCCCTCAGTGAGGGGGAAGCCAGCAGGGGGTCCCAGAAAGGGTTTGCCTCCGGCCAAGTCCACTTTCTGCAAGTGGCTTAGACAGGTGGTGGGGCAAACAAGGGAGGATACCCCTTTTCGTGTTACAGCTCATTCTACTAGAGCTTTTGGTGCTTCCTGGGCTTTCAGCACCAGGCTTCTGTTGAACAAGTTGGTAAGGCTGCTATCTGGTGGTCTTGTCATTTACAAGTTTTTACGAGGTTGATGTTTGGGCCTCAGCTGACGCTGCTTTTGGCAGAAGGGTGCTTTAGGTGGTAGTGTAATGAACTACATGTTGTTCCGCACTGGGGATCCCACCCTAGGGGACACTGCTTTTGGATGTCCCAACTGTCATTTTTTCTGGGCCGGCGTGGACTGGATGTAGAGAAAAATACAATTCTGTGAAACTCACCTGTAGAATTGTTTTTGTATACATCCATTCCAGGCTGTCCCACCCCGCCCTTGGTTTATTACCTCTTGTTTGCCTGTTCTGGTGATTTTCTTAGTTTCTTTGTGAGAGAGTACATGCTGGAGTTAACTTGGTTCTTGACCTCCCGGCCTGTCTTGTTTACTGCTTTTTGCCATTCTGGGAACTCTATGGAGACAGCTCCTTTTATAGGAAGCCGGGGGGTGTTACAGCTCTGGTCCTTGCAGTAACTAGCACCACCTTGTGGCGGATAACCCAACTGTCATTATTTCTGGGACGGCCTGGACTGGATGTATACAAAAACAATTTTACAGGTGAGTTTCACAGAATTGTATTTCCTCAAACCTGTCCCTTGGTTGAATTTGATGGACTTAGGTTTTTTTTCAACTATGTGGTATTCATTACAATATCTCCTATCCTCAAATATAATTTTGGCATTTATAGATAGTGGCTTTCAAACCCATAGCAGGTATGGCCATAGCATAGCATCTAGCTGGGAGGGCCAAGCCCCGGAGTTTTTGGAGGCTGACATCTTAGCTGAGCAGGCACATCTAAAGGTAAGTAAGGATCCAGATGGAATCCACCCCAGAGTTCTAACATATCTGACTGATTTGCTAAACCATTCCCTTTCAACCGAGGTTCCAGATGATTGAAGAATGGCCAGACACTTAATGCAAGGCTTTATAAGTGCACATATATGATTTTATTATATCATTATTCCAATACGTGTTTAATTAGTACTGGGTTGCTCATTGTCTTTGCATAGCAGCTGCTTTACCCAACAAGATGCTAATTGGCTGCTCTAATAATAGAAGAGCAGGAGAACTACATCTTGCTTGGGTTGCTAATCTTATACCAAGCTATTTTATGAAGAAATAGTATAGCAGAAAGCTGCTCACCTGTTCCATGTGCCTCTACTTCATTTCTAGCAGCCCCGGGTAGACTAGAAGGACTCCAAAGTTGGCTCCTACTTTTAATTGTATTCCTCTAGGAATACAAATAAAACGTCAACTATCTAACTCTAACTGCAACTCTGTTCCTTAGTGCTCTGTGTGAGCAAGCATTGCAAGCCACACAGCTGTCTCTGTCCTCATGAATCATTCTCCAACCCAGGTCAGCCACAACCCAGAAAATGAAGTCAATAAAGCGGCTTTGCCTACAATACATAAGGTATTTACCTATAATCAGAGATTTTGAGATGCTTTGAAATGGCTCAATTTACACTGTTCCCAAGGGGGAAAGGTAGGAGGAAGTTAGAATTTTTTAAAATCCTTCATTTCAGATACATTTTGAAGTATGATACACTAGGTGAGCAGCGTTCCCCAACGCTCCCCTTGAGAGCCACCAACAGGTCATGGTTTTGCAGATCTCCACACAGATACACAGGTGAAGTAACTGGTGCTCAGACAGAGCATAGATGGAACATAGAGCAAGCTCTGCAGAGATCCACAAAACATGACCTGTTGGTGGCTTTCGAGGAGAGGGCTGGGGAACTCTGCTCTAAAGTTATTGGAGATGTTCCAAATGAAGCTTTACCTTTATATTGGATTATATGGGGGGGGGGTCGATTAATGTTAGAGCCTTTTGGAGAGGCTCCAGTTTTGCAAAGCTTTGCAACTCTACACAAAATGAAGTGAACGCAAATATTTTTCTTTTAATTTTTTAAGAAAATCCAATGCACATTTGCAATGCGATCGAGTTACCTTTTAATCTAATTATCCAGTTTTGAAAGGAAACAAGAAGTGCAGTTTAAAATAATGCCTTCGGTGTCATCAGGAAAGTCTGGGAATATGCAAACCTAGGTAGATAACGTCTGTCCAAAAGCATTTGCTAGACTATCATACAATGTACATTTGGGTTCTGTAGCTATTGCATTGCGTCTATCGCCACTTAAGATAAGTCAGTTGACCATTACTGTGTAGAGGGAGGAGGGGCAGCATAGGGGGGCTTCAAACGCTTGTCTATACTAAACCGGCATTGTACCATGACCTGTTGTTAATTCTACAATAGCACAGTGCTAATACAATTTTAAGCCCATGTACACAGACCTTTAGAGTTAGAAATTGTTCAACATAGCCTTGAAATTCCACCCCTATACATTTTTGTCACTGATTGAAAAACACATTCTTGTATCGCCTGCGGTTATTTACTTGTAAATGGTGTAAAAAGACTAAAATCCAAACATGTTCCTGCTAGTCATGGGATGTAAATCAAACCCCAGCATCTTGCTGCGCACATTTGATACTAGAATGTTTAACATTATTATTTCAGTGCTGAGTCAGCTCCAGCATCATGATTTCCTTTTTGAGTATTGAATAACTTGAACTTTTAACGCATAATTTATGTAACATCAACAAACGTGTAATTTACGTGGTTAGTTTTTTCTTTACAAATGATATATATTAACAAAGCTGATCAGGCATCCCTATTTTGGTTGGACAGTCCTGCTTTGACGCATTTTGTCCCATCGGCCCTGGTGATGCTTAAATGCGCCACTTTGCTGACACTATGGGGATGATTATCCAGGAAATCTGGTCAGTTTATAACTGGGGCACTGCTATGTCTTGTTGGTTGAAAAGTCGTGTAGAAGGAACGGATTGGCTCAGCTCAAGTCGATCACCAACATCCTTTATGGACTGCGGATCCCTGCGTTTTGAGCATTTGATCAGGGGCAGAACTACACCAAGTGATACTCAGCAAGGTTGTAGATTGGCCCATCCTGATTTGAAACATTGTAAACTGGCCTGTAACCAACCCTGATTTGCTCAATGAGGTCAAAAAAGCTCCAAAAGTAGTAAATATATGCATGTATTGTGTATTTTATGTACTTTTTGCATTTTTAACAAGGTTTCAGGTGACTGACAACCCACACAAATGACTCAGGTGGTACTTGTGATCTTGAAAATGGAGAGTGGTTCTTAATGAAAAATGGCTGGGAACCCCTGGCCAAGAGTGCTGAAGATATTTGTACCTTAAAATCTTACAAATAACCCCCTAGACCACATATCTTTTATGCCCCATGGTCACACAGCAGTCTCTGTCCTCAGCAGAACAGGCTCATGAATCATTCTCCAGCCCAGCTTGGCCGCAACCCAGAAAATGAAGTCAATAAAGCGGCTTTGCCTATAATAAATAAGGTATTTACCTATAATCAGAAATTCTGAGATGCTTTGAAATGGCTCGATTTACACTGTTCCCAAGGGGGGAAATGTTGGAGGAAGTTAGAATTTAACTTTTCTTTAAAATCCTTTATTTCAGATAAATTTTGAAGTATGATACACTAGGTGAGCAGTGTCCCCAACCCTCCCCTTGAGAGCCACCAACAGGTCATGTTTTTGCAGATCTCCACACAGATGCACAGGTGAAGTAACTGGTGCTCAGACAGAGCATACATAGAACATAGAGCAAGCTCTGCAGAGATCCACAAAACATGACCTGTTGGTGGCTTTCCAGGAGAGGGTTGGGGAACTCTGCTCTAAAGTTATTGGAGATGCTCCATGCTTCATTTGGAGATGCTCCAAATGAAGGATCCCTGCCCCTTTCATGCCTCTCCCCCTGTAAACTGGCCAGTCTAAGCAAAGTGTCCCCACTTTGAGGCCCCCCAAAATGGTCAATTTATATACAAATTCATATATAAATATAACATGAATATATATATATATATATATATATATATATATATATATATATATATATATATATATTAAAATGAATTGTAAATTAAACATATATGTTTTTGTGATTCTCTGTGTATTCTCTTTCAGGGGTAGGGAAGGAAACTTTTTTTTTCTTCAAATGTAATATTTCTCCCTTTACATGCCAACAAGTAGAAATAGATTATTTTAAATTTTAAATCATTTTTGAGTTAGAACCACACAGATGAAGAAAAGCAAACAACTTTCTTGGTCCTGTTTACAAGTGCACAAGTGAAAACAATAATACAATGAAAGCGATAGGCAGATACGTTACCATTTTGATGGTGCTCACATCTAGCGCTTGGCTATTGTCTGTGACTGGTCAAAGTCTTGAAATGATAAAGTGATAAAATTTGGTGGAATATGCTTGCATCATTTCACAGTGAGTTCTCAAACAAAAGAGGCTGTCACTTTTCTGGCATCTACTCCTAAATGTGTTCTATTCATGGGAAACTATTCAGTATGTAACTAAATCCTCTTCTTCGACCCCTGCAGTGTCATATTGTATAGTCATGCTTTTGACTGTCATTGAAGTTGAGTGCAAGAGATGGAAGACCTGTCTGACTGAATGTGGCACCTGAATGGCCTACCAAAGAAACCCATTTCTTCATGTGTCCTATTTATGCAAATATGCAAGTAGGGTAGTGGGATGTACTCAAAGCCTCCCTGTGTATTTGTTAGTGAAAGACAAGATAATGGAGTGGTCACCCAGGGAGTCAACAAAGCTCTAAATTTCTGCTTACGAAGGATTTGCAAACACGAAGATCAAAGCTAAATGAAGTGATCTCTGTGTTTCTGAGGGTCTACAATGTATATTACACTACTCTCAAAACACAGCAGTAACATTTTCTGTAGTGTATGTATGATTAGGAAAACTGGCTAAGATAGATTTGGTACCATTTGTAGATCAGCAAATTCATCTCATGCCAGAAATAAAGTGAATGGCAATCGGTACCTAGTTACGTGTTTCAGGCTTTGCATCCTAAATGCATAACTAGGTTCTGTTTGTCTTGTCGTCCAAATTGTAATTCCCCTTTGGCATGTAACGGCAAATTTCACTTGGCAATCTGTAAACTTTCAGGTTGGGCCAGGGTCGCTTCCTGAAATTTTTGGGCCCCATAGAGCAGCAATGTCTGGCCTCCCTCATAATTTAGTTAGCGGATGAAAGAAGGCTATGTGAATTATAGGAAGATATTCAAATAATTGGGGGCAATTCCTCAGAATTTGTTAGGGGCTTAGGCACTTTTGCATAACAAGGGGGTCACCGTGGTACACCACAGATGTATAATTTGCTCTTGGAGTGCCCAGTGAAATTATATGCCTTATTCCTCCTGAGGAGTAGTGTCTCGCTTGAGCCCTGGACTGTGTATGTAAGTTTAGTGTCCAGGGTAGTGCATGTATTTACAATGCATATTTATTGCTACATAAGACAAAGTTTGTACAACAGCATTATTTAACAGTATCTTCCACAGATGTAGCAAGTCACAGTTTCATAGCAAGCAATCCCCCTTGTTTGTTACAAGCTTCAAATCAATTACAGACAGCACAAACGCGTTTCAACTTTTTTTCTTTGTCAGTGTGGACAGGCCATTCACAAGCAACTTAAAACAGATTGCAACACATGATAGGCAATAAAAGGCCCAGCCCTGGGGCATCCCAGTTTGGGGTGCCCTGCTCTGTAAAATCTTGCTAGGCTAGGATTCCATTCATTTTCTCCGGCCGCGCATATTAAAGCTGATTGGCAGAGAGCTGCTCTTGCACCATTGACTTATTGGAAAGGCAAGAAATGCAGGTGAATTGTGAGGTTTCACACAACAGGGCTTCCCAAATCCGGATGCCCCATGGGGGGGATTTACCAAAACCCGAGACTTTCAGTCTACTTTAAACCAAGGTAATCCAGCACACAGTAGGTTTGTAAGTTATGACAGCCAGAATATATTTCGTTTTTCTTGGACTCTCCACCTTTAGTCAAGGGCAGGGCCTGGAATGTGTTCCTCCACGTGTACGTTTTTGTTCACCAGAGGCTGCTGTGGGGGTACATACTGCAGTATATATATCAGAGAACCAATCTGAACCCACCATACAAATGATATGCGATAATCTTTTTTTTGCTTTGCAATGGTTAAAAAAAATATTTTTCAGAAGCTATGGTGCTCGATTTTATATCGTCTCAAATAACACATTGTTCAAAAATATATACACTGTTGAAAAGAAGCATACTAAAGCTATCACTCAACATCGCTCTTCTTGCAACATCGAAATGAGTTCTGATCCTCATCTTTTAATTAAAAGGAAAACATTGTTAGTGGTGTCCCACATTCACATGAATTCCTCTTAAACCAGAAAAAAACAGCACTCATCATTAATTGAATTAGTCACTTTGTTCAATCAGGCATTCCATTAATAACTGATGTAATCAAAATGATTATCTGTTCCTTGCAGTAGTCATTGAATGTACATATTATTCTTAAGCAAAACTTAAAATTTTTATTTTTCACTCCCAAACAATTGATATATATATATATATATATATATATATATATATATATATATATATATATATTTTTTTTTTTTTTCAAATTTGTTACAAAATATAACCCCCCTCCAAAAAAACAGAAAAAACATGAAAAAAACTATAGATACAGAATAATTTGACATATTCAATATATTTATATTAGAGTATTTATTTGACTGGTGTTAATAGTAGCATCAGTCATTATAAAGGTCATACACTTTGTCCATACTTTACAGCCTTGTGCACTTATTGTTGTTTTTTATAATAATATCTTGTTCTATAGTTGCTTTCCCATGGTGTATCTTTGTTATTGCTTTTATGGTAATTTTTAGGGATGAGCGAATCGATCCGGACGAACCCAAATTCGTTCCGAATTTCAGGAAATATTCGATTCTAAACTAATCCGAATTTCCCCGCGATTCGATCGATCGACGTTTTCCTTTAAACTCCATTTACTTCAATTACAGACATTGTAAAATGGTGGATGGACATGTCTGGACATATACCCTGGGGCAAGTTATCATGGGAAGGTCACATGCAGCCTATCAGCAGCCAGGAAGCCCGGTGACGTCACCGTGCTATATAAAGCGGCGGCCATCTTGCTTGTGCGCATTTCAGACTTGCATTTGTGAGACAGCGGTGGTTGCTGCAGACAGGGACAGACAGTTAGCGATAGGTAGGGAGAGTTACAGATAGGTAGGGAGATTTACAGATAGGGAGATTTAGAGAGGCAGACAGAGCCAAGGAAAGATAGTGGAAAACCGGAACAATCCAGGGACAGCATAAAAGTGACAGTGACAGGGTGATTTGCCTGATCAGTTTTCAATTCAATTTGATTTCTTTGTGCTGTAAATCGTAATCTGCCTTGCCACTGTGCATGCCATCTATGCAGTGCCTTATGTAACCCTATCTGTTATACTAAATAAGCGTTGTTCAGCATCGGCTTTATTAAGCTATTGCATTTTGCATAGGTTTTTGTCCTGCTGTCAATACACCAGGACGCAGGGTATCCCAAACCACCACATGGCACCCTATCTGTTATACTAAATAAGCGTCTACAGCCTCAGCTTTATTAAGCTATTGCATTTTGAATTGGTTTTGGTCTGCTTTAAATACACCAGGCCACAGGGTATCCCAAACCACCACGTTGCACCCTATCTGTTATACTAAATGTGCGTTGTTCAGCATCAGCTTTATTAAGCTATTGCATTTTGCATAGGTTTTTTCCTGCTGTCGATACACCAGGCCGCAGGGTATCCCAAACCACCACGTGGCACCCTATCTGTTATACTAAATAAGCTTCTACAGCCTCAGCTTTATTAAGCTATTGCATTTTGCATAGGTTTTTGTCCTGCTGTTAATACACCAGGCCGCAGAGTATCCCAAACCACCACGTGGCACCCTATCTGTTATACTAAATAAGCGTCTACAGCCTCAGCTTTATAAAGCTATTGCATTTTGCATAGGTTTTTGTCCTGCTGTCAATACACCAGGCCGCAGGGTATCCCAAACCACCGCGTGGCACCCTATCTGTTATACTAAATACGCGTCTACAGCCTCAGCTTTATTAAGTTATTGCATTTTGAATTGGTTTTGGTCTGCTTTAAATACAACAGGCCGCAGTGTATCCCAAGCCACCACGTTGCACCCTATCTGTTATACTAAGTAAGCGTTATTCAGCATCAGCTTTATTAAGCTATTGCATTTTGCGTAAGTTTTTGTCCTGCTGTCAATACACCAGGCCGCAGGGTATCCCAAACCACCACGTGGCACCCTATCTGTTATACTAAATACGCTTGTTCATCCTTCCTCAGCTTAATCAAACTATTGCATTTTGAATTGGTTTTTGGTCTGCTGCCAAAACACTATGCCGCAGGGTATCTAATATTGCCAATTTTCATAGTATCTGGTGCAGAGAAGCAGTTCCTCACTTTATTTAGCTTCTTCCTTTTAAAGTAAACACATTTTTTATCGTACCTATTGCGCATTTCAAATACATAAAAATGTCAGGCAGATAAGTGCAAGGATGTGCAAAGAGGAGTGGCAGAGGCCAAGATTCAGCAGGCAGAGGTCGCAGCAGACTAGGAGCGAGTGGCAGCAGGAGTCACGGTGAGAGATCTGATCTGCCAGTATCTGCTAGCGGTCTTGTCTCCACCAGTAACGCATATGCCGTGGTAGATTGGTTAACGCGGTCATCCACATCATCACAAGTTACATCTGACACCCCCAGTCTAGGGTTGGTAGGTTCCTCTGACACAACCCGGAGTTGGCATGCCCCGAGAGCAGTCCCTGTCCTCCCATTGCCTCTGTCCTACGCCGTTCCCTCCCCCAGCGACGTATCCTATGCTTTGGGTTCAGCTCCACTCTTTAGTGAGGAGGACGATCAGATGGAGGACAGTCAGAAGCTAGTGCCCAGCCAAGAAATGGAGGTGGCTTCTTTAGCTAAGCAGACAAATAGTGATGTGGACAGTGTGGTGGGTTTTGCGAGCGTTCCAGCTCCTGCGCCAGACAGAACATCAGTGACGTGCAGCCACAACTCGGTGATGATGATGATGATGAAGCCGATCGCACTTGGGAGCCGGGTGATGAAGGGGCTTCATCGTCATCATCAGGAGAAGAGGGGAGCAGGTTGCCCCGGAGTCAGCAGCTGAGGCAGCAAGGTGTTAGCAGCATGGGGGCACAATTGTAAAGCCTGGAGCCAAACGGGGCCGGGGTAGAGCACCTGCTGCGCAGCAGGCTACCTTATCGGGAGGTAGTGGAGCAGGGGTTCCTGGAGTTGGCGACAGTAGCAGTGAATCAGTGAGGCCTGTTGGTGGGAAAAGTAGCTACTCAGCAGTGTGGCAGTTTTTCCTGAAGCATCCGCAGGAGGGTAACATGGCCACATGAACCCCGTTGGAGCTGAACTGGAGGAGGAGGAAGAGGACGGGCACAGTGAAGTACAGTTTAGGCTTGGCGAAATGGCTGGTCAGCGGACAGGAAAGGAGGAGCAGGAGCAGCCAGAGGAGCTAGGGGGTTTTGAGGAAGGCGAGACAGAGGACCCGGACACACCGTGGCAGTATGCAGTGGAGATGGAGACAGGGAGTCCCTCCGAGTCACTTGCGCAAATGGCAGGAAGCATGCTCACGTGCTTGCGTAGTGATCCCAGAATTGTTTCCATCTGTCGTCGGGATGACTTCTGGCTGTCCACCTTATTGGACCCTCGCTTCCGGCACAAAATGGGGGCATTTTTTAAACCCGCCGAGAGGGAGGACAAACTGAACTACTACAAAGACATTCTGCGTAGTCAGTTGGCTGATGCCTATCTGCGCCATGGTCCATACTCTCGCAGGTCTGACTCGGGGGGACCTCTGCGCTCACCTTCCACTGCCATGCCTGCTGGGGGGGTTGGCAGGAGCAGCAGCAGCAGCTCTATCAGCAGCAGCCTCAGTCTTCAGTCGCTAATAAGTAGCTTTCTGCACCCGCATAGTGAGGCTACTCATGAGCAGCAGGAAGACCTGGAGCAGGACCTCAACCAGCAGGTCATGTCATACCTTGACATGACCATGCCAACACACCTTGAGGATCCGCTGGACTTCTGGGCAGCCAAATCTGGCTTGTGGCCGCAAGTAGCGTGCCATCTGAGGGGGTGTTTAGTGCGGCGGGGGCCATAGTTAAGGCGAGGAGAACTCGTCTGTCAACTTAAAATGTGGAGAGACTCACCTTTGTCAAAATGAATCAGGGATGGATCAGCCAGGATTTCCACCCACCAATGGCTGATGCATGCGATTAGATTCAGCATGGTGCCAAGTTTTACACTTTCCAAATTGTGCAAAACATATTTATGTCTTTAGACCAATTTTTGGCCTCCTGCTGATGCCAACTTCAGGGTGTGCCTTTCAGCCAATTTTTTGCGTCCTGCTGCTGCCAACTCCAGGGTGTCTTTCAAGCAATGTTTGGGCTCCAGCTTATGCTGCTGCCAACTCCAGGGTGTGCCTTCCAGCTCATGTTTGTGCTCCTGCTGCTGCCAACTTCAGGGTGCCTTCCAGCCAATATCTGGGTTCCTACTGCTGCTGCCAACTCCAGGGTGTGTCAGTCAATTTTTGGGCTCCTGCTGCTGCTTCCAACTCCAGGGTGTGATTCATCAAATTTTGGGCTCCTGCAGCCAAATCCAGTGTCTCTTTAAAGTAATGTTTGTGCTTCTGCTGCTGCTGCTTGCAACTCCAGGGTGTGATTCATCCAATTTTTGGGCTCCTGCAGCCAACTCCAGTGTCTCTTTAAAGCAATGTTTGGGCTCCTGCTGCTGCTGCTTGCAACTCCAGGGTGTGATTTATCCAATTTTTGGGCTCCTGCAGCCAACTCCAGTGTCTCTTTAAAGCAGTGTTTGGGCTCCTGCTGCCGTTGCTTGCAACTCCAGGGTGTGATTCATCCAATTTTTGGGCTCCTGCAGCCAACTCCAGTGTCTCTTTAAAGCAATGTTTGGGCTCCTACTGCTGCTGCTTGCAACTTCAGGGTGTGATTCATCCAATTTTTGGGCTCCTGCAGCCAACTCCAGTGTCTCTTTAAAGCAATGTTTGGGCTCCTGCTGCTGTTGCTTGCAACTCCAGGGTGTGATTCATCCAATTTTTGGGCTCCTGCAGCCAACTCCAGTGTTTCTTTAAAGCAATGTTTGGGCTCCTACTGCTGCTGCTTGCAACTTCAGGGTGTGATTCATCCAATTTTTGGGCTCCTGCAGCCAACTTCAGTGTCTCTTTAAAGCAATGTTTGGGCTGCTGCTGCTCCTGCTGCTGCTGCTTGCAACTCCAGGGTGTGATTCATCCAATTTTTGGGCTCCTGCAGCCAAATCCAGTGTCTCTTTAAAGTAATGTTTGGTATCCTGCTGCTGCTGCTGCTTGCAACTCCAGGGTGTGATTCATCCAATTGTTGGGCTCCTGCAGCCAAATCCAGTGTCTCTTTAAAGCAATGTTTGGGCTCCTGTTGCTGCTGCTTGCAACTCCAGGGTGTGATTCAGCTAATTTTTGGGCTCCTGCTGCTGCCAGCTCCAGGGTGTGTTTTTCAGGCACTATAGGGCCCCTCATAGTGGTGGCACTTCAACTCTCTGCAATTGTGCTGTTCTGCGATTCTATTAGCGATCCCTCTGATCTGTATGTCCTAATTATTTACAGTATTATTTCACTAACCCAGCACGCATCCTATGCGTGTTACAGCAAGGCAGAATGGTTTACAACCCTATTGAGGCTCTAGGAGGCTCAGAAATAGCCATTTTTAATAGCAATTCGTCGCAAATAAATTCGGGTCGAAACGATTTTTGTCGGAAAATTTGGCGAATCAGTCTAATCGAATTTTTCAAAAGTTCGCTCATCTCTAGTAATTATTAATGAATATTATACAGTTTTACATTTCATTTTGATATTGTGTGGTGAAATGTGATTGGCCCCTACACCCAGGGCTCACAGTTTTTTAAAGGTGGAACCTTTATACTATACTATACTATAATCCACGTTTTTGATTCTTAGCAATAACATGTTTTTCTTTTTGCTATCATCAATTACTTAGTAATTACTTACTAAGTGGGTGTGCAGTTCTACATAACCATGGGTCCTGGGTGCAGACAGTCACCCAATCCAATGCAGCAGTGTGACTGTACTGGTTAATAACTCAAGTCCAGCTGTCAATCAGGTCTGCCATTCATTCCCCCCCCCCCCCCCGTGGGAATGAGGGGAGAATTGCAGTGATCAGGTGAGTTGTTTTATTATTTTAATGCCCGAATTGGGCTTAACACAGGGAGAGGGCGGGATGGCTGCATGGTTACAAAAAGCTTGGAGTTCCTCTTTGAAGTGTACCTATACCCAGATGGGAAGTTTATGTTGTCACCTTCTATCCCCAATCCTGTGCACCAAAACAACCTGTATTTTTTTTTTACTAAAGCCTTTTACTAATATTCATATAAACACATAAAAAGCAGAAAGCTTGTAGTGCTTTCAGATTCATTACAGCTATTGTAACTGATAAGGCTGACCCCCAATGCTGAGCTGTGTTTAACTGATGTATTATCGCTGGAAAGCACCAAATAGCAATATGGTCGACCATTCGTATAGCTGCCGGACCAAATGGGTGCCTGACGGGACAGCGCACACCCTAGTATTCTAATGCTGGCCAGGTGCTCTAAAATCAACTCCCCCTTCACATCAGAGCTGTGAACATACTCAGCTCCTTCAGCTCCTGTCTTGTGAGCAGCTGAGCGCTCACAGCCATGTGAATGCCAAGACATGCCCACCACCCAGGAAGTATTAATCTTCCTAAAAACTTTAGGGTAAGATTTTAGAGGCCTAAAGGACCTTTTTAAATAAAAAAAATAAGAGCATCAGCTTAATCAGTGCTTTTTGAAAATAGGCGATTATGTTGACTAGACTATGACTGGGTTATAAAGGTTTTTTTTCTTTTTTAATCTCACTCTAGTAAGGCAAACTGTGCTTCTCAATCTTCAGTTGAAAAGCATGTTCCAAAATAAGTGGAGCCAGCTTAATGAAAGAGCTCTTGATTTTGTCAGCTGAACTATTTATGCCATGGTGTCTGTACATCTGTCTTCTATATGTTGTGTTGACTCGTACATGGAATATTTACATGCCTTAGTCCTCATTCACAGTCTCTATTCACCGGCCTGTTTTGATTTTGATTGACTACCCCCCGGCCTATGTTGATTTTGTTATTTTTTTCTCCACCGAGTCTGCCGGTGAATATATATGTTTTTATATATGTTCTTTTTGTGTATTCTTACATTATTTATAGGTCTAAATCTTCGTAATCTCCTAAAACATTGCAGCTATTTTCAGTAAGTGCCTTTAGCAACGTATTGAAGCAGTCTCCATTGCTTTAGCTATGTTCGATGTAATGTAAAACTTACTTTTACATTTATAAATGGTGATCAGATTACAGTGATCAGATCAAGTGTACCATTTTCTGAATGTACTCTTGTAGATTTTAAGCATTCAACTTGGATATTGCCCTACTGTTAAACTGCAGACCTTTATTTTAATTGTTCTAAACATAATTCACTTTCTCATCTCACTCTGGGGCACCACCAGTAGCAATGAGTTGGTTAAAGTGGACCGTCACCCATGGGTGATCGGCCCGGGAATCTATAAGATTCCCGGGCCGATCACCCCCCTCACCGCGGGACATCCGAGATCGGGATGTCCCGCGGTGAGGGACCCCCCCCCAAAACCCCAAAAGAACTCACCTCAGCTCCTCTAGCCGTGCGCGCGCCCGCGCCGGCTGTCTGTGAATGGCCGGCGCAGGCGCGCGCACTGTCAGAGGGGCGCGCGGGAGGCGGCGGCGGACACGCTGCCTTGTCCGCCGCTTGTCCGTGGGAGCGTGGTGAGGTGAGTTTGGGGGTTTCTGGGGGGTTTTACACAGCGGGGCACCCCTAATCGGGGTGCCCCCCTGAAGTGGACCAAAACCCAGGATAGTCAAAATCCTGGGTGTTGGTCCACTTTAATCTCAGCCATAGGTAAGAGCTGCAAGAGTTACAGTGCTGACCAGAATTGAGGGCCTTTACTCCATCTGTCTCTCAGCCCCTCACCCAACTGCAGCATTCCTGGGGACTCTGTTACATACCTGAAGTCGATTCGCTAAGCGCGGTGAGGGGAGTCCGCATGGGCTCGTCCAACTGGGTCTGAGCCCTGAGGATCAGGACCCCGCTGCAGCAGAGTATCTGATCTCTGAGCCTTGCATGATGGCCCTGCTGTATGTTTCCCACTGAGCCCCGGTCTCTCTACCTCCTGGTTCATCTACCCCCATGACTCCCTGCGAGACATGCAGTCTGCCTTCCCAATGGCTGATGGGTGGGGCCTTTCCCTTTTTGTCTGTGATGGGTGCAGTTTTCTAGGTAAGGTACATCACTTTGACAGGGAGGTAAGGATTTATTAGGAAAGTTTGGAAGCAACAGCAACCTATGGGTTATGCAGAAAAAAAAATGTCTGATTCTTTAGCGTATCCCATAGGGTGCTGTTTACACACTTGCAAAAAATGATCCTTGGAAAAATGATTAACCTCCGCTCTAAAAATGCCCCATCGCTGGGACAAGTGATTTCTAGGGAATAATTAGCACAAACAATTTTTATTGCTTTTTTGTGTCTTAAAGTAAAAAATGTTCTCCAATATTTGTTATTCAGTTTACACCCAAAAGTGCACCTAAAGGTAAACCTAGAAAAATAAATAGCATGACCCTCAATATCTATATAATATATAAAGTACCCTGAAAAGCTTCTTTTTTTCGAGCACCCGGTGGTCATGTATTCCATGTTCTGGCTGGCAGCCAGAAAAGCAGAAGCATGTGAACGTTGGCATGTAATCACCGTCGCATTTTGCCCGGGGGACCTGCAGTTCCACTCTGTCAGTCACTGTGCCCATTCCATTCACTGCAACAGGGAAGCATGCTAAGGCCTGGCACACTCAGTTTCTGACTGGCCCACCATAGCGTCAGAGGATCCTTTGGTGGGCCTCAGGCACTGACTCAGGGCCTCTATGAGTGTTTGTGGTTCACCTGGAGTAAATTACATTTGTTATTTGATCAATTAAGAACAGTGGGTGAGCCCTAAAATTTTCTCTGGTGGCCACAAATAATGATGAATCATGATGATGAATGCCACGAGATTTGAAATCAGAAGCCAGTAAGTTTTATTCAACCAACTAAGAAGAAAAGGTTTGCAAAATTGTTTGCAAACTGAACTGAAACAATATGTAATAGCTATCTAAAATGTTTTTAAAAGTTTATTCTTTAGTGTTTGACCCTATCTAGATGGCAACAATCTAATTTATGTGTTACATTAATTTGTGTGTGTGTGTGTCACCAGTCTGTACAATGACCTTGGCTTAACCTTAGATTTACAGTTTGTGTGAACCTTAATAATACCTTACTGTACAGCAGAAACTCTCAGCAATTTTTTTCATAATGCATTATCTTGGTTGCTTGGCAGATAATTTATTGGAAACAAAGAAATCATTAGAAATGGAAATAAATCATTGTATACCCTGGAGCAGGGAACCGTCTGTTATACGCTGAAATTTGCAACAGTGGCTCTCAATTATTGTCACCTGGATCCTTCAAATTTAGCAGTTAAACATTGTTTTTGCCCAAAATAACACAATCAAAAACAAGTACCAGAGGGAGAAACATGTTCCATTAAAAAACATTATTTTTCTTGTATGTATCAGGTGGCTGGTTACCTTTAGAACATTGAGCTCTAGAGATGTGTTTTGCTGGACTGGTCAATTTTCCTGTCACTTGGATAAAATATGTTGTTTCAACACATTCACTCACATTCAGTGGTTAAACACAGTTCACTGCTTGGTTTGGGAGATTATATCTTGACAAAATTGCCTTCTTCAGAAGAAAACCTTGGGCCATCAGCTGCTTGGGAGGTAAGAAAGTGCACTTTAATTTTTCATTTGGCCCATACATTCCCTTGTCTTTCCTCCCCATTAGAAGAATAATTTAGGTACATTCTTAATTATTTCTGGGCTTCACACATTCCCCTGATGGACCTTCTATGCTTAAAACAAGCCTTGAAAATATCTCTACCCACTGTCCATGGGGAATGGTGGACCCTGCACCAATAACTTTGTGTGTGTGCAGGGTAGTGGGGGGCATCCATGCTCTACCTTAGCATGTTTCTGTCTGAAACTTAAATCTCCTAAATGGGTATTTGATAATCTGGCCTTTTGCATTTTAATTGTCCTTAGGTATCATTTACTGCATCCCTTGTAACCAATCTGGATGTGCACATACCAAACAAGGTGCCCGGCAAACTCCATGGGCAGCCAACGGACAGTGCGGGTTGGGCAAATAATCCGGCCAACAGTAATAACACGCGAGAAAAGAGCTCACCTGATGCCTGTCCCATGTGTCTTTCCCCATTTCCAGCAGCTCAGGGTAGAAGCCAGAGCAGGGTTCCAAAATTTAGCCTTTTAGCTATTGTTACATAGAGGAGCACCGCAAATCATGACTTGCTGGTGATTGGGGGGGGGGGGGGGGTGATAGAGAACCTACATTGTTAGTAATAGTGTGTAGGATAAGGCACATCTGCAAGCAAGCATACATACCTATGGGAGGTCTCCCCAACCTGTAGCTCTGTAATTGTCTGCTAGACCAGAACCATAATAGTGGATTAGCACACTGTTGAGGCTAAGGGTGTTTCATGACATCAAGGGCTGAGCAATGGCAGCACCATGCATAACTGGTTTTTGATTCTGCCATTCATCTCTATGGGGCTGGGGGATCAAGTATTTTATTACATCAATGACATTTTTGATGCTTTCAAATACCATGTCAACCATGGCCGCCAACCATCTCTCAATGCTGACTGTGGTTCTCTTCGTAAGAATGTTCAGAGACCAGGGTCTATGGGTATAACGAATGGCACCGAACAATCCAGAAGCTAATTAAGAAGAATTGTCACTCTTATTTTCAAAACTTTGGAATCACAACAGCCCCATTGAACAGAAACACGCAAAAAGGACTTCAGGTCCTCTTTAAATGAAAAAAGTCTCTATTTTATGTGGAGAGTGGTCCATCTATTCATACAGCTATTCCTTGTAACATTTAAGGATATTTTCTCATCTCAAATAAACAGCTTTATAACAATCATGACCCTTGTAGCTCTCTTGTTATTTTACCTTCAAAAAGCAGTTACCATGGCAGTTATATATTGCCTTTCATCTATTTGTTGCGCTTATGAATGAAAGCTCATTTCAAATGGTTACTTTTGTACTTTGTTCATTCCTTCCATTATCAAGCGATCTATTTTTCATTTATGCAAAACATTTTATATTACACAATGTTCCCACATCTAGCTTTTCGAATAAACATTTCCAAGAAATATTGAACTAAAAACCGTTAAAAATTCCCATTTTAGCGACTTTACATGCTTAGAAGTAGCAGGTAATTAAAACAGAAATGCATGGAGATATATCATCAGACAAGAGCACTCAGATCCTATGGGGAGATGTTCCTTGGATTCCAGCAAACTTTGTCTTCTGCAAATCTACTTTAATCATCCCTCGGCCAAATGCAATGTTATTCTTAAGTAAAAGAGAGTCCCTGGCAGGAAGCTGTAAGACATATACGTGTATCCCCAGCTAATCACTGTTCTGAAATTATAAGCTATTAATTATAGGCTGATAGAGATGCAGGAGATATGTCACAGTCCTTCAGGTGAATGTTTTTCAAATTAGACAGACCATTGAAACCACCTGCTAGGCTCGGTGTTGAAGGGCCTTGTGTCCCTCAACGGTGCACTGCAGTGTTAACATTGTTACCAATTTTCCTAATTTCTCCAGGGCAAATACTAATTAATGGATACAGTTTGCAGCTGATTAGCAGTAGTTTCTTCAGTAATTACATTCTCATGCTAACTGTTCAGAAGAGGATTCCTAACCCAGTTCTTATTTCACTGAAAGACTCATTTGTTTTCCGGATTGTTTTGGCCCTTGAGATAATAGCTCTTTTTATGTCTCCGTTTTTAGCCTGTGTATATCAAGCAGATGCTGTTAAGATTCTTTTATTTTCTATGTTAGGCTGCTAAAAACATTTTAAGCCACGATTTATGGGCATTAAAGGGGCAGTCTTGTAATTTCATTTCAACATGTTAAGATCCTAATTAATGTTGCAGCTTGAATTTGGGTTAATTTCGTTTTTCCCGATCTTGTATATTTAGTGTGGTTCAATCTAAACAGCTCTTGTAGCATGTTGGAAAGCCAGGAAACTATGCTGCCCTTACTTACCTCTTCCAGGCGACTTGTGACCACCAACAGCCTCTTGGATACACCAAGTGGTCAGGAAATCAGAACTTGGAACATGGTTAACTGCTGTTGGTGACAGGAACATTTTTCGCTGTTGGATTGTGTAGAGAGTATTAGTTGTCTTCAAAAATTAGGACCTCCTTTGTACACTGTGCAGAATTTTCTATTTTGATTGGACTTTCTCTTTAAGAAAAAATGTCTGCGAGGCATGCCTGATGTGGTATTATGTCTGAAGATTATATTAACATAGTATGAATGAAAAGTGATTTTAGTCCTTCCAATTCAGCCTGTTAAAGAAAATCATGGTCTAGTAGCCATAACTGATAATAGCATTACATGAAAGTGAATCTAGGCCACTTTTAAACTCCAGTAATGTATTTTTCATGACTACGTCCTCCGTATCACTGCTCTTACAGTAAAGAATCCCCCTCCTAAGGAGTTTTCCAATCAATTGAGTTGCATTAACCATTAAATAGTATTACTTTAACTTCAGATGTTCTTACCTCAATGAAAAACCTTTTAATATTGAGCAATTGTCTTTAAACCTTAGCGCTTACCGACGCCTTGTTTGGTGCTGCTCCTTCTATTGAAGACCAACCATCCAAACAGGTTTTTCTCAAAACTGAAATCAGACAGGTGATGGATCAGATACTGAGAGCAACCAAAGAAGGAATGAGGAGGCGCTCTTTCCCAGAGGCCATCCAAACTCTGCTCAGCTAATAGAATAGTGATAGTTGCTTATCCACAATTTAAGATGGGGCACGTGTTACTGTATTGTACTTAGTTAAGCATGCCAACACCTAGTTAACTCAAGATGACTTTGAGCATTGTCTATTACTTTATTGTGCTTATGCTTTAGTATAAACATTCCTGCCTTGAACCCTTGGTTTACTATGTGACCTGTACTGGTTAGTTTCTACTATGTAGCACTTAAATGTATCAATTGGGACAGCCGAAAAATACATTTCGCTGCATGTCATTTCATGTATGGTTATGTATGTGACAAAAAAAGCTTGATTTGATTTGGAGAAGGTGTTCCTTTTTAGGCGCCCAACCGGAGATGAACTTATGAGTATAGTAGGTGGTAGAGTTTTTTAGGTTTATTTCTTCCCTACTCTCTTACTGAACAGACTTCAAGATAAGGTGTAGGTTTGTTTTAACCCTTTAAGTGCCAGCCTACCTAGAGATTGTGTCACCCTCTGTTGCCAGACCATTTTTCACTGTTTTGCACTATACAAGTTCAACTGTGGTTTTTGAAGGGATTTCCATATTGTTTTTTTCAGAGTCTGTGCTTTAACATGAAATGTTATGTTTCTCATTTTTTTGTGTATTCTCAATAGTTTAGGGTAAAATATGTGCAAAAAAAGATTTTACGTTTTTCAATGTATGTGTGTAAAAGCCACCTTTCTCCCAGTTTCAACCGTACCACATAAAAGGTAAAATACAACTTCTATGCGCACCCTGCAGTCTTTAGGGAAAAACAACCTTACATTGAAATTCTATGTATGAACACACCTCAAGCTTTCTAGGTGTACCAGGCGTGTTGATGTGGACACATTTATTTTGGAAGTAATCCCTCGAGGAATTATTTGGTTGCACTGGATCAAAGCCAGAATCAAATCCATGTTTTCCGAATAAAACAATAAGCAAACAAGAAAACAAGTTAACCCTGAAAAAGTGATGTCCCCAGAACAGAACAGTACCCAAAATGCATAGGTACTGTCAAGGAAAGAGTTGCCAAACTCCCCTTGTTAAAGCATGTGTGTACCTGTAATTTTACTTGAAAATTTCAGCTCTGCAGACAAAGTGCGCACCTTTTGCGTTTTTCAACCAAAACAACCCTTTACATTTGAATTACCCCCAACAAACCATATATTCCTTGAAAGTACACACATTTCTATGCATACCTAGCTTGTTGCAGTGGGCGAATCTTTCTGGAAGTGATCCCTCAAAGAATTACACGCCTCAAGCTTTCTAGGTGTACCAGGCTTGTTACTGTGGGAACAGTTTTTTGGGAGTAATTCCTTGATGAATTATTTGGTTGTACAGGGTTTCCCTGAATAAATGAGCAGAATAAGAACACATTTTCCAAAAAAAAAAAAAAAAAATGAATATGCAAGCAAGAAAATAACAGCTAAATCTGAAAGCACAAGGTCCCCCAAACAGAACAATACTCAACATTTATTTTATATAACAAAAACACATTGCATTTAAAAAACCCATTTCTCCCAATTTCAATGGTACCACATATGTATCCGTATCCCCCCGTTCCTGCCCAGGAGACCCCCAAACTGAAACGAGCACTTTATAACATTTACGAATAAAATACAACTATTTTCCACATTATAAAGGGTTAAATAAAAAAAATTGGCATGGGGTCCTTGTCAGACCCTGAGCTTTGTGAACTGGTATAGGGGGGTCTCATGGACCCCTTACCAGTTTACAAAGGGTTAAATGTAAAAAAAAAAACATGCACACAGCAAGAAAAAATATTTTATTATTGTTTTTATTTTAACACTTACCCCACAACCATCCTGATCGCTCTGGCTTCTGCTCTTCTTCTGCTCTTCTTCTGCTGCCTTTTTACCTAAGTTATGGTACAGTGCTGGTGTGGTAAAGTGTTAATTTAAAAGAAAATGACATATGGTTGCCCTTCCTGGTGGGGGGACCCCATTTTTGGGGGGATTGGCGTGGGGGCCCCCCTACCCAGCATAACCAGTCTGGGGACCAGCTATGCAGGTCTTGTAGACCAGGGTGCAGAGGCCAGCTTTGCCTTCATGGCCCCCAGGCTCTTGTGCCCCCCAGGGAGCTGGGGGTTAATGGCAAGTAACCCACTAGCCGCAGGTGACTTGCCAGACCCTGAGCCTTGTGAACTGGTATAGGGGTCTCATTTCATTCATTTCACAAAGGATTAAATGTAAAAAAGACCCCACACACCAGAGTGAAATTACCCCATTTCAGTCAGTGATCCTGTCCCACAGCGATCCGATGACAGATGTCAGAGGTGATCAGTGCAGGTGGGCTGTGGGGACAAGAGATCAAGAGTCCCCGGTCTTCCCATCTGCACTATATATGTACTACCGGTATCTGACATGCTCATAGCAAGGCCAGAAACTACGAGGAGCAGATGGCGTCATCCCGCTCCTCCCACAAGAAGGCGGGGCTGAAGACAGCAGCCAGTGTCATCAGAAGCGGTGGGAGGGCCCTATTCTGTGCCCGCTCCTGAAGGCTGAGGAGCCCTGGGGGGGTGAATCGAAGCCCTCCCCCCCTTGTTGAAGAGGAGTCCTGGCCGGAGGGATCGCGGGTGCAGATGAATAAATAACTTTTTTTTATTTACCTTTTTTTTTTTTCTTTTTTGTTGTATAGTGGAAGCTGGGGGGCCTATTCCGGGCCTTCTCCAGGTGCCTGAGGGGTTCGATACCTCTCAGGTGAAGAGACAACCTGGCTGGATCGAGTAAGGGGGTTAGGTGAGTTTTTTACTTTTTGTAGTTTGTAGTTGTTTTGTAATAGTTTTAGTTTTCACTAATAGTGTTACAGGAGCTTTTTCCAAACAATTCATCACCAGGTGTTGTGGAATGACAACTCATTCCTTGTTCCCTCTGACATTTAGAGATACAGAAGGGCATGCCTGACCTACTGAGTTACATGATATTTCCTGTATTTTCATTTGTTAATAAGTAATATTTTGACCTTCAAGGTAAATCCAGTTCTCGTAGTGGCATGAGATACACTTCCTGTGGTGCCTACCTACTCTTCTCCATTCATTGATGGGTTAGTTAGTGCATTATTGTTATAACATCTACTTTGCATGAGGCAAGAATATTAAATATTGCTCAATTCTTCAACACCTCTAACGTTACACACTACCTACTCTTTTAGTACATTCTTTTTTGGAAAAAAAGCTAAGCCATACAAAAGATTTTCAGATAAAATCCAGCCACTTGACCACTTATGTCTAGGGAGTTATGAAATGTAGACAAGCAAGAGCACCTGTCATAGTGGCAGCTGTACTGTAATCCTAGCATAGGTGGGATTTTAGCTGCAATTTATTGAAGTTATGTTAGGAACCTAAATGATATCTGTTGGTCTTGAGGGAAGGTTTTGTACAAGCGTACATGGGTGTGGTATAATATTTTACCTGCAAAACATTCTTTCTTGCTTAAAAAGTTGCCACAAGGCCAGTGACCTACTCATTTTGGGAACATTATTAATTGATCTGCTTGGTGGTCCATGGTTGTAACTGTGTGTTGCTAGAAGATACTTTGTGTAACAAGGTCGAGGAACTAAATGTATAACCTAAGGCAAGGTTACAATTAACTTTTTTTTGCATAAGTATAAGGTGGGACATTGTTTCACAGTTTCCCCTCACCCTTTACAGACTCAAAGCATAACATGTATTTGGACACCAATTGACTAGAGGTTCACTCACCTCCTTCCACTTAGGGCATCCCAATAGGGGTTTCCAAGCAAGTAAAAAATTAGATTACGGCCCGAACTTAGGAAGCAAAATTAGTATCTGGTCTCTTGTGCTGGTGTTGCGACTCATATATATTTGACAGAGTTTGGGTGCTCATTTAACTTTTAACTTTCGGATCATCCCAAATAAGCATGACCCAGCTATAGGGGCGAGAGAGGGTTTTTTGTAAAGTCAAGTAAATTACGTAATTCTGAGAATTTTGTATTTAGCTGTTTGGTTTGAGCTGTTTGTAATTTTATTTTTGTTCACTGAAATGAGTAACTACGTATATAGGGCTATGAAAATGGGTTCCATTAATGGTGCACACTATATTTTTTACCATTTTGATTATTGATTCAAGAAATAGTTAACATTGAAGCTGAAAGCTACCATCATAAGAATTAAGTGTTTACTTTGTAGTTTTATTGAAAATTGTGCCATTGATGTTACGATCATTCTAGTAATTGGTAATTGCAGCTACATTTCTATGAACATGTATGCTGCTGTGATTGAATACCATGGATAGATTTTCAGCCACGGTATTTTATGCATAAAATATCATTCTATTGGAGTGGAACACAGTAATTACATTTCTAATGCAGGGTGATGTGCTGCATATGTTCAGATTTCTGTTTATCTGAGAAACACCATTTATCTTTCTCCAGTATGATGATGGATGACTAGAAATGTTTGTGATTACTTGTTCATTATGATATGAAAAATATCAAATTCCAGATTTGCTCAGCAAAACATTTTCTTTTTTTCTATCTCCCCTATTCTCTTTCAGTTTGGAAATAATAACAACTACATGAATATGGCAGAAGCCAATAATGCATTTCTCGCTGCAAATGAGGTAGGTGTACTTTTTATCTCTTCTCATATACATCTGTTTGCTTAGATAATTTAGCAGACGGAGGATAAATAAGATTGGAACTCTGCATCTGAATTGTGTTTCATGGAGCACAAAATAAAGTCTTTAATGAGAAAGAAAATAACCTGACAGTACTACATTACCACTCAATTTAGCTGGCCATAAGGCGGATACTTGCACAGCATACCAATATGGCCGGCACTTGTCTAATGGGAAATCACTGTAAAAGCAAGTGGACCTTTTTGGCAATTAGAAACATGGATTCTTTTTTCACATTTTATGGCCTTAGCACTTTCTTGTTTCAGAAAGTGAGTATTGAACGTAAATACCTTTTTTATAAAATATTTTCTTATTGAGGTTTTGCCTAATACAGACATTACCAAAGCATGCCCTGTTCTTCTGACTATGCCGTGTTAGCTGCATTCACCACTAGTTCAGGGTAGCTGGGCAAAGAATGGCAACACTTGAGCAGACAGATTTTTCCCTCGAACACCATTGAAATCAATGGTATTTCTTCCAAGATTTTTTATTTGATTGAATTTTGCACAGATATCTGGTATTTGCTTTTCCGGACTATTACTTTTATTGAAGAATTTTCCACATTTTACAGCATGTATTTGAATGATATTACAAATGCATTGGTTGAAATGAAAGGAATGTTTACATAAATATGCCTATAACACAAAATAATTAAAGGGTTAGTCTAGGCAACTACACAGACCATATAATCGCATTGCCCTTAAGCTCCTAATGTTACCCATGTCTTTTTTTTTTTTATCAAACAAACCCACCAAAGCAGAGAAAACGTATTTTGAATTTTTTAATTTTTTTTGAAATTTCCAGCCAATGGGTGTGGCCGCTTTCCAGTACAATAGCAGGCAGCAAATTCATATCAGCATACTTTGAATACAAATGCTGAAATTTACAGGCAGCCATGAGGGGCAGAATTATAGGCATATGATTGGTAGTCCACTGCTAGGGGAATCAGTGAGAGTGCCAGAAGTCAGTTCTAAGCTTCTGCTTCTAGTTACTGCTGTGAAGTTACAGGAATGGACAGGGTCGTGCCCACTGGCTGGAAATTTCAAAAATGAATGAAATCTTCAAAATAAATGTTCTCCACCTTGGGGGGGGGGGGGGGGGGGTTACTTTGGAAAAAAAGCGGGTAACATTAGGAACTGCAGCACTATGTGATTATATACCGTATTTTTCGCCCTATAAGACGCACCTGCCCATAAGACGCACCTAGGATTTGGGGGAAGTCTGCCTCTCGCAGTGTGGCAGACAACGCGGGAGCGCCGGGGACGGGTGAGTTTTTTGTTTTTTTTTTTGTTTTTTTTTTAATTCTTTTTTTTATTTTTTTTTTTTACATTCGCCCGATAAGGCGCACAGACATTTTTCCCCCACTTTTGGGGAAAAATAAGTGCGTCTTATAGGGCGAAAAATACGGTAGTTGCCTGGACAGTCCATTTAAATCTTATAGTTATTTGAGACTTTGGTAGTAGATAATTTCAGACATTAACATATGTTCAAGTTTATACATTTTATAGAATATAATAGGCCAACTATTTTCTGTTACTTTGTCTCCAGGCCCTCCAGGTTAATTATATAAATAGTAGTGATGAAGCAACTCCTTCCCCCTTTATTCAGTTTGAATTGCCAGGTGCACACACCGGATTCAGACACAGAAAAAGGTTCAGTTTGTCTGGATTTCTCCCTGTGTAGTGTAACAAATGGAGGCTGGCAGCTTTCCATGTGAGTATCTCTCTTGCAATGCAATCATTGTTCCATTGGATACTCAAAAATAGAAGTAGGAACCCCAGCCAGAGAGGTGCCTTAATGTGACTTGGGGTTTACACGTGTAATTGTATGCAAACTAAGGACCCTGTTTTCTTTACATTATTCATAAACCCGTTTGCTGTCTATTCTAAAGCAATAAGAGGATTAAACTGGCCTGTTACTTTGTTCCCAGGCCCTTTTGTAAATAATATAAATAGTAGTGATGGAGCAACTCCCTCCCCCTTTACTCGGTATAGTAAAACCAGAGCAAAGTTAAAATCGCAGTTGTCGTTTGCCTCTATTAATCACAGCTATTCATTACTTTGGATGATCACACACAAGGCATTTGTGTTGTGTACACACAATGCTATTGTCTATACCGGGAATACAATGAACAAGCAGATTTCAGGTCAGTTTAAGATTTGTGGGTTTCGCCTTTAGCAAGGCTTAAGCAGTAAACATGCATCAAAAAGATTGGACAATTACACATATTTGTTACAAAATCCAGATTTAGGAGTAAATTACATTTGATATTGTAAATGAAATAGGAACAATCTCCACACATTTTATAGTTGAATTGCTGATCAATTGGACAGTTTGAAAATTAGCATTCCGCTCACTTAGCCCATCTTTTCTATGGCCATCAAGACTTGCTTAGATAATCAAATAATGTCTGGCATGGGGCCCAGCATTTATTTGTTATAATGACCACTAAACCTCCATCTGTAAGGAAAACATAATGTTTCATTCTGGAGAATTTCTTTCTACATTTGAAGCGAGCATTGATGAAAAGTCCGCTGCTAGCAGCTGTTAAGAGACAATTTAATTCCAGCTGTGATAATTCACCGTGGCAGACATAGACTGTTATATGTTGATACAACAACCTCTCCGCATTTGCATTTTTATCAAAAGGAACAAATGTTTTCAACATATCTGTACAGATGGCATTTAACCATCTACACCCCGTTTAGTGTTCTTTTTATTTTCTGTGTGGCATTTTTATTGAAATACGATGTTTTCTATATGCCACAGCACTACTAGTAGCGTAAACTATTTTATTTTTGTACTAACTACGTGTTTACAGGACTGGTTGAACATTACAAAAAAAAAAATGTCCAAACTGATATTTAAGCAAAACAAAAAAGCCAACTAAAAGGGATGGATAAACTTTAGGTCAGATTTGTGATGCGTATTTTATGGCTCATCTTGAAGGGAAGTGAAAATGAAGAGCTCCAGACATGACATATTGAAAGGCATGTTCCAGCTGGCTATTTAAAGACCAAAACCCACTGAACTTGTGAAATACATTTGGTCAAAGCCCCTGTCGATTCACCATTCTTAGAATGTAGAACTAGTAATGGATATTTTCGCTCTTCGAATCCTCCTGGAACACTTTTTTTTTGCTGTCCCTCTCTGTAAGATGGAAGGCGATCAGTCATTGCATAAGTGTGGCAATTGATTTATTGCCCCACACAACAGTGGCAATCAATGTAGGAGGCGGAGCTTTACAGCTAAAACAGGCAGCATTATCTGGCATTAAAGTGAAGCAGAAGAAGTGAAAATTGGCAAAATATACTCTTCATGGAGGGAGCAATTCAGTTAAGAATGTGGATCTTGGTCCACTTTAACCCTTTAACTGCCAGCCTACCTGGAGATTTTGTCACCCTCTGTTGCCATTTTTCAATATTTTGCACTATACATATTCAACTGTGATTTTTGAAGAGATTTCCAGGGATTTCACAGGAAAATTATATATTATCTAAAATGTTCTTCTTTTTTGGCCTTGTTTTACTATCTTATGAATATTTTTGGGTGAAATATGTGCAAAAAAATAAAAAAAATCTATTTTTTACAATTGGTAGGTTTTTTTGCGCTTTAGGGAATTTTAAGATAAACTACTGATATGCGCACCTGGCAGTTTTTCAAGAAAAACAACTCTTTAGATTTGAAATACCCCCCAAATTATCACACCTTAAACATTCTAGGTTTACCAGGCTTGTTGACGTGGGTGCAGTTTTCTGGAAGTAATCCCTCAATGAATGCTTTGGCTGCACAAGGTTTTCCTAAAAAAAATGAATAAAAAAAGCGGAATCAAACACATATTTTCCTAAACAAGTAATATGCAAACAAGAAAAAAACTAATTAAATCTGAAAAAGGAAGGTCCCCATTCAAGTAATTTTACTTGAAAATTTCAGCTCTGCAGAAAAAGTGCTCACCTTGCATTTTTTCAACCAAAACAACCCTTTACATTTGAAATATCTCCCACAAACCATATAGTCCCTGAACACACATCAAGCTTTCTAGGCATACCCAGCTTGTTGTAGTGGGCCCATCTTTCTGGACGTAATCCCTTGAAGAATTCTTTGGTTACATAGGGTTTCTCTAAAAAATGTATAAAAAAGTAGAATTAAAAACACAATTTTCCTAAAATATCAATATGCAAACTAGAAAAAACAAGCTAAATCTGAAAGCGAAAGGTCCCCTGAACAGAACAATACCCAACATGCATAGCAAGCTTGTAAATGCCAGCCTTGAGATTGAGAGGTAATTTTTCACTATGTTAAAAATAAATAAAAATTGTTTTTTAAAAATTGTCTCATTTATTTTAAATAAAAATGTAATTTATTCAAGAAAACCATATTACATGTGAAAGTCCCATTTCTCATGCTTAAAACCCTTACAAATTAAGAAACATGCCATGGATTCCCCCTTACCTGGCTTAACCTTTACAGGGACCCACTATGCAGGGCGCAGGTGCAGAGGCCAGCCTCGGTGGTCCTCGGCCCTGGAGGCTACGAGCGCCTGTAGCTTTTGCAGCCCCGGGCTCTTCTGCCCCCCTCCGGCTTTTGGGCAGGCAGGTAATGGGGGAGTGGGGGGTTAATGGCAAGCCACCCACTAGGTGACTTGCCAGACCCCGAGCCTTGTGAACTGGTATAGGGTTTTCATGGATCTTACCAGTTCACAAAGGGTTAAATGTGAAAAAAACACACATCAAAAAAAATATTTTATTTTTTTAATACTTCCCTCCAATCGATCCACCCCTGAACACTGTGTCCCATGAGAGTCACTCTGGTTTCTGTTCTCCTGCTGCAGCTTGAAGCCTTTTATACTTACTGAGTGATGGGACATAGAGGTTTCATAAAAAAATGACATAGGGCCCCCCTCCCTGTTTTAATGGCAAGTCACTCGCTTGCCGCAGGTGACTTGCCAGACCCTGGTCTTGTGAACTGGTATAGGGGTCTCATAGATCCCTCACACACACCATTAGAAAAAAATGACATTTATTAAATAAAATGTTTTTTCTTTACTCACCTCCGATCATCAGCTCCTCTGTCCCTTGCCGATCTTGATGACAGATGCGGTGATCGCTGGAGGGGTGGTGGTGAGGCAGGGGATCAGAGGACCTCATGCCCCCCCCCCCCCCCCCACCTATCTCTCCAGCGATCACCACATCTGAAGATCTCAGACCGGGCGGGATGGATCGGCTAGTGGTGAAAATGGTGGTGGCGATGGCAGAAGCAGAGGAGAGGGCCAGTTGGGCCCCCAACTGAAGACTGAAGAGCCTGGAGGGGATCAGAGCTCCCCCCCCCCCTGTGAATTTGTGTGCTATTGTGGCTGTGGAAGCGTGGGGGGCTATTCTGGGCCCTCTTCTGAAGCCGGAAGGGGGGATCGGAGGCCACCCAGGTGAAGAGGAGACCTGGCTGGATTGATTGAGTGGTCACAGGAGTTGTTTTTTTTTGGGGCCCATAGCAGGGGTTAAAGCCAGGCATGTAAAATGTAAGTGGCTGGTGTTTAAATGTAGGAGAGGCAGCCACGTACATTTTACATGGCTGGCGTTAGAAGGGTTAAATTAAATTGATGCCTTTTCTGACCCTTGATATGTATTTTTTACTGGCCTGTATGCTATATCGTAACATTTGTCATGTCCTGTTACATTTTAGGAAAGCACTCTCTGCCTTGTACCATTAAGAGAGGGATTTTAGATCCCTTTAACCCCCCTATACTACCTAACATGGGTCTGTCCCTAACCAGGCTTATGACAATGTTCTGGCACCCTGGTGGACCCAGGTTCTTTGTATATAGCTTCAAGAGGTGTAAAAAATTTGCATGGGCACGTCTACTTACAGGGTTTCTGGGAGAAATTCTATTATCTTTGGCTTGAATGCCCCATGCAAATCCTTTAGGAAAGCACTGTCTGCCTTGTACTTTTAATAGAGGGCTTTTAGACCCCTTTAATCCCCATTTACTGCCTAGCATGGGTCTCTCCCTAACCTGGCTTATGACAATGTCATGCCCCTTAAGCAGTTGGCAAACAGCAAACAGGTCTTTTTTACAGCAGTTATTCAACATTTGAAGTTATATTTAATTACAAATCCTATTATTCAATATGCACATAAGGTGTTCTATTGTATAAGCTAGAAAAAAAACAATAGGTCTACTCAAACCTTTGCCTTTTAATTTCTTTTAAAGACAGAACCTTGCCAATGGCAAAACATTTGACTTTTCAGTTTGTACACCTAACACGAAGAAATAGATGACCCAGTAAAAATTTCCTTGTATGACATTGATCAATAACTTGATGTCATTTTGGAGACATGTTGAAGAGAAACTGTCTGTTGTTAAACTAAATGTCATTTTCCAAGAAAGCATTTGTAAAGAAACTGGACTGAATTCCATGAAATAGGATAAATCCTATGATCTGGATAGTACAGAGCAAAGGTTATCCATCTTAAACCCACCAGTTGCAAGCTTATCCCAAAGTTTTATTATTTAATTGATTTAAAAACTCCACAATGTTAATTATATATATATATTATATCAACCAATAAACAACTGAAAATTAATATCTTCATGAAATCATGAGGAATATTTGGGTTACTGTACCAGGTCATTGCATTGCTTTGTTTGACATACAGTATTTTTCTTGCTTACCGATTTTATAATGACAACCAGAAACAGCAAGAAACATTATCCCTTCCTGCAATAAAGGTACTATGAGGCTGTAGCCTACTCATTTAGGTACTATTTATATTTTATCACCCCCTTTGGGGGTACATGGGTGAAACTTCTTGTCAATGAGGATATTTGGGGTTGAGTACCACTGTTTTATTAATACGTCAATACAACAAGCAGACACTCCCATTCCGAGGATGGTGTGAGAGATGCCCAATGAATAGCAGACTCACAATAGTACTGTGGTTTAAAGATAATTATGTTAAATCATTAAATTCAAAAATACAAAATGTTAGCCCACATGGCCAGTAAGCATACAAAAAGATACAGGGGGTTATTTAAGAAACAGCTTTAGAGCGCCGGCGCTGCTTGTGTGTAGTTTTTTCATGAATACGGGCTTCAGCGCCGGGTGCTGGACGCACTTAACTGGCGCTACCTATTGCTCACTGCAGCGTTGTCCTGTTGTCAGATGTAGCTTAGCCTTGGGCACTATGATCAGGAAGAGCGCTTCTACAGTGCCCTGCACACATCACATTTATCAATGTTGGACAGGATAGTACAGCGCCACTTGTCCACCTGCTAAGCTAGGTTATAGCGCCGACACCCGCTTACAGCGTCTACTAGCGGTCGCTCTAAGCGCCGCTATATAGCCTTAACCTGACACTGCTGTAAGGCACTGCACACCTATAGAATAAGCCACTAGTCGGATGTACTTTTCAGGAGGTGCCCTGTATCTTTACTCAGCGAACAGCGTGCTAGGGGAGTGTGAGGGGAAAATACAGTATAAAGCAAAGATTGTTTTTTTAATGAGAGACAAAAAAGAACATTTGTTATTAGAGTAAGGGGAAACGTTAAGAATGTCACTTAAAACAACAACAGTATGAAAATTATCTTTTAAAAAGATGCTACTTCTAGTTGAACCCCAAATACTGTCAGCATGGGGCATCTCAGATAAGGAGGTCTGGCTGCTCGGTTCTGCCTGGCAAGCCTGTTAGCGGGCCTACTGATATTTACCTCCTCGTCAATCTTGTTATAGGAGCTAAATGAGAGGCCACCAGAAACCATTTAGGTTCACTGGATGGGACTACTCATCAGTATGTACTGCATGGCTAACCTGTTCCAGCATATGGGGGTGGTGATTTTTCCACACTGCATATAATAGTGAATGGGAGGGGGGTGCCACATTGTCTATAAAGGGAAATGGGAGGGGGTGCCACAATGCCTATGGGGATTGGGAGGAGGGAATGCCACAGTACCTATGGGAATGGGATGGGGGAAAATGCCACACTGCCTATGGAGAATGGGGGGTGACATATCACACTGTTTATAATTGGGAATTGAAGGGGGCATACCACAGTGCCTATGGGGAATGGGAGGGGGCGTGTCACACTGTCTATAATAGGGAATAGCAGGGGGAATGCCACACTGCCTAGGGGGACTGGGAGGGGCATGGCACACTATCTATAGTGGGGAATGGGAGGCAGGAATGCCCCACTGCCTATTGGGAGTGTGAGAGCGACATGCCACACTGCCTATGGAGATTGGGAAGGGGGCGAATGCCACACTGCCATTAATGGTGAATAGGAGGGGGGCATGACGCTCTGTCTGAAATGGAGGGATTCTCCACCTTGCACATTTTTTGGTTCTTGAAGGGGATTAGTGTTTTAGCACATTTGGTTCAGAATATTATTTTTTCCTCACAAAAATCCCAGGTGCGTCTTATGGGCTGTTGCGTTTTATATGGCAAACAGTATGGTAAGTTACTCTAGATTGCATACTTTAACACCTGAAATATTAATTGAAATCATTTTTCAAAGCTTTAATTACAGCGATAATAATGAAAACACGTTAAAAAAGCCACATAACAAGAATGAGTGTTTACCCGTTTTGTTAATGTGATATGTTAGATTTCATTAAGCAGTAATGGTGTAGCAAATGAGTCACAAATTACTGTTGCATCTGTTAGAAGACCAAATAAGTGTCAGATAACTGCAAATGCAGCCACTGGGTTATGTTCATTAGCCTACTGCTTCTGCTCATGGTGGATCTATCTATTGTGGATAGTAGTTTGAGTTTTTGTTGTGTGAAATATGGCATTTTTTTCGAAACATCACGAACCAAAAAAATAAAAAATAAAAATAAAAATGTGGTGGCTATTACGTAAATGAAGCTTGGCATAAAAAGTGAGCCACCCGTATACATTTTTCCTATAAACTCACAGGGCTGTAATCACAAGCTGACCTCTAATGACAGCTGACAAGTTGTATACACAATTTTCTCTTTTAATTGCAAATATTTCTATCGCGCACGGTTATTAATTTCGACCATCATTAACAAGAATGACAACATACTGTAGAGCTGCTAATGAGAGGTAAACTGTTATCTTTCCCTGTTGACTAGCATTAAGCTGTATTTTGACTTTTGTCATTTCAGTTTCTTAAAGCGGACCTTCACTCTGAATAAGAGTCTATCTTATATGTTTCCCACACCCTGTACATACAGATTGCTCACATTAAAAATCATCCTACCTGCATCTACTGCATGTTATGAGCCTTTAAACATCCAAGATGGCGGCTTATGGAAGCCGCCATCTTATCAGGCAGCCTGCAAACAGGAAGTGCCTCCTGACTGTGCTGCTCTGCATTCTGGGATTGCTGACCGTTACCTGACCCCAGCTCTGCTCTGTCTGAGCAAAGCACAGCTATAGCCCGGCACCCTGTACCTTATCCCACTCTCCTCTCCTCAATAAGTGTGATGCTTCTGAGTCAAGATGGCGGCGCCCGTATCCTAAAGTCCTGAACAGATTTGCAGCCCAGTGGGGGAAAGAATAATAAGTTAGTGACTAAAAACGTAAAATATATTAATTTTAGATGCTGGGGAATCGTTTTTTAAGAGTTTGGGCTTTTCATTAAATCACACTGAAGGTCCAGTTTAAGTAACAGATTTGTAATACAGGCTTTATCATTATTGTTTATAAGCGACACCATGGGGGTCAGTTCAGCACCAGGTGCAAAAGTATACTTTGGTGTAAAACGTGCACTTTAGGTGAATATTAAAGCAGAAATGCAGTGGTTCTGAATTACCCCCTAGGCAGACAATGAATTACCCCCTAGGCAGACAATGAATTACCCCCTAGGCAGACAATGAAAGTTAATGGTACTTTTTACTTCCTAAAAAGGAGTTTACATTTTCCCATGGTTATGAATCGTGAGTGCAGTGGTGCCCTAGGCAGATAATGAGAGTCAATGGAACTTTTTACCCTATAAATAGAAATGCACTTTTTTGCCCCTGGTTTTGAATCGGATGAGTGATTCAGCACGGGGTCCAAAAAGTACACTTTAGAGCAAACTGTGCGCTTTAGGTGAATAATGAATTTAAAACAAAGAGGTGCAGTGGTGCTGAATGACCCTCTAGGCAGACAATGAAAGTTAATGGCACTTATTACTCCATAAAAAGGAGTGCACTTTTTGTCTATGGTTCTAAATACGTTGAGTGATTCAGCACCAGGTGAAATGGTAAACTGAGAACTTTATCTGAAAATAATATATAAGTGACCTGGTGCTGAATCACACCCTAGGCACAGAGTAAATGGGAGTAAAGGGCACGTGTTACACTATAAATTGGAAAGCACTTCTTGCCCCTGGTTTTAAATCCAATGAGTGATTCAGCACCAGGTTCAAAGAATACACTTCGTAGTCAAATGCAGACAATGAAAGGGTTTTTGCACTTTAAGAGAAGGGCTCTGACACCCAGAAAGTGCTGGTCTGGCTTCCTGGACAGTCCTGCCTTCCTGTTCTCAGCTCTGTGAACCTTGCACCTTCAAAGCTCTGGATTGTTTACCCGTTAGTAACCTTGGTTTTTGAACTTTGACTCTGCTCTCAGACTTTGGCTTTGGATTCAGACTTGTGCTGCCAGTACTTGACCCCTGCTTGGGCTTAGTGTTTGAACTGTGCTTCTAGCCCTTGACCTTGATCACGGCACCGGACTCTCTGCGCTGTTTCCAAGCTGTGTCTCCTTTGCTGCCGTGCCCAGGTGCTGTCACTCTGTACTGCTAGGTGGATAACCCGGTGTGGACAACCACACTGCAGTCTGTCCCTCCTTGGTGGGGGGGGGGGGGGGAGCTCCAGTGGATACCAGGGCACATCGTAGATTTTGGGACCTGGGGGGGTGGGGAGCTCCAGTGGATACCAGGGCACATCATAGATTTTGGGACCTGGGGGGTGGGGAGCTCCAGTGGATACCAGGGCACATCATAGATTTTGGGACCTGGGAAGGCTGGGTGTTCTGTGGCTCCACCTTCTTGGCCTCTACGGGCTTACGCTACCTGATAAGTAGTTTCATTGTGGCCTCTTCATTGAACTAGGATAGTAAGATGGCGTGTCCCTCAAATTTTGCACAGCTGCTTTAGTTTTCAGGTTCCAGGCTTTTCATAAATTTGAATCCCGTAACAGTCGCACGGCTTACCAGTAGATAATATGTTGGGTGCAGTGGCCAGTGGTGGTGCCTTTTCCAATAGAGGCAGCACTCCAAAAAAATGATTTAAAAAATGCCCATATGTTGTGTACTATTTATCATAGTTATAGTTAATCTTGTAGTTAATATGGATGGAAAAAGACATATGTCCTTCAAGTTCAACCTAGAGACGGGGTGGAGGAAAGTTTTATATTTTTACAGACAGCTTTTTTACAACAGCTAATAGTAACTGTAAATGTTATTTCCTTCTAAAAATAATGTGTAGAATCCTTCTTTGCAGCAGTAAGCCGTAACTAGCTTCTGTGGCAGGTTATTTCACAGAGATTGAATCTTTAATAAATCCAAGATTTTTGTGCAAAAACAACAATTCAATCCATTTTGGGGTACAACAAAACCCCTTGATTGTGTGTTCTCTGAAGCCCGAAACATTGGATATAATTGTTGTTTTTGCACAAAATGTTGAATTAATATTGCACAATATATGGACATCTTTGAATTATTTAATGGAGCTCTTTTTGCATACTTCATCATAAATTTAACAGCTTTTAAAAAAACACAAGGATTGCATTTTCACTGATAGGTAATCTATATATATAACACTTATTTTTTTACCAGTAACCATGGTTAGAAATCTAAAAAGCACAATGCATTTAGATTTACTGCATTGTGACCCATAAGATAACCTCTCCTGCCATAGGATGGAAAATACAATACATTTCAGTGGGCAAGCATCAACAAAAAATTGCCCTGCAGTAGTTAAACTGCTGTGTGTACTTTATCCTAACCACTGTTTAAACACTGATACCTAAAAGTCTGATGTTCTTATCACCATCACTGCTTGAGAACCGTGTATGCTGAATAATAACAGTCAATGTTCCATTGCAACAGAAATATAAAGAACAATTCAACCTTTTGATTTTCCCTGCTTTAACAATTCAAAGTAAATGGCAACGGTTAGGGTGAATGACTGCATTAAATGCATAATGTGAGCTACTCTTTGTTGCTGTGGCTAGGTATCAATAAATACACAACTTGACATATGTCGCTAATTAAGTACACATTAAAACACTATTAATGATGGTACACTATTAAAATTAATACCTTAATTATACCTTAACCTTTAATAGGAGAAATCAGAGCATTAAGCATAAGCAGCAGATTTATGTTAAAGGGATTAACCAGACAAATACATGGACCTAAGGGTCGATTCAGCACTAGGTGAGAAAAGTCACTCCTTTTTAGAAGAAAACTTTCTCTCACTTTCATTGTCCACTTTCGGTCTGATTCAGCACCAGGTGAAAATTTACATTCGGTTACTGAATCAGCTCCAAGGTGGAAATTAAAGTGGGAGAAAGTTCTATTCTAACGAGAGGAGTGACTTTTCTCACCAGGTGATGAATTGAGCCTCATATCGTCACATAGCCCTAAAGCTCCAAGTGCTCCTCCATTTTTTTTTCAAATTAAACCCCAAAAGAGTAGTTTCCATTCATTTTGTAAATTGACATTTACAGTCAGTGAGGCCACTCCTCAGTAGAATGGCAGGCAGCATGTTTATATCAACATACTAATTACAATGCTGCAATACACAGGCTGTCACTGGAGGCAGAGTTATAGACCACCAGTCGAGCCATATGATTGGTGGTCTACTGCTAGGAGAATCAGGGGAGTGCTTTGTTTCTGCTTCTAGGTTCAACTTTCAACTGCAGCTGTGTTTTACATTTTGCCTGGACAGTCTAACTCTAACTATATGAATAAAATTACTTACTATTTTTTTTTTTATCAAAACAAAGTAAAATTATTTACATTTAGTAGAATATAATATACATGAATAAACACACACACACACACACTTATATATAGCGATCTAGCAATACCAACCTTAACCTACCTCTGATCTTCTCCGGTCCTCCACCCTGGTTACCTCCACCCACCTCCAAGACTTCTCGCGTACCTTACCACTCGAGTGGTAGCAACCAAGAATCAACCACTGCTCTGCATCAACCTCCTCCTGTCCTCCACCCTGGTCACCTCTGCCCACTCCCAAATCCAGGGCTTCTCACGTACCTCACCACTCCAGCTATACCAACTGAGACGCAAACTCCACTCTGCCTCCAACCTTCTCCTATCCTCCACCCTGGTCACCTCCACCCTCTCCCGCCTCCAGGCCTCTCCACTACTCTAGAATTCCCTTCCCCACTCAATTCAGCACCTTCTAATACTCCAAGCTTTCAAATGCACCCTCAAAACTCATTACTTCAGATAAGCATATGACCTGTTTTAGATAACTCTTGAGAAACTTCCACTTTGTCTCCACCACTTATCCATTAGACCAGGGGTTCACAACCATTTTTCATCAAGTTTTCTATGGCAAGTACCACCTGAGGCTGTCTTTCAACTAAAACCATGGTAAATATGAACAAAACAGCCATTTAAATTGCATAAAATATAAAAATACACACACAATGAGTTTTCGTGGGCATTTGGAAAGGTTTTGTACTTACCAAGCAAACCTGGCTTGGGTAAAATATAGGTGGCCGAAGATCAGATTGGTATCTTGGCTATCACCAGTGGTACTTGTACCACTGACTGGGAACCCCTGCATTATTCTGCATGTTCATTAGAGCTCTTTCTTCTAATGCACCCGGTTTTATCTATTTTCACTTTAATCTTTAATCTGTAACATCTTGTTTGCAACAGTCTGTACTACACGTTCTACCCTGTCTATAACTACAGATAAACATTAATAGCAATTATAATAATATAAATACATAATTCATGTGTAATATTTCATTTTAATAGACTAATGAACTAGTAGTATAGCACCAAAAAGTTATATATATATATATATATATATATATATATATATATATATATATTATCTAATCTCAAGAGCCAGGGACTCTAACCCACTGAGAGATGAACTAGGAAATAACAAGACTCAAAGTCTCAGATTGAGGATTGTAAACAGAGGCAGAGGACAAAGCAGTGCCGTTGACCAGCTCAAGGTTTAAGGTACCGACGTAGGCATCCTGTGGTTTGTTAGACAGGTGAAGGAAGTTCAACAGTTTTTTTTAGGTTATGTTTTATTTGTATTATGCTGGTGCACCCGAACTTCCTGAATATGCTGTGAAATCTGTGAATGCTAAAACTCAGAAAGGAGCCAAGCAATATATATATATATATATATATATATATATATATATATATGCCACATAAATATATATATATATATATTTATTTATACATACCAACCATTGAGTTCCATTGTAAATCCTGTAAAATTTTCAAAGTCTACCCATTCTCTACGTTGAATCCATAACTGATACTTTAGCTCCATATTTAGCATCGTCATTTGTCACTCATGCCAGCAAGCTCTCCCTAATGTTAGTTTTTATCTGCGTCGGTGAATAGTGGTGACAGCTTCAGTAGGCATGTTGGCCATTTAAAAAGAAAGACTGCCAATATGCCTCTTGCTTTGAATGGCTAAATGATGATGGGACTTGTTTTTTATGATCTCTTATACAAAACAGAAAAATGGGCAAAGTGCATTTACCCTTTGTAATCAATCATCAGTTATTATCCTGAATACATTTAGCTGATGCTAAGGGAAACCTGAATGACTTCCATACATTTAATTATCCTTATCAACCACTATAATATATATATATATATATATATATATATATAATATTTTTCTCCATATAAGATGCATTTTTTTCCCCAACAGTGGGTGACAAATGTGTCTTATCGGGCAAATAAAAAATGAAAAAAAAACCTCACATGAGTTTCGAACTCCCTCGCCACAGCCATCTTCCGCCGACCTCAACACATAGAAAGAAAGAGAAACCTTGTTCATCGCCGTCCGTTGTCGCCACTGCTGCTGCCTGCCACCTGCACATAAACGCATGTGTTCCCTGGGTGGCGGTCGCGCTGGCAACCAGCTGGGTGTGGCATGTGACTTATGCCAGGTCACAGGCCACACCCACCCGGAAGCCGGAACTGGCACGATGGATGCTTGTTTATGTGCAGGCCGCATGCAGTGGAGGCATTTGAGATTCCACACACACTGCCTGTATTTGGGATGTCACTCATGCTGCTTGTATTTGGCATTCCTCACACACTGCCTGTATTTGGGATGACACACACACTCTCCGTAATGTGGGGTCTGTAATAGGGTGAATAGGATGGTGGTTTTAGCACACCATTTGGTTTAGAATATTTTTTCTTATTTTCCTCCTCCAAATCATGGGTGCGTCTTATGGGCAGGTGCATCTTATGGGGCAAAAATACAGTCTATATGTACATACACCATATAATGCCCCAAGGTATGTTTTTTATTCAAATGAAAAAGGAAGGTTCTTAAGTAAGCGATTAAAGAGAATATAAACACTTTCATGGTGGTCATATGCATGGACAGCAATTATATTTTAGGGGGGTGCTATTTAACTGGAACATCATTGAAATTGTGGGGTGGTCAAAGTGCATTAAAACTTTGTAATTTGTTGATTGCTCTTTCATGTTGCCCTTTACAGAAGCTTATTGGCAATACACCACCAGGGTCTATATTCAGTTAAAAAGCAGCATAATTAAAGGTTCTTTTTAATGACATATTTGGACATACTCGAATTGTAAACTTGATGGTGATATTCTTACACTAGATGTGTTTTAAAGGTTGAAAATTAAACAATTGTGTGATAATAAGATTGCTGAAAAACCTTATTAAGGTAAAAAAGAGAATGGTGAACTTGTGGATGGGTGGTCTGCTAATTCCACAAAGTAACATATTAATGTTAAACCGGACCTTCACTATCATTTATTGAAAAGCCCAAACCTTTAAAAAACTATTCCCCAGCATCTAAAGTTATTATATTTTAAGTTTTTAGTCACTACATAAAAAAAGGTTTCACCTGTAAGCCAATCCGCCCGCCTCGACCTAACTGACAGGCTCCTTATGGCGCGTGCCCGCTGCCGCCGCTGATGTATGTGTGGGTGGGGGTGACAGGTGGAATACAAAGAAGATGTTGGCGCATATCTTTGAAATCCGAAGGAAACCAAGAGGCATTTAGAGGGGGAGAAAATGGCTGCAAATCCGAGCTGATTGGGCTTCTGCTGCAATAGCCAAAATATAAAGGTCTGAACACTTGCCAGGCCCTACCACTTGATTCAAAGGAGACATATGATGTACAAGGCAAACTCTGAAGCATGACATAAACCCACATAAAAGAGAAAAGGTAATTACAGTACCTTCTCTCCCCTGCCGCAGCTCTCAGACTATTCCCGGTGTCATTGTTTGATGCCCTGCCCCTCACATCAGTTACAGTGACCCTGTACACTCCCTTCAATCACTGCTATGAATGGAGGTGGGTATGGACAAGCACTGTGACTGGCGCGAAGGAGCAGGGTCATGACCGACAGTGAACGTTAGTTGTGGCCCAAGAAATTCTGGGATGCATCCTCACTGCACCCATCGTTCTTAGAAACCAGGACGTTTCTGAGCAGGGTACTGGCCAGAATATTCTTCAGGGGAAGAGAAGACAAGGGGCTTTTTTTATTTGAGTTTAGAATCCCTTTAATATGGAAACATTGAAGGTTGACCTCAGAAAAAGACCACATGGTCCATCTAGTCTGCCTGTAGTTAGCCTATAGTTAGCTAAATATGCTCAGCACCCCTGGTTTTCAAGAATTGTGGTGCTGCTGTATAAATCAAGATGCTGTTATGTATATTTTTAAGCCCACAGGCACATCTTTTTCTTTATTGTAGCCTGGACAATCTATTTAAGTTAGAATGTGCTTACTTTAATGTGATGAGTTAGATATAATGTCTAATAATTTTCCAACCGGGTCCTCCACTTTCAAGACATCCCCATTGAGGAGATTTGGTCCTGGTCTTTAGACATGTTCTCTGTCAACCTGGATAGCAACACAGTTGTCTGTGGGTCCATTTTAGAAGCTTATAGGCATGAAGACCATGGTCACATCTCCTCCATCAATTCTTAAAGCTGTGGACTTATCCAGTTCAGCTGCAGTGGATATAAGTTTAGTATGTTATTCAAATTTTCTAAGCTACAGATGCCCTTTAAAACCATTAAAAAATATATCAAAACTAATACTATGTTCTTTCTGTCTTACAGACATTTCACACACCGAGTCTTGGTGATGAAGAATTTGAGATTCCACCTATAACCCCACCTCCAGAGACTGACCCTGCATTTAGCATGACAGATGTTCTTCTTCCATTCCAAGTTATGGGTGAAGCTCTGGCTGTACAAGGGAGTGAATATACCCCACAGTTTCCGCCCCAAAGTCTCGACCTCCCTTCTATTACCATATCTAGGAATATAGCAGAACAGGATGGGGCATTACACAGCAATGGGATCACCATGGTGAGTACAGAATCTAATTTTCCATTTTTCAAAATGATAGCATTTTAATGGTATTTAGCAGAGATCATGATTGGCTAGCTTCTACATAGACATACTATGTTTTTATACTGTACAGTACTATTAGCCCTCTATGCCTTTGTTAAATTCAGTTTAAAAATAACAATCTTTTTCACCTGCCAAGGAATTTTTTTTTGGGGGGGGGGGGGCAGTGCTGTTTTAGCTGTGCAGGCCCTAAGTTGGGGCTCACAGTGCCTCTTTCTTGAATACAGTTTAAAAAAAATCTATCTTTTTCACCTGGCGGGGAATTTTTTTGGGGGGGGCAGCTCTGTTTTAAATGTGCATGCACCGTCTCTCACTAAGTTGGGGTCCTTGGTGCCTCTTTGTGATTGGCTAGCTTCTACATAGACATAACATGTTTTTATACTGTACAGTACTATTAGCCCACGGTGCCTCTTTGTTTAATACAGTTTTAAAAAAAGCAATCTTTTTCATCTGCCAAGATGAAAAAATGTCTGGGAAAGGAAGAGGTGGGAAACAAGGGAGGAGAGGAAAAGTCATCCCTGCAATTCTCTCTAAGGATAAGGATGTTGGTGCCTGTACCAACACTGTGGTCAGCAGCCATGTGCCCAGGCCCAGTAAAAGTAGCAACAGCCATTTTCCCAGGCCCACCCATAGTAATAGCAGCATACATTTGCCCAGGCCCTTCACTGCTAGTAGTAGCAGCAGGATAATTATGTGGTATTAGTAGCAGAATCAGCAAGCCAGAGTTGTCCATTTCCTCTAGTAAGCATGTTATTTTGAACAATGCATTCATTGTGGACTGATTGACTCGCTCTCGCTCATCTCAGGAGGAGGAAGACTCTGACGCAATGACTTTGAGCCGGGTTTAGGCGGATTCGTCCTCCCCTACAGCTACACGTCACAGTATAAGAAAGCCTTTCTCTTCCACCATCTCTCTCTTTACTGCCCACTCCTAGTGGGGCACCAGCTTTTCTCAGCAGCCTGGTTGCTATGGATAGTGATGAGGAGAATTTGTTTGATAACAGTTACCCTTTGGAGTGTGTTGTGGAGGTGGAAGCAGTGTAGAAGGCGCATAGCTGTGGGAGTGGTAGGAGACATGGACATATTGCCAGTAATGGACGTGGTTGTTGTGTGGGGGGGGAAAGTAGACCGTGATAAAACATCAGAACAGGGAAGTGGCGGGGATCAGGAGGAGGAGTATAATGATGTCGTTTTTGACAGGACATGGGGGCCAGGCAACCAGGAAGGGGCATCATCTTCTGTACTTCTGTCACTGGCAGCTATTGCAAACTCCAGAAAAAAGCCTGCCAGAGGAGGAGCAAAACCAAGTGGACATTCTAGATCTTCTAATTTATAGTATATGCTGCCGGTTTGGCAATTCTTTTGTACCTTCCCTGGAGAACAAAACCTAGCATAGTGCCAGATTTGCAAGCAGAAAGTTAGCCGTAGCCAGATATTTCCTTCTTCAATTTCCAGGAAGCCAGTCCTGTTGCTACCCCTCTAAAAATGGGATCATTTTTTAAGTTCTTGTTAGCTACTGCCAGTGCTAGGCCTACACAAGGCCTACACAAGAACCAGAGGTCTCCTGTCCTTTGGGCTTTAAAATCATCTGTGCCTCTGCTAATGCTACCACCACCAGCACCCCTACTGCCATCTACTAACATCAGCCCTACACAACCACCACGGGTCTCCTGTCCCTCTGCCTAGTCTTTAAAGCGGACTAAAACCCACTGAACTGTGAAATACTTTTGACCAAAGCCATCTTGCCAGCTTGTCATCTCTGCCAAGTCTGCAGTCTTGACAGCCCTGCTTCTGAAAATCCTAGTCCCAAAGTCAAAATTGCCTTAAAACTCTGTACAATCAACCTTAATCACTAGCCAGAAGTAGAAATTAATTAGTTGTAATGATTCTTAGTCAGAAAGCCGTTTGAATCATAGCACCATTGCAAACTGTTTCAATGCTCTGCAGGTGGCTACCCATAGAGCTAAATAGAGTTACAAAGCATCCACCACACACACAGCATTCATCTCCTCCATTACCTGTTGATTCACTGTGTGTCTAATGCTGTCATGTTTTTCTGAGGCATGTATCTCAGTTTGGTGTGGGCTGTTTATAGCAAATTACAACATTATTTCTGACATCCTACCTTGTGTGGAGAGGCTAAATCACACAGGCACACTGCAGCCCAGCTGGGAACTTTACATCAATCCAGCCAGCTAGAGAAAGATATTATCTCCTACTAACATTCTATGTAGCCGGATGGGCTAATCAGAAGGAAGCTGACAGTTCAGCTGCAGTGTGTCTGTGTATTGGCATAGCCACAGCAACTAATCTGATTTTCATAACTACCCCTGTGTAGAAAAAAAATTGGTGCCCCATCTCGTGCCATACAAGAAACATAGCCATGCTTTTTGGGTGCTAATCAGCTGGGTACAGTGTTGCTGTTTTTTGTCTCTGTTCACTTACTACCACAGCAGATATATAATGTGTTGTGTAAAATATAAAGATGACGCATTCCTGGACCCTCTGTCTATTCTTCATGCCCCACAATTGCCTCAGCAGCCTGTAAAATGCTTATTATATTGAAAATATACTAAAACAAATCAGAGATTTAAGACCGATAAAAAGTAAAATATATTTATATTAGATTTCAGTTTTGCATTTTATTATAAATTAGCACAATGTAATTTGTACATATAAAAATGTCACCACAGACGATTAGCATATTCCATTGTTACAGCGTACTCCAGAGTAATGAAGCTTTTCTGTGCAGTTTTATAAAAAAAACCTCAGGGGTCTCCAATTCTTGTGCACTGTGAAAAATGAAATGAATAATAACTATAATCATTGCAGCAAGCCACAGAATCTAACAATGAAATAAAGCAACATTTTATAAATACTCATTGTCAATTAATTTACTTTTTTTGTGGAAAGTACATTTTTCCAAAAGCATTTTTGGATTACTCAATTTTACTAATCCTATGCCACTGGCCATCAGTGTCGTGCAGTAGCACATTCCAGAGGATTGCAATATATTTATAGAAGTAAGAAAGTATAAATCCTCTGTGCTCCCTTTTGTCCCTTTTGATTGGGCTGCTGTGTGAAGAAGACACTACTGTCTGCTTTACCCCAGACACAGTTGCATGTGAGCAGCTCAAGCCATGCCCTTCTCTCTTGGTCAATACTGAGCTGTGTGTAACTGAATGAATCATTGCTGGAGAGCACCGAGGTCACTTCTGCACAACCAAGGAGCCATATGGATGCCGTTAGAACACATTAGCAATGTGCACCAAAGTGGTGGGTTTTGGAGAATTCATGACGATGGCTTGCTAATCATCTGATTGGCTGAGGCAGAGATGACACTCCACATCCCTGAGCTCACAGGTTTAACCTCTGTACTAATTCAGCCTCTTCAGATGAGAGGATCACAATCTTGTAGTAGCTAAAGGACTACTGGCAGCGTTCTTACCTGGGAGGTCATAACTGCTACTTAAAGTTCTGCTTTGTGGGGGGAGGGGAGCTCGCCCTTGTCAGATGAAGGATTCTGGGATTAGTAGTAAGCAGCTATTCTAAAGGGTTTTTTTCTCAAGGCCAGGAAAGTCACTCCTACATTAGCAACACAGATCCACAGGAATATATAAAATACTGGAAACAGCATGATGATGAGTAAATCACAGGTATGGGGACACCATCCTAACACATATGTTTATTTTACATTCCAAAAGAGGAAAAGAGGGAGGGAAAGGGCATGCCGGAAGAGGCTCTGTTGAGCATATCTAAACAACAAGTTAGGTTGGTCTCCTTTGTTTTTACTGCCACTAGGATTACCATTGCCCTCCTCATGGAAATCCAGGGGTATATCTCTGGGTGATGTCAGGGCAAGGAGACTGGATTATGATTAATGAGTGAACTTTGAGCATTCAGTGTGATATAATTTTATATCTGAGAACCCTGGCTATCTTCCAAAAGGAGATGATGGGCTGACAGATATATTGATGTGGATCTCCCTGCCCTACCTCACTGGATTTTCCATAGAACAACGTGCTTTTGGCCTCCCTGGGGGGGGGGGGGCAGTTTCTGCTATCTTATGGCCACATGGTTCAAATCACCTATGGATGTGTATATGTCACATGGTGGTTTGTGTAGGGAAACAGAAGGGATTCACACTTGATTTATTATAGAGACTTTCCCACCTTCCCCAGAGTGCTCTTTCTCTCCCTTCTTTTTTCTTCTATTTTCTTCCTTTCCCTTTTCCTATTTTTTCTGCTGGATTACTTTTTTTTTTTCTCCCTTTGAGATGATGTTTAATTGGCAAAATTAAGAGAAGGTTTTCCAATATGAGGATTCTCAAATATAGGTGAAATTATGGGAAATAAGGAAGAAGTAGAATAGTAGAAACATTAATATAATAGTTAAGACCTTTATTGAAGTATGCCGTCTTTTGATTGTAAGAGCTGTTATTGTTTGTGTATCGAAAACTAATAAAAATTATTGGAAACAAAAGAGGAAAACAATAAGACAGAACACCAAAATCCTGACAAAAATTGAGTTTTAATTTCCTTTAACCATGACCCCAAATATTTATAGAAATTATCCTTAAAGAGGACAACAACCCACCCTACAGTCTATGAGGCGCCAGGGCAGGCATACTCGCTAGCCCCAGGGCACCCCAATTGTGGGTGCCCTACTCCTCCCCCCAACCTCCCAGGTCCTAGTCCAATGGCACATGCGCAAGGAGCGGCCACATCCCCACTATCCCTTTAGCAGGGCACGTGCCTGTGCCAGGCATTTGTGAAAACTGGAGTGTACTAGACGAGCTCCTGGATGAAAAGTGTCAAGCGGATCTGAGTGCACTGATTGGATGAGCAGCTGCGCATGCGTCGTAGGACCGGGAAGAGGAGAGTTTGTTCGGGTGACCTGGGGGGTTTCATACAGCGGGGCACCCCCAGGACCCAGAGTTTTGGTCCACTTTAAATAATCCTGGATTTTGGTCCACTTTAAATAATAATTTGAGATTACCTCACCCCCTATGTCCAGTCCAGAAGCCAGGTGAAACCACATCCGCTGAGAATCATGGTCAAACTTTCTGCCAATTTTTAAGCTTTTACTCAAAGGTAAAATACACATTAAAGGAGCAGTATTGCGAAATTGTATAATATTAAAAATACATATAAAAACGTCAGCTAACCAGGGCTGTGGAGTCAGTAGATAAATGTTCCGACTCCGACTCCTCTGTATTAATATGTGAATGTATTTTATACATTCCTTGAAGGAAAGAAAGGCAACATACATGTCATTACTTCTAGCAGAGAGAGGTAGTTGGGCAGAAGCTGCCTTTTCTTTTCTGTGTGCTGATCTTCTGCTGAAGATAGGGCAGTGGGAGGATCCAGAAAGGGGCCTTTATTATAAAACATGATTTCCCTAGTAGAATCCCATAGTCATGTTTAAATTTTTAGCTAACAATCGAAGTTTACAAGTTTTTATAGCCTTTTGCTGAATGACAGCAGTTTTTCCAATGGTACAGCTTCAGTCTTGAACTATTGATCCTCCATTCCCTTCACTTATGCAAGTGTCTCTAGTCCTGCAAAAAACATATTTACTTAATCCCTTATCAGTGAGAGGCTAGGTTACCCATGGGTTCCCTGTAACAGCAGAACACAACACTATGCAAGTATTGCCGCTTCTAATTGTGCGTTGCGTGCCATATAGTGAAGCACATGAAAAGCACGCTTCTTCACGGTCACGTAACGTGTTCGTTTTGCGGTTACGTGAGGCACTGCATGCATTGGTCTTTATTCTTACAATAGAGAAGTCATTAATTATAACTTTTTGTGAATTGGGACATTTAAACTTGCTAAATCAAAATTTAGTAGGAGTCGGAGTCGGTGCATTGTTTGCCGACTCCGACTCCAGGTACCCAGAATTTCCTCCGACTCCTCGACTCTGACTCCGACTCCACAGCCCTGCAGCTAATGAACTCAATAAAAATCCTGCCAAGCTTGTGGTTTTCTTCTCCTGGTAGGAAGAATATCCAGGGGTGACAGATTTAGTGTATCAGGGGTGACAGAGCCCTCTTCCTTCCATTAAAAAAAATTACAAACAAGCCTGGCTGGATATTTCTTGATGCCGGGTGTATAAGTGACCGCTCCTCACGCCATCCAGCATATTTATATGCGTTTTTATCATCGGTCCATTATTTCGCGATAGTGCTCCTTTAATGCCGGAATGCATCACACAGGTGATAAATTAGTGGAGGCGTTTTTTAAGCTCTTAGGCATTACAAATAAGATGCAGTCTATTCATCAGCAAACATCCCGCACCTTGAATTCATAACCGTTTAAATTGCAGGAGTTTACAATTATTACAAAACACCTTTGAAAACATTGTTCTGCTCCACCTAGCAGAACAGAAAGACGTCGATACGCAAAACCAAGCCTTGTTATTGTGTACAAATGAAATGTACGTAAGCTAATCATTCTTGCACTTCACCTTTCTCCCGTATTACAATATAGAGTGTGGCAAGAACAAAAGGCAGCCATGAATTAATTTACACCTGCCTTCGTTAATTCGCCAATTTATTATCTTAGATTGTCTGGTCTTTTTGTTTGTTACACAGTTCATTAAAGTCTCCCAAATCAATATTTTGACAGCTCTTAATAAGATGTCTATTTGCTCTTACTAGTAGGCCAAATATTTATCAATGAGCAGCAAAGATATCAATAAATTAGTAATTTAGTGAATTGATTGACTTATAGAAGGTATGCAAGCAGAATTGTGTTCTGTGGACCATAGTAGCCATTGAGAATATTAGAAATATGGTAGAATAGTAGAAAAGTGAAAGTGATTTGCGGGGACACTCAACGGATGACCTTCGGGTGACAACTTTAACAGAGTTGCAAGCCAGTATGTGGAGAGACCCATGTTAGGGTTAATATAGGGAGGCTAAAGAGACCAAAAAACCCTCTACTTAGGTAAAGGAAGAGAGGAGCTTTCCTAGAACGGAAAGTATTTGCACAGTACCCATTACAAGGACAGATAGCATTACCCACCTATCCTTGCAGCAGGCAGAGCTATGCAAATCATGTCTTTATGCAAATCATCCAAGGCCCTTAGAAACCCTAAGGGTGCAATGCCAAGGATTAGCTTTAAATTTACACAGCCAAACACATCCAACTTGTGGACATGTGTTTGGAGCTTTAGGCTCTCATCAGCACTAGGGCGGATGTTTCTGGCTTTATGGGGAGTGAGACTTGGTGAGTACCAAGAGGGGAAATTTTAAAACACAGAGAGACAGGAAAATATGGGAATGCAAACTTATAAAAAAGTTTCATACCCTGCAAATCCAACTTAATACTCACTCCAGCTATATCCCACGATATCTGAGGAATTAAGTGAGTTGTCAATTCTTGTTTTTTTCCTGACAGGAAACAGACAACATCATGATATAAATGGGGACTCTTCACGTCTGACTTATCTAAAATGTATGTATTGGTTAATTGGCAGAGAGTGTTTTCCTAAAATTGAAAGTATTTGCATGGGGCATATAAGCCAAGGATAATGGAATTTCTCCTAGTATTCCTATGCAGTAGGCGGGCCCATGTAATTGAATCCTTTCTGGTACTCCAAGCCTTATCCCCTCGTGTCATCGTCTAACTCCAGCTTTTGTGCTGACGAGGGTCAAAACATGTGTACACATGTGTGAGTGGATGCTGACATATATTCTTATATGCTTTTCCAGAGCATTGCACACCCTGGCGGTTACAGGTGCTTTGGATATAGCTTTAAGAGACATAAAGGAATAATTGGCATGGGCCCTCAATTTGAACAGGTATCGCCCAGCAGCGTACCCTCCATTCCTGTTTACTATGCCGATCTGACATCAGAATGGCTTAGTGAGTATTGACTGAATCCATGTGCACTGTAGGAATTTTTATGGGCAATTCCCAGGACTTTGATACAGCAGGAGAACGAGTGATTCTATCCTTCTGCCCCAGACAGACATGGTGGCTTCCATCAATATAGCTTCATGTCCCTTAAAAGAGGTGTATCGCAAAATTGTGTAATACAAAAACCACATAAACAAGAGGAGGGGTTACCTATACACCCAAACCCCGGCTGAACTTGTGGTTTCTTCTCTGATAGGAATAAAATCCAAGGGTTCCAGGTTTAAGTATATCAGGGGAAACAGGACCTCTCCCTTCTTCCTTAAATAAAGTTCTGGCTGGATATTTCTTGATGCCGGGTGTGTATATATATAACAACCCCCCCCCCCCAGCCACCCAGCATATTTATAGGATTTTTATGATCCGGCCATGTTTAACACACTTGCGCCATTCATTGCAATAAAGGGGGCATGCCGATCTCTAGTGCAATGAATAAAGTAGGTGTGTGGGGGTGGAAGGCACAATGGAAGCCGCTGCTGGAAAATGGAATCACTGTACAAAGGAGCTGCAGGGAATCACCCAACCTGCATAGAGGAGCTGCGGGGGACAAAAGGTGAGTTTAGGCTGTTTTTTTTTTACCTGGACTATCCCTTTAAGCAGGAAGTTCTTTATAAACCGGAAAGACAAAATCTCATATGTCTGTATTATCAATCTGACTTATATGTCCTCTCAGTATTGTTACCTTGTTGAATATTGAACACTGTATATTTACAAGGCTTATAATACAAATTGCACTGTGCTATTCACCTTCAGTGAAAATTAGGAGATATCCAAGTGATAAAAGAGACAAACGCGGTATGAGGAGGTTTATAAGCCATATTGTATATCTTTGTTGTGTGGTCTACTTGACACATTCACCTATAAACTTGAATGTGCAATTGCCGGAGGTACCGTTAAAAATAGGTTATGTCAAAGTTCTGCATTGCTTCCCTCAGGGTTTTGTTGGCCAGATAAATAATAATATTTTTGCACTGCTCCTATATATTTCCCAGTGGTAAGCTGTTAAAAATCAACCTATTTTAGATCTTCACAGACCTGGTAAGATCTATAAAATGTATTTGTACTTAGGCATTTATTGTGTTCTTTGTTATATATTTAACACTTATGTCTGTTTAGCTCATTGAACAAGGAACAAACATCTTCCCTCATTATGTCTTCATTTCCAGGGCTTGATGTTAAAAAAAAAAAAAAAAAAAAATGTTGCCTCAGACTGGCCCACAGGTTTTTCAGGAAATCCCCTGATGGGCCCATTGTCGCCAAAACCTGAACTATGTATAGCTTATTTGTGGAAAGCCAAATGCACATACAAAGACAATACAATTTGGCAAATTTGTTTCTATGCGGGGGCCCTTAAAGTGGACCAAAACCCAGCGCGATCCAGGCCGATCGATTGCCTCCCCCGGGGCTTCCAAAATGCCCCACTGTGTGAACCCCCAGGCCGCCCCGTACACTCACCTTGCTTCCCGGTCCAACAGCGCATGCGCAATCTGCAGCCGCATCCCCGCTATGCCACTAGCAGGGCGTGTGCCCACGCAAGGCATTTGTGAATGACCAGAGCAGGCAAGCTCCCTGTTAGAGGGAAGCGGGAAATGCGGCGCATGTGCCATAGAACCGTGTAGAGGTGAGTTGAGCTCGGCGATCTGGGGGGTTTCACATGGTGGGGCACAGTCCGACACTACTTCAAATATATTCCTATATATAGAGCTAAGAGAGAAAATGTAAAGAGGTTAAAGAGATCCAACACCTATTAAAAAATCAAATGAATGTTCCCGTGCAGGGTCATCCCATAGACAGTCACATGGTCTGGTTTTGTCGGTAGCTGGAAACCTGAAAGAGGGCTTGAGACCATGTGACCGCTGGTGGCCAATCATGTCCAAGGAGGAAGTAAGATTTTCGTCTCCTTATTATTGCAAGCAGCAGGGGAAATTGTAATCCCCCCCGACATACTATTATTAGGTGCCTTTATCAAATGTGTGTTAGAGCCTTATAGACTTGCGGCCTTATTTATCAAGGGCTAGCGCCAGGTAGTGTCTGACGAGCGCCAGGTACCGCCAGCTAACGGCGGCTACCGAATCAAGTACGCCCGGCGGCGGTCACAATGACGCATTTATCACGCTAAATGAGGCTAGCGCCGGCGAGAGCGTCAGCTAGCGCGGGATTCATCATGTAGCCGACTGCAACGAACAGCGCCAGGTATGACCTGTCGCTCCCTGGCGCTCTCCAATGCATTTCAATGGAGCAATCTTTAAATATTCATAATTAATAGAGTTTATGTTTTTTGTTTTTTTTTAACTGTCAAAAATTCTGTGACCACTACGGCAATGTTAGATATATATTTTTTTTTTTCCTTAAAAAAAATATGTGCAGAATTGAGATTACAGGTCTGATATTCATGTATTCATATTACAAAATGTTTATAAAAACTTGTATAAAATTTTTACATTTTAAAAAAATGGTTGTTTGGGGGTTAAAAACTACTTTACACACATCGCCGCCAGCGCTCTGGGGTTTAAACAAGCAATTCACAGCGCGAGAAATTTTTGAGCGTGATCTGCAGCAAGCCGTTCGCTCTGGCCATTCGCTGTCAGGCGCACCCATACAACGCAGAACCTGTGAAACATCGACCCCTAACCCCGTATTCAACATTACCGCACACCGACTGAGTCGCTGTCAGCAAGCAAACCCCGGCCAAGCACAGCGAATACTAGCTGGCGCTGTGAAAATCACGCTACTGGCGCTCATCTGTCGCTACCTGGCGCTATTAATGAATCGGCCTCTTGGTCTGGATTGAATAGAAATTAAACTTTCCTTCTCATTTGGTTAATCAGTTGTTTGGTAAAAAATAAGTTTAACTTCGATGAATAAAAAAATAATACCTAATGCAACAATCAAAGCAAATTAGCATCAGGCTCTGTGACTTACAATGCTATTGTAGACATGATAGCAGCGCCAAAAAAGAAAAAGATCCCAGTGCTCCAAAACTGGCGCTATAGCCAGCAGAAAGAGGCTAAACGGCTCATTTTATAAATGCGGCCCTAAGTGTTAAAGTATTCAGTTATAAAGATTCTGCCTGCTATTGTACTCGAGAGTGTCCATACCCACTGGCTGGAAATGTCAAAAATAAATGAATACCTCAAAGTAAAATGCCTAACCTTTGGGGGTTAGTTTTGATTGGGAACCTTAGGGCTATGTGATTATATGATCTATGTAGTTGCCTGTATAACCCCTTGCTGGGGATTATTTATGACAATTAAAAGAAAAAACATTTTTTGCACTTTTTATATGTTATGTTGGAAATTCTCCCTAACAATCCAAAATTGCATTAGTCTTTCTATGTAATATGAACATGTGCATCTGATTATCATATACTAAATCATTTCTATATAAAGAAAAGTGTTCATATTGGTTACAGATATACACAAAGACGATAGAATAAGAGTACAGTCAATTGCTAAAATCATCTGTCTTTATGTTGCTTTATAATCATTTATTCTGTTCAGAAAGCAGCTGTACACTGTATGCCTATCTCTTTGCCTCGCCCGCAGTCTTTTTTTTTTTCTTCCTCTCTTTTCTTTATTTTTATATCTCCCTATAATCTGTCCGGCTTTCTGAGCAGTATTGACATCAGTGCTACATCAATTTCAAAAAAGTGGATTATTTTTACAAGACAGCTATTGTGACATATTGGGTCAGTCATAAATGAAAGATATTCATGCAAGCATGCAATACTTGTAATGAAGTCTCACTCTGACCTTCTGTATGATTGATTTGGTAATTTCGTTTTCTCAGGCAGTGCCTGAAATGAAATGAAATCATGTTGAACAGGTTTTTGAATACCCACAGTGCACCAGGAGAAAGAAAAATCGGCAGCCCCAGAGGCTTGCAAGTGAACAGCTGAACGATTTATCTTTGTGCTATTATAGCCTATGCGAGAATTCAACATTTTTTTTTTTTTTCTTATTTGGCTTAAGTACTTAATTCTGCAGGTAGCTCTAAATGGGAAAATAAAATACTGCTCAGATTTTAAATGACAGGAAAAAAAGTATGTGCATGGCACTGATAAAATATCTTGAATGGAACTGACCTTTCATGTAGCTGAAAGTTACTTGGGAATTTCGCCTTATAATTACCATATAGATTATTTTTATTTCTTCGCTGCAATGAAACACTTCTCAGAACAGCAGCAGTGATTGAATAGAAATTGAACTTGTTAACATTCTCTTCTGCTTAGTCTGCTGTTCGTAAAAAAAAAAAAAAGGTTAGCTTTGATGAGCCCAAATATTCTTTTTGCCTCTTGATGGATGAAAAAAGAAGATACAGGGGAGACCTTTTATCTTCCACTTTGAAAACCTGAGATTGATTTAGTAAATAAAAGAAAGCATCTGTAATGTTACTTGCTTATTCTCATTTCACAAAGTCAAATAACCTATGATACGCTCAAACCTTAGATAATATATTTACACATGTTTTTTGTACTAGGGATTGGAATTAAAACTAAATTTCAGGCAAACTGAGGAAATCCTCTAATAATGCAGAGATGTAATCGTTGAAGACTTTATCTTCAAACAGTCTTAGACATAGCATTTACCTTTTAGTGTTTTTACATTTTGATTAGGATCAGCATACGTAAAAAACCAGCAGCCACAAATATGTTTACCCAGATTATTTGTGCTAGGGATCAGAATTAAGACCAAATTTCATAATGGCATTTACAGCACATGGAAGGAATTATAAAATTCTAACACAATGATATCAATGTCCTGTGGACCTTATCAGGTATGAGGGCCCCTTCCAATCAATGCCGGAGAAGCCATAAAGTTGAGGGTAACATGAGCTACATATAGTGGGAATGTCCACAGTAAGATCCTTCTGGAACAGTCTTCTAGAAACAAAATAATTCTTGACCTCCCAAAAGGTCCCTAATAACCCTCAAATTACTCTTCTCTCTATGATCCCAGGATAAATATCATCCACTAAAAGAGGTCTACTTAGGCATCTTCTTACCGCTAGCAGATGAATGATACCATGCCACACTGGCACTCACAAATTGCCGCTATAGTGATAGAGTGGACACAAGAGGTGGAGAATATTAGAAGGATGGAGAGTTTTGAGAATGTGACACAAAAATACATGGCAACTTGAACACTCTGGTTGGTCTCCAGAGACTCCCCGGAGTTTCAGGCTCTTCGTAAGAATTAAGTTCAAGGAATTATCTTTGATGTCAGGATATGGAAGGTCCGTCCAATCCTCCTGCTCCTCCTTCCTATTCCCTTCCACATCCCTCTTTTTCCTTTTTTATTCTTTGTTCCTTTATCCCTCTATTATTTCCACATTTATCAGGATGTATAGCTGAAAAAAGTTTCACCGACATATAATTGATTCTTATACTTTAAACAGTAACTAATTTCAGTATATACAGATTATGCGTCCTCTTAGCCATATATTACATACGCCTGGATTGATGTGTTGTGGAATCTGTACATTCCTTTTCTATGTGCCCCCCTCTTTTTCTTGATGTTTCAAAACCAATAAAAAAACTGAATTTTAGACAAATAGACAAAATCATTCCATGGTCTAGTTAAATGGTCATTGTAGACATTACCCTCAAACAGTCCAGCACTCCTAGGCATAACATGTCTTCATTGTTCACACTTAAAATCCTGGTTTTGATAATTAGCATACATAAAAACAGCAGATGCAAAAATCGGCAATTGGTATAGAACGGATTGTATAAGTAAAAACTACACAGCCCTGAAATGTGTCATGTGACAAGTGGGTTCTTTGCCGATTTTCCATCTGCGTTTTTTACATATGCTGATTCAGACAGGAGAGGTACACCACACCTCCACACATGCTCAGTATACACAACTGGTAACCAGTGGTCAGGTGGTGCTGCAAACTGACAGCCTATTCTGATGGAATGTAGAAGTGGTAAGTACAGCCCTGGCTGGTATCTGGCTTGCAACAATGGGATACTCTGCAAATTGGGATGTCCCCATGTGGTAGGGGGGTGGGAAAGTAAACTCTATTTGACTTTATCTTCTCTATAATGTGCACCAAAAAATGATTTTCACTATCCTGGGTTTCAGGTTGTCCAGCTGTTTGAAACTCTACTCATTATACTTACCTTACCAGTGATCCAATAACACAGACGCGGCTCTCTTCCAGTCAGCTTTATGAGCTACTCATACATCATAACAGCTTAGTAAAGCTGAACAGGAACAAAGCTGCATGCTTACATCCATTTATGGCTGTGCGCAGAGGTGCAGGTTTGACAAATCAGGTTGCTCAGCATGTGGGTGTTCTTTTAGACAATAGGTCCAGTTCTGGTCCACTTTAAAACTGTAGCAATTCCCCATTTGCGGATGGGATTTCCCTTCTACCTTCGAACTGCCTCAACTGCCAGTGCCACAGGACTTCCTCTGGACACTATGCTGCTTAGCAATAAGGGGGCACAATGATGGCAACACCCAAATGTGACATGTCTTCTCTGAAAATAGACATGGTCAGGGTCCATTTTAAGTTACTGTACTTCCCAACCTTTTTTTACTTTAGGTACCACATTCTATTTTCTTATTATGCCACGTATCACCTGGGTGGTAGCAATGGGTTGTTGGTGACCTAAAATGGTGATACAAATGCACAAAACAACCATTTAAAGCACATTTTGGAGCAGTTTTCTACTTATGGAGCAAACTTAGATGACAGCAGATAATGTTGTTGTACAGATCATTCTGTAAAATTGCTCAGTACCACGTGATAGGATCTGTCGTACCGCCGGTGGCTCCCGTACCACTGGTTGTAAACCCCTGGCATAGATGTTTCCTACATTTATTGATCTTTGGAAAATAAAGGAAAAAAGCTTACCAAACATACATTTTACAGACACGCTTCTAACACACTATTCTTCAGCTTTTTACTGATGTACATAAAGAACAGATGCTGCAATTTACATGAACATCAAGTATGGTAATAAACAGCATGTGCAGAGGTTAAAGTACAGTGTCGAGCTATCACAATTATCCATTGAGTAGACTGAAAGCTCATCCTAATCAATGCTGAATTGAAGTCAATAGATACAGTATATATATATATATATATATATTGCTATCCTGATATAACGTGGTCCAATATAAGATGGTTTCTGATAGAATATGGTCCAGCCTTGGACCCCAATATATGACAATGCACTTATCTTCCATCTATGATATAACACAGTTCTCTTTATGGGTGAAACATGACAGCATATTGAGGTAGCAGTGCATATAATTTGTATTTATTTTATGTATATATGGTCATTGTATGCTTGTGCATAAATAGGAATTTTTCTTCAGCATTTAATCCCGCCATGCAGTGAAACAAAGGCAAGCAGAGAGTGCACACTTGGCAAGGAGTGGTGAGCTACCCAAAGCATGGCTCCCAGGGAGCAGCTAGGTGCCTTATTGAAGCTGGGTATTGAACCTGCAATCCTCTGGTCACAAGATCAGTTCCTTAAAGAGGCTTAAAACACTTAGTGGCCAGCCCTGGAATCTAAAAGACTCAAGGGCTGGCCGCTTTCCAGTCCCCAGGACATCCTAGATCGGGATGTCTTGCTCTGTGAAACCCCTGGCTCACCAGTAAACTCACCTTAACCAGAAGCTCCTGTGCTGGTGGCGTCATCCCTGGCATCCTTGTAACTGTGCGTGTTCCTGCACCCAGCCATTCAGATAGGCAGGAAATGGAGGCACGAGCACTCAGCAAGAAAGCCGGGGGGATATCCAGCTGGAGAACGTCACCTGGCATTCAATCAGTGATTTCAAAAGTGCCAGAGGGAGTAGCTTTGGCGGTGGAAAATCACGCTTGGATTTTATTCCTACCAGGAGAAGAAAACCACAAGCTTGGCTGGATTTTAGGTTCAGCTCAGTTTGGGTTTATGAGTGACCCCTCCTCTCATTAGCTGATATATTTATATGGATTTTTGATATTACACAATGTTGCAATAGTGCTCCTTTTGTGTATTTATTAGTTACGTTTTCTTGTCTTCCCAGTTGTCTTTTTTAGTGTTGGCATGATAGTTTTTGGGTAACAAAGAAAAACAAAAAAATGCCTCAACAAAAAGGAGCTTTTCTTTAGTTACCTAACATGAGATGACGGTCACAATCTTCAAAAAGCAGGAGGAAGGATGGCTTTAGTTCTTTTTGCTTGGGTTAGCATGTGTTTAGATAAACTAGGAAAACTAGGTCACCTATTTTAACTAATAGCTTGTATGTCAAGATCTTCAAAAAAAAAAAAATTTGTACTATAGGTCACTACAGCTTAGATCTTGGGAACGTCTGTCATATTCTTAACCACCCAAAAGCAAACATAAGATAAAATATAAGGAAACCAGCCAAATCATTAAAGGAGCAGTATCGCGAAATTTGCATTAAAAAAGATAAATAAATAGCCACACAATAGCTTCTAACATGTGTATAAATAATCTGGCGATAGAAAAAGGAAAAAATATATGCCTTTCTTTTAAATTGTATAATTACAATGGCTCAATCCATTTGCTGAATAGGGGGATCTGCTGGGTTGTATTTAGTGAGCTGCTTCATTTAGCCCACTGGTCTCCTAGCAACACTTTATCTCAGAGGCTGACACTGTAATCAGTGGTAACGGCTGTGTGTATGTGTGAGGTGCTGCTTTTGTTATGAGACCAGGTGACTCAAATGTGTAAAATCTATACAAAATAAACTAAACTGACTTAAAACGACTGAAATTCTTCTTTGAATAACTGTGCAGGAAAATCTAAAGGTATTAAAGTGGAACAAAACCCTGAGTGGCCGACCCTGAAGTCTATAAGACCCGGCCATTGACCTTGCCCCTTGGGCATTCTAAATCGGGATGCCCCACTGTGTGAAACGACCCCTTGATAACCACAGATCCCCCCATTTTTCTGGCGCGCTCACTCAGATAGTCATTTAGACAGGCCGGACGGCCAGGAAGGTTACTGCTCAGGCTCCCCATCTGCGTGCAAACAGAGCTGATTGGATGAGAGCCCGCGCATGCGCCTTGGGACAGGGAAAGGTACGTTTTCACAGGCGAACTTGGGGATTTCACATATCAGGGCATCCCAAGTCAGGATGCCCCTTGGGGCACAAGACAAAACTCCAGATAGTGAAAATCCTGGGTTGGGCTTTGCTCAAAACACACAAAGCTGAAAGAAAGATCATATGGAAAAATGTGTTGAGAAAAGAGAGAGAAAATGGTAAACTGAAAGATTCTGCAGCAGAGCCAACATGAAGGGAAAACTGTCAAAATCAGCTAAATGACTTCTAGAGCTTTTCTCTCTGTTTTAGATATATAAGTTCTGGCCAGGCAATGTTGCAATGTTGTTATCTTATGCTGGACGGCTGCCAGCACTGAACAGCTGATACTTTGATACATTGTTTCACCCCTCTCCTCAGCGTGGAACAGGCCAGAGTGTCGGGCTCCGACACTCAGAAGACATAAACATGAGCTATTAGTCTCCAGCTGCTCAACACACACATCATTTTTTTCTAAATTTGTAATTCTTACTCCAACACTTGCCTACATTCAAAGTACCATTTAAATATAAGTCACCAAGAAAAATTCGCGATACTGCTCCTTTAAGTATACTCTTGAAATCAGAGCATTTTTTTTTCTATAGAACCATCTTCATTCCATTGTCTTATTTGTTACGACTTGGAGAATGCAAAGAATGCCCAATAAATTAGCACCATGAAGTTCAACTTTTTGAAAAAGTTAATTCTTATATTAATGTATTTAAGCAGCATTATGTGTGATTTATTCAATTTATTTTTCCATCTGCATAATGTGATACTTTGAGACGAACATCAGCGCATTTGTTATTAAAAACAAAAAAAGTAGGCGTAACTATGCATAAGTATAATTTATCTTTTGCAGAACATTGTTAGGCATGTCCTCATATTTCTGGCTCTACTCTTTATGACCTTATATTTAGCTAACATGAGCGCATTTTCAATTAATACACTGTAGGGGCAATGTTGCCTAATGTGTTGCAGATAAAACAGTTATTTCAAGGGTCATTAATGTGTTTAATGCCTGGAACATTCTATTAAAACAAGCACTTATTATTTTTATGAAGATGTTTATTACTATGGTTTACAGCCAGGGTACTACATTTTGAAGGCCATCATCATTCATCTTATGTGAGGTTGTGTCTTGTTGTTGGGGCCTTTTTTTTTCCATCAGATCATTTGGATTATCAGCTAGCAGCCAAAGCAGTTTTTTTTTTTCAAGCTTGAATTGATTGATGCGGTGAAGTTACATGCAGCACAATTAAACACCTTGCCAGATTTACAGCAGTGATGCCAAATAACTATAAAAGTGAACAATGAGAGAAAAAAAAAACAAGAGCAGCAATTGTTTTAATGGAATTTATGCACATAAAATTATACGTGCTGCATAAACATTTAGACCTTTCTTTGCACTGTGTCTGAATGGAAATATGTTCTAAGATTATTTATTTTGTGTGCAAAATGAACTTTTCTGTTAAATTAAAGGAAAAATCATTGCTTGTCAGGTTTGGTGTTCTGTCTTGTTTTCCTCTTTTGGAATGTAAAATGGAGTTTTCGGATTTTGTCGCCAGACCTGTTTCCAAGTTTCTTATATTCCTGTAGCTCTATGTTGCTGCAGTGGGAGTAGTTTTCCTGGCTGTGAGTAAATCCCTTAGTATAGTTTCTGCCTACAAATCCCAGAAGCCTTCCACTATTACAGGTGAGCTTATCGGCAGCTTTGGCAAAATCAAGCAGCAGTAATGACCTCCCCAGGTGAGAGTGCTGCCAGTAACCCTTTGGCTACTGGAACACAAGACCGTTAACCCCTTATTTGATGGGGCTAAATTAGAGAAGCAAGGGTTAAACCTGTAAGACGGGGAGGCCGATTCATTAATAGCGGCAGGTAGCGACAGTTGAGCGACTGTAGCAGTATTTTCACAGCGCCCGCTAGTAGTCGCTGTGCTTGGCCATTGTTCGGTTGTTGATAGAGACTGAGTCGGCGTGCAGTAATGTTGAATACGGGGTGACGAGTCGCTATTTGACAGGTTCCGCGCTGTATGGGTGCGCATGATAGCGACTGGTCAGAGCGACCGGCTCCCCCCACATTCATCCAAAAATCACGCTCACAAAATTCTCGCGCTGTGAAATGCATGTTTAAACCCCAGAGCGCTGGCGGCGATGTGTTAAAAGTAGTTTTTTAACCCCCAAACCACCATATTTTTGGAAACCAAAAAAAAAATAATTTTTTAAGAATTTAGTAATATGAATACATTAATATCAGACCTGTAATATCAATTCTGCACAAATTATTATTTTTTTTTTTTTACCTTAAAAAGATTAACTAACATGGCAGAAGTGGTCACATAATTTTTCACATTAAAAAAAAAAAAAAAAAACATTAATAACAATTAATTATGAATATTTAAAGATTGTTCCATTGAAATGCATTGGAGAGCGCCAGGTAGCGAGAGGTCATACCTGTCGCTGTTCAAGGTCGGACGCTGGCGCTGTGGGCTGAGGCTGGAATAATGATGAATGAGTGGCTATATGGCGCTATCTCAGTCGCTAAGCAGGATCGGCTTGATAAATGTGTGATTGTGGTGGGGAGCCGGCGTTCTCGTGGCGGTGCCCGTCATTACCGGTCGCTCACCAGTCGCTACCTGTCGCTATTCCTTCATAAATAAGGGCCTAGGAGTGTAGTGTGTCTACTCAGCCAATGAGATGATTAGCAAGCTAGAGACAGCAAGTTTCTGCCAGGTACACTAAACACACACAGTTTGTGTACGTTGCTAGAGAAAAAGCTTACTTTTATAACAGAGTTGCAAACAAACAAATAACAGATATGCTCAGTACCTTGAGGACATCATTTTGGCACACAATAATGGAAACTTTTAAAAATGCCATTCAAAGTGGAGTTTTTCTTTAAATATGCCTGCTTGTGTCATTTAGTGCACTCGAAGCTTCCCAGAAACCCCTCTCAATCACATATTCATCTACCTTATCTTAGTAGTGTATACTGCTTGAGGTGCCTAGGTAGTAAAACCAACGGATTATTTTTACCAAATTTAAACTGCATACAGAACAGGTTTCCCCGGTCAAGGTGCTTTCTGTTAGGTCAGGCATGCTCAACCTGCTTTGCAGGGAAAGTGGGAGGTTATAATGAGTGTGATATACAGTAGGAGGGGCACAACTGGCATCTGCAACATAGAAAAAAATCAGTCTTTACTTGATAAATAGTTAAAACAGTGTTTAATGTCTCTATTGTAAGATCAAGCACATGGATTGAAGGAATTCCCTCTCTGAGTATTGCATGGGCAGTACTGTGTTAGCTTGGGTTTTGGAAGAGAGAGATTTAGCGATACTTATTACTGAAAGCTGCAAGATGAGTGGGACAATGTTGCCAGGCAGTAAGGAAAAGCAAGCAGGATACTCAGCTGCATAGCTCAAGGCATCAACAATAGGAAGAGGAAGGTTGTGGCTAGGGATAAGCGAACCGGTTCGGACGAACCGGAATTCGCTCCGAATTTCAGGGAAAATTCGATTCGGCACGAACCCGAATTTTTTTTGGTTCGTGCCGATCGAATTTTCCCTGAAATAAAAAAAAAAAAATGCCGGCATGGTGGGAGCGGGCAGGCTGGCTGCGCTGTCAGCGGGCCGGCTTCCGCCGCCCGCTGACAGCGTAGCCGGCCTGCCCGCTCCCACCATGCTGGCATTTGTTTAAAAAGCAAACACGTACCTGCATGGTCAGAGCGTGGAGGCCGGCGCCGCTCTCAGGCGTCCTCTGATGACAGCTGAGAGCGGCGCCGCTCTCAGCTGTCATCAGAGGACGCATCATCAGAGGGCGACTGAGGCTTCCGCCGCCCGCTGACAGTGTAGCCGGCCTGCCCGCTCCCACCATGCCGGCATTTTTTTTTTTTCAGATGAGCGATTCGTGAAAGTTCGATTCGGGCGAACCCGAATTTCTTGGGGAAATTCGGCGAATCGCCCGAATCGAACTTTCAAGAAGTTCGCTCATCTCTAGTTGTGGCTAAATAACACCTTTACGGTATATAGAAGACATTGGAGAAGCCTCAATTTTTTTCTGGATACTATTATGTAGTAGATTATGCAGTGAATAGGTACCAAGTCACAGGGGTCACTTTATAAATATGGCTTCCAATATATTATCATTTTTATAGGCCATTATAGATTGGTCACTTTACTCCAGAGACACCTGAACTTGCGCAACCCTAACTACTTGAAGATGGAGGCCATATGCATACTGTTGTGCATTTCCTCGACTATGCATCATGTGGGAAGACTTTTACACCCAGGCTTTAAAGGGCTATACTGAATCAATTACCAGGAGACGGGGGGGGGGGAATCCAAATATCTATCTTACAGTAGAGCTCTGTATTCTTGGTATCCAGGTTTCCAGTGATGGAGTGACTTGTTGATCACCCAGTCATTGCTGTATTTGAATCTTGGCTACTGGGCTGATTGACGTGTCACGCATAACCCCGAGCAGCATGGCTGCCAAATAGGTCCACTATATAGTGCCCTGCTTCTGATGTTGGAACCAGGAGCATAGCAGGCATCAAGTGAGTTGCTAGAGCTAGCAGGGGTCATATTTGAACAATAGGTCCTCTTTAAATAGGTTGACAAAAAGCTTCATAAAGCAAATAGAAAATAGGCAACATCCTACTCTTTTTCCTTCTTCGGTCATTACCGAGCATGCTAGAAAAATGGGCTTTTTATTACCTCCTGTTAAGTTCCTATGCAAGTGACATTTTATTTTACATCAAATCAATTTATTGTTTTGACTTTTAAATTTAGTTGAGCTGAGTAAATTAACACATGCCACATCTGATTTTTCAAGTCTCGTTCTACTTATTCTCATAATCTACTCTTAAAATCAAACCAAACCATTCTGTAACACGTGTGTGCTAAGTAAATAAAAGCTTAGCTTCTTTCGTGTAAAATATCTTATTCTATTGAAAGTAAATCCCAATACATTTTGTATCTTGTCAGAGCAATACAATATCTGAACTGTAATATTAGGCTCCAAAAATGCTTGTAACTCGCAATAGCTGATGATTAGTTAGATGAGTAATTAGAACTCCATTTCATGAGTAATTAATATTTTAATTAATTGCAATTAAGTAAAGCTGATTCTTGAATCAGCAAATGCACAGGAAGATATTTTACGGCACTGCATTTTTCTGACTTTTTGAGCAGAATATACAGCAGATACTGTTTACATTGCGGCATTTTGCGATGAACATTTTGGAGAGGAAAATCCATACACCTAGGGGAAACCCAACCAGGAAATGGGAGGACCACCCCACATATGTAGGGTACATTGTAGAATTCAGGACCTTATCATTGCCAAACAAGAGTTCTGTTTACTTAGTTATCTTTTGATGGTGATTATCAAACTATAACATATAGGCAAAAAAGCAAACAAGAGGTCCAGTGGTCTATTTCTATGAACATGATTCTGATATTGAGAGTCTTTGGGAGCCACCCTACCATTTAATAGCACATTGGTCTCTATCTTAATATGCAAACCCGCACATGGTTTTGTTCTGCTTTAAAGTCGACCAAAACCTGCTGAGCTTGTGAAATACATTTGGCCAAAGCCCCTGCCGATACCCCCTTTTTAGGACTTAGACCTAGAAATTGATATTTTCACCTACAGTATTGTCTTGGAACACTTATTTTTTGCTGTCCCTCTCTGTAATATGGCAGACGATTAGTCATTGCATAGGTGCAGCAATGACATTATTGCCACTCACTACAGTGAGAATGAATGGAGGAGGCGGGGCTTTAAAGCTAAAACAAGCAGCATTAGCGGGGAGCAGAGTCAAGCAAAGTTCCCCACTAGCTCTGCAAATGGGGGTTCAGAACACAAAGAAGGGGGCTTGCTATTGAATAGGTAGGCCCACTTAACCATAAATAAAATGACTGTACATTAACTCGGAGGAATGCATTTGAATTTATATTGCCATTTAAAGTTGCTACAAAGATCTCATGTCTTTTTTTAGGCTTAAAAGTGCCCTTTTTGGCAGGGAGAACTGAAACTTTATACAATTGCATACATTGAGTTTAGTAGAAGCCATTAGTCTCTTGTGATGTTTACCTTCTTTACTCAGTTGTGATACCACTGTGCATCTCCAATTGTATTGGTTCACCTGACAGGCTTGCACATGCCTGTTCCCACCTGGATGCTGGTGGTCTCAGGCTTCCCAAGGGATGCCTAATAGTGATGTGAGAACCTCTTATCAAAACCTTAAAGTTAAATTTATACACATTGATGATAGCCAACAACAATCTGTTTTGTAGGACATGTGTGAACATAATGAATGTATACATTTCTTTCTTTTAGGATCAAAGGCAAGCTCAGATGTCTCAGTATCGTCAAGACCATTCCCTAATAATGAGGTCACTGGTACATATGTCTGACATCGCACGGGCAGGAATAATGTCTCAGAGTCAACTAACCACCATTAATCAATCCCAGCTTAGTGCCCAGTTAGGACTAAATATTGGAGGAACTACCATTCCACATACCTCACCTTCTCCACCTGCAAGCAAGTCTGCTACACCATCTCCTTCAAGTTCTGTCAATGAAGAGGACATTGATGATACCAGCAGGGTATGTTTTTGTATGAAATCAACTGCAGACTGTTTTTTCTTGTTTATATATATATATATGTATATATCTAGAAGATAATTACATATACACTCATGTTCTAGGTGTCTAAATGAGGCAAATTACAAAATAAAGCCTGGTTCAGTACAACAAATGCTCATTTGAATGGTAGATATTAAAGTGAACCAACACCCAGGATTTTGACTATCCTGGGTTTTGGTCCACTTCGGTGGGGCACCCCGATCGGGGGTGCCCCGCTGTGTGAAACCCCCCAGAAAGCCCCGAAACACTCACCCCACCACACTCCCACGTGACTCGCTCGTCCAATCAGAGCGCTCTGAGCGCTGGAGGCCGCGTCTCGTGCTTCCCTCTAACAGGGAGCGCGCCTGCGCCGCCCATTCACAAACGGCCGGCGCGGGTGTGCGCCCTGCTAGAGGGAAGCGCGAGACGCGGCCCGCGCATGCGCCGTTGGAACGGGGTTGAGGTAAGGTTTGTGGGCTTCCTGGGGGGTTTCACCCCGCGGGACATCCCGATTTCAGATGCCCCGCGGGGAGGGATCTGATCGGCCCTGGGTGTTGGTCCACTTTAAGAAACCCTAGCTTTACAGTTGCCAAAAGGAATTAGAATCTTATTTTTCGATTAAGTCATTGAGGGTCCCAATTATTAGCATTAAAACAGACAAAGTGTTAGATTTGTTTGCATATTATACAAATAAGTTTAGTCAAAAAATACATTTATATGTAATTCACATATATTATATGTAATTTCTTCTGAAACAGGAATCACTTGAGGTTTCAGGCTGCCAAAATAAGCCTTGCACATATTGTTAATATTCTAGAATTTAAATAACAAATTTTGAAGGACAGTTCCATTTTAATCCTCTTTTTTTAATTTCTAATAGCATGTAATAGACAGATAACAATTCCACATTCTAAGAAATGTTTAATTTATGAAACAAAACTAAAAGAGAAGTATGCACATAGAATTTTAAGTATACATATGCTAGCAACTCAACTAAATACTATTTTATTTTACCAGTCTATCGGAGAGAAAAGATCTGCCCCCGATTCAGGGAAGAAGCCTAAGACTCCAAAAAAGAAGAAAAAGAAAGATCCCAATGAACCCCAAAAGCCGGTGTCTGCATATGCCCTTTTTTTTAGGGACACACAAGCAGCAATCAAAGGTCAAAACCCTAATGCAACTTTTGGCGAGGTGTCAAAAATTGTAGCATCTATGTGGGATGGTCTTGGAGAAGAGCAAAAACAGGTAATATAGTATACCACATAATGGGCCTGATTAATGACATTCACAGGTTTTGTTAGTTTACTCCATTTTGAGCTGTTTGCAGAACATAGCGGTGAGCTGAGCTATAATTCTAGCAAGCAAAGCTGTAATTGTAGAGGTCAGCAGGAGAGAATTGATTATTTGCTGGAATTTTGCTGGGTACTGCTGAAGAGGTTAGTAAATCAGCCTCAAAATGCAAATATATATTTTATATACAGTTAGGTCCATAAATATTTGGACAGAAAACATTTTTCTAATTTTGATTTTGTACATTACCACAATGTATTTTTCAGATGTAGATGAAATTCAGACTTTCAGCTTTGTTTCAGTGGGTTGAACAAAAAAGATTACATACAAATGTGAGGAGCTAAAGCATTTTTACAATCCCTTAATTTCAAGAGTTCAAAAGTAATTGTACAAATTAAATAATTGTAAATAATATATTAATCTCTAATACTTGGTTAAAAAGCCTTTGTTGACAATTGCTGCCTCATGGACATCACCAAATGCTGTGTTTCCTCCATTTTAGTGCTCCGCCAGGCCTTTACTGCAGAAGTTTTCAGTTGCTGTTTGTTTGTGGGCCTTTCTGTCTGAAGTTTAGTCTTTAACAAGTGAAATGCAAGCTAAATTGGGTTGCGATCAGGTGACTGACTTGACCAGTGAAGAATATTCCACCTCTTTGCTTTAAAAAACTCCTGCGTATCATTGGATTTATGTTTTGGATCATTGTTCATCCGTATTATGAAATTCTGACCTATCAGTTTGGCTGAATGTGACTGCATTTGAGCATACAGTCATTTCTGTCCAAAGAATGTTCTTCCAGAACTGTGCTGGCTTTTTTAGCAAGGCTCAATCTAGCCTTTTTATTCTCGAGGATTATGAGTGGCTTCCACCGTGCAGTGAACCCTCTGTATCTATTTTCATTCAGTCTTCTCTTAATGATAGATTTGCATATTGATACTCCTACATCCTGGAGAGTGTTTTTCTCTTGGTTGGCTGTTGTGAAGGGGTTTCTCTTTACCATGGAGATGTCTTCCATGGGCGTCCAGGTCTTTTTACATTGAGGAGTTTACCGGTGCTTTATTTCTTTCTCAGGATGTACCAAACTGTAGATTTTGCAACTTTATATATTAATATATTCTATATTGTTGCTATTTCTCGAATGGGTTTTTTCTGTTTGCACAGCTTGAGGATGGCTTATTTTTACCTGCACTGAAAGCTCCTTTGACTGCATGTTTTCTTCACAGCAAATTCTTCCAAATGCAAGCACCACACCACAATTTTCTTCAGGCCTTTTATCTGTTTATCTGCGTAATTGAAAGACCTATTGAAGGAATAGCCCACACCTGCCCATGAAACAGCCTTTGAGTCTTTTCTCCAATTACTTTTGGTTCCTTTAAAAACAGGGTGGCATGTGACATGTTAAGGAGTTGAAACTCCTAAACCCTTCATTAAATTTCAACGTGGATACCCTTAAATGAAAGCTGAAAGTCTGGACTTGTATGTCCATGTCTATAGCTTGAATGTGTTTCAGTAAACAGGTAAAAAAAAATTGTGTCAGTGTCCAAATATTTATGACCCTAACTTATAGTAATGGTCGTACACTTTTTACAAGTACTGGTGGCTCAGGTGGACATGCTTGACTCCATGGATAACAGATAATTGGCTGGAACTTTAACATTCTTGGCAAAAGTCCTCAACCACAAGAAATGCAAATAAAATAAATAGTGAATAAGGACAGATATTAAGGTCCCTTGTAGATAATAAGTATGCTTTTTGCAGCCGCATTGTAAAGATGTAATCTGATCACATCAAGACCAAAATGTGGTGGTCATCACAAATATGGACTCAATGAGACCCAAGTTTTACCATGAGCTACCTCTTTGATCACTACAAATTGAAACTATGTTAAAGGAACTGCAAAGGCAATACCCATTCTCCTCCACAGCATCTTCCTCCCATTCGCTCAGAAACGTCTCAGTACATGCCCCAGAAATCATTTAGTGTATGACTAATGTCCAAACGCAAAATATTAGTCATTGCCTCACTCCCCATGTCTGTCACAGCAACTGGAGAATGCAAAATTCCATTGCATTGAATGCAATAGAATTCAAGTCAGTGTCCCTAACCCAACTCCATTCAAGTGCCTGGGGTGCCCCATCAATGCGGTAAATGCACTGTCATTGAAACCGGAGGACGCTGGGAACCCCATTGAGTCTTTGCACATTGGACTGGGAAGAGGCTGCTGCGGGGGAGAAAATTGATTATTTTGTTGTCCTTACCATTTTTTTAAATCTCAAAAATAGATTTACGTGAAACATTAAATTGGTTTTAGCTTTTCCCCACACTATACCAAATTAAAACACATATTAAACTGGAACTGTATGTACTTAAGTTGAGATATTAATTATAGATGGTTTGGTTAATGGCAGATCATTTTTCATTCAATCTAAAATGAATGCTTAGTAACTGGATAGTACTTATTTACCTGCTACAGGCAGTTGTATTTCTCATTCTGTCATTTAAAAATTATAGTAGTTAATACATTGTGTTTTAGGCATTCACATTTAATTGTTCTTATCATCAGAATTGTGCCTGATTATGCCTAGTAGTGCAAGGCTATAATGTTTTTTTAATTACTATTTGGAGTCTGTTAATGTAACATGAAGGCATTGTGTACAAGTTTCTAAGACATCTGCTCTCTACCAGACTTCCTCTGTTATGATTTAATGATGGTGATTAATCAAGCCTATTTGTAGCTGTGTGCAACAACTGGGCCTTTGTTGAATGGCATAAAAAATACTTAGCGAGGGCCAGACTTCAACAGACAGGAAGTCAGGGAAAACATAATCACGGTCATTCACTGAACTTGGTTCATTTTCAAAGGGTTGCTCTAGTTTTATATTGGAATCATTTTCTAGCAAGATATTTTTTATGACATTCTATAAGCTAATGCTCCTGTACATAGGTTGACGTAAGCTGTTATTCTTCTGACAACTTTGCTGAAACTATATCATGTCATTATTTATTTCCTTGTGGATTTATTCTTGAGACACAGCATATTGTTTCAATTCAGGCAAACTAAAGAAAAAATACTCATTCACCATATAATACAAAAGGTGTGCAGATCACGTAAGGCCCTCATTACAGTGAGTATGTGGCAGCCAGGGCCCTGGTGTGGCCCAAGCAAAAGAAGGTTTCCGCGCTCCAGTGGGAAAGGGTGCACGATCCGGGGCTATCCCAAGCCCCACTGGTCCAGATAAGAGAAAAAAAAGTCTATGACTAAGGGCCGTTGAAGGACCCGAAACGCGTCAGAGGGCCCCCCCTTTTCCCTTTGCCCGAGTTCTATATCGTTTTTATCTGGCTTTGGATGCTTTTTTGACTTGTCTTGGAGGCACTGATGATTTTAATACCTTGGAATAAAGAATTTACTTTTAAGGAAGTGCGGATCCACCATTTTTTTCTCTTACCTGGTGTGGCCCAAACAAGGTTGCTGTACTGCCATGAAAGATAATGCAGAAGAAGTAACAACAATATAATTTATTTAGGATTACTATTTAGTATAATCAATTTTGTTTGCACATTTACCCTTTACAATTGATAGTAGTAATATGGTATTATGGGTGGGGTTTCTTACACCCAGTTTAGTCTTAAAAGAAAAATGTATTCCATTTAAAAGCTCCAGCTGGCAGGTGGGCATGGCCTGGGTACAACCGGAGCAAGGTTTCACACACCAGGGCTGCAGGGGATCCTCAGTTAGGTAATAGGATTTTCTAGATACCTCTGGCACTGGAATCTTTTGAAAAAGTCCACGAATGTGGCCTTTACTTTTAAATGTCCTCTGTATTGCATGGTTTTAAGTGATTGAACCAATAAATTACAGGGAAGACAATTCTTAGGGAGCCCTTCCCAGAGTCCTTCTCATCCCACAGTGTGATGCATACATCAGAGCTGATTACAATAGAATCATTATCTCATACGATAAATGAATTGCTATTTGGCTATAACAATGTAACAATGGATCACTCAGCAGGAAGCTGGCAGGCTTTTCAAGATGACTCATCTTGTTTTTGTCCCAGCAGGAGAGAGAGATAGCCCATCTCAAAGTTTTAACATCCTGTATAAATCTATGGCTTCCTGAATTTTATTGCCTCTGTATAATGATTTTATTTCTCCTGCATCTTTCTCAGTAACATAGCAACCTTATTTGGCAGTTTTGTTTTGGGACATAATTATGGTTCTAACTCCTCTGATCAAGTTCAGTATTCAAAATCAATAAATCAAATATAAAAATCAAAATTAAAAACAAAGCTTAACTTACCAGCACAGACTGCCCACTACAACCCCCCCCCCCCCCACCACCAATTGGTGGCATGGCAGCAGCTGGTGGCCTGGGCTGCTGCACACTGAGCACAGATCGCTAAATGTTCAGACTTTTTTTTATATTTAAATTGTCCAAATTTACTTCTGCCTTCTAAACCTGGACTTCCAGTTCAACTACCTATCACTCACTCCCTCAGTACACCAATGATCCATTCATCCTCAGCTCCTGACTCATGGACTTTCCTGGTCGACTGTATTCTAAGCCACCCCCCTCCACACACAACTGGTAAATCACACAATTTAGGGCCATTTAACTATTTTTTAGCTTAGCAATATTTTCCGTGGGATACCAAAGAGATCGCACATATGTGGTAGCTGAAACTCCTATCAATGGTGGTGTGCGGCATGGCAGTGTGCAGCCATTTCCTCCCCCTGTTGGATGTAGCTCTAGAGAAGTATTCCCAAACCCTATCCTTGAGAGCCACCAACAGATCAGGTTTTGCACCTTGAGGTGAAGTAATTAGTGCAACAGAATCGCTATGGCGCTAACTATATGGAGATCCTCAAAACATGACTTGTTGGTGGCTTTTGAGGAAAGGGTTGGGAAATACTGCTCTAGAGGAAAAAGGTATAACTTAATTAAGGGCTTCAAAGGCAGTAGGAGGGGGTCGATTAAGGTGCCTAGGACCCTGTTTGGTGAGAAGTTCTCTGGGAGGGTTTATGTCTGCTTTAACTGAGAATGCGTTTATACATATTTTATCTTCTGATGAAGTAGATTTTAGAATACCATATCTTTGGTAAAGATATTAATGTTGTGACATGCTATGATTCCTTTACCCATGTGGAGTTGATGTCCGTTTATGGTTTTGTCTTAATAAGATGGGATAACTGATGATATAACTTTTTCTTCTTGTAGGTGTATAAAAGAAAAACTGAAGCTGCTAAGAAGGATTATTTGAAAGCTCTGGCAGCCTATAGAGCAAGTCTTGTCTCTAAGGTAGGCAAAGTATAAAGCTACGATGCAAATAGTCTATGTATGTATGCTGTGTACATATAGTGCAGTTGAGGTCAATTTGACATTGTAACTTGTAATCTAGTAGAATGATCTAAATAGGAAAGCCTAAGTAGAACCTGGCAATGCATTACACTCTGAAAGTATGTTGGTCTCAGATTCCAGTTTATATCATAAACTGAATACAAATGTTTTCAAATCCCAAATTCTTGGTTTATTGAGTTGGCCAGTAAGAGGGATTTATTTAACTTAAATGTTTCTGAAACTCTTCATGGAAGTACACCTATAACTTTTCTGTGCCAAATAAGAGGCAGGAGAACTTATAAAAAGAACTGCAAAAAAGTATAAAATAATTCAACAAGTCAACAGTTACAAATGATATGGTTAAAGCAGACCTATAGTCTTAAATAATATGCCCCTCTCATACACCATAGCAAAACCAGATCAGGCAAAACAAACGGAAACTAATTTGGCCTGGGGTTTCTTCTCATTCAACTGGGGGTTCTGTGCTTGGGTTTCTTTGCAAATGAGTGGTTCATACTGCCTGGGGATATTGAGTGATGATCCAGTGACTGCAGCAGTAGTGGCTAACAGTGACAGTGGTTAACAAAACTCTTAGGGCCTTATTTATCAAGGAATAGCGACAGATAGTGACAAATAGCGACTGGGGAGCCGGCCAGTGAAGCCAGGTACCGCAACTAGAACGCCGGCTCCCCTCCACAATCACACATTTATCAAGTCGATACTGCTTAGCGACTGAGATAGCGCCACCTAGCAACTCATTCATCATTATCCCAGCCTCATCCCACAGCGCCAGCGAACATCCTTGAACAGCCACAGGTATGACCTCTCGCTACCTGGCACTCTCCAATGCATTTCAATGGCAGAATGTATTTTAATTAATAATTATTTTTTTATATATATATATATTTTTTTTAAATTAAAAAAAAAAATCTGTGAACACTTCTTCCTTTGAAAATGTATTTTTTGGGGATTTTCCCCCCCCCCCAATTTTTTTTTTGCAGAATTGATATTACAGGTCTGATTTTAAACTATTCAGGTTTGAATATTATTTTCAAATTATTCCATTTTTTATTTGGGTGGTTAGGGGGTTAAAAAACTACTTTTAACACATCGCCTACTGCTCTCTGGGATTTAAACATGCATTTCACAGCGCTAGGAATTTTTAAGGCAGATTTTTTAATGAATATGGTGGGTGCCGGTCGCTATGTCCAGTCGCTATCATGCGCTCCCATACAACAGCGAACCTGTCAAATAGCGACTCAGCATCTTGTATTCAACATTACGGCACACCGACTGAGTCGCTATCATCCACCGAACAACGGCCAAGCACAGCGACTACTAGCGGTCGCTACCAAAATACCGCTACAGTCGCTCAACAGTCGCTTTCTGTCGCTATTAATGAATCAGCCTCAAAATCACCTGGAGATTCAGATGTCATAACTAGGGAACTTGGGTAACAGAATGGATTCAGCCAAAGTGGTTTTGTTTCTATTGATTGCAGCAAGCTTGACCCTTGATTTACAGCAAAAGAATAGCCAAAAAGGCCAAACGGCCCAAAATTTTTTTTAGTTATTTTACCCACTTTTAATCTTTAAAATTTTAATAGGCTTTTCGTATAATTACAAAGAATTTGATATAATTTCAATATGCTGGATAACACCAAATGCTTATTTATTTTTTCCCTGTAACAGGCAGCAGCAGAATCTGCAGAGGCTCAGACAATACGTTCTGTTCAGCAAACACTGGCATCTACCAACCTCTCATCTTCTCTTCTTCTCAACTCTTCATTATCCCAACATTCTTCTGTTTCTGTGGCAGCCCAAAATCTCCAACAAGCCCTTCCTAGAGCGATTGCACCCAAACCTTTAACCCTGAGACTGCCTTCAAGCCAGATTGTGACTTCAGTCACCGTTGCACAAAACATGCCATCTAATATAGGAACACCTTTAATGAGCTCCATGGGTGCACCTATGGTCGCTAGTCCTCCCTCTTCTCAAGTCAGTCCTTCTCTGCAGAGCCAACAGCATCACCTCCAACAACTGCAGCAGCAACAGTTGCAGCAAATGCAACAGCAGCAGCTCCATCAACACCAAATGCACCAACAGATACAACACCAAATGCAGCAGCAGCATTTTCAGCATCACATGCAGCAGCAGCTTCAGCAACAGCAGCTTCAGCAGCAGCAACATCAGCAGCTTCAGCAGCAAATGCAGCAACAGTTGCAGCATATACATCTACAGCAGATACAGCAACAACAGCATATACAACAACAAAAGCAGATACAGCATCAACATCAGATACAGCAGCAACAGCAGATGCAACACATTCAGTCTCAAATGTCTCCTCAGCAGCAGTCTCCTGCTTCTTCACAACCAGGAGTTCCGGCGCAAATATCATCCCCAATCCCCCAAATTAGTAGCCCTCCTCCATCATCGCAACACCACCAACCATTAATACAGTCCCAGTCACAGACTCAAGTGTTGTCCCAAGTCAGTATTTTTTAATCCTCTGAGCGATCCCATCGCATAAAAATTCATCTCTTTTAAGAGAAGGTTTGTAAGCTGTAAATTGTCTAATCCTGTTATGCAAGATTGCATAATGACCCACGTGAAACTTTTACTTGTCTATTACATAGGCAAAAAAGAACGATAGAACCTGTATCATATTTTATCATCATCTTAAATAGTTCTCTAGCAACTCAAGAATGCTGCCACTTTTTGTTTTACACGTGATTTAATTTTAATTTATTAAAAGCTTTTTGTTTTTAAACTACTGTATGTGAACTGTCAGAATGGACATGTGTATTCCCCCAAAATTACTTTGAAGGACTTAAATGCATTGGCTGCATTGGAAAAAAAAAGCAAAATGGATGCAGTTGTAACTATCTGTATAGTGATATTCCAGTGCATTTGTATTACTTATGTTCTTAATGGCATTTGTCATTTGATGTAAATTGCAAATGTTTACCAAAGTTCCTATTTTTTCATGTTTTTTTTTGTCTAAACTAAATTAAAAAAAACAAAAATGGTGTCCCACCACATTCATTTGAATCTAAAAATAAAATGTGAATATACTGTGCTTAAGTAAAATTTTTCTTATTAGAACAATGTTTTTTTCAAAGGGAAATGCACTTAATAAATGGATATTCTAAATGCTTAAGTTAACTCATTCTACAAGTACTGTATGATCAGTAGAATATTTCCAATAAAGGGGTACCCTATGTAAGGTGTATATATTTTGTTTGAGTTGTATGTTTTAAATAATTTGTTGTAAAATGTTTTCATAAACAAGGCTTTAATGTAACATTGATTACAAAACCATTAATCGCCACATCGCTTATTGTGTTTTTATGCTGTTTTATACTTTTTTATGAGTTCCAATAGCAGCAGTTAAGTTGTTTGTATTTTGCTTAACTGAGAAAATGCTTTTATCTGCGATAGAATAAACACATTTCTGTAAGAGATTGCATGATTATTTTTTGTTGAGTTTTTAGTGTCATATTTGTTTTTTTTTTCATTTTGAATGCCTTACAGGTGATGGATGGATCAGATAAATAAGCTATGTATAACATCATAACAACTTCAGTATAATGTAATTTGCTCAACTGAAAATATATTTGAAGCATATGAATATTTCAATTGTGCAGTGATTGTAATTACTTTTTATTTTAATTTCAAATACTTACACTGGCAAAAGAATAAAGTCTACTGGTTGAAAGAGATGATCCTTTTGTCTGATACACTGCACAAAATGTCACCTCTTTTACCAGGTTGTTCATAAATTACTAACATTTGAAATGAAGCAGGTCATACTGAGGAACTCTAGAGCAGGAGTTCCCAGCCAGCAGTGCTAGTACCACTACATGGCTACAGACTGACCTGAACCTATCCCAATCTACTGCCATCTTTATTTAACCTAGACAAAGCTGCTACAAAGATGATGAATAGAGATGAGCGAACTTCTTGAAAGTTCGATTCGGGCGATCCGCCGAATTTCCCCAAGAAATTCGGGTTCGCCCGAATCGGACTTTCACAAATCGCTCATCTGAAGAAAAAAAATGCCGGCATGGTGGCAGCGGGCAGGCCGGCTACGCTGTCACGGAGCCAGCGTGGAGGCCGGCACCGCTCTCAGCTGTCATCAGAGGACTGGTCATCAGAGGGCAACTGAGAGCGGCGCCGGGCCTCCACGCTCCGACCATGCAGGTAAGTGTTTGTTTGCTTTTTAAACAAATGCCGGCATGGTGGGAGCGGGCAGGCCGGCTGCGCTTTCAGCGGGCCAGCTTCCGCCGCCCGCTGACAGCGTAGCCGGCTTGCCCGCTCCCACCATGCCAGCATTTTTTTTTTTTTTTATTTCAGGGAAAATTAGATCGGCACGAACCAAAAAAAATTCGGGTTCGTGCCGAATCGAATTTTCCCTGAAATTCGGAGCGAATTCCGGTTCGTCCGAACCGGTTCGCTCATCCCTGATGATGAACATTAACTATTTTGTGTGTTCCATTCACTTTTAACTTTATTTTGCTTTTTTGCTATGGTTTTAGGTGACTGACAACCCACACACGGACAACCTCGGTGGTACATGATATAACTGGAAAATGGAAAGAGGTACTTGATAAAAAACATCTAGCGGTCTTCAACCTAGCAGTCTCATAAGATGTTGCTTAAAAAAAGAAAATATGAGCCAGTTCCATTATTGAGCATTAAAGTAAACCTACAGGCAAACCTAAAGCTTACATTTCCATCTCTGCTTTACCTTTAGAGATTTTAGCTGTTCAAACTTCTCAGCTAGTAGGTTGCATCTACCCCTTGGTCCTTCAATAGGATGTTCCTTGCATTCTATCGGAGAAGCACCAGTTCTCAGGATGATGTGATCTGCAAGAGAGAATCTGCCTGTCACTGTGTCTCAAAGGTTTGGACAGAGAACAGGGGTGCCAGGAGCTTTACTTATCAAGTACTGACTGTGCAAGCCTGATAGGCTGCTCCACGTCTGCCATAAAAGGATACCAGGAGGAGGTGAGTATCCAGTTGGCTACATTCTCTAGTTTAGCAGCGTCAATGCACAGAGGGTGAGCCCAATCCAGACTGCCTCACTGCTGCATAATGAGGGAGTCTGTTCATATCTGTCAGGAGTTGTTCTTTAAAGTCCCTAAAACCTGTGAATGTCCACATATCCTATGCCATTCTCTGTGTTTGTGATCTGCCTCTGTTGAGTTCAGATTTGTTTATATTACAGGACTTTTCAAACTCTCAGGCTCATTCTCTCAGCCCCATGAACGGGTGCATTAAACCAGACCAACACCCATTTCACATAAAATAAGTGTGGGCCCGCTTCAGGGCCCCCCTCGATTAACCCCCTGCACACCATGGAAATCTTACCTCAATCCTCACTCCCCTGGTGGAGTGTTAATCGAGGAAGCCCCCTGCAATCTAGATGCCCCCATGAAGTGGTCCAAAATGCATTTTGGACCTGATTTATCAAGCACTATCTGCAAGAATATGCCACATCAGTGAAAATTAGATAAAAATATAATTTAGACTTTTGTTTTTACACTGGTGCATGTGGCGGCATTGCAAGAAACACATTTACTAAAACATAAGCGTTGCGGCAACATGAGGAAAAAAATATAAATTATATTTTGCACTATAATTTGCAAATGCAATTTGCATTTGTGTGGTGAATTCTGGCAGAAAAATGGGTGTTGGTTGGGTTTAAGCAGTATATACATCCATTTACAAACTAACTTACGTAAAGAATAAATGAAAACAACCACACACACATCCTTTTCAGTTGCAAAAGTTGCTTAGACAGCAATACTGTAGCAAAAACATGGTATATAATATATATATATATATATATATATATATATATATATATATATATATGTATAATAGGGCCTGATCAAGCAAACACTTCTGCCAGGTAAGGTTGCATCGGTACAAATTAGAGTAGTGCAAAATATTTTGATTTTTTTTAGCATGTTGCCGCAATGCTAATATTTGTGTGTTTCTTACAGTGCAGCACCATGTGTCAAAGTGAAAATATATATATATATAAATTATATTTTGCACCACTCTAGCTTCCACCAATCCGTCAGAAGTACTTGATAAATCAGGCCCATAATGGGTATAGATCAGGGTTTTTTTTAATCGAGGACCACTTTCCATTTTCTAATGATCTCAAGTACCACCTGGGTGGTCCCTACAGATTGTCAGTCACTTAAAAAGGTGTTAAAAAAGGCACAAAGCAACCATACATGAGATCACATAAATCATTTGTTTGTTTGTTTTTATAGAGAAAAGAGTACATGGCAGCAGATCGGGTTGGGGGAACCAGTAGACTTACCACTGGCTGGGAACCCATGATATAGAAAATGATAGCAACAATAATATGCAAGTATTTAGACTATATGAAAATAGCTCATTTTGGTAGCGCTGTATACAAGTGTACATGGTGTTGTTCAGGGCTAGTCTTTATAATCCTCAAGGAAAGGAATTCTGTAGTCTAATATAAGTAATTAAGGATAAGGGTATATAATTAAGGTCATTTATATATAGCAGAAAACAGCAAAACAATGATTTGATTGGCCTATAGCACGCTTTATATTTTTCTTTTGGAAAAAAAGGGTTTCCAGAATATTTTCTTTTTTTTAAATACTAGGACCGAAGAGGAAAAGTATTGTATGAACACCCCTGCCGTATATACACATAGGAAGGAACACCATCTATATAAATATGGAGATCTCCCATATTGCACTCTTATCTGGGATCACATTATTTTTTCATGGGTACCAAGCTACTAAGAATGTCTAGGCCAAAGATGGCAACCCTATTGCACTTATGCCATAGGTGGCACCCAGAGCCCTCTCTGTGGGTACGTGCCATTGCCCCAGAATTTGGGTTTGTGTTGTATATACACATTGGTGATTCAGCAGTCCACACCCGGAGCATCGCCTGGCATGTCATGGATGCTACATGCTGGTAATCACCCCCGTCACATGCATGGTCCCCAAAAAGCCCTTACTTGCCATCTCTCAGACCTCTTGCATTGGGCAGATGTAAGCTACCCCATGTTACCAAAATCTGATTGTCTACTGTCAGTCACATAAGGCCAGCCCCTGCCTCCCAACTCCCAAAATGCGGGGGGTCCTGGAAATTATAGGTAATTACCAACTGCATTGGGCTTGCAGGAACACTATGCATCACAAATTGTTTTCTGTAAAAGAAACTTCAGTATTCAAGTGATATTACTATTACTTTACCATAAAGTATTGGGTTTTGAGTTGCAATTTTAATTCGATGTTCAAATTCCTAATAGACTGCTGCAGGGGATTTTTAAATAGAAAAATGTTTTTTTTTTTTTTTTAATATTAAAAAGATCTTTACCAATTTGTGTATTAATAGAAGCACTTAAAGGTAAACCACTCTATTTGATCTACAGGCTTTCAAAATCTTTTGGATAACCCTGATAGCAATACTCCCTTAGGCAGGGATAAACAACCCTTTTTGGGTCTTATTATTCCACTTCAAGGGGCTGCAATAAAATCTAAGCAGAGCGAACACTCCATGTTTTCTGCATGGAAGCTGTAACCTTAATTCATTGTATTTTTATGTACAGGCAGATGTCGGCAGGGGTGAGGTGAGCAGAGAAGAGATGTGTAGAGATGAAGTGGACAAAGTTGAGGGGAGCAGGAGTGAAAAGAAGTGGGGTGGAAAGAGGTGAGTAGAGGTGAGGTGAAAAGTGGGTTGAGATTAGTTGAGAATTAATGGACAGAGGTGAGATAAGCAGAGGTAAGTTGGAAAGTAGTGGGCAGAGGGGAGGTGTAAGTGGACAGAGATGAGGAGGGAAGAAGTGGACAGAGGTGAGTTGTGAAGAGGTGATGTGAGTAGAGGTGTGGTGGGACAAAGTAGGCAGAGATGAGGGGGGAGGAGGTGAGGTGGAACGAAGTAGTGGACAGAGATGGATTGGGAAGAGATGAGGTGAGCACAGGTGAGGTGGAAAGTAGTGAACAGGGATGACGTGGTAAGAGGTGAGGTGAGAATATATAATGATAAAATATATATATATATATATAAAGATGAGTTGACAAGAGATTAGCAGAGGTGAGGTGGAAAGATGTGAGTGATGAAGTTGTAAGAAGTGGACAGAGGTGAGGTAGAAAAAGTGGGCAGAGATGAGTTAGGGAGAAATGGACATAGGTGATGTGAGCAGATGTGAGCAGATGAGGTGGAAAGAAGTGGTCATAGATTAGGTGGGAAGAAGAAGACAGGTGAGGAGGGAAGAGGTGAGGAGCAGAGGTGAGGTGGAAATAAGTGGGCTGAGATGAGGTGGGAAGAACTGGACAGAGGTAAGGTGGGGAAAGAGGCGACGGCAAGAGGTGAGGTGGAAAGATAAGGGGAAAGGTGAGGTGGGTAGAAGTGGACAGGGTGAGGTGAGCAGAGGTGAGATGGAAAGAAGTGGAAAGAGATGAGGTGGGAGAAGTAGACAGGTGTGGTTGGTAAAGATGAGGTGGAAAGAAGTGAGGAGCAATGAGGTTATAAGAAGTGAACAGAACAGAGGTGGAAAGAAGTGGGAAGAGATTAGGCATAAGTGGACAAAGATGATGTGAGCAGTGAGGTGGAAAAAGTAGCCAAGTAGTGGACCGAGATGATGTGGGAAGTAGGGAAGGAAGTGGGCCGAGGTGAGAAGAGCAGATACGAGGGAGGAAATGAGATGTAAAGAAGGGGGCAGGGGTTAGGCATGAAAAGGTGAGATTAGCAGAGCAAGCAATTGTGGGTAGAGGTATGCAGAAGTGCCACGGGCTGCAGGTTGTGCATCCCTGCCTTAAAGGATATAAAATTAAAATCCTCATTACATATCATTGTAACCCAGAATAACTTACTAGTGCCTTACTTAAAAATGAAAAAATACTTTGTCATATGAACCAGTAGAAAATCTTTTTAAGAACTTTACAAAATCATATGGGAGCCAAACCATGGTAGCACAATAAGTCTTCATGTCCTAGCTAGGTGATTCCTGATTTGCACCTGTTCATTTCTCGGAGACATCTGCCCATCTACGTCCATCTTTAGCTTCATTAGATTAACTATTAACCAAGAAGACAGATGTTTTTGTTTGTTCAGTCATCAGGAAGAACAAAATGAGAGCAAGGAAGAAATAGATTTCCCAGAGAATAGACATTCAGGTGCTATACAAATGATCTGTTATGTGACATGACAGATACCTGGCTCCTTAGGAGTACAGCGAAGGGTAATGTCAAATCTGTTTTTTCTTGTTTATATTTCTAAACAAAATAGGTTAATTTGTTGGCCTCTTGGTTTCTCTCTCTTCTCTTTCTGCCATACTGCGAGTTTTACGGACACAATTCCCCAGCTGTCTTGCAAGATTAATTACAGCATCTGTCCTGTCACAAGCTATAATGAAGAGGTCTTGATAAAAATTGCAAATTACCGCTGGCAACAATCTTAAACTGCTTATGATAAAAATGAAAATTAAAAACAGCAAACTGACAGACTTGATCAGAATTCTAATCCCAAACAATAAAAGTGTTAGCTATTGGTTCATGAAGCAAACCAGAATGGCATCCAAATGCTCGTTGGACTGAAGACTGGTGACCGGAATGTATGTATATCAGCCAGTTAATAAGACATATGGCAATTCATATTCCCAAAAACTTTTATTATATTGTCTGTTAACATTAGGGAGCTTGAAATATTTGCTTAAAGGAGGACTATTGCGAAAAAATGGCCTGATGATAAAAATCCACATAAATTGGCTGGATGGCACCCAGCCAGGCTTGTTTCTTTCTATTAATGGAAAGAAGAGGAAATCAGTGGGCACAAGTTTTGTCTCCCCTGATACACTTAAACCTGGCACCCCTGGGTTTTATTCCTACCAGGAGAAGAAACCACAAGCTTGGCGGGAGCTTTATTCAGTTGGGTGTATAAGTAACCCCTCCTCTCATTAGCCAATGGGCTCAGTTCAACAAAGTTTGTAACAAGAAATTACTACAGTTTTAGCTTTTTCAAATTCTTGTGATTCAACAAAGAAAAAAACATGGTTTATTTTCTACACTATTTTTTTCACTTGTCTTCTCTCATAAAGTGAAAAGAATTTGTCTATAGTGAAAAACATACAACTAAAAATTACAATTGTAAAAAATTTAGTGTGATTCAGCACTGTTTTGACTCTAGTTTTTACTACTCTTTTGAATGAATTATTTACAGCTGCCTCGAACAGGTAAAAAAAAAACTGTCAACACCCCAGCCAGAGTACCAAACCTGGGTCAAAGGCTCGTGAGGGACCAGACTGGTGCAATAGCCTGGTAATTTGGAGGGAGGGGCCATGATTTGTTTTCATTTATATTGAAACAGTAAAATAAATGCATAAAAAAAAGGTTAACTTCAGTAGGTTTGCAGGAATAAATCTACGCAATTGCAATAGCTCACAAGTCATCCAGCTTTCTTTCCCAATAAGCATTGTTGAATTCATACATTATTTTTTTTTATTTACTGTTTTAATAAAATATTAAATCCGACACCCCAGGAAAGTGCTAAACATTGGCCAATTGAGGCTGATATGTTGCCAGGGCCAAGAGCAGCCTGTTTGGCTTTTTTGATCCTGGGCTTACTATGCCTGGTGCACCAGTCTGGTAATTTGGAGGAAGGGCCATGATTCTTTATTCATTTTTTGAAACAGTTACAAAATAAAGTTAACTCCTGCTTATCTGTAGGAATAAATCTATGCAACTGCAATAGCGTTCTTTTACTTCAACACATTTCACAAGTCATCCAGCTGCCTCTCCTAATAGTGGGATGAATAACAAAACGTGAAGCAAAAGAAAACAGCATGTCCAGTGGCCTTGATCTATTACTTAATGCATATCTAGCATTACATGGATTAATATGAGCCTTTATAACAAAAAGACTAGTTTCACAAAGTGCATTAAGAAACAATTGTCACAAATTCACTGATATATATTACACAGGGACGTCATCTGATCATTCTGAAGCCGTGTGAAACATAGAAAACTGTTTTTAACAGTTTCAAATAAAATGAAAAAGAATCATGGCCCTTCCTCCAGATTATCAGACTGGTGCACCAGGCATAGTAAGCCCAGGACCCCTTACCAGTTTGCAGTAGTTTAAAAACAGATGCAACACATTTACAACATTTTAAATGAAACAGTCTAAAGTCAGGAATAATGCCAGCCACTGGAGAGGGAGGCTTTTATATTATGGCAGTGGAGTCCCGGTGGAATCCTGTCACTATCTATGTCACTGGAGAGGTTAAGCAAAGAAAACAAAACACCACGCGTGTCTATTTTTTTTTTTTCATTTTTCTTTGTAAATTAAATTGTGAAGTGTACTTTTTACTCCTGTTCTTGGCTTCGAGAACATAAGAATACAACCAGTATTGTGAAAACACAGTGGACTGCTAAGGGATGAATTTGTGGCAAAGTGTATTGCAGGGTTAGGTTATAAAAAAAATAGCCCAAGCTCATGGCAGTCCACTGAAACTGACAGCCCAGACAAGGAGAGCATTCATTTTAGAAGTAGCCAAGAGGCCCAGAGTCACTCTGGAGGATCTGCAGAAATCCTCAGCTCAGGCGGGACAATCTGTCCACATGACACAACTGTTCTAAGTTTGGGTTAGATTTTAAAGTGAACAATATCTGAGCAGATCAGCAAAATGTATTGATTCTGTGCGAACCAGGTCTCACTAGTGACAAAGAACACCACTGTACGTCATGAACTCATGACTCCCATTGGTAGAGATGGAGCTGCTGAGTGTGCAGCAAGCAATTTTTTCTGTCCGTCTTGCACGAAATGCTTTTTATGGTGGGGGAAGTAGCAAAATTAGATGCACAGGGAGGAAATTATATATTATTATTGTATTTATATAGCGCCATCTCCTTCCATAGCGCTGTACAAGGTACAATTACAGACAAGGTAAAACATACCATACAGGGATCAATATAAACTAGATGTTACAAAGTTTAAAACCAAATGTGATAACAAGAGACAATAGAAAGGTGAGCCCTGCACTTGTGAGCTTACAATCTAAAGGATCGGGGTGGAGACAAAAAGGGTTGGGATCACAAGTGGTAGAACTTGGCGGCATGTGCCCAGTGAAGGTAGTGCTTAAGCAGGATTATAGGCTTGTCTGAAGAGGAGAGTTTTGAGAGCACTTTTAAAGGCTGACATGAGAGTGATTTATTGAGAAGAGTGCATTCAAGAGAAATGGGGAGGCACGGAAGAAGTCTTGAAGGCGGGAGTGCAAGGAGGTGACCAAGGAGGAGGATAGGAAAATGTGCGAGGCAGAGCGGAGGTTGCATCTGGGTTGGTAATGCTGGATTAGAGAAGAGATGTAGGGAGGGGGCTGTTTGGAGAGTTTTTTGTAGGTTTGTTTTAGAAGTTTGAACTGAACTCTCAGAAAGACAGGTAACCAGTGGAGCAGTGACAGTGGGGGGCAGCAATTGGGAAGTGTGAGGAAAGGTGAATGAGGTGAGCAGCAGAGTTCAAAATAGATTGGAGGGGTGCCAGTCTGTTGGTAAGCCACAAAGTAGGGTGTTGCAGTAGTCAAATCGGGTTTTGACCAGGGCATGCACTAACATTTTAGTGGTATCGGGTGAGAAGAAGGGGCGGATGTGGGTGATTTTTTTTAAGTTGAAGATGGCAGGAGGTGGCTAGGGAGTGAATGTGAGGTGTAAATGAATGAAAGGAGTTGAAAATGATGTCCAAGCATCGAGCATAAGGAGATGCAAGTTATTTACAGAGATTGTGGTGTTAGAGAGGAGAGTGAGATGATGGGAAAATGACCAGTTCTGTTTTGTCTATGTTCAGTTTAAGGGAGCGAGGTGTCATGAAGGAAGAGATGGCTGTTAGACAGTCAGGAAGGTGAGAGATATATCTTAGTGTTGTCAAGGGATATTGGAAGCCAAGTGAGGTTATTAGTTGGCCAAGACCACAGGAAATTGTGTTAGAGTAAGATACACTAAATGTGCAGAGGGATGGGAGAAAAGCCAAGAGAGAGCGAGACCTTGGATTCCAAGAGAAGAAACAATATTGAGAAGCAGAGCATGGTCGACCATGTCAAAATCAGATGATAGGTTAATAAAAATGAGAATGGAATAGTGGCCTTTGGAATTGCCAGTTAATAGATCATTGGTGACTTTGGTGAGGGCAGTTTCAGTGGAATGACTTGAGCTGAAACCAGACTGGAGGGGATCTAGGAGAGAGTTTGTACACAGATGGTGAGCCAGTTCTGAGTGAACATGTTGTTCAAGAAGCTTGGATGAGAAAAGATGCAGCGAGTTTGGGCAGTAACTGGGGAGGGTAGAAGTGTTCCAGAGACAGTGGCAGTGGGCGAAGTAGAGAGTTGAAGGTGTTGAATAGATGTTTTGGATTCTGGGCATGTGCTGATATAAGTGATGCAAAGTATTCCTGTTTAGCACATGAAAGGGTAGTTCCTAAAGGGCTAGTTTCAATAGCAGGTTTTGGACCACTTCTCCGTCTGGCTCCTCTACATCCTGTCCACTGACACCCATGATTATTGCCAGGATGTCAGTGAACAGGATGTAGAGGAGCCAGATGGAGATGAAGTGGTCCAAGAAGAGAGTAGCAGGTTCAGATGGGTGATAGATAATCGCAATATTTGGGCAACATGGAGAATAGAGATGGGCACAGTGGACTTCAAAAGTAGAGAAGGATAGAGAGGGTAGGGAAGGGGTTGGGTTAGGTAAGCAGTGTTTTGCTAAAAAGATGCCAACACCCCACCCTATTTGTTGCTTGATCTTGGGGCAGTGTGTGAGGCTGTGTCAGAGGGAGTGAGCCCGGTTTCTGTAAAGGCCATAGAGCTTGGTTGGTAGTAAACAGGTGATGGATGAATGCAAGTTTAGGTGGCAGGAGTGCGTTGGGAGGCAGTGAGGTTGGCTAGGTTATGTGTGTTGGCTGGTTTAATACAGTCCTTATGGTTTGTCTGTGAGGTGGGAGGCATAGAGGAGTAAAGGGTTGGGGTAGAGGAGATAAGAGGCAGAGCATGTTTTGCGGGTGCATGTAGAAAGGGTGAGTGCGGGGTGGAGTTATAAATTGGGGCCCAGGTAAAATTAACTTCAGACAGCCAGGCCTCTTGACAAATTGAGGGTAATAAAATCATAAAATACTAGCACCGCGTAGTGCCATGTGAGCGTCTGTGTAACGGCGCTTAGAGCGACCGCTAGTAGACGCTGCAAGCGGTTGTCGGGTGCTCTAACCTAGCGTGGTGGCCAGACAACTGACGCTGTAGTATCCCGTCCAGCAGTGATAAATGTGATGTGTGCAGGGCGATGTAGAAGCGCTCTCCCTGATTCACTGCAGAGCCAATCGCGAACGCTAGGTGATGTTCCATGGTCAAAGCGCCCAAGACTACGCTACATCTAACAGCACAACGCTGCAGTGAGCAATAGGTAGCACTAGTTAAGTGCGTCCGACACTCCGTGCTGAAGCCCATATTCAAGAAAAAACTACACTCACCCAAAACTGAGCGCTCTAGCATAGAGCTCCAGACACTATGTGATCAGAGACTTTGCAGGTTAGAAGAGGCCACACAATGATTTTATTATTATTATTGTTTATTTATATAGTGCCATCATCTTCCGTAGCGCTTCACAAGGTATGATTACAGACAAGGTAAATCATATAGTCCAGGGAACAATACAAATTTTGTGATTTGAGAAAAAAAATTAAAATTTTACTTTGGCAACACGCTATTTAAACACAACCAAATAAAACAATATTGAAATGTATGGGAGAGCCCTACAGAGCAAAAGGTACTACATGGCGCTGCTGAACTTAGTGCACCTGCACTTATACTCTGAGCCAGTAATACATGTGATGCTACACGGCGCATGTTGGACTTCAGAATTGGCTGCCAGCTATAACTCCTTGCTATAGGATTTGGGGGTTATTTAAGAACAGGTAGTGCTTCGTAGCGGCAGAAAGTGCCTGGTGAACGCTGGGCGCTGTACGCAAAACCACATTTAAGAAAGCAAATCTGGTAAGCACCTCTAACAGTGCCATGTAGAGTCACATGCATTCATCTAGGTTCAAGAGCGCCAAGTATTATCTTTCACTCAGTCTCGCTCTCCCATACATTTCAATGGGCTTTCATTTGTTTGTCTTTAAATAGCGTGTTTGGCAATACATTTTTTTTTTTTGCACAAATTGTGTGACCTCTCTTGACTGCAAACAAACACTTTTATAATTTTTGGGGACTTTTTATATTTTTATGAAGAATTGAATTTACAGGTCTGGTAGTAAAGTGTTATTGTTGCAGTGTTAACCCCCTTGGCGGCGATCCCGAGCGTGACTCGGGGTCAATTTGCGCTGTAAGTGGCGGTGACCCCGAGTCACGCTCGGGATCGATTTGGGAGCAAGAGCGGGCGGCGCAGCCTCCTTACCTTCTCCCTGCGATCCAGCGATGTCTCCGCTGCGATCGCAGGTGAGAGCCGCGGCTGCGGCGTCCCTCTCCGCTTCCGGGTTCCGTCTCTGTGAGCCGCAGAGGCTCATGGGGGCGGAGCCGTGCGTGAGAGACAAATGCAATGGCAACGCTTTCGTTGCCATTGCATTTGTCTATATCGCAACGCCAGGAAGGTTAAAACAATGTCATTCCATGTGTTTTCTCTTTGTTACTGGTGGATATGTGTTCAAAAACAGGCTTTATTCACACAGTGTCTGCCGTTCTATGCTAGAGCGCATTGTGTGTGTGTGTCATTTTTTGTTAAATAGGGTGTGAAGCGCCGAGTGCCGGACGCACTGAGCTGGTGGTGCTACCTGTCGCTCACTGCAGCGTTATACTGTTGTTAGAGCGCCCAACACACATCACATCTAGGCCGGCCAGGTTACTACAGCAACTGCAACATTAGCTTACAGTGCCCGATACCTGCTTACAGCGTCTACTAGCGGTTGCTCTAAGCGCCGCTATACAGACGCTCATCTGGCAATACCTGGCGCTAGTAATCAGCCTCCACATCTAGAAGAAATATCCTTCACATTAGTGGTTTTATTAAAATATCAAATGTAAGTCTTACACAAAAACAATACCCCAAATGCTCATAACAGAAAATAAATACAGCTTTTGCCTGGCTTCCTTAAAAAAACTTTATCTTTCAGGACCCAAAATCGCCAAAAATAAATGGCATCCCCCAGTACATTTAACAACACATTACATTATTAGGCCATATTTACTTTCTCAGGCCAAAAACAAACATGAAAATGAATTGTGTTCTATGCCTTTCTCAGTCTTGGCTTTTCATATATATATATTATTTGATAGTAAGCACAAGTAAACAAAAAGGAAAATGATCTAGAACAGGGGTTCCCAGCCTTTTTTTCATTGAGTACTTCTCTCCATTTTCAAATTATCTAAAATAACTCCTGGGTCGTACGTGTGGGTTGTCAATCACCTAAAACCATGTTAAAAAACATGCAAAATAGATCATCAACTTTTGGAGAAGTTTTGTAGTGATTGATCAAACTAGGGTTGGATAAAGTGCTTCAGATCAGGTTGGAGTACAGGCCAATCTACAACCTTGCTGAGTACCACCTTATAGGCTCTCGAGTACCACCAGTTGTATTTGTACCACTGACTGTGAACTGTTGATCTAGAACAATCTAGATGTACATACATGTTATAAAACCAGTAATTGTTGTTCATTTGTTTACTGTGTACTATGTTATTATTTATCTGTTTTAATTTCACTATTGGGCTTATTTATTGGGCAGACATTAGGGCTGATTCAAAGCCTCTTTCACATGCACTTTCGCATGTGTTTGTGTAAGTTTTGTGAGTTTTTCCATGCCTTTTCGGAATTTTCTTTTTTTTCATGCGTATATGCGTTTAGGTTAACGCGAATACGCACTTTCGATGGTCATATATTTATCATATATTTATCATAAAAATTTTGTTATGTGGGGCAAGTTACTTTATTGGTATGGGCTTGCGCATGATTCAGAGCCTTGATTGCTGATTACAACCCTGCCAATAAAATGAGTTTGTTTTCGTTCAACTTACGGGGTCGTTTTGTAGGAGAAAGCTGTTGACACCGATCCTGCGGCCTCAGACGCAGCCACAGGAGGGCTATAATCGTGCCCATCGGAAGACCCGGGCTGTGGTGGAGAGGGCATTTGGGCTTCCGAAGAGTAGATTCGGATGCCTGGACATACCTGCAATATGACCAAAGCAAGGTCATTAAGATCATAATGGCATGCTGTGTTTTGCATAATTTTGCCATTATGCAGAAGGTCCCCCAATGTCTCAATGTGTCCCCCTCTCCAGCAGTAATGGACATTCCAGATGAGTTATATGACGGTACCCAGAGTGCTTCTGGCCAGTCAGTCCGGGCCCACCTAATTTCTAATTATTTTAGTTAACCTTTATTTATTGTTGCTTATTTTTGTTGTCATTATTTATATAATTTCATTGTAAATCAACAATTTTCATTTATTTATACATTGCTTTGCTTATAGGCAAAAAATAATACAAAAAACATTTTGAAATGATTTGAGTTAAAGAATTTTTATTTACAAATATTTACTTGAACAACACTAATCTTCTAACCAAACAGATCAAAAATCCCCCCCAAAAAACTCAGAAAGGAAGTAAAATTATTTTAAATTAGGTAGGGAAATTAGGTGGCAAAGGGCTCTCGCAGCCTACGAGGACATCCACTAGGCAAAGGAAGGATCCATTGGGGCAGACTCCAGCCCCTCAAAATCTGGCACATCCACGAATGCTCCCCGTCTACCAACATCCAGAACCATAGGGAGCACTATTATTAAGGGCAAGGGGAAGAGTAGGGCAAGAATCCATAGCCCCCCAAGAATACCCTCTCCTGCTCGAGGCCAATTTGAGCATTACAATGTTGAGAGCCCTGAGTCACCTGGCAGCTTAACGGCTGCAACTTCTTTAGCCAGCCAGCCTATGACACCCAGCCCCCAAGCAAGTCCAGCACAATCCTTTCTGAGTGAAAGGTCTCGCTATTCGTCGGCTGAAAGTCAGCCAAGAATGTCACCTACTATGCCACCGACCCAGGATGAGCGAAGGATACTGACACCACCTTCACTTATACAGAGATAATTCAGCACTGGTCGGACCTGAAATGCAGGAAGAGACCCCGGGTGAGGAGATTCTTCAGCAAACATTTCCCAAGTAAGTACATTACTATGCCATGTTAGAAATACACTGCCCTTAGCCAAGCCTGTGTTTATCAATGCTATTCTTTTCTAGTCAGGGAATGGGACTACAGAATTAGACCCACCCGGAGGCGAGCAGTCCGGCCAGTGCTGGAGAGATCTGGGCCTAGTGAAGGTGGTGGCAGTCCAGTGCCAAGGTCTTCCCCCTCCTCTGCATGTCCCAAGGACCAGCTGTTGGACCTGTCAGCAGAGGAGGGGCATCAGCTGCTCGCCAGACAACTGGGACAAATGCCAGACCAGCACCACTCCGGTATGATTATATATCATTTATAGCACACAGAAGCACACACAGGTACATGCACTGTAAACGCACACTAATTTCTTGCTTATATACTTTTAGATGTTGATGTTGCGGGTGAAGAGCCTGGTTTGGAGAGGCCACAAGGCCAAGCACCTGAGGTGGAGAAGGTGGGTGATGTCACAAACACATTCTATTTAAAATGTCTTCTTTAACAAATATGACATTATAACTAACCATATTTTTGCTTTCTCAACAGACCCAGACCAGGAGGAGTGGCAGGCCCCAGAGAGGAGGGTGGTCCCTCAGAATCATGTCATCCACCAGCATAGTAAGTTTGTAGTCAACTTAGTTGATTGACATTAACATGCCTTCATCAACAGGTATTCCCAAACCCTAGCCTCCAAACTTAGATTAATTTATGGCCCAGTACTTCTCTTAGAAAATTAAAAATATTTAATTCAACAGGTATTCAAAATGCATATACGAAAAATGGATTTTTGATTTCTTTTCACAGCAACACCACAGCAGAGAATCCAATTTCTGATGGCTACTGTGCGTAGGCTGGTGGGCGACATAGAGGAGCTGGCAGCTTCACTGGGGACCAGCGAGGAATAGAATCCTGGGGCCTGCCACGTTTTTGTAAATAATTTTTATGTTTATTTGTTATTTTAAACCAAAAAATGTAATAACTATTTCCCAAATTTTAAAGAAAAAAAGAAAATATATCCTAAGTGTTTTAAATTTTTTTTACAAAAATCAAAAAGTTTTATAAATATTAAAAAAATATTTGGAATAAAAAAAAATTCAGAACCAAAAATTTTTAAATACATTTTTCTAAAGTTTACCAGGTTTCGGATGTTTTTCATTTCTCACAAAAACTAAAAATTTAATGCTTGCATACATCCACTAAAGAACATAAATCAGGAGGGGAGTGCATGCCGTAGACGGCTGCGTCCTAGGTGTGCTCCGCGCCCGCTGAGCGAGTTCGGGGACTTGTAGCTATCAGCGGCGCCGGTATTACAGAGGAGGGAGTGCTGTGCGGTGGCGGGGAGCTGCGATACGGTGTGACAGGTCGAGGAGGGAGGTCCGGTGAGCGCAGAGGCAGAACGGAGCCTCGGAAGATTGAAGACCCCGCAGGCAAGATGGCGGACGGATGTTTGTCTGCAGCCGACATGGAGGAGGTGGAATCCAGTGAAGCAGCGATTTATTGCCTAAAATTGAACATCTCTTACAGTCTGCTCTAACTTCAAATACCAAGTTAATTATGGAACATCTTACAATGGAAATAGAGAAGATGGCATGCAGCTTGGTCACTTTAGATAAACTGGGGGAAGTCTCCACGGTGCAAGAAGCATTAGAATCGGAGATCCTGTTGTTAAAGAGGGACAATGCAGTGCTTTATACTAAAGTTGATGATTTTGAGAATCGTGATAGGAGGCAGAACCTGTGGTTTAGGGGTCTCCCAGAGCATATGGAGGATGTAAGGTCTGTTATTGCTGCACTTTGTCAGGAACTACTGCCAGGACTCCCTTTGGATTGGTTGGAATTAGATCGGGTCCATAGGGCATTAGGTCCGCGCAGAGCACCCGAGGATCCGCCCTGAGACATCATTGCAAAATTTCATTATTACACCACGAAGGATCAAATACAGAGAGCAGCCCGGGACGCCCACAATTTAATCTTCCAGGGAGCTAGATATCAAGTTTATGCAGATCTCTCGGCAACTACCATGGCGAAGAGGAAGGACATGAGGCCACAACTTGCCATACTCAGAGAACACAATATTAAATATAAATGGGGGTTTCCTTTTAGAGTCTCCTTTGTTTATAATAGTAACCCCCTATACTGCGGTATCGCTGGAGGAGCTACAACAACATGTGGCTTCACTCAATCTGACCAAAACCCTCGCTACTAAATCCCAGAGAAATGTGGATGATTCTCCCAAGTTGCAACGTGCTGGCGAACGGCAGAAGCGTTGGACCTTCTCGAGTAATCGTGGATCCCGCCTATCTTTTGTGGACACTTGAAGATCCAGATTTGATACATATCCTTGGCTAAGTTGTCATTGTCTGCAGTACTTATAATATAGTTTAGTATTGATAAAATTATATTTAGATTTGTTCAATTCAGATTTCTGTTTTTCAGTACTACCAATGTTATTTGAGAAGATAGGATCCTACTGGCAGTTTATTTATATAGGGACCATGCTCTTCCTGGCTTCCACTTGTCTTTTTCTGACCCGCTTTTTACTGGCATTGTTTATTCCGCCACCAATCTCTCAGCACTCAATTTTTTTATTTTCTGTACCCTTTCTGTACTATTAAGATTTGGTACAGGAATCATAGTTTTGAACCATATGCCAGAGCTATTCTGAGTAGTCCCAATTTGCTCGGCGCCATTGGCGTGTCGCTCTCTCATAATCCCTGAAGTGGTTTGTTCTGTTTACCATTTTACTACATTTTTAGTGTCTAGTGTATTATTCTTGCACCTAATCGGAGTGGTTTATAGTCCACGAAATCCTGCAGGACTGTGGACGTAAGTTGGGTGCCTAGGGTTAAATAGGACTGAGTTCGTCAGTATTTGTCTACGGCTTTATCGGGCGGGAGGAGTTACAACTAACTGCCTCATATATAAGCTAAGATTAAGGGGCTGGTTCCCCTTCTATCTGGCGAACTCATAATTTAGTCCTATTTTAGTTGTTATATACCTAAGGTTTTTCTTTCTCTTCCCCTGAGGAAGGTTCCTCCCCCCTTTTTTTTCTCCTCTTTCCCTTTCCCTCTTCCGCTCTTTCCCTGTCCGCTTTCCTTTGCTTTTGTCCACAATAATTTATTCCAAATAATATAGTATGACTATGGTATTTTCCTTGAATGTACAGGGCTTTAATTGCCCTAATAAAAGAAGTCTGGCTTTTCGCTCAATTAACAAGCTACGCCCGGATATTTTATGTCTCCAGGAGACACACTTTTCGGGTTCCTCCAAACCACGGTTTCTGGATGCCAATTTGGATTTAGAAGATGGACACAATTTCATTGTAAGAGGGAAGTGAGGGATCCAGAGGGCAGGTATTTGATCCTTATTGGGGAACTTGGGGAAGATGTAGAAATAACAGTGGCCGTCTATTATGCTCCAAACACAAATCAGGTCGCGTTTTTATCAGATTTTCTGCAGGAAGTAAGGATGATTGCCAAAGGTTTGACAATTGTTTGTGGTGATTCAAATTTGGTTCTTAATCCTTTTCTAATCTACAACAAATAATCTTATCTGTCCTAAGACGGTGGCAACCTCCAAATCATTCAGAAAATTGCTTGATACGCACTCGCTGGCAGATGGCTGGAGGGAGGCGCATCCAAGTACACAAGATTTTACATATTTTTCACACCTGCATGGAGTCTCTACAAGAATAGACCATATTCTTTTACCTTTGGGCACTTTAGCACAAATGCGTGATATTAAAATAGTTCCGATCTCCTGGTGAGATCATGATGGGCTGCTCCTTAGGCTTAACTCTCTTCTTAGTAGACCGTCTGGCTTCCAGTGGTCCTTAAATGTGTCTCTCTTGTCTGATATGGAAATCACACAGTCCATATCGGAGGCATTAAAAGAATATTTTGATATAAATGATTCTCTGGAGATCAGCTACTATCTATTGTGAAGCCCACAAGCCCACGATTAGGGGTAAACTGATACAGCTGGCCTCGAGAAAGAAGCGAGAGAAGGCAACTTATATACTGGAAAACTGGAGTCAACATCTGTGACCGAACTGTAAGAAACCACCTACAGGAATTTACATACAGAAAAGCTAAAAGAAAGCCATCACTAACACCTAAACAGAAAAAAACAAGGTTACAATAGACTAAGGAAAGGCAATCGTGGACTGTGGATGACTGGATGAAAGTCATATTCAGTGATGAATCTCGAATCTGCATTGGGCAAAGTGATGATGCTGGAACTTTTGTTTGGTGCCGTCCCAAAGAGATTTATGCAGACGACTGTCTGAAGAAAACATGCACATTTCCACAGTCATTGATGAAAGACACATAAGGTCAATGTCATGGCCTGCAAACAGTCCGGATCTCAATTCAATTGAAAATCTGTGGTGGAAGTTAAAGAAAATGGTCCATGACAAGGCTCCAACCTGCAAAGCTGATCTGGCAACAGCAATCAGAGAAAGCTGGAGCCAGATTGGTGAAGAGTACTGTTTGTCACTCATTAAGTCAATGGCTCAGAGACTGCAAGCAGTTATAAAAGCCAGAGGTGGTGCAACAAAGTACTAGTGATGTGTTGGAATGTTATTTTGTTTGTTTTTCATAATTCCATATTTTTCCTCAAAATTGAGTGATTCCATAATTTATTCCCTGTGCTTGTTCTAAAAATGTAACTGTTACTGGCTACCACAATTATTTTTCGTGATTTATTTTAGTATTTCTTAAAGCCAGAAAGTTGCCATTTCAACTGCCTTTAGTTTTTTGTCATGTCTGTGATCTGCCTTTTTTCTACAAAATTCAACAACTGAAGGTACATCCTCACTAGTGATTCCATAATTATTGCCAGGGATTGTACATAATGATACTGCAGTACCTGTTATGCACAGGCCACAGCATTTAACAGCACTATAAAAGGATACTCTGCTTCTCCCACACAGTTAATAGCTCTAGGTCAATTGTTTGAAAACCTTTCTGTTCCTCCCAGGAGGTTTCTGGAGAGTTGTAACCCTGTCTTAGATGGAGTGTGTAGATGAACATTCAAAGCTGGGCTCTCAAAAGAGTGTGGCCACTCAGTCCAAGCTTTCTTCTTAACAGATGGGGTTAGACTAGTTGGGGTGTGGCTGAAGATCGCAGCCATGATCTACTGAGCAGGTAGGTTTTGAAGCAGCAGAACATGAACTAAAAGCATGAGTATCATTTTAAATGCCTACAGATGCCCTTTGAAGTGGTCCAGTCTAAAATCCGGTGAGTATATACTGTTTTTTTTTTTTTTATTTCTGGCCAGGCAGGGACTTGTAGCTATCCTTATTGGAATTCCCATGCTATTGTTCAGTCAAACCTTTTTGTGTAAAGGAAATTTACAAAACCCACTAAGCACTAATTACACATATTTAAATCCTAAGTGAGCATTTTATTTACCCTCTTCCTCTTTTTTAAAGCCATTGTTTTTCTTTGCCCCTGCTTTGTATATAAATACATTTGACTTAAGTAACATTTGAGGATGTGCGTGACAACAAAGAGCCCACCAGCCTAACAGCTTAGTTAATGTATCACCTCTGCAATAGCTTCACAACCTTTGTGCTTAGAGGACAAAAGGTGATGGACTTGAGATATTTCTTTTAATACAGCGGCAGAGATTACATTTCTAAGGTTTTTCATATGATCTTTCGCCTGTTTAATTAAAAGGCTTTTTTTGGGAATTAGCTGCCTCTCCCATGCCCAGTCTTCACTTTCTCAGCATCAGCAATGGTTCTAACCTTTCCCTCCCTTTCTTTGTTTGGCTTTTGTGTTGGAACAGCTGTTATTATCATTTTTTGGTCAGCTGTGGTTGCTGGAGGCATAACAGGACCAGATGGTGTTTTGCTATGCATGAATGGAGAGTTAAGAGTCTTTGGATTGAATAGGCTGAGTCTGAATAGTGTCTATACACCACCTGCCCCCTTCACCAGCACTATTAAACACTGTTGTAGTGCGATCTTCCCAAGTCTGGCTTGAATTGTATGGGAAAAGAAGACCCCGGCTTCATTCCATATATATTTATTGATCTTGGCGGCATTATGCACTATTTTACATTTAAGCTAATTGGATATGACACAGCATGTATATGTAATCTATCACGGCTGCCTCTTGGTACAGTTTATATGACTTGCTGTCATAGTAACATGCAAACCGTAATTGCATACATTAAACAGGATAAGGATGAAGGGGTATAATAGGATTTTATGATTGTCTTTTTCAAAACTATGCCTATGGGATGGATCATTTAGTTGTGAATTTGGGATGTTCTTAGTTATTGATATATTTTATAACATGTTAATCTTCCAACTAATTTCTCTTGCTATCAAAAACAATGCAAAGACTTTTTTTTTTCTCAAATGGTAAATTGCTTATATGTTGACTTTTTATATTATTGTTAGAGATTTGTGAACTTTCTAAAGATTGATTTGGATGACGCAGCAAATTTCCCCAGGTAATTCGGGTTTGTCCAGATGGAATTTTTAGAATCACTGAAAAAAAAATGGTACCTTCTTTCCACTATCCTCCAGTAGTGCAGGTGTCTTACACTGCTCTGCAGAGGACACAGATCCTCCTCCCTGCCAGCTCGTTCAAAAGCTGATGGGAATCCAGTGTAGGACAGAGGATCTGTGTCAGCAAAGTCCCCTGTCTCCCTGGTCCGGCCGCTGTCTCATCCCCGGCTCCCCTTCTGCTGTGCTTTACATCGCACTGTAAGCCTGATTCAGAGCCTCTCCTGTATGCATTCCCGCATGCAGTGGTATTTACCTTTTCTCGGAGTTTCGACGTCCTCACATGAGTAAGGTTAAGGGGCTTAGCCTGCAATTCCAGTGGCAAGTTACACTCTATTTGCATGCAGGAACAGGCATATGCGTTGCTGATGGAGCCCCTTAAGGAGTTCTGTGAAAAGTATGAGCATCTGCAGTGCCATGGACTGCTTACCATGCATCTTCCAGAGCTTTAGGCATACCCGCTTGGGTGTTGATCAGATGTCCAATCAACAGGTGTTCGAAATGACCAGACTGAACTGCCTTTCTTTTGAGAAGCTTTACTCAAAAGTGCAGCCATGGTTGGCCCGCGCCACAAGAAAGGGGCATGTAGTTGATGGTATGACCAAATTGGTTGGCTGCCTTCAATTTCTAGTGAATGGCTCCTTCCAGAGGCTTGGGGCATGTCTGTTGGCATGTCTTAGCCTTCACTGAGCCCCATCCTGACTAAATTTCTTGATGACATGGTTGCCCTGCAGGAGAAATACATCTCGTTTCCTGACAGCATAGCAGCCTGGAATAGAATGTGGTGAGGTTGGGTCTTTTCAACCTGGCAAATATGCCATGGGGCACCATTGATTGCACACGTGTGGCGCTGGTGCCCTCTGTGGCTCAGGAGTAAATGTTTTGGTATTTAGAATTGCTCATTCGGCCTCCTGATCCATAGGCTTGATTCAGAGAGACAAAAAAAGACCTGCTCTCGTATGAGTGTGCGAGCGATTCTATGCATGCATTGCAATCCTTCTGTAAAGTTTCCGTCCGTTCGTACGGCAGAGTACGAGTACAAGGATTTCATTTTCCAGCGTGACTTTTCCGTTTCATTTTCTCATTTTACAACGTAGACTTTCGTTTTTGCCCTTTTCCTATCATCTCCTCCCACGAATCCTTTTCGTTTCTCGTTAGATTCTGTTTCCCTTTTTAAATAAATAATCGTCCAGACGGAAATCCTTACGACCTTGCGCCTGCGCACTACAAACTTAACTCATTAAAGTGCTCGCCTACATATTTGCCACCCTCACTTCTACTACAATGTTTAGCTAAATCACTTAGCACTATCCTGTATCTTCCCTTTTGGACCCTTAAAGCTCACCCAAATCTGGCACGTGTGGTCCCTGTTAAAAAACGTAAATTAAATTATTGGTATAACCTTGTTGGGGTCACACTGCAGTGCCCCCCCCCCCCCGTATGGTCCAAACACCTAAATCTGGACTTCAAAAGCCCGAAGGCCCTCGCCACCATGGCCCTTGTTTTGCATAGGGCCCGATTAGAGAACTCCTGGCCCGCATTCTGCAGGCAAAGAACGGGCATCAGGAGCAAGGGCAGGAGTGGATATCCTGAATCCCCTGAAAGTATTTAAAAATACTAACATAAAATACACATTCTAAACAACAATATTGTTTAATATGTCATCAAGGGCTAAAAACAGCCATAGGTTAAGACATAAGAAGACATAAGTCATCAACTATATTCATTGCCATACAGTGAAAATGGATTTATGGAATGTGAGCAAACTTACCGAGGAGCCATCCACCAGATAATTCTCCTGACTCAAACTGACGAAATAAGCCAGAGCTCCGCAATATATAAGCATCATGGGACGACCCTGGATGCCCCTGCAAGAACACTGAGGAATCGCATAGCTGGACCAAACACTGCTTGTATGTTGTGCGAGTGGCACATCTTGCGGTTCCTGCAACCAAATATAAAATAATTACACAAAGCAAAGGTAACCAACTAAAACAATAACTCCTACAACAAATTAAGATTCAAGTTCAACAATCCAAATATAATTCACAAAGGACATAAGTCTAAAAAAATATAGCAATTATATGGATGTGTGGGAAAATGAAGGTTTACATGCTAAGGACCAATTAAGGTCAGCATTAAAATGCTTCTATAAGGCATACATGAAATGTATTTATTCAGTTATGCATTGCTATACAATTTATGGCCTCAGCCATGCTGATACATGCAATGCCTTGGAGCTAAAGGCGCGCAGACTCCTCCACATAGCCGCAAAACATGTTCAACAATAGCAATCCGAGGCCTCAAAGGTCCCGTAAGTGGATCGCAATTGAAACGGTTTAATAGGGTGGTGGTCCCTCGGCAATCAGCTCTCTGAATCAGACAGAAACCCATCCCAACAACGTAAGTTATCTGAACGAACGCAAAATATCAGATTTTGTTGGGAAAATGATCCGAACTAACGCAAATGATCCGATTTGCTTTTGTTCTTCGAAAGCGCATATACGCATTTTCCCGAACTTTCTTACGAATGAAAAATGGACGAAAAAAAACAAAAAATGACAAACACCCACAAAAACTTTCACAGACAGCTACGGAAGTCCAGCCGAATGTGTCTCTGAATCGAGCCTCATGTGCCCAAGTTGCCCAAGTATCTGCTCGCTCTTTTCCTGCTACTGTATTGTTGCTAGTGTATTAACCTGAGTCTTTGGTTCTTTTCTCCCAGCAACCGCAAGATGGTTGGGTCCAGATTTGTGCTTCTTCAGTGTTTTGGCTGGATTCCATGGATCATTCAACAATGCATTCACCTTGCAGAGATTCAATTTGTATTGTCGGTTTGAGACTGGTGATTTGAGTGGTGGTACTGGGTGTATGTATTGTTGGTTTTGTTCTGCATTTCTATTGTTAACAACATTCAACATTGCAAATGTAAGGCTATCAGCTGGATCCCCAGTCTAATTGTCTGGGTCCAGTACCAACTGTCTGTCTAATGGCCATGTAAATCTAGTCCCCCTTGCAACTGTGGCCCCCTATCTCATCATTTATTATTTTTATTATTGGGTGGGGTTGTCTGGGCCCATTTGTCCTTGTGGTCCCCCTAGTAGCTCTCGCTGTTTTTTGTTGATGTTTTTGTTAATGTTAATTTCTGTTGTTTTTAATTTGTCCTTTTAAGTGATTCAGGCTACCTAATCCTGCCCTGGCTCCTCATACCCTTTTTGTGGCTGCAGACACAAGCACAGGAGTCATACAACTGGGCCCACCACATCTTTGCTCTGATAGAGAGGGTGCCCGAATATTTGGAGGAGACAACCCTTGCCGCAGCTCCAGAGGTTTCAGGACACCTTTATTCCGACACATAGAGCCAGACAGGACAGTCAGTTCATCAACATTCGGTTGACTCGTCATTTTCTTAATTGTATGTTTTTTCTGTTTCTTGGTTGTGGTTTGAAGCTCTACCCTCTTTGTTTTGTTTTGGTTGTGAGTAAAGCAACATACCAAAAAAGTTCTTTGAAGTGTAATTTATTGGGGGGGCAGAACAAAGTGTGCCCCACAAGTTGGGTGTACAATGGCCAACACAGGCCAATTTGTGAACTAAACCAACATTAGGGCCAACAGTACAAAAAAGGTTAAACCAAAAGTGCACCAGGGCTGATTATAGGGAGGCTACCTGGTCCCCCTTGGGAAGTTGTTGTCTGGCCTCCAGGAGCGACCGCATTCTTGAGGTTGGAAGTAGCGGTCAAGCGCCTCCAAATTAGCATTGAGGAGTTGCTGCTCCACCACCCCTGCAGCCAGGTCCTTATAGATCAAACTGGCTGTTCGACGCACCACTTTAAAATACCTTGTTGAATTGTGCTGAAAAGTTGTGCTATTGGTCTGCCCATTGGCCTCCATAATTTGGCAACACCATGCCTTGGACATGTGGCATCTAGCTTCAGGGTGTGGCTGGCTGGGTCCGGTGCGCTTGGTGGAGGTGGTGCTGGTTGACTCCTGCCCACTGTCCAGGGTGTTGGAGCTGGTTAGTGGCCTGGGGTCCCGTGTGATTGCACTGGGTGGGGGGCTCCAGAGCAGATTTGGGGAGCTGCATAAACCTGGCTTGGTGTCTGCTCAAGCTCCTAGATATCTTCAGTAGAGGTTTGGTCTTGGCTCACCCTATACATCACCCCTGTCCATTTCCATCTGCTCATTGCAGCCTCACATTTACCTAATCTAATGCTCGGGTTCCATCACCATGGGTGGGGCTGATGGATAGGGCAGGTCTCGCTGGTGGTTCCGCGGGAGGCATGGGAGATGTGTCTGCTTGAGGCACACTGGTTGCCGCAGGTGGAGGGGGGGCTGCTGGCTGGGTGGTTTTTGCAAGGCAAGGGAAAAGCAATGTAAGCCAAAGACATTGCTTAGCTGCAGTCCTTCAGATACTTCTCATGGGTTACATACTGGGTACGTGTGTCCACAATGCCTTTGCTAGATCTTAAAGTTGCCGGTTGCCAATAGAATTGTAGGCCACTCCATCTGTGTGCTAGTTTGCCAAACATATGTGTCCCTGACAAGCACTTGCTGTTTTTGTGTGTCTCTGGGCACTCATGTTTAAGCCATATGTTTATGGTTTGCCCCCCCCCCCCCCCCCCCCCCAGGCAAATCTGCATTTTGCAGGCAACTCTTTCCACTGGTGAAAATGTGCTGCTGATCAGTGTCAGGGGTTCCCATCACCCTCTGGTAAGTGGTGGGGTGCTAAATCCCCGCCACATGCTCCTCTGCATGGCTAAACTCCAATGTTTTTGGCAGTCCACCAACAGCTTGCAACCTCAAAACAAACACAAACGGATGATGTTCTGAGTGGTCCAATGTGTGACCCTGAAACGGTCCTCTTGTCACTCAACTTACTCCACTGCCCATCTCACGCTGATTTTCCTTTGGACAACCTTTTTTGGAGGCCTGCTTCCCACCGTTTGCCTCCGGCCCCACACTCATCACATTGTGGGCAATATGTTGCCACAAATCACCCAACACCGCTTTTGGGGTAGTGTGGGACCAGGCCAGCCTGTCATAGTTTTCCAACACCCCATTGAGGACCTCCAATTGGGCATTGATAAATCACCCACTTAGCTTCCCCCTGCTGAGTTTGCATCCAGTCTGGGGGGCAGATGCTGATCTCTGTTGACTGGAGGGGGCTGGGGATGCTGAGCCACTGGGCCCACTCCCAGGGCTGGAAAGGGTGGTGTGCTGGCTGCTGGCAGGAGAATGAGCATCCCCAGCTGTGGCTCTGCTGCTCCGTCTTGTGTTCTGCCATGGACTCCACAATAGATTCTGCAATGGGGCCAACACCAGGGATCAGACTGGGATCCGGGGTCCCGACCAGTGGCTGAAAAGGGGTTGGGTGTACCAGGAGCCCAGGGTGTGGTTCTTCCGCTGCTGCGGATGACTCTCTCAAAGTGGGTAGTGTGGCTGGTGGCAGGGGAGGGCCTACAGGACGTGCATTGGGGCCTTGTGCTGTGGCTGCAGTGCCTTGGCCAGTTGCTGAGTTCCCCTCATCCATGCCATCTTCCGCGTTCTGGGGGCTGCAGTGCCATCTATGTTGCAGGGCTCAGGTGTGTGCTTTTATACACAAGTATGTGGTTAATTGGGAAACAATTGACTTAACAGGCCAGCACAGGCATTTGCAACCTAAAGGCTACAACATCATGGGCATCAACACTTCGACCAGCTCACTTCTGGGATCCGCTGGGACATGTCAGCACGTCGATGCTGGGGTGCATCATGCAGATTAAAGACAGAAGAAAGAGAGAACAACATGGCACCCACACGCTTCACTCACAGCCAGCAGGAATACATCATGATTTGAGGGGAGAGATGGGTTCGCCAGGTTGCCTAGGTGCATCAGCGGCCAGGCCAGGATGGCGGCCAGGAGAACTGTGAGCAATTTGGAGGTGCATAGACCTAACTGCTGGTTAGGAGCAGTTAGGTCAGGCATTGGCCTGCTGCACAGGGGGGAGAAGTTAAGTGTGCATATGAACCTAAACTAGGAAAATACATGGCATACAGGAAAGTGACATTTGCATTGTCTTTTCAATTTGCAGCTATGACTTCAATCCTAACACCCACGCCAAGAGGACATTGGCAAGTCTTACACACACACACCCAAATAATGCGGCACTGGTCAGAACTCAAAAGGAAAAAGCTCAGTCCTCTGAGCAGTGAAGAAACAATGAGCCTGTTCTGATTTGACACACACAGAGCGTCACAAATCAGGATACCCCCAGCAAGGTTAACAAAACCAACAAATCTTGGGATTTGTTCCTCCTCAATATTATATTTTGTTATATATATGTGTTTGATTAGGGCCCTCAGACACAACCTTGCATGGGGCCCCAGAAATGATAAGCCATCTGAACTATTGGACTGAATTGTACTTTTTTTCTAGCTGGAGAGTTCTGGCTGAGAATCAAGGCCACCCGGAGAAGATGGGCTTGACCAGTGAGGCAAGCAAGCCAGGGTGTGAGTGTAGGACATTGTCCTCAACCCCGGGCAACAGCCTCATACTCCTCTTCAGCCTCACCCCAACCACCACAGGAACAAGCTGAAGAGGAGGAGGCCTAGGAGTCAGATCCAGCGCCAAAATTATTAGGTCGGACAATATACAAAACACACACAGGTCAAGGAAGGAACTACCAAATGACATGTCTGCTAAGTGCTGATGTTTTGTGCTTCTCTTTCCCTACAGGCTCGTCGAAACTGACCAGCATCCAGTGTTGCTATAGATAGAATTTGGAGGGCATTGCCCAGGGAGAACTGGCACATGTGTTAAAGCAGATGTTGACATTCATTTATTTTGTCTTTACTTGTGGTATGGAGAGGAGACAGGGGCCCACCCCCTGAGGGGCCAACAAATTCACACCAATTTTATATGTTTTTACACCAAACGTTTTATAGTTCTATATTTAGTAAGAAAAAACAAATCATGAAATTCATACCAAGGTGGGGGACAAGGAGGTTTTAAAAATTAAAAAAATGTTTGTGTATGCTGGAATGCCAGCGAGATGGCCTCAGAACACAGAGATTGAAGGACTCCCTGGCAGCATACAACTGGAAACAGATACAAACTGGGCTTATGAGATCAGTTCACAGTTAAAAAACGTAGTTGCTTGGTCAAACTGAGCAAAAAGAAACACAACTGCGTACGCCTGGCCGAGAAACTTTCAGGATGAGGCTGTGTTTATAATACGAGCATTTGTAATTTCTTGGTTTCCAAGTTCATTCCTGCAAAAAAATGAGCAATCACGGTGAGGCTTTGAATCAAGCTTAGTGACTGTGTGAAGTCAGGAGGTACACAAGCCAGAACATGGCGGAATCTGGCCAGGCTGTGCAGAGGTGCACGCATCCTCTCTGCAGGAGCAGAGTGTGAGAAGGCAGCCTGGGGCCCTGTCATGCCCAAGGCCTGATTATAGCTTGGTATAATATATATGTGTGTGTGTATATATGTATACAGACTGAGTGTCTGGGCATTCCAATTTAATTAATTGTGACCAGCAGAATGTGTTGTCTCTGCACCATCATAAAACTCCCCCCCTACATGCACACACAGTTTTATGGGGGAAGTCAAAGGTCTTTGAAGCAGCAATATGTGTCTCTACCCAACCATAAACCAGAATCAGATAAGGGGACCTGGGAGATGAATCTCTCCCCCCCTTAGGAATTCCAGGGAGATGGGGGATGTCATGTAAACCGTTTCCCTCCAAAATTAGCTAAATAAATGCCAAGGGGCCACATGCTTTTGGGACATAAGCTAAGGAACCTTGAGACAAATAACATCGGTCTCACGCAATAATTAACCGCTGGAAACTCACTCACAAAGGACTGCGTAAGAACGTATTTTTTTGAACTGCTCTTTGCTATGTACTCTCTGTATTTTTGTATTTTGTATGTCATTTTGTTTCTGTAACTTACATCCAGCACTGTGATACCTTTTTATCAGATTAAATGTTTAATTAATCAGCTCTAGCCTTTGATCTCTAAATATATGAGCTCACCTTCTTGAAGGAAGCTCTGGTGAAACACGTTTATTAGGGTTAATTGATGACTTGCTGGGACTAGTAGTGCATACCCAGGGGTCTGGTGGCTTTAACCCTTGTACCATCACACTCTCTCTAGCGTATTGGCTGGGCTGATAGAGTGTGATCGTGAAAGGCCCTCCGGCCAGAACTTTTTTTTCTTACTTTACTGGCCACTGGCTATTTTACTGGTAATTGTAATTGAAGGTATACTTTTCCCATCCTCAATCACCAGTAAAAAACACATACTGACACCACCAGGCCAGTGGCCAGTAAATTAAAAAAAAAAACACTGACCAGGTGGCAACCCTAGGCCCACCCCACATTTAGATGAAAGTATCACTATCTTATATTCGGGGCCCATGCACAGAAGCATAATACCAGACAATATTGCCTTGGGATGCCACAATTAAGGTTCATGGTTTGGTTATGATTAGAGATGAGCAAACTGAGCCGGCAGAACCCGGTTTTGACCTGAATTTCTGGAAAAGTTCAGTTCACCGCGAACCCGAACTTCACGTGGTTTGAGGCGATATGCGGAAGCCGAACCTGGTGGGATTTCACCGGCACCACCCCACAGGTCACGGCTAGCCAAGGAGAAGCAGGGAGACAGGGTCACATAATCGCAGCTTAAGAGGTCAGGGTAGCTTGGCCAATCAGGAGGTGCTTTTGCAAGAGATAGTCATGTGATGCGCCATCTATTCACTATTAGGAAGCTGGCTGTTGCAGAGAGAGCATTGCTCTTAGAGCAGGGACAGTTTAAGGCATTTTGAACCACAGCATAGGAGAAAAGAATGGACATAAAAGGAAATGGGCACATGGGCACAGTAGGATGCTGAGGAGGGGGGGGGGTGTGCTGCACAGAAAAACTGCATCTGCCTGCACTGGGATCTGATTGTCATTGTAGTCCACCTTGTATAGTCTGAAAACTTCAGTGAGGGTTTTTTATTTTTTGGTCACAGCTGTCTGGTTTAACTGGCCCCTATCACTGCATTGCAGAACTTGAGGTACACAGTGCCTCAGTGTTTAATACAATTTAAAAAAAACAATCTTTTTCGCCTGCCAAAGAATTTTTTTGGCAGGACACCTCTGTTTTAAGTGTGTACGAATCATCTCTCTGTGAGTTGGGGTCCACGGTGCCTCTTTGTTAAATACATTTAAAAAAAACAAGGGGCAGCTCTGTTTTTATTGTGCACGCACCATCTCTCTCTAACTTGGGGTCCACTGTGCCTTTTTGCTAAATACAGCTTAAAAAAAATAATCTTTTTCACCTACCAAGGAATTTTGTGAGGCAGCTCTGTTTTAGCTGCACAGGTCATGTCTCTCTCTAAGTTGGGGTCCACGGTGCCTCTTTGTTAAATACAGTTTAAAAAAAATAATCTTTTTTACCTGCCACAAAATAGTTTTGTGGGGCAACTCTGTTTTAGCTGTGCAGGCCCTGTGTCTCTCTCTAAGCTGGGGTCCATGGTGCCCCTTTGTTAAATACAGTTTAAAAAAACAAGGTGAACAGCTCTGTTTTAAGTGTGCAGGCCCCATCTCTCTAAGTTGGGGTCCAAGGTGCCTCTTTGTTAAATGCAGTAAAAAAAAGTAATCTTTTTTTGGGGGTGGGGACAGCTCTTTTTTAAGTGTGATTCACCATCTCTATCTAAGTTTGGATCCATGGTGCCTCTTTGTTAAATACAGTTAAAACAGAGCTTCCCCTCATTTTTTTAAGTGTGTAAGCACTGCTTCTCTCTAAGTTGGGGTCCATGGTAACTCTTTGTTAAAGTGAGCCAAAACCCAAGATTTTGACAATCCTGGGTTTTGGTCCTTGTTCGGATCCGCTCAAGCCCCTTCATCCAGGAGCTAGTCTAATGCGAGTGTGCTGGCAGCCGCATCCCTGCTACCCTCTAACAGGGAGCGTGCCTGTGCCAGCTATTCACAAATGCCTGCTAAATGGATAGTGTAAATGCGCCCTCTGCGCACGCATGCGCCATTGGACCGGGAATGAAAGTGAGTTTTCGGGTGACCTGGGGGGTTTCACACAGTGGGGCACCCCCAATCTGGGTTCCCCAGGGGGAGCAAGTATGCCTACTCTGGTGTCTTATAGACTCCAGGGTGGGTTTTGGTTCTCTTTTAATATGTTTTAATAAAACAATCTTTTTTACTGGCCAAACTATTTTTTTTGACACATCTGTCAAGATTTTGATGTGTAAGCTGTTCCGAATAAAGATAAAGGTAAAATGTCTGCCACTAAAGATAAGGATGTTGGTGCCAGTACCAACACTGTGGTCAGCAGCCATGTGCCCAGGCCCAGCCATAGTAGTGGCAGCATCTATGTGCCCAGGCCCACCACTGCTAGAAGCAGCAGCAGTAATGTACGTGGTAGTAGTATCAGCAGCATCAGCAAGCTGGTTGACTCACTCTCACTCAACTCAGGAGGAGGAAGACTCTGATGCAATATCTTTGAGCCAGGTTTCAGTAGATTCTTCCTCCACTACAGCTACACATAACAGTAAAAGAAGCCTTTCTCGTTCATCATCTCTGTACTGCCGCCTCCTAGTGGGGTGCCAGCTTTTCTCAGCTGGTTGCTATGGATTGTTATGAGGAGAATTTGTTTGATCACAGTCAGCATTTGTTGCAAAGGTGGTGGAGGTAGAAGTGGTGTCTGACATGCCTAGCTGTGGCATGGGGGTGGTCGTAGACATGGACATACTGGCAGTTATGAAGGTGGTTATGGTGGGGGGGGCAAGTAGACCATGATGAAACATCAGAACAGGGAAGTAGCAGGAACCAGGCAACAAGGAAGGGACATCATCAGAGCAGGAGGGTACTTCTGGCACTGGCAGCCAAAGAGAGCCGGGCCAGATCATCTGTAAAATAGCACAGGGTTAGATCTGCTGTTCTGGTCTTCTCAGGAGCAGGTGACGGCGACACTGATACTGTTTTTGCAGACTGTCTACTAACACCAGCCATACACAACCACCTCCTGTCCTTCTGCATAGTCTGTAAGTATGTCTAATGCCACTACTACCACCAACAGCACCCTCTGCTACTACTAGGCCTACACAACTGCATGTCTATGCTGTCATGCACAAAATGGTTACATTTTTCAAGGCTTGTAAATAGCCATTGTTTTCATTCATTTTCTTCAACTAAATTGTCAAGATGCCAATCTCGCTGCTACCCCCCTTTACAAATGGGATCATTTTTGGGGGGCTTGCCTGCTACTGCTAGGCCTACACAACGGTTTATGCCCTGTGATGCGGAAAATGAATACAATTTTTCAGCGCTTGTAGAAAGCCGTTGCTTCTTCTTTAGCTAAAATTGTAAGGGTGCCAATCCTGCTGCTATCCCCTCTTACACAATTTTTGAGGGCTTGCCCTCTACTGCCAGGCTTACGCAACCACCACAGGTTTACTGTGCCATGACCAAGTCTTTGTTTAACAGCTTCAGCCTTTGCTAATGCTGCTACTTCTCTGCTGCCAGGCCAACACAACCACAGTTTAAACCTTTGATGCCCAAAATGGACAAATTTCAGCGCTTATAAAAAAACATTGCTTCCCCTTCAGCTAAAATTTAAGGGTGCCAATCCCGCTGCTACCCCCGTTACAAATGGGATAATTTTTTGAGGGTTTGCTACCTACTGCCAAGCCAACACAACCACAGATCTACCCTGTGATGCCCCAAAATGGGTACAGTTTTCAACGCTTGTAAAAAGCCATTACTTCACTTTCCAGGATCACCAACTCTGTTGCTTCTCCCCATTTTTATGTGCTTTAAACTATCAAAGACAGCTGTGGGCTTTTGAAGTGCTATTTAGGTTGTGGGTGATTCCTGTGCTAATTAGCCACAGAAAATTCAAATGCTAATTAGTCCACTAAGACTTGTTACTATACAGCCTTGGGTTATAAATTACATTTATGGCCATCAGCCATTGTTTTCCATGCATTTTAGACGAAAGTTCATCCCAAACTAGTCCGAAACTAACTTTTTCAGAAAAGTTTGGTGAACCAGTGAACTGGACTTTTGAAAAGTTAGCTCATCTCTAGTTAGTAAGGCCCTCAAAGGGGACCCTGTGTAGCTGTGCACGAGCTAGCTTCTGGGGAAGCCCAGGGCTTGGAGGCCCTGAAGGCTACCAGCCCACATATTCTACACAGGCTCCGTGCTCTTCTGCACCCCCTGGCCTTTGACTGGACTTATACAAGAACAAAACCCAGGAATTTGACTTTCCCATAAACTATATATTCTCTGAATGTACACACCTCAAGCTTAATAGGTGTACCAGGCTTGTTGACGTCGGCACAGTTTTCTGGAAGTAATCCCTTGATGAATCTTTGGTTGCACAGGGTTTCCCTAAAAATAGCCACATTTTCCTTAAAAAACAATATGCAAACAAGAAAAAAGTTAAATCTGAAAAAGCAAGGTCCCCTGAACAGAACAATATCCAACATGCATAATTACTGTCAAGTAATGGAAGAGTTGCCAAACACCCAGAAGTAAAACATGCATGTAAGGGTAATTTTACTTGAAAATTTTAGCTCTGCAAACAAAGTGTGTACTTTGCAATTCTTCAACCAAAACAACCCTTTACATTTAAAATACCCCCCACAAACCATATAGTACTAAAAGTACATGTACAAAGCTTGTTGTAGTGGGCTCATCTTTATGGAAGTAATCCCTTGAAGAATTCTTTGGTTGCACAGTGTTTCCCTAAAAAATGTATAACAAAACAGAATATAAAACACATTTTCTAAAATATAAATATGCAAACAAGTAAAAACAAGTTAAATCTGAAAGCACAAGGTCCTCCGAACAGAACAAAACCCAACATGCATAGCTACTTTTAACCCTTTTAACTGCCAGCTTACTGGAGTTTGTGTAACCCCCTGTTGACACATCATTTTTTTTTTAGAACATCATTGATTGAGACTTTAAGTTTCATTGGCTCAGAGATCTTCTTTTAGTATTTCCTAATGTATATAAATTTATTTTTACATTATAATAAGTACTAATAATATGCATATACAGCTGTATCAAATGCATAACTCCTTTGGGCTCCACCTCTCCGGCTCTCGACATCTTGACTATACATTGCGCAGGTTACTTACCCGTTACTATCAATGAGTGTCAGCAGAGTGGTACGCTAGAGCATATTTACACTATACTGTCACTGGCTCTGATACCTGAATTTATTAAAAAATTAATTGAGACTGGTCGTTGTTTATAACCTTTTTATTTTTATATGTTTCTAATTCTCAATATCTGTTTTAGCTAACAACTATCTTCTCCTCGTGAGCAATCCTCCCCCAGCTGCTGCATATTTAAATTAAGATGGCAAGCTATCCTCTATGATGACACCACTATCAGCGATTTCCTCTACACTGGATTACTGTATGAAGTTACAATAAAGCTCTGTGTATAAAATAGCGCAGGAGCAACAATGTGTCAATAAAGCTTTTTTTAAAAAAAGAAAATGCAGCTTTCCGGCGTGCGGGGCCCCACGTGCCTGCGCCGCCTGGATGAAGGCTGGAAACATCACGTGTGCCAGCCGCACCCGGATGTGACGCGGGCCGGGACCTCCCTGCCTGAAGTGACGTCCCGGAAGAGTGCTCTCTGAGTGCTCTCGGAAACGCCACACTGGCTGGCCAGGGGGGAGAGGTTACAGGTATTTATACGCGCGCTCGTGCATATGCTTCCATCGCAGCCTTGAGAAAGGAACCTGCGGTTCCGAAACGTGGGCTCTGTGTCTTGCGATCACAATCTCTATACATTTTGGTAATGTCTATATAACTGTAATGACGGACGTCATGATTGACATTATGTATACATATATTTTTATGATGTTACCCATTGTTCTATATTTGGTATGATGTATTAATTGCAATAAGTAGCTGACCAGGAATAGCATACATGTATTGTTCTCTTTAATCATTTATATCTTGGTCAGCAAAATCATTGTTCTACTCTTCAGGACCAAAACAATGACCCCTCAATAGACTTCTTTCTGGTAATATTTTACCATACTGTAGTCATACTCTTCTGAACTGTATATATTAGTGCTATATCACACATTTTTTTATTTTTGAGGTGGTCCACGATCCTGGAGACTGTATCTATATCCACATACCAGAATACCAATATTGTATCCTTTTTGCATAGCTTAAAAAGTATAAACTGTTGTCCTCCAGCACCACCACCACCGTCACCGAGCCAGTCCACATCATTCATTGGAAGCATCAGCTTTCTATCACACAAACTTTCGAGAGAAAGCAAACGTTTGGCCCATCCCACCCACGAGCCCTGGCCCTAAATGCAAGTATTTCCAAATAGGCTGACCTTTAAAATGCTCCCATTCTGCCTGGTGGAGACGGACAGTTTTTTAAGATCTTATGTCCCACAATATACTGTTCTCAGCCACTACTACTTTTCTAGTCAGGCTATCCCTGCCCTTGTTGAAAAAGAGATGTGCACTGGGCAATGCATCTTACCATGGACACATGGACAAGTAAGCATGGGCAAGGATGCTACATGTCTCTAACTGCCCACTGGGTCAGTGTAGTGGTGGACTGAGCCACTGTGGCATAGATTCTTCAGCCACCCCAGAATTGCTTGAAATCAGTCACTGCCTCCTCCTACTCTGCTTCCTCTTCAACCTGCACCACCAATTTGAGCACTGCCATGGGGGAATGGCAGCATGTGGTGCTAAAACTCATCTATCTGGGTGAAAGACAGGTGAGTGGCTGCTGCCGTTGCACCTAAAGCCTGGCAAGGTGGTGTGCAACAAAGGGGCAGAACCTTGTAGCAGCATTGGGACGAGCTGGGTTGACGCACATCCCTTGTCTGGCACATGTGTTTACATTGCTTCCTGGCCCAATATGCCCGAGCTGCTGCATGCACTTTCGTCTACTGCTACTACTACTACCGCCTGCTGCTGCTCGTCTTACTGCACTGTAAAGAAACCTTGGACTTCCCAACCGCTGTCTCATATGTGACCTGCCCACCAGGTGAAATTACACATTGTATATGCTGGAAAGGGTTTGTGAGCAGCAGCAGCAGGCAATCAGCTCCAAAATGCCCAGGTGAGTAGAAATGCAAGTTAACAGCACTTCACCACCAAAGAGTAGGCCCCCATGAGAGACATCTGTGAGGGGCTGCAGTGCTTCCAGTATGACACCAATATGGTCAGCGCTACCATCCCAATCCTATGCCTGCTGGAAAAAACTCTTCAGACCATGATGGAAGATGTGCTGAAAGCAGAGGTTGAGGAGGAAGATGAAGGCACATTTTCCCAGGCATCAGCGGAGTGCAAATGTAGATTGCAGGGTGGGATGCTGGGCCAACAGTGGGCAGGTATGCCACTGTCCAGATAGAAGACAGTTTTGGAGGATTCAGAGGAGGAGGACTTTCTCTCACAGCAGGGTTGGTACCCAGCACAGCTCACAGGCATCGATAAAACCTGGCTGGAGGGAGCAGCAGAAGAAGGAGGAAGAGGAGACAACTGACACTGAGGACAGCTTCTCCTTGACTCATGGCAGCCTCGTTCACATGAGCCACTACATGCTCCAGTGCCTGCGAAACGACCTCAGAGTTGCCCGCATAGTCACCAGATCTGGTTACTGGGTGGCCAACCTACTGGATCCCCGCTATAAGAACAACATCATCTACTTGATACCAGCACTGGAGCAGGATAACAAAATGAGAAAGTACAAAAACACTTTGGTGGGCGCACTGTTGACCAAGGCCAAGGAGGAGGAGGAGGAAGCCGTCAATGCAGCAGGTGATCCAGCACCACCTCACGGGGGGGGGGGGGGGCGGCGAGCATGGCCCCATTGTGGAAGAACTTATTCCATTTTTCACCATATCTGCTACCATCGGATATGGCCACAGTACCAGGAGGCAGACTTTGACTCGCATGGTGGATGACTACCTGTCCACGTGTCTCCTGGTACTGAGCAATGGCTCATCCCCATTCAATTTCTTGGTTGCACTGCAGCACTTTTCCTATCAGAACGTGTGTTCCGCTCCGCAGGTGGTGTCAGCACTGACAGGAGGATCTGCCTACCCACAGGCAATGTGGACATGCTTACTTTCCCTTAAAGTGCACTTATACTCAGGAAGTTTATGTAATTCTTTATTTTTTTTATTTTTTTGTTTTCTGTTTTTCTATTTTGAGTACTTTATGCAGGCCAATCACCCTAGTGTTCCCCTCGATTTGCAGCCCTCTAATCCTTGTTACATCCACTTTACAGCCATTTTTCATCCCACAAATTCAAGTCCCTATTGACTTCAATGGGGTTTGGGTTCGGGTCGAGTCCGGGGACCCGAATGGAACTTTAGTGGCAAGTTCAGCAAAACCTGAATTTCAGCAGGTTCACCCATTCCTACTCATGTTGATAGATTTGACTATTGTGTGCATTTAATTTAAAAAGTAATACATAAACACATTATTACTATTAAAAGTAATACATTTTTTATGTTGAATCTTATCTTAAACTGTTGAATCCAATTTCTGATTTGTTCATATTGAGACTGCAGTGTGTAATTAGTACGAGCATTTCCAGGTAATCTAAATAATTCATATAATGATGGCTTTGATTATACAGTATATCTGCAGTGACAATGGCACCATTAATGATAAGGGAAAGAGATGGCAGTGGGGGTTGTTAATTCACTAAACCTTATATTTTAAAAAATATATATTTTTCCTGTAGATAATGGAAATGAGTGTTGTTGAAGATTATAATCCTTATGCTTATGTTTGTATACAGAGCCCTACATTGAAAACCCTGTCTCAGTTCAATTATAATTATATTTTCACATTTTGACACACTTTTCCAATAAATATATATGCATTCCTCTCAATTACAATGGCACCACATATATGGACACCCGTTCCTGCCCAATATACTCCGCAAACTGAAGTGTTTTATGAGATTTTCAAATGAAATACAACTATCAAGGGTAAAACCCTTATTTTTTTTTTTAAAAAAAGGGGTGGGGGACCCCATGATTTTTTTATTTTTAGTGTTAAACCCTTGAAAATAATTAGCTACTAATTAGCATTGTTTTTTGCACTTAGGTATTGGCCGACCTATGTCATCGTCTATTGGACCCACTGGCCGATATTCCCAGCGCTAGTGAGTGCCACTTTGTACTGCCATTATTCCAGCACGCAACATCATAATTATACATTTTTTGGTGCTGTATTTTTTTAGCGCTGGTCAGAGCTTCGTCATTGCAGTTACAAGAAATCACAGCTGGGAACAAACTTTACACAGTGGGTTTTGGCTGCCTTTTAGTTGTTGGTGTCCAAATTACATATTGTTAAGCAAAAGAAGCCATTTAAATAATTTTGGAACATCTAATTCCTGCGTTTCAATTATTTATAAGTCACAATGCAACTTCTGTTCATGTGTTTAATATTAATTATAAGCATCAAACACCTCAGTCCAGTTCTGCCCATTGTGCTATACAGGATCTTGAGCAACAGCGCCAGGTGTCATCTGGAGCTGCTTTAACCACAGCGCCTGTGGAGCTGCAGACGTTTTTTTAGTTGTTAAATCTGACTCTGAGTCTCACTGAGGCCAAAACTGGTGCTGTGTGGCACTTCTTAAATACTGTAATGGTCCCTGTATTGTAATGTGCAGTACAGTAGTTATGTGGTGAAATCTAGTGGGTCTGGTCAGCTGAAATCCAAGTGGCACCTTACTAGTTGCAATGAGAGCTGCAGAATTATCGTTGTGGGTTATCACCCTACCAGCTGAAATGAACACCCTTTCCAGTTGACGTTCAAGTGTAAATTTGACTGAAATAGGTAATCCCAGGGTAACGAAATTGGCCGACAGTAGAGCACACAGCATTGGTGCAGCATTCCTTCCATGCCTGGCAAACCTAAACTGTTTCTGTGATGCCTTAGAAATGCAGAGTGATCTGAGTAACCCATATTCATCTCCACTGGAATGCCAGTAAAATATTAGATGCCCTCTACAGAAAAGTTTACAGTGGACTCTGTTGTTGTTCACTTTTACAGGGCAACTAAGTACATCTATCACCCGTGGAAGCTCTGGCCAATGTTGCCTACTGTACATTCAGTAGTCTAATGGGTCTTTAATCTTAAGGGTGTGGGTTTCCAAGCTGAAGCTGACAAAAGCCATTAAGCATTATAGACAACAACTGCCTGTGAGTGTCCACACTGATCATTTTTACTGTTTTGTTCCCTAGTCCAAAATTGTAGTAGTAGAAGAAAAAATTCCTATTTGTGCATTAGGAGATATTTATACAAGTTGTTTTATTCAGGAGGTCACATTTGATGAGTGGTACAGTATTTAAACCAGTTGTAACTAACTGTCTCCGGCATCTACTGAGATATTCTGCTCAATAAGAATTTGATCCGGCCATTAGATTAATCCAAGCATTAGGCTAATCCAATATTTTACTATTCAATTTATTGCTTCTTCAAACACTATTCTCTCCTGGCTTGTTCTCTCCTGGCTCTCCTCCTGTTGTATCTGTTGGTCCAATATTTTAGTGTATTCTACTGAAAGACAATTTCCTCTCCTCATCTTCTGTCAGTTGATGTTTCTTCTTCCCATCTTCTGTTGGTGGTATTGATGTACCACAAGACTCCCTCCTAGGACCCCCCACTTTCAGTATATACTTATGGTCTTTGAAAACTTATACCATTACTTTAATGTAGATGACACTCAAGTATAATTCTCTAGCAAAAATCTCTCTTTCCCTCCTACCTCTAACTTTCTCATCCTGTATGTCATCTTGCTCTCTCAAACTGAATACATCTCTAAGTCAAAAGGGGGTACCAGACAAGGGAGGCTACATAGTCTTGAATGGAAGGTGTATGTAACCTTGATTCTCAAGGAACACCCCACAGATAACAGACTGCTCTTAACTTTGTCTATAGTCCCTTCCATGTACATTTGTTTGATTCAATTTGTGAAAGTCTTTGCAAGGTTTCAAACTAGGAATCTGTATAATCAGCCCTTTACATTTTAATTATTGCTCCTAAAAACGTTGTATACCATGGAAGTCATTTATCATGCATCATGTCTAGTAAAGATTTTCCTCCTTCAAAAAACAGACATCCTGAAGATATGGTTATGCTACGTAGCAGAGAAGGAAGTTTAAGGTATTAAATTGATTATTACTTATACATTCTAAAATGTATAATAAGGCTGTTTACCTTTCCAAAACATCTGGAAATTAAGGTACTCCATGCTTAATATAGCTTGATACATTTCTGGCTTTTCTCCACATGGAACTACGACCTGCGTGTTCTTCGCTGTAAGCAGTTTTTGAATATTTTAATATTTATTAGAAAACATTGGACTGAGATAAATTAAATGAACGATTAAACAAACGAAGCTGGTTTAGGGTTGAGCAACAATACAGTTGTACTAAAGATTGTATATTGTTTAAAATATAAAAATGGTGGTCAAAGTCAAACTGATTAATGTCTCCACCAGACTCCATCCCGACCTGTTGGCACTTCTTAGTGTGACCTGCTGCACTATTGTTAACAAGTGACACAATTAATTTTCTTAATAGGCACTTATCTTACTTCCTTCAAACATCACATAATTTTGCTTTTGTTTAATGTACCACTGATTGACTTGTAAATGTTGTAAAATGTAAAAATGTAAGTATTGACATGCTACAATTAAAATTACAAGCATAAAGTAAAGCATAATATTTAAATCAAATTGTCACTGAAATATATTGGAATATATTGCTGTAATTGTGCCCTCTTCAACCCTTTAAATTTGTCTGTTATGTGCCAGTCACACCTGAATTTAAAATTTTTCCCAGTTTGCAAGCAAAGAAAAAAAATACTCACCTTCATCCAGAATCCAGCAGCGGGGGTCTACTCTTTTCCAGAGGGCCTCCGATCCACCCCCGGGGTCTTCATCTGGGATATGACTGACATGTCCTTGAGCAAGGCACCTAACCCACTAATGCGCCCCGGGCACCATGAATAGGGCAGCCCACTACTCCAGGCCCTAGTCCATTCACTGGTGAATTTCATTTGTGTGTTCATTGGATTGTAGTTTGTCTCACTGCAAGGGTGGATAAAATGCGGATCACAAATTCCTTTGGGTGAGCAAGCATACATTGGTCATATATGCATATTATTATAATATATATATTATTATGTCATCAATGTCATCAAGCTTTTTTTTTTTCAAGTTCAGGGGTCGCATGGGCAAGAACAGTTGTCTACCGATACATATGTGGGTGGTAGCATGTTTGTATTTGCCATGGTGGCTGATCTGGTCTGCATGCACTTGCGATACTGAGCATGTGCAGTAGGTCCTTCCTGGTGCTAGTGGCCTATAAAAAAAGGCCTGAGGCACTGGGAAAATGCCTGCAGATCATTGTCATTTCCATACTACGGCCTTGTTCCCTGTTGCAGCATTCAGCTCTGTTTCTGCATGCACTGGAACCCTGCACACCCAGTTCTGATCCTGCACGCACCTGAAATCTGAACGGTCAGCTTAGCTTCTGCACATACCTGGACTTTTTGGCTCTGCTCCTGCATGCACTTTGTACCAGGCTCTTGGGGATTGCTGTTTGTCGGCACCAGCTGTGGCACTCCCACACTGGGCCTGGCTCCCATCTTTTCTAATGGAAAGCTGTAGTGAAAACCAGACTGCCGGCAGACTCCCCATACAGGGCATGACTGGTGGTGTTGTATTGTGGACATTCGATGTTGGCCTCCTCCCAGCTCAGCCAGCATTAACCCTGTCTTGCCTTTAAGCTCCTGAGTTCCGGGTCACCTGCTCAGCCAGTGTTAACTCACGCTTTGTCTTCCACCTCCTGAGTTCCAGTTCACCTCACCAGAATCTCATTTTAACTAGGATCCCCTGAATGCTCCCCCCCCCATGAAAGTACCTTTTGACAATTATCACTGCTCCTGCTTCATTCTAATCCCAGATAATGGTACCTGTTTTAGTGGTAAAGCTCCGCCTCCTCCATTCATTGCCACTGTTGTGTGTGGCAATGATGTCATTGCCACACCAATGCAATGATTGATCCCATGCCATCTTACAGAGAGGGACAGCAAAAAAAAGTGTTCCAGGACTTTTTGAAGAGTGAAACTATCCATTTCTAGTTCTTCACCCTAAGAAGGAAGTATCAGTAGGGGCTTTGGCCGAATGTATTTCAAAGGTTCTGTGGGTTTTGGTCCACTTTAAATTTCCTTTTTTGTTTTCTGTTTTGGAGATTTTCTCTTATAGGGTTGCCAACTGGCTGGTATTTTTATTTTCCTTTACTGGCCACTGACCTGGCAATGCCAGTATTAGTTTTTTTTACTGATAATTATAATTGCGGGTATACTTACCATCCTCAATTACCAGTAAAAAAAACAATATCAACACCACCAGGCCAGTGGCCAGTAAAGTAAAAAAAAAAAATACCGGCCAGGTGGCAAACCAATTTCTGTTGGCTGCAACAGGAAAGACATGATGTGACTGGCTTTTTTATGCCATTATCCACCTGATGACCCCTTTGGATTGACCAGTATATGAGTTATATCTCTGCAGTAGGGTCATGGTAAGGAAACAAGCATTACATTTTAAACATTTAGTTAAAATCTTAGGTTCAGTGTTCTGGAGCATTGATAAGTATATGGAGGGGTGCTCAATGAGTTATCTACCTCAGTATTTTCTTTCTGTGTTATGGAGCTACAGATGTAGCCGCCTTTAATGTTTCCCATATCTTAAAACAATCAGTTAAGTGAAACCGGAGAAGATAGGAGGAGCATGAGAGCATGGCCTATCATAACTACAACAGACACACTGGCCTCTACTAACAGTTGCAAAAAATATCCTGGTGTATGAAAAAAATACACTTTAGCTGAAAAAGTCATGAGTATTTAATTGTTACTGAATTACCATCTAGGAAGACAATTAAAGTCAATGGCACTTTTATGCAGGGACCCAGCCAGGAACAAAACTGTATGTTTGTCCCTCCTCTGGCTGAGTCTAGAGTTTGTAGGATGTTTGGACACAGCTGACATGGGGCCTAATACCTGGGCCCAGTCATCACAAAAAGGTAATGGGGGGCCCAAACTATACATGCCTTAGTGCCTGGCTGGGCCCCCATAACCTAGAATCTGAGAAGAATCTGCCATCACCCACCTGTTCAAAGCATGGGGCCAATCGATTTCGCATAGGTTATGGAGGGGCCCAGCCAGGAACTACAGACTGACTGTATGGTTTGCGGCCCCCACATAACCTGTATGCCTAGGTTGCCTCCCTGGTGGGGCAAGTGGTGGGGCCCGGGGCTGGACGTGGGCCCTAACGTAAAGCCTAAGTATAACCATAGAAAAATACATTACTGGTAGTGAAAACTGCTTCCATAAAACACCTGAAATCTGTTGCTATTAGCAACCGTGCACCAAGTCCTTATACCAAGATCCACAAGAACAGATAAGTGAGTCATGTACAATGTTATGTGGCTGCCTCTCCTACCATTAAATGCCAGACACATGCATTTTATGTGCCTGTATTTTTAAAACCCTGGCAAAAAAAGCCACTCACCTGGGCGGGGCGGATGACGTCATCCCGCTCTGGCCTGACAGCCGAACAGATGTGATGATCGTTGGAGAGAGTGGTGGAGGAGCATGGGATCCTCTGAACCCCTGCCTCCCCACCTCCCTCCAATGATCACGGCATCTGTGATTGGATCAGCAAGGGATCTAGAACTAGAAGTATCCTCACTCATGGGAGCCAGCGGCCATCTTTCTGTAGCCCCGTCTGGGGCAGAATTTTAAATGCCGCCAGCACTGTCCAAGAAGAGGATCAAAGGGCCAAGGTAAGTTACAGCAGTGATTACTGTTACAGACTCTGAGCCCCCCTGCCACAGCCACCCCCCAAAGATTGATTTTTATGTGGACTGGGTTTGGGTCCCTAATCCCGAATACTTAATCAAAGTTCGGCCAAACTTGCCAGACAAGAACAGATTTACTCATCCCTAATTGAGAACCCAGATCGAATGTCATTTTGGCGAGTGGTCACATTGGTGTGTGCTGAAAGGACCAGGAACTTGCCGACTGCCTCGTGTCTGGTTGTGCTGTGTAACAACATCTCATCTGATGACTAATGCTGGTTTTACATGAGCAGATAAATTGGCTGTTCGCTCAGCAAGCGACGAACCATACAAATCTTGCATTGAGCGACTGTGTTGAGATACCCTGATTTGTTGGTCAGTCGGTTGTTCTCATAGCAAAACATATTTGTTTGAGTACATCCTCTATTTACACACTCCAACCATCAAGTTATCAATGAGAATTTTTGGAGACGCCAAATTCTTGTTCATTGTTTGATTGTAGCCGTTTCCGCTGAGTGATTATCACTAAATTGCGGCCGCTTTAGCGATTTCTCTCTCGATAATCGCTCTATGTAAACAAGCCATAAGGTACTGACTTTTTATCTAATAATTCTGTTTGTAATTCTGGCTTGTAACTTGCCCTTCAGACCTGTATGTGAATCTATTTGTCCCTTGGATATTTTCTAGTGTTCGTTTACCGCAATTAAATCTATAACTTAACTTGAGCTGCTCTATATTGCTTTGATCCTGAACTTACCCGTCCATGTTTTTTGGGGTTATAGTACATGCTACTGTGGCTGGCTTCTGGCCCAATATTTCCCCCTAATGAACTTGGGGTATCCAACTGATGGAGCTGATGGAAATGGCATATGGCTGGCTAGATTCCATTTACTTGAGGTAGTGAAAGGGATCACTGCAGTCTGGTCAGGGTCATTAGAGCAGTTTTAAGAAAAATGGATTGCATTCTTCTGGAGGCTATGACTTAGCCAAAGGCTCACATAATTCTCTCACACTATTTTTGAAAAGTTTATTGTATCCTTAAATATATTATATCATCCTATATATTGAACAGTATTGATTTATTCAGTCTCAATGAAAATTTTTGTTTTTAGATCCCGTTGCCCGTGGATTCACAAACCAATTTTATTACCTTACTTTCAAAACCCTTTTCAGATAGATCATTTCTTTTAAATAGATTACAGGGCTTCATATCTGAAATTGAAAATGGACACAGTTTTTCTGCAAAAAGTCTTAAACTTATATTTTATTGCAAGCTGTCTTGGCAATTGATGGAAAGCAGAGAGTTTACCCATTACAGACTTAATCTGTCACCCTGGCCTTTTTTGGGGGGTGATATACTACAGAATTTGCCTCAGCCAACAGTCAATAAAATTCTTGTCGTGGATAGAGATTGCTAAAAGAAATATGTTCTTTTGACATTTTAAAGTACATTTTACCTTGATTGAATCTATTTTAATGTCATGTGTGGACACTGAAGAGTTGATCAGAGCTTTTTCTTTTCGAACACTTTCCTGGCACTGCTAGATTTATGTATTACCCACTAACCTTTTTTTATCTTCGTAACTGAATCCAAAATGTTCCAGGAAGTTATTATTGATATTACCATTTTAGAAAGGTATTGCAAGTGTTATAGGATCTTATTAATTTGGAAAGCCACCAAATGGATATGAACGTTTAAGGCAAACAGATATATTTGGAGTTAAACTAGAATCCTGAAAGCCAAATGGCCTTGCGAAAAAAACATGTGTGTAATTTATCTTGCATTATTAGTATGATGAAATGTATTCTGAATAAGGGATATTTCGCAAATAAAGTACTGTTTTCCAACTTTCCGATTTATCCCTAGGTATTCACTAGTTTTTGCTAGTTTGCTCCAGTATTTAACAAACAAAAACTATTTCGCTAGACACTTTCCACTCCAGTTACCTTAATTTACCACTATGATAGGGAACATGGGGGACTTTGGTAGAGGTAGTCTAGTTTTTACGATGCATAACATTAAAATCAATGGGGGCTTTCCCGAAATTTCGTTTTTTTTCCTTATTTTTATTTTTTAATGGTTCCCAAGACTATATTCTGATATCATTAGCATGTTGTACATTTCAAATAGTGGGCATAGATAAAAAAGGTGACATTTGTGATTGTATTTAAAAATATGTAATTGTATTGTTTATATGTAATTGTATTGTTTATATTCAAAATTAACACATCGACATTACTAACCTGCATTTTTATATCCTAGTGAATGTGTTTGCTGATGTCCTGATTGCGTTGAAGGAACTTATTTGTGCTTTTGACTTGTAAACACATTTTTAATGGCATCTCTGCCATAGCTTGCCCAATATTTTGGAAAATGTTATAATTTGTTGAAAGTGGTATAATTCCACTACCATAGTTTTCACAGGTTTGTTCAGGTTGGTCTAGTTGTTGTTGGTTTCCAACAGTTTCTGCTCATTCATCTGCCACATTAGAGCCAACAATGGCAGCGATGTCTGCAAAAAAATAGCCTAAAGTAGTGTAAACTGGCAGGCATTGTATATTAGGGCCACAATGTTAAAATTAGCATGGGAAGGGGATGAAATCAAGCCTATACCTGACTAGAGACTGGGGGCCATGCCCTTGACCCAACACCCTAAAATCTCACATAGTTAAAACCTGCCCTAGTACATGGGTGAATATGCTGCTCAAAAATAGGTCAGTTTCTTAGAAATTTTGGTTGGAGGGTGGTGGGATAAAGTGGGTTTAGGGTCTATGTAGATCTACACCCTCCCTGGGGCACTTTAAAATATGAAGAGCAATCCATGTCATGAGGAAAACTCTCCTGCATTTTTTAGCTGGCATTCAGTGAAGTTATGTCATAACCAGTTTTTATCATTTCTTTTTTAATTTCTTACTCCCACTACAACCCCCCGGGTATTTCCCCACCAACCTTCAAAGCACTTTCCTGTGATTTGAATGAGACTGTCAGCTCCAGTGAATACTTCTACATCTGCGTTCTGTCTGCCACACCCTTCCTGGGTCTGCGCAGATGTCCCCTGGACCCAATGGAGGGGGGAGCAAAGAAGCCAGACTATGTAAACACCACCACGAGTGGAGGGGCCTTTAATTGACCCAATGCACCCTGTAGTGTAAAGTATAGAAGCTGTCCAGCCAGTGACCTTTGAATTTAAAATTCAGTAATTAGCTGCTTAAAGTGGACAAAAACATGGATTTTGACTATCCCGAGTTTTATTTCTTGCCTCCAGGGCACCCCGATCCAAGCACAGTCTAACTCACCTTTCCCTGGTCCAACAGTGCATGCCCGGCCAATCAGTGCATCCAATCAGTGTGCTTGGATCCGCTAACATCAACTCATCTTGGCTCATTTAAGAGGCTAGCTGAGTCTAGCTGTACGAAGCTGAGCACGCCGGTGGCCGCATCCCCCACTGTGCTCTGACAGGATGCATGTCCACGCCAGCTATTCACTAATGTCTGCCGTGGGCCTGCAAAGTAGACGATGGCCGCTGCTTGCACATGCGCCATTGGATCGGGGGAGAAAGTGAGTTGACCTGTAGGGTTTCACACAGCGGTGTATCCCGAATACTCGTATACCTCAGGGGTAGGTTTTGCTCCACATCAAAGCTGACTCTCTCCCAAATCACCTTGTCTGTGATAGCGTGTGCTGTTTTGCCTGAGTTTATCCGTTGTTGCTTATTTGGCCTTCCTTTTATATAGCTGGATTTTAATATTTCTATTAATGGGTCCAACTGAAGGTGCATGCATAGTAGCCTCTAACCTTTATCCTGAGTCCTCCCCAGGACATGTGTTAATTTTCATGTGTTTGGCTCATGCTGCCCTCTCTCTGTGTTATCTATGCTGTAACACAGTGTGCCGGTACCGGTATGAACCATGCCACATCCTGCAAGAATGTACAGTGCTGCACTCCCTGTGGATGATCCTTGCACCCACTTTGGATGATTCATGCTGCACCCCTGGTAAAGATTGATTTATGTTGCACCCTCTGTGGGGAATCCATGCTGCACCCCTTGTGGAGGATCCTTGTTTCAACCACTGTCAATGGTCCTTGCTACAGCCCCTGTTGATGATCCTTACTGCTCCTCGTTTTGATGATTCATACTGCGTCCATTATAAATGATTCATGCTGTATCCCTGTGGAGGATTCTTGCTGCATCTACTTTGGATGATTTATGCTGAACCCATTGTGACTGAATCATTCTGTGCACCCTCCTTTGGATAATTTATGTTGCACCCATTGTGAATGATTTATTCTGCAACCACTGTGGTGGATCCTTGTTTCATCCCCTTTGGAGGATCCTTGCTGCACCCACTGTTGATGATTTTTGCTGCAACACCTTTGGATGATTTATGCTGCACCCATTGTGAATGATTCCTACTGCACCCCTGTAGAGGATCCATGCTGCATCTCCTTAGGATTAGGGCTGGCCATAGGTTGAAAGTCACCCTTTCAACCTATGGCCAAGACTAAAGAATTTTGCCCCCCTCCCCCACTGGGACCTGGCTTGAAGTGTGTGTGTGTGTGTTCCTCCTTGTACCCAACTGAGCCATGATTCTGACATCACCTAAAAAAGCATAATAAACAATAATAATTAACAGTTGATCAAATGCTGGGGGGGGGGGGGTTCAGCCATCAGCCAAACTAGGCATGTTGTTAAAATGGAGGTAGTTGATCATCAAATATCCCCATTTCATCAACATGCTGAGTTTGGTGACCTCACCACTTCTCCCCCCCTAGGGCCCTACATTACAGAGGGCAAGAATGGGATACATATACATTTTTAATTGTATAAAAACCAAACATTTGTGGCAGGGCGACCTGGGCGGTCCACACCTCAAAGGCCGCCCATCCTTAGCATAATTCATGCTGAACATATTGTGAATTATTCATGCTGCACCCCCTTTAGGGGATCCTTTTTGCACCTCTTGGGGATGATTCTTACTTCCACCCCTGTCCACGATCTTTGCTGCACCTCCTTTGGATGAATTATGCTACACCTTTATAATTATATATATTATAATTCCATGATCTGGCAATATGATCCATTTCACAATTCCCCTGTGCAAATCCCCACCTCCTATACATGATGTAGCCATATTGTAGAAAACGGCATTATGTTTATCAAAATGAATCCTGTCTGCATGTGATTTAATACACCTACAACATAAGCAAAAGTAACAATTGCAATGTGCTTGATAAAATGTTTAAATATGAAATTGTATCATTGGTATAAATCACTCTCATGATATATAAACAGTTTTTTCTTTCCGAATAGTTTATAGAGGGTCATTGGAAGTTCACTGCACAGACATCATATTAAACTGTCGGCTACAAGGAGTTTGTAGCATCGTACTGAAGCTTGTGTTTTATTCTTTTACTGCTGAGGGATTTCCAAAATAACCAGTGTCTGCTGCATTGTATCTGTGTTTATGTGAGGGATTAAATCAAGGATGCCATTTGATAATAAATGATCTAGCAGCATGTACAAACTTGATTTTAACATTTTGTAATTTCTCTTTAATATGTCATAAAAGATTTAGAGTAAAAAATTATGGGCTAAGCATAGTTTTTAAATAAACTGTTTGAAGTGAGATTCTTTAGCATAACATATTTTAGCTGGAGAAATATTATGCTTGGGGATATTTTATGTGTAGTGTTTGGTGTTTATTTCCAGTGGATTTAGAGCGTAGACCCCACCATGTTCCAATTTTGGGATAAATGTTGTATAGTTTGTGAAGCCATGTAAATGAGAAATGACTATTAAGCAGAAACATTATGCTTTAATAATATACAGTAGCAGAAATATAGTATAAGAAAATCGCTTTGATATCACATAACAGTTGGAATATAATATAATTCTACATAGGTTGCAGTACAATATAGCAAATTATCGTTGGATATATATCTTGTACTATGAAAATCCATAGAGAAAACATCTATTTGAAGCATTGCTTAAAAACGCTTACCTCAGCCACAATCCTGCGCCGATGATTGGGCTATTCCAGTGCTGGGTGGTCCACCCCATTACCTTAAATAGGTGGGAGGGAGCATGCACAGAGAATGGATCACACTCTGGCGGCAAGAGAGACCGATGGAAAGATCATCGGTGCAGGATTACGACCAAGGGAAGTGTTTTTCTTATCTATGTAACAACAAAAAAGAACCAGCACTCCAAATAGATTCATATGATTAAACTTGTATTCAATCCATAACAGTCAACGTTTCGGGGGGGAGGTGTGTGCCCCCTTCATCAGGACAATATAACAACAGCAAGAAGAACAACTAAATGGCTCCTTTAAAGAAAAATAACAACTATGCACAAATTCGTGCCTGATGTCACTGGTGATGTCACTGGTGTTGTACAGCCACAAAAACAACGACAAAGACAATTGTATCCAAATAGGCATAAAATGCATATATATATATATATATATATATATATATATAAGCAGTCAAGAGCGGGCCCCCCTGCACAAAAACACCCCTACTAAGTAATTCTGAGGCAGTGGGGCACTGCCGCAACCGTTGCATGGCCGGTTGTGTAGCGACCAAGCCCTTGCAAACTCTACTGTAGGAGAGGGGCGGAAGTGGCGTCACCCCGCCAGGCAAATCCGCACGTCAGGCGCCTTCTAATAGGTGCCCAGATGGTCCAAAGCTTACACTTCATCTCGAATGGAGCTGTCATTGCTCCGCTTGAGCTGAATGTCATCACCCGCCCTCGGAGCGGCAGTGAACAGGAGCTGTTATATTGATGCTGCATAACTCAAACTATTAAGTAAACAATGTGCAGAACTGGATACCGGGGGCCAGGGGGAGAGAGAGAGCCGGGGAAGATGGTGGGACGAGGAGGGAGAGGGCAATAAAAGGGGGAGGGGAGGGGGGAACAGAGGAAACAGAGCCCAAAGAGGGGAACAGCATGAAATAAGAGGAGGCCCCAGAAGTGGGCTCAGAAATAGAAGGGCGAGCACCCAGATAAATCAAAGGGAGAAAAAGTGATCATAGGAAGGAAAGGGGAGGCAGGAGAGGGAGCCTGCCACGAAGCTCAAGGCCCAGGGAAGATAAGGTTAATCTATAAAAAGGAGGACTAATAGGGATAACCCAGATGAAGCGTCCCAAGAAGGGGGCAGCTCGGGGGGGGGGGGGGGGGGGGGGGAAGCAAAGCAACCAGAGGCAAGTGTATAATACAGAAACATAATTAAATCAGACCGACAGGCATAACCAAAAATGGGGATCGCCAGGCATAAACCAGAATGGGGATACAGGCCTGGCCAAAATCTTCCAGAGCCATGTCCCCATCCCGGATCATAAACCAAGTACAGTCATAACCACAGGAACAGTCATCTACGTTCAAGAAAACTCTGAAATCTGAACAATGTATTCAGGCCACGGGGGTGCACAGTGTCGAGTTTATGAATCTAGAATGTCTCTTTCTGCGCTCTCAATGTAGTTTGGGGACATGCTCAATCTGGTTTATCCACCTCATGATTCATAAAGCTGCTCCATGGCACTCCCTCCACAACCCAGCCCTGACCAAGAAATTGAAGCAAAGAACACAACTTTTCTTAGAATATTTACATAAAATCTGAGATCTTGATATGTTTGGAAATGTCTTATTTTATGCTGTTCCCTTGTGTGTATGGACAAGGTCTTTAAGCACTCTTGGAGGGGTAAACTGATAACATTTCATTTCAACTTCGCAAGTAACCTGTTGACCACTCTTGACAAGTTAATATAACATTGTTTTGAGCAGTAGTTTATCTGATATATGGTTTGTTTCCTAAACTGTGTTTTAGTCTGACAACTTTGGAATTCTAGGAGTGTTTAAAATGTACATCCTGACCTGCAGCCCCACAGAATATGGTGTCCTATCACAGGATGGGGATGCATTGTTCAGATGCTGAAAAGATTACATTTTATTTCAGATCCTATTTATTGTAAAATCTTCCATGTGTAATGTTCACCTACAGCACATCTCTAAAAACGATTGGATTATGGCATTTGCTTTCTAATGTTAAATAAATGTGCGGAACAAGAACATCCCACAAAGTTAATGCTAAATTACAGGCAGAACAAAAAAATGCAACATTTGTGTACTATTTGTGTGAAAGCGTGTATGACCCCCTTCAGGTTAAATAGATCTTCATGCAAGATGGATGGACTCTCTAGTCCCTCATTTTATGGTTCGTATCTGCTGTATGGAGAGGTTACTGCATGTAGCAGCCTGTCCGAACAATCCCCAAGTACCCGTTACAGCAGAGCCTATATAAGGAGCTACCTGGCTAGCAGTTGTGAGGCTTTTCTAGAATCCCCTTTATTTCTGGACATGCTGAGGCAAGATGTAGAAACAGATGGTACAATATCTGCCCACCCGGGCTTGAGTAGTGCACTGAAGAAGATGGTCCTCCCCATGGAGAATATTTCACATCAAATGGTATGGATTGTACATATCCCTAGTCCAGCTACAGTGAATTACACGGCTTGCACACCTCATAAATTAATGGCAGAAATTAATTCTGTAATAAATTCATCTTTATGTGCTTGTCCAGTATTCTTCTACCTGATGTAAGGACCTGGCGAGAGATTATGGAGACCTGAAGAGCCCTGTAAAATTGAGGGAGGGATTCTCCAGCTGAGTAGGAAGGCTTAGCCAGTCAGCTGTAGACCATCTGCTCTGAGAGAGTGTTGCCTGTATATGGGATTGCAATCAGTATATCAGTATAATTTGGGGGTTTGGTTCAAATTTAAAGTGGAAAAGAGATGGAAACCAAGGAGATTTGTGAGGTTTCGGACCTTAATTAACCTGTTAAGAGTCAAGGCTTGTTCACAATCATTGTTAGCAAAGTCCAGGCGATGCAAATGTCAAACCTTTATAAATACGCGGACTCCTTTGACCTTGTCCCAAACCACATCCGCCATGTGTTCCTTTAAGGCAGATGCCTAGCACTCCGAAAATGTAACTGGTTGAAGCCCACAAGGTAGATGCAGCCTATGAGAATATTGACAGTATTGAAAAGTTAATTATAGTAAAGGTAAGTAGCCCATTTTTTATAGTTTGACTGCAGATACCCCTAAATCAGATGATAATAGATTTACGTAATCTTGATAAATATAATATTTTACATATATGGGCTTCAATACTAAAAATTATTATTATTTATTGTAATAATAATAATAATAATAAAATGCATTTTTTTAAATAAAAGTAAATAAGAGAAGGATCAGAGATGAAAAAAAACAGGTGCATTTTTGTTACACATCTCTGTAGATGTCATATAAGGTTTACATCTCTGAAACCTTATCTGCCAGGCTACAGTTTTCTACCTTTTTTTTCTCAGTTTCTTTCAGTTTTTCTTTTTCTCAGTTTCTTTCAATGTTTCTACGAGAAAGATAAAGCTATCCCACTAGCTATAGAACATGTATCTGTGCACAAAGGCCCATGCTTTTATCCTTAGGACAAAAAATATATATAAAAAAAAACTAAAACACAATAGGGTCGATTTGTGCAGAGCGACAGAAGTTCGTAGTTTTAAAAACTGCAGTAGTTTGAAAACAGCCTTTTTTCACAGACTTTGTTGAAGTGGACCAAAACCCAGGATTTTGACTATCCTGGGTTTGGTCCACTCCCCTGGGACACCCCGATCGGGGGTGCCCCGCTATGTGAAACCTCCAGATCCCTCGCATCAACTCACCTGACCGCTCGTCCAATCAGCGCGCTCAGAGACGCTGAGCTATGCACGTCTAAATGACGGCACTGGCTGCCGCCTCTCGTGCTTCCCTCTAACAGGGATGCGCCCTGCTAGAGGGATAGCGGGGATGCGTCCGTGGCCCGCGCATGAGCTGTTGGACCAAGATTAAGGTAAGTGTAGCAGGTGACCTGGGGGTTTCACAAAGCGGGGCATCACGATTTTGGATGCCCTGCGGGGAGGGAATGGAAGATTCCCGTGCCAATCCAGCTGGGTTTTGGTCCAATTTAAAGGAAATGTTATTATGTCCCTGATGATGTCAGGAAGACGAAACTATATAGATGATCATACCCGGACTTTGTTATGCCAAATACAGGACTTTTCAGATATGTATTTATTTTTTTAAGCTTTTCAAACCACATTAAAAATATCAAGTATAGAAGTATCTGTACATTGTCCCTGATAAAAATACTCTAAAACTGGGTGCTGTTTGGGGGAGCTCGTGCCAATCTGAAGTATATACAGTTACAACAAAAAATGGCTACATTGTTGTTCTCCCTGTAGCATTGCGAGCATACACGAGGTTAAAGCGGAACAAAACTTTCCCAGGATTTGTTCTGTGCCCCCCCAGGACATCCTGAATTAGGATTCCCACTGTTTGAAACCCCCAGTAAGCCCACTAAAACTGACCTTTCACCCGCAACTCACCTTTCCAACAGCACATGAGCGGGCTCTCATGTAATCAGAGCCCTTTTCCTTGCCTTGACTATGTCATTTGATAAAGATCTCTGATTGAAATGAATGGGAGGCCTATCTGAATGGCAGGGGCAAGAATGCATGCACGCAGTCTTCCTGGTTGAACAAAGGCTCGAGCATGCGCCGTTGGTGAGTTTGTACAGGCGCTCTAGGGATTTCACACACTGGGGCAACCCCAATTTGGGATACCCCAGAGAGAAAGCCAGCGGCAGGCCCTGGAATCTTTTAGATTCCAAGAAAATCCACAGTAAGTAAATTTTAACATCCTAAGATAAAAGTTTTACTTTTATGTTTTACTCCAGGGACATCACAGTGCAATTCACCCAAATGCCAGTTTGTGTTAGCCAGGTTCAGTTCTAGAAAATGGAGGTGATGGCTGACTAATAAGAAGCTACTACCGCCACTGTTTGCAACAGAATGCTCAAAGAGAGTCTTTTACCAGACCCTTTATTCTTAATGAAATTGGGCATATAATAAGGTATTTCCATACCCTTTGTTTTTGCATACGTGGATTGGATGGGTTGTAGCCGACATCTTGGGGAGAATTGCATGCTAATAGCACCTTTAGAAATATATTTGTGAAGTGTTCAAAGCTTATTTCTCCCCTTGTATAAGCAATAAATTCTGAAGATGACCAAAACTTGGTGTAGGGAGCAGAGATGCCACTGCAGAGCATTTCTGTCATGAATGACTTACCTTCAGTCCGTGCCCGTGGTGTCCTTAATGCGGCTCGTACTTGCGCGTGAGCACAGTCAGCTTATGTCCTCCTGCGGCGCTGCACACAGCGAGGCCACTGAAGGCTGTTAAAGTGGACCAACACCCTCCCATGATCGGCCCGGGAATCTATAAGATTCCCGGACCGATCAGACCCCTGACTGCGGGGCACCCCGATCGGTGGTGCCCCGCTGTGTGAAACCCCCCAGAAACCCCTAAATCCCTACCTTATCCACGATTCAGCGGCGCCCGCCGCTGCCTCCCGCGTGTCCCTCTAGCAGGACGCGCACCCGCGCGCTCTGTGAGAGTGACGCGCGGGAGGCGGCGGCGGCAGGCATGCTCTCTTGTCCGTCGCTGCCTCCCGCTTGTTCAACGGCGGGGATTTGCAGCGGCGGTCACGTGGGAGCGAGGAGAGGTGAGTTTTTCGGGGTTTCTGGGGGGTTTCACACAGCGGGGCACCCCGCCGAAGTGGACCAAAACCCAGGATAGTCAAAATCCTGGGTGTTGGTCCACTTTAAGAGGAGCCACTTTAAAAGGAGTCAAAACCAGGAGGTCCAGTTCTGGGTGGTACGCCTTTAAAGTTCAGCTGGGGCAATCAGCTCCAAGTTCACCAATCAACCCAGAGATCCGAAGTGCACCAATCACAGTCACTGCCTCCCTGTCCAATCCGGTCGGGTTCATTCCTATAAAGGGATTACCACTTCAGTGTGTCAGTGCCTGAGATAGCTTTTAGCTGGCTTTGTGATTTCCTGAAAATATCATTATTGACCATTTGCTTGAATCTCAACCACGTCTCCGTCTTATCCCTTTGTACCACGCAGCTCTCTGACCTCCTGGTGTGACCCTTGGCTTGACATCTGACTTCTCTTGATTTCTCCTGAGCAGCCAAATTGTTTCCAGTACTTACCTGTTTGCCGAAGCACCCGAACTGTTTCCAGGACTTACCTACTTCACCCAGTCTGACCTTCGGTTTATCTGTCTTCACTCTCCGTGAGCCTACAATCTTTGAGCCATCAAGTCCTGGGGGCAACCGTGTTCGGCGAGGCGTATATAGCGTCCCGGCAAACAGGGGCTTGTCTATAGGTGAAGCTGGCTGTAGCGATTGGGGGTTGCAGGCTCACAACAAAGATAGGTATTCTCGGGGTCTGACAATTACTGAGGGATCCTGAAGAAAACATGCCCCCTAGAGTAGGATTTCCCCAGGACCACTCTGATTTGTAGGGTTTTGGGTCACTTTAACTAATAACCACTGGTTAATTGTTCGTTAATGAGATCACTCATGTTGTCACCTCCATGTCCTATTTGCAGTCTATTTCTGTTTCCCCATATATTTTAATGGAAGGAAGAGGAATTCAGGGTGACAGGCTCTGTCACCCCTGATACACTAAACCTGTCACTCAAGGGATTTTATTCCTAACAGGATAAGATAACCACAAGCTTGGCAAGAGTATTATTCCGTTTGGGTGTATAAGTGACCCCCTCTCATTAACTGACACCTGCAGTGTGCAATAACCCCCAAAACAAAACCCATAACTGGCAGTGGGCAGAAATGTCCTGAATCACCCACCCCAAGTCCACTCACCTTACTAGAGCTTCTGTGCAGCTGATTGTCCTTCTACATCTGATCATCCTCTGGCAGGTGTTGCCTGTGTACAGTCGGTACCCATTGTTCTCAATGGGAGCCGGGTATACATAGGCCACGTTCACCCAGCACCCGTAACTAGGGCTACGGGAGGATGATCGGCTGCAGGAGGACAATCGTTGGTGTGGAAGGGCTGGTAAGGAATTTTTTTCACCATCCCCACATTCGCTCCACAAATCACACATGCATGTTCCACCAACTTTGGGGGGGGGGGGGGGGTGCGTCTTATGAAGCAATATACAGTATATCTCTTTACAGAGGAGTATGTTAGCATAACACATATGGGCATATAATGTTATTCTCTATTCACCACAAGCCACCAAACAAAGCATTAATGCTTGCAACACTTCTATAATGTACCATTATACATGATTAAATGTAATTTCTTTGTGACGACTCTGTCTGTAGCTATAAGATATGCACATGTGACAGTCTATTGACCTCAAGCTCTGCTTAATTGTCTTGACTAATGATATGTAGAGATATACAGAGCAGTCAGTACAGTCTATAAAGGCAGCTTTAAAATGAAATGGCAGTCCTTTTTCTTGTTTACTTCAGTATTGCTCTCCTGTTCATGAACCCAGCTTCACCATTAATCACTGTCACTTTGAAAAAGTATTACAGGTAGGGTCATTTATCCAGATCTATTAAAGCTGAACATATGCATCTTGAAGTCAAATATACACGAATAAAGAATGTCATTTCTGATTAATGGCATATGGCTTTGGTGTCTTATAAAATAATCTCAGTAGCAAAGCTGTACAAGAAGGTCATTATCTCCTGCATTGTCTTTTATTTCTTTTCTATTTTTTTTCCTCCCTAGGCAAAAATGGCTATCGTTTTATTCATTATGTGTATTCAGCTGATTCTCAGTCTTATGGTTAACTAATCATATGTAAATAAATAGGTCGAAAGCAACAAAATGCATGGAATGTTAAAAGGGATATTGTTAATGATCAGTGGAAATAAACAGAAAATGTTTGGTTAGCTTATACAACCAAATGCTAAAACACCAAGAAGATCCAGTAATGCCCCCCCCCCCCCCCCCCCCCCCCCGGGCATAACCACATTACCAAAAAATCTATCTACTGATCATGTTAAATTAAAAATAATTTTAAATGGTATTCACTGCCTGGCCAATAAAATATCAAAGCGTTTAGCTTTGTTTGCATCACACATTTGCTGTGGCAATGTTTCCATTAGCTTCTGCAATGTCACAACATTTATTTCTGTCCAGAGTTGTATTAATTTTTTTTCCCAAGAACTTGTATTGATGGTGGGAAATTTGGACCACTGCACAAAGTCTTCTCCAGCACATCCCAAAGTACCAAAAATTCTCAGAGGGGTTCAGATCTAGACATTGGCTCTGAACTGGCCAATCCACGTGGGACAATGATGTCTCATGCTCCCTGAAATTCGCAATTTGAGCCAAATAAATCCTGGCATTGTCAATTTGGAATATGCCCAATGTGCCATTAGGGAAGAAAAAATCCATGGGTAGAATAACCTGGTGGTTCCGTATATTCAGGTGGTCAGCTGACCTCATTCTTTGTGCACATAACATTGCTGAACCTAGCCCTGACCAACTACAGCAACCTTGGATGATAGCACTGCCCCCACAGGCTTGTACTGTAGCTTCTGCTAGGTAAGATGGGGCATTACTGCAGCTGCCTGTTTTTTACCCTGATGCCCCCATCATTTTGGAACAGGGAGACATCAGGGCTCATCAGGCCACATGACTTTCTTTCAATGCTCCAGAGTCCAATCTTTATGCTCCCTAGCAATTTGAAGTTGCTTTAGCCAGTTAGCCTGAGTGAAAGTGTTTTTTCTACACAGCAGTTTGATCCAAATACCCTGAGTTTTCTTTGCATTAAGTGTGTGGGAGTGCTCCTACATTCACTGTTAAACATATCCCTAACTTCTACAGTCGTTTTTCTACAGTTTGAATTCAGCAAAAGTTTAAGAGATTGCAATCACAATAATTTACCTTTTTTTTTTTCGACCCCACTCCTTCCTCTAAGATGATGTTTCCCCATTGTCCTTTCTCTTTTTAATAATGTGTTGGACAGTTATTAACCTAATTTCAGTAGTTGCTTGAAGAATGACAAAAATTGGGCCTTAACATCTCTTCAATGACAACGGGATGTCTTTCCTGTTTGTGAGAAGCCACTCATTGCATCAGTTAGGGTTAAATAACCTGTTTAAAACTGAAATGTGATTACCCATGCAGTAATAATCCAATGGGTATCTCTAATCTTTTTGCTTAGTTAAAGCTAGATGATAACCATTTATTGGCAAGGTACTGTATAGATTAAATTCATATAGATTAGGTTAAATAATATTAAATACATAAAGATCAAAAGAAAAGTTCCAGCATTCTGGAGATACCTGTAAAACATAGCCTTTGTTCAAAGGTTATTAAAATGGTATAAGTCCATATGTCAAAGGATAAAAGGTTCACTGCATTTCCTTGTAGCCATTCTATTTTTTGAGTGTGCCGTACATAACTCCCCTTAAATATCCCCCCTCTGACTCTGATTGGATAATCCACCTTGACCCCCAAAGCCCGTCCTACACACAGGTAGGAGAAAGATTTGTGTTGGGCAAACCCGTAGCGCAAAATTTGGGTTCATACAAACTTTGCGAGCTCCAGTTTCCGAACCAGAACACAGACTTCAGCCAGAAATCTGTATTTTGTCTCGGCACTCGAGCCCAACACTAAAGCTGGTTGATGTGCTGCTGACCATCTCGCTGCCCCTAGCCTTTGCTCCACCCAGACCCACCCCCCAACCAATAAACAAGGGGATCAGGCGTGGCATAGGCAGGGATAGGCAGCAATATGATGGAGGGCTCTGTCTCACACAGTCAGCTATAGGGTGAAGGGATGGCTCTGTCACACAGTCTTCTATGGTGTGATGGGGGATTCTGTCACACAGTCTGCTATGGGGTGATGGGGAGTATTCTAGCACACAGCCTGTTATAGGGTTATGTGGGCATTCTTATTATTTTTTAATAAAGTATACATAATACTAGTACTGTCCTTCTATTTCATGCAGGACAACCACCCTCATGTTACTCCCAATCTTCCTGTTTCTATCCCCATTTTACAGTCATTTTTGGGCCTCCAAGTTTGGGTCTACATTAACTATAATGGGGGTTGTGTCAAGTTCGAGTACCCGAACTGAAGTTTTGTTCAAAGTTCTGCCAAACTTGCCGGACCTGAACTTCTACAGGTCCGCCCATCACTACTAAAGAAAACACTGAGGGAAAGGATCATCCTCCTCCTCTGCTCAGCACTCCCTGATGCCACTTCAGTGGGATGCCACTATAATGCTGTTCATAGACAACCACTGGTGTATCGCCAGGTCGGGAGATCGATATGCCAATTGTTGTTTATGATGAGCTTACCATTACCATTTTAATAACCTTGGAATAAAAGCTATGTTTTACAGAAATTGCCAGAGCACTGGAACTTTTCTATTAACTGAAATAAATATTTAGCGAGCAAACAATGGGCCTTAAAGTATATCAAGCAAGCCCAAAATGTGTACATTTAGCAACGAATCTACACGAGACAGAACCAAAGGACCTCATGGTTACCTACAGTGCAAACACTTTACTAATTTACTTATTTACTTATACACCCTGTACAATTCCTGTCAAAAATTAAAATCAAGGCTAGAGGTCCTCCCAACAGCAATTGGACCAATGAATCTCATCTCTAGCTGTCTAAGGTCAGTACTTAACTATATATAATGCACACCCAGCGGACCAATAAAATAAAAAGGGAGCCAGTGCATACAACAATACTTAATCACTAATACAAAAAATCCCACATTATAGAGGGGGTAAAGTGCTGGTGATATCAATATAAACCTTAAATAATGCAAAATGAACATAAACACTGTAAGTAAATAAAGTTAATAAACTACCTACATAATAAAGTAAGTAAGCGCTCCCCTTTATATGAATATACCGGTCAAGCACCCCAAAAAAATCTAATCAAAAATAATATGATACTATGAATAAATGAGGTTAATAAACTGCCTTTATGATAAATTAATTCAGTGCTCGCATACATATGAATATGTTAATCGAACTCCAAACAATCAGAAGATAATAGTAAATACTAATCAAAAAATATATATATATTAAATGTGATCACCATAAAGAGTAAACAGAGCACTACAATTAAGCATGACCTGAACTGGCATGTGTGCTGTGTCCAAAAGCAGTCAGGAGGAGCATCTCAGCTGGCACCAGTGTACTCCATGGTTTCCAACACCACTTTCCCAATCCCTTGCACGGAGCGCGCTGGTGCCGGCTGAGATGCTCCTCCATTTTTTTTTCCCATTCAGTATTAGACTTGGGTATTTAGCTTGCTAATCATTTCTTATCAAATGCTTCCAAGTTTAGCAAAATTATAACATCATTATGGAAATATTGGTTGCGGTTAAGTGCAGAAACAAAAAGAAAGAGGAAAAGAAGACAGTCAAAGATCAAATGTTGCTTATCCTCCTACCCTCCCCTACCCACTAACCCTCCCTCCCGTCCATACTGGGAGAGGTGTTAATCCCTTGAAAGCTTGAAAATTTTATTACTTCTTCCCAAAGCTTCTTGGTATGTACGCAGTTTCCCCATACATGGGTTACCGTTGCTGGATGATCCTCGCACCACCAACATTGTAGTTGTAAGTTAGGTAAAATCTTGTTATGTTTTAAAAATTAAAAATTCTTAGAGATGTAGATTTTATGTGTCTATTGGCTTGGTGGATCTGTACCCAATCTGTCATCTCTGAGGGTAGGCCTAAGTCCTGGTTCCATTTCTTTTTATAGGATTCTAGTTTGTTATTCCTATTGCTATTATGTTCTTGGAGGATCTTATTTTTTTGGGGGGGTGTATCCGGTGCAAAGAAGAGTTTTTGAAAGCTTGCTAGGTGTTCTGGAGGGGGTGGCTTAATGGAAGAGTTAATGATGTTTCTACCTTGCTATATTTTAAGAAATTATTCAGGTCCTTTTCTACCCTTTCTTTAGGGTACATCTGTGTTAACTCAGCTTCTCCCGTCCATATATCTTGAACCCGAATATATTTTCTAGTGAAAGCCTGTAGGCTATTCGTCCTGCACACTTTTTCTGTTTTATCCAGTATTTCATACGTTGCGATGTGGGAATTTTTTGGTATTGGCTATCAGTTTTCTTAGTGTATTGATTATTGGACAGGTGATCGGATGTGATGTACATCTGGATATCCTTTTTAATTTATCCATTTCTAGGGAGAAGACGTTGTCTATGTTTATGGGACCTAGCTCCATATCTGTCCAGTTTCTTTTACCTACTTGATAGTTCCAGTTAAAGATTCTTTGGAGTTGTACAGCCTGGTAGTATGCTTTATAATCTGGTGCATTTAGGCCACCATGGTCAGATGAGCGGCTCAGATAGCTATATTTGGACCTGTGTTTCCTGCCTCTCCAAACAAAGTTTGATGTTAGCCTTGATATTTCATAAAAGAAGTTTTCTGGTAATGTAATCGGTAAGGCTTGTAGCATAAACATTAATTTGGGAAGAAAGGACATTTTAATTAATGTAATCCTACCCAGGATATTTAGGGGAATTCTATTCCATTTTTTGTGGCCTCCCTGAGCCATGAAGGTAGAGGGTTGTAGTTGAGGTCAAAGAGAGATCCAGGATTCTCTGATATTTTTATTCCCAAGTATTTAATGTGTTTTTTTCAATCTTAAGGTTTTTTCCACTTGGCTAAGTACCTTACACTCTGTTTGGGTTAGGTTGAATGGTAGTATAATCGACTTTCCCATATTTAGCTTAAAGTTTGAGTAGTGGCCAAATAGTTTAATTGCTTCTAAGCTGTGTTGAAGAGATTCTATTGGGTTTTCAAGGATCAGAAGTATGTCGTCGGCATACGCTAATAGTTTAGGGCTTAATTTATCAATTCCGATCCATTTAATCTGTGGATTATTATTTATCATTCTTATTAGAGCCTCTAGTTGAAAATGTAATAGTGTGGGCGAGAGAGGGCAGCCTTGTTTAGTGCCATTCTTTAGGAATATAGTGTTAGTTAGTGATCCATTGATGCTGATACGGCCATTTTGCTTTTTATAAAGCCTCATGATCTTCTCTGTGAGCAAAGGCTTTTTCTTTAACCGTTTCATTCAGGTGGGTGGATGCGGTACTTTTAAGGTCAGTTATCATATCCATAACTGATGTTTTAAATTGGGATAACTCCGCTGAGAAGCCCTGCCTTAATTCCTGCATTCCTTCTCTGAGTTCCACTTTCAGTGGTTTCCCTTTGTCAGTGCCATGTGTATTCGGAGTCTGCTTTCCGACCTGGTTTCCTACCATGGGGACTGTTTGTGCTTGCCTTAGGTCAATTAGCGTGGCCTGATCACCTGGTGTCTCAGTATTGCATTGTGCGTTCTCTTTCCTATCAAAAAGTTCTTTTTGTATGTAGTTAACGTGTGCCCTACTTATATGGTGATAGTATTTGGAGATGTCTGTGGGAGTAGGGGTGCCTAGTCCTGTCCTTGTCATGCTGGTTTTCGGTACCGGGGTGGCGGAGAATTTGGGATATTAATCTTGGGTTTCAAATAGGTTACCTCCCTTTGAATCGTGTAGTTAGGCCAGTGTTATAGCTGGGGATAGTCGTTTGTTTGCGTGCCTGTTTTCTTTGCTCTGAGGCCATTATGCCTTCCCTATCTTTTGATTGATTTGATTGATTTTTTTTCCTGTGGTTTTTATGATTAAAGACTGGGCCTGTTGATCCAGTGATGTATTGCACAATTGCTTAGGTTAATTTATTTTATATTTATTTCATTGTTTTTTTTTCCTGATGTGTTTAAATGTATTTGTATAACTCTAAGGCTGTCTGATAATAAAGAATGGCGTGCAGAAGAAAAATACCTATGTTGCGCCCCCTGGTGGTCAGACCAGAGGCGGCATGCCCTCGAAGAGAATCCGGGCTTGGCGGATTTGCGTCACTTCTGGGGGAAGACCGGTCGCTCGGGAGGAAGCAGGTGAAGTGCCAGGCAGTGATGATAGCAGTGGCGAGTGCAGGGCGACGTGCAGCTGGCAGGCGGAGATTGGATGTGACGACGACGGAAAAAGGCGGGAGCCTGAAGAGACGATCACAGCTCAGAGCTCTGGTGGAGGTAAGTCTCGACGACGGGGCCGAGGGAGAGTGGCTACATTAGCGTAGCAGAGAGCGGGAGGGCGACAGGAGCGTGGCGCCTCCTATCAGGTCATGCGCATTCTTTTTAGATAGTGGAAGCCAGATGCTCTTCATGACTGCTTTTGGGAACAGCACACTTGCCAGTTCAAGTCATACTTAATTGTTGGTTTATTTGTAGTGCTCTGTTTACTCTTTATGGTGATGATTAGAGATGAGCGAACTTTTGAAAAGTTCGATTCGGCCGATTCGCCGAATTTCACAAAGAAATTCGGGTTCGGCCGAATTGAACTTTTACGAAGTTCCCCATCAAAAATGCCGGCATGGTGGGAGCCGGCCGGCGGGCCGGTAAAGCTGGCCGGCCCGCTCCCACCATGCCGGCATTTAAAAAACAAAAAAAAAAAAAAGCATTTTTGCCGGCATGGTGGGAGCGGGCCGGCCGGCTCCGCTGTCAGCGGAACCGGCCGGCCCGCTCCCACCATGCCGGCATTTGAGAAAAAAGGCAAACACTTACCTGCAGGTCCGGAGCGTGGAGGCCGGCGCCGCTCTCAGCTGTCATCTGAGGGCGCGTCATGAGTTTTTTTTTGTTTTTTAAATGTCGGCATGGTGGGAGCGGGCCGGCCGGCTTTACCGGCCCGCCGGCCGGTTCCGCTGTCAGCGCGGAACCGGCCGGCCCGCTCCCACCATACCGGCATTTTTTCTTTTTTTTTTTTTTTCTTTGTTTTTTAAATGCCGGCATGGTGGGAGCAGGCCGGCCGGCTCCCACCATGCCGGCATTTTTTTTTTTGTAATTTCAGGAAAAATTCGATCGGCACGTACCACAAAATATTCGGGTTCATGCCGAATCGAATATTTCCTGAAATTCGGAGCGAATTCCGGTTCGTTCGAACCGGTTCGCTCATCTCTAGTGATGATCACATTTTGTATTTTTAATTTTTTTATTTTTGATCAGCCGAACCTGAACTTTGCGGGGTTCGCCCACCCCTAGTCTGCAGTCTTGTTATACCTGTAGAAAGACTTACAAATGCACTTACCCTTACTCTTCATGCAGTGATATGGGTATATTACTATAAATAATTAGAGATGAGCGAACTTCTTCCAAGAAATTCGGGTTCGCCCGAATCGAACTTTCACGAATCGCTCATCTGAAAAAAAAAATGCCGGCATGGTGGGAGCGGGCAGGCCGGCTACGCTGTCAGCGGCCGTCGCCGGCCCGCTGACAGCGCAGCCGGCTTGCCCGCTCCCACCATGCCGGCATTTTTTTCAAAAGCAAACACTTACCTGCATGGTCGGAGCGTGGAGGCCGGCGCCGCTCTCAGCTGTCATCAGAGGACGCGTCATCAGAGGACGCGTCATCAGAGGGCGCCTGAGAGCGGCGCCGGCCTCCACGCTCCGACCATGCAGGTAAGTGTTTGCTTATTAAAAAAATGCCGGCATGGTGGGAGCGTGCACCCACCATGCTGGCATTTTTTTTTTTTATCTCAGGGAAAATTCGATCGGCACGAACCAAAAAAAATTCGGGTTCGTGCTGAATCGAATTTTCCCTGAAATTCGGAGCGAATTCCAGTTCGTCCGAACCGGTTCGCTCATCCCTATAAATAATGACTATATACAATTAAAACTAAGTGGATTTTCTATCAGTTATTTCTGACTGTTAAATGTAAACCTGATAATTTTTCAAAATAAAAAAGCTGCTGTAATAAGCCAATGCATTAAACAAGGCATGACGACCGACGGCTCTCTATAGTTGTATGTTTATTCAAAAGCAGCAGGCTTCAAGTATTTCTTCTTCTGTTCTGCTCTGCACTAAAACCAACAATGTATTCCTAAAGAGTTAAGGAAAATATGCAGATAATTACTGCATACCATATGTCCTGTACAAACATGATTTGTTTGAGCCAGCAGGTGCAGTTCTTGTGTATTTTAATGTGTGTCTGGTCAGTGCGGAAACTACATGCTTAAACAAGCTAGAAAACACAATACCATTGTAGTATACAGAGCTTCCAAGTGCTATTCCCAAACCATAAAACAGGGCCAGCAAACCTTTATTCTGATGTTTCAGTAATTTTTAAAGATGCATAATGAAAACTCAAGATACAGATATAGCAATCGTTATCCGACACATCCCAGCCCTCAGACCATTGTGATATCTCACAAGGAAGCAATTGAAAAGCATTTAACATTTCAAGATAGCACGATGCGCCAGTTCACTAAAAGGAGTTTTAAAGAAAGCTGCAAAAGAAAACATCATTATATACAAAGCATTAAAAATGCACTTTCTCCACATAGTACATTACACAAGTGTTCAATTATACATTTTGACTGGTTTGGTTAGGCTTTAAAATGTTCTTATCCTCCCACTGGCTTCCTCGGGGAGGATTATAATCCCGCTCTATAACATAATAAACATATACAAAATTTACTGTTTTGTTAAATAACAAACAATGATGTATTTTTTTTTTTTAATAAGAATTAAAAACAGGAACTCCATTCATTTTTACTCTATTAACTGTAATCCATATACACAGGGCCGAGTTAGCACACTGCAAGGTTGGTCATCTGCCGAAGGCCCGCGGGCGGAGTGGAGGTCTACTGACAGCCCAATGAAATAAGGCTGTCTGCACTGTGTATTATCACAAGCCCTACCACAGATGCTGGCTGGCTGCGTTTAAATGGGGGTCTATGTCCCCCTCCCGCCCCATGTTTTCAGCGCTAATTGCGGATCAGAGAGCTGATTCTAGAGGAGTGCTGACTGTTAATTGCAGAGTTACTGATTGAGAGCCAGAGAGGGTAACTTTTCCTGTTATGTGTTAAGTCATACTGTGTACTATTCTGCAAATCTGTTAAATGGGAGTGGTGTAAGTCAGTCACAAGCTGCTCTCACCATCCTCAGCACCTTCAGGTGATTGTTGAATTATGAATGAAATTCAGATTGCCCACCTTAGAAAGCATTCTGATTTCGGTGGATAAACTGAATGTTTTCTAAGGTGGATAAGCTGATTAAAGTGGACCAATTAGGCTTATTAGCTCTCCCTGAATCATCTCAAACAGGGATGCTACACTGTGTGAAACAAAACCCATAATGCCTGTCCCTAAGAGATCTCAGGGCTGGCTGCTGGCTTTCCCCTGTGGCATCCTGAACAGGGATTCTGTGTGAAACCCCCCAGAATGCCACTAATTACTCACCTCTTCCTCATTCCAACGGTGCATGTGGGTGCTCTTGTCCAATGAAAGCCACCTGCCGAATGACACAGTAGCTGCAGACGACTCACATTTAATGAGAGGTGAGAGGTGAGGCGAGTGAATAGCGGTGGGGTTGATGGGGGGTTTCACACAGCGGGGCATCCCGATGAGACTCCGGGGCTGGCTGATACTCTCTCCCTATGGCATGTGTGAAAACTGAACAAAACCTGTGTGGTGTGGCCCTGAAATGGCCACTTGCTTTTCCTCGGGGCATCTCTATTTACTGTGTGAATCCCCCAGAGCGCCGCTATTCACTCACCTCTTCCTTGTTCCAACAGCACATGCCTGGGCTCTCATCCAATGACATAGTCACGGCAGACGGCTCTTGTTGGACGAAAGCCTGCGCATGCACTGTTGGGTTTGCAGTCATGTAAGGCGAACTGGGGGCATTTCACATAGTGGGTCAGGATGTCCCGGGGCAAGTACCAAAACCCAGGATAGTCAAAATAACCCAGGATGGTTAAAATGTGTGGTGAGTGTACCGGTCATCACAGGGGGTTTCACAGAGCCGCACAAGTGGTGTGACACAAGGGGCCCACTGGGACTCTGTCGCCCAGGGTCCCACAAAACCCTGGAGCCGACCCTGCATATACATATTCATCATTTTTACTCACTTAATGTAATTCCATATCATTTTATGACTTTTGGGATTATATGTCTTCTTCATGTTTTCCAAACTATAATATTTAATATTATATTAGGACAAGAAAAGAATACGTAAAAGAAATAGAAGTAAAAGAAATGGAGCACACACACAAGATATCATAAGGGACACAGGACACATAGGGTTGCATAACATGCAGCAAGCACAAATAGACAATGTTCCTACACGGCAAGCTGTCAATACTGTAGCAGCCAACCATAGGGAGACTGACACAATGTTTAACATCATAAAATTGGCTAATTACAATCTCACAGTGGCACAATACAAGGCACCTAATAGAGGTTTTTATTTTGTCATAGATAGCAATACAGACAAAGTCACCTTCACTAAAGATGATCACTTATATGCACGGAAGCTAGTGTTGAGTATTTTATATGACAAATAGGATAGGGCAGAATTACCTAATGCCCTTGATTGGAAGGACCTGTCTGCACAAGAAAATCAGGCAATAGTCATTTTCATAGCCCGTCTGGATGAAGGGGAAGAGGCAGAGGAGAAAAATGATAAAAGCATACAGAACAAAAATAGAATATTTTAAAAACAATCATCATACTATCATCCTCTTAGTACAAATAGATACATTTGTAAGATTAGTGGAACAAGACATAGAGAAGTTGAAAGTAAAAACGGACATCCTCAAGAATGTAACTAGGGAGGAATGGAGGGCTGGAAGAATTGCAAAAAGAAAAAAAATAACAATAAATTCAGCTGACAAGGGCAATAATATTGTCCTGTTCACAAATGAGCATTATGAACAGATGTGCATTGATATTCTAAAAAACAAACAGTGGTATGGTAAGGTCTCCACATCAAGATTGGCCAGCGCCAAGGAGGAATATGAACAACTGTTGGAAGTGGTTGTAACCCATAAGATTATTACAAAAGAAACGAAGGAATTTTTACAGTTGGAGCATCCGGTTGAACCTTTTATTCAATTCTCAAGATGCATAAAAATAACACCAAACCACCAGGGAAGCTGAGTTTCGGGGTTGGGATCCCTAACAGCCAAGGCTAGTGAGTATGTGGATTACCACCAACAGACCCATGTAGTTAACTTACCCAAATATGTAAGAGATTCTCTACATATATTAAAGATTTTGTAAGCAGTTGACTTACCTCCTAACACCCTGATGGCCACTCTTGGTATGAAGGCCCTATATTCTAGTATACCGCATGAGGCTGGAAATGGGGCTGTGTGACCAGTTGGGTATTGAAGAACAGGAGCACAATAGCTTCCTTCTCTTTATTCTTACTCATAACATTTTCATGTTCAACGGGGGTCCACCACCTCCAGATATAGGTAATGGTGATGGGGACGACATGTGCCCCATCATATGCTAACCTGTATCTGGGGTGGTAGGAAAACCAGTTATGAGGTAGGGAGGACCTCAGTATGTACCTGTGCCACATAATCAGTAGGCACAGGTACATAGACGATGTCCTACTTTTTTTGACAGAAACGGCGAGGCAATTGGAGGATTTGGCACGAATAATGAACCAGAATGAAAATAATCTCAAGTTCATTTTAAACTATTATCTGAGAAGGGTTACTTTTTTTAGATCTTGAATTAAAATTTAATGAGAAGGGAGGACTTGAAACATGTCTATATAGGAAGAAAACAGCCTCCAATAATATATTGCTAGCCCTAAAGCCCTTATTAACAGTATACCGATTTTTAAGAACACAAAGAAATTGTTCTAGAGATGATGAATTTGAATATGAAGCAAAGGAGTTTAGAAAACAATTGAGAGAAAGAGGATATAGTGATAAATGTTTACAAAAAGCATATCATAGAGCTAAACTCCTCAATGCTAGGGCAAAAGAAATATATATATATATATATATATATAACAGGTGTCAGAGGTCCAGGGGGAGGAGCACGAAGAGGCAGAGGAGGTAAAGGTGGATGTTTGCAGTGACTGACACTGCAGAAGAAGATTTTATGAGTAGTGTTGGGCAAACCCGAACCACCAGAAGGCGGCGTTTGAGTTTTAGCCAAACCCAGAAAAGCTGGTTGATGGGCTGCTGCCAGTGTCCTCACTCATGGGGGCAGCCATATTATTTAATCCCCGGCCACGGACATTTTGGGGGAGAAAAGAATTCCAACCCAAATGCTGGCACTTTGCATTCAGTTAAAATGCACCACTCACTCTCTGCCATCACCCGCCTGCTGCTGCAATTTATAATTCTTTAAGATTCTGCCTCTGAAAGCCCCTTGAAAAATGGCCCCCCTGGGTGTCCCATTTGGCTAATCACAACCATGGTTGGTATGGGCATGGCTGTGGTTATTAGGGGCTGAAAGCTTTTTGACTGACTGCTCAGCAGCCCATCATCCGGCTTTACGGGTTTGGTCGAATGCTAAACTTGAACACAGACTTTTGGCAGAGACTAGCAAACTTTGGCACTAATTGCTCATTAGTATTAATAAGCATACATTACAAGATCCTGTTTATGAAGAAGAGTTTATGGCACCAGTGTTTTCCAAACCATATACCTTTTGTCTTTGGTGTAAGAGATTAAGCTTGTAGTGGGTATGACATTTATAGTTCCAATGAAGAACATTGGTTGTTGCAAGTCTTGATTTAACCCTTTAACTGTCAGCCTACCTGAAGATTTTGGCACCCTCTGTTGGCAGACCGTTTTTCAATACTTTGCACTATACATGTTCAATCGTGATTTTTTTTAAAGGGATTTCCAATTATACATTGTTTTTTTCAGGGCAGAGTCTGGACTTTAACATGAAATGACTTGTTTGGCTTTTTTTGTGTATTCTCAATAATATAACAAGTTAAATCTGAAAAAGCAAGGCCCCCAAAACAACAATATTCAACATGCATAGGTACTTTCAAAGGTAGGATTGCCAAACACCCCAAAGTAAAACATGCACGTAAGGGTCATTTTACTTGAAAATGCAAGCTCTGCAAAGTGCGCACCTTGCTCTTTTCCAACCAACACTTGTTAGAATAAAGTAAACCTTATTCCACCCCCTCCTCGTTAACCCCAAATTGGCTGCTGACACTGTCACACATAATCCCCTGTGGGGCTGAAACAGGGGTCACATGCATGTAAAGGACCCGAGGAGAACAGACTGCATGCACAAATTGTTGCACCCATTTTATTTGTCTAAACTGACAATTTTGGTAAGTAGGGGTGAGGTTTATTTTAATTGAGAGTATAGGTCCTCTTTAAATTTTGTTTTGGCCATGAAATGCTGTATTGATAATTCTAATATCAGGGCTCAGGATACAGGAAGGGTTTACATGAGGAATTGTCCAAACAGAATGCATTCCAAAAATAAAATGACAAAAACAAATGTTTTAGAAATTCTACCCAAGTATACCCAGAAACCCTACCCAGGGAGATCCTGAATATTAAGCCAGAATTAGCTTCTAAGCGGGATGCCCATAAGGATTTTGTCACTCAATCTCAATGGTCTCTTGCTTCCGCACTCATTCCCACCCTGGTTATGGAAGTACAGCCTGAAAAGCAGGATGTAGCTTTGATTAGTGCAGTTTCCCAGGGCCTTACCTTCTGCCCTGATTCAGAGGTGGGTGAAATTGTAGAGAATCAGGATTCCCTGCAACATTCTAAGGATGAGGGGGCACAGGAAAAAGGGGATCAGGATAGTCCCCATATGTTCAGAGGAACTTAATTTGTTGTTGCAAGATATTTATGATACTTGGGGAATTCAGCAGGAAGAGAAACCACTTACATATGAGATGTACGAAGAGATACTGGTAAAAATAGCAGAAAAAGCCTTTCTAGGAGATGATAAAGAATGGGATGTGCCAGAAAGTAATTTTTTTCTTCCTAGACCCTTAAAAAGAAAGTATGCATTGCAGATCCCTTAATGGAACACTGGAGTAAAAATCTTAAATCGGATGCCCCCTTGGGCCAGATGTCTAGGTCATCAGACTTGAGCTTTGAGGATATGGGGGTATTGCATGATCCCATGGATCGGAGGGGCGATCATATAGTAAGAGCAGCTTGGGATGCAATGCTGTTTATGTTTAGACCAGCTATGGCATCTGATGTGGTCTTGCGAAGCATGACTAAGTGGATTAATACTCTGCCGAATTTGGTAATTTTTCGAATTTTCAGAGAAAAAATAGCTTTGGTCCAAACTTATTTGCGGCGAATTGCTATTAAAAACAGCTATTTCTGGCCTACTGTGAGCCTCAATAGGGTTGTAGAACATTTTGCCTTGCTGTAACACGCATATGATGTGTGCTGGGTAAGTGAAAAAATTCTGTAAAGAAGTATGACATGCAGATCAAAGGTACCGCTATTAGAATCGCTGTTGCAGAGCTGCCCAATGACCCTTGAGGTGGCATCAGCATGAGGAGCCCATATATTGCATGAAAGACACACCCTGGAGTTGGCAGCAGCATGAGGAGCCCATATATTGCCTGAAAGACACACCCTGGAGATGGCAGCAGCACGAGGAGCCCCTATATTGCCTGAAAGACACACCCTGGAGTTGGCAGAAGCATGAGGAGCCCATATATTGCCTGAAAGACAAACCGTGGAGTTGTCAGCAGCATCAGGAGCCCATATATTGACTGAAAGACTCACGCTGGAGATGACAGTAGCATGAGGAGCCCATATATTGCCTGAAAGACACACCCTGGAGTTGGCATCAGCACTAGGAGCCCATATATTGCCTGAAAGATACGCTAGAGTTGGCAGCAGCATGAGGAGCCAATATATTGCCTGAAACACAAACCCTGGATTTGGCAGCAGCATGAGGAGCCCATATATTGCCTGAAAGACACACCCTGGAGATGGCAGCAGCATGAAGAGCCCATCTATTGCCTGAAAAACACACCCTGGAGATGGCAGCAGCACGAGGATCCCATATATTGCCTCAAAAACACCCTGGAGTTGGCAGCAGCATGAGGAGACCATATATTGCCTGAAAGACTCACCCTGGAGATGGCAGCAGCACGAGGAGCCCATATATTGCCTGAAAGATGCACTCTGGAGTTGGCAGCAGCATGAGGAGCCCATATATTACCTGAAAGACACCCTGGAGTTGGCAGCAGCACTAGGAGCCCATATATTGCCTAAAACACACACCCTGGGGTTGGCAGCAGCACAAGGAGCCCATATAAAAATGTGGGGTACATATATGTTATCCTAAGAAAATTAGTTAAGTGTTAGGTAATGCATTACCTCAATACTTACTTGAGGTGTGATGCAGAGGAATGTCTGTAACTGGGGAACAGCACCGTAAATCTGTTTTGCACTGTCCATATTTGTGAATTGTTGGTGTTGCACCATGATCAATCTACTCTGATGCATCAGGTATTGGTGGGTGGAAATCCTGGCTGATCCATGCCTGATTCATCTTCACAAAGTTGAGTCTCTCCACATTTTTTGTGGACAGACGAATCCTCTTTGGGGTTACTATTGCCGCCACCGCTGGTTCAGGTCCTGCTCCAGGTCCTGCTGCTCATGAGTTGCCTCACTATGTGGGTGAAGAAAGCTACTCATTAGCAACTGTAGACTCAGGCTGCTGCTGATGGAGCTTGTACTGCTCCTGACACCCCTCCCGGTAGCCATTGCAGTGGAAGGTGAGTGCATAGGGCCTCCCGAGTCAGACCTGCGAGAGGATGGACGATGGTGCAGATAGGCATCGGCCAACTGACTACGTAGGATGTCTCTGTAGTGGGTCAGTTTGTCCTACCTCTCAGTGTGTGTAAAAAATGCCCCCATTTTGTGCCGGTAGCGAGGGTCAGAAGTCATCCTGCTGCCGATTGGTGACAATTTGGTGGCCACTATGCAAGCACGTAAGCATGCCTCGAGCCATTTGTGCAAGTGACTCGGAGGGACTACCTGCCTCCATCTCCACTGCATACTGCCATGGTGTGTCTGGGTCCTCTTGCCTTCCTTACAACCCTCTAGCTCCTCTGGCTGCTCCTGCTTCTCCTCTCCTGTCAGATGACTAAAAAGACTGCCCATTTTGCCAAACCTAAACTGTGCTTCACTGTGCCCCTCATCCTCCTCCTCCAGTTCAGCCCCCCACAAGGGTTCATGTGGCCGTGAGATGTAGGTGCCACGTCCCCAGTGCCCTGACCAGCCATGGTTTCCAAAACATGTTGTAGTAGATGAAGCAGGGGAATCGCGTCTTTCATTTCGTAATCCTGGTGACTGACTAATAAAGTGGCTTCCTCAAAGGGCCTGAGCAAATGGCAGGTATCATGTATGAGCTGCCACTGTTTTACATTGAAGTTACACAGGGGAATCTCCCTATACGCTTGGATCATCAAGAAATCGGTGATGGCTTTCCTCTATTCGTATAGTCGTTCCAACATATGGAGTGTGGAAACATCACAAATCAGACAAAGGTCTTGATTCACAGTCTCCTTTACCGGCACTTTCACCGGTGAGATTTTTCTGCCAATTTCGAGATTCTCATGTCTTTTTCTTTTTGCGTATGTGCATTTACGTTAGCGCGAATAAGCATTTTCGATGATCGTATTATTTTAGAAAAAAATTGCGTCCATGGGAATGATACGTTATTGGTATGGGTTTGCACATGATTCAGAGCCTTGATTGTTGATTAGAACACGGCTAATAAAACAAGTGTGTTTCCACCCAACTTACGGGGTCTATTTCCTGGTGAAAGTGTGCCGTTGTGGTGTGAGTTGCAGTGCTATGGAGGCGGACTACGTGGAGGAATTTGAGCGTCTGCAGCTACGCGTCTGTCTGTCGGATATCAGCTTGCATTGCGCACGATATCCCTTACGCCCTGGGTGCGATCGACTGCACGCGCTGGTTCCTCCAGCTGCTGATGAGCACCTATACAGGTATTGTGTTTATCTTGACATCCTTCCGTATTTTTTAAAAAATCTAAAATGATTTTATTTGTATGTTTATTGGCACATTTGACTGTAGAATGTAGACCTAAATCTACTATAAAACATACTTATTATTTGTACTGTTATATTTTTGTTCTGTCCACCCAATATTAAATCATAAGTGCCCTTTAACATTTTTTTTTTTAAAAACGTTACGTTCTACGTATATTTTGAGAAACATGCAAGCTGAATATCATGGGACACTGAAATTCTACGTTCGAGGGTACGTTGAAAAACGCTCAAAAACGGTAAAAGACGAGGATAACAATTCAACGTAAACGAAAACCTTGTACGCTACGAGATCCGTACACAGCCATTTGCGATGGCTTACGCAGCTACGAAAGCAAAACGGAACGCTCCCGATGGAGGCTCTGCATCTTGCGTACGCACGTATACCTATGAATACTATGTGAAAATTACACATTTAGAGACAAAAACCCTTATGTTGGGGGATACTGTTCTGACGCTGCAGTAAAGTTTCCTTCCCATTGTTATGATGTCTTGCAGATGGGGGAAAGACTTGACAACTAGGTTGAACACGTGTGCCATACAGGGCGCATGGCTCAGGCTTCCTTGCCGCAACGCAGACAAGATGTTCTTCTCATTGTCGGTCAACCATGGTTCCCATTTGCAGTTTTAGTGGAGTAAGCCATGATTTGATTTGATTAATGATTTTTAGCAGTTCCTCGCCTTGTGACTCTGTTCGCCAGAGCAAACCATGTGAAAAATAGCGTGACACCGCCGTGCCCTGCACACATGGTAGGCTGGAGGGGCACTGAGACTTGTCCGCGCAGTGCATGCTGGGGAGACTGCGGAGGATGAGAAGGCAGAGTTGCACACTCTCACAGGCATGACGGCCTGGGAGCGTGGAGGCCGAAGCGGCGTGACCTGTCCAATTGCTGTTGTGTCTGTGAGAGAACCACTTTCACCAAGTGGTCTGTAAAAGACATGTATTGTCCTTGACCATAGTTACAGCTCCAGACTTCGGAGCTGCCGTGCACTTTGGTACACACCAAAAGGCTAAAGGACTGACCCACCTTCTGTTCAACAAAATTGTGCAGGGCTGGCACTGCCTTCTTCGCACAGATATATAACGGCTTAGGACTCTCCACCTCGGCTCGGCACAAGCCATCAGTGAAAAGGTGCAGAGTCCACCACCTGAAAAGGGAGGGACTGCAGCACCAGCAACTTGAACAGGGGCACATTTAGCTTCTGTGCTGATGGATGAGTGGGCGCATACTGTTGTCTCTTGGCTTTGCCGATGGACTGCTGGCGGAATGACTGACTCATAGTAGGAGGAGCAGGAGCATCTGGAGCGACAGAGGATGGGTATGACACACAGCACCCTTCGGCTGAGGTGGTGGAGCCTTGGCTGGCTGAAACTGGGAGCGGCATGTCACTGGATGATGCAGCAGGCTGGACCACCACTTTGGATCCTCTGTTCTCCGAGGCCACTTTACGGTGACGCTGTATATGTTGCCGCAGGGCCATGGTGCCAACATTGGGGCTCTAGCCACGCTTCATCTTCTGCCTACACATCTTGCATGTGGTCACGTTACCCTCCTGCAGATGCATGATGAAAACCTGCCACACCGACAGGTAGCTGATTTTCCCACCAACAATCCGCACTAATTCACTGCTACTGCTGTCGACTCCAAGAATCCCTGTTCCACTACCTCCTGTAAAAGTAGCCTTCCAAGCAGCAGGTGGTCTTCCGTGAATGTTTGCCTCCAGACTTTCAAATTCTGCCACCATGCTGACTGACAACTATGTTACCACCATGCTGCCTCGGCTGCCTCGGCTGCTGACTCATGAATAGTGGAGCTGAACCCAAAGCATAAGATATGTCGCTGGGGGAGGGAAAATCAAATTTTTCCTGAAATTCGTAACAAATTCGGATTCGTCAGATTCGATTCAATCATCCCTAGATATTTACATCACTTGAAGGTTTTGGGTTGGTCAAAAAACATTCCAGCAGCGATTCCAGTGCTAGGTGCAGCCATCTAGGTGCAACTGCACCCTCTTTGTCGCCCTTGCTCATGCCCCAGTGGCAGTGCTGGATCCCAGGGCAAAGAAAGTTTTTTTTTTTTTTATGTGATAACCCCCCCTTCCTGCTTTTGACTAGTACTATCTCTAGCTTAAACATACATTTGTTGCCATAAGGAATGGATGTGAAGGCTCAGCCTCTGATTGGGCTACCAATCTGTCTAGCCCTTCTACTTACATAGACACGGTAAAAGATGATCTTGTATAAAGAGACCTGTCAGTCGCTCTGAGCAGGCGCTACCTGTCGCTACATGTGGCGCTGTGCTTTTGATAGATGTGTTGTAGGCTTTTGTGTAACTTTTTTACACACCTTGCGTCGCTGTTACGTAATACGCTGGAGTCGATAGATGGTGTGTTAGGAGCGTCTCACCAGTAACTGGCAAACCTTGTTAAAGTTAAATTTTAACCATTTTTTTGGTCTCAATGAAACACATTGTTACACTTAACATAAAAGAAGATTTAGAAGTAGATATATGCTATTTTTGTAGTTAATAAAAATACACATACACCTATCTATAGATAGACATGTATACACATGTCTTTAGTATTGATATGTTAAAGTAGATTCAAAAATGTTTTATTTTGCACAAGTATTTATTTGGAGTAATCAAAAATAGTCATGTTCTGACATTAATAATACAAAATAACCCCAAAATTAACCCTCTTGTCTATACTACACTCTTGAGGTGTAGGGGGGCCAACAGTGCAGCAAAAAAAATATACTGTTGTTGTATAAGTTGATGTAGCGACAACAAGGTCTAGTCCTGGTGGTCAACAGAGCGGTTGATGGACTGCAATAATTGGGTATGGATTTCCGGGCTCTGCTGTTGGCTCTGTTGCTGGGTCAGTTCCTGTATTTGGTGCCGCATTTCCTGTATTTGTTGTTGGTACACCAGCGATTGTAATTCCAACGCCGCAATGCGCTCCTCAAGTCTTGCATGCGGCTGCTGGTGACTGTAGGCCTCCAACATGCAGGTCCCTAAATCAAATAATTCCACACTTGTGGGTACTGCTCATGCAGCTTGTTGAGTGGTGCTCTATAATAATTTAAAAATAAAATGTAATGAATTTATGTAGCATTTAAACATATGGGATCAACAAATTTGAAAATTTACACACATACCGCTTGTGCTGCTTCAGTTGGCTGAGAACATGGCACTTGGGAGGAGTCCACCTCCACGTTGTCGAAAAAGGTAGACTGGTATGATAAAAGAGGGGTGTTTCTTACATGTAGAAGAATTGGTTCACCAAATACCATTACAATTTTAAACACATTACATAACATTTCTACATTACCTGTGTGTGGTCCTCCCCTGAAAGTTCTGGAATCTGGCTTCCAAGAATGGGCAAATTATCATCCGATAATGGGGGCAACATCACATATGCTGAAAGTACAATATTGTTTTAATTTAGGCAAGGTATTTGGTGCACAAGGTTAAGTTAGCATCATATTTTTTTAAAATATTAACCTTGTTTGTCTACTTCTAATGACAAACAGAAACAAGGTTTCTGTAGAGTATTATAAAAAGTACAAGAAATATCACATTGTAAACACACCTTGTGTGATCACATATCATAGGTACATTATTTTACACCCATACTGCCACCTCGGAGATGTCCAGACTCAATCCATCACTGGAACTTTGCCCTACAAATACATGTATAAGCCATAATGTTAGTGACACCTTCTAAGTATGGCTCAGCCATTCAAGGATCTACCTCATCATTGAAAGTATGTTCTAAATCAGATGCTTACCATCATCCCTAGGAGCCTCGCTTTGAAGGGCCCTTTCGGGACCACCACTTCCTGTATTGAGGCCTAATCAAAGCAACAATAAATGTAATTATTATAATGGGTACTAGGAGTGATTACATAAATGTAAAATATATTATTATACAAAATTAACACCTGTTAAATTAATTCACATTGAATTAAATCAGTAACATTTTCTTGACTTGCATTACTCAAAACGTACCACACTGCAGTTGTTACCATATAGCATGCTATAACTCCTACATTTTTCTTGTAGTAATAGATGTAGTTAAAGTGGACCAACACCCAGGATTTTGACTATCCTGGGTATTGGTCCACTTCCCCGGGGCACCCTGATCGGGGGTGCCCCACTGTGTGAAACCCCCCCAGAAAGCCCCAAAAAACTTACCTCACCGCCGACGGACAAGCTGATTGACAGCGACGGACAAGCAGCTTGCCCGTCGGTGCCTCCCGCACGTCACTCTTGACGTGTGCGCGCCCGCGCCGGCCATTCAGAGATGGCCGGCGCGGGCACGCGCACGTCTAGAGGAGCGCGAGTGAGGCGGCGGCGGCGGAAGCAGCGGCTGGAGAGGTAAGGTTTTTCGGGGGTTTTGGGGGGTTTACACCCCGCGGGACATCCCGATCTCGGATGTCCCGCGGTGTGTGAGGTGATCGTCCCGGGAATCTTATAGATTCCCGGGCCGATCACCTCAGGGTGTTGGTCCACTTTAAGTTCAATAAAGGATACAGTAAGCTTTTGGCTACACACCAGCCATGTCCTATAGGCCTGCAACACAGGAAGTGAAGTCCAAAGATGGAGGTGGGAGTTGGGCTACAAAAAGAAAACATACTACATATAAATCCAAAACCATTACATTCAATAAAATGACCTATAATGATGTATACACTTACTGGCTTCCAAGGAGTCTGTTGAATCATGAGGAGATGCTGATCCAATGCTGAGGGTTTCTGTGCCAAAATATAAACATGTAGTATTTGTTAATGTCAACATTCTAAATAACCATCAATACAGAAAACACCAATGTTTGTAAAAATGCCTCTTTACCATCAACATGTGGCTGCGCCAAAGTAATGACTGGGGGAAGGGCAGTGCTCTCTGACGCCTCAGACTCATCGGATGAATCAGCATCTACCTCTTTGAAAAAACTAACATTAGTTTATTACATATATTTATTAAGATGATTTGCCTGAGTAATGTTTTTAGGTATAAATGAGTTAAGGACACATCTTGCACATCTTGAATGTTTTAATAAAATACCTTCGCCCCAGCCTGTGGTGTCGTCCCCAGCATCCACACCCTGCAGCCGACAAATAGGGATCTTGCACTTCAGCATCTCCTCGTATGGCCTATAGTTGCTCTTTGGAGCCTTCTTCCACCCACTATCAACCTTAAGGTCAGACTCCATCTTTTTACTAAGGGCCTTTTTCAAAGTGTAAAAGCGTTTCCTGCAACTGAGCTGGTGGTAAGCTTCAACGCAATGGCATCCCACAATTTGCTCTTTGTGAGCCAAATAGTAATTACCACTTAGCCCGTGTCAGGCTCACAAGAGTATTATTATTCTGGCTTCCTCTTGGCATAAGGACGCTTGGGCTTTGGTGCTGCCTCACCATCACCCTGCGCCCTCTTCCTAGAGGAAGTTCTGCGGGCACCATGCAGCCAACTATTACTGAGTGCCCTAGGGGACCCACCAGTGCCGGTCAGAGTACCAGCATTTGGCTCCATGCTGTAGCTGCAAACACCAACAACAACAAAACACACAAGGATGCATGCAAACTACAGAATGGCAACAATTGCTGTATGTGTGTGGGAACTTTTAAGTGCTAGGTGAACCAATCACAAACAGCCCATGTTAATTGATCTAGACATTCTATACAGGTGTGTGTGCATAAATTGAACTATACTGCAATCATTGATTTATATAAAACAAATTTTTCATCACATTCATTTTAACAAGTAGCTTATTACACAACCAGAAACACATTATTAATTACATATGCCAAGATCTGTGAACACAATAACAAAGGCTTCCACACTAACGGCTATGTAAATTTGAAAATGTCTGCTATGATTGGGCCATAGAGGTAGCTGTGACCATATCCGCACTATGGCGCTAATATTGATACGCGAGGCGTATCTGCAACACCTGCGGATCGCTAATTACATACTGGAAACAGCTGTCAACGCATGAGGCGGAAAAGCGTACCATCCATTTCTATAAGCTAAATATAAATAAGCCTAACATTTTTTGGTATTATATTTATACACCATGGCAAAGGCTGTAGTGTTGTGGGCATGTGCATATGACATAGGTGTCAGGAACTGGCAGTCTGTGTAGCATTACTACTGTCTGTGGCTTGGTTGGTGATTTTTGGCATCAGTGCTGTTTCTTTGTGAGCTTCTTTGTGAGCTTTTTTGTGGCATCTGCAAATATTGTGTAGGATACAGAAAGTGTGGATTGGTTTGGGGACCTTTTGTGGTCTGTGCAGCATATCCCCTCTTGGCTGTGCCAAAGTTTGAAAGCATACTTTCAGCAGGCTGATGCTTGTTTCCACTATCCATCTTGTTTTGTGTTGAGCTGTATTTGCATTGGTGCTAGAGGATTTGGATTGCTTGTTTGTGTTGATTGGTTGGGTGTGTGGGTAGATTGTTTGCATATATTTTGGAGTGGCTGAGATATGGCCAGTCATGGTGATGTTAAGTGTGGTGTGATGTTTGGGGTGTGGATGTGTTGTTGTGGCAGCACAGAGGAAGGGCAGGAGTCAAGGGAAAAAAATGCCGTGAGGTTTCGTGCACCCAGATGCTTTGGTATCCACTCTCTCTATGGGATTTAAGTGACAAGCAGATCAGAAGCAGATTCTGTCTGAATCGTGCAGCACTACGGTCCCTATATGAACATAAAAAGGCCAAAATCGAGCCATCCACAAGACACACCCATTCCATCCTTGCCATTGTTAGGCTATGTGCTTCTTTGAATATCTTGGCACGGGGCACTTTTCAGGCAACAGCAGCCCTCCTCAGCGGACGAGGATGAGGTTGCTAAAATCAAACGTGCCTTTTACCGCATGGGAGGGATGCCTAATATGCTAGGGTGCATGGATGGTACACATATCCCTTTCCGCCCTCCCCGTGCACAGGAACGGCACTATAGGAATCACAAGCAGTTTAATTCCATGAATGTAATGGTGGTTTGCGACCCAGATATGAAAATGAGGGCCGTAAGATCTGGTTTCCCTGGCTCATATCATGATTCCTGTGTACTACCCCAATCAGTCCTGTGCCAGAAGTTTGAAAATAATGAAATGCCACCTGGTTGGCTACAGGGTAAATCCTAAAATAACTATAACATTAAGACCTTACAACAACTAGCTAGCTATATGTGCAGATGGTGATTTTTAAAATACACGTATAGTTGCATGTCTAATTTGGGTTTTTCCATTTCTATTTGTTTCAGCGTACAAGGGATATGGGCAGAAAACGTGGCTGATGACCCCTGTGAGAAAACCTCAAACATCAGCCCATCGTAAAACAAGATGTATTGTGGAAAGAAGCATCGGCCTACTGAAAGCACGCTTTCTTTGTTTGGCACGCCCAGGAGGAGAGATGTTGTACAGTCCACAAAAGGTCTCCAAAATCATCCTAGCCTGCTGTGTCCTACACAACCTTTGCATTTGTCACAAAGTAGAAGCCCCTGAAGAAACAGCACTGGTGCCAGAAGTCCCCAACATGGCCGCAGACAGAAATGAAGATACCCAGACTGGCTTTGCCCAGCGGTATAACATGATTTCTGCTTTCTTTGGGGTAAGTTAGCTAAGCAGAGACATACAACAACTTTAATTAGAACAGGGGTATAATTTTATGAGATTAAAACTAGAGATGAGCGAACTTCTTGAAAGTTCGATTCGGGCGCTTCGCCGAATTTCCCCAAGAAATTCGGGTTCGCCCGAATCGAACTTTCACGAATCGCTCATCTGAAAAAAAAAATGCCGGCATGGTGGGAGCGGGCAGGCCGGCTACGCCTGTCAGCGGGCTGCCGCCGGCCCGCTGACAGCGTAGCCGGCCTGCCCGCTCCCACCATGCTGGCATTTTTTTTAAGCAAAAATGCCGGCATGGTGGGAGCGGGTAGGCCGGCTACGCTGTCAGCGGGCCGCTGACAGCGCAGCCGGCATGCCCGCTCCCACCATGCCGGCATTTTTTTAAAAAGCAAACACTTACCTGCATGGTCGGAGCGTGGAGTCCGGCGCCGCTCTCAGCTGTAATCAGAGGACGCGTCATCAGAGGGCGCATCATCAGAGGGCGCCTGAGAGAGGCGCCGGCCTCCACGCTCCGACCATGCAGGTAAGTGTTTGCTTTTTAAAAAAGCCCGCTCCCACCATGCCGGCATTTTTTTTTTTTTATTTCAGGGAAAATTAGATCGTCACGAACCAAAAAAAATTCGGGTACGTGCCGAATCAAATTTTCCCTAAAATTCGGAGCGAATTCCGGTTCGCTCATCCCTAATTACAACATAACTTTAGTGGGTAAAATTTAATTTACATTTTTTTTCTATTTTTTTTTTAACAAAAAAAAAAAAATTAAAACAATAATATTAATCTTTTGTCTCTTACAGGCACCATGAATATTTATAATTCTGAAGGAAGAACATGCCAAATCCAAACAAAAACATTTTTTATTTTGTTAAATTTAAAAATAAAATTGTCAGTTACATTACTGTGGTGACATGTATGTCATTTAGGGTATGTGGTTTTACTTTTGTAATGATTACAGATTTGTTTTGACACAACTACAGCATAGAAGCGCTGTATTAAATATGGTGTAACAACTCTACAGTGCCTGTACTACAAATCAAAAACATCACATATAACAATGGCAGAGTGGTTACTACAAACTGTCAGGAGCGACTGAGGCGCTCAGTCAGAGCGACTGATGGCCGATCAGAGAGACCACTGCCAGTCATTCTTAGCGCCGCGCCACAGTACAGACGCTCATCTGTCGCTACATGTCTTTAGTAATGAATCAGCCTGCCCTTCCCTTTGTCTTCGCTGGTCGAATGCTGGAAAAACCGTTTAGGTCGTCGTGTTTTTCCACACTCACAGCACACATGGTGCACCTGGCCAGGCCCAAACTGGTGAACAGGCGCGAGTGTAGTAAATGACCCCCATAATTCAGAAAATATTTTTTTATACAGTAATGTAATTCAAAAAAACTCAATAGTGTATGGTTCTCAGCAAATAACTATACTGGTATTCAGATCAAAAGTTGAATAGGGAAAAGGGAGGAATTAATTTCTTTTCAGCTTTGCCAATTTATCGTTTTTCATTTTTTTTATCCCAAGATATAATAAAAATGTTAATTTTTATATTAGTATGTACAATGTAGTAAAATGGCACAAATGTCATGCTCAAAAAAACATCAGTATCTTAGATGTTTGTATATGCTTAACCTTTCCTTTGGGTTTATATCGGACATTTGTTCACACAGCTACATTTTAAAGTAAGGAGTAGAAAAAATGTCAAGATATGTTTTGCAAAATTTCAATCTCAGAATGCTTATCAGTGACCTATAACTTAAAAAAAATGTACTTTAAAAAATACATGTCTATGCCAACACAGGCTGAGTAAGAGCCAATAAGGTGGCCTTGTCTGTGCTAGAAATAAAATTTCAAGCTGATCTACACCCTACATTTTTTCCACTGGTCTCCCTTGAGTGGGGCACTGAAACATTGTGGTGATGATGTGCCCCCCCCCCCGGAATGTGGTGTGGTGTGTGAGCCCCTAGATCTCCTCTCATTCACTCACATTTCTCATGGCTACCATGCCACACTCTCCAACTGCATCCCTGGAAACCATGTAGCTGAGTCTCCCCCAGCTCCCAACCATTCAGATGGCTGGGAAAAGGACACTCTGCGCATTGCAGGGAAACTGGGAATGTGGCTGATTTAGCTCCCTAATGCAGGGCTCTCTGTTTAAACAGGATCATATAATATTCATTAACCCTTTCAGTACCAGCTCTCACCAATCGTTAATTGCCAGCTATGTGAGACTCACATAGCTGATTTCACTGATAAAAAAAAACAAAAAACATAGAACTCACCTCCACCTGTTATCCCTCCGACTGGGTCTTCTCCTCACCTGGGGGGGTCTCCAAACCCCCCCAGGCTCTTCTGCCATGAGGAGAGGGCCTGGAGCAGGGGCCACCCAATTTCTGCCATTTTTGCAGGCCTCCGCTAGCCCCAGCTTTTTTTTGGACGGGGAGGGTGACGTCTTCCCGCTGACTTCATCCTTCACCATCGCCAATAGTCCTCAGATACTTTTAGTGATCACTACCAGCTGTCATTGGATTGGTGCAGAAAAAAAAATAACTTTTAGTAGTCATTTTTTCCTGCATCTCCTGTGCTCTAATGCTTTTACAAACAAGTTAGGAAGTATGGGGGTCTTTTTAAAAATGAATTAAAGTTTGTGACAGTCCAACGTGTAGCCCAAGACAATGGGTTAACAATCGGGCTTCCCTTTAGTATAACTTTAATAAAAAAAAATAAAAAAGCTTTATACAAAAAAAAATCCAAAACTTTAAAATACATATATGAGCACAAAATTCCAGCAAGTGTCTGCAAGTGGGTACTCCTTTAATACATAAATTTGAATATTTTACTAGGCACAATAAAGCTATTAAGATGTATGTTAATTTAAAAAATAAAATGGAATTATTAAAATGTATAGTTTTTGAATTACTGTTTTTAAGTGGAACTTCTGTTAAATCATGGCCCTCCACCCTGCCACCCTAACCTGGTGCAGAGGCAAGTATTTCCTAAGCAGTCAAAAACAGATTGCTCCTGCTTGCCCTCAAGCACATTTATCTCCAGCAATATATACCAATGTTGCAGAATGTATCCACTGTGTCCACATTTTGTGTATGTTTAAGCTGATGATAGTGTTTTCATTATTAAAATACATTTTCCTATTATGTAGTCTGAATGGACAGATGAAGAGACTTGGAAGATGCTTTCCTCCACACTATTTGTAATGGTGTCATTGGTGTGGACTGTGCACACTGTCTGTAATTGGGTGATTTGGGGGGAAATCTGCACACAGTTTGTAATGGGGTGATTGGGATTGGATTCTGCATGTTCCCTTCTTATGGGGTGATTGTGGGGGATACTGCACACTGTCTGCAATGGGGTTCTGCATGCCTCATGTTATGGGGGGTATTTAAGTACACTATTTGGTTCAGAATATTTTTTTCTTATTTTCCTCCCATAAACCCTAGGTACTTCTTATGGTCTTATAGGGCGAAAAATATGGTAATTTTTGATAGTGTGACACAATGCAAATCCAAAGTAACAAATTGAATTTACAAATTTAAAATCATCTAATTAAAAACACTGAAGATAAAGACCGCTTTGCAAGACATCCAGTGGTGACCGCTTCAGAAACCATAGACCATATGTGATGTGATTCTGGAAGGCCAGCAAATTTCAGCTTTATCTGCAGTCCAGTAATAATGCTAAGGCCCTTATTTATGAAGGAATAGCGACAGGTAGCGACTGGTGAGCGGCCGGTAATGACGGGCCCCGCCACGAGAATGCCGGCTCCCCACCACAATCACACATTTATCAAGCCAATCCTGCTTAGCGACTGAGATAGCGCCATATAGCCACTCATTCATCATTATTCCAGCCTCAGCCCACAGCGCCAGCGCCTGACCTTGAACAGCGACAGGTATGACCTCTCGCTACCTGGCGCTCTCCAATGCATTTCAATGGATTAATCTTTAAATATTCATAATTAATTCTTATTATTATTTTTTTTTTTAATGTGAAAAATTCTGTGACCACTTCTGCCATTTTAGATTAGTTTTTAGGGGAAAAAATAAAAAAAATAAATTGTACAGAATTCATATTACAGGTCTGATATTAATGTATTCATATTACTAAATTATTTAAAAAACTTTTTTTTTTTTTTTCAAAAATATGGTTGTTTGGGGGTTAAAAAAACTACTTTTAACCCATCGCAGCCAGCGCTCTGGGGTTTAAACATGCATTTTACAGTGCGAGAATTTTTTGAGCGTGATTTTTTAATGAATATGGTGGGAGCCGGTCGCTAGGGCCAGTCGCTATCATGCGCTCCCATACAGCGCTGAACCTGTCAAATAGCGACTCCTCACCCAATATTCAACATTACGACAAATCGACTGAGTCGCTATCAACTACCGAACAACGGCCAAGCACAGCGACTACTAGCGGACGCTCTGAAAATGCCGCTACAGTCGCTCAACTGTCGCTACCTGCCGCTATTAATGAATCGGCCTCCCCGTTATCTGGATGAATCAGCAATCCTTAGGGGTTCACAGCAGAGGAAATGTCCTAACAGCAATTGGCTCAGACCACAGCTGCCATTAACCTGAGAAGCAAAGCACATACAATTAAAAAATTTCCACTGCAGCACATCCATCCTCCAGGTGCTACTTGAAACAACTGATATATCACTTCCTGGGCGAGGTTATGTACCCACGTGAAACAACTGCATCAAGCTTCTATTCCTCTAAAGGTTGTAAACATGACTCCCTAACTGAATGAAAAAAGGCTCTTTCATAAACAATATAACAATACAGATATATATATATATATTTCTTTTTTACAAATTGCTGATATATAATTTCCTAGTGGCATATTCCTAATGTGTTGTATGGTACAGTGATAGATTGGCTTTGTGTTGTTAATGCTTCATCTAGAAAATACATTTTATTCTAGTCTTTTTTTGCAATTAATTCTGCAGGGAAGATGTAGACAAAAATGTTGTTTGCTCAAAGGCACAGTTAAAATGGGGTCAAAATGTACTATAAGACATTAATTTCACAAAGGACTAGAAGAACTTTGTGAGATTACATGCTCTCTTCATGAATAAATTAATAAATGTTATGTTGCCCGGAGGAAATGGGTTTATAGCAGTTTTCCCAAGTAAGGTATGTCATGTTTTGGCTTTGCTGAACAGGCTCTAAATTCAACATGAACACTGTAATATCTATTTTACAATTAATATTTTTCAAGCCATTTATAATAAAGCAAATAGTAATTTTGCACTAGATGTCAATTTTAATTCTGCCCCTGCATTTCATTTAACATAGTATAATTATAGATTACTGTTCTTTTGAAGGCAACCTGCAACAATATGCTTATATTGATAGGCCCAGGCTAATAATAGAAAGTTTGAATACAAATAAGCTCTAGACCCACTCATTTTAATGGAAATTCCTTAGTCCCCACACAACTAATTAGACCAAACCTTCGCAGACCTGGCCTTACTTTAATTTAGATGCATAACATCAGAAATCACTTAGATGTTGCCTTCAGATCAGCAATGTTCTCACCTGCTGTTAAATATATAAGCAGTGTATAACATAAATGAAGAGTAGCAGCCATCCTAGTATGGTGCAGGTACTTCAGGCATTTCCACTGTGCCATTACTAAAATTAGGTAATGGTAGGGTTATATATTTGGTGTAATCAGTCTCCAGAATCTTTTGCTAATACAGTTCATAAAACCACATACCATGGGTTGGTGCTCTGTTACTAAAGTGTAGCAGGCAGGGTAACATACCCAAATATTTTACTAATAAAAGCCCAAGGCAGGGCTAATTTAAATGCAGGTTCATTATATTGTTTTTAAGAGATTAGAGCATAACCAAAAAATGAATGTTCTTTTATTCTAAATAAGATATAAAATTCTAAATTTAGATAAAAAAAATAATAAATAATATACTTGTATACAAAAAAATGAAAGCTTAACAAAGGTGGAAGCAATGCAGTACTGCCCAGATGTCCTTCATGGAGGCCCACTCATTGGTAGTTAAGTGCTGTTGGGCTGCACTTCTACTCCCCTTGACATTTTGCAGCTAAAACAGCACTATTGCCTACTGCTGCTCACACACTCTTTCCAGCATATACAAAGTGGAATTCCACCTGGTGAGTGGCGGTGAGTGGGAAGTCTGACGTTCCCCTGCAGCGCAGTTAGGTGAGCGGCAGCAGGGTGGGAAACCCAAAAATGCATGCACAGTCTACCCACTTTATGTAGTAGCTCTGGCCAGGAAGCTATGCACCAAGTTGAGCACATGTGCCAGGCAAGGTATGTGCATCCACCCGGCTCGGCCCAAGGCTATTACAGGAATGTGCTGCAAGGTTTCACACACCACCTTGCCAGGCTTCAGGTGCAATGGCAACAATCACTTATCCATCTGCTCCTGGATGCTGGTCCACAGCTCCTGGGAGGTGTGGGGTTTTTTGTCCAGACAGATGAGTTGTAGCACTGCATGCTGTCATTTCCCAATGGCAGTGCTCAAATTGGTGGTGCAGAGGCTGCATTGACTGCATGAAGAGGAAGCAGAGGAGGAAGCAACGTAGGAGGAGGAGGCTACAGGAGGCACTGACTGATTTCCAGCAATCATGGGTGGTGGAAGGATATGCACCACAGTGCTACCTGTATCAATACCAGCCACCACTACATTGATCCAGTGGCGGTTAGAGAGATGTAATGTCCCTGCCCATGCTTACTTGTCCACGTGTCAGTGGTGATGTGGACACTGGAACTAATGGCATTGCCCAGTGCTCACCTTATTTTACCCATAGCCTGTTGGTGCAGGACAGAGATGGCCTGGTGAAAAAAGTAGTGGCGTCTGCGAACAGCATATTGTGGAACAGTCGTCTTTAAAACTTTCCATCCCCACCAGACGGAATGGGAGCATTTCAAAGGCCAGAAGATAGTTTGAAGATACCTGGTAATGTACAAGGTGCTGAGATTATCGGCACTTCTTCCTCGCTTCAACGACTGTTGGCACAGCGTGCACTTGACTTGTGTTTTGTCATCTGTGTGTCATCTTGAAAAATGCCACGATGGTGAAATTACAGTACAGTAGTCAGAGCAAGGGTATACTCTAGTATACTCCATTATACTCCAGTAAGGTGAGTGGATTTTGCATTTTTTTTTTAAGTTTAAAAGTTATAAAAGCAAGAATGATCGTGAAACCTTTACAAAACTATAAGTGGAAAAAACTAATTTTGTAAATAACTGCCACCACAGTGGTGCACCGCCCAAAATCAATAATGCTGTGCTACACTGTAAGTAACGAAATAATGCAAGAAGTTGGGCTCATGGACCCTAGTCCAGAAACCCAAACAACAGGAGCACCAATACAATCAATGATAATAAAAAATTGCTATTTATTATACAAAATCTCATTGGATCAAAAGGACATGCAATACAAAACACGTTAAAAACACTGCCTATCCCCAAAATACATCCAGTGCTGCCAACGCAGCAACATATACCTGGGAAACTCCTATTCTATTGATACGTTAGAACAACCACTATTATTGTGCCGGCACAGAAAAAACCCCTCCCCAAAAAAAGAGAGAGGAGAGGGGGGGCCCCCCACTGAATCTAAATTAATAAAGTGACAATGCATAAATCACAAACCGCAATCCATATTCATATCAACAATAACAAATCCTAAAAGTTCAGTGAATGTGAAAACTATACAATGAGTGAACAATTTATATATATATAAAGGCAATGATATAAGAAATGTGTAATAAGTGTTTAAAAAATATTTAAATCAATCTCGGTCATAGACACAAAATACCAAATATAAAACAGACATATCCAAATAGACTGGCACAAATAGGGCAAATAAGGAGGCAAATACTTAGCCGGACAACAGAAAAATCACGTAAGGTGAGGAGTAGGGAAGGCAGAGGGGACACCTTCGATCGCGGCCGCCCGTGCCACTTCGCTGGGTGAGTAAAGTACATCTAAAACAGTTTACTTAAATACCTGGTATGTGTGGCCAAAATTCGCGCCATCCGGCAGGTGCTGATGAGACGCATCTGCGTTTCAGCACCGACCCCGCGCGGCGGAAATGACGTCGTGTATACCCGGATGTGATGTAAAGGTCGGCATATGTAAAACAGTGCTATCAATCTGGACGGGGGGGGGGGGGGGGTTTTGCTCAGGGTTGTCAAAGGCCGGCGTACATCACCAGGCCCAACCCACCTACCACCCACGTCATCCCGCACAATGCATCAGCAACTAGACATCACATCGGGGTCCGACCTAAGTCTATCGCGTCAGTATTGCCCTTCACAGGTGCGTCCTGTGTCAAACCATCCCGCGATCGCCCACACTGCGGCCCCCAAGAGTAAAAGTAGCTCCCGAGCCGGGTGTGGGCGAGCGCGGGAGGGCGCACAGGGCGCCCTGCCTGCAGGGGCGCAGATTGCAATTCATATCCATTTGGCCACCCATCCAGATACAAGTAACACAAAACATTTACTATGATCCATAATACTAAATTGGATATCGATAACATCATAAATGTATAATATAACCACATAATATAAATGAATGCATAAGCATAGAAAGGGCCTCAAACCAATTTATAAAAATAACATGATATACTAGTTCATTTTGTATATATACACCATATGCCTAAAGTGTTCACTATTAAATGGATCTGACGGCTTACACAAGTACTACCTAATGAGCAATGAATATACTAAGCTATGTAGGGAGGGTGGGGGGGGGGAAGGGGGAGGAAGGAAAGGAAAAGAAGGGGGAAGGGGAGGGAAAGAGGGAAGGGGTGAGGGAAAGGGGGGGGGGAAGGGGGAGGGGAAAAGGAGGGGAAAAGACTAGGGCCCCACCTGAACCTAGAAAAAGGGGGGGAGGGGGGGAGAGGGGGGGAAGGGAGGGGGGGAGAGGGGGGGGAAGGGAGGGGGGGCAAACACTATCATACCTATAATAGGTCCTTTACTACTTCCAAGGATACCCCTAAACAGATCTATATGGGTCCACTTCTTGAAAGCTAAAGCAATCATCTACAATATGTGTTTCCCTGAATCTACTCACAGTATATTAAAAGGTAAAGAATGTGTCATCATAGAAGGTATTGGGGCCTGGGAAACAAAGAGGGTCCTGGTCAGGATCGTCTGTAATTAGTCCATATGTGGGAGCAAAGATTAGTCCTAATTAGTGATGAGCGAGTAGTATTCGACCGAGCCGGTATTCGATCGAATACTACGCTGTTCGTCATACTCGATTTCGATCGAGTACAGCGGCGATGGCGCACTCACAATTCGTTTCCCCTCCCACCTTCCCTGGCGCGTTTTTTACACCAATCACCATGCAGGGGGGGTGGGACAGGTCCTGGGAGGACGCTGGCATCGCGAAAACGGCGTCTACACGCATTGGCTGGAAAAACCATGTGACCTCGAATATACAAAACTCAGCACTTCCTCTTCGTCAGCATTAGCAGCTTGAACTTAGTGAGGGACAGACGCTCACAGCAGGGAAAGACAGGCTGTCGCTGGCAGGGCCCCAGAAGCTCGGAATATCGCTTTTACCACCATCTATACCAGCTACCAGAAGACAAGACAGTCCTTAATAGCCCTTATTAGGGCTGCTACGCTGAACAGTATATAGCTCATTTTCTATTTAGTCAGGCAGGGCCCCAGAAGCTCAGAATATACCTTTTACCACCATATATACCAGCTACCAGAAGACAAGACAGTCCTTAATAGCCCTTATTAGGGCTGCTACGCTGAACAGTATATAGCTCATATTCTATGTAGTCAGGCAGGGCCCCAGAAGCTCAGAATATACCTTTTACCACCATATATACCAGCTACCAGAAGACAAGACAGTCCTTAAGAGCCCTTATTAGGGCTGCTACGCTGAACAGTATATAGCTCATTTTCTATGTAGTCAGGCAGGGCCCCAGAAGCTCAGAATATACCTTTTACCACCATATATACCAGCTACCAGAAGACAAGAGAGTCATTGAGAGCCCTTATTAGGGCTGCTACGCTGAACAGTATATAGCTCATTTTCTATGTAGTCAGGCAGGGCCCCAGAAGCTCAGAATATACCTTTTTCCACCATATATACCAGCTACCAGAAGACAAGAGAGTCCTTAAGAGCCCTTATTAGGGCTGCTACGTTGAACAGTATATAGCTCATATTCTATGTAGTCAGGCAGGGCCCCAGAAGCTCAGAATATACCTTTTACCACCATATATACCAGCTACCAGAAGACAAGACAGTCCTTAATAGCCCTTATTAGGGCTGCTACGCTGAACAGTATATAGCTCATTTTCTATTTAGTCAGGCAGGGCCCCAGAAGCTCAGAATATACCTTTTACCACCATATATACCAGCTACCAGAAGACAAGACAGTCCTTAATAGCCCTTATTAGGGCTGCTACGCTGAACAGTATATAGCTCATTTTCTATTTAGTCAGGCAGGGCCCCAGAAGCTCAGAATATACCTTTTACCACCATATATACCAGCTACCAGAAGACAAGACAGTCCTTAATAGCCCTTATTAGGGCTGCTACGCTGAACAGTATATAGCTCATTTTCTATTTAGTCAGGCAGGGCCCCAGAAGCTCAGAATATACCTTTTACCACCATATATACCAGCTACCAGAAGACAAGAGAGTCCTTAAGAGCCCTTATTAGGGCTGCTATGTTGTACAGTATATAGCTCATTTTCTATGTAGTCAGGCAGGGCCCCAGAAGCTCAGAATATACCTTTTACCACCATATATACCAGCTACCAGAAGACAAGACAGTCCTTAAGAGCCCTTATTAGGGCTACTATGTTGAACAGTATATAGCTCATATCCTATGTAGTCAGGCAGGGCCCCAGAAGCTCAGAATATACCTTTTACCACCATATATACCAGCTACCAGAAGACAAGACAGTCCTTAAGAGCCCTTATTAGGGCTACTATGTTGAACAGTATATAGCTCATATCCTATGTAGTCAGGCAGGGCCCCAGAAGCTCAGAATATACCTTTTACCACCATATATACCAGCTACCAGAAGACAAGACAGTCCTTAAGAGCCCTTATTAGGGCTACTATGTTGAACAGTATATAGCTCATATCCTATGTAGTCAGGCAGGGCCCCAGAAGCTCAGAATATACCTTTTACCACCATATATACCAGCTACCAGAAGACAAGACAGTCCTTAATAGCCCTTATTAGGGCTGCTACGCTGAACAGTATATAGCTCATTTTCTATGTAGTCAGGCAGGGCCCCAGAAGCTCAGAATATACATTTACCACCATATATACCAGCTACCAGAAGACAAGACAGTCCTTAATAGCCCTTATTAGGGCTGCTACGCTGAACAGTATATAGCTCATTTTCTATGTAGTCAGGCAGGGCCCCAGAAGCTCAGAATATACCTTTTACCACCATATATACCAGCTACCAGAAGACAAGAGAGTCATTGAGAGCCCTTATTAGGGCTGCTACGCTGAACAGTATATAGCTCATTTTCTATTTAGTCAGGCAGGGCCCCAGAAGCTCAGAATATACCTTTTACCACCATATATACCAGCTACCAGAAGACAAGACAGTCCTTAATAGCCCTTATTAGGGCTGCTACGCTGAACAGTATATAGCTCATTTTCTATTTAGTCAGGCAGGGCCCCAGAAGCTCAGAATATACCTTTTACCACCATATATACCAGCTACCAGAAGACAAGACAGTCCTTAAGAGCCCTTATTAGGGCTGCTACGCTGAACAGTATATAGCTCATATCCTATGTAGTCAGGCAGGGTCCCAGAAGCTCAGAATATACCTTTTACCACCATATATACCAGCTACCAGAAGACAAGACAGTCCTTAAGAGCCCTTATTAGGGCTACTATGTTGAACAGTATATAGCTCATATCCTATGTAGTCAGGCAGGGTCCCAGAAGCTCAGAATATACCTTTTACCACCATATATACCAGCTACCAGAAGACAAGAGAGTCATTGAGAGCCCTTATTAGGGCTACTATGCTGAACAGTATATAGCTCATATGTAGGCAGGCAGGGCCCCAGAAGCTCAGAATATACCTTTTACCACCATATATACCAGCTACCAGAAGACAAGACAGTCCTTAATCCCTTATTAGTGCTGCTATGTTGAACAGTATATATCTCATATTCTATGTAGTCAGGCAGGGCCCCAGAAGCTCAGAATATCGCATTTACCACCATATATACCAGCTACCAGAAGACAAGAGAGTCATTGAGAGCCCTTATTAGGGCTGCTATGTTTTAAAAATTGTGTGGAGGCCCAAGAGCTGAGACCTTTTAAAAATTGTGTGGAGGCCCAAGAGCTGAGACCTTTTAAAAATTGTGTGGAGGCCCACGAGCTGAGACCTCTTAAAAATTGTGTGGAGGCCCAAGAGCTGAGACCTCTCAAACATTGTGTGGAGGCCCAAGAGCTGAGACCTTTTAAAAATTGTGTGGAGGCCCACGAGCTGAGACCTCTTAAAAATTGTGTGGAGGCCCAAGAGCTGAGACCTTTTAAAAATTGTGTGGAGGCCCAAGAGCTGAGACCTCTCAAACATTGTGTGGAGGCCCAAGAGCTGAGACCTTTTAAAAATTGTGTGGAGGCCCAAGAGCTGAGACCTTTTAAAAATTGTGTGGAGGCCCAAGAGCTGAGACCTTTTAAAAATTGTGTGGAGGCCCAAGAGCTGAGACCTCTTAAAAATTGTGTGGAGGCCCAAGAGCTGAGACCTCTTAAAAATTGTGTGGAGGCCCAAGAGCTGAGACCTTTTAAAAATTGTGTGGAGGCCCAAGAGTTGAGACCTCTTAAAAATTGATTGTATTAAGCCTAAGAGGTGAGCCATAATTTTTTTCATTAATACAGCAATTCTACGGCGGTTAAGGAGGAGGAGGAGGAGGAGGAGGAGGAGGAGGAGGAAATGGCACTTCATACAGATGGCACTTCACTCTTGGCTGCTTTCCACTGTTGTACAAGCAAAATCCGGGTCAATCCACTTGCTGTTCATTTTGATTAGCGTCAGCCTGTCGGCACTGTCGGTTGACAGGCGGCTGCGCTTATCGGTTATAATGCCCCCGGCTGCGCTGAACACACCCTTTCTGATAGCACGCTGGCGGCAGGGCAGGCAAGCACCTCCAAGGCGTACAGGGACAGTTCCAGCCACGTGTCCAACTTGGAGACCCAGTAAGTGTAGGTCGCCGAGGGATCGGGGAGGACAGGGGTGTGGTCTGCCAGGTAGTCCCGCAACATCCGCCGATACTTGTCCCTCCTGCTGATAGCGGGCCCCGCAGTGATGGAAGTTGCACGAGGGGGTGACATGAACGTGTCCCACACCTTGGAGAGTGTTCCCCTGGTGGCTGTGGGCCTGATCGATGTTGTCAGACTCTGGGAGACACTCTCCTCTCTGCCGCCAGCGATGCTGGGTGGGAAAATCTGCATCATGTTCTGCAAGAGTTCCCTCTGGTATTCCAGTAATCGGTTCGTCCTCTCCTCTACCGGAATAAAAGAGGAGAAGTTATCTTTATACCGGGGGTCCAGGAGTGCGAAGACCCAGTATAGTTTGTTCTCCAATATCCGGACAACACGTATGTCCCGGGAAAAGCAGCCCAGCATGAAGTCAGCCATGTGTGCCAGACTCTGAGTAGGCATGACGTCACTGCCCCCACCAGAAGGATCATTTTCCATTTCCTCCTCTTCCTCCTCCTCTCCGCCCCATCCGCGCTGAACCAATGGGACGCACACAGCCTGACTGCTACCCTCGCCGCCAGCATCCTCTTCCACAGCCACCTCCACGTTGTCCTCCTCCTCCTCATCCTCCTCCTGCAACTGCCACCGAGCAGCAGACAAAAGTGTGGTCTGACTGTCTACCTGCGTTGCGTCTCCTCCTACCCCCATCTCCTCTGTGTGCAATGCGTTCTCCCTTATTGCGATGAGCGATTCTTTAAGGACGCCTAGGAGCGGGATGGTTACGCTCACTATAGCGTCCTCGCTGCTGACCTTCTTAGTGGACTCCTCAAAGATACGCAATACATCGCATATGTCTGCCATCCATGGCCACTCGTGGTTGGCAAACTGAGGGAGCTGAGTTGGAGGCACGCGTGGATGCATCATCTGGTACTCCATCAATGCTTTCTGCTGCTCACACACCCTGGCCAACATGCAATAGGTGGAATTCCAGCGAGTGGGCAGGTCGCACAACAGCCGATGTTGAGGCAAATGGAGGCGTTGCTGGATTTTTTTTTAAGCTAGCAGCAGCTACAGTTGACTTCCGAAAGTGAGCGCACAAGCGCCGCACTTTGACCAGTAGCTCTGCCAGGTTGGGGTAAGTCTTTAGAAACTTTTGTACTACCAAATTAAAAACGTGGGCCAGGCATGGTACGTGATTGAGTTCTGCAAGCTCCAGAGCCGCCACCAGGTTACGGCCGTTATCGCACACGACCATGCCTGGTCCTAGCTGCAGCGGCGACAGCCACATCTCTGTCTGCTGCAATATGGCGTGCCTCACCTCTGCGGCGCTGTGCTTCCTGTCGCCCAAGCTGATGAGCTTAAGCACCGCCTGCTGACGTCTCCCCGTGCCAGTGCTGCAACGCTTCCAGCTAGGGGCTGAGGGCGATGTTAAGGCAGAGGAGGAGGAGGAGGAGGAGGAGGAGGAGGAAGAGGAGGGGGGTCTATCAGAACCTGTGCTGGTAATCTTGGGCGGGGGTGGTATGTAGGCCGTCCCTGTTTGCGACCCCGTCCCCGCTTCCACAACATTCACCCAGTGTGCCGTCAAAGAGATGTAGCGTCCTTGGCCGCAAGTGCTTGTCCACGAGTCGGTGGTCAAGTGGACCTTTGCGCTGACTGCGTACCTCAGGGTCCGCCTGATGTTACGCGACACGTGCTGGTGCAGGGCGGGGACGCCACAACGGGAAAAATAGTGGCGGCTAGGGACGGAATAGCGAGGTGCGGCAGCCGCCATCAGGTCGCGGAAGGCCTGCGTCTCCACAAGCCTAAACGGCAACATCTCCAGGGCCAGCAGTTTGGAGATGAGGCAGGTTAAGGCTTGGGCTTGGGGGTGACTGGAGGCGTACTTCCGCCTGCGGTTGAACACCTGCGAGATGGACAGTTGATGGGACGAGGAGATGGAAGGTGCAGACGAAGATGCGGGGGAAGGGGGGGCTGAAGGAGAAGGCCCCAAAGTAGCCGAGGCAGAGGCAGATGTGGAGGTGTCCTGGCTGGAGGTCTGGACCGCAGTGGCAGCACACAACAAAGGGGAAGAGGCAGTGGCAGCAAGACCGGGCGCAGGTTGTATTGCGTTTGCTCTCTCCCACTCAGCCCAGTGCTTGAATTCCAAGTGACGGCGCATGCCTGAGGTGGTCAGATTGCTCTTCTCAGAGCCCCTACTCAGTTTTGAGTGGCAGATTGCGCAAACCGCGCTCAGTTTGTCATCCGCGCAAACATTAAAAAATCTCCACACCACAGAAGTACGAGGCCTCGATGGGCGACTGCCTGCTGCCGGGAAGAGCTTCGGCCCTGCTGGCTGTGGCCTGCCTTCTCTGTCTGGACTGTCCTCTGCCTCTGGACTGTCCTCTGCCTCTTGCTGCCTTATTCGGTGATGCGCAGACCGCATCTCCACTGCTTTCCCCGCTGGACATCACCCCTGTCCAAGTGGGGTCGGTCATTTCGTCGTCCACCACCTCCTCTTCCACTTCCTCTCTCTGCTCCTCCTCCTGCCCACTGGACATTCCAACAGCCTCCCTTGATGGCAACTGCGTCTCATCATCATCGCTCATGATAGCAGATGCTGGTTCCGGGTCCACATCACTAGCAGATGGCGGATACTCAAGTGTTTGGGCATCACTACAAACAAATTCCTCTGCTAGCTCCTGGGATTCTTGCAGCACATCTGGAAAAGGACCCGAAAAGAGGTCCTGGGAGGGGTCAAGGGTGGGCTGACTCTGTTGGCCAGGTTGGGAGGAAGGAGGGTCAGAGTGAGACTGTGTGGATGACTGGGTGGTGGACAAGTGACTGGAAGCGTTATCGGCCATCCATTGCACCACCTGTTCACGCTGCTCAGGCTTTAACAGAGGTGTACCCCGCCCCCCGCATAACTGTCCCATAAAGGCAGGGAAGCTGGATGAGCGTAATGCTGGCTGCCCCTCACCAGCACGCATTGTATCCCCACTGGCTTCAACGCGGTTTGTGCCCCCACCAGCATTTCCGCGCCCCCGTCCTCGTCCACGTCCCTTTGCGCTAGCCCTCCGCATTTCAGACGTTTTACTTTTTTGGCCACGCGTTATGCCAAATATAAAAATATTTTTAAGAAGAACACCTGGCTATACAGCCGTATACTGCCAGAAGGTGAAATGGTGCCTATACGCACCGTGTATAAAACAGTGTTTTGTTGGCACAGAGGACACAAAACAGTAGTGCAAAATATAGTTTTGTATATAGGTGCTAATACACCACTGAAGTCTTTCTGTCCCTATTCCAGCATCAGCAGCTACCCCTCACTAAAGCAGCCGTTTTGAGCAGAGTGTATATAGTTTTGTATATAGGTGGTAATACACCACTGAAGTCTTTCTGTCCCTATTCCAGCAGCAGCAGCTACCCCTCACTAAAGCAGCCGTAGCTGCAGCACTAATAAGTGCTCAGCTCTTGGGCCTCCACACAATTTTTAAGAGGTCTCAGCTCGTGGGCCTCCACACAATTTTTAAAAGGTCTCAGCTCTTGGGCCTCCACACAATTTTTAAAAGGTCTCAGCTCTTGGGCCTCCACACAATGTTTGAGAGGTCTCAGCTCTTGGGCCTCCACACAATTTTTAAAAGGTCTCAGCTCTTGGGCCTCCACACAATGTTTGAGAGGTCTCAGCTCTTGGGCCTCCACACAATTTTTAAAAGGTCTCAGCTCTTGGGCCTCCACACAATGTTTGAGAGGTCTCAGCTCTTGGGCCTCCACACAATGTTTGAGAGGTCTCAGCTCTTGGGCCTCCACACAATTTTTAAAAGGTCTCAGCTCTTGGGCCTCCACACAATGTTTGAGAGGTCTCAGCTCTTGGGCCTCCACACAATTTTTAAGAGGTCTCAGCTCTTGGGCCTCCACACAATGTTTGAGAGGTCTCAGCTCTTGGGCCTCCACACAATGTTTGAGAGGTCTCAGCTCTTGGGCCTCCACACAATTTTTAAAAGGTCTCAGCTCTTGGGCCTCCACACAATTTTTAAAAGGTCTCAGCTCTTGGGCCTCCACACAATTTTTAAAAGGTCTCAGCTCTTGGGCCTCCACACAATTTTTAAGAGGTCTCAGCTCTTGGGCCTCCACACAATGTTTGAGAGGTCTCAGCTCTAGGGCCTCCACACAATTTTTAAAAGGTCTCAGCTCTTGGGCCTCCACACAATGTTTGAGAGGTCTCAGCTCTTGGGCCTCCACACAATTTTTAAAAGGTCTCAGCTCTTGGGCCTCCACACAATGTTTGAGAGGTCTCAGCTCTTGGGCCTCCACACAATTTTTAAAAGGTCTCAGCTCTTGGGCCTCCACACAATTTTTAAAAGGTCTCAGCTCTTGGGCCTCCACACAATGTTTGAGAGGTCTCAGCTCTAGGGCCTCCACACAATTTTTAAAAGGTCTCAGCTCTTGGGCCTCCACACAATTTTTAAGAGGTCTCAGCTCTTGGGCCTCCACACAATTTTTAAAAGGTCTCAGCTCTAGGGCCTCCACACAATTTTTAAAAGGTCTCAGCTCTTGGGCCTCCACACAATTTTTAAGAGGTCTCAGCTCTTGGGCCTCCACACAATTTTTAAAAGGTCTCAGCTCTTGGGCCTCCACACAATTTTTAAAAGGTCTCAGCCCTTGGGCCTCCACACAATTTTTAAGAGGTCTCAGCTCTTGGGCCTCCACACAATTTTTAAGAGGTCTCAGCTCTTGGGCCTCCACACAATTTTTAAGAGGTCTCAGCTCTAAGCTTCCCTTACTGCTGGGGTGACACACTGTAACAAACCTCCTCCTGTAAGCTACCCTGACTGCTGGGGTGACACACTGTAACAAACCTCCTCCTGTAAGCTTCCCTTACTGCTGGGGTGACACACTGTAACAAACCTCCTCCTGTAAGCTTCCCTTACTGCTGGGGTGACACACTGTAACAAACCTCCTCCTTTAAGCTTCCCTTACTGCTGGGGTGACACAATGACACAAGAGGACATGTCTGACCACATCTCACACACACACACACACACACACACACACACAATGACAATTAGGGGTGGGGTCTATTTATTTTTCCCCTTGCCTATGCCATCTGTGGTTGTCATTAGGCAACGTGATTTTAAGGGGTGCAGAATTTTGTTCTTTTTTGTACAGTTTGGCTTGGGGTCCATGGCAATGTAGAGGAAAGAAGGTTTCCTTGTCTTGTCTCACTTTACGTAGAAGTAATATTGTGTTTGGAGTGTATTGTTGAGAGGCTGTGATAGTGGTGTAATAGTGCGACTTGGGCGCGTTATATGCACCCAGACATGCTTCCCCTGCTGTCCCAGTTGCATTCCAGCAGTGTTGGCATCATTTTCTGATGTTTCAGGGTGGACTTGGTGACCTCCCAGTGGTCGAATTGAGATTTCCAAGTGTCGAGCATTTTTTTCCCATAGACTATAATGGGATTCGATATTCGGTCGAGTAGTCGAGTAACGCGGTCTATTCGAATCGAAATTCGAAATTTCGAATATTTCACTACTCGCTCATCTCTAGTCCTAATCCAATCTTCTTGTTGACATGATGACATATTGGATGTGCCGAGAATTCTAGATACCACAAAAGAGAAGAGGGGCTCCTGAATCGAAGATTCCATGGCTGCCAGATGTAACTACCACATCCCATGATGGATTCCGGTCCTCAGCATACACTGTTGGGGACAATGTGAGAAAATCTGTAAAACTACATATAAATTAACACAGTAAAAGGTGATCGTGACGCAAACTAAAAAATACATACATAAAACACAATGTGCCAAAACCCCCAACCATGCACATGTCACCTCATGCGGGTATCCCATCCCAACCAAGGAATTGTGTCACCCACATAGAGATACATGTGCATGTGAATCCCAATTATTAACACTAAAACCCAAACCCATTCAGAAGCAAGAAAATACAACTTCTTAATCCTGCCATAAATCCAGAACAAAAGTGGGAAAATCACCACAAAAAAGCTTGCCCAATAATGAAACCATGGTGTACAACTTCTGATGAGGGCATGTGAAGGCATATGGCAGATTAGGGAACCAAATTAACACAAGCTCCCCAAAGATATTGTAGGCATTCCCATCCCAAGATTAGAAAGGAGACACTGTATCCCACATCACTGGACACGAGCTGATTGTCTTACCCCAAGAATGGGGTAAAGGCCCAATCTTCATTCAGGCCCTTGGGGCTCCGGGTATCTAATTGAAATATCAACCTCAACTCCCTTTGTTGAAGGCGGCGTTTTAAATCACCACCACGAGGACCTACGGAAACCCTCTCTATTCCCACAACTTTTAAAGTCTTGGGATCCCCCCCAGTGTTTGTCCAAAAAGTGTGCTGCCACAGGGGAGATGTTCTTACCCAGCTCCTTATCCCGGCTGGCCGGCCGGATATTGGACATATGGGCTTGGATCCGCGTCTTCAGCGCATTTTGTGTCTCTCCTACATAGGCCAAGGGGCACCCGCACCGCAACAGATAAACCACAGATCGTGTCCTGCAATTAATAAAGGAGTTAATTTTAAATTGCCTTCCAGTCTGTATATTAGAGAAATATATTGAGTCTTATCCACATGTGCGCATATAGAACATTTTGCGCAAGGGGCGCAGCCCGGGATTATACTTTTTTGTAACCACGTCACAGATGGTGAGAAGTGGCTTTTACAGAGGTAATCCTTCAAATTTGGCGCTCGGCGGGCCGTTAACAGAACTCTGGGGCCCACTAGTTCTCCCAATGATGGTTCTGTTGATAATATGTGCCAATGTCTAGAGAGGATACCATGAATATCTCTCCATTGTTTACTGTACTCCGTCACAAAACGTATCCCCTCGGTTGTCCTCCTAGAGCCTCCATCCTGCCTAGGACGATATCTTAATAATTCCGTCCTATCAACTTGCTTGGCCCTGTTGTACGCCTGTTTTACAATCTTGTGTGGGTATCCTCGTGTCAGAAATCTTTGAGTTAGATCCTTTGCTTCTTTTTCAAAATCCACGAGATTCATGCAGTTTCTCCGAGCCCGGAGGAACTGTCCATATGGAATCCCTCTTTTTAAGTGTGGAATGTGTGCACTGTCATACCTCAACAAACTGTTGACAGCTGTGGGTTTTCTATAAAGGCTGGTGTCTATTTTACCATCTGAATCTAAAAGCAACCTGACATCCAAGAATGTTACCTCCATTGTTGATGTAGTCCAAGTCAAGGTGATGTTAAATTCATTGTCATTCAATCGAGTCAGGAAATCTTGACAAGATGACTCTGTGCCCTGCCAAAAGATCAAGATGTCATCAATGTAGCGGTACCACCCCAACATTTCGGGGTGGCACCACTTCAGATCTACAGAAAAAACTGTACACTCCTCCCACCAGCCCAAAAAGAGGTTAGCTATCGAGGGGGCACATTTGGCCCCCATCGCCACACCCGAAATTTGCTGATAATATTGGACATTGAATGTGAAATAGTTATGGGTCAATATAAAGTTCAAGAGAGTCAGCAAAAATCCATGTAAATCAGCCCTATCCACCGACTCCTTGTCTAAAAAGAATTTGACCGCAGTCAGAGCCAGGTGATGAGGTATGCAGGTATAGAGTGACTCGACGTCACACGTGACCAGTAATGTACCAGGTGGCAAGTGGATATCCTCCAATTTCTGTAAAAGATTTGTCGTATCGGGCCCTGTGCCGGCACAATAATAGTGGTTGTTCTAACGTATCAATAGAATAGGAGTTTCCCAGGTATATGTTGCTGCGTTGGCAGCACTGGATGTATTTTGGGGATAGGCAATGTTTTTAACGTGTTTTGTATTGCATGTTATGTCTTTGTCCTTTTGATCCAATGAGATTTTGTATAATAAATAGCAATTTTTTATTATCATTGATTGTATTGGTGCTCCTGTTGTTTGGGTTTCTGGACTAGGGTCCATGAGCCCAACTTCTTGCATAATTTTGTAAATAACATACGGGTGGCAAAGCTGGGGACTGAAAGGCTCATTGCCAAGAGAATCAATCTAACCCCAAAATGTAAACAGTAAAAGGTACAAACCTGTAAGTTTGCGCTCCTTGAGTTGCAAGGAAGAAGCGACTATTTCAGGGTGAAGAAATTTAATTTACTAACTTCTTTGCTTCACTATTCACAAAGTAATGAGATATGTCAGCTGAAATGCAGAGAAATAACCCAAACTCTTCACAAATCCCCAAGTTCAGATGCCTTCACAAAAAAGTGGCCAATAGCAAATGTGGTGCCAATATTCAAAAAGTGTATGAGGGGACTCCGAGAACTATAGACCAGTACATTTAACATCTTGGGAAATTACCTTGTTACTCCATATCATAATGGATTTATGATAAAATGGCCCTGCCAGTCAAACCTGATCAGCTTTAATGAGGAGTCATGGCATGTCTTATATTTTGACTTTAGCAACATTTGATACTGTGCCAAAAAAAAAAAACTGGTACAAAGGACAAAAATGCTTGGCCTGGGAAGGTGGGGGGTGAGCACATGGGTAAGTAATTGGTGTAATGCTAGAAAACAGAGAGTACAAACAATGAATGGATCACTATTACTAGTTAACTTGTCAGTATTGGGCCCAATATATCTCAATGACAACAGTGGGATTATAAGGTAAAATATTAATTTGCAGATAATACTAAACTGTGTAAAGTAAACAAAACACAAACACAAAAGAAGACCACATGCAACAAAAATGAACTTAGATACGTTGGAGGTATGGGCAGAAAAATGACAAATGAAATTTAGTATGGATAAATGTAAGGTTATGCACATTGGAAGGGAAAATGTTTGCCATGATTACACATAATTACACATGGGACAGTGTTGGGTAAAACTACAATGGAAATAGGACTCTAAACCCAACTTCTATAATTGGCCAAAAAACAGCTTATCTGCTGCCTGTCCCACGTGCCTCTCCTCTATTTCCTGCACTGCAGGGTAGAAGCAGTAGCAGGGCTCCAAATGTTGCCTTTTTCAATTTTAGTCTTCCAGGATGTAAGAAGGTTCCAGAGGAATAAATTGTGTATTAAATCACTAATATTACTGGAAAATAGGTAACTTGGATGAATGGGTCTGTGGATTTTTACCTGGTTATTATGATTCTGATCCAGGGCTGGCTGATGCACATATAATATAATATAAGGTTTATTTTGGTTGAATTGCATCAATATTCATTATATATATATATATATATATATATATATATATATATACAGTAATGTTATTACTTTTACTTCAACTATTTAACTGAAACCATATGTTTGTACTACATCACTGCTTCTTTGTAATAGGAGGACAGTTAGAGGAGGGGAAAAGGTATGGCCAGAGGAATAACATTTAAGGAGGAGAATGTGGGGGAAGGGGTCACTCTTCTCTTGGCGGGCTCTTTGCTTTGGGTCTCTGAATGGACAACATGTGAGGCATGTAGGAGATTGCCACATGGCCAGTATGGTGGGGGTTGGGCGAGAGAGACAAAGACCCTAGTTTGATTTTCCTATGGACACTGCTTACATTCCTGCTTTGCAACTTCATATCATATTTACACCATTAATATTATATTTCTGTAATGTAATCAGCCCTATTTATATTAAATCCATTTATTGATTTTTGGTTTCGGCCAATACTTTGATTAAATTACTATTAGGGATGAGCGAACCGGTTCGGACGAACTGGAATTCGCTCCGAATTTCAGGGAAAATTCAATTCGGCACAAACCCAAATTTTTTTTGGTTCGTGCCGATCGAATTTTCCCTGAAATAAAAAAAATTAAAAAATGCCGGCATGGTGGGAGCGGGCAGGCCGGCTACGCTGTCAGCGGGCGGCGGAAATCGGCGCCGGCGCCGCTCTCAGGCGCCCTCTGATGACGCGTCCTCTGATGACAGCTGAGAGCGGCGCCGGCCTCCACGCTCCGACCATGCAGGTAAGTGTCCTCTGATGACAGCTGAGAGCGGCGCCGGCCTCCACGCTCTGACCATGCAGGTAAGTGTCCTCTGATGACAGCTGAGAGCGGCGCCGGCCTCCACGCTCCGACCATGCAGGTAAGTGTTTGCTTTTTAAAAAATGCCGGCATGGTGGGAGATTTTTTCAGATGAGCGATTCGTGAAAGTTCGATTCGGGCGAATCCGAATTTTTGGGGGAAATTCGGCGAATCGCCCAAATCGAACTTTCAAGAAGTTCGCTCATCTCTAATTACTATAGCTGAGATCAGATTCTGGATGGCCCAAAACAGTCCTTGTTAAGGGAAACAAGGGAAAGAAATATCACAAATAATGATATTTTACACAGGACCACACAAAAAAGTGCTCCTATAGCCAAGCTATTCCTTAGTGCTCTTAGTGTGAGCGAGCCTGACAAGCCACAGTGGTCCTACAGCTGTCCCTGACCACAGCAGAGCATACTCAACAATCAAAATGGTGTTCCATGACACACCTCCCCCATCTCAGCCACAAACCCTGAAACTAAAGCAAAGGGTGATGTTTTTGACTACATTGTATTTACATACAATCAGAGATTTCCAGGTGCTTTGAAATGGATTATTATTTCCAGTACACAGGTGGGATGAGGTAGTAGAAAGTTAGTGTTTGCCTGGACAGGTGCTTTACGTGTAGTTACTAATGCAAAGCAGCAGCTGGCAAAGCAAACAGGAACATGGGGTGTATCAAAAAAGTATAGGGTCACATACCCTGCTTCACTGATAATAATACAGAGTCCTATATTAATATTTGTTGTTATATGTTATTCTTTTGCATTAGGGCTTATTTTTAGGGGATGTATTTTTCCATAAACAGCAATCCTCGTTATCCATTCTTGGTGTTCCAGTGGTTTTTCCCTCCCTGGTGACCAGATACAGCCACAACGTACACTAATATACACTTGGTGGTGGAGAGACACCAGCAGGACTACCCAGTGTGTGTGTGTGTGTGTGTGTGTGTGTGTGTGTGTGTAATATTGTTTTGGGTCTTTTGACTGTGATATCTTTGGGGTGTCTCTGCTTTTCTTGGTAAAAGGTCTATCTTTCCAGCTGTATTGTAATTCTAATTTATTTTTGAGTAGGGCCTGTATTTCAAGCATCCCTAAAAATCCAGAATCATGCTATGGCTATTTTTCCTATTTTAAGAGAAACAAGGTAAAAGCATCATCATCTCACCTTCGCTTTTAGGTCACTGGTCAGACCCCATATGGAATACTGTGTACAGTTTGGGACACCAAAGCATATGGACTTTTCAGAACTTGAGCTCATTCAAATGTGGGCTGCAAAATTAAAAAATGCAATGTGGGAGGGGAGCAAGAGTGGGTTGGATTGAAACTAAATTCTTTCAGAAACTGGAAGCCAGTGTAGTGACTAGCAGTGGGGGAGAGTTCAGAATAGTTTGGCAATGAACCAGTCTGTTTGCTAGCAGACCACAGAGTAGAGTGTTGCAGTAGGCAGGTAATCCACTGGTGCTGGTGGTCTAGGGGAGGAAATACGCAATAGCGAACCGGTTTGGACGAACTGGAATTCGCTCCGAATTTCAGGGAAAATTCGATTCGGCACGAACCCGAATTTTTTTTGGTTCGTGCCGATCGAATTTTCCCTGAAATAAAAAAAAAATGCCGGCATGGTGGGAGCGGGCAGGCCGGCTACGCTGTCAGCGGGCGGCGGAAGCCGGCCCGCTGACAGCGCAGCCGGCCTGCCCGCTCCCACCATGCCGGCATTTTTTTAAAAAGCAAACACTTACCTGCATGGTCGGAGCGTGGAGGCCGGCGCCGCTCTCAGGCGCCCTCTGATGACGCGTCCTCTGATGACAGCTGAGAGCGGCGCCGGCCTCCACGCTCCGACCATGCAGGTAAGTGTTTGCTTTTTAAAAAAATGCCGGCATGGTGGCAGCGGGCAGACCGGCTACGCTGTCAGCGGGCCGCTGCCGGCCTGCCCGCTCCCACCATGCCGGCATTTTTTTTTTCAGATGAGCGATTCGTGAAAATTTGATTCGGGCAAACCCGAATTTCTTGGGGAAATTCGGCGAATCGCCCAAATCGAACTTTCAAGAAATTCGCTCATCTCTATTTATCAGTCCTTTACACATCCAGAAAATGTGTGCTCAGCATGGGCGTAACTTGAGGGGGTGCAGAGGGTGTGACTCACTTGGCATAATTCAGATAAAGACAGCAGCACTTGTCTCTTCTGTTTCAGTATTTATTTATCGAGCTGCATTCAATTGAGTTAAAACACAGAAAACTAAGATCCAGATGGGTGGAGTGGAGAAAAACAAAAGAGTGGGGAAGAAAGTGAAAGCAAGAGAGTTAAACAGAGAAAAATGAAGGGGAGAAAAAGAAAGAGAGAAAAAGAAAGAAAGAAACTGCAGTGGAAGGTAAAAAAGGAGGAAGATGTGAAAAAGCTGAAAAGAGAAGCAGATTCGGGTAGTTTAAGAAAATAATTGTCTTCCGGCCCAATTAAGAGCTCCTGGCAGCCCCCATAAAGAAAGTTTGGGATGGCCCCCTTACTGTCCATTAACTTAGGACCTTGCCAGGGCAAGCAAAATAGTGGTGAAAAGATATCAACAGGCTTGACACAGGACAGGGAACAAGACATGACACAGGATGTATTTAAAGTGGACCAACACCCAGGATTTTCACTATCCTGGGTGTTGGTCCACTTCAGCGGGGCATCCGAGATCAGGATGCCCCGCTGTGTGAAACCCCCCAAAAGCCCCAAAAAACGTACCTTTTCGGCGACGGACAAGCGGCGGATAAGCTGCCGCTGCCGCCTCCCGCGCTTCCCTCTTACAGGGCGCGCGCCCGCACTGCTAGAGGGTCGCGTGGGAGGCGGCGGCGGCTGATCCGTCGCCGATAAGGTAAGGTTTTTTGGTGGCTTTTGGGGGGGTTTCACCCCGCGGGACATCCCGATCTCGGATGCCCCGCGGTGAGGGAGGTGATCGGCCCGGGAATCTTATAGATTCCCGGGCCGATCACCCCTGGGTGTTGGTCCACCTTAAGCAAGATGGGTTGGCAACCGGGCTTGTCACTCAACGTAGTCAGTCAAGGCAGGAGTTATCAAACAATCAACAGCAGCAAGCAAACCTTGGCAAGGCAGTTGTGGTCCAAGTATGACATAATTAGCCTGCTGGCAGCTGCTGTTGCTAAGCAAGAGGATGCCAAGGCCAGAGTAGCACTAGATGTGACATGGCAGGTAGCTGACCTAGCAGCAAATGACAATGCCTGAGCTGCCACCCCCAAACTGCGAACAGTGTGAGTAACTTAGCCAGGTAAGTACCATCCTTTGACACTTTCCCTATGTCAATCATCACCATTGGCTGGTGGATATGATGGAAGAATGATAGATAATTCATGGTTACTGTAAACCATTTACGGGACAATACTATGTACAATGTACAATACGTATGTAAAACATTACATAAAGGGACAATAATGTTATGCTTTATGTATTTGATTTACGCAACTGTCGACCAACCATAACAATGTTGGTTCCCAAATACTCAGTTTACACCATTATTCTAACATCAGTTTGTCCAGATTAATAGATAATTACACACTATGTCCATATAGCAATGTTATCTTTATTTTTCCAGATAAGTTGAAATGACAGAATGTAATTATGGCTATTGTGCAAAGGCTTAATATTGAGGTTACAGAAAGGAAAATAGACTGAATCAGAGAAACCAATTGTCATTTCTGGGTAAAATTATAAGATTCAATGCATGTTATTTCTTCACCAGCTTTTCTGAGAAAGAGATATTGCCTCTTACCCCATAAATGGTCATTTTAATTTCCTTACATTGTCTGTAATAAAATATGACATTAAAAGATGCCTCAGGCAATGTAATGAGAAAATGAAATTTGTTTTTCAGTTGGCTGATCAAAAGCATTTTCATGTAATAAACAGATTATTTTACTATTTAGCTTCTAACATAATAAATGATCAAAAAAGTGGCAATAGGGATGTTTGTCCAAAAAAAGCAACAAGAAAAAAAAGTATTAGGTTAACTCAAAGTTGCATGAATACAAATGAGACCAATGAAATGAAAAATCTTAAAGGGTTACAATAATATGGCCTTGTCAAACCCAGGAAATCAACTCTACTAATGCCACAAATCTGAGAGATGCCTAATAACAGGAGACACAAGGAGTCAACAGTTATCCTTATTGAAGTAGTTACCTGCCACATATTGCACTGAATAAATATGGTAGTGCTAAACCCGGGTTGTATCTAATGTCTCGACCAGGATGAATAGTTGCATCATTCTGCGGGAAATCAGCCATAATACATAGAGCAACAGATTAGCAGTAATATCAGTAGGTCAAATGTGTCCTCCATCTTGAATGTGGGCAGCAATCTTATTGGACTCTTGCATCAGCTCAGATTTGGCCACACCCAGAAGTATTTAACAGAAAAGAGACCAGTCAACATCAGCATGATCTGTTTGAGAGGCATGGAGTCAGCAATTTATACTATATACATAAGTAGATAGGAATAGCTAGTTAGATAATGTCACCCCTTGAGAATTAATGTAACCCGTTTGTTCAATATCTGGTGTACCCCGTGTGTACTGTTAGGGAGGTCTAGTAAAAGTTTAATTTGGGAAAAAAAACACTACTGAGGGGCCAGGCAGGACATATTTGGGCTTTTGCTACTTCTATTTAGAATAGAATAGAATACAGCTTTAGTCATCAAGTGCACAAGGAATTATTTTTGGCAGTTTACAACATTACAGTCATACAGGAAAGGGATACAAGGCATCATACAATGCAAGTGACAAGCAGGTTTACAAAACCTGCATACTAGATTAGGTTAAACTGTAAAAATATTACCTCTGGCTGGGAGGTCGAAGGGTAATTTTAATTACCAAAAGAATGCGCTGCAGTACAAAACAGACTGTGTCGCGATGGCCGATCTGATCATGCAATCTTTCTGTGCTACTGAGCATGTACAGCAGGCATTTCCTGGTGCTGGGGGCCTTTAAAAGTAGGCCTGAGGCACTGGGGAGTGGCCTGCAGATCTTCTTCATGCTACGGCCTTATTCCTGCACACACCTAATGTCAGGGTTGGAGTTCCTCCTTAAGCTTCAGAGTGTGCCGCTTGTTAATACTGCTTCTGGCTGGCTCTTTCTCTGGAACATCCCCTGCAAAATGATGATCCACCAGGAGATGGCTCTGTCCTGCAGAGGTGCTGGCAATCAGTCAGCACCTGTGACTCCTCAAGCCTATATAAGCTGATCAGCCCATTCAAGCAGCGGATTAGCATTGTGTTATGTCATCTTGATCCCAGAACGCTGTACCTAGATCCCAGGTACTCTGAAATCTGAACCCTGCACCCAGGACTCCTGTCTCAGCTCTTGTGTTTGCTCCCCCTATCCCAGCCGTGTTTCCTCCTTGGAACTTGGACTTTCCTTTGATCCTTATGCATGCTTGTTTCCGGACTCCATCTTGTGTATGTACAGCCAGAGCGTGTTGGTTTCACCTGTATGTGTATAGTTCAGCCAGAGCGTGTTAATCTCACTTGTATATATGTATAGTTTCCTAACACATATATGTTCCCCTTTGAAATTTGTAGAGCATTTTGATTGTTGTGTGTTTGATGTGTAGTTACCACTGTTTTGTCACTATTAAACACAGTTTGCCCCATATCCATTTCTGCCTCTCAGTCTCAATTTCTGGTCACTTTGTACAATTGGGATTTCTCCGCTGGGAAATCCCTGACACCTAAACTCTGAATGCCCAGCTCTGTTCCTGCATGCACTGGAACCCTGAACACCCAGCTCTGTTCATGCACACACCTTAATCTGAACAGCCAGGCTAACTCAATGTTACATAAATACAAATGAGGCCAATGAAAAAAATAAAAAAAGTAATATTACCTTAATGAAAATACAGTGTATAACTATATTTACCAAATCTTAAAGGATTACAATAATATAGCCTTGTCAAACCAAGGAAATCAACTCCACTAATGCCACAAATTTGAGAGATGCCTAATAACAGGACGCACAAGGAGTCAACAGCTATCCCTAAGGAAGTAGTTACCAGCCACATAACGCACTGAATAAACATGGTAGTGCTAAACTCCAAATTCGGGTTGTGATCTAATGTCTCAACCAGGATAAGTAGTTGCATCATTCTGAGGGATGACACTGTCCCTCATAGATGCCTATTTAGAGAATTGAGGTCTTTATTGTTAGAAAATACAGTTTATAACTGGAGTAAGAGTTAATGGTTCCTACTCATAATGATCCCTGGTAGTAAGTAATGTATCCCATGGTTCAATGATGTGCCCACTAATATTCATTTTTTTATAAATGATATACAAGATAAATGATATACAAGATATTTAACACAATGCAGCCCATTGAAGATACACACAAGCGTCAAGCTGAAGTAAAATATTTGAGTGTCTGTGCATCCACTTGGCAAGTTCAATGTGAATGAATGTAAAGTAATACACTTGGGGTCTAATCATTTGCAGAACATATATGTTCTTGGGGGGAGAAAAGATTTGTTGAGAAGGGTCTGGGAGTACTGGTAGACTACAGGCTAAATTAAAGTATGCAATGTCAAGAAGCTGCTCTAACTCAGAACACAGAAGCTATAAAAAAGCATTGAAAATTTAATTAATTTAAAAACATAAGTTATTCATTGGAGCAGGTTGGACGCTGAAAGACCGTATAGCCTGGCAGCACATCTAAGAATGGAAATATGAAAAAAAAGGGCGAAAAGACTGGCCTTGCTGTCTGGTTAGGGATAGGTGGGAGGTGAGATAGGTACAGAAGTTGTTAGGTGTACAAAACAAAGTAGTTTATTTTCACATACTCTGAAAATAATGGTAGTCGTGGGGTTCAATGAAACGGTTGTTGTGTTTATCATGACTTTTAGTAGACTACTGCAACACCTTCCTTTGTGGTTTGCCAACAAATAGACTGACACCCCTCCAATCTATTCTGAACTCTATGCTGCTCGATTCATCCACCTCTCCTTACCCTTCTCCAGTGCTACTCCCCTCTGTCAATCCCTCCAGTGGTCATCTTTCTCAGAGAGTTCATTTCAAACTTCTAACACTTACCTACAAAGCACTTTCCAACCATGCCACTCCCTACATTTTCATCTTTAGTCCAGGGATACCAACCCAGATGCAATCTCCGCTCTGCCTCTGACAGTCTTCTGTCCTCCTACTTGGTCACATCCTCGCATTACTGCCTTAACAACTTCTCCTGTGTCTCTTCACTTCTCTGGAATGCACTCCCACGCTCAATCCATCACTCTCTAATGATCCAAGCCTTTAAAATGGCCCTCAAAACTCACCTTTATAGACAAGCCATATAACCTGGCTTAAGCATAACCTTCACTGAGCACATGCCGCCAAACTTAAGCTCTACCACTTGTGATCCTACCCCTTTTTGCCTCTACCCCTATCCTTTAGACTGTAAAATCACAAGGGCAAGGTCCTTTTTCTTATTGTGTATATATATCATATTTGGTTTGAGCTTTGTAACATCTTGTTTATAATGACTCTTGAGGTGGTGAGGTGACTGGGGGTTTAAATTAATGCCCCAATGTCACATGGAGACTCTACTTTGAGGCCATTATTTATATATCACCTTTTAATAAAGTCCTTTTGGTAAATTATTCCTACCCTCCCAGCTCATTGTATAATCTTATAGGGCAGGCCTAATGGCCGAAAAAAAGATTGGGAATAACAATCTATGGATGTCATGAAGTTTAAATGGTTGTGACCTAAATGGGGGGTCTTATTTAAGAAGCGCCATCACCACACAGCACCACTTTTTTGGCCTCAGCAACACATTTAGCATCCAGCTTAAGAAATTAAAAAATGGCAGCGCTGATGTGGCCTTCAGCTAGCATATTATTTAACCCTAAATGCATTGTAAAGTTTTTCCCAATTGTACCCAGCAATGATTGCATGTAACTGTAATGATGAAACTCTGACCCGCGATGGGAAAATACAGCGCCAAAGATTTCAAGGTGGAAAAAAAATCAAAAATATGCTGTTGAGTGCCGGAAAAATGGCGGTACAAAGGTACTCACTGGCTCTGGGATAATCGGCAGCTGGGTCCAACAGGAGCTGATATCGGATGGCCAATACCTAGTGCAACAATCATAGCTAATTAGTATTCTGTGCAGCGACTGCTAGCGCCAATGTAGTCCACAGCACAGCGCTAGAATAAGACCAAAATGCCGACACTCTGGAACTGGCGCTAAAGCTACAGAAAATAAATGCTACATGGTGCACATCAGAAATAAGTAACTGCTTACCTCATAGTTCATAAAGCTAAATCTTACAAATGAGACCACATGCAGCAAAAAGAACATTAATTCAGCCCTACATTGAATTCAAAGCTGAAAGACAAATCATGCATGGAGTTAGCCTTTACATTTATAAATAGCAACTAACTTCCACATTTTTATTTCTATAATAAACTTAACCTTTTACCTTACTATACAGTGTATTTCTTTTGCTTACACACAGTATCATTATTCACCTTGAGTTTATTATCTAAATGCTGTGACCTAGAGTTTTATAGTACAAAGCGAACACCAATAAATTATGTTTAATTAATGCTGTTATATTTGTCTATGTCTAGTTCTCTAAATTATATAAAAATGAAATTATTTTGTTTAAGGCAATAAAATTAGTTTTTTGAATGTACGTAATAAAAATATATCTAAGTTATGAATCTGATTTATGTAACATAAATCTTATGGTCTTAAAAACTATTTGGAACATACTGCATTAATGTAATCTAATCTAGAAACTGCACACAACATTTCAGTTTGAATTATCTTGAATCTATGATCCATTTTATTACCCGCAAAGCACTTTCTACATTTATGGTAATAGCTAAACCTTGTTCTGTTATTTAAATCCCATTTCAGTCAGGATGTTATTTAAAATAAAACATTTTTGGTAGTAAAATACAAATAAAGAAAAAGTCAATGCGCAGGGAGGCCTTTAACAAAGCAAACAGTGGGGATTTTTATTACATTAGCAAATGATAAAGAAGGGAATTGACATTTACAGTTGATGAAACTTTACGTTTGAAGGCTAGGGGAAAAAATAAATTGATCTTGAATCGTATACTGTCGGAAAAAATGTTAACATGGCTGACACAAATACCTGCTGCTTTAAATTGTCTAAACTTAAAAAATGTTTTGTGCTCAAAAAGAAAATGCAAGTGCCTTGGGATTTAAAAATAGTTCATACTCATGTTGTTAAATTCATACTCATAATTTTTAATATTTTTATTTAAACTTTCCAAATCTTTAGCAGCTAAATTCTCCAACAAGAATAATAAAATCACATAAGAGCCCATCATTAAACATAAGACATCAAACAATCGGGGTCATGCTAAAGAAAGTGCCCTGGGAAGATGTACACACCAAAAAAATGCAATAAAATTATTCCCACATCATTGGAAAAATGGTTTACCTTGTAAAAATACCCCATCACAAGTGAGTGTTTTGGAAACATTGGAACATAAAGGCTGTGGGTCCAACATTGGGACCCTGGCCACACTTCGCCTTCTGCCTACACATCTTTCATATAGCCATGTTAACCTCCTGCGGATGCTTGAAAAACTGCCACATCGCCGAGTAGATGATTTTCCTACCAACAGTCCGCACTAATTCACTGCTGCTGCCACCGCTGACTCCGGGGACCCTCTTCCACTACCTCCTGGGAAGGTAGCCTGCCTCGCAGCAAGTGGTCTACCCCGAGCACATTTGCCTCCATACTTTCCCCTTCTGCCACCATGCTGACCGCTAAATCTGTCACTCTCCATCACTCCAAGACTTTAAAAGTGCCAGCAAAACTCACTGATGTCCTCAGGTTCCTCAACAGTGTCTGCTTAAGAAGCCAAAACACTTACAACACCACCTCCCACACCACTCCTCATCATTACTTGGTCGCCTAGTGGAAGAAGCGGCGAGTGTCTCCTCCACTTCTTGGCTGAGCAGTAGCTGCTGATTTTTCAGATTATCAGATCATCCTCACTGAATAGCGGAGCTAAACCCAAAGCATAAGATATAACCAACAGTTGACTGGGGTTGTCAGATGTCACTTGTGATGAAGTGGATGATCGTGTTAACCAATGGATGACGGCAGATGGGTTGCTGGTCGAGACACGACTGCTAGCTGATACCAGGAGATCAGGCCTCTCACTGAGACTCCTGCTGCCACTCACCCCTTGTCTGCTGAGACCTCTGCTTGATGAATTTAGGCCTAATATGTTACTATGTTACTAATATGTTACTATGTTACTAATATGTTAATATGTTACTAATATGTTACTATGTTACTAATATGTTACTTTGTTACTAACATGTTACTAATATGTTACTATGTTACTAATCTGTCACTCTCCATCACTCCAAGCCTTTAAATGTGCCCTCAAAACTCACTGATGTCCTCCTCAGGTTCCTCAACAGTGTCTGCTTAAGAAGCCAAAACACTTGCAACACCATTTCCCACGCCACTCTCCTCATCACTACTTTCCCGCCTAGTGGAAGAAGCAGTGAGTGTCTCTTCCACTTCTTGGCTGGGCAGTAGCTGCTGATTTTTCAGATTATCAGATCGTCCTCACTGAATAGCGGAGCTGAACCCAAAGCATAAGATATAACCGACAGTTGACTGGGGTTGTCAGATGTCACTTGTGATGAAGTGGATGATCGTGTTAACCAATGGATGATGGCAGATGGGTTGCTGGTCGAGACACGACCACTAGCTGATACCAGGAGATAACGCCTCTCACTGAGGCTCCTGCTGCCACTCACCCCTAGTCTGCTGAGACCTCTGCTTGATGAATTTAGGCCTAATATGTTACTATGTTACTAATATGTTACTAATTTGTTACTATGTTACTAATATGTTACTATGTTACTAATATGTTACTATGTTACTAATATGTTACTAATCTGTAACTCTTCATCACTCCAAGCCTTTAAATGTGCCCTCAAAACTCACTGATGTCCTCCTCAGGTTCCTCAACAGTGTCTGCTTAAGAAGTCAAAACACTTGCAACACCACCTCCCACGCCACTCTCCTTATCACTACTTGCCCACCTAATGGAAGAAGTGGCGAGTGTCTCCTCCACTTCTTGGCTGGGCAGTAGCTGCTGATTATTCTGATTATCAGATCGTCCTCACTGAATAGTGGAGCTGAACCCAAAGCATAAAATATAACCAACAATTGACTGGGGGTGTCAGATGTCACTTGTGATGAAGTGGATGATCGTGTTAACCAATGGATGATGGCAGATGGGTTGCTGGTCGAGACATGACCTCTAGCTGATACCAGGAGATCAGGCCTCTCACTGAGACTCCTGCTGCCACTCACCCCTAGTCTGCTGCAACCTCTGCTTGATGAATTTAGGCCTCTGCAACTTCTCTGTGCCCATCCTGGCACTTCTCTGCCTGACATACTTAGTGCGTATATGAGGGGAGGACAAAACTCTACACTACACTTAAAACAGGATTTGTCGATAAGAGCAGCAGGTGTGTAACTATCTATGGCCTTTCACCAAGTAGTAACTAGGCCCTGAAGACTTTAACAGGAACAAAGTGATGAAACTCTTAGATGTGCGTATGTGATGCTCTGATGAGGGCAATTCAATGTGCTCCAGTACACTTGAAAAGTGTTTTTTTGAGAGACTGGCCTGCGTGGAAATGAATTGGGCATGGATCAGCCAAGATTTCCACCCACCAATGCCTGATGCATCAGAGTAGATTGATCATGGTGCCAGACCAACACTAAAGAAATATGGATAGTGCAAAACAGATTTAAGGCACTGCTCTCCAGTTACAGACATTCCTCCACATCAGACCACAAGTAATTATTGAGAAAATGCTTTACTTTAATCTTAATTTTTATTAATATTCTTAGGATAAGATATATGTGCCAAAAATCTGTATATGTTCTCTCCATGCTGCTGCCAACTCCAGGGTGTGTCTTTCAGGCAATATATGAGCTCCTTCTGCTGCTGCCAACTCCTGGGTGTGTCTTTCAGGCAATATATGGGCTCCTAATGCTGCTGTCAACTCCAATGTGTTTTTCAGGCAATATATGGGCTCCTAATGCTGCTGCCAACTCCAATGTGTCTTTCAGGCAATATATGGGCTCCCTATGCTGCTACCAAATTCAGGGTGTGTTTTTCAGGCAATATATGGGCTCATCATGCTGATGCCACCTCAAGGCTCTGTAATTGTGCTGCTCTGGGACAGCGAATCAAATAGCGACGCCTCTGATCTGCATGTCATACTTCTTTACAATATTATTTCACTAACCCAGCATGCATCCTATGCATGTTACAACCAAGCAAAACGTTCTGCAACCCTATGGAGGCTATCGGACGCCCAGAAATAGACGTTTTTAATAACTACCTGTGGGTTTATATATTTTTTTGGTAATTTTTTAGGCATTTTTCATTAGATACAGTTTTTATCTAATGAAGAAAAGCCTGCCTTTTTAGTTTTTAATTCTATATTTTCAGTTTTAGGTGTTTTACTCAATTTTTCTAAATACTGCTTATGACCTGTATTCAATTTAACTGAAACTGCCTTTGTTTTTATTTTTTTATATTTTTTGGTAATGTATTAAGCATTGCTCATTAGATAAAAGTTTTATCTAATGAAAAATAGCCTGACTTTTTTTTTGTTCAATATGATTTTTATTAAAGGGAGTCAAGACACAAGGCTCAAACATAAGGCAAATGACAATCTTAAGGCACAGCAGATGAATAGAGAATACATAAGTAGAGGAACCGGTGTACATCGTCCCCAGCGTCCCCCCCTCCATCCCAACATCACTGTAGCATAAGACGACAGTAGGTCCCAGCCCCCCACCGGGCCCCAAGCGTACACCTCCACCAAAGGCCCATCTTGGTCTCCCTAGCTCTAGGGCCCAGCCGAGGGCGACCCCTGTGTAGGTCACCCCTTGGAGATCCCGGGGCACTGCGCGTAGGGGGGGCCCCTTCAGGGCGAGCCCACCAACATGTATAACAGTACTAGAGCCCCGCGCCTTAATCTCCCGTTTTAACTTTTTATAATTCTAAAAGTGCAACCAAGAATAGTATAGAGAAAAAAGAAAGAAGGGGGGGGGGGGGGGGAAAGGGAAAGAAGGAAACAGCATAGAAAAAAGACGTTCTCAGGAAGAAGGGGGGACAAATAACAATACCCGCCATAGAGGTTCCACCCCCCACCCCTCCCCCCGCCGGGCAGAGGATGCAGGTCAGCTCCGCATCATAAGAAGGGATCACGGGCGGCGGGCGAGAGGTGCGCCCGGGGGGGTCCGATGGCGCTCAGTATATCTAGTTCCTCAGCCCAGTCACAGCGTGGAGAGCATGGCCAGGAATTCTGGCGTATCCCGGGCCATAATCCATATCATCCAGGTCTTATTAAACTTCTCTCTCCCGCCCTCCACTCCCTCGAGCACCATCTCCTCCATTCTCCGGATCCCCTCCACCTCTCTCAGCCATTCCCATATGTCCGGTGTGTGCTGGGAACGCCAATGCCGGGGGATCACCGATCTGGCTGCGGTCAAGAGGTGCCGGAGGATTCCCTTCTTTGCTGCAGTTATCGAGCCGGGCACCATGGACAATAAAGCTATTTGCGGTTCCCCGGATATACCCTCCAGAGTCAGGAAGTTATAGACCGCAAAAACCTGGTCCCAGAATTTGTGTATCAAAGGGCAGCTCCACCAAACATGAAGCAGCGTACCTTCAGCATTGCCACACCGCCAGCACACCTCGGAGTCAGCTCCTCCAAATCTGATCAAGTCTGTCGGACATCTATACCACCGGGACAAAATCTTATAATTTTTTTCCTGTGCTCTACATGCCAGAGAGAGTTTATGCGTCAGTGTAAATGATTTCTCCCAGTCTTCAGTTTCAAACTCCCGGTCTAAGTCCCGCTCCCATCTCCTCACATACCCAGGAGCATCCGAGGGGTCACCCTCTGCCAACAGGACCTGATACAGAAGTGAGAGGGCATGCGGTGGACCTCCGTCAGCTGCCAGGATGCTCTCAAATGGAGTCAAGGGGCCAGTGAGTGTAGCCCCCCGGGTATAGGCGGAGATGAAGGCGACCAGCTGCCTGTGGAGAAACCAAGACACCCTCCCTCCCCGGCCTTGAATCTGGAGGTCCCGAAGGTCTGGGGGGCGGTTGTTCCTCATCGTGTCCACTAGTCTAGTCCCCTGCGATTTTTCCCAAATCAGGAACTCATTAACCCCCACTCCGGGGGGGAAGGCGGGATTATCGAATAAAGGTGTAAAAGGTCCCGGTCTACGCGATAACATTTTCCGCTTAAGAGTCGCATCCCAAACAGATAGTGAGGCACGGGTCAATAACGGGAGATCGTGAAATTTAGGTCTCATTCGAGGCTCTATCCAAGGGAGTGCGGTAAGGTCCAGGGGCGAGGCCCCACCCTCTATTCCCACCCATAACTTGTCATCCCGGTGATGGAACCAGTCCACCAGCCTGACCAATATGGCTGCAGTGTGATAGCCCCGGAGATCCGGCAGGCCCAGTCCTCCCCTAGTTTTGGGTCTAATCAGAGTCGAGTAACCAATCCTAGGCCTCCTATTGTTCCAGACAAATCGGATACAAGCAGTCTTCAGGGTCTTAAAGAAGTCCCGGTCTGGTACGATTGGAACGGCCTGAAATACATAGAGGAAGCGGGGCAATATATCCATCTTCAGTATGTTTATGCGCCCCATCCACGAGTACTGCGCTCTATTATACGTCTTAAGATGTTCCTGAGTCTTAGATATAAGGGGGGCATAGTTTAATTTGTATAGATTGTCCAGTTTAGTGGGCAGCTGGACCCCTAGGTAAGTAATGGACTCCTTCCGCCACCTGAACGAAAAATTTGCTTGTAAAAGCCGTAGGGTATCACCAGGGAGAGAGATGTTGAGAGCCTCCGTTTTGGAGAGATTGACTTTAAAATTGCTAAGGGCACCAAATCTATCAAATTCTTTGAGTATAGATGGCAGGGAGATGTGAGGTGACGTAATGTATAGCAGAAGGTCATCCGCAAATAAAGATAGCTTGTGCTCCCGCCCCCCACATGGGATTCCCCTAATCGCCGAGTTCGCTCTAAGAGCCTGTGCTAAATGTTCCATGACTATAACGTATAGCAGCGGGGATAGTGGGCACCCCTGCCTCGTCCCATTATTAATGTCAAATGGGGACGATAAGACCCCGTTCACCCTAACCCTTGCTGTCGGCCCCCTATACAGTGACATGATCTTTCCTAGCATTTCCGGGCCTATCCCCATCTGGACCAGTGAAGCTCGTAGAAAACGCCAGTGGACCCGATCGAACGCCTTTTCGGCGTCTACGGAGAGAAGGCATGAGGGGATCTTCCGGGTTTGTGCATAGTGCATAAGGGTAATCGTCTTCAGAGTATTATCCCTGGCTTCCCTTCCCAAAACAAACCCCACTTGGTCTTTATCTATAATCCCCGCCAAGGGTTCCTGTAACCTGTTTGCTATGACCTTAGCGAAAAGCTTCATGTCCACGTTGATTAGTGAGATCGGTCTGTAATTGCCAATCACAGTTCTATCTTTGTTAGGTTTCGGTATAACTGTAATATGGGCCTCTAAAGATTGTCTGGGGAAGGGGCAGGAGTCCGAGACACCGTTGAATATTTTCGTGAGGAAAGGGGTAAGCCTCTCTCTTAAAATTTTATAGAAACGTGGCGTGAAGCCATCTGGGCCCGGGCTTTTCCCCAGTGGGGTCCCTTTAATAGCCCTCTCAATCTCAGTCTCTGCAAAAGGTGTCTCCAGCAGGGCTCCCGTCTCCTCCGGCAGAGAGGGGACTGCCGTCTCTTCTATGTAATCTGCAATGCGGTCATCTAAACTCCCCGGGGGTGAAGCATCTCGATCGACCTTAATATTATATAGCCTGGTGTAATATTCCTGGAATTCCTCCACTATCTGGTCAGGTCTGTGAACCTCCCTGCCCTCTCCCCCTTTGATGACCGGGACATACGTCAAATCCTGTCGCGGGTGCAAGGATCTCGCCAACAATTTCCCACATTTGTCAGAGAATTCGTAAAACCTGGCTCTGCACCTATCCCTGTATCTCAAGTAACATTGATCGTATAACTTCCTAAGAGTCTCCCTGGCTGCAATAAGCTCCATCAGGTCATTGTTGGAGGGTGATTGTTTATGGGCCTGCTCCAGTACGCTAATACGGTCTAATGTGGATCTGATCTGGTGCGTCCTTTCTTTCTTCAATCGGGAGCCATGTTTAATAAAAATCCCTCTAAGGACACACTTCATCGCCTCCCATTGCATTGGCAGGGGTGTGTCGTCATTGGCATGATCCGTGATGAAGTGTGAAATGGAGCTTTCCACCTCAGCCAGACAGACCGGATCCCCCAGCAGGTTATCATTAAGTTTCCATCCAAATTGTCTCCGTGTCCCACCCGTTACCGGCAGGATGAGATATACCGGAGAGTGATCCGACCAGATCATTGGGCCAATTGAGGCACTCACGTCCCTAGACAAGGCGTAGTGACTGACAAAGATATAGTCTAGTCTACTGTAAGAAGCGTGAGTGTGCGAGAAGAATGTGTAGTCTCTCGCCCCCTGGTTCAAGACTCTCCAGACATCCACCACCTGTAGGTCACCCAACGCCCTCTTAAAATTTGCTAATTTAGACTGTGGTATTGCCGACTTCCCCTGTGATGTGTCCAACCGCGGGTCCAGTGCCATGTTGAGGTCCCCCCCCACGATTAAAATCCCTTCAGTGAATTTCGCCAGGAGACGAAGAAAACGGGCCCCGGTCCCTGTTTGATCTGTGTTGGGCAGGTATATGTTTGCTATGGTGTAGGTCTCCCCCCCAGCCCGAAATTTCAGGAAGACGTACCTCCCCGATGGATCGATCTGCGAGGCCAGGGGCTCCAGCGAGGCTCCTTTATGTATCGCAATCGAAACTCCTTTCGACTTAGCGTCTGGATTAGGGGAGTGATACCATCTAGTGAAGTACCTGTTCCTGATCTCCGGGAATCTACCACTGCTAAAATGGGTTTCCTGAAAAAGTATCACATCTACCCTTTCTTTGTGTAGCCCATAAAGTATCTTGGCTCTTTTTTCAGGGACGTTTAACCCCTTAGCATTGAGGGAGCAAATCTTTATGGTTGCCATACCGCCGGACCCTCCCCTACCAACCTAGGACCCCAACACAGGCAAGGGATGGGCGTAGCGGGCACACTCCAACGACCCCTGAGAACCAAGGAGCAGGATCAAGGTGGGAAATAGAAAAGGATCAGAAGGAAGAAGGGAGGAAAGAAGAACCTAGGGAAAGAAGAACCCTCAGACAGGAAAGAGGGTTGGTTCTATAACTGGAACAACTGTTCCTGAGTCTGCCAAATCCCACCCGGCCGAAACCTGGTGAGAGGGGGCAGAAACCTGTGGGGGAAGAAAAAAAAATGACCTCGCACCCGGAGCGGGCCCCAGGACACCCCCAACTAACTGCAATATTACTATAACAGGCATTTAAGGCATAATACAAACAACATTATTTCAAACCAACAATACGACGAGCAGATAGAAACAAGAAAATAAATTGGCACAGCTCGGTGAACTAAGCGAGCGTATTTCTCAACCCCCAGAGGGGGTGGCCCCCTCCAAGGGGAGCAGTCCCTTCACGAAAAGGATATTAGTGTGATCATCATTAGATCCCCTCAGCCGGGGGCCATCAGCTCAAAGTTCCACGATCTCTCTCCCTGGGTTCGGGCGAACGGGGCGGGCAGGACCCCCCCCGCCACGTCTCCACCGACGCTCCCCTCTGCCGTCCGGCACTCTTCGTGGGGGAAAGTTCGCGCTAAAGTCCAGCCAGTCCGGCAAATCGATGGGATCAATGTCCAAAAAGCGAAATAGAGCCGGGAGGTCCTCCCTGCGCCGCAGGGTGAAGGTGGCGTTGGCGTGCCGGATAATAAGGTGGAAAGGGTGCCCCCATCTATATGGAGCATTCACCTCTCGACATTTTTCCAGCAGGGGGCGCATCATTCCCCGCATACGCAGCGTGTGGCGGGAAAAGTCCTGAAGAATCCGGATCCCATGGCCATTCCACTCCACGCGCCGCACCTCCCAGGCTTTACGTAGGATGTCCTCCTTGGCTATAAAAAAGTGTATGCGGCAAAGCACATCTCGCGGCGCATCAGGGACACCCGCCGGTCTGCTGGTCACCCTGTGAATGCGATCAATTATTATCTCAGAGTCTTTTGGTTTTCCCAATAGGGTGTTGAAGATATCTGAGGCCACCGACCGTAGCTGGTTTGGGGGTACTGACTCTGGGATGCCCCACAGCTTTAAATTATTGCGCCTATTGCGGTTTTCTAGATCATCCGCCTGCAAGATGACCTCAGTAAGCTGACATTTCTGACTGCGGGATGCCCTCTCCAATTCAGCGATTCTATCTTCATGGTTCGCACTGGAGCTCTCCAAGGAGGCCACTCTGGTATCCAGCGCCGATGTTTGCTGGTGGAGGTCTTCTAGGTCTTTCCTGACCGCTCGTTCAATTCTCAGTGCCACCGCTTCTAAATCCTCCTTCAGGTCAGCTTTAGTGGGGAGAAAACGGAGGAGGAGCTTTATGCTGGGGTCCAGCTCGGCTGGGATGCCCCCAGGCGCCGGGGATGGACGTTGGTCATAGCGGGATCCATGTTCCCGATCTTTAGGGAGGTCCCCTCCTGGGTCGTCCCAACAACCCCCCTGCGTGGCCGGGTGTTCTTGCGGGTCCCCCTCAGTGTTTGAGAACCATGCCAACGGAGGTGTACAGGTGGCCGGGAGTACAGGGCTGTGGATCTGTGACCACCTCAGATCCTCACACTCCATAAGGGGGTCTCCATCTGTGAGGGTGGTGTCCACGGGGGGTGGGGAGCTGGCCAGGGAGCTGCTGGATGGCGGTGGGTGGTGTATTTCACACCTCACTGTGAGGGCATGCGAAGTTTGGCAGGAGGGGAGTCCCCCAGCCCCCCCCGTGTGTGAGGAGGGTGAGGGCTGTGATGCTGAGTGCCGCCCCGGGGTACCTGCCATAGATGGTGGCTGTGCTGTGGGGGTCCCCGTTTCCTCGGCGCCTGGCGTGTCACGTGGCTGCAATGGCTCCTGCAGCCCGCACAGCGCGTGTCCCCTCTCTTCCCTGACAGGCACAGCGTCCATAGCCCTGTGATGTGTGGGGCTGATCGCTGCTGTCTCCGCCGCCGCCGACGCGTCAGCAGAGCGGGTCCTCACCTCTGACAGGGAGCGTCGCTCGTCCTCCGGTCTCCGCTTCCTGGGACCGCGCTGCGGGAGACTTGCCCCTCTCCTTCCCCGCGCCATTTTGGATGCCTCCGCCGCCTCCTCTCCGATCGGCCCCGCCGGCAGCATGTAGCGGGCAATTCCTCCGCCCGCACGTCCTCCGCCGCCTCTCTGGGCTTTCTTCTTTCGGGCGCTGCCCATGCTGGGGTATTCAGCTCGTCTCTGGTGCCTAAAAGCCGCTGTTTAAAAGGTGAGTCTCTGGAGCCCCTCAAACGAGCTGCCTCACTCCGCCATGCGTCGGCCACGCCCCCTGACTTTTTTTTTTATTATATCTTTTCAGTTTTACATTCAATTTAACATTGAAACTGTCTGCGGGTTTATTTTTTAAAAATTTTTTGGTATTTTCTTTTAGATACAATTTTTATCCAATAAAGGATAGCCTGCCTTTTTATTTTTTAATTTGTATTCAGTTTTAAGTGTTTTACTAAATGCTGCTTATAAAATATATTCAATTTAACTTTGAAACTGTCTGTGGGTTTATTTTTTTTAATATTTTTGGTATTTCTTGTTAGATACAATATTTTTCTAATGAAAAATACCCTTTTTATTTATTAATTGTATTTTTCCAGCTTTCAGTGTTGCATTCAGTTTCACATAGAAACTGCCTATGGCAGGGGTGGGCAAATATTTTTTCCATCGGGCCACAGGAGAAACTAAAAATATTGTGGAGGGCCGCTGAGCTATGGCCGTCTAAGTGACATCTAAGCTCAGCAGCTCCAAGCGTGCTGGCAGCTGCATCTCGCGCTTCCCTCTAACAGGGAGCGGGCCCGCGCCGGTCATTCACAAATGGCCGACATGGGCATGCGCTCTGCTAGAGGGATAGCGGGGATGGGGCCGCAGCCCGCGCATTGCCCCGTTGGACCAGGAAAGTTGGTGAGCTTATGGGCAACCTGGGGGGTTTCACACAGCGGGGCATCCCGATTTTGGATGCCCAACAGGGAGGGGATCTATAAGATTCCCGGGCTGATACAGCAGGGTAGCATGGTGAAAGCATGGTGGGCAGCCGGGGGCAAAGTGTGAGCATGGTGGGCAGCAAGAAGGGGGCATGGTGAGAGCATGGTGGGAAGCAAGAAGTGGGCATGGTGAGAGCATGGTGGGCAGCAGGATGGGGGCACGGTGAGAGCATTGTGGGCAACTGGGGAGCATGGTGGGAAGCAAGAAGTGGGCATGGTGAGAGCATGGTGGGCAGCAGGATGGGGGCACGGTGAGAGCATTGTGGGCAGCAGGAGGGAGCAGGTGAGAGCATCGTGGGCAGGTACAGGGTGGAAAAGAGACAGCAGGCAGGAAAGAAGCAGAAGGGTGGGGAGATAGTAAACACAAGCAAACTATATCATCTTTCTGAACAGACTTACTGAGCACCAATGTCACACTCCATCCCCTGCGCTGCAGTCTTCCTTTTTATTCTTCTGCAAAGCTTGGGAGGGGGAATAGGATGATGGCAAGGAAGGGGGGGCGACTCTGGTCATGAAAGCAAAGCCCAAAGAATCACAAAATCCTATGGCAGCAGCTGGCTTAGCACTACAGCTTGCTCTGCCTTTCATGTCCTGTCGCTCAGCACGATCTCCCCGCCCCCTCTCCAAACACTGTGTGAGGAGACTGGCAGCAGAGGATTGTTTAGCAGCCCCCTTCTTCTGCCCCCCTCCCACTCGCCTGCAAAGAGAAACAGGCTGTGTGACAGACAGCAAACATCCCGGCCTGACAGCCCGCACCGCGGCTACGTCTGCAATTAACCCCTGCACTACCAATAAAAGAAACTGCTACAGCCAGTGAGTGGAGATGGCTCTGGAGCCCCAACTCTGCCCTGCTCAAGTCCCCGGTTTCTACCATTCTATCACCTGCTCATCGGGTCTGGTGAGCGGCCGATCGTCTGCTGCTTAACTTAAGCCTCCTGCACTGTACATAGGCGATCACTTATGGGGCGTGTTCTCTCTACCTCTGCGTCTGTTACCGGCCAGCCCAGCCTGGGCCGGTAAGAGCCCATTAAAGGGCCGTAAAATGCCCAGGTCTGGCCTATGGGTTTATTTTTTTCGTTTTTCTTGGAAATTTTTTTGCCATGTTTTATTGGCTAAAAATGTTATCTAATAAACAATAGCCTTACATTTTATTTTTTAATTCAATTTTTCAGTTTTACGTTCCATTTCATATTGAAACTGCCTGCTGGTTTACACTTTTATGTTTCTGGTCATTTTTGGTAATTTATCAATAAAAACAGTTTTATCCAATGAAAAAAAGCCTGACTTTTCATTTTATATTTGTATTTTTTCAGTTTCAAGTGTTTTACTAAATTTCACTTATGTTCCATTTAGAATGCCTGTGGGTTAATTTTTTTATATATTTTGGTAATTTTTGGGGCACTTTTCATTAGATACAATTTTTATCTAATAAAGAATAGCCTGACAGTTTATTTTTTAATTCTGTTTTTTCAGTTTTCAATTTTACATTCCATTTCACATTGAAACTGCCTGCAAGTTTATTTTTTAGTTCTGTTTTTTCAGTTTTCAATTTTACATTCCATTTCACATTGAAACTGCCTGCAAGTTTATTTTTTAATATTGTTTTGGCCATTTTTATTAGATATAATTTTTATTTAATGTAGAATAGCCTGACTTCATATTTTTGATTGTATTTTTTCTGTTTTGGTTTGATTTTTTGGTAATTTGGCATTTTCTGTTACTGATACAATTTTTATCTAATGAAAAATATCCAGACATTATTTTTTATTTGTATTTGTTCAGACACAGGGAGTCCGAGGGGAGAGGGCATTTGGGAGGTAAAATCCTTGATACTGGAAAAACTTTTAGGTTGGATGGTCAAAAACAGTGACCTTCTTACAGGATTGTGCTAGGTTCCTCATCAACTTCCATCTCTGTTTTGTTGGATGGTAAACGAGAGAGAGCGTCCACCTTCCCATTCTTAGGTCCTGGTCTGTAGGTTATGTGGAAGGTGAATCTAGCAAAAAACAGGGCCCATCATGCCTGCCTGGGTTTCAAACATTGAGCGTACCACAAATATTCAAGGTTTTTATAGTTTGTGAAAATCAAGATTGGGTGACGGGTGCCTTCCATATCTCCAGGGCTAGCTTAATAGCTAACAGTTCATGGTCACCTACATTGTAAATCCTGTCAGAGGGGAAAGCTTCTGGGAAAAAACTATTTAATTTAAGAAATCCTTTTCCCCCGACCTCAGAGAGTCTGATGCATTGACCTCCAAGAAAAAAGGGGAAGATGTGTCTGGATGCTTCAAAATGGGAGCTGAGTTGAACAGCCCTTTAAGATTTTCAAAAGCCTGTTGAGCCTGTTCTGAAAAAAACTTGTGTCCTTTTTGGTCAAGTTGGTGATGGGACAGATAACCTTTGGAAATCCCTGGGTAACTTGAGATAAAAATTTGCAAAGCCCATGAATTGCTAAACCTCTTTGTGATATTTTGGTACTGGTCACTGCTGAATGGCAGAGGCCTTGTTTAAGTACATTGATACTCCCGTGGAATAGATGTTGAACCCCAAGAACATATCATTAGCATATAATTGGTTTTCTCATAAACATTGTAGGACTTGGCAGACATGGTCCCAGTGTTGTTACAGAGAGATGGAAAAATATGGATGGCATCCAAGTAAACAGCTACCAAGACAACAAATCAAAAACAAAATGTTGGAAAGTGGCAGGGGTGTTACATAGTCCAAAGGGCATAACCAGGTATTTACAGTGTTCATATCTGGTGCGAAAAGCAGTTTTCCACTCCACTCCTTCACATAGCCTGACCAAATTATAAGCTCTCTGTAAGTCCAGTTTAGAAAAAAATTTTGCTGTGTGAAGACATTTCAATGGAGAGGGTAGCAATTCTTAATCATGATTTTGTTCAATCCCCGGTAATCTATACAGGGGCAAAATGACCCGTCTTTTTTCCAACAAAGATGATCCCTGCACTTGCAGTTTAAGAGGAGTGATGGATAAACTCTTTTTCAAGGTTCTCATCTATGTAAGATTTTAGGACCTCCAATTCGGGGTCTGAAAGTGGAAAGAGGCGACCAAAATGGATTGCTGCTCCAGGCAGAAGGTCGATAGGACAGTCATACTCTCTGTGAGGAGGCAGAGTATCTGAAGACTTCCCGGAATTGTTTATGTTTCAGGGATAGTCATTTTGGGTCCCGGAGTCAAAGTACAAAGAGAGTTCCGAGGATGCTAAGAACAGTTGCAGCAGTTGCAGAAGGCTGATGAAAAGAAGATTTGCCCTGAAGTCCAGTTAATGAAGGGATTGTGAGTCCTGAGCCGGGGCAATTACAAAATAATCAGGAAAATAGTGGAGGGCAGGGGGTCAAAACATAGCCCTTCCCAGTGTTTACCATTTGTCCTTGGTCATGGTCAATGTTAAAGTTTCCAGGTGCACCGGACCAGAGTTCAAAGGTGAGCCATCAGCAACAGAAATTGATAAGGGGGTTGGATTCTGAATATTCTGTATACCATGTTCAGCAGCAAAGTGAGCATCGATATAGCAGCTACAGGAACCAGAGCCTATGATGGCTGAAGTATTAATTTGCTTGTTGGGGAGCTGAAACATGAGAGGAACAGAAAAATATGAGGAGCATAATGTGAGGCAGGTATTGGTACAACAAGGCACGGAAGTGGGCCTCATAGGACAAGACTGGCTGAAGTGTCCTGAGGCTCTGTAGTACATACACAGGTTCATGCGGCTACAACAAAGTGGTTCTTCTGTGGACAGTTGAGGGAGAATCATGCCTAGTTGTATGATCTCCAGTATAGGGTCAGGGCTAGATTTTGTGGTATTGGATGGGAAAACAGAAGTTGGACCAGAGCATACTCATTCCAGGCAGTGCTACTGTATGCACCGGTCTGTCTGGATTGTGAGATCCATTATTGCTGACACCGTGTTTGATATACCCACACAAGCCAAATTCATCCTTAAGTCCATCATTAAGTCCCAACCTAAATTGGTGTTTCAAAGCAGCATCATACCAGCCTGTATCAACAGCGGAATTATTATTTTGCAGACTGATGGCCTTGGCGGAGGTTGTGTAATACAGTCTCTGCAGATGAAACTTGGCTAGGATCATGGTAAAGATTACCCAGGGCAGAGAAAAATGCAGATAAGGAATTTAAAGTGGGTTCTGTAAATGCAATTTCTTTTCTCTGTTGTTTGTGTGTTTATTTTTACTGTTTACTGTTAACTTTGTGAACTGGTAAGGGATCAATGAGACCCCTATACCAGTTCACAAGGCTTTTGGTGTGGCAAGTCGCCTGCAGGTAGCGGGTGACTTGCCATTAACCCCCAAGCTACTCAGGCATGTAGCCTCCAGGGCTGGGGGCCATCGAAGCTGGCCACCATGCCCTGGTCTACAAGCTCTGCATAGCTGGTCCCCAGGCTGGTTATGCTGGGTAGGGGGACCCCACACCATTTTTTACAATTTAACCCTTTAGAATGTGGATAGTGTGTGCAATTTATTTGTAAATGTTATAAAGTGCTTTTTTCAGTTTGGGGGGGTCTCCTGAGCAGAAATGGGGGGCTACTGATACATATGTGGTACCATTGTAATTGAGAGAATTGGGTTTTCTTAAATAAAATACATGTTTTATTTAAAATGAACAAGGCAATTTTTAAAATATATATAATTTTTATTTACTTTTTTTAAACATAATGCAAAATGGTGGAAAATGACTTGTCAACAGAGGGTGACAAAATCTCAAGTAGGCTGGGTGTTAAAAGGATTAAAAGTACCAGTATGCAAAGTATGCTGGGTATTTTTCTGTTTGGAGGACCTTGCGCTTTCAAGTTTTTTTCTTGTTTGCATATTAATAATTTAAATCATTTTTTTAATTCTGATCTTTTTTTTTAAGAAACATATTTTTGAGAAACCCTGTACAACCAAAGAATTATTTGAGGGATTAATTCCAGAAATATGTGCCCACTACAACAAGCTGGGTACACCTAAAAAGCTTCATGTGTGTACTCCATACTATTCAGGGAATATATAGTTTGTGGGGGGTATTTTCTTGCACATATTTACCCAAAACGAGTTTTATGTTAAAGCCCAGACTCCTCTGAAAAAAAAAATCCCTGGCAATACCTTCAAAAATGACAGCTGAACATGTATTGCACAAAATAGTGAAAAATGGTCTGGCAACAGAGGGTGACAAAATCTCAAGGTAGGCTGGCAGTTAACGGGTTAAACATTGTCCCATTATTGGTACCAGGCCAACATGTTTAGATTCCCAATTAATATATTTTCAAATGTATAACCAACATTTAAATTGCTGTTTGAATATAGGTATAGGCTTGATATACAGCTCTGCATCTTTTTACTAGAACTTACTTGTTTGAGCCCATACTTCAGCTGCTACCTTTTGTGATGTGCAACCATACAGGCTAACCTTGTTGAATTCCTCCATTCAGAACTAAAGCATATACCTATCGTACAAGCTTAGTAGCTATTTTTTGTTCTCACTCTACTTCGAAGAAGATTGCCTCTCCTTTATTTCTAAGAGTTGTCATTCTGAAAAAGAAAATATTTTCGCCTTCATAGTTCCATGTAATTTGTTCATTAACAGACTAAAAATACATTTTTCTTCTACACTCTTTTATGAATACAATAACCAGACTGAAAGCACATTAGTTTAATCACAGCTGATGTGTGGAGTATTACAGTGCTGATATCAACATACACACCATGGCATTGGTTAGATGTGTTATTTTCTTCTGCCACTTCTAATTATGGGATACGTCTACTTGTTGGGATATGACATATGAATTTGTTCTGTTGCTGGAATATTTACTTTAGCATTAAAATTAGGGAAGATTTACTTTATTTCCTCGTTGAAGGATGGATAAGAAAAATGGTAGGTCAACAAACAGAAACATGATTTTACGCAAAGTGAAAAAACTATAATTGCTTCAGTGTTATACGTGTAACAAAAATGTTCAGCTGGGTTTTAACAACTTTAAAAACAATTTTCTATTTATCGTACTCTTCTGTTTATTTCTTTGCTGCTTAAGGTCATTTTGAAAGCTGTAAGGTTCTTCTTGTTCATTCTGGAATTCATAGCAAAAATAATATCCAACTAGAAAAGTTACCATGTACATTAAACTAATATAATTATATTTTGAACAAATAAACAGATGTAGCAGTCCTTAGCATTATATCGCAAAATTGTGTAATATTAAAAATCCATACACACTTTGACTAATGAGAAGAGGGGTCACTTGTATACCCAAACTAAATAAAACTCCTCCCCCCCCCAATTTTACTCTTCCTTACATTAAACCTTTAAGTTTCAGTGTACCTAGAGATATTGGGGTTTATTCATCAAGGTCTAGCGCCAGGTAGTGCCTCGTAGCGGCAGGCAGCGTCTGGTGAACGCTGGGCGCTCTACGCAATACCACATTTATGAAGGCGATTCTGGTAAGCAACTCTAACAGCGCCATGTAGTGTACGATTCATCATTACAGGTGGCGTATAGTGCCAACGCTCTAACTTCCAGGTATTACCTGTCGCTACCTGTCGCTCTTTCATACATTTCAATGGACGTTCCTTTTCTTTTGTTTAAAAGGGGTTTATTTTTTTTCTCTCTCAAATAATTGTGTCACCTTGTCTGGCCTAGAAAGGGTCATTTTTTAAAACTTTATGATTTTTTTATATTTTTATGCAGAATTGTCATTACAGGTCTGGCATTAAAGTATTAATGTCACAATGTTACAACAATGTAATTCCATGTGTTTTCGCTTTGTTACTGGTGGATATGTGTTCAAAAACAGACTTTAATCACACAGTGTCTACCGCTCTATGCTATAACGCCCAGAGCCTACGTTCTCTGAGTTTTTTAGTTGGATATGGTGTGAGTCGCTGAGAGTCGGTCGCAATGAGCTGGAACTACCTTTCACTCCCTGCAACTCTGTACTGGTGTTAGAACGCCCAACATACATCTCATTCATCAATGCCGGCCAGGTTACTAGAGCGACTGAGGCACTCTGTTACAGCGCCTGATAGCCGATCACAGCATATACTAGCGATTGCTGCAAGTGCTGCTATACAGAAGCTCATCTGCCAATAGCTGGCGCTAGTAATGAATCGACCTGCCTGTCACCCTTTGTTGCCAGACCATTTTTCACTATTTTACACTATGTTGCAACATGTTTAGCTATGATTTTTGAAGGGATTTAATATTATATATTAAATCCCTTCAATTATAGAATTATATATTTTTTTACAGCATAGTCTTGGCTTCAACATGAAAGGCCTGTTTGTCATTTTTTTAGTGTATTCTCTATATTTTTGAGGGGAAATATGTGCCCAAAAAATCTAAAAAATGTTTTTTTTACAATTTGTAGTACAAAATGTAAGTTAACAAAATCATATTGAGTGTAAGAGCCCCATTTCTCCTGATTACAACGGTACCACATATGTATTGGTAGACACCCTTTCCTGCCCAGGATTTTCAGATAGACCACAACTGCTATGCACAACTTTTCAAGAAAAACAACCCATTACATTTGAAATACCCCCCACAAACTATATATTCTCAGCTCAAACTTTCGATGCGTACTAAGCTTGTTGATCTGGGTGCAGTTTTCTGGAAGTAATCCCTCAATGAATTCTTTGGTTGCACAAGAATAAAAATGCAGAATCAAAGCCATATTTTTCTAAAAAATAATATAAAAACAAGAAAAAACAAGTAAAAAGCAAGGTCCCCTGAACAGAACAATACCCAACTGTCAAGGCGTAAGGCTAATTTAACATTTTCAACCAAAACAACCCTTTACATTTGAAATACCCACAGACATATATTCCCTGAAAGTACACACATTAGGCTTACCCAGTTTGTTGTAGTGGGCTCATCTTTCTGGAAGTAAGCCCTCAAAGTATTCTTAGGTTGCACAGGGTTTCCCTAAAAAGTGTATTAAAAAAGCAGAAAAAAATGTTTTTTTCCTAAAATATCAATATGCAAAAAAAAAAAAAAAAAAAACTAAATTTAAAAGTGCAAGGTACACCAAACAGAACAATACCCAACGTGCATATGTACTTTTAACCCATTTAACTGCCAGCCTACTTGAGATTTTGTCACCCTGTTGACAGGTCATTTTTCACCATGTTTAACTGTGATTTTAGCAAGAATTTCCAGGATAATTATATTTTTTTTTTGCGGCAGAGTTTATGCTTTGACATGAAATGTCTTTCCACTTTTTGTAAAAAAAACATATTGCATGTGAAAGCCTCATTTCCCCCAGTTGCAATGGTACCACATATGTATACCAGCCAGTTCCTGCCCAGGAAACCCCCAAACTAAAAAGAGCACTTTGTAAGATTTACAAATAAAATACAACTACTATCCACACTATACAGGATTAAATAAAAAAAAAACTTGTGTGGGATCCCCCTTCCCGAGGGGGAATTTCTGTGGGAATTTTAAGGGTTAAAAAACAAAAATTGATGTGACCTTCCACTACCCAGCATAGCCATCCCAGGAACCAACTATGCAGGGCTTGTAGAACAGGGCACAGGGGCCAGCTTCTGTGCCCCCCACCCTGCAGGCTACAAGCCCGCACAGTCTAAATAGCCCTGGGCTCTTCTGCCCCCCCGGGCTTTAGAAGACAGGTAATGGGGTGCTGGGGGTTGATGGCTAGCCACAGGTGACTTGCCAGCCCCCTAAGCCTTGTGAATTGGTATAGGGGTCTCATGGATCCCTTACCAGTTCACAAAGGGTTAAATGTAAAAAAAAAACGCAAACACATTAGAAAAAGTATTTTATTTGGTCTGATTCAAAGCTTTTCTCAAGCGCATTCCTGCATGTGGGAATGATGTTAAAGTCCTGTATTTGGGCTTTTGGGCTTTTTTCCGTGTCGTGTGATTCTGGGCCATTTTTTTTGTCCAAATTTTTTTTCAAACTTAATGGTACACATACGCCCACCTATGTATTTGCCATATTACTTACGATTGATGCCTACATTTTTTTGTGCACGGAGAAAAAATATACCTTTCTGGTTAAAAATTTTGCCCTCTTTTTGAAAGCGGGAACCACCATACATGCTAACGATGGACCCCCTTTACAAGTTCTGTGAATAGTATGAGCGTCTCCAGCAGCGGAAGCTGTTAACCAGTTATCTTCCAGAGCTTATGCATACCTGCAGTTGCCTGGATATTGATCAGATGTCCAATCAGCAGGTCTTCGAATTGACATGATTGAACCACCTTTCTCTTGAGAAGCTTTACTCAGAGCTGCAGCCATGGTTGGCCCCCATCAAAAGAAAAGGGCATGCAATTGGTGGTATGACCAAATTGGTCGGCTGCCTTCAATATTTAGCAAATGGCTCCTTCCAGGGGTTAGGGGCACTGTCAGTTGGCATGTCCCAGCATTCACTGAGCCATGCCCTGACAAAACTTCTCAATGGCATGGCTGTCCTGCAGGAGAATACATCTTTTTTCTTGACAACATGGCAGGCTGGGATGCAGTGATGTTGTTTTTTTTTTCAACATTGAGAATATGTCATGGGGGTGTGATCAACTGCATGCATGTGGCCCTTGTACCCCCAGCTGCTCGAGAGTATATGTTTCGATATGTTTAGGGCCACTATTGTTGTACCATTTTCCCCCCTCTCCTGTATTTATGCATTCTAGCCCCCTCTCCTGTCTTTATACTATGCTTGCCTCAGCTCCCCTAAACCAGCTTTCTCGTGTCCTTCTTGTGCTTTTGTAATTTTGTATTTTATTTGTAATTAATTACTTGGAGCCACTCTATTTACCCTCTGTTTGTTTGGCTGTATTTCAGCAAGATGGGCCAATCTCTAAACGTCTAATGCATTGTGGGACCGGATCTTCATTTTTTTAGAATTTTGGCCAGATTCCCAGGCTGCATTCATCTTGCGTAGTTTGAGTTTATATATCCGTTTTGAGAGTGGAGAGCTGAGTGGTGGTTGGCTTTTGGGTAAATTTGTCTAGTCTTCTCTTGGCTCTTCGTGTCTATTGTTAACATTGCATTTCCAATGTTTTATCCACTGTAAAAGTACTTGCCTTTTTTTGTTCTGTCGCTTTGTTGTAGATGCTCTACATCACTACTACTGTGCTCATGTGGCTAGTTAAAATGACCCCGCTCCCTGTAACTAATCAATCCCCTTGTCCATGCATACTGCCTTCTGTTTTACTTGATTGCTCACTAACACTAAATTGTTGCCTCCTACAAAATGTTTTTGGCCAAAACTCTTAGAGCCGGCTCTGCAAGGCCGCTTGTTAAGTGCGAGTTAAATCAGGGCTCACTGGGTAAATAAAATAGTTTATTTTTGTGAATTAGTGTGTGGTAATGCTGGCACAAATGTAAGCCAAATTTTTTGTTTATCTACTGGATCCCTGCTGAGCAGGCTTAATTTGAACAGGTGGTTTATAAGGAAGGCCAAAACTGGAGCCTGGCTCTGCAAACCTGACTCTTTTGAGTGCTACTTCGTAAGTGTAAAAGCAGTGGTAAGCAATGAGAAATTGGGCTTACTGGGTAAATAAAATAGTACAAACTATAGCAGGTTTATTTTGGTGAATTGGTGTGTGTTAATGATGGCACAAATTTGAAATTTCTTTTCTCATTTCTCTACTGGATCCCTGCTGAGCAGGCTTAATTTGAAGCAAATGAATAAAGGGGGGTGGGAGTGGCTCAATCACTATTATTTATACAAAATTATTATCATTATTCAGGGCCTGGGAACTAATTTACCGCCCAGTTTAACCCTCTCATCATCTAAATATCAAGCAACAAACATGTCTAGCTGTGTGGAAAGACAGAGTGACATAGAGTGCCTTGGCGGGGTGGTGTGGCTTCCACATGTATCTGCAGATATATTCAACCAAATCTTTTCCACACAGCTAGACATGTTTGTTGCTTGATTTTTAGATGATGAGAGGGTTAAACTGGGCGGAAAATTAGTTCCCAGGCCCTGAATAATAATAATAATTTTGTATAAATAATAGTGATTGAGCTACTCCCACCCCCTTTATTTATTAATTTGAAACAGGTGGCTTATAAGGAAGGTCAAAACTCTTGGGCTCTGCAAGTCTGACTCTGTTAAGTGCTCCTTGGTAAGTGTGAGTTAAAACAGGAGTTAAAAGACGATGCTACAAGCAGTAAGTATCTACTTTTACATCCAGACTGTTATTTGGGTGTTTGTAAATTCTTCACTGCATAAAGGGATTTGTGTTCCAACAAATTGATATAATGTGATCTGTCCTTAACAATGCTGTCCTGTGTACATCTTGTGCTATGTATGCACTGCTTCAACAATCGGTCGGGGTGCATACTTCTGTTTGGGATGTGTGCGCATTGCACATCTGAAAGCCAACATTGATGATCTAAAGAAGCAATTGGCAACAGTGAGAAGCATTGGTATCATGGAAAAGAGTCTGGTGCTCACTGAGCAGGCACTCTCTGGGTTAAAGGAGGGGGGGTGGTAGTATGGGGGGCAGGAAAAGCAGGATAGTGAGGTAGCTAGCTGGTTAACATAAAACATTAATTAAAGTTACGGGGCGGCTAACTCTGAGCAGGCACCCCCCCCCCCCCCCCCCCCCAATAGGTTTGCCTGGTTGGCAGATGAGAAGGATGTTAGCTCAGGGGTGGCACAGCTGCAGCAAGACAACACAACAGCATTGGGCTGATAGATTATTGGGAGGGGCTGGCGAAAACCCAGCGGTCATGGTGCATGGTGCATGGTGGTACAAATGACCTAGGACGAAGTAGGTGAAAGGTCCTTAATAATGCTTTCAGAGACTTAGGACATAAGCTTAAGGCAAGGACTTCTGTACTAAATTATTCTCAGAAATACTACCAGTCCCCAAGAGCCACACCAGAGAGGCAATGGGAGGCTAAACAGGTGGCTCAAAAATTGGAGAAAAAGTAGGAGTTTGGGTTATATAGTTACATAGTTAATTCAGTTGAAAAAAGACATGTGTCCATCAAGTTCAACCAAGGTTGTTGGGGAAGTTATTTTTTATTTATTTATTTTTGCTGATTGCTAATAGTAACTGTTATTTTCTTCTAAATAAGCATCTAATTTGTAACCCACATGCCACACCAGGGCCTGTTGACATGCGGAGCAAGCTGTCACGAGTTCTTGGAATCTTGAGGGATAATTGGGATATGGCCAGGTGGAGTCACCACACACTGCAAATGTCTTTCCAAACTTTATTGAAGCAACCACACTTCCACTTAGCAACAGCAATATCAGCAAAGTACTTCAGTACAATTAGCAAACAGGCTCACAGGTTCCCGGGGTCACTCTAGGGGCTTGGGGACTATGCTACTGGTACTTTGTATGTTTGGTCCTCAGTGCACTCCACTCTGCTCCTCCTATGCCTACATGGATGTCTCTCTGTGGTAGCTCTCTGTCTTGGTCAGAACACTATAGCTCTCTATCTTGTGTAGTAGCTCTCCTTTCTCAAAAGGGTTAGCAGGCTCCATTCTGTCTAGGCAAACTACGACTCCATGGCTCTCTCTCTCTCAGCAATCCATGTTATCTCAACTCAGTACAAGTGACAACTGCTCTCAGACTCAGACTGCTCAGCAGATCATCTCGAGACAACTCAGATAAGACTGATCCTTCTAGAACGTGTCAGCTCTAATATAACCTCTGTTGATGATGTCATTTTCCCACAGCAACCTCTAGTGGTTAACTCTGGCACTGCTGTTATGTATTATGCAGCTAGGCTATCTTACACAGGGTTTTCTATGAGAGATGAGGTCACCACAGTTTTTGTACCTGGGCCACATAATCCTTTTTTGAAGCTGTCAGTGGTTGATGCTGTAGCAAGCTTCCGTGGGAGGCTATTCCACAGATTTATAGTTCTTATGGAAAAAATGATTGTCACCTCGGGAGATTATATTTGAATTTCGTTTGAATTTATTTTTTTTCCAGGTGAAGGGAGTGCCCCCTTGTCTTTATAGAGGATTTTACCTGAAATAGTGTTTCCCCATATTTTTTTTGTATTGCCATTTATATATTTATACAAGTTAATCATGTCCCTACCTCATTCGTCTCCTACCAAGACTAAACAGATTTTATTCTTGTAATCTTTCCTCATAACTCAAGATACACATTCCTCTTATTAGTTTGGTGGCTCTCCTCTGCACCCTTTCCATATCCAGAGTATCCTTTCTATGAATAGGTATGGCATATTCCATGTGAGGGCACATCAGTGCCTTGTAAAGAGGAAAAATTACATCCCTATCCTGGTCCATGCCTCTTTTAATGTATGACAATATCTTGGTGGCCTTTGAAGAAGCTACTTGACATTGCATGCTGTTATTTACAGATAACGGCAGACACTTATCAAAAAAATTCTCCCAGTTTTACTCCCCTAGGACATATGTGGCCTTTAGGTTATTGGACCCCAATTGTATGACTTTACATTTCCCCACATTGAACTTGATTTGCCAAGTGGATGCTCAGACACTCAAAGTGTCCAGGTCTGCTTGAAGCTTGTGAACATCTTCTGCACTGCATCAACTGCACTGTAAAGAATAGAGACAGTGCATTTAATTCTTCTATTTCATTTATAAAGAAGTTGAATAATAGTGGGTCCAGCACTGAACCCTGGGGTACACTGCTTACAACTAGTAACCATTCAGAGTAGGTATCATTAACCACAACTCTCTACACACGATCCTTCAGCCAGTTTTCAGTCCAGTTACAAACTGTATTTTCTAATCCTGAAAATCCCAATTCGCCAATAAGCGTCTATGGGGGACAGTGTCAAATGCTTTCGCAAAATCCAGAGAAACTATATCCACAGTTGCTCCTCTGTCCAGGTTTCTAATCACCTCCTCATAGAAGCCAGTCGGGTTAGTCTGGCAGCTTCTTTGCTTAGTAAAACCATGCTGGTTGTCACGTATAATATTATGCATAGTTACATATTCATGTATGTAGTCGCATAATAGCTCCTCAAGCAATTTTCCCACAATAGATGGTAAACTTACAGGTCTAAAATTGCCCAGAGAAGACCTAGAGCCCTTTTTAAAAATGGGCACCACATTTGCCTTGCGACAATCTCTTGTCACTATATCAGTTGTTATTGAGTCTTTAAAGATCAAGAACAGGGGTGATAAGATAACTGAGCTGAGTTCTTTAAGAACTCTTGGGTGAAGTCCATCTGGTCCTGTTGTCTTATTCACATATAAATTATTTAGTCTTTCTTGGATGATATCCATGTTTAGCTTGTTGAGTATTATACTTGGGCTTTTGCTATCAGTGGCATTTCCTGTGCTGGCTCCTTGCTCCTCTCTTATGTAGACAGAGCTAAAGAATCCATTACACCGTGCTGCCTTCTCTTCATCTCCAGTGACCAGTTCCCCATTATTATTAATTAGGGCAGCTACCTGTTCTGATTTAGTTTTCTTTGAATTTATATGTTTAAAACAATGTAGGGTTTGTTTTGCTTTCTTTGGCCACATGTTTGCAGCTTAACCCTTTAACCGCCAGCCTACCTTGAGTTTTTGTCACCCTTTGTTGCCAGATTATTTTGCACTATCTTGCGCTCCCCATGTTCAACTGTGATTTTTGAAGGGATTTCCAGGGATTTACCAGGAAAGTGATATATTGTTTTTTTTCAGCAGAGCCTGGGCTTTAACATGAAATGTCTTGTTTGTCATTTTCTAAGTGTATTCTCAATATTTTTGGGTGAAAATTGTGCAAAAAAATAAAAAATTTTTTTTACAATTTGTAGTTTTTTTGTAATAAAAAATGTAAGTTTGTCAATAAAATCTTATTGTGTGTGAAACCTCAATTTTTCCCAGTTACAGTGGTACCACATATGTATAGGTAGACACCCTTTCCTGCCCAGGAGACTCCCCCAAACTGAAACAACGCTTTAGGAGATTTTCAGATAAAATACAACTATGCTATGCAATTTGCGCTCCTTGCAGCTTTTCAAGAAAAACAACCCTTTACATTTGAAATACCCCCGACAAACTATATATTCCCTAGAAGTATACACCTCAGGCTTTCTAGGCGTACCAGGCTTGTTGACATGGGTGCAGTTTTCTGGAAGTACCACAAATCTGAAAAAGCAACATCCCCCAAACAGAACAATATCCAACATGCATAGGTTCTGTCAAGGAAAGAGTTGCCAAACACACCAAAGTAAATCATGTGCGTAACGGTAATTTTACTTCAAAATTTCAGCTCTGCAGACAAAGTGCGCACCTTGTGCTTTTTCTACCAAAACAGCCCTTTACATTTGGCATATCCCCCATAAACCATATATTCCCTGAAAGTACACATGTTAAGCTTTCTAAGCATACCCAGCTTGTTGTAGTGGGCTCATCTTTCTGGAAGTAATATCTCGAAGAATTCTTAGATTGCACAGGGTTTCACAAAAAAAAATATAAAAAAAAGCAGAATTAAAAAACCTTTTCCTAAAATATCAATATGCAAATAAGAAAAAACAAGCTAAATCTGAAAGCGCAAGGTCCCCCGAGCAGAACAATACCCAACATGCACAGGTACCTGTAACCTTTTAACTGCCAGCCTACTTGAGATTTTGTCACCCTCTGCTGACAGGATATTTTTCACCATTTTGCGTGATGTTTAACTGTGATTTTTGCAGGAATCTCCAAGAAAATTGCATATATTCTTTTTGTGGCAAAGTTTAGGCTTTGACATGAAATGTCTTGTTTGTATTTTTTCCTCTTTTTTTATATATTTTTAAGTAAATAAGTAAAAAAAAAAATAAAAAAATATATATTTTCACAAAAACATTTGTTTTATTAAAGAAAACCATATTGCATGTGAAAGCTCCATTTCTCCCTATTACAATGATACCACATATGTATCGGTAGCCCCCCATTCACCTGTCCAGGTGATCCCCTAAACTGAAAAGCGCACTTTATAACATTTATGTCAGGTCCCGTGGGACGCCCACCTTCCAATAAGTCTGCAACCCCCAATCTCCGCTGCTTTCTTCGCCTATAGCCAAGCCCCTGTTTGCCGGGACGCAGAACACGCCTCACCGGACACGGTTGCCCCCAGGACTTGTTAGCACAAAGGATGCAGACTTATGCAGGGGAAGGCAAACGAACCAGGAACGAGACTGGGTAGAGTCAATCGGGCAAAGGTCATACACAGGAGATAAATCCGAGGAAGCAAGGTACAGGAGGGTTGAGATAGAAGAATAGTCAGGACTAGCCAAAGGTCACACCGGGGAATCAGAGATACGCAGTACAGAGGAGCAGGCAGGAATCGTGGTCAAAAAACAGGCAAGGTCGGTCCAGGCAGCAATCAGGGATGGTCATACACGGCAAGATTCGTAAGGGAAACAGAGATCAAAATCACACCCAGCAGCACGCTATCACGGGCCAGGATCAACTGCAGAGGGAACACCTTTATAGGAATGATGGAGCAGGGAGAGGGACATGATTGGTGCAACCAGGAACCCTGAGGCTGATTGCCCCATTCAAACTTAATGACCTTGGGCTCATTGGCCCAGAACTAATTACCTCCGGCGGGCGCACTGTGTAAAGCGCCGCCGGAGAGCATAAATGGAGGAGACTCGCGCGCGTGCGCGTGCATGATGCTGCGCGCCGGGATGGCAGTGGCGCGGTCGCTCCCGACGCCGCCGGAGAGGAAGCCACCCGAGCAGCCACTCGCGACGGAAACAGCCGAGCGGCTGCTCGCGGTGGAAATAGCCGAGCGGCGGCCGGGAACAGCAGACGCCGAGCCGCCGCCTGCCGGAGACGCCGCCCAGCCCGCGCGCCGGCCGACCGAGAGCAGCCGTCGTGGGACCGGAGGACAGGTGAGTGCGAGGTGGGCCCCGTGACACTATCCCTCCTTCACGAGGGGCCTCTGGACCCTTACCGGGTTTATCCGGATTCTCACGATGGAATCTATTAACTAAGGTTCTGGCATGGACATCCTTGGCCGGTACCCAACACCTCTCCTCAGGACCAAAACCCTTCCAATCAATTAAATACTGTAAAGAATTTTGAACTACCCGAGCATCGAGTATTCTATTAATTTCATATTCAGGCTCATCTCCCACTATGACCAGAGGAGGAGATGACACCTGAATATTTTTGGCAGATTTTAACAAAGAAACATGAAAGGTCGACGGAATCTTCATGGACAAAGGTAACTTGACTTTAAAGGTAACATTGCTCAGTTTGTTAGTAATGGGAAAAGGACCGATGTACTTAGGGCCTAACTTTGACGAGGGTTGTCTAAGGGCAATATTTTTTGTAGACACCCAGACCCAGTCTCCCACCTGAAATGGTGGTTCTCGCGACCTATGTCGGTCCGCAAAAACTTTATAACTTCTGGAGGCTTTCTTAAGATTCGTCTGTATCTCAGACCACACCTTAGTCCTTTCCCGTAGCCATTCCTCCAAGGCCGGCAAGTTGGAGGAAGGACCAGAGAAAGATGACGCCTTAGGATTCCTACCATAGTTACAGAAAAACGGCGAAAACTTATGCCCTTATTCATCAAGCGATAGCGCCAGGTAGTGTCTGACGAGCGCCAGGTAGCGGCAGCTAACGGCGACTACCGACTCAAGTACGCCCGGCGGCGGTCACAATGACGCATTTATCAAGCAAAATGAGGCTAGCGCCGGCGAGAGCGACGGCTAGCGCGGCATTCATCATGAAGCCGCCTGGACCGAACAGCGCCGCTGCAAATTCCCTCACAGCGCCAGGTATGAGCTGTCGCTCCCTGGCGATGTCCAATGCATTTCAATGGAGCAATCTATAATTATTCATAATTAATTGGTATTATTTTTTTATTTTTTTTTTTTAATGTCAAAAAATCGGAGACCACTTCTGCAATGTTAGGATTTATTTTTAAGTAAAAAAAAAAATTAAAAAAAAATTTGTGCAGAATTGATCTAACAGGTCTGAGATTAATGTATTCATATTACAAAATGATTCTAAAAACATGTATAATGTTACATTCAAAAAATATGGTTGTTTAGGGGTTAAAACTAGTTAATACACATCGCCGCCAGCGCTCTGGGGATTAAACAAGGAATGGACAGCGACAGCACATTCGGAGCGTGATTTGTTAATGAATATGAAGCTAGCCATTCACTCTGGCCATTCGTTGTCAGGCGCTCACATACAACGCTGGACCTGTGAAACAGCGACCCCCCAGCCCGTATTCAACATTACCGCACACCGACTGAGTCGCTGTCATCAAGCTAACGCCGGCCAAGCACAGCGAATACTGGCTGGCGCTGAAAAAATCACGCTACAGTCGCTCATCTGTCGCTACCTGGCGCTATTAATGAATCGGCCTCCCCGTCGACTCGCTAGGCGCATTGTTAAAGGCGAATTCTGCAAATTCGATAAATTCCGCCCACTGCTCTTGACGGTCAGACACGAAACAGCGTAAGTATTGTTCTAAGCTCTGATTCACCCGTTCGGTCTGTCCGTTAGACTGGGGGTGATAAGCTGTAGAAAGAGAAACTTTAATACCTAAGCGATTACAGAAAGCTTTCCAGAAACGGGATACAAACTGAACCCCCCGATCTGAAACAATATTTTGTGGTAAACCATGGAGGCGAAAAACATGCTTAATGAATAGTTGTACTAAGTCTGGCGCCGACGGAAGTTTTATTAACGGGATAAAGTGTGCCATTTTACTGAAGCGGTCCACCACTACCCAAATTACAGTATTCCCCTGCGACGGAGGTAGATCAACAACAAAATCCATGGATATATGAGACCATGGCTCACTGGGAATTTCTAGAGGAACTAATAATCCCGCTGGAGACCCATGGGTAGTTTTACTCCGGGCACATACAGGACATGCTTCGACAAAGGCGGTTGTATCACGTCTGATGGTGGGCCACCAGACATGGCGTTTGGCAATGGCCAAGGTTTTCCGGATACCTAAGTGACCGGCGGACTTGGCATCATGAAGTTCCTGTAAAACGGCAAGACGTAAGTGCAACAAATAAACATTCAGAGGGTTTACCAGGAGGAGAATCAACCTGGAATGGCGTCAACGAGTTAGACAAGTCAGGGAGAAGAGCACCAACAACACAACCTAAGGGCAGAATCGATTCAGTAGGACCAACTTGGTCCTTACAATCCCCGAAGTTCCGAGATAGGGTGTCTGCTTTGGTATTCTTCTTCCCTGGTTTATAGGTAATAATGAAATTGAAACGAGAGAAGAAGAGTGCCCAGCGAGCCTGACGGGAGTTGAGCCTTTTGGCGGACTCTAAATATTCTAGATTTTTGTGATCAGTATATACAGTAATGGGGTGTAGGGAGCCTTCTAGCCAGTGACGCCATTCTTCAAAAGCCAGTTTAATACCCAATAGTTCCCTATTCCCAACATCATAATTGCGTTTGGCAGGAGAAAACTTACGGGAGAAGAACGCACAAGGATGCAGTCTTTCTGGATTGCCCGAATATTGGGAGAGAACTGCTCCTACCCCTAGTTCAGAGGCATCAACCTCTAACAGAAAAGGGTGCTTAGTATCGGGATGTATCAAAACTGGAGCTGAAGTAAAGGTTTCTTTCAGTAGTTGGAAGGCGTTTATTGCTGAGGGAGGCCACTCCTCAACAAAAGCGCCCTTCCGAGTAAGATCAGTTAAGGGACTCACAATAGAAGAGAACCCCCTTATAAATTGTCTGTAAAAATTCGCGAAGCCTAAAAATCTCTGAAGCGCCTTAAGGGTTCTAGGTTGCTCCCACTCCATTATTGCGGAAACCTTGGAGGGATCCATAACCAACCCACGCTTGGAGATTATATATCCCAGAAACGGAATTTCAGACACCTCAAACACACATTTGGAGATTTTTGCATACAGACGATTCTCCCGTAACCTCTGCAACACCGCTTTGACATGCTGACGGTGTTCCGACAGGGAACGGGAAAAAATAAGTATGTCATCCAAATAGACCACCAGAAATCGACCCAGGAAATCGCGAAATATGTCGTTCACAAAATCTTGGAACACTGCAGGGGCATTACATAAGCCGAAAGGCATCACCAAGTATTCATAGTGCCCGTCTTTTACATTGAAGGCTGACTTCCATTCATCTCCCTGGCGTATGCGAATTAGGTTATAAGCCCCTCTAAGGTCAAGTTTGGAGAATATCTGAGCCCCCGAAACCTGATTGAAAAGGTCATTGATTAAAGGTAGCGGATACCTATTCTTAACGGTAACTTTGTTTAACCCTCGATAGTCTATACAGGGGCGTAACCCGCCTTCCTTCTTCTCAACGAAGAAGAAACCTGCACCAGCAGGTGAGGTGGAAGGACGGATAAATCCCTTCTTGAGGTTCTCTGAAATATAATCTTTCATGGCCAGCTCTTCTGACCGTGTGAGATTACATATTTTCCCTCTAGGGGGCATTGTCCCTGGGAGTAAATCGATAGGACAGTCGTAGGCCCTATGTGGGGGAAGAATTTCAGCGGATTTTTCCGCAGGTATTTGGCAACTTTCTTGAGTAGCCACACGCTGGGCAAGCTGGTTGATGGCGGTGGCCATAGCTTGCACCTGCTGCATTAATTCTTCCATCTAGGATAATTTTTCTGGCCCGTGATAATGTCAGGTCCCCTGGGACGCCCACCTTCCAATAAGTCTGCAACCCCCAATCTCCGCTGCTTTCTTCGCCTATAGCCAAGCCCCCGTTTGCCGGGACGCAGAACACGCCTCACCGGACACGGTTGCCCCCAGGACTTGTTAGCACAAAGGATGCAGACTTATGCAGGGGAAGGCAAACGAACCAGGAACGAGACTGGGTAGAGTCAATCGGGCAAAGGTCATACACAGGAGATAAATCCGAGGAAGCAAGGTACAGGAGGGTTGAGATAGAAGAATAGTCAGGACTAGCCAAAGGTCACACCGGGGAATCAGAGATACGCAGTACAGAGGAGCAGGCAGGAATCGTGGTAAAAAAACAGGCAAGGTCGGTCCAGGCAGCAATCAGGGATGGTCATACACGGCAAGATTCGTAAGGGAAACAGATCAAAATCACACCCAGCAGCACGCTATCACGGGCCAGGATCAACTGCAGAGGGAACACCTTTATAGGAATGATGGAGCAGGGAGAGGGACATGATTGGTGCAACCAGGAACCCTGAGGCTGATTGCCCCATTCAAACTTAATGACCTTGGGCTCATTGGCCCAGAACTAATTACCTCCGCACTGTGTATAGCGCCGCCGGAGAGCATAAATGGAGGAGACTCGCGCGCGTGCGTGCATGATGCTGCGCGCCGGGAGCGCGCCGAGATGGCAGTGGCGCGGCCGCTCCCGACGCCGCCGGAGAGGAAGCCGCCCGAGCAGCCGCTCCCGACGGAAACAGCCGAGCGGCTGCTCGCGGCGGAAATAGCCGAGCGGCGGCCGGGAACAGCAGACGCCGAGCCGCCGCCTGCCGGAGACGCCGCCCAGCCCGCGCGCCGGCCGACCGAGAGCAGCCGGCGTGGGACCGGAGGACAGGTGAGTGCGAGGTGGGCCCCGTGACAATTTACAAATAAAATACATCTACTATTCACATAATAAAGGGTTAAATTAAAAAAAAAGTATGTGAGGTCCCCCTTCACAGGGGGGGGGACACCATTTCTTGGGGGAATTTTAAGGGTTTTTGGGGAGGCAGGTAATGGGGGGTCTCGGGGTTAATGGCAAGTCACCCACTAGCCGCAGGTGACTTGCCAGACCCAGAGCCATGTGAACTGGTATAGGGGTCTCATAGATCCCTTACCAGTTCACAAAGGGTTAAATGTAAAAAAAAAACACACTGACATAGAGAAAAAAACATTTTATGTTTTTTTTAAAACTTACCTCCTATCCATCCCCGAGCACCGTGTCCCACTCTGATCACTTTGGCTTCTGCTCTCCTGCTGCTGCTGGAAGCCTTTTATACCTACTGGGTGAGGGGGACCCCATTTTTGGGGGAATTTTAAGGGTTAAAAACCCTTAAAAATCCAAAGAAAAAATGGCGTGAGGTACCCCCTACCCAGCTTAACCAGCCTGTGAGCAGCTACAAGCCGGCATAGCCTAGGGCCACGGCTCTTCTCCCCCCCCCCCGGGCTTTGGGCAGCCAGGTAATTTGGGGGGCTCAGGGGTTAATGGCAAGTCACCCACTAGCCGCAAGTGACTTGCCAGACCCCCAAACCTTGTGAACTGGTATAAGGGTCACATGGACCCCTTACCAGTTCACAAAGGGTTAAAAGTAAAAAACACACAGAGACACACTTTAAAAATAACTTTATTAAAAAAAAAATTTTTTTTTCTTTACTCACCTCCAATCTGCATCTCCTGTGTCCCGCGGCGATCTGATGTCAGTGACGGCTGAACAGAGGAGGGGGGAGGCAGACGATCAGAGGATCGCCTACCTCCCTATTCCTCTGCCCAGCCTTCACTGGCATCTGACAGCTGAACCGCCGGGTGCCCTGACGGCGGCCATCGGAGCTCCAGAGGGCTGTTATGCCCTCTCCAGAAGATGGAAGAGCAGGGGTGATGGGAGCCCCCCCCCCCCCGTGAAGAGGAGAGCCGGCGGGAGCTAACGGGCATGAAGGTAAGTAAATGTCATTTTTTTTTAAAGGGAATTCCGGCGGCTACTGAAACGGGGGGGGGGCACCTTATTTTGGGCACTCCCTTGTAGCTGGAGGAGCCCCAATGGGTGATCAGAGCCCCTCTGGCTGAAGAGGAGACCCGGCCGGATCGAACGAGGGGTCAGGTAAGTGACTTTTTTTTTTTTTTACTTTTTCTGCTATAAGGGGGGAAAGTCAGGCACGTAAAATTACGTGGCTCGCGGTTAACTGCAGGGGAGGCAGCCACGTAAATTTTACGTGGCTGGCGTTTAAAGGGTTAAGAGGTCAGGGTAGCTTACCCTAATCAGGATGCGGTATTGCAGGAGATGTGCTGTCTATCCACCATTATCAAGCTTGCTGTTGCAGAGACAGCATTGCTCAGCAGGACCAGTTTAGGTCATTTTGAACAACAGCAAAGATTAAGAGAATGGACAGGAAAGGAGGTGGGCACAGTGGGAAGCTGTGTGTGTGCTGTACAGAAAAAACTGCATCTGCCTGCGCTGGGTCATTGTAGCCCACCCTGTAAAGTCTGAAAACTTCAGTGAGGGATTTTTATATTTTAGCTATATATATATATATATATTTATTTATATATGTATCTGTCTGGTTTATCTGGCCCCTGTAAATGTGTTGGGGAACTTGGGTTACACAGTGCCTCAGTGTTTAATACAGTTTAAAAAAAAAATCTTTTTCACCTGTCAAGAATTTTCTTTTGGGGCAGATCTGTTTTAGCTGTGCAGGCCCTGTCTCTCTCTAAGTTGGGGTCCACGGTGTCTCTTTGTGAAATACAGTTTAAAAAAAATCTTTTTCACCTGCCAAGGAATTTTTTTTTGGGGGGGGGGCAGCTCTGTTTTTGCCTTGCAGGCCCTGTTTTTCTTTAAGTTAGGGTCCACGGTGCCTCTTTGTTAGATACAGTTTTAAAAAAAACAATATCTTTCACCTGCCAAGGAATATTTTTTGGGGTGAAGCTCTGTTTTAAGTGTGCACACACCGCTTCAGCTTTGGACACCAGGTGCCTATCCTCCTCCTCAACAGATGGGAGACAGTTGGCCGTAGCTTACCCTCCTCCTCCATTCTTTCATCACTGCAGGGTGCAACACTGCCAGTATTACACATGCTGAGCCTGGGTGAGAAGAGCCACACTGACAAGTAGTTGTTGCTGTGCATGCATGAGGAAATCTCCTGCTGGCTGCCTCCACATCAACTTAGATTGGGCAATGGGGTTACCCTTAAAAATCCAAGCTTTGGTGGCCCTCCCACCCTGCTGGCTACAAGCTCCATGGGCCGGGCTCTTCTGCCCCCCCCCCCAGGCTTTGGGGAGGCAGGTGATTTGCCAGCCCCCAGGCTTGTGAACTGGTATAGGGGTCTCATGGATCCTTTACCAGTTCACAAAGGGTTAGGTGTAAAAAAACACAGAGGCAAGGAGAAAATGTATTTTTTTTTTAATTCTTACCTCCCATCCATCCCCAGGCACTGTGTCCCACGCTGATCACTCTGGCTTCTGCTCTCCTGCTGCTGCTGGAAGCCTTTTAGAACTGCTTGGCGACAGAGCATAAGGGGTTAATTAAAAAAAAAATGACATAGGGTCCCCCCTCCTGGGGGGGGGTCTTTATTTTGGAATTTTAAGGGTTAAAAACCCTTAAAAATCCCCCAAAAATGACATGGCGACCCCCCCTACCCATCATAACCAGCCAGGGACCAACTATGGGGGCTTGTAGAACAGGACGCAGGGGCCAGCTTTACCTCTTTGTATCTGGCACTTGCACTTTAGGTTCATTGTTGTTTACATTATGGCACATGTTAAGGAGGATTCCTCCTGACTACTGTAGCACTTTAGTATTTTTGTCTGATATTTTTGTCATTCCCACATTTTGCTTGCCACTTAGCACTTGCATGTTACAGATTTTGTCTTTAGCTGTGTTTATATAATTACACTTTATAACAAATATATATCTTTTATTGATTTGAATATTGAATTTAAAAATATTTTTTTCTCTTACTTCCTGCTATCTATTCTCATTATACTGCCTTGACTTAATTAATGTGTATTAGAGCCGTTTTTCAGGGAACCCCACAGTTTGTCTTTTTATGTTTTTAGATTTGTCTTCTAATGCAATACTATGGTACACACGCCCCAGTATATAGTGCAAGTTGTGGTATAACAAGTTACACCCCAGTGGTTAGAGCAAATTGTGGGATCACATGGTACACACACCCCAGTGGTTAGAGCAAGTTGTGGGATAACATGTTACACCCCAGTGCTTAGAGCAAGTTGTGAGATCACACAGTACACACAACCCAGTTCTTAGAGCTAGTTGTGGTACAAGGGGACTCACTTACCCAGTGGTTAGAGCTAGTTGTGAGATAACATGGTGCACATGCCCCAGTGGTTAGAGCAAGTTGTGGGATAACAGGTTACACCCCAGTGCTTAGAGGAAGTTGTGGGATAACACAGTATTTATTCAGGTCAAGCATGCCATTGCCACACCTAAGCAATGACTGATTGCCTGCCATCTTACAGAGCGGGACAACCAAAAAAATCAGTGTTCTGGGGCGATATGAAATATCCATTTATATTTCTACATCCTGAAAAGAGAGTTTCAACAGGGCGCAGGGCCAAATGTAATTCACAAATTCAGTGGGTTTTGGTCCACTGTAAATCTTTACTTGATAAGCAAAATTAGTTCTGCAGCATGCAGAAAATATAAACTTTTGCTTCTCAAGACACCAATCATGGTATGTGTTAGGGCGAGTGCGACGCGCCCATCTTGCGGCACTCCCCTAACCTCCTCTGTTGCTCCCGCTGCCCAGGCGGGCGCTGCGGGTCCGTCTCGTGGCGTCTCTCCTTCCCCCTTCTCGTCCGCGGCTTCTGGCACGGCGGCTGGCAGCGCGCCTGCTGCGGCCGCTCGTCCTCCTCCTTGCTCTAACGATCCAGTGCGCGCACGTCCCCGTCCTTTAGGGGGCGCGCGCACCGGTTTCTTAAAATTTAAAGGGCCGGTACACCACTGATTGGTGTCCGGCCATTAAATCTTGCTTCCTCTTCCCCTATTTAAGGGGCACTTCCTTTGCATCTAGTGCCGGATCTTGGTCTCTCCATGGTTGCTGATTGTCAGTTGTTCCAGTATTCCGTGTACTGACCTTGCCTGTCCCCGACTCTGAACCTTTGCTGCCCGTCCCAACCTTTGGCTATTTACCTTCGATCTCAAGAGTGTGCCGCCTGCCCCGACCTCTGCTTGAACCTTGACATCGCCTTTGCCTGCCTCCTTTGTACCACGCATTACCTCGGCTGACTGTGTGGCTGAGCCGTTGTTGGGGGGTAGCGACCTGGGGGTCACTCGCCACTACAAGACCAACCTGCCTTGCGGCGAGCTCTGGTGAATACCGGTGGCCTCTTAGACTCGCTACCAGCAACACATTAACAGCGGATCCACACCTGTTCCGGTCACATTGATTTATCTGACATGTTTCTAAATCTATGCCATGACCTGAATGGATGAGAACCTTCACAGACCACTATAAATGGGGATAGTAAAATTTCCCAGCTCCTGGTTGAAGACATCATATCTGTGGTCTCTGTGGTATGGTTTAAATCAATGGTGATTGAAAAATTGGAACTGGATCAGGCTAACAGAGCCTTTGAGATGGCCACAGGGACATTATCATCAAATCCCCTTTTTAGCAAACTTTGAGAAGATCCTTGAAAAACTATTCATACATGTGAGGGAACAGTCAAATAATTTCTCAGGTATGCACTCTGATTCTCTGGGTGTAATAATCATCTAATTAATTCCACAGGTGGCCTGCGCATTCAGGTTGGTAAACACAGGTCTGACAGTGCCCCCACAGGTCACATCCTCACTCTTACCATTTTCTCTGATAACCTGACCGACCACCAGCTTGACTAGCAGAAAGCCTTTTGCCAGGAAGCCGTGGTGACTAGGGAATTTCAAAGAAATCCCGCAAACATACTGCCTCTAGTACTGTACACAAATTTATGAAAATCACATCCCTATTACACAAAAATGTATCAAAATGTTGTAATCTGGAGATCATAACATATGTGTACGTCAATCACCTCTCAGCCTCAGACATGCAGGGGATAGGATCCAGAGAGCTCAGGTTAGGAACCATGTAAAACAGTGGTAATAGGTCTTTTAGCTTGTGTAGTGCCCCACTGGGTCCATTGACATTGTGGTTGTCTCTTTAGGACCTTTCATCAAAATGTTATGACACTTGTTTTTTGGAGTTTTAGCTAGGAAATGGCATGAGGAGGGTAACAGAACCATTCCTGGCAGGAGTGTTCCAACGTCTAAAGAGCCCTTGACCCTTTATCTTTCTTTTTTGGGTTCTTGTGTGATGTATGGAGGGGGGACCAGGATCCAGCAGACTCTTAGCACCCTCTATGGCTGTCTGCATCACTGTGAATTTGTCTGCAATAAGATAAATGACATACATTTTCACTGATAAATCTGATTGTAACTAGAGATGAGCGAATCGATTCGGACGAACCCGAATTCGTTCCGAATTTCATGAAATATTCGATTCTGAACGAATCCGAATTTCCCCGCGATTCGATCGATCAAATTTTTCCTTTAAACTCTATTTACTGCAATTACAGGCATTGTAAAATGGTGGAGGCACATGTCTGGACATATCCTGCTCCTGCTGCTGCCAACTCCAGTGTGTCTTTAGGCCAATTTTTGGGCTCCTACTGCTGCTGCTGCCAACTCCAGTGTGTCTTTAGGCCAATTTTTGGGCTCCTGCTGCCAACTCAAGTGTCTCTTTCAAGCAATATTTGGGCTCCTGCTGCTGCCAACTCCAGTGTGTCTTTTGGCCAATTTTTGGGCTCCTGCTGCCAACTCCAGTGTCTCTTTCAAGCAATGTTTGGGCTCCTGCTGCTGCTGCTGGCAACTCCAGTGTGTCTTTAGGCCAATTTTTGGGCTTCTGCTGCCAACTCCAGTGTCTCTTTCAAGCAATGTTTGGGCTCCTGCTGCTGCTGCCAACTCCAGGGGGTGTCTTTAGGCCAATTTTTGGCCTCCTGCTTCCAACTACAGTGTGTCTTTAGGCCAATTTTTGGCCTCCTGCTGCCAACTCCAGGGTGTCATTCAGTCAATTTTTGGCCTCCTGCTGCCAACTCCAGTGTGTCTTTAGGCCAATTTTTGGGCTGCTACTGCCAACTCCAGGGTGTCATTCAGTCAATGTTTGGGCTCCTGCTGCTGCTGCCAACTTCAGGGTGTCTCTTTCAAGCAATGTTTGGGCTCCTGCTGCTGCCCACTCCAGTGTGCCTTTAGGCCAATTTTTGGGCTCCCGCTGCCAACTCCAGTGTCTCTTTCAAGCAATGTTTGGGCTCCTGCTGCTGCTGCCAACTCCATTGTGTGTCTTTAGGCCAATTTTTGGGCTCCTGCTGCCAACTCCAGTGTCTCTTTCAAGCAATGTTTGGGCTCCTGCTGCTGCTGGCAACTCCAGTGTGTCTTTAGGCCAATTTATGGGCTTCTGCTGCCAACTCCAGTGTCTCTTTCAAGCAATGTTTGGGCTCCTGCTGCTGCTGCCAACTCCAGGGGGTGTCTTTAGGCCAATTTTTGGCCTCCTGCTTCCAACTCCAGTGTGTCTTTAGGCCAGTTTTTGGCCTCCTGCTGCCAACTCCAGGGTGTCTTTCAGTCAACTTTTGGGCTGCTGCTGCCAACTCCAGGATGTCATTCAGTCAATGTTTGGGCTCCTGCTGCTGCCAACTCCAGTGTGTCTTTAGGCCAATTTTTGGGCTGCTGCTGCTGTCAACTCCAGGGTGTGTCTTTAGGCCAATTTTTGGGCTCCTGCTGGCAACTCCAGAGTCTCTTTCAGCCAATGTTTGGGCTCCTGCTGATGCCAACTCCAGTGTGTCTTTAGGCCAATTTTTGGGCTCCTACTGCCAACTCCAGTGTCTCTTTCATGCAATGTTTGGGCTCCTGCTGCCAACTCCAGTGTCTCTTTCAAGCAATGTTTGGGCTCCTGCTGCTGCTGCCAACTCCAGTGTGTGTCTTTAGGCCAATTTTTGGCCTCCTGCTGTCAACTCCAGTGTGTCTTTAGGCCAATTTTTGGCCTCCTGCTGCCAACTCCAGGGTGTCATTCAGTCAATGTTTGGGCTCCTCCTGCTGCTGACAACTCCAGGGTGTCTCTTTCAAGCAATGTTTGGGCTCCTGCTGCTGCTGCTAACTCCAGTGTGTCTTTAGACCAATATTTGGGCTCCTGCTGCCAACTCCAGTGTCTCTTTCAAGCAATGTTTGGGCTCCTGCTGCTGCTGCCAACTCCAGTGTATGCCTTTAGGCCAATTTTTGGCCTCCTGCTGCCAACTCCAGTGTGTCTTTAGGCCAATTTTTGGGCTGATACTGCCAACTCCAGGGTGTCATTCAGTCAATGTTTGGGCTCCTGCTGCTGCTGCCAACTTCAGGGTGTCTCTTTCAAGCAATGTTTGGGCTCCTGCTGATTCCCACTCCAGTGTGCCTTTAGGCCAATTTTTGGGCTCCTGCTGCCAACTCCAGTGTCTCTTTCAGCCAATGTTTGGGCTCATGCTGCCGCTGCCAACTCCAGTGTGTCTTTAGGCCAATATTTGGGCTCCTGCTGCCAAGTCCAATGTCTCTTTCAAGCAATGTTTGGGCTCCTGTTGCTGCTGCTGCCAACTCCAGGGTGTGTCTTTCAGGCAATATATGGGCTCCTAATGCTGCTGCCAACTCCAATGTGTTTTTCAGGCAATATATGAGCTCCCTATGCTGCCAACTCCTGGATGTGTCTTTCAGGCAATACATGGGCTCCTAATGCTGCTGCCAACTCCTGGGTGTGTTTTTCAGGCAATATATGAGCTCCCTATGCTGCTGCCAAGTCCAGAGTGTGTTTTTTAGGCCATATTTGGGCTCCCTATGCTGCTGCCAAATTCAGGGTGTGTTTTTTAGGCGATATATGGGCTCCCTATGCTGCTGCCAACTCCACTGTGTGTCTTTCAGGCAATATATGGGCTCATCATGCTGATGCCACCTCAAGGCTCTGTAATTGTGCTGATCTGCGTCAGCGAATCTAATAGCGACGCCTCTGATCTGCATGTCATACCTGGGTGTGTTTTTCAAGCAATATATGAGCTCCCTATGCTGCTGCCAAGTCCAGAGTGTGTTTTTTAGGCAATATTTGGGCTCCCTATGCTGCTGCCAAATTCAGGGTGTGTTTTTTAGGCAATATATGGGCTCCCTATGCTGCTGCCAACTCCACTGTGTGTTTTTCAGGCAATATATGGGCTCATCATGCTGATGCCACCTCAAGGCTCTGTAATTGTGCCGCTCTGCATCAGCGAATCTAATAGCGACGCCTCTGATCTGCATGTCATACTTCTTCACAATAGTATTTTACTAACCCAGCATGCATCCTATGCATGTTACAGCCAAGCAAAACGTTCTGCAACCCTATGGAGGCTCTTGGACGCCCAAAAATAGCCGTTTTTAATAGCGATTCGTCGCAAATAAATTCAGACCGAAACAATTTCTCCCGGGAAATTCGGCGAATCAGCCGAATCGAATTTTTCTAAAGTTCGCTCATCTCTAATTGTAACTTACTCACTTGTATTTGTGCTTTGACCGGTATTGCATCTATTCATTGTATGTATATAGTTTGTCTAGTGTGCTCCTAAAGCAATAAATATATAACTAAATCTTGGGCTGCTCGGTTATCTTGATACTGAACCTATTGATCCCAAGTACACACTAAAGGACTGGCTTCTGGTCCGATATAGTCCAATATAATCCCATTAACAGATTGGGTGTATATCAAACAGAGCTGGTGGCACCCACTGGTGTTAGTGAAAGGGCCCCCCAGCCTTTCAGGGTCTGTATCAAGGGACCATGCCACCCAATGACATCAGGCGGATTCATGACATATGGATTTCTCACAACAGCCTTTGAGCTTTTCTACATTTTTAAACATTACAGCCACAAACTGGCTGTATGTGTATTTTTGAACTGCAGAAGTCACCTAACAGTTTTTTTTCTAATTATGAAAGGCATGTATCATTTTCATTACCCTTTACAAACACTTGCTACTCGGTGTTGCTCTGTCATAGAAAATCTTAATAAAACACTAACTTTTGTGGCTGTAATGTTCAAAAATGTAGAAAAGTGCAAGGGGTATGAAAACCTTTTCATGGCAATGGAATTGTCTATTGGAAAGTGTGAAACTGGCTGAGAGGACCCACTCTAATTCAGAATTTTGGCATAATCCTTGCAGTACTCAATGCAGTTGTTGATAGCTATAGACTAGTTATACTTTCCACTTCTTCAACTGATTTCTCAGGAACATGATACAGGATTTTGTGTGTGTGTGTGTGGGTTAAATCATTTTTTTTGTTTATTATGCATATGTATGTTTAATATGCACCATGTATAATGGGGTTTTCCGAATTAAAATACACATTTGATGTACCCTATTAACTTTTCTAAGATTATTTGTTTCTGAAATACTGTACACTGCTACTCTGATGTAACACAGTCCAATATAAGGTGGATTCTGCTATAACACAGTCCAGGCTTGGACCCCAACATTTAGAAATACAATGCATTTATCCTCTCTCTATGATACCTGTGTTCAATATAATGCAATTTCAGATATAACATGGTCCCCTTTATTGGCACCAAACGACGTGTGTGTGTGTGCACCTTATGGGTGAATGTAAAAAACGAAACAAAAATACTCACTTATCCGGCACTCCCGTGCTGCTGGCAGGGCTGCTACAGCCACGGGAGGCCAGGGTAACTGATCCCTGCCTGTTGTCCCCGCTGCTTCCTCTCCATGCAGCAGGTGGGAGTGGCCTGGCGTCCGCTCAGTTTAGGCCATGCTCACCCCTGCATGGCGCTGGGTGTTTGCTAAGTGCTCGCTGTGGGGAAGAAGTAGCGGAGGTTGGGGGGGTGGGGATAGCGGGCAGGGATCAGTTACCCTGCCCACCCATCCCCCGCTCCTCCATCTTCTGGTCTCCCATTGCTGTGGCAAGCCAGCCAGCTGTGCAGGAATGTTGGATATGTTAGTTGACTTTTTTTGTTTTTTTTTCTTCTTTTGCCTATGGGGAAAGGGAGGGGGAATGCCACTCTGCCTATGGGAAATGGAAGGGGGGAATGCCATACTGCATATGGGGAATGGGAGGGGGAAATATCAATTGGGGATGCTCCGGGGGAAAGACAGCGGCCGGCCCTGGAATCTTTTAGATCCTAGGCTGGCCTTCAGGGGTTATGTTCTTCTTTAAAAGTCGTCAGGATGTTCCAATACTTGGCGATCTATGCTCTAGTCAGTAGCACCCGTGCCGGGTGTGGTTAAATCTAGTGTTATCCAGGCCTGATTTTCTTTATGAATTTAAACATAAAGCATGAACCTATTATGAAAGTCGGACCCAATAGTAATAAAAGCATGTAATTATTCTATGGCCTTTTTCCCATAGACGGTCCAAGACTGATTTAAATCTTCCACAGATCAAATAAATAGGATTTTCAATGGCATCAATAATAATAATAATATGTCTGCAGGAAAAACTTACAGAATTTTGCTCCAGTGCAAGGAGTCAAATCAGCGATAAATAATAATAAATAATGCAGTTATAAAATTCTTCAAAAAAATGGTGCATATCAAGTGCAATTAGCAGTATCCATATATAATCCCATCCCCTGGCAGCAGTCAAGTAGGGGACGATCCAATAGATTTCTCCATAGTATACAGCATAGGGACCAGAACATTTTGTAGATTAGCTTTAACGAGACTGACTGGCGCCACTACAAACTCAATATGTCTAGTTAAATACCAAGAAGAGTAACTTACTCATGGCATGGCTAAAGCCACCCTAGAACACTTGATCAATGTGCAAGCAAAAGCAGCTGAACTACACCCGGAAGGGGATAAATCTGGCTTAGAACTTTAACCCTTTAAATGCCAGCCACGTAAAATTTACGTGGTTGCCTCTCCGTCACTTAAGTGCCAGCCACGTAAAATTTACGTGCCTGGCATTTACCCCTGCTAGTGGGCAAAAAAAAAAAAAAAATTACTCACCTGACCCCTCGTTGGATCCGGCCGGGTCTCCTCTTTAATTTGGTGCCATCCAATCCCCCGTGGGGGGTCGGATGGCTCCAGGAGAGCCCCCGGAATAGGCCGCCCCCCCCCCCGCTTCTGCAGCAGCAGCTGCTAACTGTAAAAAAAAAAATAAATAAAAATGACATTCACTTACCTGTGTGTGCGCTGGCTCCCGCTGTCCCTCCTCTTCACCTGGGGGGCCTCCGATCCCCCCCCAGGACTTACCGATCTTCAGGAGAGAGCCCGGAAGGCTCTCTCCTCTCTCCTCTTCGATGGCGGCCGCCATCTTGCCGCTTGGGGGCGGGGCTATGACGTCATCCCGGTCCGTCGCAGCGTCATGCCCCGCCCCTTTTGGGGGCGGGGCTATGACGTCATCCCAGCCCCGATCACCGGCTTCAGCGTTCTCAGCTGTCAGATGCCGGTGATTTTTAACCCTTAAAATTCCAAAAAAAAATGGGGTCTCCCCCCCTAGGAGGGGGAACCCTATGTCATTTTTTTTTTAATTAACCCTTTTGTTTTCTGTCATCCAGCAGCTATAAAAGGCTGAAAGAGTGCTCCACTATGGATGGGAGGTAAGTATTAAAAAAAAATAATAATAAAATATTTTTTCTCTTTGTGTGTCTGTGTTTTATTTTTACATTTAACCCCTTGTGAACTGGTAAGGGGTCCATGACCCCTATACCAGTTCACAAGGCTGGGGGAGGTGGCAAGTCACCTGCGCTAGCCGGTGACTTGCCATTAACCCCGGCACCCCCATTACCTGCCTCCCCAAAGCCCAGGGGGGGGCAGAAGAGCCCGGGCCCACTGGCTATGCGGGCTTGTAGCCTGCAGGGCCAGGGGCCACAAAAGCTGGCCCCTGCGCCCCGTTCCTACAAGCCCTACATAGCTGGTCCCGGGCTGGTTACTTTGGGTAAGGGGGGGCCCATGTCATTTTTTTTTATTTTTAAGGATTTTTAACCCTTAAAAATCCCCCCCAAAAATGGGCCCCCCCTCCCGGGAGGGGGGACCCTATGTCATTTTTTTTTCTCGATTTAACCCTTTGTAGTGTGGATGGTAGTTGTATTTTATTTGTAAATGTTAAAAATTACTTGTTTCAGTTAGGGGGGTCTCCTGGGCAGGAACAGGGGGCTACCGATAAATATGTGGTACTGTTCTAATCGGTAGAAATGGGGCTTTCACATGCAATATGGTTTTCTTTAATAAAATAAATTTTTTATGTAAAATAAAGGAGGCAATTTTCTAAAAAAAAAATTTATTTATTTATTTTTTTTTACTTAATAATAAATAAAATTAATAATAAATAAAATTTACAAACAAGACATTTCATGTTAAAGCCTAAACTCTGCTGCAAAAAATATATATATAATTTTCCTGAAAATTCCTGCAAAAATGACTCAAAACATGGCGCAAAACATGGCGCAAAATGGGGAAAAATGACCTGTCAACAGAGGGTGACAAAATCTCAAGTAGGCTGGCAATTAAAAGGGTTAATAGTACCTCTGCATGTTGGGTATTGTTCTGTTCGGGGGACCTTGCGCTTTCAGACTTAGCTTGTTTTTTCTGGTTTGCATATTTATATTTTAGTAAAAGGTGTTTTTTATTCTGCTTTTTTATACATTTTTTAGGGAAACTCTGCGCAACCAAAGAGTTCTTTGAGGGATTAATTCCAGAAAGATGAGCCCACTACAACAAGCTGGGTACGCTTAGAAAGCTTAACATGTGTACTTTCAGGGAATATATGGTTTATGGGGGATATTCCAAATGTAAAGGGTTGTTTTGGTTGAAAAATCGCAAGGTGCGCACTTTGTCTGCAGAGCTGAAATTTTCAAGAAAAATTACCGTTACGCACATGCTTTACTTGTGTTTGGCAACTCTTCCCTTGACAGAACCCATGCATGTTGGGTATCGTTCTGTTCGGGGGATGTTGCTTTTTCAGATCATACTTGTTTTTTCTTGTTTGTATATAGTTTTTTTAGGAAAATGTGGCTTTGATTCTGCTTTTTTATCCTTTTTTTAGGGAAACTCTTTGCAACCAAAGAATACATTGAGGGATTACTTCTAGAAAACTGTGGCCACATCAACAAGCCTGGTACAAATAGAAAGCCTGAGGTGTGTACTTCCAGAGAATATATAGTTTGTTGGGGGTATTTCAAATGTAAAGGGTTGTTTTTCTGGAAAAACTGCAAGGTGCGCATAGCGCATATCACAGTTGTATTTTTTCAGAAAATCCCCTAAAGCTCTGTTTCAGTTTGGGGGAGTCTCCTGGGCAGGAAATTGTGTCTACCTATACATATGTGGTACCGCTGTAACTGTGAGAAATTGGGGTTTCACACGCAATAAGATTTTATTGACAAACTTACATTTTTTATTACAAAAAAACACTACAAATTGTAAAAAATTGATTTTTTTAAAATTTTTTGCACATATTTCGCCCAAAAATATTGAGAATACACCTAAAAAATGATAAACAAGACATTTCATGTTAAAGCTCAGACTCTGCTGAAAAAAACAATATATCATTTTCCTGGGAAATCCCTGGAAATCCCTTAAAAAATCACATTTGAACATGGGGAGTGCAAAATAGTGCAAAATGGTCTGGCAACAGAGTGTGACAAAAACTCCAGGTAGGCTGGCACTTAAAGGGTTAAATTCTGTGCTACAAAGGACTATAATCATGCATGACTAGTACAGTTGTCCAGCAGTTTAAGAAAGGCCAGAAGAGAATTTGCACATGCGCACATAAGCGAAAAACCTGTGCGCACACCACCGTCGCACTACCCCCAGAATAGCTAGCAAGAAATTCCAAACTCCACGCTGGAAAAGGCCAAAATCCTGCGAGACTGCTATCTCGCTCTTTTAAAAATTCAGGTGGAGGGGACATCTAACATTGGAATTTAAAATTCCATATTAGTGGAAAAGTATATTCACATAGGGCTTAATTCATCAAGCCATAGCGCCAGGTAACGACTGGCATCGACAGATAACGACAGGTAGCGAACTGTGACCTGGCGACTCTAACAGCGACACGTACTACTCATCATCACACAGGGCTCACCGTATACCGCCGGCGCTCTGGCTTCCAGAGAGCCTGGTATTACCTGTCGCTACTTGTTGCTCTCCCATACATTTCAATGGACGATCTTTTATTCTCACAATTATTTGATAATTTTTTTAATTATCAAATAATTGTGTCACCTCTCCTGGCATATTTAAAGTAATTTTTGAAAAGTTTTTTGATTTATAATATTTTTATGCAGGATTGTCCTTACATGTCTGGTATTAAAGTGTTCACGTTACAATGTTACAACAATGTAATTCCATATGTTTTCCCTTTGTTACTAGTGGATACATGTTCAAAAACAGACTTTAATCTCACAGCCTCTGGCGCTCTGGGCTACAACGACCCGATTTTGAGTGCTGGCGCTGTGTGAGGCCATTTTTTGATGAATATGGTGTGAGTCGGTCGCACTGAGCTGGCGCTACCGTTCACTCCCATTCAGCGCTGTACTGGTGTTATAGCAACTCACACAATATATTCATCAATGCCGGCCAGCGACTGAGAAGCTCTGAAACAGCGAACCATGGGCGAGCACAGTGACTACTAGCGGTCGCTCTCAATTCTTCGCTACAGACACTCATCTGTCGGTACCTGGCGCTAGTAATGAATCAGCCTGATACTATCTCGCTTTTTATCCTAATAGTGTGATAACCAAAGTATCCAACTAGGTTACACTGCCAGCCTTTCTAGATGTCAGACTGAGGCCCTTATTTAAGAAGGAATAGCGTCGGGTAGCGCCTTGTTAATGAGAGGTAGCGACAGGTAGCGACTGGTGAACGCCGGACACGGCACGCAATTACACATTTATCAAGCAGAATCTGTTTAGCGACTGGGATAACGCCATGTAGCGTCTGATTCATCATTTTCACAGCCTCAGCGAACAGCGCCGGCGTTCAGCCTTGCACAGCGGCAGGTATGACCTCTCGCTACCTGACGCTCTCCCATACATTTAAATGGACGATCCTTTTCTTCTGTTTAAACTGGGTTTTTGTTTATTTTTATTTTCTCCAAAAAATCACAAATATTCTGTGACCTCTTCTGGCATTGAAAAAGCATTTTTTCACAATTTTTTCTTTTTTTATATATTTCCTCAGAAATGACATTACAGGTCTGCCATTAAAGTGTTCATGTTACAATGTTGCTACAATGTAATTCCATATGTTTTCGCTTTGTTACTAGTGGATAGATGCTGAACAACAGACTTTAATCACACAGCCTCCTGCGCTCTGGGCTTCAAACAAGCATTTTTTAGCGCCAGAGATTTGTGAGGCTGTTTTTTTGCTGAATATGGTGTGAGTCGGTCGCTATGAGCAGTCGCTAACATGCGCTCCCATACAGCGCTGTACTGGTCAAATAGCGACTCCTCACAATGTATTCAACATTACTGAGCAGCGACTGAGTCGCTATGAAGTGGCGACCCACAGCCGAGCACAGTGACTACTAGCGGGCGCTCTGAAAATGCCTGCTACAGACGCTCGTCTGTCGCTACCTGCCCGTCTATATATAACAAACAAGTTATTAAAGTTTATTATCCCTGCAAATTCAAATTAAAAATTAGGATTCATATATCCCTCGAACCTCTGCCTTCACAGTCTATACCAAATGTGAAAAGAATATATATAAAATACTTTCAAAAATCACCTAATCAAAAAATTTAAAAATACTAATTAATATTAGAAATATAAACACAGGCGAGGAAGTATCTATAAAAGCCTTCAGAACATATTCAATGTTAAGACCACATCTATGCCCATCACCCATCCACATCCAGATTTCTCTCACCAGATTAGACCCACGCCAATGTTCTTCAATACGTTCTATGAAGCTCAGACCAGATGGATCACAATTATGTGACATTTTGAAATGTGCTGCAAGTCTGTGAGCCTCATAGCAGCTTTTAATATTATAAGTCAGATGTATCCCCTTCTGGGTGTAGTGTGGTGTGGGCATTGGCGGACTGGGGCCAAAAATCAGCCTGACATTTTACCAGCACCTCGCCTGCCATTGACTAGCCAGTGGCATCTCTGCTGCTTCCAAATACCTATTGATTGACAATAGAATATCCATCTTTACCCTAAACACTTTATACATAACTATGCGGTCCTTAATGTGACAACATTTCAACATATTAATTCACCAAATACTGTGTTGTAAATATTAAAAAGTTTCAGTTTTATTGATCCATTTCATTAAAAATCCATGATTGTTTGCTTCGAAATGCATCAAAATGAATTCACTAAATGAACATGTTTCACTTATCCTTAATCTTGATCACCATAAAGTGAATCTACATATACACATAACAAATGTAATTTTAAAATGTATCCAAATTTCATTCTACCATTATCTTAGTTGAACATATATCTACCAACAGTTTAGGTGAACATAATTTCAAGTAATAGTTAAAATAGTGGCAATAGTACAGCTTTTCCCCATGGGATGGCCTCTGATTGTGCACCAAGTAACTACACTTGTCAGCAGGCCTAGGGATAGGCTAATAACGCTCACCGCCACGAGAACGCCGGCTCCCCTCCGCAATCACACATTTATCAAGCCGATCCTGCTTAGCGACTGCCAGATAGCGAATCATTCATCATTATTCCAGCCTCACCCCACAGCGCCAACGAGCGACCTTGAACAGCGACAGGTATGACCTCTCGCTACCTGGCGCTCTCCAATGCATTTCAATGGAGCAATCTTTAAATATTCATAATTAATTGCTATTAATGTTTTTTTTTTTTTTTTTTTAAATGGCAAAAATTCTGTGACCACTTCTGCAATGTTAGATATTTTTTTTAAGGTCAAAAAATAAATAATTTGTGCAGAATTGATATTACAGGTCTGATATTAATGTATTCATATTACAAAATGTTTGTAAAAACATGTTTTTTTTTTTTTTTTTTTCCAAAAACATGGTTGTTTGGGGGTTAAAAAACTACTTTTAACCCATCTCCGCCAGCGCTCTGGGGTTTAAACAAGCATTTCACAGCGCGAGAATTTTTTGAGTGTGATTTGTTAATGAATATGCTGGGAGCCGTTCGCTATGGCCATTCGCTGTCATGCGCTCCCATGCAGCGCGGAACCTGTCAAGCAGCGACTCCTAACCCCGTATTCAACATTACCGCACACCGACTGAGTCGCTGTCAACAGCCAAACAACGGCCAAGCACAGCGACTACTAGCGTGCGCTGTGAAAATAACGCTACTGCCGCTCATCTGTCGCTACCTGGCGCTATTAATGAATCGGCCTATTGAATAATCTTGAGGTTCACCTATATCTAAGATCACTGGTGGTGAGGAGTGGGGCAGGTGAGGAGGGGGGCTCTGTCTATGTGAGCCTGCTTTGTTTATAATTTGTGTCATATCATTCTTCTCTGTTGGCATATTGTTCACCTGGTGAGTCCTCACCTTATGTGTAGTTAGGTAGAGTGTTTAATAGTGTTCAATTGTGGTTCTCACGTTATTGGTTCGGTTATAGATATATTAGGATTTCATTTATTATTATCATTATTTAAAGTGAAGCACTTTGCACTATTTTCATGAATTTTGTATGTTTGTGTACACCTGTAGTAGTGGGCATCAGTATAGTTTAGATATATTCATTATTTATTTTTTTGCCATTAGATAGGAATTCATAGCAGCGTTGTCATTGGGTCATATTGTCCCTCCCCCCCCCCTCTCTTTTTTGTGCCCCCTCCTCGATGTTAGTGTGTCTTACATGTTTTTTAATATGTTTTTAAAATTGTCAAATGGTAGTGTGTATACAATGTAGGTAGTTATATGTAATAATAAATTTGATATTTTTTGTATTGCTATTATTGTCTACTGGTGCTTCTGTGTCGGGGTTGGGTGGATGTGTGGGATCCCCCGTCTTTAGGTGTATATAGTTATTAGTTTGGCATATCCCTTACCTTAATTAAACCCACAGCCAGTGTTCCATCACTACATGCCCTCCACCGTCTGTCTTGTCATAGCTTTTCTCCATCCAATTCAAGCTGATGGGGCCAGCAGCCACCTATCAGGTCTTATTGTATCAGCGGGGGGAGTGGTCAGCCATAGGAGACACACCTGTCTGCAATGCACTATTGGGGAAAGTGGCCATTAACATCGCTGTTAACCCCTTTGTCACCATCCTAGAGCGCTCTGTAGCGAGCTCCTTGTCTCACAGTCAGACCTGCCTGACCATACACATGCAGGGAATTAGGGACAAATGGTGTATTCCGCGTGCAGGAACAGTCTGCTCACCAGCACCAGTTGTCACATCAATGCAGCCATATCACGCTGGCCATGTAATTATCGGCCAAGACCAATCACCCCTCCCCCATACAAACACAGCGACCTGACCAAGGAATTCCTCGTAACCACAGCCAAAGGTAATGAGTGATGGCACTGTGTTGTCATCCTAACCCTTGATTGATCACACTTCTATCAGTTGATACTTTAATGGCATAGCACAATTGATGGGCATCCCTCAATGGAACATTCCAATATTCACAATTAACAAATGACAATCATTTACAGTTTTACATGCCACTTGCATTCCAGTTTTACTAAATACAAGAACCATTAAAAAATATATTTTGACTATAATTTCACTATTTTTGTTATTACATTACAAAAAGGGCAAACAACTAATGGACTCATTTAGTCCATAGTTTTCCATATAATATGTGCTTTATATTTGCTTATCCATCTGGTTTCTTTTAGAGTGTTACCTTTTCAGACCTCCATCATTAGAATGTATTTTGTCCAAACCATAAAATCAGACACTATCCAGCTTCCCCCCATGATAGAATGCAAAATATCGGCATATTGGGGTCCCCAGTCAACCAGTGTGCTCTAAAACTGAAGCTATATAATTGGGGTGAGAACATGGGCTGAGGTTGCTTCGGTGAGGGGATAGAGTGGTGAAGGGGATGGGGGGCTCGGATTGGATGGGAGTAAAGTCAGTTAGTAAAGAATTTGCCCGGGTCTTCCTATGGTCAGTCCGCCCCTGGGAATGGGTATGCATGCAAGTGTTCTTTTTGCGTGTGTGCTTGCATGCACACTTTGTTGTTTTGCACATGGATCAAGCGTGGCACTAACCATGCACCATATAGAGTAGGTTTCTCTTCCTGTTATTTAATATTTTGGGTTATGTAGTGGTGCCAGTCAGTCTTGTTAATCTATGAAATGGATCCATGCTGTGCTGGTCACCGTATGCTGTATACTATAGAAACATCTATGGGATCTCTTCCACCCTGAAGGCTGCAGGGGACAGTGGGATTAAATATGGATGCTGCAAATATGCACAGTTTTATGATCTTGTAGGTGCATTTATTTATTAAATGTAAGTCACATTTTTACCAGATTACGCTATATGTCTATTTCATCCTTGATTTGACTCCTTGCACAGGAGCAAAATTCTGTGAGCAGACATATACTGTTGATGGCATCGAGGATCCCATTTATGGTTATGAAAGTGCAATAAAGGCATTACATGCTTGTATTACTAATGGCAAGAGTAGCTTGACTATGGTGTTGGTGGTGGTTTTAAAGGCAGAAGGATTGCCAAGATATGAGTCAGTCTAATGGTTGTGAAATATTTTGGACTTTTATAATAGCTCCACGCTTTGTTTTTTTTTTATTGCATATTTGGAATTTTTACTACAAGTTATTTTGCATGTTTAAGAGCTGTTTTATACAAAAATGTGTTAATATTCGTATGTCTAGTCCAGTATTCTTTGTGTCTTTGTATATTCATCTTTATGAATCTCCACATTTTGATGTAAAATCTGAGTTCTCTGTGGGGTCACAATAGCTCCAGTCCCACTAAATACCTACTTGAATGCCACACTGCTGGCTGGACATGACAGCATGGAATTAGCTAAGGCCCTTATTTATCAAGGGCTAGCGCCAGGTAGTGTCTGACGAGCGCCAGGTACCGCCAGCTAACGGCAGCTACCGACTCAAGTACGCCCGGCGGCGGTCACAATGACGCATTTATCACGCTAAATGAGGCTAGCGCCGGCGAGAGCGACAGCTAGCGCGGGATTCATCATGTAGCCGACTGCAACGAACAGCGCCGCTGCTAATCCCATCACAGCGACAGGTATGACCTGTCGCTCCCTGGCGATGTCCAATGCATTTCAATGGAGCAATCTTTAATTAATCATAATTAATTCCTATTAATGTTTTTTTTTTTTTTTTTTATAATGTCAAAAATTCTGTGACCACTTCTGCAATGTTAGGATTTTTTTTTTAAAATTTGTGCAGAATTGATATTACAGGTCTGATATTAATGTATTCATATTTCAAAATGTTTATAAAATCTTGTATAATTTTACAATCAAAAAATATGGTTGTTTGGGGGTTAAAAACTATTTTACACCCATTGCCGCCAGCGCTCTGGGGTTTAAACAAGGAATTCACAGCGCGAATAAATTCGGAGCGTGTTTTGTTAATGAATCTGCAGCAAGCCGTTCGCTCTGGCCATTCGTTGTCAGGCGCACCCATACAACGCTGAACCTGTGAAACAGCGACCCCCCAGCCCGTATTCAACATTACCGCACACCGACTGAGTCGCTGTCAACAAGCAAACCCCGGCCAAGCACAGCGAATACTAGCTGGCGCTGAGAAAATCACGCTACTGGCGCTCATCTGTCGCTACCTGGCGCTATTAATGAATCGGCCTCTAAGTTTTTAGCAGGATGTTAATTTCCCCTGAACAGAACTCCACAGGGAGGACATGGACATGTGTGGAAATTTGATGTTGTTTTGGGTCAATGGAATGCAGAAATATAGAAAAGTCTATAGGGGTCACAAATATATATAAATATATATATATATATATATATATATATACACACCTACAGAGAGAGGGAGAAAAAGAGTGAGCTGAAAGAGTGAAAACAGTACAGTCAAACGCATTCAAATCTTTTAGAATTAGAGGGCCCCAAATTCAAACACCATTTGCGGGGGGGGGGGGGGGGGGCAGTTTTGGTGTTTTTTTCTGGCTTTAGCATTCAACATGGGAAGAGCACCTAATGTCTGAGGAACATAAAAAAATATAGTATAGTGGGTGGAGGGGCCCATTTTGTGATGGAGGGCAAGATGAAAAGATGATAATCACTGCAATCCTGCTACCAAGAACCATTTCTTGGGCTCAAGGGCAACCTATGTTGACAGTACAAATTGTTCTCAATATCAACATATTTTTAACACATTTTGCTACACCCAAACCATGGGTTATCTCCTTAATTTAACTGTATCATGGGATGCATACAATTTCTTCATCACATACATTAAATGAAAAAATGGCTTGGTTTGACTCCAGGTTGTACTTTCTTACTGAAATATTTTTTTCCTTCTTCTCTACCCCTAATCTTTCTGGGTGAAAAGAGAAAAATCAGAGTGATTTTACTTTTTCTAAGTCAAGAGTAGTCAAGCAAACCTGATAATATTACATTATAAATGGTTATTTGGTTTTCACTATATTTATAGCTAATAGCATATGAGTATAATAGAATAACTGAAAAATTCTATTAAGAATCTGGACCAGAATAAACCTGACATTACAAATGTTCCTTACAGTGAACAGCAGCTCATTCCTGAACTCATATCAGGATTTTGTTTTCAAGTACAGTGTGGAAGCATTTTGCAATGACATTGATTGATGATATCCATTAAAAGAAGAAGTATGGCAGCCTTCACATGTCTTGTTATTTTAAATTGAATTTATTGTGAAAGATTAACTTCGATTTTTTTCTTTCTTTCTATGCAGTTCTTTGGAAAAGGTGAACATAAGAAAAATAAATTTAATACGGGAAACACAACCAACAAATTAAACAACTCCATTGCTGCTGACAGCTTTGTGCAGTTAAAAACTGATATAGATAGATAGATAGATAGATAGATAGATAGATAGATAGATAGAATGCATTTGTAGCCCCATATATATTGTGATAGCATTTGTAGCCATATATATATTGTGATATCGTCCCTGTAAACTTTTTCAAGAAGCTCTTTGGTATGGTAATGGGCAGGGTCTGCATCAAATACAGGATCTTTGGAATAACATTCATCTTCTTGATCACAGAAATTCTGCCCAACCATGATGTTTTTAATTTGCCATTATGCCATTTCTCCAAATTCTGCTTAATCCTTCTGCATAACGGGAGATAAATTAGCACAAATAAATGGTTCAAATCTACCGAAAGTTGTAGACCCAGATATTTAATTTGTTTAGGATGCCACTCAAAGCCAAATTTCTGTTGGCACAATGTCGCTGTTTCCCTACTAACTTAGATGTTTAATGCTGCCGACTTCTTAAAATTCTTAAGGAGATTTGGGATGGAGAGAATTGGCTGTGTGATATAAAACAGCATATCGTCAGCATTACTCCACAGATATTTGTATTGTCATTGACACTGAAACTGGATAAACCAAAGCCCCCTTATCTCAGGCCCTTAAAAAAGTTATCAGAGATTGCCTATGGATAAGAAGAGGGAAGGATTAAAAGTGCCAGACTTGCTATTGTACTATAAAGCAGTTTAATTAAAAGGTTAATTGGATGATACCAAAATGATAGTGTAAAGAGTGGGTGGGTATTGATTTATGGGGAGCAACGCATCCAAAGGAATCTGAAACATATATCATGTGTATAAACAGTTTATAGGACAACATCCAATTTTGTGGGGATCGCTTGCTCAGGTAAGAGTAAGCGTAAGGGTAAAGAGGGTAAGATTTTACGAATTCCTGGCCCACTATCTGAGAAATAATGCAGACTTTAAACCTGGGCTCTTAACAAAGTTCCCTTAAGCATGGAGAAGAAGGAGTATCTACGAATTGACCACTTTATTAAAGTGGACCAAAACCCACTCCAGTGCAGGCATACTCGCTCCCCCTTGGGCACCCCAATTGGGGGTTCTCCACTGTGTGAAACCCCTCAGGGTCATCCGAATACTCACCTTAGTTTCCTTAGCTTCCCTAGATCCTTGCATGTGCGAGCAGCAGGCGCATCCCCACTATCCCTTTAGCAGGGCGCGTGCCCACACCAGGCATTCTCAAATGCCTAGCACAGGCAGACTCCCTGTTAAAGGGTAGCGAGGGATGCAGCCACCAGCGCGCTCGGATCCGCTCGCATTAGATGAGCTCCTGGATGAAGGGGCTCGAGCGGATCCGGTCACGCTGATTAGATAAGAGGGCTGCACATGCGCCATAAAACCAGGGGAGGGTAAGTGAGATCAGGGGACCTAGGGGGGATTTCACACAGGGGGGCACCCCTGATCAGAGTGCCCAGGGGGCAAAGACCAAAACCCAGGATAGTCAAAATCCTGGGTCTTGGTCCACTTTAAAGGAAATTTGGGGTGCTCAGAAACAAATGAGCTGGAGGTGTTGCATTTCAGTTGGTGGGAATATAGACAAATAAAGGGGTTCTTAATGCAATTGCGGAAACAAACAGGTACATGGGCAGTTGAAACACCGATAGAAAAAGCATGTTTAGGCGTGGGACCAAAAAAACATCTGCTATCATAGGCTTATAACATACTAAAAGAGGAGAGAGATGATAAGAAGGAGCTGGTGGGCAGAAAGAAATGGGAAACCTCACTGAATGAAGCAATCATGCAATAGCAGAGGAGGAGGACCTGCAGAAGTCCATGAGGTCTCAAAGAACATTAGACTGAGGGAAGTAAATTATAATATTACCTCTTAATGGTATAGGACAATGGTAACCCTGCATAAAGTTTTTCATAAAACGTCACAGATATTCTGGAGATGAGAGCAAGAAAGATGTACATTTGAGTATATATATGGTGGGAGTGCCCTAAGATCGAAAGTTTCTGGAAGTATGTAAGCAGCAAATCCAAGGTTAAGGTAATACCATTTATTGCCAATAAATGGTATTACCTTAACCTTGGATTTCCTGCTTACATCGATGGCTAACACGGTACAACTTACTGACAATTGAATGGAAGTATGTAGAACATATTATAGGGGATATAATAAAGGAAGAGTTTCAGTTAGACATCTGGTCAGGGTTACTATATAGACACCCTAAGGAGGTAGATAAAAATACATACACTCTTGTACATTACAGCCTGAGTGCTGCTAAACTGTTAATTGCCAGGAAATTACAGGAAGTAGTATAAAGAAGTTGCTTCGAGAAAATAAAAATAAAGCAGAAGATAGCAGAGATGGAAGAGATAACGGCAATTAAAATTATATATATATATATATTTATATCTATCTATTCATTCCAAGTAGGTTTGGTCAAAACTGCCATTCCCTTTTATTTAAATGCTAATTATTTGGTGAAGCAAGTTTCACTTTAAAAATGCCCCCCAATGCTTACCTACTTGGCAAACCAAGCACCAGGCTCATATATAGTCATTGAACTGGTATAGGGGTCCATGGGGCCTCCTTACCAGTTCAAAAATAATGTGAAAGAATAAAAAAAAAACACACACATTTTTCAAATATACTTTATTGCCCTTAATTTACTTACCTTTCTATTATCCATTGTCCTGTGTTGTGTCCCTGCAAATAATGCCGTTGAGGGCGTCTATTGATACTCCACTGGCATTTGGAAGGAAGGGGAACACAGGTTCCTCTCCTTTCATTCAGGCACGGGTGGGAAATGCTAAATTTGCTGCAGGGATTGGCCTTTCATACAGAGGGGCGGAGCCTCTCTTGGATTGCCCCCATGTAAGTTACACATCACAGGAGGGGAGGTGGATAAATTGGAGTTTCCTGGGGAAACCCCTACACCCTTCTCCACTACTGGGATGTATGTTGTTATGTTGGGGGGAGATCCCATAGAGACTCTTCCTCTCTGGATAAACAACCATTTCCCCACCCTACATGCAGTCCCTGGCTCGGGCACCCAGGATAGAAGAAGGGGAGACCTATGTCTGTCTGTTTAAAGACTCAGAGTAGACCTGGCAAGGGACAGATGACAACACAACATGGGACATTCATCAACCCACCGGACTGGAGTTAGAAGGAAGAAGAAAGAGACAGGTACCGGTAAGTAGTGAAATTTTGAATATTAAAGTTATTTTGTGTGGTGTCTTATTTTATTACTCTTGGGGTGAACTGCTAAGGGGGCCAGGAGACCCCTATATCAGTTCACTTGGTAGGAGGCCACACTGACCTGCCGGCACTGGCTGGTGACATGGAGGTACCCCGCTCAAATTCCCTGCACCCCTATTTCAGATGCTGGGGCACAGAAGAGCTTGATGCCCATTGGTATGTGCACTGGGTTCTTCTGTGAACGGGAGTAAGGGGAAAAATTGATTTACCTTTGAAAACCATGCACATTTGACTTTACTCACAGTCTTATATCGAGCCTATACAGGATTTCTTTTTTAATTGACAACACAATATTTTATAGAAACATTGGCATTTACAAAACAAATTGTTCTTGATTTGTAAGGATTAAATCTTGCACCCAGATGAGAAAACCAGTTTCAAGGACTTTACCTAACAGTGACAATCGATGCCAAGTCCCAAACTACTATTGCTGCATCCTACCAGCTGGTTACAGAATAAATACGAATTTGTCTGTCCTTGCACTCGAAAAACATATTTCTGTTGAATTGATGATTGGGGCCTTTCTTTTGACACAAAGCAAATACTGTCAACCCAACAAAAGTCATTTAATGCTATTCACCCATCACTGGTTATTTTCCTAAATTACATGTTTGAATACTATGATCCTCTTTGAATTTTTATATGTGATGTAAAATAGTCAGATTCTACCAAAGTAAAACGTCTAGGTATAGTGCTTTGTATACAATGCAAAAACTAACCTTAGTCTGGTCAGTACAATGAAAATGAGCATTTTTAAAGGCAAAAAGATTTTTTTTAAATGCAAATACATTTCAGGATATTTTTGTTAAGACAATTGACCCATTTCTGCAACAAATGTACCTAGGAGATATTTTAATAAAGGGAACAATCTTGGTAAAACAAGCCCATGTTCAAAATCCTACCATCTGTGGTTGTTAAGAGAACAAAAAAAAGTATCCAATCCAAAAAAAAGTATTTATGTGCCTGGATGTGTAAAATATATTGTACCATTGTTTCTTATTTTGTTTATTATAGTCCATTAAAAACCTTAAGGATCTAACATAGGGGTTCTTGGTAGTACTCAAGGCAGTACTTGGCATGGCTGCCAACTGACCTGTACCCCAACCTGATCTGCTGTGATCTAGTCTTTACCTAGCCCTGATTTGTTCCATGTATACAAACTTATGAAACTTAACAAACCATCTATACAAATTTATGAAAGCTATTTATGTGGTTATTTTAGTGGTGGTTTTGTGTGTTTTGAACATGGTTAAAGGTGACTCACAGCCCAAACATGGTGGGTACTTGATGAAAAGAGGTTGGAGACCCCTGATCTAGGGCTTTAGTTATTGAAAAGCATTAAAGATTTAAAGATGACATAATGCACCAGTGGATCTAGATGGATAATAAAGAAAGTTGCACCTGTAGCTGCCAGACTATGCCACATAGAGTAGTCTACTGTAAGTGCCACCTAAAGGTCCAATGCAAAGGACGTGCCAAGCTCCTGCAGGGCAGTAGAAGCAAGCTTCTCAGCAGTAAGCCAAGTCCAAATAGATACAAATCCAAATGAAACACAGTCAATGTTTTTCAAGTGTAAGTCCCCCCTTAATCATGACAATGTGTTTAACATTGTAAATTTCATATATACCTAAAAATAATGACCCATCTGTATTGTAGTCTCCTGCTCTACTGGATGTTTCCCAATCGCACCATCACCTCCATTCTTAGCCCCAGAAACCAAGAAAACCCAAGAGACCGACAAGGCCAGAAGTGTGCACCATGAGGGGCATGACTGCAGATCACAGCAGAGAGGAGGGGAGCACATATGAAACACAAATCCTGCACAAATCATGAGAGAACCTGGCCCCACCCCCTGAACACATCCCCGTCAGCCATAGGGTGAACGTGGGCAGGGATAGCAGCCCCAGCCACCGTCATGGCCCAAAAACTGATTCAATTTTGGGCTGCATACATGGCACCTGTCCACAGAGACCAATAGAAAGGGGAAAAATAGAAAAGGGGAAAAGGCGGCACAACCAAAGGCAAAAGCCCCTTTCATATATATAAATGTATACTTGGATCATAAAGACCAATAAATAAATATATTTGAGATCATACATTGTTTGAGTAAATCGCACTAATAAAGGCATCACCATTAATAATACATGGGACAGAGGGCAAAGATTATCTCCCACAGGATGCTGAACATAGAAAATGCAAGTATACCTAGCCCCTATGCCCACTATTTGCGGGGAAAAATAATTGGAACAAAAAATTAACGTGAAAAAAAAAATTAAATTACTGTAGGGAAGCAAACAATATGGGGGAGGGGAGGGGAAAGAGGGAGGGGGTTAAAAAAGGATGGGTGGGGGGAACACAGGGACCCTACTATGAACATATCCAGGCTCATCTAATGTCCAAATTGGTTAAAATAAGCCCCTTGTCAGGAAATTAGTGTCATCACTTAATTAGTTGGGATGTCTTTTCTCAGAAAATCCTGCATTTCACATAGCAACCACTAAGGGGAGCAGTGTACTGCAAATGCTTCATTGAGCTGCAAATACAGTACATACTGTAAACACTGGCCAATTATTGAAGAATCCCAATTCCCTGCTGTATATTTTCCTGATGCTGATATTTCACAATGTTTTCATTCCATACAATCAATGAAAATGTTGTTTAACCTAGAGAAACCACTTCTCTAGAGTTTATAAGGGTCTAGGGGAAGTGGTTTTGAATACACTCATCTTTTGGCTAGTCCCGGCCGGAGTGGCTACAGATGACACCCATGATATTTCTGTTAAAAATGGGGTTACATAGTTAATAGGGTTGAAAAAAACAGATATGTCCATCAAGTTCAAACAAGGGTGTAAGGGTAGGGGAAGTAATTTTTTATTTTTGTTTTTTTCTACTGATAACAGCTACTAGTAATTGTTAATGTTATTTTCTTCTGAATAAGCATCTAATTATTTTTGAAGCTGTCAGTGGTTGATGTTGTAACATGCTTCTGTGCTATTCCACAGATTTATAGTTCTTATGGTAAAAAATGATTGTCGCCTCCGGAGACTGAGTTTCTTTTTTTCCAGTTGAAAGGAGTGCCCCCTTTTCTTTAGAGAGGATTTTACCTGAAATAGTGTTTCTCCATATATTTTGTATGGGCCATTTATATATTTATACAAGTTAATCATGTCCCCCCTCAGTTGTCTCCTCTCAAGACTAAACAGATTTAATTCTCGTAATCTTTCTACTTAACTAAGATCCTTCAGTCATCTTATTAGTTTGGTGGCTCTTCTCTGCACCCTTTCCACAGTCATAGCGTCCTTTCTATGAACTGGTACCCAGAACTGGACGGCATATTCCAGGTGAGGGCGCACCAGTGCCCTGTAAAGAGGCAAAATTACATCCCTATCCCATTATATATATATATGATATGAATGATAGCCTTGGAAGCAGCTGCTTGACATTGCTTGCTGGTATTTAGCCTGTGATCTACCAGTACCCCCAGATCCTTCTCAACAAGTGATTCTCCCAGTTTTACTCCCCCGAGGATATATGTGGCCTTCAGGTTATTAGACCCCAAGTGCTTGACTTTACATTTTTTCCCCATTGAACTTCATTTGCCAAGTGGATGCCCAGACACTCAATGTGTCCAAGTCAGCCTGAAGCTTGTGAACATCTTCAATAAACTGCACTGTGCTACATATCTTTGTGTCATCTGCAAAGACAGTGCTTTAAATTCCATCCTTTATGCCATTGATAAAGAAGTTGAATAATAGTGGGCCCAGCACTGAACAGTGGGTTACACCACTTACAACTAGTAACCATTCAGAGTAGGTATCATTAACCACAACTCTCTGCACCCGACCCTTCAGCCAGTTTTCAATTACAATCAGCCAGTTTTTCAGTTACAAACTGTATTTTTAATCCTGAAGATCTCAATTTCCCCAATAAGCTTCTATGGGGGACAGGATCAAATGCTTTTGTAAAATCCAGAAAAACTATATCCACAGCGGCCCCTCTGTCCAGGCTTCTACTCACCTCCTCATAGAAGCCAATCAGGTTAGTCTGGCAGCTTCTGTCCTTAGTAAACCCGTGCTGATTATCACTTATAATATTATGGGTAGTTACATATTTGTGTATCTAGTCCCTTAAACCGGACCTTCAGGATCATTTAGTGAAAAGCCCAAACCTTTAAAAACTATTCTCCAGCATCTAAAATTAATATATTTTATGTTTTTAGTCACATACTTTTTATTCTTTCCCCCACTGGGCTGCAACTCTGTTCAGGAATCTAGGATACGGGCGCCGCCATCTTGCCTCATAAACATCACATACTGAGGAGAGGAAAGGGGGACGGGAAGTGCAGGGGGCGGGGATATAGCTGTGCTTTGCTCAGACAGAGCAAAGCTGGGGTCAGGAAAAGTAAACATAAGCAATAACCAGCTCACCCTCAGACCCAAACAGCACGGACCTCAGGATCTCCTGAAAAACTCCCCAAATCATTTACAATTGCAATGTCCAGCTTAAAAAGGGTTAAAACTTAGCTTTTACTTCATATCTTAAAATGAGGATAATTCCAAACACAGCCATCAAACATCTTGCAAGTCAGAAAGTGCTCCCCTCCACCATTGGGACCAGGTAACGCGTTTCAGGCTGTTACTAGCCCTTAGTCAGTATGACTAAGGGCTAGTAACAGCCTGAAACGCGTTACCTGGGGTCAGGAAAAGGACAGCAATCCCAGAATGCATAGCAGCATAGTCAGAAGGCACTTCCTGTTTGCAGGCAGCCTGCAACTCCATGTGCCGCCATCTTGGATGTTTAAAGGCTCATAAAATGCACTTGGTGCAGGTAGGATGATTTTTAATGTGTGCAATCTGTATTTACAGGGTGGGAGAAACATACAAGATAGACTCTTATTCAGGGTGAAGGTCCACTTTAATATCCCCTCAAGCAATTTTCCCACAATGGATGTTAAATTTACAGGTCTATAATTGCCCGGAGAAGACCTAGAGCCCTTTTTAAAAATGGGCACTACATTTGCCTTGCCCCAGTCTCTTGGCACTATACCAGTTGTTAGTGAGTCTTTAAAGATCAAGAACAGTGGTGATGAGATAACTGGGCTGAGTTATTTAAGAACTATTGGGTGAAGTCCATCTGGTCCTGTGGTCTTACTCACATTTAAATTATTTAGTCTTTCTTGGATGATATCTATGGTTCTCGTGCTGGAGACACCCCTTCTGCTCCCAGTGACATCCATGGCATTTCTGTATTGCGCAAGCCTGCACAGGGCACGCACACAGTTCGGCATCCGGATTCGGGGTGCAATGTCCACTTGAAAGTGTAAATTCTTTGTGCCAAAAACGATGTCCTCAAGGCGCTGAGCTTTTGTTCTTATGCTAGTAAATGTGTGTTTTATGAAAGCAGTTTTCCCCACTACAATCCGTAGCTATTGGCAACTGTAAGATGTACAAGAAGAGAGAAGTGAGCCCTGAATACATAGAAAGCTGCTGTTGGGCATGTGTAAATTTAAGTGAGCTCCGTCACCTCAGCAGTGGCCATAGCAGCAGTGTTCTGTGTATACAGGGCTCTCTTCTCTCTTCTAGAGGTCTTGATGTACAGTTGCCAATATCAACAAACTGCAGGGAGTGAAAAACTGCTTCCAAAAAAAACATGTTTTAAAGCAGAGCAAAAATAGGTTTTATTATCCTGGGTCTAGTTCATTGGCCCGCGGGCATGTCGCTGTATGAAAACCCCCAGATTGCTAGCATCACCTCTGCTTGGTCAATATTGCATGCACAGGTTTTTGTCCAATCAGAGCCGTTTGCCTTGACTATGCCCTTCAGCAAACTGTTCTGATTGGGATTAATGGGAGCGCAAGTAGCCGCTGCAACACTGTGCGAGCAGTGGGAGAGCACACATAGGCCAAAAATTTGTGCTCCCAATTGTTAGGGTGTAGGTACAATTCTTATGGCTAGCCTGGTTTGGTCTGATGCACACAAAGCAGTTTTTTTAAAGTGTTTTACTCTTTATTGAGGCAGTTCAATATTTATACCCAATGATCAGAATTTTCTAGAAGCTACTATGTTCTTGTGACGTAGGCGTATCATTTTTATAAGCCCCTATAAGCAGTTTAGAGCAGTTTCTCTTATCAGTACATTTTTAAGGACTCACGTGACTAACAAGAAACAAAACTTTCTGTTCCCTGGAAATGAAGACTACGTGCTCGCCAGCTCTACATGAAACGCCGGCCGAATATAAGATGGAGTCAGTACGGACAAAGAGAAAAAGATTCCTGTTTCCCTCCACCAATCAGAGCTGTTTGCTGAATTACATAGTCATGACAAACAGCTTCAATTGGATGAAAGCCCACGCATGCGCTATTGGGCTGGGAGATACTGGCGATCTGGGGGGTTTCACAAGGTGGGGGAATTCAGCCCACACATGCGCCTTTGAATTGGGGATCAGGTAGGTTTTACTGGGGATTTGCGGGGTTTCACACAGTGCGGCATCCTGAACTGGGAAAGGGAATCAGGCAACCCTGGAGTCTTGTAAATTCCAGGGCCCCTGAGATGGGTTTTGGTCCACTTGAAAGTGGGCTAATCACCACGATTTTTACTATCCTGGTGATAGGCCCCTTTACCTGGGGCATCCTGATTTGGGATGCTCCGCTGTGTGAATGCCTCCAGGTCACCCATATGACTCACCTTTCTGACTTACTCACAGCGCATGGCTCTCATCCCATAAGCGTGTTATGATGTGCATAATAATGGACCAACCTCAATTCCAAATTGTGATGCCCCAGAAATTGAACTAAAGCCCAGGATGGTCTTTGGGTTTGGGTCCAATTTAAAGAGGCTTAAGACTAGGGATGAGCGAATCGATCCGGACGAACCCGGATTCGATCCGAATTTCAGGAAAAATTCGATTCGGATCGAATCCGAATTTCCCCGCGATTCGATCACTCGAAGTTTTCCTTTAACATCCATTCATTTACATTACAGGCATTCTAAGATGGCGGACGGGACATGTCTGGACATGTATCCCGCGCCAGTGCAAGCTGGGGCAGTCACATGCAGCCTATCAGCAGCCAGCAAGCCCGGTGACGTCACACAGCGGTATTTAACGGCGGCCATCTTGCTTTTCCTCATTTCTCTATTGCATTCGTGACAGACAGACAGAACGCTGTGTAGCTGAGGCAGTTAGACAGGCTGGAGACAGGGACAGACAGGGACAGGCTGGAGACAGGCAGGAGACAGGCAGGAGACAGGCAGGAGACAGACAGGAGACAGACAGAAAGCCAGGGAAAGGTAGGAAAAACGGAGCTGGCTGACAGGGAGATTTTTTTTTTTTCATCCAGCCTTTGTTAGCGTTTTCAGGCTGCTTATAGTAACTAACTGTGCATATATACTGAACTGATCTTAAGTCTGCTGTGAGGCATCCCATTCTGTGACTAAAGCAGCCTCTGTTTAAGACCATATAAGCATTTGCTCTTATCATATTTGAAATTAGGCCTGATAAAGACACTTTTGCTGGCCAAAGCACTACTGGACCCTGCCAGCTCGATTCCTGCCCGGGGCATCCCATTCTGTGACTACAGCAGCCTCTGTTTAAGACCATATAAGCATTTGCTCTTATCATATTTGAAATTAGGCCTGATAAAGACACTTTTGCTGGCCAAAGCACTACTGGACCCTGCCAGCTCGATTCCTGCCCGGGGCATCCCATTCTGTGACTAAAGCAGCCTCTGTTTAAGACCATATAAGCATTTGCTCTTATCATATTTGAAATTAGCCTGATAAAGACACTTTTGCTGGCCAAAGCCCTACTGGACCCTGCCAGGTCGATTCCTGCCCAGGGCATCCCATTCTGTGACTAAAGCAGCCTCTGTTTAAGACCATATAAGCATTTGCTCTTATCATATTTGAAATTAGGCCTGATAAAGACACTTTTGCTGGCCAAAGCCCTACTGGACCCTGCCAGCTCGATTCCTGCCCGGGGCATCCCATTCTGTGACTACAGCAGCCTCTGTTTAAGACCATATAAGCATTTGCTCTTATCATATTTGAAATTAGCCTGATAAAGACACTTTTGCTGGCCAAAGCACTACTGGACCCTGCCAGCTCGATTCCTGCCCGGGGCATCCCATTCTGTGACTAAAGCAGCCTCTGTTTAAGACCATATAAGCATTTGCTCTTATCATATTTGAAATTAGGCCTGATAAAGACACTTTTGCTGGCCAAAGCACTACTGGACCCTGCCAGCTCGATTCCTGCCCGGGGCATCCCATTCTGTGACTACAGCAGCCTCTGTTTAAGACCATATAAGCATTTGCTCTTATCATATTTGAAATTAGCCTGATAAAGACACTTTTGCTGGCCAAAGCACTACTGGACCCTGCCAGCTCGATTCCTGCCCGGGGCATCCCATTCTGTGACTAAAGCAGCCTCTGTTTAAGACCATATAAGCATTTGCTCTTATCATATTTGAAATTAGCCTGATAAAGACACTTTTGCTGGCCAAAGCCCTACTGGACCCTGCCAGGTCGATTCCTGCCCAGGGCATCCCATTCTGTGACTAAAGCAGCCTCTGTTTAAGACCATATAAGCATTTGCTCTTATCATATTTGAAATTAGGCCTGATAAAGACACTTTTGCTGGCCAAAGCCCTACTGGACCCTGCCAGCTCGATTCCTGCCCGGGGCATCCCATTCTGTGACTACAGCAGCCTCTGTTTAAGACCATATAAGCATTTGCTCTTATCATATTTGAAATTAGCCTGATAAAGACACTTTTGCTGGCCAAAGCACTACTGGACCCTGCCAGCTCGATTCCTGCCCGGGGCATCCCATTCTGTGACTAAAGCAGCCTCTGTTTAAGACCATATAAGCATTTGCTCTTATCATATTTGAAATTAGCCTGATAAAGACACTTTTGCTGGCCAAAGCCCTACTGGACCCTGCCAGGTCCATTCCTGCCCAGGGCATCCCATTCTGTGACTAAAGCAGCCTCTGTTTAAGACCATATAAGCATTTGCTCTTATCATATTTGAAATTAGGCCTGATAAAGACACTTTTGCTGGCCAAAGCACTACTGGACCCTGCCAGCTCGATTCCTGCCCGGGGCATCCCATTCTGTGACTACAGCAGCCTCTGTTTAAGACCATATAAGCATTTGCTCTTATCATATTTGAAATTAGCCTGATAAAGACACTTTTGCTGGCCAAAGCCCTACTGGACCCTGCCAGGTCCATTCCTGCCCAGGGCATCCCATTCTGTGACTAAAGCAGCCTCTGTTTAAGACCATATAAGCATTTGCTCTTATCATATTTGAAATTAGGCCTGATAAAGACACTTTTGCTGGCCAAAGCACTACTGGACCCTGCCAGCTCGATTCCTGCCCGGGGCATCCCATTCTGTGACTAAAGCAGCCTCTGTTTAAGACCATATAAGCATTTGCTCTTATCATATTTGAAATTAGCCTGATAAAGACACTTTTGCTGGCCAAAGCCCTACTGGACCCTGCCAGGTCCATTCCTGCCCAGGGCATCCCATTCTGTGACTAAAGCAGCCTCTGTTTAAGACCATATAAGCATTTGCTCTTATCATATTTGAAATTAGGCCTGATAAAGACACTTTTGCTGGCCAAAGCCCTACTGGACCCTGCCAGGTCGATTCCTGCCCAGGGCATCCCATTCTGTGACTAAAGCAGCCTCTGTTTAAGACCATATAAGCATTTGCTCTTATCATATTTGAAATTAGGCCTGATAAAGACACTTTTGCTGGCCAAAGCACTACTGGACCCTGCCAGGTCGATTCCTGCCCAGGGCATCCCATTCTGTGACTAAAGCAGCCTCTGTTTAAGACCATATAAGCATTTGCTCTTATCATATTTGAAATTAGGCCTGATAAAGACACTTTTGCTGGCCAAAGCCCTACTGGACCCTGCCAGGTCGATTCCTGCCCAGGGCATCCCATTCTGTGACTAAAGCAGCCTCTGTTTAAGACCATATAAGCATTTGCTCTTATCATATTTGAAATTAGGCCTGATAAAGACACTTTTGCTGGCCAAAGCACTACTGGACCCTGCCAGGTCGATTCCTGCCCAGGGCATCCCATTCTGTGACTAAAGCAGCCTCTGTTTAAGACCATATAAGCATTTGCTCTTATCATATTTGAAATTAGGCCTGATAAAGACACTTTTGCTGGCCAAAGCCCTACTGGACCCTGCCAGGTCGATTCCTGCCCAGGGCATCCCATTCTGTGACTAAAGCAGCCTCTGTTTAAGACCATATAAGCATTTGCTCTTATCATATTTGAAATTAGGCCTGATAAAGACACTTTTGCTGGCCAAAGCACTACTGGACCCTGCCAGCTCGATTCCTGCCCGGGGCATCCCATTCTGTGACTAAAGCAGCCTCTGTTTAAGACCATATAAGCATTTGCTCTTATCATATTTGAAATTAGGCCTGATAAAGACACTTTTGCTGGCCAAAGCCCTACTGGACCCTGCCAGGTCGATTCCTGCCCAGGGCATCCCATTCTGTGACTAAAGCAGCCTCTGTTTAAGACCATATAAGCATTTGCTCTTATCATATTTGAAATTAGCCTGATAAAGACACTTTTGCTGGCCAAAGCCCTACTGGACCCTGCCAGGTCCATTCCTGCCCAGGGCATCCCATTCTGTGACTAAAGCAGCCTCTGTTTAAGACCATATAAGCATTTGCTCTTATCATATTTGAAATTAGGCCTGATAAAGACACTTTTGCTGGCCAAAGCACTACTGGACCCTGCCAGCTCGATTCCTGCCCGGGGCATCCCATTCTGTGACTAAAGCAGCCTCTGTTTAAGACCATATAAGCATTTGCTCTTATCATATTTGAAATTAGCCTGATAAAGACACTTTTGCTGGCCAAAGCCCTACTGGACCCTGCCAGGTCCATTCCTGCCCAGGGCATCCCATTCTGTGACTAAAGCAGCCTCTGTTTAAGACCATATAAGCATTTGCTCTTATCATATTTGAAATTAGCCTGATAAAGACACTTTTGCTGGCCAAAGCCCTACTGGATCCTGCCAGGTCCATTCCTGCCCAGGGCATCCCATTCTGTGACTAAAGCAGCCTCTGTTTAAGACCATATAAGCATTTGCTCTTATCATATTTGAAATTAGGCCTGATAAAGACACTTTTGCTGGCCAAAGCCCTACTGGACCCTGCCAGCTCGATTCCTGCCCGGGGCATCCCATTCTGTGACTACAGCAGCCTCTGTTTAAGACCATATAAGCATTTGCTCTTATCATATTTGAAATTAGCCTGATAAAGACACTTTTGCTGGCCAAAGCCCTACTGGACCCTGCCAGGTCCATTCCTGCCCAGGGCATCCCATTCTGTGACTAAAGCAGCCTCTGTTTAAGACCATATAAGCATTTGCTCTTATCATATTTGAAATTAGGCCTGATAAAGACACTTTTGCTGGCCAAAGCACTACTGGACCCTGCCAGCTCGATTCCTGCCCGGGGCATCCCATTCTGTGACTAAAGCAGCCTCTGTTTAAGACCATATAAGCATTTGCTCTTATCATATTTGAAATTAGCCTGATAAAGACACTTTTGCTGGCCAAAGCCCTACTGGACCCTGCCAGGTCCATTCCTGCCCAGGGCATCCCATTCTGTGACTAAAGCAGCCTCTGTTTAAGACCATATAAGCATTTGCTCTTATCATATTTGAAATTAGGCCTGATAAAGACACTTTTGCTGGCCAAAGCCCTACTGGACCCTGCCAGCTCGATTCCTGCCCGGGGCATCCCATTCTGTGACTACAGCAGCCTCTGTTTAAGACCATATAAGCATTTGCTCTTATCATATTTGAAATTAGCCTGATAAAGACACTTTTGCTGGCCAAAGCACTACTGGACCCTGCCAGCTCGATTCCTGCCCGGGGCATCCCATTCTGTGACTAAAGCAGCCTCTGTTTAAGACCATATAAGCATTTGCTCTTATCATATTTGAAATTAGCCTGATAAAGACACTTTTGCTGGCCAAAGCCCTACTGGACCCTGCCAGGTCCATTCCTGCCCAGGGCATCCCATTCTGTGACTAAAGCAGCCTCTGTTTAAGACCATATAAGCATTTGCTCTTATCATATTTGAAATTAGGCCTGATAAAGACACTTTTGCTGGCCAAAGCACTACTGGACCCTGCCAGCTCGATTCCTGCCCGGGGCATCCCATTCTGTGACTACAGCAGCCTCTGTTTAAGACCATATAAGCATTTGCTCTTATCATATTTGAAATTAGCCTGATAAAGACACTTTTGCTGGCCAAAGCACTACTGGACCCTGCCAGCTCGATTCCTGCCCGGGGCATCCCATTCTGTGACTACAGCAGCCTCTGTTTAAGACCATATAAGCATTTGCTCTTATCATATTTGAAATTAGCCTGATAAAGACACTTTTGCTGGCCAAAGCCCTACTGGACCCTGCCAGGTCCATTCCTGCCCAGGGCATCCCATTCTGTGACTAAAGCAGCCTCTGTTTAAGACCATATAAGCATTTGCTCTTATCATATTTGAAATTAGCCTGATAAAGACACTTTTGCTGGCCAAAGCACTACTGGACCCTGCCAGCTCGATTCCTGCCCGGGGCATCCCATTCTGTGACTAAAGCAGCCTCTGTTTAAGACCATATAAGCATTTGCTCTTATCATATTTGAAATTAGCCTGATAAAGACACTTTTGCTGGCCAAAGCCCTACTGGACCCTGCCAGGTCCATTCCTGCCCAGGGCATCCCATTCTGTGACTACAGCAGCCTCTGTTTAAGACCATATAAGCATTTGCTCTTATCATATTTGAAATTAGCCTGATAAAGACACTTTTGCTGGGCATAGCACTACTGGACCCTGCAAGGGCATCCCATTCTGTGACTATAGCAGCCTCTGTTTAAGACCATATAAGCATTTGCTCTTATTATATTTGAAATTAGCCTGATAAAGACACTTTTGCTGGCCAAAGCACTACTGGACCCTGCCAGGTCCATTCCTGCCCAGGGCATCCCATTCTGTGACTTCAGCAGCCTCTGTTTAAGACCATATAAGCATTTGCTCTTATCATATTTGAAATTAGCCTGATAAAGACACTTTTGCTGGGCATAGCACTACTGGACCCTGCAAGGGCATCCCATTCTGTGACTATAGCAGCCTCTGTTTAAGACCATATAAGCATTTGCTCTTATTATATTTGAAATTAGCCTGATAAAGACACTTTTGCTGGCCAAAGCACTACTGGACCCTGCCAGGTCCATTCCTGCCCAGGGCATCCCATTCTGTGACTAAAGCAGCCTCTGTTTAAGACCATATAAGCATTTGCTCTTATTATATTTGTAATTAGGCCTGATAAAGACACTTTTGCTGGCCAAAGCACTACTGGACCCTGCCAGGTCGATTCCTGCCCAGGGCATCCCATTCTGTGACTAAAGCAGCCTCTGTTTAAGACCATATAAGCATTTGCTCTTATTATATTTATATTATAAGACACTTTTGCTGGGCATAGGCTTACTGCTGCCTGCCAGGTGCACTTCTGTTGAGGCATCCCATTCTGTAACATAGCATACCCCTCTTTATTTACACTAAGCAGCTCTCTTATTTACACTAAGCAGGCCTGTTGGAGGCTGAGTGTTACTGCTCACTTTTGGTGTGCATTATATTCTGTTTTATATAGACCCACTGCTGCCTGGGGGTTCTTAAAATATCACCTACTACCACGCCAGTTAGACTATGTCGGGCAGACAAGTGCCTGGAAGTGAAAAGAGGAGTGGCAGAAGCCAAGATTCCGCAGGCAGAGCTCGCATCAGACTGAGGGCCAGTAGCAGCAGGAGTCACGCTGAGAGACCTAATCTGCCAGTATCTGCTAGCGGTCGGGTCTCCACCAGTAACGCATCTGCCGTGGTAGATTGGCTGACGCGCTCATCAACAACATCATCACAACTTACATCTGAGACCCCCAGTCTAGGGTCGGTAGGTTCCTCTGACACAACCCTGAGTTGGCATGCCCCGAGAGCAGTCCCTGTCCTCCCATTGCCTCTGTCCTACGCCGTTCCCTCCCCCAGCGACGTATCCTATGCTTTGGGTTCAGCTCCACTCTTTAGTGAGGAGGACGATCAGATACAGGAGGACAGTCAGCAGCTACTGCCCAGCCAAGAAATGGAGGTGGCTTCTTTAGCTAGGCAGACAAATAGTGATGTGGACAGTGTCGTGGGTGCTGCGAGCGTTCCAGCTCCTGCGCCAGACACTGTTGACGAATCCACGAACATCAGTGACGTACAGCCACAACCCGGTGATGATGATGATGATGACGATGAAGCCGATCGCACTTGGGAGCCGGGTGATGAAGGGGCTTCATCGTCATCATCAGGAGAAGAGGGGCGCAGGTTGCCCCGGAGTCAGCAGCTGAGGCAGCAAGGTGGTAGCAGTCAGCATGGGGGCACAATTCCAAAGGCTGGAGCCGGCCGGGGCCGGGGCCGGGGTAGAGCACCTGCTGTGCGGCAGTCTACCTTATCGGGAGGTAGTGGAGCAGGGGTTCCTGGAGTTGGCAACAGCAGCAGTGAATCAGTGAGGCCAGGGGGTGGGAAAAGTAGCTACTCGGCAGTGTGGCAGTTTTTCCTGAGGCATCCGCAGGAGGGTAACATGGCCACATGCAAGATATGTAGGCAAAAGGTGAAGCGTGGCCAGGGTCCAAATGTTGGCACCACGGCCCTGCGTCAACATATGATGCGTCACCATAAAACGACCTGGGAGAACCGAGGCTCCCAAGGGGTGGTCCAGTCTGCTTCCTCACCAAGTGAGCTCCCAATTTCTGCCAGCCAAGGCTCCAGCACCTCAGCCGAAGGCAGCTGTGCGTCACACCCATCCTCTGTCGCTCCTGCTCCTCCTCCTCCTCCTCCAAGTCATGCATCCCGCCAGCAATCCATCAGCGAAGCCATGTCCAAGAGACAGCAGTATGCGCCCACTCATCCTACGGCGCAGAAGCTGAATGTGCTCCTGTCCAAGTTGCTGGTGCTGCAGTCGCTCCCTTTTCAGGTGGTGGAATCTGCACCTTTCAGAGAACTGATGGCTTGTGCCGAGCCGAGGTGGAGAGTCCCAAGCCGTCATTTCTTTGCCAAGAAGGCAGTACCAGCGCTGCACACTTTTGTTGAACAGAAGGTGGGCCAGTCCTTGAGCCTGTCGGTGTGTAGCAAAATACATGGCAGCGCCGACATCTGGAGCTGTAACTACGGTCAGGGGCAGTACATGTCGTTTACGGCCCACTGGGTGAATGTGGTCCCTTTGCAGCAGCAACTTGGACAGGTCACGCCGCTTCGGCCTCCGCGCTCTCTGCCCATTGGGCCTGTGACACCGTGCGACTCGGCCTCCTCATCCTCCGCCATCTCCTCACCCTCCACTGTAGGCTCAAGTCTCAGTGCCCCTCCAGTCTACCATGTGTGCAGGGCACGGAGGTGTCACGCAGTGCTTCACATGGTTTGTCTTGGCGAACGGAGTCACACAGGGGAGGAACTGCTTAAATGTATTCATCAGGAAATCCAAACATGGCTTACTCCGAGAAAACTTAAAATGGGAATCATGGTTACCGACAATGGGAAGAACATTTTGTCTGCGCTGCGCCAAGGAAGCCTGACCCATGCCCCCTGCATGGCTCACGTCTTCAATCTGGTTGTCAAGCGGTTTCTGAAGTGTTCCCCCCATCTGCAGGACATCCTAACAACTTCACGGAAACTTTGCATGCACTTCAGCCACTCCTACACCGCCAAACACACCCTTCTTGAGCTACAGCGTCAGAATGGTATCCCCCAACATAGTCTGATTTGCGATGTTTCCACCCGTTGGAATTCCACCCTTCACATGTTGGACCGATTATATGAACAGAGAAAAGCCATCACGGATTTCCTGATGATCCAAGCAGATAGGGGGACTCCCCTGTGTAACTTCAATGTCAACCAGTGGCAGCTCATACGTGACACCTGCCGTTTGCTCAGGCCCTTTGAGGAAGCCACTTTATTTGTCAGTCGGCAGGATTACGGGATGAACGACGTGATTCCACTGCTTCCTGTACTACAGCACATGTTGGAAACCATGGCTGGTCAGGGCACTGGAGACATGGCGTTTACATCTTACGGCCACATGAACCCCCTTGGAGCTGAACTGGAGGAGGAGGAGGAGGAAGAGGAGGAGGAGGAGGAGTTGCCCAGCGAAACACAGTTTAGGCTTGGCGAAATGGCTGGTTTATCTAGTCAGCGGACAGGAGAGGAGGAGCAGGAGCAGCCAGAGGAGCTAGAGGTTTTTGAGGAAGGAGAGACAGAGGACCCGGGCACACCGTGGCAGTATGCAGTGGAGATGGAGACAGGTAGTCCATCCGAGTCACTTGCGCAAATGGCACGAAGCATGCTCACATGCTTGCGTAGTGACCCCAGAATTGTTTCCATCTGTCGGCGGGATGACTTCTGGCTGTCCACCTTATTGGACCCTCGCTTCCGGCACAAAATGGGGGCATTTTTTAAACCCACCGAGAGGGAGGACAAACTCAACTACTACAAAGACATTCTACGTAGGCAGTTGGCCGATGCCTATCTGCGCCATGGTCCATACTCTCGCAGGTCTGACTCGAGGGGACCTCTGCGCTCACCTTCCACTGCCATGGCCGCTGGGGGGGTTGGCAGCAGCAGCAGCAGAAGCTCCATCAGCAGCAGCAGCCTCAGTCTTCAGTCGCTAATGAGTAGCTTTCTACACCCGCATAGTGAGGCTACTCATGAGCAGCAGGAAGACCTGGAGCAGGACCTGAACCAGCAGGTCATGTCATACTTTGACATGACCATGCCAACACACCTTGAGGATCCGCTGGACTTCTGGGCAGCCAAACTTGATTTGTGGCCGCAACTAGCAGAGTTTGCCCTGGAAAAGCTGTCCTGCCCGGCAAGTAGCGTGCCATCTGAGCGGGTGTTTAGTGCGGCGGGGGCCATAGTTACGGCGAGGAGAACTCGTCTGTCAACTAAAAATGTGGAGAGACTCACCTTTGTCAAAATGAATCAGGGATGGATCAGCCAGGATTTCCACCCACCAATGCCTGATGCATGCGACTAGATTCAGCATGGTGCCACGTTTTACACTTTCCAAATGGTGCAAAACATATTTATGTCTTTAGGCCATTTTTTGGGCTCCTGCTGCTGCTACTGTCAACTCCTGCCAACTCCAGGGTGTGATTCATCCAATTTTTGGGCTCCTGAGGCCAACTCCAGTGTATATTTGGGCTCCTGCTGCTGCTGCTGCCAACTTCTGCCAACTCCAGGGTGTGATTCATCCAATTTTTGGGCTCCTGAGGCCAACTCCAGTGTATATTTGGGCTCCTGCTGCTGCTACTGTCAACTCCTGCCAACTCCAGGGTGTGATTCATCCAATTTTTGGGCTCCTGAAGCCAACTGCAGTGTATATTTGGGCTCCTGCTGCTGCTGCTGCCAACTTCTGCCAACTCCAGGGTGTGATTCATCCAATTTTTGGGCTCCTGAAGCCAACTCCAGTGTATATTTGGGCTCCTGCTGCTGCTGCTGCCAACTCCTGCCAACTCCAGGGTGTGATTCATCCAATTTTTGGGCTCCTGAGGCCAACTCCAGTGTATATTTGGGCTCCTGCTGCTGCTGCTGCCAACTTCTGCCAACTCCAGGGTGTGATTCATCCAATTTTTGGGCTCCTGAGGCCAACTCCAGTGTATATTTGGGCTCCTGCTGCTGCTACTGTCAACTTCTGCCAACTCCAGGGTGTGATTCATCCAATTTTTGGGCTCCTGAAGCCAACTCCAGTGTATATTTGGGCTCCTGCTGCTGCTACTGTCAACTCCTGCCAACTCCAGGGTGTGATTCATCCAATTTTTGGGCTCCTGAGGCCAACTCCAGTGTATATTTGGGCTCCTGCTGCTGCTACTGTCAACTCCTGCCAACTCCAGGGTGTGATTCATCCAATTTTTGGGCTCCTGAGGCCAACTCCAGTGTATATTTGGGCTCCTGCTGCTGCTACTGTCAACTCCTGCCAACTCCAGGGTGTGATTCATCCAATTTTTGGGCTCCTGAAGCCAACTCCAGTGTATATTTGGGCTCCTGCTGCTGCTGCTGCCAACTTCTGCCAACTCCAGGGTGTGATTCATCCAATTTTTGGGCTCCTGAAGCCAACTCCAGTGTATATTTGGGCTCCTGCTGCTGCTGCTGCCAACTTCTGCCAACTCCAGGGTGTGATTCATCCAATTTTTGGGCTCCTGAGGCCAACTCCAGTGTATATTTGGGCTCCTGCTGCTGCTACTGTCAACTTCTGCCAACTCCAGGGTGTGATTCATCCAATTTTTGGGCTCCTGAAGCCAACTCCAGTGTATATTTGGGCTCCTGCTGCTGCTACTGTCAACTCCTGCCAACTCCAGGGTGTGATTCATCCAATTTTTGGGCTCCTGAGGCCAACTCCAGTGTATATTTGGGCTCCTGCTGCTGCTACTGTCAACTCCTGCCAACTCCAGGGTGTGATTCATCCAATTTTTGGGCTCCTGAAGCCAACTCCAGTGTATATTTGGGCTCCTGCTGCTGCTGCTGCCAACTTCTGCCAACTCCAGGGTGTGATTCATCCAATTTTTGGGCTCCTGAAGCCAACTCCAGTGTATATTTGGGCTCCTGCTGCTGCTGCTGCCAACTTCTGCCAACTCCAGGGTGTGATTCATCCAATTTTTGGGCTCCTGAGGCCAACTCCAGTGTATATTTGGGCTCCTGCTGCTGCTACTGTCAACTTCTGCCAACTCCAGGGTGTGATTCATCCAATTTTTGGGCTCCTGAAGCCAACTCCAGTGTATATTTGGGCTCCTGCTGCTGCTACTGTCAACTCCTGCCAACTCCAGGGTGTGATTCATCCAATTTTTGGGCTCCTGAGGCCAACTCCAGTGTATATTTGGGCTCCTGCTGCTGCTACTGTCAACTCCTGCCAACTCCAGGGTGTGATTCATCCAATTTTTGGGCTCCTGAAGCCAACTCCAGTGTATATTTGGGCTCCTGCTGCTGCTGCTGCCAACTCCTGCCAACTCCAGGGTGTGATTCATCCAATTTTTGGGCTCCTGAAGCCAACTCCAGTGTATATTTGGGCTCCTGCTGCTGCTGCTGCCAACTTCTGCCAACTCCAGGGTGTGATTCATCCAATTTTTGGGCTCCTGAAGCCAACTCCAGTGTATATTTGGGCTCCTGCTGCTGCTGCTGCCAACTCCTGCCAACTCCAGGGTGTGATTCATCCAATTTTTGGGCTCCTGAGGCCAACTCCAGTGTATATTTGGGCTCCTGCTGCTGCTACTGTCAACTCCTGCCAACTCCAGGGTGTGATTCATCCAATTTTTGGGCTCCTGAGGCCAACTCCAGTGTATATTTGGGCTCCTGCTGCTGCTACTGTCAACTCCTGCCAACTCCAGGGTGTGATTCATCCAATTTTTGGGCTCCTGAAGCCAACTCCAGTGTATATTTGGGCTCCTGCTGCTGCTGCTGCCAACTTCTGCCAACTCCAGGGTGTGATTCATCCAATTTTTGGGCTCCTGAAGCCAACTCCAGTGTATATTTGGGCTCCTGCTGCTGCTACTGTCAACTTCTGCCAACTCCAGGGTGTGATTCATCCAATTTTTGGGCTCCTGAAGCCAACTCCAGTGTATATTTGGGCTCCTGCTGCTGCTACTGTCAACTCCTGCCAACTCCAGGGTGTGATTCATCCAATTTTTGGGCTCCTGAGGCCAACTCCAGTGTATATTTGGGCTCCTGCTGCTGCTACTGTCAACTCCTGCCAACTCCAGGGTGTGATTCATCCAATTTTTGGGCTCCTGAGGCCAACTCCAGTGTATATTTGGGCTCCTGCTGCTGCTACTGTCAACTCCTGCCAACTCCAGGGTGTGATTCATCCAATTTTTGGGCTCCTGAAGCCAACTCCAGTGTATATTTGGGCTCCTGCTGCTGCTGCTGCCAACTTCTGCCAACTCCAGGGTGTGATTCATCCAATTTTTGGGCTCCTGAAGCCAACTCCAGTGTATATTTGGGCTCCTGCTGCTGCTGCTGTCAACTCCTGCCAACTCCAGGGTGTGATTCATCCAATTTTTGGGCTCCTGAAGCTAACTCCAGTGTATATTTGGGCTCCTGCTGCTGCTGCTGCCAACTCCTGCCAACTCCAGGGTGTGATTCATCCAATTTTTGGGCTCCTGAAGCCAACTCCAGTGTATATTTGGGCTCCTGCTGCTGCTGCTGCCAACTTCTGCCAACTCCAGGGTGTGATTCATCCAATTTTTGGGCTCCTGAAGCCAACTCCAGTGTATATTTGGGCTCCTGCTGCTGCTGCTGCCAACTCCTGCCAACTCCAGGGTGTGATTCATCCAATTTTTGGGCTCCTGAGGCCAACTCCAGTGTATATTTGGGCTCCTGCTGCTGCTACTGTCAACTCCTGCCAACTCCAGGGTGTGATTCATCCAATTTTTGGGCTCCTGAGGCCAACTCCAGTGTATATTTGGGCTCCTGCTGCTGCTACTGTCAACTCCTGCCAACTCCAGGGTGTGATTCATCCAATTTTTGGGCTCCTGAAGCCAACTCCAGTGTATATTTGGGCTCCTGCTGCTGCTGCTGCCAACTTCTGCCAACTCCAGGGTGTGATTCATCCAATTTTTGGGCTCCTGAGGCCAACTCCAGTGTATATTTGGGCTCCTGCTGCTGCTACTGTCAACTCCTGCCAACTCCAGGGTGTGATTCATCCAATTTTTGGGCTCCTGAGGCCAACTCCAGTGTATATTTGGGCTCCTGCTGCTGCTACTGTCAACTCCTGCCAACTCCAGGGTGTGATTCATCCAATTTTTGGGCTCCTGAGGCCAACTCCAGTGTATATTTGGGCTCCTGCTGCTGCTACTGTCAACTCCTGCCAACTCCAGGGTGTGATTCATCCAATTTTTGGGCTCCTGAAGCCAACTCCAGTGTATATTTGGGCTCCTGCTGCTGCTACTGTCAACTCCTGCCAACTCCAGGGTGTGATTCATCCAATTTTTGGGCTCCTGAAGCCAACTCCAGTGTATATTTGGGCTCCTGCTGCTGCTGCTGCCAACTTCTGCCAACTCCAGGGTGTGATTCATCCAATTTTTGGGCTCCTGAGGCCAACTCCAGTGTATATTTGGGCTCCTGCTGCTGCTACTGTCAACTCCTGCCAACTCCAGGGTGTGATTCATCCAATTTTTGGGCTCCTGAAGCCAACTCCAGTGTATATTTGGGCTCCTGCTGCTGCTGCTGTCAACTCCTGCCAACTCCAGGGTGTGATTCATCCAATTTTTGGGCTCCTGAAGCCAACTCCAGTGTATATTTGGGCTCCTGCTGCTGCTGCTGCCAACTCCTGCCAACTCCAGGGTGTGATTCATCCAATTTTTGGGCTCCTGAAGCCAACTCCAGTGTATATTTGGGCTCCTGCTGCTGCTGCTGCCAACTCCTGCCAACTCCAGGGTGTGATTCATCCAATTTTTGGGCTCCTGAGGCCAACTCCAGTGTATATTTGGGCTCCTTCTGCCCCTCATAGTGATGCCACTTCAACTCTCTGCAATTGTGCCGCTCTGCGATTCTATTAGCGATGCCTCTGATCTGCATGTGATATTTCTTCAAAGTATTATTTAACTAACCCAGCACGCATCCTGTGCGTGTTACAGCAAGGCTGAATGGTTTACAACCCTATTGAGGCTGTAGGAGGCTCAGAAATAGCCGTTTTTAATAGTGATTCGTCGCGAATTTATTCGGGTCGAAACGATTTTTGTCGGAAAATTCGGCGAATCAGTCGAATCGAATTTTTCAAAAGTTCGCTCATCTCTACTTAAGACTATTGGGGATGTTGGTCTATGTTTTTATGGGGTCTCCCAAATTGATTGCTATTTGTATCTAAACAAAGTTATGACCCCTTTCCACTAATCCACGGATTAGTGAACAAATAATTACTAAAGTAAATGCAATCAATCGATAACTGATCTGCGAAAATGCTCACTGCAATCAAGTGAATGGTGAACAAGAAATTCTATGTTGGAAAGATGAGTGTGTGGGTGATCTGGGGGTTTCACACAGTGGGACATCCCAAATCGGGATGCTCCAAGTAAACGACAGATAACCAGGATAGTAAAAAATCTGGTGATGGGTCCACTTTAAAGTGGACCAAAACCCATCTTCAGTGTCCCTGTAATCTATAAGACTCTGGGGTCGCATGGCTCCCTTCGCCAATTTGGGATACCCCACTGATCCCCAGTAAAACCTAAGTAACCATCAATCCAATGGCACATGCAGGGGCTGAATTTGGAATGCCCTACAAAGAGGTAGACAACCACCACCCAAGAGTGTTTAAAGCAGAATAAAATACTGCGCGGCTGACCCATCTTGCCCCTGTGGAATCCCAAACTGGTGCCCCAAACTTAGTAAAATGGCCAGGGAGAAATTGGGGGCTAGGTGCCTTGCTCAAGGGCACTTCAGTCATGTCCCATTGGAATCGAACCTGTCACCTTCCGGCCACAAGCCCAATTCCCTTACCTCTAGGCCATAACTTCCTCCCGCATTTAGGGAAATCGCAGGGGTCAGCACAGCCGGAGTGCAATGGGCGAGCCTCACCCTGGGAGAACCACCTTCGTGATCATGGTGTCTCCCCTGCCAGGTAAGTATGGCAGGGGAGACACATTTTTATTGCATCTATCGTATTGAATTTCAACACAATAGCTAGAGGAGATATCTTCACCAGTTTCACATAACCAATTGTGTTAAGACATAACAAACAGTAAGGGTGGCTATATCGGGATGTTAAAGTAGAGCAAAATGCAATTTATAATTTTTTCAGCATGTTGCTGCACCATTAATATTTTATTATATTTATTTCTTGCAGTGCAGCAACATGCACCAGTGTAAAAAATATATAAATGATGTTTTTCACCACTCTTATCTGCACCAATGTAGCTTAGGCCCTTATTCATCAAGCGATAGCGCCAGGTAGTGTCTGACGAGCGCCAGGTAGCGGCAGCTAACGGCGACTACCGACTCAAGTACGCCCGGCGGCGGTCACAATGACGCATTTATCAAGCTAAATGAGGCTAGCGCCGGCGAGAGCGACGGCTAGCGCGGCATTCATCATGAAGCCGCCTTGACCGAACAGCGCCGCTGCAAATTCCTTCACAGCGACACGTATTACCTGGCGCTACCTGCCGCTCTCCCATACATTTCAATGGCAGACGCTGAAATGATTGTTTTTTGTGGTTTTGGGGTTTTTTTCTTTGGTAAAAAATTCCACACATGTTTATATTGATCTGTTTAATGAATCTGGCTGGTTATTTATTTATTTTTTTTTAATTTTTTTTTTTCACAATGTAATGTTGTGAGTGACATGGGAATTGCATCTCCTCCACCCAAACTCATTGGCATCAAAATCGCTGGTTTTCCACACAATGGTGGCTTGTAAAGCTATTTTGTAGCCTGTCAGGTTGGGCGGTCACGTTCGCTCTTCGAAATTGTCAGCGCCCAAGCTATTCGGCAGCCCTGTCCTTGATGAATCTGTGTTGGTCAGTGTTTGTGCAGTCGCTGTTTAGATTCGCTATGTGGCGGCGCGAGCGTCGCTGTGCCTCGTTGCGCTGCGTTGTGCGGCGCTGTGCTGTTCATACATGTGCCCTTCTGCCATTTGCAAGGAATTCACTTCCCGCGACCCCAGTCGTTGTTAATGAATACACTGTAGTTGTGAGCGTGCCTGGCCACATATTGCAGGATTAACATTCAGTCGTACCAGCTCATAACAACCCGTTATGCATTCTCATGTGTGCCACATTTTCAGGTAGTTGTCTACTTTGATTGTGTGCTGAATTTTTGAAGGAATCAGATTTGTATATTTAAGCCCAACGGTGTATGCTTTAGAAGGACCTATGCATTACAGTATGTAGAACCCCCTGCTAAATCAAGCTAATAATTCGTGGCGCCTTTTGCCCTAGCTTGTTTTGCAGCGTCATTTTAATGTATTTCCGCCACTTAGCGTGTACATAGCTGATATTAGCTTGTCCCTGTTGCGCGCATGTTTGTGTTTGAATTTTGAAGCACAGTTGCCAGCGTCATATCCGGTTCCGGGATCCTCCTTTGCGTTTCAACGCCACCTTAAGGTAAAACTGTCTAGCGCTTATGCCAATAGCTTGTTTTGCAGCGTCATTTTAATGTATTTCCGCCACTTAGCTTGCACATAGCTGATATTAGCTTGTCCCTGTTGCGCGCATGTTTGTGTTTGAATTTTGAAGCACAGTTGCTAGCGTCATATCCGGTTCCGGGATCCTCCTTTGCGTTTCAACGCCACCTTAAGGTAAAACTGTCTTGCGCTTATGCCACTAGCTTGTTTTCAAGCGTCATTTTAGTTTTTCCGCCACTTAGCTTGCACATAGCTGAGAATAGCTTGTTGCTGGTGCGCGTAGCGTTTTTTTTTTTTTATCTTTTTCCCAATGTCGCTTGGGTCATTTCCGGTTCCTGTTTCCTCCTTAGCGTTTCCAATATGATGCATAGACGACGAGTAATGCGCCTCCCCAGCTCCTCCTCAGACTCTGACCCCACCACCCCTCCCCCACCTCCCCAACCTACCTCACCTTCCTCAAGTACCACCCCTCCCACCCCTTCCCCTCCTGGGCCTAGTAAGCCAAAGCGCACCCGGGTGGATAGCAGAGTAAATGGCCAGGTGGTAAAAGTGAGTATTTTTTGGTTTGTGTTTTTAGCTTAAAAGTTGCAGAACACACAGGGGGGATTGGTTATGACAAATTTTGGTTTTAATAACAAATTTGAGCAATCCCCGTGGGGCATCCCCATTGTGGATGTCCTGCTGGGATGCCCCCCCTGGAGGGCCCTAAATATTACCTCAGTCCCGTCCCATCTGTGCATGCGTTAGCTGCGGATGCCTATTGCTCTTACCTCTAGCAGGGTGTACCCCTGCGCCAGACATATTGTAATTTTGGGTGCAGGCGCACTCCCTGTTAGAGTCAAACGCCACATGCCTACTTTGCCGTGCAGACCCAGCTGAGCTGGTATGCACGTCCCAACGGCCTTGTATGCGCATACCACAGCGGCGCCGAGCCCTGTGTTTGGCTTGGGGAGTGACGTGGGAGTGTCCTCAGTGGTGTATTTGTGGCCTTCCAAGGGGGTTGCAGACAGCGGACCACCCACAATTGGTGTGGCCCACCAAAGTGCACACAAACCCAGAATAGTGATAATCCTGGGTGTGGGTCCACTTTGATCTGGTCTCTGTATAACTGTTTATGACTGTGTTCTGATGTCATGTATTTATTTTAGTTTGTTTGTTCTTTTTTCATAGGACTTCTGCCTGGCCGAATATGACTATGCCCGTGGAGGCAAAAAACGCATAGCCATGGAGGTGAAGGCCACAGTGTCCCGGCGCTTCCAGACCGAGCTGACCATCCGCTCCATCCAACAAAAGTGGTCGGATTTCAATCGCCGGGACCCTGAAGGCGTGTACCGCCTATATGATGCCTACGCATCAGGTAAGTTAAAGCTTATGTTATGTTTAGCCTTTGTGCCGAATCATCTGCTAAGCTGTGTCCATTTGTGCTCTTTAGATTAATTATTTTCTTTCACCCCCTCCACACAGATAAGCGTCCTCCCCTGGGGAAACGTGGGAAGGGATTCCTCCCCCGAACCAGGCAGGCGGAGTCATCGGGGGAGGGTCCCTCCCGCGGGTCCTATTTAGAGGACCCAGGGGAGGAAGGGGATGATGCCCCAGAGGAGTGTGCTGCTGGGGGGCTGGCTGGATCAAGCCTCAGCTCCTCACACTCTGAGTCTGAGGACTCTCACCAGGCAAGGGGCCACTCTCAAGCAGGGAGTGAGAGGGAGGAGGGTGGCCCTTTGCCTGGTGGATCTTCCGACCAGAGTGTGAGGAGCCGAGGCTCCCCGCCTCCTCCTCAGAGCCCTCCCTGGGCTTCAAGTGGCGCTTCATCCCCTGGTGAGTGTACATTTTTTAATTGTTAGTCTGTGACAGGTTTCATCTTGCAATGTGTCCTTAGCCCTTGCCATTCCTCTCTAATTTGCAGGGCATCATATAGGCGGCACCTCCATGGCATTTTGGCGTAGGATTCTCCACGGGCATAGTCATGGTAAGTGTTTTTGGTTAGCCATCACATTCCCAATGTTATTACCTTCATTCAAGTGTACCCCCAAACATTGATGGTGCTTGGTTTCTGGAAGGTTCCAGGACCAATCACATCCCTCACCCAGGGCCCCCCCCACCAAAAAAAACCCACAAAACTCCTTACCTCTTTGGGGGTTGCCAAAGCCACCGTCCAAGCCTCCTGTGTGACACTCTAGATGTGTGTGCGCCTGCGCTCTTTTTCAAAATGGCCTGCGCGTCCGCACACACTCGAGGAGTGATGTGTGGAAGGCAGCGGGCGCGGAGTACGTTGGCTCATGCAAATTGTGTGGCTCGGCCAAAGTGGACCCAAACCCAGATTAGCAGCAATCCTGTGTATAGGCCCACTTGTAACAGACACATGTTTCCTGGTCCATTGTCACAGCTGGTTTGATAAGGTACCCTAACCTCACAAACCCTACTACAGTGCTAGCCAACTGTCAACCACCCCTATGTTTCTGCCCACACCATGATGGGTGTTCTCATTTCTTTTTTTGGGTTAAGTTGTTCCCGCTCCAACATGTGGGCCACTATTAACATTAGCCAAACAACTGCTAAAGATTCCTTTACATAGCACTGTCTATGTTATTTGCACATTCTCTTTAGGGATACATGTGTGAAGCCTTACAAATTGACATTAACTCATGGTCCAGGAAATATGCTAATTTAGGTCAACCTGTATGTAACCATGCAAGCCTTTGCATTTTCAGACTCAATAACCAGATGGATGTCAAATAGTCAGGTGTCATTTGCCCACTAATTGTGTTTTTGTCTTTTGCTTTATGTTGACAGATGTTGCGACGCAGACGGAGCCAGAGACCCTCCTCCCCACCCCAGCTCCAGGGACGGCCAGCAGCATGGGCCCCCGCCACAGCTGCGATGGTGAGTACATCCCACTTCATATGCCTAAAGACTTGTGAAACCTATGTCTTCTAGTCACATCTGCAGCCAATTTAAATTTACCTATGTGTTAAGTTCACACACATCTCGATTCAATGTGTTTGCACAATAATCCAACATGCCTGTTTGCATGCTTGATTGTTGGCTCACATCCTTCATTAGGCCACATAGAGACTATTTTTGCGTTAGACACAACCAAATGGGCCCTATTAGGTCTGGACCTGTAACATTATAGGGAAAACTCGTGTACTCGTTCGGACTTAGGCCCTGATGTTTGGCTGTTACTAAACACAAAAATGGACACACAGGGAATTATACCTTCTTTGCTTCCCAAGAGTTAAACTGGAACAACAACCAGGATTTTGACTTTCCTGGGTGTTGTTCCACTACGGTGGGGCACCCCTGATCGTCACCGCTGTGTGACAACCCCCTGAACTCACTTTGACTCCAACAAATGTACAAGCCATGGCAAATTGCCTCCTCCTCCGCCTCCCCCGCGCCCCTTTTTACGCGCGCGTGCCTGCGCCGGCCATTCACAGACGGCCGGCGCAGGCACGCACACGTCTAGAGGGGCGCCAGGGAGGGCCCAGCGGCACTGCCACACAGAAACTGAGGTAGGTATTTTGGGGTTTGGGGGGGGTTTCACACCCAGGGACATCCCGATCTTGGATGTCCCGCGGGGAGGGAGGTGATCGGGCAGGGAATCTGATAGATTCCCGGGCCGATCACCCGTGGGTGTTGGTACACTGTAAGAGAAAATGTATGCTTGGGATGTGTTGTTCACATTCCTGCCAGTCAATAGTACTCATATCATGTTAACCAATAAGCACACAGTGGTCAACAATGTTAATGTGAGTGTCACCTAATTGGACACACTGACATTACATTGCTACATCTGTGTCTGTTGAGGTCACATCCAATTTATTTAAAAATTGTTGTTTCTACATTTCTACAGCTTGTGAAAACCAGCATCGCAGACTGTGGCGGGAGATTCGGCTCCTGAAGCTGATGCTGCTGGCCAGGAAGAGGCGCCGACGGCGTCGTTAGGGTGGGGGGAAGGCTGGCCTCTTGATGGCCGTTGTTGGCCAATGTTGGCCGTGTTGGCCATGTTTTGTAATTAAATATTTTTGATTACCATCATTACAGTGTGTTGCATTGCAAAGCATAGTTTAACTGTCTCCCAAACCATTTGTGTGTCAATGTAGCCATACCTTTGGAGCCATTTCAGGTGTTAACCATAGTAAGCTATGGTCTCCAATGTGTGGGCTAAATTGACCAATACATTGACATATGTAGATCAAGATACTCATCCCTGACTGTGTTATTAGCTAGGTCTTAGGAAACACACAATTTAGAGGTGGGTGAAGCAAATATATTTACAAAACCAAAAATATACAAAATTAATATTCTTGGCTGGGTGGCCGGGGAGGTTGGGAGTCATTGCTAGGGGCGGTGTTGGGGGACAACAGTGCAGTAAAAAATATAGACTGCTGTTGTATGAGCTGTTGTAGCAACAACAAAGTTTGGTCCTGCCGCTGGAGACATTCTTCCTGGCGCTGTATTGATTCTTCCTGGCGCTGTAGAGATTGCTCCATTAGATTTGCCAGCCGACCAAGTTCCTGGTTCTGGTGTTGGTTTTGGAGCAACTGGTCCATCTGGCGCTGCAGGGCCTCATTTTGTTGCTGACACATCAGCACCTGATTTTCCAACGCCGCAATGCGCTCATTAGTTCCATCACGCGGCTGTTGGCGACTGTAGTCCTCCAGCATCTGGACCCCTAGCTCATAGAAATCTGCACTGGTTGGTGCCACACCTCCTCTTGCTGTGGTTTGAGGCTAAACAAATAGTAAACCACATTTTAGTCAAACAGAACCAATGCCCCTCAAAATAAATCCCATAAACAGTCACTATCCAACTTACCCTTGTCTGAGCCTCGGAAGCTTGGCCACATGGGACTTGGGAAGAGGTCCCAGCTTGGGGTTCTGGTTCCGCCTCCTGCAAAAACAACAATGAAAGGAAATGTGACATGTTGCTTCTTCCACTACCCACGAAGATGCCAATGTGGTTCGAGGTCGTCTACATCAGCCATGTTACCTGCGTGTCCTCCGGCACAGGTAGGCTCGAGGTTTCGCTGCCAGAGAGTGGCAATTCAACATCCGAGATGTCCGGCAAGTTGGCATATGCTAAACAGGAAAATCAGGTTAGTAGGTCTGTGGCCCAAACTCTAATGTAACCTGGTTAGGCTATCGAGGCCATACCTCTAAAAAGTGCCCAAATACACACTAGACCAAAGGTATCTGTTAAACTCAGATTGTTAACATGTATGTTACAGGACTAAGAGGCAATAATTTTTGCTAATCACATCAGAAACATTGCTTAAATTACACATACCCGCAATCTCCCAGATGTCTTGAGTGGGGTCCTCACTCGAGCTTGGACCTTGAAAATACATGTGGACACACAAGTTGCCAGAAGCAAGTGCCACAAAAGTAGAGCCAAAATACAGACTAGAGCAAGGCAAAACCACTTACCCTCATCTCTGGCAGCCGGAACTTGAGGGGCCCTTTCTGGACAGCCACTTCCGATATTCGGGTCAACTAAAAAAAACAAGGAATGTCTCTAAATATTCAGCAAACTACTACGGGGAATGTTTGGCTAAAAAGATGTCCGCAAAAATACATAGCTATCACTCCAATAACTAATAGACTGACCCTGGGGAGGCAACAAGCACTCCCAAGAGGCATCTTCAAGTTTACCAAGCAAACATGTAGCTTAGTAGACTAACCAAATTGAACCAGTGTAACATAAACAGCATAAAGGATACATTATGTATTGCTCTACACACCAACAGGGTCCTGTTGACCGGCAACATCGGAAGTGGGGTCCAAAGATGAACCAGTCACTTGGCCTACCAAGAAAAAAGAGGAATGAGACACATGCACTTGGGTAAAAGTGGATCAAGCAAGGTGAACACATGCACTTACCGACATCCAAAGAGTAGGTGGGATCCGGAGGAGATGCTGGGGCCAAGGGCATGGGAGCTAGGCAAAAATAAAGCCAACATTGAGCCATAGTTAATGTGCGTGCAAAAATACAACATGCATTAAGGTGTGTGAGCAGCTCTTTCACTAATATTCACTAATCAAGGCCAGTGTGGCTCCCACATTGATATGCCGATATATGGCTACACATCTCTGGCTTCAAACATATCTACACATGTTAGGGCCTTGTTAGTTAGTTGCTGTGAGTGTTACAGTGGGCGTGCAATTAGGCCGCAGGCACATATTATTAATACTCAACAGTGCAAAACTTGATTGTTTGAGCTGCTCCCACACCCATTTGTTCACCAAACAACCAGCAACCAAATTAGGGGTAAATACCTTCAATGGCAGACTGGGGTAGCCTTGAGGTTGCTGGAAGGGCAGGAGCTTGGGTGTCCTGAGGCACATCCCGGACAGCAGCATGTGCACCTATGCATAAAGCAACAGACAGAAAAGTAACAAATGTTTGAGCTCTAATGTAATACTTCACAGGTCCTACTGTTAGTTGGTCAGAATGTAAAAATGCAAATCACATACATTAACATTAGGTTAGTACAAAAGCCAGAAAATATGTACCTTCAGTCCAACCGGTGGTGTCATCCCCAGGATCCACACCCTGCAGCCGAGCCAGTGGGATTTTGGCCTTCAGCATCTCCTCATACGGCCTGTAGGTACTCTTTGGAGCCTGGATGAACCCACTGTCCACATCAAGATCGTGATTCATCTTTTTCATAAGGGCCCCTCGCAAAGTGTAGAAGCGTTTCCTGCAGGATGGGCCACTACGTGGGTGTTGAGCAGTGCTACTAAGCTCCACACCAATGGCATCCCACAGTTTGCTTCTTTCTTGTTTGCCTATGGACTTGCTTTGGGAGCCAAATATCAGCTCCCATTTAGCAAGTGTAAGGCGCACAAGATGATTATTCTCAGCCAAATTAAATTCAGGCTCCCTCTTGGCACCTGGGCTCTTAGCCTGGGGTGCTGCCCCACCTTCAGGCTGTGCCCTTTTCCGTAAGGGAGGTCTGCGCACAGCACCCACCAAACTCCTACTCGGGCCTGCTGTGGCCGGCAGATGTCCTGAATTTGGCTCCATCCTGTAGCTGCACACACACACACAAATACACACCCAACAAGCACGCATGCAGACTACAGAATGGCATCGCAATCTCTTAGGCTTGGCCAGGTTTTATGTGCTCTAACAGCCAATCCAAAAGCAGGCCACTTAATTGATTCACACATACAGCCCAGTTCCTTCTAGGCACACCTCCACTGCACTGACAGAAGCATGTGTGTTAGCCAATTAACTCATTACAGACCTCATTAACCAAACAACACACACCCAAATCCAACAATGGACTGATGTATCTCAAACCCTTGTGACATGTGGTTAGCCTAACGGCTATTTAAAAAAACAGCAGCTTACCTTTCATTGGTCCACCACTGATTTTTGGCCCATGTCCGTTAATGCACGCAAGTTTCGGCTCAAGTACGCTAGTAGCGCTACTAGCGTGCGCGTGCGCACTCTGTTTTACGCACACCTGGGTCGGCTAATTGGCGCCCGGAAATAGCAGAGCGACGCAAAAGGCGGCAAAGCGGACCTGTCCCTTTTGAAAACGAAGTATAAAAGGAAGGAATTTTCTAGCTTCTGCTATTCTTACACTGTGGCAAAGGCTGTGGTGTGGTGCTGTGCTCGCTTCCCTTAGCTCATTTGAGCCTCTGTCTGGTTTCTGTCCTCACTCTCTGTGGCTTGTTGGGTGATTTCTGACATCAGTGCTGTTTCTTTAGGAGCTTGGTTTTGGTGGCATCTGCAAATATTGTGTAGCATACAGCAAGTGAGGCTTGATTTTGGGGCCTTTTGTGGGCTGTGCAGCAACTCCCCTCTTGGTTGTGCCTAACTTAGAAAGCTGGTTTTCAGCAGGCTGGTGGTTTGGACCACTATAGTTCTGGTTTTGTGGTGAGCTGCATTGTAGCGGGTGTGTGTGGAGTGTGATTGTTTGTGTGTGTGTTGTGTGTTAGTGGTTTTTTTTTTTTTTTTTTGGTTTTGTATATATCTTTAGTGTGTGTGATGGATAAGAGGGTGATGTATGGTGTCTGGGTGGATGGATGTATGTGTATGCTGAAAGAGCAGGAGGAAAGGGAGCGGGGTGTTGTGAGGCTTAGGGCACCCCGCTCCTTTGCAATCCGCCTTTCAGTATGGGACTTAAGTGACGAGCAGATCAGGAGCCGCTTCCGTCTGAATCGTGCTGCACTACAGTCCCTATATGATCAGATTAAGACCAAAATCGAGCCATCCACCAAACGCACTCATTCCATTCCAGGCATAGTACGCCTGTGTGCCACTCTCAATATTTTGGCACGAGGGACCTTCCAGGCAACCTCAGCCCTCCTCAGCGGGATAAGCCAGGCTACTATGAGCCGCATACTAATCCAGGTAGTTCTGGCAATTTGTGATTTAATCCCAATTTACATCAGGTTTCCTGAGGATGAGGAAGAGGTTGCCAAAATAAAACATACTTTCTATCTGATGGGAGGGATCCCGAATGTGCTAGGGTGCGTTGATGGTACACATATCCCTTTCCGCCCTCCCCGTGCACAGGAGCTGTCCTACAGAAACCGGAAGCAATTCCATTCCATTAATGTGATGGTTGTCTGTGACCCAGACATGAGGCTGCGGGCGGTGAGATCGGGGTTCCCCGGCTCATGCCACGATTCTTACGTCTTGCAGCGGACAGTCCTGTGCCGGAAGTTTGATAACAACGAAATGCCAGCTGGCTGGCTACTGGGTAATAAATTAACCATGTCAATGTATTTTGCAAATATGTGGCCTAGTAAGCCAAATTTAACCAAACTACCACCAAAAAACATGTACTAGTACTAATTGCTGTCTCTCTCCTTGTGTTTTTTCTACAGCGGATAAGGGATATGGGCAGAGAACGTGGGTCATGACTCCCGTCAGGAACCCACGGACCTCTGCCCATGAACGCTACAATGCAGCGCATCGCAAGACCAGAAGCATTGTGGAAAGAACCATCGGCCTGCTGAAAGCACGCTTTCTCTGTTTGGCACGGCCAGGAGGAGAGATGCTCTACAGCCCACAGAAGGTCTCCAAAATCATCCTTGCCTGCTGTGTGTTACACAATATCTGTATATCCCACCGAATCCAAGCCCCCGAGGAGACAGCACTGGTGCCAGAAATCCCCAACATGCCCGCAGCAAGAAGTGAGGACACCCAGACTGGCGATGAGCTAAGGGAAAGGATGATCACTTCTTTTTTTGCGGTAAACTAAATAACCTTCACTCTAATGCAAGTACTGCACTACTGGCTAAATGTATTAGAACTACCATCAAAAAGAGCCCAAAAACACACTAAGGGGGGTGTAAGATGATCCCAACCACTCTAAGGGGGGTGTAAGATGACCCAAACCACTCTAAGGGGGGTGTAAGATGACCCAAACCACTCTAAGGGGGGGTTTAAGATGACCCAAACCACTCTAAGGGGGGGTTTAAGATGACCCAAACCACTCTAAGGGGGGTGTAAGATGATCCCAACCACTCTAAGGGGGGTGTAAGATGACCCAAACCACTCTAAGGGGGGTGTAAGATGACCCAAACCACTCTAAGGGGGGGTTTAAGATGACCCAAACCACTCTAAGGGGGGTGTAAGATGACCCAAACCACTCTAAGGGGGGTGTAAGATGACCCAAACCACTCTAAGGGGGGGTTTAAGATGACCCAAACCACTCTAAGGGGGGTGTAAGATGAGCCCAACCACTCTAAGGGGGGTGTAAGATGATCCCAACCACTCTAAGGGGGGGTTTAAGATGACCCAAACCACTCTAAGGGGGGTGTAAGATGAGCCCAACCACTCTAAGGGGGGGTTTAAGATGACCCAAACCACTCTAAGGGGGGTGTAAGATGACCCAAACCACTCTAAGGGGGGTGTAAGATGACCCAAACCACTCTAAGGGGGGTGTAAGATGATCCCAACCACTCTAAGGGGGGTGTAAGATGACCCAAACCACTCTAAGGGGGGGTGTAAGACGCCAATGTTGGTTATCAAGTAATGCATTTTTGTATTTGCTACAACTATACTACTTTAAAGATCTATACTAACTGCACTTTTCTTATTTTTTCAGGCACAAACACATGCACCGTGATCCATATTTAGGACTTTACAAACTTTATTTCACTTTACTTTGCTTTTTCCTTTCTGTTTGAATTTTTATTTTCCTTTTCTCTTGTGTTCATTTTTAAATTTTTGTAGATTTTAATAATAAAATCTACTATATATAGATACATGTGGCTATGTGTTTAATTCTGGTGAAAGTTTCCTTGGCATTCTACTTCCTATTGTAATTTTCTTTTTCTTTCTGATTTATGTTTTTATTTCCCTTTTCCATTTTCCTTTTATTTCTCTGTTCTGTTTTTATTTTCTTTTTCTATTTTCCTTTCTCATTTCTGTTTTTATTTTCTTTTTCTATTTTCCTTTCTCATTTCTGTTTTTTTTTCTTTTTCTATTTTCCTTTCTCATTTCTGTTTTTATTTTCTTTTTCTATTTTCCTTTCTCATTTCTGTTTTTATTTTCTTTTTCTATTTTCCTTTCTCATTTCTGGTTTTATTTTCTTTTTCTATTTTCCTTTCTCATTTCTGTTTTTATTTTCTTTTTCTATTTTCCTTTCTCATTTAGGTTTTTATTTTCTTTTTCTATTTTCCTTTCTCATTTCTGTTTTTATTTTCTTTTTCTATTTTCCTTTCTCATTTAGGTTTTTATTTTCTTTTTCTATTTTCCTTTCTCATTTCTGTTTTTATTTTCTTTTTCTATTTTCCTTTCTCATTTCTGTTTTTATTTTCTTTTTCTATTTTCCTTTCTCATTTCTGTTTTTATTTTCTTTTTCTATTTTCCTTTCTCATTTAGGTTTTTATTTTCTTTTTCTATTTTCCTTTCTCATTTAGGTTTTTATTTTCTTTTTCTATTTTCCTTTCTCATTTCTGTTTTTATTTTCTTTTTCTATTTTCCTTTCTCATTTAGGTTTTTATTTTCTTTTTCTATTTTCCATTTCTTTCTCTGTTCTGTTTTTATTTTCATTTTCTTTCTCATTGGTGGTTTAATTGTATTTCCTTTTTATTTAAAAAATAAATAAAATAATTTAAAATGTGGCTATGTGTTTAATTATGTTTTATTTTGCATTTATATTCTAATATCTGGTTTAATTTAATTTCCTTTTCAACACAAAATAAAAACTCTTGAATTTATAAAAAAATGTGGCAATGTGTTTTATTCAGAAGGTACTGGATGGCCAGGACACAGCAAAGCTAACAGGCGCTGTGTACAATAGCGTGGTCACACTGACTGACAGCGCCTACAAAGCTGAGGGCCAACATCATATTCAGCAATGTAGGCGTTGTTCCCAACAACGCCAGGTAGCGACTGAGGAGGCCTGCTATAGCGAATCGCTACCGCCCGCGGCTGACGCTAGCGGCGCTCATAGCGCCATAATTCAGTCGCTCATCTGTCGCTACCGGGCGCTATTGATGAATCGGCCTCTTAGTCTGGCAAATAGTACTTGATAAATCAGGCCCCTGGTGTCAATTCTCAAAAAATGGCACATTTACCAGATTAGTACCTCTATATTTCTATTCTTTAATTGGATTTGTCTTTATATCCTTTTGCTAAGAATTATTTTCTCCTTTGTCATTCATCTGTGCTATTTACCTCTTATTAGGATACTGTGTACTGTACATCCTTAGAGATCTTTACGAACATCTCATTAGTTTATAGAGCAGTCAGAGTGAATACATCAGAGGATTAAATGGAACCTAAATAATTAATGCCTATTATTAAGTAAATACTAAACCGCGCATTTACAATGCTAATTTATACAATTCATAGAAACATTCTCTGATTCGTTTTAATAGATACACATAGGATAGAAAAAAAGTGCAGTACACCTAAAAAGTTATAAAGACATAGATCAACAGGATAAACTATCAAGTACAATAGCTGTATGAAAAACACTATAGCCAGCCTTCATCTGCTTATACAGACGTACAGTTCTATAGGTGTTGTAGGCAGTCCAATATACTGAGGTGAATAAGAATATTTGATAGAATATAGTCAAAGACAATCTAGAAAGTGGATATAATTATATATATTTTACACCCACACACAAAGTTGCATGGTCAGATTAAATCACCCCGGTGAACCTGCTGAAATTTGGGTTCGACAAGTTCGGTCGAAGTCCAGTTGGGGTCCCCGAATCCCATTGAAGTCAATAGGGACATAAACTTGGGGGGCCCTAAAATGGCTGTAAAATGGGGGAAACAAAGGCTAAAGGGCTGCAAATTGGGGGGGGGCACCATTGCAATTTTCCTGCACAAAATGGGGTAGGGAAAGTACTCAAATTAATCAGAGAAAACGAAAAAATTAAGAAATACATAACTCATGTAAAAAAAAAAAAAAAATTACGCGTGTCAGAGGGCAACACCAGGGAGATTGTCCTGCACAAATTGGGGTAGAAAAAGTACTCAGAATAATTACAGAAAGCGGAGTTATTAATTAAATACATAAATAGATAAAACGTTTTCCCCATCTTTAATTCGTTCCCCCTGCAGGTAACTGCCTGTGGGTTTATTTTTTATATTTTTTTGTCATTTTTGGTTAGATATAATTTTTATATAATCAACAATAGACTGACTTTTTTATTTTTATTTTTCTATTGTATTTCAGTTTTAAGTGGTTTACTAATGTAACTTTTAAAGGCATTCTTATTTCTTTTTCACTTGGACTGTGAACCTGTTCACTATGGTCAGAAGCTGGCATGGCACCTGCTGGGCTCGGCGGAAGCCGTGCCAGTAAAATGACTAAAAATTACTCGCACACCCTAGTTGGGGCATCAGAAGTGTGGAAGAGCCCGGTGCCCATTGATGTGGGCACAGGGTCCTTTCGGGGTGCCCAAGGCACCCCTGGTAGAGCCCTGAGCCCATACAAAAGGGCATAGGGGTTGTAACTTGCAGGGGCCACCAATACCGCAGCTTCTGAGCCCTGGGTTACAAGCTCTTATGCTTGGTGCCCAGACTGGTAGCCTTTGGGGGGACCCCATATTTCTTTTGAGATGTAAGAAACATTTAAAAAAATACAATTTCCACTGTCACTTTCCTGGCTTTAGTGAATGTTGGTTTTAATCACCCAAAAATATTACAAAATAAACCACAGACAGTTTCAATGTTAAATTAAATAACTGCATTTAGTAAAAGACTTAAAACTGAAAAAAAACACAATTAAAAGAAAAAAAGTCGAGTGTGCATGCGCGTGGCGCGGTGATGACAGCGCAATAGAGGAGACATACCGGAGGGTGCCCAGCGTCCTTGGGAGGCAGCAGTAAGCGGCGCACGTGAGGTCCGGGGTGATCGCTGGTGCCTGCTGCGGAGGAGCTGGGAGCCAAGATGGCGTAGGATCTCACGCTGGAGGACCTGGAGGACATAGGGCACAGTGAGGCTTCGTTTCTGGAGGAGGAGAGAGGCAGATCCAGCCTGGTCAGCCTAGTGTCTTAGCCTGAAGTAAGCCCTTATTTCTTATACCATTTTGAGAATATGCTGCAGAGTGCTCTGTCCTCTTTTACAAAGCTGATTAAAGAGCACATGTCTAGAGGGTTGGAGAAAGTAGCTTGCAGTTTGAATACCCTGGAGGCTAAAATGAACGAGGTGGTGACAGCCCAGGAAGTATTAGACACTGAAGTTAACCAACATAAGATGGAAAACTCCTCACTTGCTGCTTAATTAGAGGACTTTGAGAATAGAGACAGACGCTCTAATCTGCGATTTAGGGGCATTCCTGAGCATATAGAGGATGCTAAGGGAGCAATTACAGCTTTATGTCAAGAGCTGGTTCCAGGGATATCTGCAGAGAGGCTTGATATGGACCGTGTCCATAGAACCCTGGGCCCTTGGAGACAACCCAAAAGAACTGATTCAGAAGGCGGCAAGGCTACTTCCTGAATTGTCATTCCAAGGTCACAAGTACCAAATATTCTCTGACCTGTCTGCAGGCACCATGGCCAGGATACTTGAAATAAAACCTATGTTAGCAATCTTGCAAGCGCACAAGATAAGATATAGATGGGGTTTCCTTTTTGTATCAGCTTTACACACAATGATACAACTTTTGCTGCAGTTAATGTGGAAGAACTGAAGGCTCAACTAGTAGCTTCTGGTATTTCCAGACCGGTTTCAGCGAAGTCCCCCAGGATTGGTGAAGACTCCAGATCTCCAGATCTCATCAGTCAGGAAAGCGTCAAAAGTGTGGCATCCGGCCTGCGAGCTGCAGTGTATCCTTGTGGACACCTGAGCAGTTTTAACTTTTAATCTTTTTTTTCCATATTTGTGCCATTTACCAAAGCGGCAGAAGAACATCGGGCTCAAGTTGATCCATTTGAGTGGTGATCAGGAGTGTGGTTTTTTTTTAGGGTCACTTTGTTCCTGCTGTAAATATTATGGTGCTTGGTATGGGCTGTTCTCCTAGTTGAGAGCAGCATAGAGTAATACTAGTTAAAGTTATACGGTATGTGTGATGCCCAACGGGACACCAGCCTTCTGTAAGCAGGCAACCCCCAATCTCCACCGCCGCTTCTGCCTATAGTCAAGCCCCTGTTTGCCTGGACGCTAGGTACGCCTCACCGGACACGGTTGCCCCCAGGTCTTAATAGGCGCAAAGGATGGCTGCTTACGGTGATGAACCACGAGGGTCATTCACAGGTAGTCAATCCGGAGGGTGCGTCAGAGTACAGGGATGAGACAGGTGCATAGTCAGGGGTAGCCAATGGGTCAAGCCGGGAGGTCAGAGATCGCGGGGTATCCAGAGGGGCAGGCAGGTTCGTAGTCAGACAAAGCAGAGGTCGGTACAGGCAGCAGACAGGGATGGTCGATCAAGCCGGATCAGGATCAGATAACAACTAACAGAATCACACCCTAATCACAAGCAACTATCATGGGCACTGAGTGCTGGGCTGACTCCATATTTATTTGGGAATCGACCAATGGCCACCCTGGGGGGGGGAGTGTATGTGCTGATTGGTGTAACTTACAACACTGTGAGTGATTGGAGGCACTATCAAGGGGCTGGTCAGTCTTGGCTGCAAGGCTGATCAGCCCCTGATTCCCATCAGGTGTGGAGCACTCTGCGCTGCCTGCCACTCGCAGCACAGCGCCTCCTAGTGGCGAAATTTACAGACTGCAGGACGCGCGCCTGCACAGCTAGAGAGGGGCGAGGGAGGCTGCCAGAGTGACATGCCGCGCTCCCAGCAGCAGGAGTGCTGCGTCGCCCCGCGGACGCTGGACCCGCGACCCCCATGGCAGAGGTAAGTTCCTTACAGTATGGTTTTAGTATTATCCAAGCGATATGTTGTTTGATGTTATAGATGCCCCCCCGTTCCTCGGCTAATGTATGTCATACTCCCGTTTAATCAGAGGGATAACTCCCTGTGATTTTCTTGTATTTTCATTAGTGACTTCTTAAAATATTGGTTTTGTTGTTTATTATAGAAAAGAAGATTACCTGACAAAGGTGTGGGATCCCGTCGGACGGATACTTCATTATTGGAGGCGCCTGTTTGAGCTCTTTTGTAGAGCTTCTATCCGGCTGAATCTCTAGTCCATTTCCTAGCCCTTGTACCTAATATCTTTCCCCTGTCCCCCCCACTCTCTTTTTATATATATATATATATATATATATATATATATATATATATATATATTTACTATATTCTTTATTTATTCTTTTAGTTTGTCTTCTTCTCTTCTTTTTGCTTTTTCTTTTTACGGTTGCTAAGATATATTAAGAAATGACGACAGTGTTATCTTTAAATGTACAGGGCTTTAATTCTCCGCATAAACGGAGCCTTGCCTTTCGTAGGATTAAAGCACTGCGCCCTGATGTCATCTGTCTACAGGAGACACATTTCTCAAGATCTTCTTAGCCGAGATTTCTGGACTCATCATTCCCTCAGGTATTTTCTGCAAGTGCTAACACTAAGCAAAAGGGAGTGCTGATTTGGTTTAAGAGGAATACTCCATTCCATTGTATAAAAGAAAGAGATCCAGAAGGGCATTATCTGATTCTGGATGGGATTCTGCAGGAGTCAGACATTACTATAGCTAATTATTATGCACCTAACTCGGGCCAGATGGCGTTCCTCACAAAACATTTTGACATGGTTAACGGGTTTGCGCAGGGTTGTGTGATAATCTGTGGAGACTCAAATCTAACCCTGAACCCTTACTTAGATAGGTGGCAGGGTTGGCGGTTAGTGCACAGTCTGCAGCTGCATCTAAACAGTTTAGAGGGCTACTGGAGGGGTACTCCCTAGCGGATGGCTGGAGGGAACTGCATCCGGGGACCCAGAATTTCACCCACTTTTCACATCCCCATAATGTTTGGACCAGGATAGACCATATATTTCTGTCTCAGAGGGCTATAGCAGCAGCAAAGTCAATCTCATGGTCGGACCATGATTGCGTAGTTTTGAAGATAGACTCTTTGTTCTGTAGGCGATCCAGATTTTCCTGGTCTCTTATTACCTCTATACTGTCCGATCCGGGTGTGATCACGGAGGTATCTGATGCTTTAACAGAATATTTTCAACTAAATGAGTCCCCAGAGATGTCGGCTGTGACTAGCTGGGAGGCACACAAACCCTCTATAAGGGGCCGGTAAATTGGGATCACCTCCAGCAAGAAGTGTGAGAGGAATAAGTGCATTGACGAGCTGAAAAAGAAATATTTAGAGGTGGCAGAAGAGGCCAAACAGTATATGTCTCCCAAAACTTGCTCCAAACTACATGAAGTGACACAAGAACTTAATTTAGCACTCGCGGGCAAAGCTGAAAAAGGTATGCGGTGGGTGAAGCATAAGTATTATTGCAAGGCCAACAAGCCAGACTCGTTATTGGCTAAGAGACTTAAAACCCCAGACCAGGGATATATGCCTATTAGACTAAGGAACGAGAGGGGGGGACTCACGAGTAACCCTAATAAGATCATAGGGGTGTTTAGGGAGCAACTGATGAAACTATACACTAACCATAACCCACCCAAGCCAGAGGAAGTGAGTGTGTTCTTGGACGATATCTCCCTACCTGGCCTCCCAGCGCAGTTGAGGGAGTCCCTGGAGGAAGGCTTTAGTTTGGAAGAAATAAAGCATACAATTGATAAACTAAAAGTTAACATGAGACCGGGGCCAGATGGCTTCCCGGCGGCATACTATAAAGCTTTTAACTCTATTTTAGCACCTAAATTGGCAGCTTGCTTTAATGGGGTGAGTTCTGATCATTTTCTCGAGGGACTCCCTTACTGCTTCTAGAAGTATGGTGCCGAAGCCGGATTCGGACCATACGGTATGGTCTAACTTTAGGCCGATTTCTCTTATAAACATAGACATGAAAATACTAACTAAAATTCTAGCAGACAGGTTGTCAGAGTATCTGCCAGAGCTGATCCATAAAGATCAAGTGGGTTTCATCCCTGGCAGACAAGCTGGCGATAATATCAGAAGAGTGATTCAGCTTTCCCACTTAGCTAAAACTACTCAAACTCCAGCTATGTTTCTTTCCTTGGACATTAGGAAAGCCTTCGATACAGTATCATGGGAATATTTCTTTTTTCTGCTAGAAAAATGGGGGTTTGGGCCTACATTTTTAGGGATGTTAAAAAGGATATACTCGAATCCAAGGGCCTTTGTTAAGTATAGTGGTTTAAATCTGGGGACTTCTCTCTACAAAGAGGTACCAGACAGGGGTGCCCGTTGTCCCCTCTTTTGTTCGCTTTGGTGATGGAGCCCTTGGCGAAGAAGATTAGGTTGTCTCCAGTTATTTTGGGATTACAGGTGGGAACTACCCAGTATAAATTGAGTCTTTTTGCAGAGGATGTGCTAATGGTTGTCTCGGACCCCTGCATCTCCCTACTTGGAGTCTTGAGGAAGTTGAAGGAGTTTGAAATGGTCTCGGGATTACAAGTAAACACCGTCTAGTCAAAAGCTTTGAATATTAGCATTCCCTCTGAAGTGTGTGCCCATTTAAAACTTTCTTATAATTTCCATTGGGAAACAGTGGGGATTAAGTATTTAGGGATTAAGCTAACCAATGACTATGCCTCCCTCTCTTCTTTTCGGTCTTCTAGATCGGTGGAGAGGGTATAGTTTATCCTGGCTCAGCAAAAGAGCAGCTATAAAAATGTCTTTCTTGCCTAAGTTTTTTTATTTAGCACAAACATTACCAGTTAGAGTGCCTCGAAGCTACTTGCAAACGCTGAAAAATAAAATGATGGCATTTATATGGGGTGCTAAGCGACCGAGGATGGCTAGGAATACTATGCTACGTTCCAAACCTCAGGGGGGATTGGGAGTACCTAATCTTACTAAGTACTACCAGGCGGCCCAATTGGTTCAGGTGGTATTCTTCCATGCATGGTCGGATGTCCCTTTATGGGTCCAGATAGAGACTGAACTATGCCACCCGTAAACTTGTGATGCCATCCTATGGATCCCCCAAAAAGTAAGGAGTAAGGTGGATAACCCAATAATATCCCATTCACTGAAACTTTGGGATAATCTCAGGTGGTCTCGGGGTTTGGCTTCCCCCCATATGCCCTTATTGAAACTGTGGGGCAACCCAATGTTTCCCCCGGCGCTTATCGACCCGGGTAGGTTCGGAAATTGGAAAAGGGCAGGGGTAAAGTGTTTGTTGGATTGTCTGGAGGGCCCCAAGATGGCGGCGTTCCAGTTGTTGCAACACAAGTACCAGCTACAACCTAGAGACCTATTTGGATATCTCCAGATTAAACATTTTATAAGCTCAATGGTGAAGGGGATAGAACCGGGTTCCCCGGATGTAGGTTAGACCCTAGGGGTAGGGGATTGGTATATGAAATTCATGGTGAGTTGAACAGTGCGGCCCAGACTAATTATTTGTCATGCAGGCAGAAGTGGGAAAGGGATCTGAGGGAGTCAAAGGAACAGAAGGAGTGGCAGAAGATGTGGCTGGCTTCCGTCGGGCCAGCAGCATCAGTTTTGTCAATTGAGGTTAATATCAAACTGGCCAAGTGGTGGTATATGGTACCTAAACAGTTGAGGCGCTTTGGAGCAGGGAACTCGGGGATGTGTTTCAGAGGTTGTGCCATGGAGGGGTCAATCCATCATATTTGGTGGAATTGGCCCAGAGCAAGAGAATTTTGAAAGAAAGTATTTACTGCCCTCAGTAGAGCATTGGGCAAGCGTATCATCCTGAACCCCTGGATAGCTCTTCTTAATGGGTTTATCGGTCCTAGCTCGAGAAACCAAAAACGTTTGGCATATTACATCCCGATGGGAGCTAAGTTGTCTATCGTCAACGGAAAAAATGTCAGCGATACAGGCCGGAGAATTGGATAGGTTTCGAGAAATGTGGTCTCCATGGACACAGGAATTTATGCCAGCTAGTTTTGATGGTGTAGCAGTTTTTTTCTCTCTCCTCTTCATTATTCTTTTTTTTTTTTTTTTACTTTCTCTATCCAGCCCTTCCCTTCTTTCCTTCCCCCCTCTCCTCCCGGGTTTCCCTTCATTCATAGTGAATTTTAAGGGCCGTCCCCTTGTTTGATATGATTGAGGCCTTTAGACATAGCTTTGCTGTGTTAAAAAGAAAGCTAGTGAAGTTTGGAAGTGCCATCCAGGCACTGAACTGCTGTGGGGCCAGAGTGAAGTTATATTGTCTCTGAACTAAATTGATATGTATAGGGGATGTTATTACCCCCTTCAGTAATATTATAATGTATACTGTGATATATATGATACATATGTTGGAAACTACTGCTTTTCAATAAAAAAATTTTGATAAAAAAAAAAAAATGTCAGTCTTGGTTAGCTAAAAATTGTATCTAACCAGAATTGCCAAGAAAATGACCAAAAGAAACAAATAAACTTGTAGGCAGTTCCAATGTGAAATGGGATGCTTTGAAAGGCCACATTTAGTAAGGCACCTAAAAGTGAAAGTATACAATTAAAAAATAAAATGTCAGGCTATTCTTCATTAGATACATATTGGATCTATCCAAAAATGGCAAAAATTCACCAAAAAATATAAAACAACAAACCTGCAGGTAGTTTTAATGTTAAATGTGATGCCTTTAAAATGCATTTAGTAAAACAGTTGAAACTTAAAAACTAATTTCATTAGATAAAAATTGGATCTAACCAATAATGCCAATACATTACCGCAAAAATAAATACATCCACAAGTGGTTTCAATGTTAAATGTGATGCTTTTAAAAGCTGCATTTAGTAAAACATTTAAGGCTCGGTCCACATCTGCAGAAGTATGCTTAGGCTACACTACCAAGCACCAAGGTGCCTCTGTGAGGTGCAGTCCTAACTCTAATCTCTGAGAGCCCCATTTGGGACAAACAATGCAAGAGATAAATTGGGAGCAAGCTTATCTAAGGTTGCCCTATAACCAGCTTAAGCATACTTCTGCAGATGTGTATGGACCGAGCCCTCTGTTTTTAACCAGATTTAAAGACAGATTTTAGGTTGTCTGGAAGCTAACAGGGTTTAGTGCTGTGGCTCCTTTAAGACTTTTGTATCCTAATTGCCCTGCTCATGTGCACCTCCCAGGTTAGTTATAAAATGGTCTGAGCGGCTGCCATCCCTCCTTTGTTTTGAATTTGTGCAAGCACATGGGGTGTGGGGTCTAGGCTGTACTGCGAGGTCTTCAACATTTCCACCCCATGGCTTGCACTTGAGGTTATAGGGCAACCTCAGGTAAGCCTGCTCCCAATTTATCTATTGCATTGTATGTCGCAAATGGGGCTCTCAGAGATTAAAGTTAGGACTGCACCTCACAGGGGCACCTTGGTGCCTGGTGGTGCAGCTTAAGCATACTTCTGCAGATGTGTGTGACCGAGTCCTCTGTTTTTAACCAGATTTAGAGACAGAATTTAAGGTTGTCTGCAAGCTAACAGGGTTGAGTGCTGTGGCTCCTTTAACAAGAAGAATAGAAGAATACGAATACTTTATTGACCGCCAAGTAAGTACAGGATACATACAAGGAATGCTTTTTGGAAGGGAGGTACCCCTTTAGAGCTATAAACATTAAATATAAAATTAAACATTTTTACATATTATACATATTATACATTTTAACATTTTAACATATATACAAATGATGTTGTTGTAACTCAGTGACATGGTAGAGACAGGAAGTTCGTGTCAGGTTAATCAGTGGTAGTTATTTAGCGCCTTAACGGCTAGAGGAAAAAAGCTATTTTTGTACCTAGAGGTTCTGGTCGAGAGAGCCAGGTACCTCTGGCCGCAGGGCAAGAGTTTGAAAAAAGAATGACCTGGGTGTGTTGGGTCCTCAGCTATTTTTTGCCTTTGAGCAGATCCTTTCCGTGAATTGTTCCTCCAGGAATGGTAAAGGGCATCCAATGATCCGCTCAGCAGTCCTAGTAATCCTCTTCAGCCTGTTCTTGTCCTTGGCTGTGATCCCGCAGTACCAGACCGTGAAGGAGGAGGTCAGAAGTGAGCCTATGGCACCATTGTAAAAGGTCTTTAAAGTGGACCAACACCCACGGGTGATCGGCCCGGGAATCTATAAGATTCCCGGGCCGATCACCCCCCACCCCGCGGGACATCCGAGATCGGGATGTCCCGCGGGGTGAAACCCCCCCAAACACCCCAAACTCCTTACCTTATCTCCCTCGCGCTCCTGTAGGCGTGCGCGCCCCCGCGCTGGCCGTCTGCGAATGGCCGGCGCGGGCGCGCGCGCGTCAAAAGTGACGCGAGGGAGGCGGCGGCGGCGGCAGCCGCTTAGACGTTCCTGATCCTCGCTTGTACGTCGGCGCTGGGAGCGGGGAGAGGTGAGTTTTTCGGGGGGTTAGGGGGGGTTTCACACAGCGGGGCACCCCGATCGGGGGTGCCCCACCGAAGTGGACCAAGACCCAGGATAGTCAAAATCCTGGGTGTTGCTCCACTTTAAGATCCTTTTAGACATGCCGTATCTTGCTAGTTGTCTCAAGAAGTATAGTCTCTGTTGGGCCTTCTTCAAGATGACGGTAGCTTGCCTGCTCCACTTCAAGTGGACCACTTTAAGACTTTTGTATCCTAATTGCCTGGCTCACGTGCACCTCCCAGGTTAGTTATAAAATGGTCTTTATCGGATGCCATCCCTCCTTAGTAAAACATTTAAAAATTGAAAGAATACAATTAAAAAATAAAAAGTTGGGCTATTTGGACTTTGTTAGATAAACATTATATCAAACCAAAAATTTCAAAATACTAAAAAAGTAGCCCATCAACCAGCTTTTCTGTGTTTCGCCCATCATAATCTTTTGTATATGGTATACATAAGTAAAGAATATGTACATCGTAAATAGTAACACAATGTTGGGGTAATCGCTCAGTATAGTTAATACCATCATTTTGGGACACTCAGCCTCTTTCTTTAGGCACCTGCTACTATTGCAAATTTTTATGCTGTATATCATGTCGTGACTAAATCTTGTGTTTACTTGTATGATGTTGTGCCTTCTAATTACTGGTAACACTATACATAGGGATGATGTAATCTGACCATATTGCTTTGTATCTATATATGTAAGAATACTGGAAATTTACAGAAATATTATATATACATGTGTTATTTCTGTAAATGACTATATATGAGTTGTAATGTGGCAGTTTAAATTGTCTCTTCATTCTTTTCAAAAGGTTGTGAAATTGTATGCAGAGGACAGGTATTCTCAGCCAGCGTCTGTTTAATAAACACGAGTCTTTGTTGGTTGCCTTCAAAAGGACGGTACTTTTGGTAAACAGGGTTGGTGGGCTTCTAAGGGTTCCTGTTTGTATCATTTAACATAATTAAGTTAGTGATCAATACAGTCTGAGTTTGTCACATTGTTTACCATAGTGAAATTAGAGTCTGTTAGGTGTATACACTTGAAAGGTAATTAAGCATACATGCAAAACAGCCATAAACGAATTAGAAGGTGAGAACAACAATTTAGAGTTTTTTCAAGAGGCTACATTTTGTCTAGTAAACAAGAGTCTGGCAGCAACTAAGCTGGGAAGTGAAACAAAGGGGTTATTTTCAAGAAAAACAACTTATTGGGGGGCGTGGCCGTGCAGCCGAGCAAGATGGATGCCTGCTAGCTCAGCTCCGCAGGTCAGAGAGGCTGGAAGCACACAGCAGCAGCAGGGCAGATCGTGAGAGGCCCCTAAAAGGCACAGGAGACCTTTGGAAGCCCCAGTCCACTTACCAGAAGCAATGAACACAGCTCACAGCAGGAAGAAAGCTGCTAGGGACACACGCAGATCAGCAGCTCCAGCAGGCAAGATGGCAGCAGTCCCTGACAGTGCTGAGGAGGAGACAGCTCACAGCACTACAAGTAAGGAGATCGGTGGGGGATAAGAGGGATCTCTCCCTCAACTCCACAGATAGCTGGCCCCAGCACCCTCCATCCACACAGACTGCAGCCCAGAGCCCCACAGCAAACCAGGTCATCCACAGCCAGCTGAGAACCATAGTGAGGGAAGAGGTTACTGCAGAGTCTGCCAGGCATACTGACACATCTGGGGGGAAGCACAGATGCCCTAGAATCCCGCATGGACGATGCCACTACAGTTTTAGATAACCAGGGGACTTGTGTCTGGGTACCTGTCTGACCCGCAACAGTGGTCATATCAGGCACCTGGGCTGCCTTCTAGGGTGCAAAGCAACCCGCAGTTTTGTATCGGCAAGTGTTAGGGCTCTGGAAGCCCAAAAGTTTTTTGCTACTATAACAAAGCCTCTCTTTTCACTCTCTCTGATTATAATAATGTTTATAATAATGTTTTTTATAAAGGTTGGCCATGCGGCCTAGATGCCGCCTAGATGGGGTGCTGCCCCCGGGTGGCTGGGCTGGATTCCACCAGCCGGAGTCCTTGTTTAATTCTGTTTTATATCAAAATGTTATAGCATTTAATGCCCTTTTAATATACTCAGGATAGCCTCCTGACCCACACCGGATGCCCCCTACCTTCCAAAGATGGGAAAACACTTCCCAAGCCTTTGGACAGGTTCCTTCGCACACAGAAATGCGAGCAACGTCTACTTAATGTGTTTAATTCTTCTAACTCTACCACCCCTTTCCCCTCCCCCCCTTTCCCCCCTATTCATCCACCCACCTCAAAACCCCCACCCCCATCCCCCACCCAACGTGGGAGCCCAGGTAAGCACAATCCGCTCCTCAAGGGAGATAGTCCCTTCCTAAATGAAGATGTCACTTAATATAGTATCAGTGAATGTTCAGGGGCTAAACTCCCAGAATAAGAGGTTCAGAGCATTTAAAAAATTTAATTCAATCCACGCAGACATAATTTGTCTCCAGGAAACACACTATTCATCTAGTTGCAAACCAAAATTTCTTAACCATAAATTCCCCTTGTTTTTTCAGGCGGTCAGCCAAGGTAAGCAGAAAGGTGTTCTAATAGCATTTCGTAATGGGCTTTCCTTTACCTGCCATAAACAGATAGCAGACCCTGGTGGTAGATTTCTTTTGCTTCAAGGAACCTTACAGGATGATGAGGTAACATTTCTCACTTACTATACGCCAAATACTAAACAGATTCCTTTCCTGGCCCGTATGTGCTCATTATTTCAGAAGCATGGAAAGGGAGCTATGTTTATGTGCGGGGGCTCAAACTTAACGCTGCAACCATTCCTGGATAGATCACTCCCCCCAAACGCCCTTACAATTCAAGATAGCAAACGCTTCACAGAGTTGATAGATAATGCGCATCTAGTAGACCCATGGAGAGATATGCACCCTCATAAAAGGGACTACACGCATTACTCTGCCCCCTATAAGCTACATACCAGGATAGACCACAATTTTGTCCTCTTCACCTTTATGTCACAGGTGGGTCAGACAAAAATTTACCCTGTCCTGTGGTCAGACCACAACTTGGTGGCAATGACGTGTAACTCTATGGTCATTAAACCCAAACTATCCTTATGGAACGACACGCTGCTGTCCTCAAACCCCTTGGTGGAGGATGCTAGCAAAGTCGCTTTAGAATTCTTCACTATAAATGAGAACCCAGAAACCTCACCAACTATGGTCTGGGGCGCCTTTAAATCTGTTATGAGAGGACACTTTATTGCCACAGCTTCTAGAAAGAAAAAGGAAAGGTCAATACTCTCAGAACAACTTCAGTCCCAATATTCTAAGGATGTAGGGACCTTTAAAACCACCCCCAGTTCCAAACATCTCCGCCAAATGGAGCTCTCCAGAACTAAACTTAACCTCTTGCAATCTCAAGAGGCGGAGGGAAGTTATAGACGCTCTAGACAAAAATACTATGTTTCTGCAAATAAACCAGGCACCCTTCAGGCCTCCCAATTAAAGTGTCACAAGCATACCATGAAACCAGTGAGACTCAAGACTAGGACAGGAGGGGAGACTAGCAACCCCCAAGTAGTGGTTGAAGAATTCTCAGCAGGCCTATCTAAGTTATACTAAGCCCCACCCCCATTAGGAGACCATCAGACGCAGGCCTTCTTAGACGAGATCAACCTACCATGAATCCCAGAGGATCAGAGTGCCAAAATAGACGAAAATATAACAGTAGAAGAAGTCTTGAAAGCAATCAAAACATTGAAATCCAATAAAAGGCCTGGGCCTGATGGGTTCACCGCTGCATTTTATAAAAAAATGCCCCCCATAGTAGCTCCTCGACTGGCGAGGGTTTACAACTATATCAAAGGAGGCAACCCCATAGACCCAGATATGCTTAGAGCGGTGATAACAATGATCCCGAAGCCTGGAAAGGCCCACCAAAACTGGACAAATTTTCAGCCTATATAACTCCTTAATATAGACTTGAAAATCCTCACGAAGATCTTAGCCAACAGAGTCAACAAATTTCTGGGGGATGCAATTCACAGGGATCAGGTCGGTTTTGTCCCTAGAAGACAGGCTGGAGATGGGGTGCGCAGGATAATGCAATTGATACAGGGGGCAAAGGACCAAAAATTAGAGGCAATGCTCCTTTCTCTTGATGTGGAGAAAGCTTTTGATTCCCTCTCTTGGCAATACCTCCAGTCCTCCTTAAATAAATGGGGCTTTGGCCCAGGATTTATCTCTTGGATCGCAGCTTTGTACTCCAACCCGTCTGCTTGCGTTAAGTACGCTGGCTTCCATTCCCCAAGTTTCTAGATCCAGAGAGGTACCAAACAAGGATGTCCTTTGTCCCCTGTATTATTCGACCTGGCCCTAGAACCACTTGCAATAAAACTAAGGCAAAATACCTAAATCAAAGGAATCCCCGTAGGAGGCAGGGAACATAAAGTTTCACTTTTCGCAGATGACATGCTGTTGATGTTGAGCTCCTCACATACCTCAGCCCCCAAAGCCATCGACCTGCTGAGCATTTTTGCCCACATCTCAGGCCTCAAACTAAACGCCTCAAAGTCCACTGCACTAGACGTCTCACTCTCTGCTAGTACAAAGCAGACTTTATCCCAAAACTTTACGTGGACTCAAATTAACAGCCAACTATACAGATTTGTATAATGCCAACTACCCAGAAACATTTAGAAAATTGGACACTCTACTTCAGTCCTGGCAATTTATAAAATTGTCTTGGCTAGGGAGAATAGCAGCTCTCAAGATCACCTTTTTACCAAAAATTTTATATCTCTTCAGAGTGCTCCCAGTTCAGGTCCCTAAACGTGCCCTCGACATCCTTCAACAGAAAATCATGTATTTTACATGGTGCAAATCTAGACCAAGGATAAATAAAACAACTCTCTTCTGTAAAAAAAAAGACCAAGGAGGCCTGGCCTTCCCATCCCTGCATAAATATTATACAGCAGCTCAAATAGCGCCCCTAGTACTCCTACATCCCCCACAGCATAAACCATTATGGGTCCTAAATGACATCTCTGCTCTGGATCCCTAGAATACTTAGACCGAAATTTATCCCTCCAATCCTAAAGTTCTCCTTGACAATATGGGACAAAGTCAAACATGAATTCACCTCACCTCATTTGCCAGCTTCCCCCCTGCTAGGTAACCCAATGTTTCCATCAGGGGTCACGTACCCTAAAAATTACAAATGGTGGTCACAGAAAGGCCTAACCTCCGTAGACAAACTCTGTACCCCAAAAGGGATGAAAACCAAACAAGACCTCGCACCCCGCGATAGCTTCTCACCTTCTGAGGTATTTAGACACCTACAAGTCCAACATTTTGTTAAAAGCCTCCTAAAAAAGTCCCCTCCTCCATATAGGAATACGGACTTCGAAATCAGATGCATCAGGGACCATTTTGAAAGGGGCTTAATATCCAGTTTATACACAGCTCTAGTTACACCCCAGCCCCTATTCACCACAACTATATGATAAGATGGGAACAAGAGCTGGGAACAACTAAAGACCCTGAGACATGGCAGAAAATCTGGAGTGATACAAGAAAATTATTCTGTAATGTGCTGGTTTTAGAAAATGCCTATAAAATCCTCTTCAGATGGTATTACACTCCAGACAGAATCCACAAATGTTCCCCCTCATATTCACCATTATGCTTTAGAGGGTGCCAAGAAAGAGGCACAATGTCCCACATCTGGTGGGAGTGCCCTGTGGTTCGTTCGACATGGAATAAAGCCTACAAATTGATAGCTGACATCCTACACATATCCAGTACTGGCTATCCATGGGAGGCGCTCCTATCACTCAAATCTGGTACATACACAATTGGATTGATACTCCATGTATCATCGGCAGTTAGGGGGACGATAGCTATAAACTGGAAATCGCCCCAAATACCTTGGCAGGAGATCTGTAATAGGATGTCAGATATCATGTGCAATGAAAAAATTACTGCGATAATAAACGATTCATACAACAAATTCCTCAGTACCTGGAACCCATGGATAGAGTATGTTGGGCTGAGCCCTCATCAAACAGACCCGTCCCTCCCTATCTAACCACTAGACTCCGGACTGGTCTGGTTCTAGTTCTCACTCTCTAATTAAAACATGATCCAGCAGACCTGGGCTGCCACTCTCCCCCCCCCCCTTCTCTTTCTGCCCCCCCTCTCCCCCCCAACCCTCCTGAGATATACCCCGGACATCTACACCAGTCCAATGTTCGTTTATCATAGTTAGAAGTTTGCCCAAGGTCAGCCAGGGTACCGAACACCCAAAAGTGAATATACAAATAGCTCTCAAAATAATTTTAATGAGAATTTTGTAATCTCAATTTATACTAAAGTTCCACAAGAGGCATATCCCTTGGTTAGACACTGTCTGATTTTTCAAGCTACTTTTGCTGACACCAAAAGATACTGTGAGCATTTTGTTGACTTATCTTTACTGTTTATCTGCATTCCATTATGCATTCAACTATGTACGCTTTTTGCATTACTACTTGTTCAGTATGCCTGTCTTTAAAAATATGCTGTACATCACGTGCAAACTTCAATAAAAATTTTGTAAAAGAAACAACTAATTTGGTGTGATGCTGTAGAATTCTATGAGGGATCACTTCCAGAAAGATGAGCCCACTACAATAAGATGGGTATGCATAGAAGCTTAATGTGTGTACTTTTTGGTTTGTGGGGGTTATTTCAAATGGAAAAGATTGTTTTGGCTGAAAAAGCGAAAGAGGCACCCTTTGTCTGCAGAGTTGAAGTTTTCAAGTAAAATTACCGTTACATGCATGCTTTACTTTGGGGTGTTTGACAACTCTTTCATTGACAGTACCTATGCATGTTGGGTATTGTTCTGTTCGGGGACCTTGATTTTTCATATTTAACTTGCTTCTTCTTATTTGCATATTCTATTTTAAGGAAAATGTGGATTTGATTCTGCTTTTTTATTCTTTGCAACCAAAGAATAAATTGAGGGATTACTTCTTAGAAAATTTCGCCCACATCAAGAGGCCTGGTACACCTAGAAAGCTTGAGGTGTGTACTTCCAGAGAATATATATTCTGTTGAGGGTATTTCAAATGGAAAGGTTGTTTTTGCTGCAAGGTGCACATAGTTGGAGATTTCGAGATTTTTTAAAGTGGCTAAGGGCCTAATTCATGAAGGGATAGCGCCAGGTAGTGTCTGCACAGCGGCAGGTAGCGTCATGTGTACGCCGGAGACGGCACGCAATTACACATTTATGAAGCCGAATCTGGTGAGCGACTAGAACAACGCCATGTAGCGTCCGATTCATCATTATCCCAGCCTCAGAGTACAGCGCCGGCGTTCATCCTTGCAGAGCGTCACGTCTATCCTGACGTTACCTGGCGCTCTCCCATACAATTCTATGGATGATCCTTAAATCCCTTTCCTGATTCCAATTTTTTTTTCCCCCAAAAAAACCACAAACCTTCTGACATGTATTCTGGACAAGAAAATGACTTTTTGTATTAATATTTTTATGCAGAATTGTCCTTACATGTCTGGTATTAAAGTGTTCATGTTACAATGTTATAACAATGTAATTCCATATGTTTTTGCTTTGTTACTAGTGGATACATGTACAAAAACAACCTTTAATCACACAGCCTCTGGCGCTATGGGCTACAATTACATGATTTTGAGCGCCGGCGATGTTTGTGGCTGTTTTTTTGATGAATGTGGTGTGAGTCAGTCTCACTGAGCTGTCGTTACGGTTCGCTCACATGGATCGTAGTATAGCGACTCACATATTATATTCATCAATGCCGGACAGCGACTGAGGTGCTCTGAAACAATGATCCATGATCGAGCACAGCGACCACTAGCGGGCTTTCTGAGATCCGCTCTACAGACGCTCATCTGTCGCTACCTGGTGTTAGTAATGAATCAGCCTGTTATTTGACACTGTTCCAAAGGGGAATGGGAGGGGAAGTGTATACCTGAACAGGTACTTAAAGGGTTTATTGAAAAGAGCGAACACCTAGCCTGGTTGTTGTAAAGCAGCAGTTCATTTGTTTTCAGGCTGCAAAAATTCTGTCTCTTGTTTAGGCCTCAAGTCTGTCCAGCAAATGTAACAACAGGCTTCTGGATATTCTCCCTGCTCATTTACATACCCTCTGCTGGTCTCTTAGCTGAGTCATAGGCCCTTTTTTAAGAAGGGATAGCGTCAGGTAGTGGCTGGTTAATGAAAGGTAGCGACAGGTAGCGACTGGTGAACGCCTGACACGGCACGCAATTACACATTTATCAAGCAGAATCTGTTTAGCGACTGGGATAGCGCCATGTATCGTCTGATTCATCATTTTCACAGCCTCAGCGAACAGCGCCAGTGTTCAACCTTGCACAGCGCCAGGTATGACCTCTCGCTACCTGTCGCTCTCCCATACATTTCAATGGACGTTCCTTTTCTTCTCTTTAAACTGTTTTTTTTTTTTTTTTTTTTTTTTAAATCACAAAAAATTATTTGACCTCTTCTGGCATTGAATAAGCAGTTTTTTCATAATTTTTTAATTTTTAATATATTTCCTCAGAAATGACATTACAGGTCTGGCATTAAAGTGTTCATGTTACAATGTAATTCCATATGTTTTCGCTTTGTTACTAGTTGATAGGTGCTGAAAAACACACTTTAAACACACTGCCTCCTGTGCTCTGGGCTTCAAACAAGTATTTTTCAGCACCAGGGATTTGTGAGGCTGTTTTTTTGCTGAATATGGTGTGAGTCGGTCACTATGAGCAGTCGCTAACATGCGCTCCCATACAGCGCTGTACTGGTCAAATAGCGACTCCTCACAATGTATTCAACATTACTGAACAGCGACTGAGTCGCTATAAAGTAGCGACCCACGGCCGAGCACTGCGACTACTAGCGGACGCTCTGAAAATGCCTGCTACAGACGCTCATCTGTCGCTACCTGCCGCTAATGGTGAATCAGCCTCCCCAAATGTCAGGAACCTGCAGCCTTCTCAGCCAAGCCAAGTGGACACACACCTCACAGGATTTTCTGAAATACTGCGCAAAGTTAGCTATCTCAGCTATGGGGTCTATGGGGTTTTTATAATTTTAAAAAACTAGGGACATTAGGAGCTTTAGGACAATTTAGTTATTTTGTTTAAGTATCTACATGGACAATTACTTTAAAATGGTACTCGGTATCACATGTAATGATCATTGTTTATGCATTTGTGATTGTGCAGCTATTGCTTTATGTACTTATTTTTTCTTGTTTTGACCTGCACATCTATATTTTTGTAATTGGTGGCTGCAACAACAAATTAAAACAACAATTAAATTATTTTAGGATCCTTTTTTTTACAGCCAAATAACAGTAATGTTTTCATCACTACGCAAGCTTTGAAAACATTTTATTTACAAAGTCAGCTGCACACAGCATACAACCAAATAATTAAAAAAAAAAAAACATTTTATGGTTTTATGGTATGCATCTATTAGAGTGTTCATATGTTTTGTACAGCCAACTCACCTTGTTGAATTGCTAGAAAAAAAAAAAAAATTTCCCCTTTCCCTTTATTTGGGAATAAGGGCTTTTTTTCTTGCATTGCTGGCGCATGTAGATATTTTATATGGCGCCTTTTAAAGATTTTGCGCTCATCTAGATTGAGCAGCAACATCGAATGGGAGAATATGATATGGACTGGTTGCTATAGGAACGGGACGCCATGTTCCTTGATTGGCTGAACGGCGTTAGAGACACTGTGATTTTGACCGGCGAGGCGGGTTAATACACGCTGAGCTGGTGATTGGCGGAGAGGGAGGATGACACGCTCCCCCCGCTTTAACTGATTGGCTGAACGGTGCTAGTGATGCCTTTCTCTTTACCGGCGGAGTGTAGAATTACGCGCTCGGCCGGTGATTGGCGGAGAGGGAAGATGACGCGCTCCCCCCGCCCCAACTTCCGGGTATTTACCTGCTGCTCACCGCCTCGCCGGCTCACCTAGTGAAAGTCGCGTGGAGCGACGAAACGCGTTGGGAGCGGGTGGTACTTTTATTGGAATTCAGCAGCGTGAGTTGGCCTTGAGCCATGATATGATGTGCAAGTTTTTAACCTTTGGATTGTGAGTGTTTTATTGCCTTAATTAAAGGAAGTTTATAGTTGGCAGTATTGCGCTATGGATTTTGTATTTCCCTTTGCATGAACATGCTATGGAGATCCTGCTGGCCATTTTGTATATTGCACGTGGGAATTGTGATGCGTTGGAGTTGATTGGAGAGGGTGTCCTCGTGATTGTTGAAATTGCTGTTTAATCAGACCATTTCTGGTAAGAGCATAATATTGGTGGTGGTATTACACAAATGGAATATTGACACACTTGGTGGATTCAGAAAAGAGTTGGAAGGACTTTAAAGAGGACAATTCATGTGTAGCTCTGTGCTTTTGCATTTTTTGTTTTCTTTTGACTTATTGGTGAGATATAAGTTGTGCACGTGTAGCTAGTTAAATTAATATTGGTTTTCACAAATTTTGATATTGTAAAGTATTCACAGCGCGGTATTTATAATGTAATATTTTACATTATATTTAGTACATTCAGCTCATATATATTGGTCCCACATTTACTCTTTTTAGTAAGAATCCATTCAAATGAAATCCGTATGTTTTTGTGGTTGCGTCCTGCATTTTCATATCTTGTGTTGTGTTGCACTGGAGAATGAAAGGCAAAAATGCACACAAAATATATAATACTATTTTTTTCTAAACACATACTACACTGCTGTGGATCAGGTGTAAATCAATTCTCTAGAAGACTATGACCTGCACTTTATTACATAGCACAGAATAAAGTTGAAGCTGCAATCTTCTCCAGCTATTCTAACCCCAGTTTGTCACACACAGATGATGTACATGTGCCCCAGGCTATGGCATGTATGCATGCACCTAGCACTATCCCTAAAACACTAATCATACTCATCTTACCCTCCAAAACAGAACATCGCTTCAGGTCCAGCATCTTATAAGCCTCTCTATCCATCATCATCAGCACCTTCCTGAAGTTACGATTTCTCTGGCTTTTAAAGTCTGAGCATGGGCTGAGCCATGTCTGGAGATCTACCCCATTTTAATATCATAGTAAGTACACATGTGTGTTCAAAGGGGTCATGGCACATAGTCATACCTAGGCTGTGGCAGCAGCAGCACATGCTCCCATGGCATGGCTTTAAGTCTGCATAGATTAAATGTTTAAAGAGACTATAGGGTTAATTCAGATCCCCTTTCTCAACACTTCTTTGGAGGTATTACTAGCAAACAAAAAACACACAAAAAAGGAAACATTTCACATAAAAATTATTGCATAAAAAAGGCTTTACTGAATCAGATGAGGTGGAAAAATGGATGAGAACAGAAATTTTCACGCAAAAAAATGATGAGAAAGGGGCTCTGAATCAACCCGTATGTGGGAGAAAAGGTAAGGTTGATTCATTTATCAAATATTCCAACAGATGCCCTTTGAAGAGGAACTGCCACCAATTGGTTCCTCCAAAGACCCCAGGACTGGCCAATCAATTACTTATGTGTAAGCTTCCTGCATTCTCCCCACCCCCTTTCCAATGCTATGATCATGGGCCTAACTTGCATGCCTGGCCTTCCATCAACTGAGGTGCATTCCTTCACCCAGCCAATCAGTCCCGTTGTGTTCCAACTTCCGATACTCTATGCGGACTGGGAGAAAGATAAGTTTAATTGGCAATCCAAGGGGGGTTTCAATCAACGGGGCAACCCAAAACAGAATGCCCCGGAACAAGGACCAAAATCCTGGAAAGGAAAAAATCTCTTGCTTTTGTTCCACTTTAAAGTGAATCAGTAATGACTAGGAGTCTGCTGACCCCTGCACTCTGGGGTTATCCTGTGTTGGCATTCCCTGCTACATAGAAAAATGGCACAAGACCAAGACACACCAGAAGCTGGGCACTGATGCTTTGGAAATGCCAGGGTTCACCTATTGAGGAGTTAAACAGATGGGTCAGACGAAAGGAAGATCCAAAGTCAGACTGAAGTCAAAAGCAAAAGGTCACGGTTCATGGCATGGAGGGAAAAGACTCATTGTCAAGAACAGGCAAAAACAGGTCAGAGTCTAAGCATAGTGAGCAACAGTTAAGACCATGCTTCACACTAGCTAACAGTAATCATGGACCATATGGACGGGCATGCCACTACTTTTATTGGGAAATTGACCAATAGGAGAAGGGGTCCATTGTCCCTATAATTCCAGGGTCAGTTGGAGGACCTTAAAGTCCTATTGGCCTGTACAGCCTTAAGGGCTTAATGGCCCAGACAAGTGTAATGGGCTCATTGAGGTGATTGGAATCTAGGTTATAATTTATTTTTAGAAATGTTTTTTTCAGTTAAAGTCTTTTCTTTTTTAAAACAACATTGTAATATTTTTCTTTTCATGGAAATGCTTTTTCTTACTGGTGGAATTTTGACAATCTTTAACCAATAACAAGGGTTTTTTTAATACAAGAACACTATGTATTAAAATATAATTGTTGATTGCACATCATTGTAATTGCCATTCTTGCCATTAAAGTTTTTTTTATTCCTACATTAACTATAATACTTGTCCAGAAGATTTAACCATTGTACCTTTACACAAGTACATCTTTTGAAGTCAGGCATTGTTAATGCACAATGCAAGCCTAGCAATCATGTTCAGAAAACCATCCTCTTGCTTTGCAGTTAATATTGTTATATTCTAAACATTTGAGCTTCCAATCCTCACAGCTGTTTTTCCAGATAACATTTGAAAACATCAACTTCTCTGGGCAGACATTCTGGGCTCTGTGGATTGTCTGAAGAGCTCTGTTAAGCATTATGTTAGATTTAAATGCTATCCCAGAAATGGTTAGAAAATACCATCTTGATAAGAAACACATTAAATATTTAGAGTTTTGAAAGTGTAACAAGGCATCATGTTGTATGTGAATGTGTTATTTAACATTTAATGATTTTGAGAATGAAAGGTTAGGGTGTAACCGTTTAGTGTTTTGTTCTGTTAGTGAGCTGATTTGGTCATATTGCTTGATTCGCACTTTATAGATGTTAATACTATGCATAGAACACGACAATTGGGTTGGAATTTCATCTGTTCAATTTCCGCATGAGGTCTAAAAATAAACAAAAAATTGCATTTACCTTTCAATATGTAGATATTAGATTAATTTGTCAGGTAATTTGAAGTTGATTATGCTAATTTTCACAATACGAATACTTCATCTTGGTGTTTACGCTAAATATTTTGCACCACATTTTAATTCTGCCATAAATGTCCTCAAATTCCATGTTGATACTCCAGTTGTTCGTCTCATCAGTGATGATGAATCTGAATATAGGATGCAGGTCAGTAACCTTGGGTTTTGGTACAGAAATAAGAACCTGCTTGTTACATCAAAAAAGTGGTTGAGATTGTTATTGACTTTAGGTGTCCCCATCCGGAATTACTACCAATCAGAGGAGGTAAAAATAAGACCAGACATCAAATTCCTGGGCACCAACATCTCTCAACGAAAGAAGAGTCTTTGTAGAGTTTTCCTAATAACAAAGTTAATATGTTTGTTCTTCGCAAAGCTCAACAAAGACTCTTCTTCTAATGCCAACTGAAGAAGTATAATAGGGCAGCAAATATCCTGTGTATATTCTACAATGTAGCCATTGTGTCTGTTCTAACCTCATCCTGCACTGTCTGGTCGGAAGGTGCTACCACAACAGGCAAACAATGGCTAAGGGCATGTTTAGACAGAACAATTATCAAGCAAAAAATCGATAAAGCGACCACAATTTAGCAATGATCGCTCCTTGGAAACAGCCACTGTAATCAATCAATGAATGAGAATTAGTTAATCGGTTGCCCATCATTTCGGTCGACCAAAAATTTCTTGTTTATCGCTTGATTGATGGACCGTGTAAACAAAGAAAGTGTTTGTTCTCTCTTGCTCTCATAGCAATCAGATTAGCGATTGCTCTAGCGACAGATTGACCAACAAATCTTCGGCGTCTGAACACAAGTTGATTTGTATGGTCGGTTACTAGCTGAGCAAACAGCCAATTGATCTTCTTGTGTAAACTCAGCATATGAACAATAACCAGGTCTGCAGAGAAAATTTTTAGTGTACCTCTTACCTTTCTGGAAACGCAGTAGAAGACTTGACTCACAAGAGCATCACAAGTGAACCATACCCCGTTCTTCATTTATTCAGACTTCTGTCCTTAGGCCCCAGATATAGGAACCCACCACAAAGCTGCTAGGTACTAAATAAGCCTCTTCCCTCTTACTACTAAGGCTCTGAACCTGAACTTGTCACAATAGATTGCATAAACACACAATTTAAACATAAATTTCACATTTATATGCTCGTCCCATGTGGTCTCATTCAGCCTGGATGCAGGTGTGAGAGAATCAGCAGAGAGTCTGTGATCTGAGCCAGGACTTGGCTTAATTCACAGATAAGTGCTTAATCACTTTTCAGGTCAGGCTTTTTGTTACCTATATTAGCAGATGGCTGAGACCAAGGGGTGGGGTGCCATCTGCTACAACCATGAAATGTTAAAGTAGAAATAAAGGCAAACTCCATGCTGGTATCGGGGGATTCAGGTATTTTTATCCGATTAAACTGAATATTCCCATCACATCTCCCCCTATAAGAGGGTTCTAGGTGGCAAAACCTCTTGATGTTGAACCGTGCACACATTCATGATAAATATCTTCATTTGGCAGCCCTGGTGCTGTCTTGAGCTGAGGGCGAGGTTGGGCATTGCTATGGGACCTTGGGGGGGTGCCTGGTTCCCTCTTCTGGGGATTGCTCTGCGGCTCCAGTAGAGAGGGCAGAACTATACACTGGCTGACCGAGATGTACCTTTCAGGATCCAAGTGCAGCACAGTGGTCCATGTCCCTCTGGAGGAATGGTTGGACCGGAAGTAGTATAGGGTGGCTCATAGTTGGGACTATGGGTCCACCATCTGCCAATGGCAACCCTTCCCTTTCTGCACGACTCTGGCCAGGGGCTCCAAAGAATGTCGCTAGAGCAGGAGGTTGAAGGGGTAGCACCCAGTTGATGCCTGCATAAACCCCAGCAACTGTGCAATTAACTGGATCCCTAGGACGAAGCGTCTACCCTTCTTACACAGGGAAAGATTTCCCACAGCGTGGTACCCACCCTGTCAGCCCAGGCGGGTTACAAAGCCATTGTATTTTGGCCCCAGGTGGCATAGTCCACTGGCATTGGTATGAAGCTCTTTCTGTGTGGAAGAGTTTCCAGTGGGTTGCAGGACTTGGTCTTGCCACCCCCACCCTCTGACAGGTTTCATATAAATGGCAGTGGGTAGTCACATTGGGCCCCACTTTTTTCTTAGTGATAACTATGCACACAGTCATCCAAATCTCCAAGGCATACCACTTCTCGGCCCTAGAAAAGGTACCACCAACTGCCAGTCCTCGGGCCACACCCTCATCAGGCACAGCCGTGCATGTCCCCAGATCATCTGTCTTGGGTCTGGGCCCAGGTGGAGCTGTGCCTCCTGCTCGGTGAGAGCACTAGGGGTGTCATCAGTGTCCGATGCCACCTCACACCCCTGACTGAATATGGTTGGAATTGCCAAGGCCACCATGTCTTCAGTCCATTTCCCACAACCTGTCTCTTGGCCTCTGCTTGTCTCGGCCGTGCCTTGGTTGGAAGTGGGGAGTCTGTCAGCCCCCTAAGGAGCCCCTGGGCCCCGGTCCTCCTGCTGGGCTCATCAGCAGTCTCAGCTGCTGAAGCCCCAGCTAGCACCTGCTACTCCACTACTTTCACCCAAGTTGCCGGTCCAGATGGACATGAGTGTCTCATGGGTTGCCCAATCCCCGGCTCAGAGAGTGTCTACCGCAGCTTGCAAGAGGACATCCAAGCGGTCTGGCTGGGGGGACAAGCTGGTGGGGCACAGTCCTCTGAGAGGCTGAACGCTGGTGATTGGCTCCTGGGAGAACCCTGGCTGCCCCCCCCCACACCCAGTGCAGCATCAGCATCCACCTCGTCCACACCACCCACAGCAGCAGCCATCTCCCTGGATCTGCCCTCAGTGGCTCTCGCCATGCCTGCAGCTTCTGGTCACTGACAAATAACTACACCCTGCTGCAAACACATACCTCCCTGTAACCACATTTAGAATTTGCCTAGTGTTGAGCTGATCTTAAGATCCCAGCAACAGAAAAGCCACTGCTGGTAATCTTTAGTGTATGACAGTATGGGGTGTATATTCACATGCATTATTTGCCTTACCCCACCACATTTTCCGGGAAACACATAATCACATGAGCAACACTAACAGTCCATCACCTATTTGATCAAACAGCACGCTTTCATAAATCACTGTCTGGTTCAGTCCTAGCAGACAACAAAGTCTGACAAGGACATGGACACAGATTCTTGGCTAGGGCAAATAGATAGCTCAAGTTAAATATGGATTTTAATACAGTAAGTACACTAGGCCATTATTACAAGTAATAGAATTTACAATACCAGTCTGAGAAATGGGTTACAGATTACAGTTAAGAATATTACAGTGACATGCAGTGAAATGCTCTACAGCTGCTGCCTGGATTTCCTTATGGGAGTATATTAAGACCACAAGGAGTATCAAGACAATAGTAAAATATGCCACAAATAGGAGATAAGTGAGCTTACTAAATATACATTCAAAAAAATAATATAATTAGCCATATTACTCATGTTACATTGACAGCAAAGTTCATTTCCAAAAACGAATTGCGTTAGCTGTATGGCCGAATATATTTCCGGTCTTATTTTGCATAGCACGTTTTAGCTCGTGCATCCTTATCAGTTTACGGGGGTACTTGTGGTGACTATGTCTCCAACTGAATTGAGAAACTTGATGGCTTGTGGAATAAAGCTCTGTCTTAATCTCTCAGTCTTGGGCCGCAGACAGTGTAGCCATTTCCTAGATGGCAGATCCCATTATTTGGGTAAAAGGGGTCTGTCATAATCTCCCTGGCTCATGTGCAGCCTTGCCTGTTATAGATAGACTGCAGGCTATACGCCTCACCCTCTGGAGAGCTTGTTTATCTAGTCTAGTACTATTACGAAACCAGACTGTGATGTTTCCTGTCATAACGCTATTTGTTACACATTTGTAAAAGTTTTTTTTTTTACCTTGTGGGGCAGTTTGAAATCTCTCAGCCTCCTAAGATGATTTTGTCTTTATTGAGCTTTCTTCACCACAGTGGTAATGTGCTTGGTTGGCTTTATTGAAGTCTCCTGCCACAATGATCTCGATGCTGCTGAGTCTTTTGTAGTTTCCAAAGGGCACTGTCTGTGTCTGCTGGAGGTGGAATGTACACGGTACATACAATAACTGCAGATAATTCACAAAGAAGGTGAAAGGGATGACATTTGATGGTTAGGAGCTTCAGGCTTGTCCAACAGGAGTGCGTCAGCAGGATGATGCTTTCCATGTCACACCATTTAGTTTTAATCATCAAGCACACTCCACCTCCTCAGGCCTTCCCTGAGTCTTTGGACCTGTCTGTGCTATGTATAGTGAAGAAATCAGCTGGCACATTAGCGTGGTCTGGTACCGCTGGGTTTTGCCATGTCTCAATTAGACACAGGATATTGCAGTCTCTGATGTCTCCCTGGTACCTGACTCTAGCCCTAAGGTCATCCATCTTGTTCTCCAGAGACTGCACGTTGGCTAATAAAATGCTTGGTAGAGAGATCCAGTTTAAATAGCAAGTTGTTTCTGCTGAGTAAACTTTACCAAATGAGGCTTAGCAGAGAGCAGGACATGAAGGAGCATATACATGGTTTGCTGGAAGTGATCGCACAACTCAGATCAGTTGGTGAGAATATAACAGATAGTCACACCTTAGCCATATTGTATGCAGCTTGCCCGATACATACACTGCAATGATCAAAGCACTGGAGACAAGGCCTGAGACAGATTTGACACTAACATTTGTAAAGACCAGGCTCATAGATGAGTACCAGCGAAGAAAGGAGCTTGCGCATGACTCCACATAAATCAACACCAGAACAACTCTTAAAACTACAGACACAATGTCACACAGTAAGGAAACCAGGGTGTGCTTTAGATGCCACAAACAGGGACACATAAAGAGAGACTGTACTATATGGAAAACAGAGCAAATGAGACAGCATTCCTCTAACACTAAACAGAAGGTCAAACAATTTCGGATCCATGTGAAGGGACCTGGAATGCCAAATTTAAAGTGGTAGCCAACCATACACTTCAAGGCTGGTGCATTGGCTCGGGAGCAACCAGTCACATGACAAGTAATAGAAGCTTTTTTTTACTATTTACCTTGCAGATGGAAGAAAAATACATGCAGAGGGATATGGACATGGAACCCTTGTATGCCCTAATGATGGGGGACACAATTTAGCCATACCAGCAAAAGATGTGCTTTAGTTTCTGATCTAGAAGGAGGACTCTGCCAAAGGACCACTATAAAATTCCAAGGTGACAAATGTTCTGTCCTGGTTGGCAAGCAGATGATAGCAAGTGCCAAGCTGGATGATCATCTGTATCACGTCAACACAGTGAAGGAAAAGGTAAGACTATGCACCCACAAACACAATAACTGTATACACATGTAGCACAGGTATTTAGCTGTGCATATGAGAACTACAAAAGAGAAATGAGTTACTGTTACTGTTATAGGTGAATGTTACATCAAACTTAAAGCTACAACAGCAACACTTCCTAAAGTCAATCAACAGAGCTTCAAGGCCACTTGACCTAGTTCACCACAATGTATGTGGTCCCCTAAAACCACCTACACCTGGAGGCAACAGGTACTTATTCACTTTCAGCGATGACTATTCATGATACACAGTCACTTACCTAATGCAACACAAAAAGTAAAGTTCTTGACAAATTACAGGACTATGTAATAAAGACAAGTAACATTTTTCAGAGGGAACCTCTCGTACTTTGGAGTGATAATGGAGGTCCATTCACAGGCATACAAGAGAACTTAAAGCAGAATATAAAATAGAATCAAAAGACCATGTCATACACACCAGGGCAAAATGGGGTAGCCGAAAGAAAGAACTGAACTTTGACTCAAATGATCAGATGTATGCTGACAGACTCTGGACTACCACAAAAATAATGTGGTGAGGCAGCAATGGCAGGCACTCTGTATGAACTGTGGCACAATGAAAATCCAGTTTTTGGATGCAAAACATCCAGAGGAAAAATGCACCAAACTCTAAAAGCAAGGAAGTGGATACAGGCTGCACAGTATGAGGTAAAATCCATGCATGACACTAAACATGGACACTTACAGAACTACCATATATAAGGAAACCATAGCCTGTAAATGAACTTTTAAAGTGACATACAATGCCGATGGCACAGTGGAGCGATACAAAGTAAGACTCGTAGCCAAAGGATATTCTCAAAATATGGAGAGGACTATGATGAGACTTTTGCTCCAGTAGGCAAACATGCTACAATAAGAACTTTGCTGACAGAAGCCACCACAAGGAGAATGCAATTGAAGCACTTATGTTCCAGTAAGGTCAGTTCCTGTTACTCCACAAGAAGTCTATCTGGATTTGATTCCGCTGCACCCTGCACTCACACTCTGCAACACTTTAAGGCTCATATAGTAAACTTTCTTCTTCTAACTCAATCAAGTGCAGCTAGACTAAAAGAGTGAACCAACAACTAAAGAGTGAAACAATACAAATGTATGTTGCTTTTTTTCTCTAAATACTGAGTGAGTGAGCACATATATGATAAATAAGATGGATGAGCAACAGTGATGTCGTCCCTCTGACCTCCTAGACCCCAGTAAAGTTGCAGCCCCTGCACCCTCTATAGTTACACTCCCGCTAGTCATGTAATAGAATGTTCATTTCTGCTAAATACCTGCTGTAGGTGGTTCTCTATAACAATATGTTGAGTGGCTCACACAAGCAAAGGAGAAGCATGGTCAACTGCAATAGTGATAAAGAATGAGATTCACCACATAATAGTTGTTAATTAAGAGTTAGGACACTGATGACTAGGCCCTTTTGAATTGGTGGGATTGAATCATTAAATTTATGGAGCCATAGTAAGCGGCTGTAGTAGCTTCCCTGTCCTGCAGCGTGCTTGTCAGTATTAAGTATCTGCCTTCTGGATCAGATATTTCCTGAGTGCAGGAAAAGTGGGCTTCACATTATGATGTATTTATCAATATAATATTATGCTGTATTTATCAATATAAGGCATTGAAATTAGTGATGCATATAGGCTCAAAAATACATTTAAATTAGATGCTATATTACATTTAGGGCCTGATTTATCAAGCAATATCTGCAGTGAAAATTAGAGTGGTGAAAAATCTAATTTAGAGTTTTCTTTTTACACTAGCGCATGCTTCAGCTTTGAAAGAAACAGCGTTGCAGGAACATGCAGAAAAAAATATTAATGATATTTTGCACTACACAAATTTGCACCTCTGTGGCAAATTCTGGCAGATTGTGCTTGATAAATCAGGCCCTTGATGGCAACTGAAGCCCCTTTGCTGTATGAATATCAGAAACCTACTAATATGATCCCACTTTGTTATTATTTAAAGGAGGTATATTTATGTCAACATAGATACAAATTAATGAATAGCTATGATTTTATTTGGTGAAGGTTTTCCCATACATTAAATAATATGAAATTATTGTGAACACATGATTTTTGCCTTGAGGGCAGATGAATTATCAAATAATTTATTATTAGAGTTTGGTCTGTGATGTGGTCTAACGAGATAAACAACCTTCCCACATGTACTTCGATGTAATGGAACATATCAAGGTGTACTGTATAAGTTGTTAGGTATCAGAAATTCTTACTTTGTATCTATTGTAGCTATCTTGTAGAGGATACTCTCAGCATTGGAGGTTCTTTGAATAAGTGATTGTTTGTCAGCTTTAGAAAAAGCCCTGGATTGCAAAATGAAACAAGCATAGATATAATTAATACATGACTAAGATGAGTCATTCTGTAGCATGTATTTGAAGTATTCTCTGATGATAACACATGCATATATACATTTTTAAGCAATGTGCATTCATGTATTTATTGAATAAAATAAAGAGGATTGTTATTTGTTCTAACTAGAGATGAGCGAACTTCTTGAAAGTTCGATTCGGGCGATTCGCCGAATTTCCCCAAGAAATTCGGGTTCGCCATGAATCGAACTTTTACGAATCGCTTATCTGAAAAGAGCGGCGCCGGCCTCCATGCTCCGACCATGCAGGTAAGTGTTTGCTTTTTAAACAAATGCCGGCATGGTGGGAGCGGGCAGGCCGGCTGCGCTCTCAGGCGCCCTCTGATGACGCGCCCTCTGATGACGCGTCCTCTGATGACAGCTGAGAGCGGCGCCGGCCTCGACGCTCCGGCGCCGCTCTCAGCTGTCATCAGAGGACGCATCATCAGAGGGTGCCTGAGAGCGGCGCCGGCCTCCACTCTCTGACCATGCAGGTAAGTGTTTGCTTTTTTGTTTGCTTCCGCCGCCTGCTGACAGCGTAGCCGGCCTGCCCGCTCCCACCATGCCGGCATTTTTTTTTTTATTTCAGGGAAAATTCGATCGGCACGAACCAAAAAAAATTCGGGTTCGTGCCGAATCGAATTTTCCCTGAAATTCGGAGCGAATTCCGGTTCGTCCAAACCGGTTCGCTCATCCCTAGTTCTAACCAATGTTGTATCATAGTATATCTCATAGCTGGTACCAAAATTTAAACACATCAGTGCTGGGTAATGCTAGGCTGGCAAGGACAAACCAGGGAATTTCCCTTCTTAACTCTTCCTTTTTATCTATTTTGAAAAAGCAGATTAAGATTCCTTTTTGTATCGACACACAAAATGTATAGAAATGTAAGTAGAATGTACTGTGTAACAACTTACATTTGTTTCGCACTATAAGACACACCCAGCCAAAAGACACACCTAGGTTTTAGAGGAGGAAAATAAGAAAATGAATATTCTGAACCTTATGGGATCTGCGGGATGACTGAAAGGCATGGAAGGGCTGCAGTGTGTGTGGTATCAAGCAATGGAAGGGAAATGGCATGGAAGAGGTAGGACTGGAGTGTGGGTGGAGTGCTGCAACCTAGGAAATAAGTGACCGTCTACTTATATTTTCTTGAGTGGGAAGATGGGTGGAAGTGTTTCTTGTGGTCATCAACTGTGTCCACTAAAGAAAGAACTGCCTTTAGGTTGCGCTCTCTGTATAAATGTATCACCGGGAAGATGGGTGGAAGTGTTTCTTGTGGTCTGGAAGGGCTGCAGGAACACTGGGAGGCATGGAATGGCTGCAAGATCAGAGGGAGACTTGGAAAGGCTTTGGAATCAAAGGGAGACATGGAAGGGCTGCAGGATGAGAGGAAGGCATGGAAGGGCTGCATGGTCAGAGGAAGGCATAGATGGGCTGCGAGATCAGAGGGAGGCATAGTAGGGCTGCAGGATAACTAGGAGGCATGGAAAGGCCATAAGATCACTGGGAGATTTATACTTGCCGGGGGTGGTGGGGGAAATGCAATGCATGAGTGAGTTACAGACTTCTGGACATGTTTTCAGAGTCCTGCGCATAGCAGAGCCATGCTTCCTCCTTACTAGCTGCAGTTACGTGATGAGAGGGGGGTGGAGAGGATCTGCTGGGCTTCCATTACAAGTGCAACAAGAAGATGACAGAATTGTAATGTTGCCCACCCCCCACAAGTGATTTTAGTTAAGTGTAGGCAGCATCTGACAGTTTGCCACTGGAATCTCTGCTTTTGCCTCCCATCTTGTTCCCCATGTGAGAAGAAAAAGCAGCTGCCCCCCCCCCTCCCTCTCTTCTGTTCTGGGTCCAGAGTGATTGTTAGAGAAAGCCAGCAGCTGCCTCTTCTTCCCCCCTCTCTCCTGTTTGGGGTCCTGAGAGATTGCTGGAGAGAGCCCTCCTCTTTCTTGTCCTGGATCCTGAGTGACCACTTGAGAGAGCCAGCCCGAACATGTCAGCAGCCTTTGTGAGGTACAGGGAAGAGAGGGGAAGGAGGGGGCAGCTGCTGACTCTCTCCAGCGATCACTCAGCTGCTGGCTCTACTGGACAATGATGCTGAATGTGATCGCTGGAGAGAGTCAGCAGCTGCCCCCTCCTTCCCCTCTCTTTCCTGTACCTCGCAAAGGCTGCTGACATGTTCGGGCTCCCCTGATGTGTGGCTCCTGACCTCTGTGAGACATGATTGCACTGTGTTATAGTGCAGCAGAAGCTGGGACCCACATGCTGTGGGAAGCCTGGACTTGTCAGCAGCCAGCGCAAGGGGACAGGAAAGAGGAAACGTGGCAGGCACTGGCAGCTGCTGGCTCTACTGGACAATGATGCTGATCCCTATTATTACCCCCCCCCCCTCCGCCCAGCAGCAGCATTACATTTGCCCTAAAAATAAATTGCCCATTTTTGGTATACTGTATTTCCTTTAGTCTTTAAAGTTAAACTCATTGCCCAGGCAAGTAACTTAAAGCTCCTAATGTTCCCAGTTTTTACACTTTTAATGATAAAGCCCCCAAGGTTGAAGATATTAACTTTTACTTTGTGCTTTATTTCAGAAAATCCTTGGAGGTAGGCATGGTCACCTACTGAGGCCTAGAGCTTTTACATTAGCATGGGGAGGGCTATAAGCCCATGCATTTTCCAATCAGAAAGCTCTTTTACCGATTGCTTGATCTTAAGAATGCCGGCTAACGTGACTCAGCTCGCTGGCCACATCCCCGGTTTCCCTATAGTATGTGTAGCGCTCCAGCTTCCAGCTTATTTGAATCGATTGGTGCATGAACTCACCTCAGCTAATGGGAAGCCGGGGATGCTGGTGCCGACTAACAAGCCCAAGTTGTGTTTACAGGCAGGACATAGGGATTTCCGATTCTGTGATGGCAGGTCCCGGGCCCACGTCGAGCAGCTTTTCAGATGCTTTAAACTAATTCAACTTGTGTTTCTTAATGTATTCATTTTCTAGGGCTTATACACACATCAAAAATGCAAAAGACCATGAGAGGGGGCTTCACATGGACAAACAAGTTGGGTCACTCAAAATATTAATTCAATTTAGGTGCTTAGCAAATTGTCTGATTGAATCAGATCAGTCTGGCCATCAAAATGCTCCCATCAGAAATTAAATTACAGTACTATGGTATATGATACTAATTTATCTTTATAAAAGCTATCTATAACATTCTCTAATCTAAATCTACCTTTTGCTTTAACAAAAAAAAATACAGAATATTGTGAAATTTATATTTATCTTAAGTTTTTTATGAATCGGGAGGTTTCTTTTTATTCTTTAAAGGATAAAAGGCTTATCCATAAATGTATTAGAATTCTAACTGCTTTGATCAAGCAGCTTGAAAACATGATCTCTAGTCCTGGAATGAAATATATTGGTTAACTGATACCCTGCCTAGAAGCATCTGTATCACTGCAAACATCTCTAATCCCTTGTGGTGAAGGCAACACATATCTATTTTTCAGGTCACGCACCTGAGAACAGCTAGTTCTTTTCAAAAGCTCAGATTTAATGAACTGTGAAATATTTGTTTTATTACAAGAGATTTGGTTTACCTAATGTTGCTGTTGTTGTTTTTCTACATGGTGTTCTGTATAACCTTGGAGTTTATTGAAAGTTTACAGACAAGCTTAAAAATCTAAAGGAATAGACTTTTTATATAGGATTATTTTTAGGGGAAAAGGACATTGGAAGAGTGACAAATTTGTACATGTGGAGGTATTTCATAATTCGAAAGGATACTGGTGGTTTACCACTAATGCTTGTCATCCGATAACATACATGTTACATTAATAGTCGGTGGATTGGTAAATTAAATTAAAAAATAAAACTCTTTTTAGATTTAAAACGGACCAACAGCCTTGTACAGTGGAAAAAAAATCGCCAAGACTCATTTGTCCTATCAACATGCATTATAATGATTCATTGTCAACACTTTGTGTTTATTCGGCATTTATTCGAATCTGAAACACCAACCTTGTGGATTTTCACCTGGTTGCAACCATCTTATAACACACAGGGGCTTCTTCCTTTACCAGCATCTCAGCCGTGCTGCTGCCAGGCTTAATCAACATAACCCATAATGCAAAGTGGCAGAAAATCCAACAACAATTCCCCTTTGCAGGCCACTGGCAGATCAATTGAGGAGGAAAAATCGACCGTGGCAGGAGTTACAAAAAGGTAAATGCATTTTCATGTGCAACAATCTGAATTGTCCCAGGGGAGGAATCTATATGACAGTTTCTTGTAAGGGTGTGTATGTGTAACTTGATAGGTTCCATTTGGTTCTGGTCTAATTTCAAACCACTACCATGTTCTCGCCAATGGTTGTTAAAACTAGGCTGACAACTCCAGTTGTCAGACGTCTTTTGTTATTTCTCCTTTAAGGGAATTGTCCAGGATAAGTGTAAAATCAAAGCAAAGTTCCCTTACCTTCAATGCACACACCATTCCCTGTGTCAGCCTGTATACTTAGCAGACATTGGGAAAAAGGCAACAAGACTAGAAGAGAACCTTTTGGCTGTGATTCACACAGATTATAAAGAAAATGTACAGCTATTACTTTGCAACAACAGATGACCGTTCAACAACAAGGCTTAACTGACATAGACTTAACCTGTTTGCCAGACTAGCCATTGACACTGGTGAAGGGAAGCATTGCTTTGCTATAAATAAGATTGTTTTAAAGCAAGTTTAGGAGTTGTATGGTTGTATTTTCAAGTGAGGTTGTACTATAACCAAGGGGCCTTTTCATTAAGGAAAAAAAACATTGTTTTTTTTTTTCTTCTTTTTCTCTTGTATTGCAGGGTTAAGCCCAACATTAAAAAAAAACATTGGTTGTTTTGCATTTGATAGAGAGCAGAGTTAATTGGGTGGGGTTGTTGCTACCTAATTAGAAGCCTATTTGTTTCACCTGAGGCCAGCCTTCTGACAGTTTGCCACTAGCCATAGGGGCTTTTACAAGTTTTGGTTGTCTTTTCAGGTGAGGTTGTATTATAAGTTAGGGATCTTTTCATTAAGGGGCTTTATATTCGGTTATAGAGCTAAAAAAAGAAGTTAAAAGCTAAATGGGGTGATGACTACTTCATTGCACAATTTATCATATGTATACACTTCACGAGCAGTAGTTCCATGGTGAATACCACTGTGTTAAATGTGAGCATATTGCAACCTTGGAAGCTCTGAATAGAGATCTGGAGGAGCAAAATGCAACACTGAGGGAGATTGGCAATATGGAAAAGGGCATTGTGCAGGCATTAAGTGGGATAGAAACAGAGGGTAGAGTAACAGGTCAGAAGGAGCAAATAAGTAGCTGGGTAAATGTAGATAGAGGGAGTAGAAAGGGAGCACACAAAGGGAAGTTGGGTAATGACGCAAGAGTGTCAGTTTAAAAAATGGCAGCACTAGCAGATACTGCTCTCCGTAACAGCTGGGAGGACAGCCCAGCTAGTGAGTGGGTGGCTGGAACTGCAGGTAGGTCTAGACAGTTAGTGGTAATAGGGGATTCAGGATCAGGATCAGATGGACTGATCCACCTCAACTCCCTGGTGCCAGGATTTGGATACATTACTGGGAGAGGCTCAGGATGACCCAGCTGTCAAGTCCATGTGGGGACCAGTTACAGAAATGATGGGAAATGGGGGATCCTTAAGAATACATTTAAGGAATTAGGCACCAAGTTGACTACAATGAGCTCCAAGGTTGTATTCTTTGGAATACTGCCTGTTCCATGTGCTACACATAAGCAACAGCTGGAGCTTAGAGAGAAAAATGCCTGTCTCAAGTCCTGGTGAAGGACAGAAGGATTTGGGTTCCTAGTACACTGGCCTGATTTTTCATTGGGGTACAAACTGTATTCTACAGATAATTTGCACCTGAATGGAATGGGGGCTGCTGGGCCAGAGGATACTAGAAGGGCTGGAGGGGTATTTAAAGTACAGATGAGGTGGGAGGGCAAGAGAGAGAACAAAGTGAAAGACAGGTTTCTTATGCGACAGCATATAACGGTGGGTGGAGAAGTAGAAGGGGGGAGGACTGCTATGATGGATAAGGAGATCTTTGTGTTGCAAACCAGTGAAAAATTAGGCAGATGCTTTACTGCAGAAGCTAATACTAAAGCTCAATGTGTCAAAATAGATAGGAAATTAAAGTGTATGTTCACAAATGCCAGAAGTCTGGCAAGTAAAGTGGAGGTGCTTGATGATCTGGTACTGGAAGAAAATATTGATGTTATTGATGTGGCTGACACATGGCTGGACTGTCAATCTCTAAGGTTTTGCGCTCTTTCAGAAGGACAGAGCAAATAAAAAAGGGGCGCAGTATAGCAAGAATTCAAAGCATATATTAAAAAGGGGATATTAGAAATTGGAATCAGAAAATTGTGAGGATGTCCTTGTGGGTAGAAGTGCAGGGCAGTGCAAACAATATTAAAATACAATTTGGTCTAATCTATAGACCCTCAAAATAGGGGGATAGAGGGTCAGCTGCATAAACAGAGCAGGCGTCACAGGCTGGTACAGTGGTGGTGATGGGGGACCTCAACTACCCAGTCTTCGACTGGAGACATGGATCTGCTTCTACTACAAGGGGAGAGCATTCCTCCGCTTGCTACAAGATAACTATATGAATCAGTTCGTGAAGGCACCTACTAGGGGTGATGCTCTTTTGAATCTGACAATAGGGATGGTAACAGTCCGTGAAAATAATAGTAACAGTTACCACAACTGCCTGGGCGGGCAAAATCACTAACTTTGAGGAAGGCCAACTTCCCCAGGCTCAGGACATAGACTCTAAGTATCTGTTGTGGAATAAGGATACAGATGCCAAATGGGAGTGCTTTAAATCAATTGTGATTGCCAACATTGCAAAATGTATTCCTATGTGTAATAAATATAAGAGGCTAAAATTAAACCCCTCATGGCTGACACCTGCACTTAAACTGGCAATACAGAACAAGAAAAGGGCATTTGAAAATTCCAAAGCTGAGCTCTCAGCTGTAAACCTTAAAACTTATAAATTGGTAAATGAAGCATGTAAGAAAGAGAAATAAGGTTGAGAAAAGCACAAAGTGAAAGAAATGCGGACAAAGAAAGCAAAACTAACCCTAAACGTTTTTTAAATATATAAATTCAAAGAAAACTAAATCAGAACAGGTAGGTGCCCTAATTAATGGTAATGGGGAAATGGTCACTGGGGATAAAGGGAAGGTGGAGCTGTTAAATGGATTCTTTAGCTCTGTCTACACAAGAGAGGAGCAAGGAGCCAACACAGGAGATGCCACTGATACCAATAGCCCAAGTATAATACAAACTAAACATGGATATCATTCAGGAAAGACTATATAATTTAAATGTTAATTAGACTGCAGGACCAGATGTTTTTTACCCAAGAATTCTTAAAGAACTCAGCTCAATTATCCCATCACCCCTGTTCTTGATCATTAAAGACTCACTGGTATAGTGCCAAGGGACTGGCACAAGGCAAATGTGGTCTTCTAGGTGTTCTCTGGGCAATTACAGACCTGTACATTTAAAATCCATTGTGGGAAAATTGCTTGAGGGGCTATTAAGGGACTACATACACGAATATGTAACTATGCACAATATACAGTATTTTCCCCCCATATAAAACACACTTATATTTCCCCAAAAGTGGGGGGGAAATGTCAGGGCATCTTATCGGGCAGATGTGAAAAAAATGTAAACACACCTTTACATCGTTCACACGCTGCTGGCCAGGCTGCCACAGCCACGGGAAGCCAGAAGATGGAGGATGCGGCAGGAAGGTGGGCAGGACAACCACTCGAGCATTGGCCACGCCCCCACAGTGTATGGATGCGTATTCGCTCTGTGTGTGCAGGCACCGTGGAGAAAAAGCAGCGGCAGCAGATGCAGCGAGGTCAGCGAGGTCAGCGGCGACAGCGCGAGTGGTGGAGGCAGCAGGCAGGGATCGGTTGCCCTGCCTGCCCACCTGCCTCTCTTCCTCTATCTTCTGGCCTTCCATGGCTGTGACAGTATGGCCATTTGCCTATGGGGAATGGGAGGGGGGGAATGTCACATTGCCTATGGCAATGGGAGGGGGGATGCCACACTGCCTATGGGAGGGGGGAATACCATACTGCTTATGAAAATGGGACGGGGAATGCCACACTGCCTATGGGAATGAGAGGGGAAATACCACACTGCCTATGGGAATGGGAGGGGGAAATATCACACTGCCTATGAAAGGGGGGAATGCCCCACTACCTATGGGAATGGGATGGGGGATTGTCCCACTGCCTACGGGAATGGGAGGAGCGAATGCCACACTGCCTATGGGGATATGAGGAGGGATTGCAACACTGCCTATAGGAATGGAAGAGGGTTCTTGGGGGATTTTTTTTAGCACAGCATTTCATTTAGAATATTTATTTTCTAATTTTCCTCTTGCAAATCCTATGTGCGTCCTATGGACAGGTGCATGTTATAGGGTGAAAAATACGGTAAGTGACAACCAGAACTCTATTACTAAGGACAGAAGCTGCCAGACTAACCTGATTGGCTTCTATGAGGAGGTGAGTAGAAGCCTGGACAGAGGGGTGACTGTAGATATAGTTTTTCTGGATTTTAATAAATTTGCTTAGTGGGGAAATTGAGGTGTTCGGGATTAGAAAATGCAGTTTGTAGCTAGACTGAAAAGTGGCTGAAGGATTATGTGCAGAGAGTTACATAGAGACATCGAAGGTTGACGGCAGAAGGAGACCTGTAACTCTTTATCTTAGGATAGATGTGTGCTTATCCCAGGCATGTTTAAATTCAGTGACTGTTGAATTTTCAACTACCACTGCTGGAAGTCTGTTCCAAGCATCTACTACTCTTTCTGTAAAATAATATTTTCTAACATTGCTCCTGATCTTCCCCCCGACTAGTTTCAGGTTCTGCCCCCTTGTTCTATCATTAAGTTTCTTCTTAAAAACACTTCCCTCCTGAACCTTATTCAATCCTTTAACATATTTAAAGGTCTCAATCATGTCCCCTCTCTCCCTTCTTTCCTCTAGACCAGACCTGGGCAATGTACGGCCCGCGGGCCGTATACGGCCCTTTGCTAGGCTCTTACCGGCCCGGGCTGAGCTGGCCAGTAAGAGATGCAGAGGAAGGGAAAACATGCCAGACTCGACGAGCCGAGTGGCCGATCGGCTTCTGCTTAACTTAGGTGATCGCCTGTGTACAGTGCGAGAGGCTTAGGTTAAGCAGCAGCTGATCGGCCGCTCGGCTCGTCGGGTCTGGCACATTCTCCCTTCCTCTGAGGAAGCCAGACCCGATGAGCAGGTGATAGAGACCTGGGGACTTGGGCAGGGCAGAGTAGGAGCTCCAGAGCATCAGTAAGTCTGCTCAGAAAGATTATGTCGTTTGCTTGTGTTTTCCCTTCCTGCCTGCTGTCTCTTTTTCACCATGTACCTGTCCACCATGCTCTCACCATGCCCCCTTCCTGCTGTCCACATGCTCTCACCATGCCCCCTTCCTGCTGTCCACATGCTCTCACCATGCCCCCTTCCTGCTGTCCACATGCTCTCACCATGCCCCCTTCCTGCTGTCCACATGCTCTCACCATGCCCCCTTCCTGCTGTCCACATGCTCTCACCATGTCCCCTTCCTGCTGTCCACCATGCTCTCACCATGCCCCCTTCCTGCTGTCACCATGCCCCCTTCCTGCTGTCCACCATGCTCTCACCATGCCCCCTTCCTGCTGTCCACCATGCTCTCACCATGCCCCCTTCCTGCTGTCCACCATGCTCTCACCATGCCCCCTTCCTGCTGTCCACCATGCTCTCACCATGCCCCCTTACTGCTGTCCACCATTCTTACACTTTGCCCCAGCTGATCTGAACTTTCCTTCCAGACTGCCAGAAGCCAAGGGCTTCTCTGATTGGCTGGGAAATTATCACATCAGAACGTTTGAAGTGGACCAAAACCCTGCTTTATCAGCCCGGAAATCTTATAGATCCCCTCCCCGTGGGGCATCCAAAATCGGGATGCCCCGCTGTGTGAAACCCCCAGGTCGCCCATAAACTCACCTTCTTTCCCAGTTCAACGGCGCATGCACGAGCTGTGGCCACATGCCCGCTATCCCTCTAGCAGGGCGCGTGCCTGTGTCGGCCATTTGAGAATGGCCAGCACGGCGCGCTCCCTGTTAGAGGGAAGCTCGAGATGCAGCCGCCAGCGCACTCAGAGCCGCTGAGCTTAGACGTCGCTTAGACGCCCATAGCTCAGCGGCCCTCCACAATATTTTTAGTTTCTCATGTGGCCCCATGGAAAAAATAATTGCCCACCCCTGCTCTAGACTGTACAAATTTAGTTCTTTAAGTCTCTCCTGTTTTAAGTTTAAGTCCTTCCACCATTTTTGTTGCCCGCCTTTGGACCCGTTCTATTTGAATAATGTCTTTTTGCAGGTAAGGTCTCCAGAACTGGACACAGTATTCTAACTGTGGCCTCACCAGGGCTCTATACAGCGGCATCACAACCTCCCTCTTCCTACTGGTGATGCCTCGAGCTATGCAGCCGAGCATCCTGCTTGCTTTTCCCACTGCTTGGCTACACTGTCCACCCATCTTGCAGCTATCAGTAATCAGTACCCCTAAATCTCTCTCCTCCGAGGTCCTGGCTAACACAGTGCTGCCCATACGGTACTCAGAGCAGGGATTCCTTCTACCCAAGTGCATGATTTTACATTTAGAGATATTAAACTTCAGTTTCCACAGTTTTGACCATCTATCCAGTAAAGATAAATCATTTTCCATGTTGTAGACACCTCCAGGAATACCCACCCTATTACTAACCTTTGTGTCATCAGCAAACAGACAAACTTTTCCTACCAAGCCTTCTCCTATGTCACTTACAAATATATTAAAAAGAATGGGGCCCAGAACAGAGCCTTGCAGCACACCACTTGTAACTCACCTTTGTTCAGATTGCACACCATTTACAACAACGCTCTGATACCGATCCCTCAGCCAACTGGAAATCCACTGAACTATCCAGGGATTGAGTCCTACCTTCAATAACTTATCTAGGAGCTCTTTATGTGGTACAGTGTCAAAGGCTTTGCTAAAATCCAGATAGGCGATATCCACAGCACCACCTTCATCTAACACTTTAGTGACATTGTTGTGGTCAATGATACCTACTCTGAATAGTTGCAATTATAAGCGGTGTACCCCAGGGTTTAGTGTTGGGCCCACTATTACTATCAACTTGTTTATAAACAACATAAAAGATGGAATTAAATGCAATGCCTTCATTTTTGAAGATGACACAAAGATATGTAGCACAGTGCAGTCTACTGAAGATGTTCACAAGCTTAAGGCTGACTTGAACACTTTGAGTGTCTGGCCATCCACTTGGCAAATTAAGTTAAATGTACTTGGAGTCGAATAATCTGAAAGCCACATATCAGAGGAGTAAAACTAGGAGAAACACTTGTTGAGAAGGATCTGGGGGTACTGGTAGACCACAGGCTAAATTACAGCATGCAATATCAAGCATCTACTTACAAAGCCACCAAGATATTATCATCCACTAAAAAAGGCATTGAATCACGGGTCAGGCACTGGTGCGCCCATTCATAGAAAGGATGCTCTAACTATGGAAAGGGTGCAGAGGAGAGCCATCAAACTAAGAGGAATTAAGGATTTTAGTTATGGAAAGATTGAAAGGTTTGGTTAGGAAAGATTATGAGAATTAAATCTGTTTAGTCTTGAGAGGAGACGTCTGAGGGGGGACATTATTAACTTGTATAAATATATAAATGGGCAATAGAAAAAATATGGGGAAACACTATTTCAGGTAAAATCCTCTCTAAAGACAAGGAGGCACGCCCTTCGACTGTAAAAAAAGAAATTCAATCTCCAGAGGTGACAATCTTTTTTTACCATAAGAACTATAAATCTGTGGAATAGCCTCCCACAGAAGCTTGTTACAGCACCAACAGCTGACAGCTTCAAAAAAGGGATTATATGCTTATTTAGAAGAAAATAACATTTACAGTTACTATTAGCTGTTATTAGTAAAAAAATAAATAAATTAATAAAAAAATTACTTTCCCTACCCCAACACCCTTGGTTGAACTTGATGAACATATGTATTTTTTCAACCGTATTAACTATGTAACAAAACTCTTCTGACTTTTATGACACTTTAGCCTTGCAGAGAGGTAAGATACGCTCACTTTCATTTTACACCTATCCGGGACAAGTTTCCCATTTTTGGAGGGATCCGCTTGCACAGCTTATTTAAGTTTTGGGGTCTAAGAAGGAGATTTATGTGAATTACTTTTTAATTTTGCGAGCTGGGGGGATCCATGTGTTTTCTGAATAATATTTTGGGGAGCTGAGGGGTATCCAGAAAAAATCTGCATATGAATTTTGGGTTCTAAGAGGGGATTCATATGCATTTGGGGGTATCAGAGGCTTTTATACCTCAAAGGAGGAACCTCTGTGTAATCTCCCTCCATGTCACTCCCCTCCAGTGATTTCATTAATCACATGGGAGATTCCACAGAGGCCTCTCCTCTGTCATATAAAAGTATCCCTGCCTAGTGGCCTGGCATCAGCTTGGTGGGACACCAACAAAAGAGCCTGTGTGCCCTCTCACTACAGATGCCAGCAGGGCAGCTGCAATAGCAGCTTTCTGGCATCAAGAAGATCACAGCTCACTGGACAAGAAGGGAGCCCCTGACCCTGTGGACCTGCAGAGGGTACATCGCCTAGCGTAAATGGTGAGTTATTTTCCGTATTTTAAAAATGTGTTTCCTTTTTGTATTGTTTTTGTTTTTTAGCTGTATAGGGGTCCAAGGGATCCCTATACCAGTTTACAGGGTAATAATGTCCAGCATGTCACCTGCCAGCATCAGCGGATGGCTTGCCAGATAATTGGAATTGGGATGACATGACCCTGTTGATTAGATACGCCCTTTTCCTTTACCCCCTAGGGTAATTTTTGCCCCACAGAAAGTAAACATTCGATATTTCCTGGATGTTTATGTATAATTATACTGACATATAAAGAAAAGACGATCCATATCCATTTAGATTGTATGGTGCAAGTTAACTTATTATAATATGTTACTTCATCTTTTTTCAGTTGCACCGAGTTCAAGGTTCTTCTCTGTGTATCTGCTAAATCTTTTTCAATCTAAACTGCAGCTTTGCCATGAATTTTAATGATGGTTGCCAGCTGATGCAGAGGAAGCATTCATTTTGTAAACAATGTGATTATATGGTATTACATATATTATGAACTAAACAATAAATAGCAAAAGCAAGTCAGAGGCAAACTGGCATGTTGAGAAATCTGTGTGACCCTTTTCGGTGAGCATCCACAATTTGAAGAATTATACTGGAAACAATACTTGCGGATAGCTGGTGTCACAAAATAGAGAGGTTTTATACAGTGAATTACTTACTTCAGTTAATAGGAGGTTTGATATACTGTAGGTTGGATTATTAACAATAAATAGGAGCCATAAAATAAGAAAAACTATTTGATAACTAAAAATGTGACAATAACACATATATTATGGCTATAGTTAATACAACATGGGCATGCTTACATTTCCTGACAAACTTTAGCTTTATTTTTAGGAAAGTTAGTCAAATAAAAATGATAGGACATTATATATATATATATATATATATATATATATATATATATATATAGAAAATCCCAGCTTTCATAAAAATAAATAGTTACACACCATAGGTCAGGAAAGACCACTCAAAAAACAATATCCAAAAATTGCATGCCCCACCATTTTAGAAGTGCCTGGAGTAGGAAAGGAACATAAGAGGTGATTTCTATAGCTCCACCTACTTACAAATAGTATGTGAGGGATCTTGGGCCCTTATTTATGAAGGAATAGTGACAGGTAGTGACTGGTGAGCGGCCAGTAATGACGGGCCCCGCCACGAGAACGCCGGGGGGTTAAAAAACTACTTTTAACCTATCGCCGCCAGCGCTCTGGGGTTTAAACATGCATTTTACAGCGCAAGAATTTTTTGAGCGTGATTTTTTAATGAATATGGTGGGAGCCGGTCGCTAGGGCCAGTCGCTATCATGCGCGGAACCTGTCAAATAGCAACTCCTCACCCAATATTCAACATTACGGCAAACCGACTGAGTCGCTATCAACTACCGAACAACGGCCAAGCACAGCGACTACTAGCGGGCGCTCTGAAAATGCCGCTTCAGTTGCTCAACTGTCGCTACCTGCCGCTATTAATTAATCGGCCTCTTGGTATGCTTGACTAGTACACTATGTGCAATTTAAATAAATTCAGTTTCCCATTGCGTTTAAATTTGTCCTAGAATATGATAACATAAGGGTCAATTCACAGCCTTTCTTTAATGCACTTGCACCTCAAAAAGTGCACGAATACATATTATTTGCATATTTTGTGGTGCATTTTCGAGATTCTGATGTGTTATTTTAAACGTATTAGGGGTTGCGTAAGTGTGCTTTAGCCTTTTCACGCAGAAGTCTACTGTGTGTTTTCCCTGTGTTGTTTTCGCGTTTAGCATATACTACTGCTGTATACTACTCCTGTGCATGATTCACGGCACTGATTAGGCTTGTTTCGACATTCTGTACATGCATAAAAAAAATGGCCTATTTTACTCTCCAATCACAGGCTTATTTTCCTGGTTGTTTAATGATGGAGTCCTCTGATGAAGTGCTGTCAGAGTACTGGTGCCTGCAGCATCACAGCATGCTGTGCATGTGCCTGTTTTTGCTCACACAAACTATTTCCTCCCACATAACACTATCTTCCAAGTCTCTATTTCTTACTCACCCAAAGAAGGCAGTTTTACCAGTGGTTGTCCCTTTCTGCTGAGCATCTGTTCTGTCAGTGTAGGTGTACTTGAATGCTGCTCAGCTATTGACCTGTGTGCTTTGTGTCTTTGGTGCATGAACCCCAAGATGGACCATTCCATCAATGTGTTGCGGGTTCCTAAGTGTTCTGGCTGGGTTTCCAGGCTCCACCCATGATGTTTACATTCTGAGAAATTCTAGCCGGTTTGCTCATTTTGAATCTGTTGAGCTGTCTGTTGGGTGGCTACTTGGTAAGTGCTGTCATTATTACACCTTTATTGCTGATGTTGTTTCCTCATGTGGAACTTGTATATCTGTGAATGCATCCCCTGTCTCCTCATTACATTTTTAAATATTTGATGTTGTTTTTTCAGTGGATAATGTGTTAATGATGTATAGAAGCAGAAAACGTGGGGGTGGCCCAAACACCCCTACAACCACACCAGAGACAACTCCTGCACCACCATTATAATTATATGGTGGTGCGGGAGTTGTCTCTGGTGTGTTTGTGGGGGTATTTGGTCCACCCCCACTTTTTCTGCTTCTATATTGCCTTATCCAACCAGGATACTGCACTACCCCCTTACCTTACTGGTGCAGCTGATTTTTTGTATTGTATTAATGATGTATGAGGCTAATACAGGTGCATTGCAAAAATTAAAATATCATCAAAATTTTTATTTGATTTGATATTTTTTGCAATTCAGTTGAATGAATAACTCATATATTATATTAGTGAATACAGAGTGAAGTTTCTTGTGTTTTTTTTTATGTCAATGTTGATGATTATGGATATACAGGGAAAGCCCACAATCCATTATCTCAGAAAATTAGAATATTATATGAGACCAAATGTAAAAAAAATATTTAACACAAAAATGTTGGCCAAATGAAAAGTATGTACAGTAAATTCACTCAATTCTTGGTTACATAGTTACATAGTTACATAGTTAATACGGTTGAAAAAAGACATATGTCCATCAAGTTCAACCAAGGGTGTTGGGGTAGGGGGAAGTTATTTTTTATTTCATAGGGGAAGCTATTTATTTTATTTTTTGTCTTTATTTTTTTTATTGATAACCACTAGTAGTAACTGTTAATGTTATTTTCTTCAAAATAAGCATCTAATCCTTTTTTGAAGCTGTCAGCGGTTGATGCTGTAACAAGCTTCTGTAGGAGGCTATTCCATAGATTTATAGTTCTTATGGTAAAAAACGATTGTCGCCTCCGGAGACTAAATTTCTTTTTTTCCAATCGAAGGCAGTGCCCCCTTGTCCTTAGAGAGGATTTTATGTGAAATAGTGTTCCCCCATATTTTTTGTATGGTCCATTTATACATTTATACAAGTTAATCATGTCCCCCCGCAATCGCCTCCTCTCAAGACTAAACAGATTTAATTCTCGTAATCTTTCCTCATAACTAAGATCTTTCATTCCCTTTATTAGTTTGGTGGCTCTCCTTTGCGCCCTTTCCAGAGTCAGGGCGTCCTTTCTATGAACGGGTGCCCAGAACTGGACGGCATATTCCAGGTGAGGGCGCACCAGTGCCTTGTAAAGAGGCAAAATTACATCTCTATCCCGTGATTCCATGCCTCTTTTAATGCACGATAGTATCTTGGTGGCCTTGGAAGCAGCTGCTTGGCATTGCATGCTGTTATTTAGTCTGTGATCTACTAGTACCCCCAGATCCTTCCCAACAAGTGACTCTCCCAGTTTTACTCCCCCGAGGACATATGTTGCCTTCGGGTTATTAGACCCCAAGTGCATGACTTTACGTTTTTCCACATTGAACTTCATTTGCCAAGTGGATGCCCAGACACTCAATGTGTCCAAGTCAGCCTGAAGCTTGTGAACATCTTCAATAGACTGCACTGTGCTACATATCTTTGTGTCATCTGCAAAAATAGAGACAGTGCTTTTAATTCCATCTTCTATGTCGTTTATAAACAAGTTGAATAATAGTGGGCCCAGCACTGAATCCTGGGGTACACCGCTTACAACTGGTAACCATTCAGAATAGGTATCATTAACCACAACTCTCTGCACACGATCCTTCAACCAGTTTTCAATCCAGTTACAAACTGCGTTTTCTAATCCTGAAGATCTCAATTTCCCCAATAAGCGTCTATGGGGGACAGTGTCAAATGCTTTTGCAAAATCCAGAAAAACTATATCCACAGCCGCCCTTCTGTCCAGGCTTCTACTTACCTCCTCATAGAAGCCAATCAGGTTAGTTTGGCAGCTTCTGTCCTAAGTAAAACTGTGTTGGTTGTCACTTATAATATTATGGATAGTTACATATTCGTGTATGTTGTCCCTTAATAGTCCCTCAAGAAATTTCCCCACAATGGATGTTAAGCTAACAGGTCTGTAATTGGTTGGGGCTCCTTTTGCATGATTGACTGCATCAATGAGGTGTGGCATGAAGGCAATAAGCCTGTGGCACTGCAGAGGTGTTATGGTGGCCCAGGTTGCTTTGATAGCAGCCTTCAGCTCGCCTTCACTGTTGAGTCTGGTGCCTCTCATCTTCCTTTTGACAATACCTCATAGATTCTCTCTGGGGTTAAGGTAAGGTGCGTTTGCTGGCCAAGCACAGAGATACTGTGGTGATTAAACCAGGTCTTGGTACTTTTGGCAGTGTGGACATGTGCCAAGTCCTGTTGGAAAATGAAAAATCCATCTCCAAAAAGCTTATTGGCAGAGGGAAGCATGAAGTGCTCTAGAATTTCCTGGTAGATAGCTGTGCTGACTTTGGTCTTGATAAAACACAGTGGACCAACACCAGCAGATGACATGGCCCCCAAAACCATCAATAATTGTGAAACTTCAAACTACACCTCAAGCAGCTTGGATTGTATGCCTCTCCACTTCTCCTCCAGACTCTAGGACCTTGATATCCAAATGAAATGCAAAATTTACTTTGCTTCTGGCATTTTCTATTGGTCATGTGTGGCTTGACACATGGAATGCAACACTGTAGCCCATGTCCTAGAAACATCTGTGTGTGGTAGCTCTTGAAGCACTGACTCCAGCAGCAGTCCACTCCTTTTTCTTTACGATCCTATCAAGCCTGCGGTTTTCCCGGTTGCTTGTGCACCTTTTTCTACCACACGTTTTTCTTCCACTCAACTTTCCATTAATATACTGTGATACGGCATTCTGTAAACAGCCAGTTTCTTTAGCAATGACCTTTTGTGGCTACACTCCTTGTGGAGTATGTCACTGACTGCCTTCTGGACATCTGTCAAGTAAGCAGTCTTCCCCATGATTTTGTCGCCTACTGAACCAGATTGAGTGAACTTTTTAAATGCTTAGTAAACCATTGCAGCTGTTTTGGGTTAATTATTCTAATTTTCTGAGATAATAAATTTTGGCATTTCCTTGGATGTAAGCTGTAATCATCAACATTAACATTAAAAATCACTTGAAAAAGTTCACTCTGTTTGTATTGACTCAATATAATATATGAGTTTCAGTTTTTCAACTGAATTAGTAAAAATATACAAAATGTTGACGATATTCTAATTTTTGCTATGCACCTGTACTTATTTGTGTAGGTGATTTTGGCTACCCCCTGCTTTCGTGGCTGATGATCCCCATTTTTGCAGGCTCGCACTCACACATGCGGCCTATAACCAGGCTCATACCAAGACCAGGGCAGTAGTCGAGCAGGCCTTTGGGTTGCTTAACACCCAGTTCAGGTGCCTGGAACATACTGGGGGTGCCCTCAAGTAACAGTCACAGAAGGTCATAAAAATCATTGTGGCGTGGTGCTCCACAACTTTGCCATCCCAGAGAAGGTTCCCTAATATCTTGATGTGCCCCTCTCTCCAGCTATGATGGATGTTCCTGCATAACACACAGAGGTCTTCTGGCCAAACTGTGTGGAACCACCTTGTCTCATCTCATTTTAGTTAATGTTTGTCCATTTTGTTTTTTTCCTAGTGTTATGTTTGTGGTGTGTCCAAGTATATATGTCTATATGTGACTTTGGATTCCAGGAAAGCCTTGCCCTTTAAGGTTTTGTTCTGTAAACTTCAACCCCTCTTTTCATGTATTCAGTGAGATTAAACTGAATTACAAAATCATGTATGCTTGTTTTGTTTATTGTTGTCAGAAAACTGACATACTATGATATTTTGAACACTGTGGGACCATATTCTGTTAACTTGCCTGGTGATGGTGCCCCACAGGTCAGACTTGACAGCTCTAGACCTGCATCCATAGAGCTGATCAAAATGGTCTGACACCGCAGTAACTAAAGCCATACATTGGGCATCATTAAACTTGCCACTCAGAGTGCCCCACCGCAGGTTGCAGCCAACATAGGAGTGGCCATCATTTCCCTGTGTACTGGGGGGAATAGAGGTCATCAGCACAATGAGTGATGAGCCGGATCCTGAGGGTGTTGTCAGGAACTCACTCACCGCATCCTCGCTCCCGTGCCGTCCCCGGGCAGCCGGCCGCACAGCTTCCGGCTCGCATCTCGGCCAAGCGGCGGCTCGGGCGGCGTCGGCTCAGGCAGCGCACTGCTCGGCCACGCCCCCCGCTCGCAGCTCCGGCCCCGTCTCCGGCTCCTGTGAACGCGCTCGCGCGCGGGCGTGAGCACGTGTCTCTTATGCCCTCCGGCGGCGCTGCTCCCTGCGCACCCGCCGGAGGAGAAGTTAAAGGGCCAATGAGCCCAGAGGTTTCAGGGTTGGGCCAATGAGCCCAGGAAGGGGTGGTTGTGGGCATTCGCCCTTTTGGTCCAATTGGACCAATCAGTGACAGGTTTTTGTAGTTGCACCAATCACATGCGCCCTTCCCATTTTCCAATCATGCTGGTCCCTATAAAGCCCTACCTCATCATTTACCCAGTGCCTGTTATAGCGCCTAGTACTTAGTTGTCTAGCTTGTCTCTAGTGATTGATCCGAACTCCCGTTGCCGACCACCGCCTGTTTTGACCATCCTTGATCCGAACTCCAGTTGCCGACCACCGCTTGTATTTGACCATCCTTGATCTGAACTCCCGTTGCCGACCACCGCCTGTTTTGACCGTCCTTGATCTGATCTCCTGTTGCCGACCTCTGCTTTGATCCTCGACCACGATTTGTCCAACCCTATTGTACCGCTGCCATCTCAGAACTTCCGTTGCTGACCCTAAGCCTGTTTGGACTTCCGTTATACGCTCCTGCTATTGGGCCCACTCAATACCGCTCCCAGCCACGGGTTCTCCAGACCTCCGAACAGTAAGCCTACATCCTTTGAGCCATTGAAGTCCTGGGGGCAACCGATCCCGGGCAGGCGTTTTCTGCGTCCCGGCAAGCGGGGGCTCCTATAGGTGAAGCTGGCTGCGGAGATTGGGGGTTGAGGGCTTACTTGGAGGGCTGGAGTTACCTGAGCGGATCATTGAAGTACCCAGAGCGTGACATTATAACAGGCCACCCACATGGAAGACCTGGTGCAGCAGGTGCAGGCTATGGCCACAGCTATCAATCAGCTCGCCCAGAGAGTGGCCAATCAAGAAACCAGACAGATATCTGCACCCGCTGTATCACCTCACGTTCCAGAACCAAAGGTCCTGCTACCGGAGAAATTTTTTGGAGACCGAACCAGATTCTCCAATTTTAAAAATTCTTGTGAGCTTTATTTCAGGTTGCGACCCTTATCCTCGGGCACTGAGACCCAACGGGTCGGGTTAATTATCTCCCTATTGCAAGGAGACCCCCAATCATGGGCTTTAAGCCTGCCTCCCGATGATGCTGCCCTGCACTCCGTCACATCTTTTTTCCTGGCCATGGGTGTGTTATATGCCGACCCAGATCAGCAGTCCACAGCCGAAAACAGGCTTCGGGCCTTGAAGCAAGGTCGGAATACTGCCGAAGATTACAGCGCTGAATTCCGACGGTGGGCAGTAGAGTCCAGATGGAATGACCCAGCCCTGTGTAGCCAGTTCCGTATGGGTCTATCGGAGGGTATCAAGGACGCATTGGTTAATTTCCCTACGCCCGCAGACCTCGACCAGCTAATGCAGGTCACCATCAAAATAGATCGGCGTCTTAGGGAAAGAGCCAGGGAAAGGGTTAGGACTTCCTCGTCCTTTAAGCCATCTCAGAACCCCAACCCACTGTCTTCCCTTGGAGTAAACACACCCTCTTCCTCACAGGAGGAACCCATGCAGGTCGGAAGAGCTCGCCTTACCCAGGACGAAAAACAGCGAAGACGCTCCATGGGTCTATGCTTATATTGTGGGAATCCGGGACATTTTGCTAGGTCCTGTCCTAACAAGGGATATCCGGCGGGAAACTCCCTCGCCTAGATCAGGAGGAGAGTACTGATCTAGGTGAGTCTGTTAATTACTCTCATTTAAACAAGATGTTAATTCCCATAGAGCTTTCCTGGGATCCCTCCAAACAAGCAGTGTCCGCCTTTATTGATAGTGGAGCTGCGGGCAATTTCCTGGATCGGAGCATGATCTCCATCCTGGGGATTCCTCTGGTACCCCTTGAGAAATCTCTACAGGTTCTGGCCATAAATGGGAAGGCCATCCAGGGGGGTCCAGTCAGTACCAAGACCCCTCCTCTCAATTTAATTGTCGGCTCTTCCCACTCTGAGTACATCGAGTTCTTGGTTTTCGATTGTCCGAAAACCCCAGTAGTTCTGGGATACCCATGGTTAAAGCTCCACAACCCCATTCTAGACTGGCAGACTGGGGACTTGGTTAGGTGGAGTAATTACTGCAAGACACACTGTTTCTCCACTGCCCTTAGAAGTTTTCAGATGCTACCCCAGGGGCTGCCTCAGCCTTATGCGGATTGGGCTGATGTTTTCCCTTCCCCCACATAGGGCCTATGACTGCCCCATTGACCTGCTCCCTGGAACGATCCCTCCTAGAGGGAAGATTTATAATCTTACCCGGCTGGAGGAACAGGCAATGAAGAACATTGCTGAGAACTTGAGTAAGGGGTTCATCCGTCCTTCTACTTCACCTGCGGGGGCTGGCTTCTTTTTTGTGGAGAAGAAGGATGGTGGTTTAAGACCTTGCATAGATTACAGGGCCCTGAATAAGATTACGGTAAAAAAACGGTATCCCCTTCCCTTGATCGGGGATTTATTTAATCAAGTAATAGGTGCTCGGGTTTTTTCCAAGTTAGACCTAAAGGGGGCCTACAACCTGATTCGTATTCGGCAAGGGTCATTACGAATATCTAGTCATGCCCTTTGGCCTTTGTAATGCTCCTGCAGTCTTCCAAGACTTTGTTAACGATGTCTTCCGAGACTATTTGGGCAGATTCATGGTAATTTATTTGGATGATATCCTCATTTTCTCTAATTCTTTGTCCGAACATAGACAACATGTGAAGATGGTTCTTCAAAAATTGAGAGAGAATAACCTATATGCCAAGATTTCTAAGTGTATGTTTGAGGTCACCACCGTTCCTTTTTTGGGTTATGTAATTTCTAGCCAGGGATTGGAGATGGATGCGGGGAAAGTTTCGGCGGTGCGGGATTGGGTACAACCCAAAACCCTAAAAGAACTACAGCTTTTTTAGGTTTCGCTAATTTCTACCGACGCTTTATTAAGGGTTTTTCCAATATTGTTGCTCCTCTCACCAACCTTACCCGCAAGGGCGCCTTTACGGCAAACTGGTCTTCATCAGCCAAAGAAGCCTTCCTGACGCTAAAACAGGCTTTTACTTCAGCACCAGTGTTAGTTCACCCTGACGTGAATAAACCTTTTACCATCGAAGTAGATGCGTCCGAGTTGGGTGTGGGGGCAGTGTTGTCGCAATACTCTGGTCATCCTGAACGTTTGCACCCCTGCGCCTACTTCTCACGGAAATTTAGTGCCGCGGAACAGAATTATGATGTTGGGAACAGGGAATTATTGGCGGTAAAACTGGCCTTTGATGAATGGCGTCACTGGTTGGAGGGTTCATTGCATCCGATCACGGTCTATACCGATCACAAAAACCTTGAGTACATTAGTTCAGCTAAGAGACTGAATTCTCGTCAGGCTCGTTGGGCATTATTTTTTTTCGCGCTTTAATTTTATAATTACATTTAAGCCAGGAGTCAAAAATTCTAAAGCGGATGCTCTTTCCCGCATGTTTGGGGATTGCAAGGATCGGGATGATGTGGGTGAACCTATTTTGCCGGTGGGTTGTGTGATTGGGGCTTTGCTTCCTGATCTTTCTAATGCTTTGGCGCCATTCCAAGATGAATCCCCTGTAGATGTACCTTTAGGGTGTCAGTTTGTACCGCCGCACCTGCGTCCTGATGTAATCCGCGAGTTTCATGATGCCAAAACTGCTGGGCATCTGGGAAATCGTAAGACTTTCATTTTAGCCCGACGCCATGTATGGTGGCCTACTATGCGACGCGATATTACTGCCTTTATCGACGCATGTTCTGTTTGTGCGCGAAGTAAGGGGGTTCACAAGGCCCCTAGTGGGTGTTTAGTTCCACTTGAGATTCCTAAAGAGCCATGGACTCATATCTCAATGGATTTTATTGTAGATTTGCCTCCTTCACATGGGAACACTGTGATTTGGGTGGTCGTCGATCGTTTCAGTAAGATGGCACATTTTATTCCTTTATCTAAACTACCGTCGGCTCCTGAGCTTTCGCGGTTATTTATTTTGCATGTTTTCAGTCTCCATGGCATACCGTCCAATGTAGTTTCTGATCGGGGTGTGCAATTTACTTCGCGTTTTTGGAGGAATTTTTGTTCACGCTTAGGAATCCAGTTATCATTTTCATCTGCGTACCATCCTCAGACTAATGGGCAGACTGAGAGAACTAATCAAAGTCTGGAACAATACTTAAGATGTTATGTTTCTGATGCTCAAGAGCAATGGTCGGACTTCATTGATTTTGCTGAATTCGCGTACAATAATGCGCCGAGTGAAAGCACTAAGATATCCCCATTTTTCTGCAATTTAGGAAAGAATCCCAGAGGTTCCTCACTCTCAGGGTCACCTTCTGATTTACCGGCATTGGAAGAGTGGCTCCAAGAAAGGAAAGAAATCTGGGTACGCATCCAAGGGACTTTAAAAACTATGGGGTTGAAATATAAGAAATTCGCCGATCGCCGCAGGTCTCAGGGACCTATCCTTCAGATTGGGGATCTTGTTTGGGTATCCACTAAGAACATCGCTCTCCGGCAGCCTTCCAGTAAATTGGGTCCTAAGTTTATTGGTCCTTTCCCCATTATTTGGAAGTTGAACAATGTAACCTTTAAAGTTCAACTTCCACCGACTATTAAAATCCCTAATTCCTTTCATGTATCGCTGCTTAAACCAGCTAAGAGTACTCCTCCTGCTGGTCCTTCACCAATCTTGGTTGATAATGAGCCAGAATATGAGGTAAACAAAATCTTGGATTTGCGTAAGGTCCATAATTCGCTACAGTATTTGGTTGACTGGGTGGGCTATGGTCCTGAGGAGAGGTGCTGGGTTGCTGCAAGGGATGTTCACGCCAGGGCTCTTGTAAAAAAATTCCATCGTGACAATCCAGGAAAACCCGGTGAGGGTCCGGAGGCCCCTCGTGAAGGGGGGGTAGTGTCAGGAACTCACTCACCGCATCCTCGCTCCCGCGCCATCCCCGGGCAGCCGGCCGCGCAGCTTCCGGCTCGCATCTCGGCCAAGCGGCGGCTCGGGCGGCGTCGGCTCAGGCAGCGCACTGCTCGGCCACGCCCCCCGCGGGCGCAAGCACGTGTCTCTTATGCTTATGCTTAGGGCCAATGAGCCCAGAGGTTTCAGGGTTGGGCCAATGAGCCCAGGAAGGGGTGGTTGTGGGCATTCGCCCTTTTGGTCCAATTGGACCAATCAGTGACAGGTTTTTGTAGTTGCACCAATCACATGCGCCCTTCCCATTTTCCAATCATGCTGGTCCCTATAAAGCCCTACCTCATCATTCACCCAGTGCCTGTTATAGCGCCTAGTACTTAGTTGTCTAGCTTGTCTCTAGTGATTGATCCGAACTCCCGTTGCCGACCACCGCCTGTTTTGACCATCCTTGATCCGAACTCCAGTTGCCGACCACCGCTTGTATTTGACCATCCTTGATCTGAACTCCCGTTGCCGACCACCGCCTGTTTTGACCGTCCTTGATCTGATCTCCTGTTGCCGACCTCTGCTTTGATTCTCGACCACGATTTGTCCAACCCTATTGTACCGCTGCCATCTCAGAACTTCCGTTGCTGACCCTAAGCCTGTTTGGACTTCCGTTATACGCTCCTGCTATTGGGCCCACTCAATACCGCTCCCAGCCACGGGTTCTCCAGACCTCCGAACAGTAAGCCTACATCCTTTGAGCCATTGAAGTCCTGGGGGCAACCGATCCCGGGCAGGCGTTTTCTGCGTCCCGGCAAGCGGGGGCTCCTATAGGTGAAGCTGGCTGCGGAGATTGGGGGTTGAGGGCTTACTTGGAGGGCTGGAGTTACCTGAGCGGATCATTGAAGTACCCAGAGTGTGACAGGTGTATATTGCTGATTGACTGGTAACTAGACACGGCTGCCTGGGGTGATGGGCCCGGGGTCAGCCATGATGAGCGTAGAGTGCAGCCTGCTGGGAAGCGGGGGGTGTCCTAATTTGAGCTGGGCTGCTGCTGTCCTAGATCCCTGCTGCATGTGACATGATAAGAAGTTGGGGTGTCAGGTACATTGGGAGAAGGTGTTCGGAGGGACTGCGCTGTCTGGCCTAGCACTTTGCCTGGCACTGCTCTGGCTTTGCCTAGAACTTTGCTTGTAACTGCTCTGGCTTGGCCTAGCACTTCGGCTGGAACTGGTGTGGCTTTGCCTAGCACTCTGCCTGGAACTGCTCTGACTTAGCACTGGTCTGACTTTGGCGGTGCTAGCTTTGGCTGAGTGTCTGATGGCGTGTGCTTGAAGGGGGCTGTTGTGACGTGGTCCAGTCCGAACATCTACCAGGGCATGGCTTGGTTCAGCTGTCCTGCCTGTGTATGTGCTTTTCTGCTGCCCATCCTGACCTATCTCATCCTGAATACAACAGTGGTGGAGTGTTGCCTTCTCCAGATGTCAGTGTGTGTGGAGTTAAATTTATGCTGTCCTGATACGTAATTGTCCATGCCTATGTGAAGTTCAGACATATGCCAACTTCCGGGATTCAATAGGGTGCATCACATCATGTAGTGGACGAGAGTGGTATAAGAAAATGGTACCCTCGCTGTTCACCCATGAGCAGCAGGACGTCATCATGCTTGTGAATGCACATGCTTCTGTTTGCATGCTAGTAAGAATTCAGTGGATAGGAAGTCAAGGGCACAAGTGGATAGGAAGGCAGGGTGGAAGAAATGCTGCCATGCACAGGCTCACAGATGTGAAAGCTCGTGAGGCAAGTTCAAAGTGCACACATGGGTAGCACGCCAGGACAGTTTTGGGTGGCTCAATTAGGGCATAGCTGGGTGTGGCAGCCAGATACCAGGGGGCAGTCCAGGTGAAACTAACAATGGTCTAATAATCTCAAAGCAAGGCAGCAGAGATACATTCATGCTGAGCTAAAGTGGTGTGGACATTTTAGCTTGACATTCCTTAGCTTGAAAACAAAACAAATTACAATATAGCCATTTGGCCCCCCAAAAATTAAAAAAAATGCATTGCAAGATAATCATTTTTATTGCAAGATATTCATTTTTTATATACATTATTGCAAGAATAATGTATAATTTATATACATGGAGCATCCCAAACAAACACCAAGCAAGGAGAAGGAGCAATGCTGGAGAGGAGGATGGGTAGAGATAAGCACTTAGCAGATGAAATGAAAAAAAAACAGGATGGAACATCAGAAAGTGATGCAGGTAAGCAAGTAGCAGATGAAAAAACACTGGATGTGACATCAGAAATTGGTACAGGTAAGCACTGTACAGGTAAGCGGAGCAGTACAGCCATTCAGTTGCTGCGGGCAGGGCCACGCACAGCCAAAGAGGGAAGCGAGTGAATCCGGCAAGTGTGCTGTGGGCTCAGACAAAAAGGTGCATTTACTGCGTGGCCTGTGAGGTTTCACACAGTGGGGCATCCCAGTTTATGATGCCTCCGGGGAAGGAATAAGCCTGCCCTGCAGTCTCGTAGACTCCAGGGTGGGTTTTGGTCCACTTTAAGTAAACTTTCTTTTTTGCTTTTGTACCAAACCTTGTTTTAAAGCTTGCTGTGGCACATTTAACTGGCCCTCACCAGGGCATCCTATTGAAGCGCACCTGAGAGTGTTTGCATTTGGTTTTATGCCCAGGTGGGGAAAGCCTAGTTAGTGTTAAAGGCCACACAAAACTACACACCTGAACAAAAATATAGAGCTCTTGCCGTTTTAAAGCTTGCTGTAGCACATTTAACTGGCCTAATCAGGGCATCCCATTAAAGTACATCTCAGAGCTTTTGCCCAGGTGTTGAAAGCCTAGTTAGTGTTAAAGGCCACACAGAACTACACACATTCTGCTGTTCCAAAAATACTGTTTTAAGTGTAGTGTAGCGTATTGTTTTCCCCTCATATACGCACTAAGTATGTCAGGCAGAGAAGTGCCAGGATGTGCACAGAGGAGTAGCAGAGGCCTAAAATCATCAGGCAGAGGTTGCAGGAGACATGGGGCAAGTGACAGCAGGGGTCGCAGTGAGAGGCTTGATCTCCGGGTATCAGCTAGCAGTCGTGTCCTGATCAGCAATGCATCTGCCCGTGATTGATTGGTTAACACAGTCATCCACTTCATCACAAGTGACATCTGACACCCGCAGTCAACAGTCGGTAGGTTCCTTGGACACAATCCTCAGCTGGCATGGCCCCGGATCAGTCCCTGTCCTCCCATTGCCTCTGTCCTATGTTGTCCCCTCCCCCGCGACGTATCTTATGCTTTTGGTTCAGCTCCACTATTCAGTGTGATCTGATAGAGGACAGTCAGCAGCTATTGCCCAGCCAAGAAGTGGAGGAGACATCTGCCGTTTCCTTTGCTAAGTGGCCAAGTAATGATGAGATGGAAGCAGGTAGTCCCTCCAAGTCACTTGCACAAATGGCACCATACATGCTCACGTACTTGCATTGTGATCCTCGAATTGTCCCCATTCGGCGGGATGACTTCTGGCTCTCTGTCTTATTGGACCCTGGCTGCCGGCACAAAATGAGGGCCTTTTTTACACCCACTGAGAGGGAGGACAAATTGACCTACAACAGAGACATACTATGTAGTCAGTTGGCTGATGCCTATCTGCGCCATCGTCCATTCTCTCACAGGTCTGAAATGGTCCGCCCTCTGTGCTCACCTTTCACTGCCATGGCTGCTGGAGAGGGTGGGGTGGAAGGAGCAGTACCAGCTCCATCAGCAACAGCCTGAGTCTATAGTCGCTGATGAGTAGCTTTCTTCACCCGCATAGTGAGGCAACTCATGAGCAGCAGGTAGACCTGGAGCAGGACCTAAACCAGCTGGTGGCGGCATACCTTGACATGACCATGCCAACACACCTTGAGGATCCGCTGGACTTCCTCATGCTGCTGCCAACTCCAGGGTGTGTCTTTCAGGCAATATATGGGCTTCTTATGCTGCTGCCAACTCTAGGGTATGTCTTTCAGACAATATATGGGCTCATTGTGCTGCTGCCAACTTCAATGGTGTGTCTTTCAGGCAATATATGGTCTCCTCATGCTGCTGCCAACTCCAGGGTGTTTCTTTCAGGCAGTATATGGGCTCCTCATGCTGCTGCCAACTCCAGGGTGTGTCTTTCAGGCATTATATGGGCTCTTCATGCTGCTGCCAACTTCAGGGTGTGTCTTTTAAGCAATATATGATTTCCCCATGCTGCTGCCAATGCTAGTGTGTCTTTCAGGCAATATATGGGCTCCTCATGCTGCTGCCAACTCCAGGGTCTGTCTTTCAGGAAATATAGGATCTCTCCACTTGCTGCTGCCAACTCCAGGGTGAGTCTTTCAGGTGATATATGGTCTCCTCATGCTGCTGCCAACTCCAGTGTGTGCCTTTCAGGTGATATATGGGCTCCGCATGCTGCTGCCAACTCCAGGGTGTGTCCTTCAGGCAATATATCGTCTCTTCATGCTGCTGCCAACTCCAGTGTATCTTTCAGGCTATATATGGACTCCTCGTGGTGCTGTCAACTCCCAGGGGTTGTCTTTCAGGTGGTATATGGGCTCCTCATGTTGCTGCCAACTCCAGGGTATCTTTCAGGCAATATATGGGCTCCTCATGCTGCTGCCAATTCCAGGTTGTGTCTTTCAGGCAATATATGTTCTCCTGATGCTGATGCCACCTCAAGGCTCTGTCATTGTGCCACTGATTCTAATAGTGATGCCTCTGATCTGCATGTCATACTACTTTACAGTATTATTTCACTAACCCAGCACGCATCCTACGCATGCTGCAGCAAGGCAAAATGTTCTACAACCCTATTGAGGCCAGAAATAGTTGTTTTTAATAGCGATTCGCTGTGAATAAATTCGGACTGAAACAATTTTTTTCAGAAAATTTGGCGTATCGGCCGAATCAAATTTTTCAAATATTCGCCCATCTCTAGTTTTAGGTAATCCTGTTATTCTTGGTAGTAAAGTTCTACATAAAATGTGGTCTCTTTTAGCCCAATATATTAGGTCTTGCATGGGTATCTAAGGTGGCTTGCCCTTCCTTTAGATTTTGCCTTTTATGTTGCTTTAAGATAATCTGTCTAAAAGTATGCTCAGGATGCAATTGGAAGGTATTAGTGCATGTGGCAGAAGTAATGGCCCTACTGGAAAGGTTGGGACATTTTTGAAAATGTGCCGGGGGTGGAGCTCATATAAAAACTGTTTATCTGAAGGTTTATATACATACCTTTAGGAATAAATAATGGCAACTGGCTATTTTTACATATTACGTGTCATCCAACTGGCTTTCTTAAAGACAAACTTCAGGCAAAGGCAATTGCCTCAGGCTAAATTTGACATTGTCCTACTGTAAACATTATTCTGTTTTTAAATTGATGGAGAAAATGCAGACAGTTTACAGTTTTACCTATAATTTCTCTTTCTGAAAAAAGTGGGTGTGGTCCTTGGATCTGTGATGCTGCATAATAATCAGCATTTTGGGCAGGGTCTGTAAGGGGTCTGGCTGTGCTTCTCCCCTTTACCCTTGCTGCGACATTGGGGCCTAGACCAGCACTCCCAGACACACATGGCTGCAATTCCAATTGCACATGTTTGCACTCCTATAGTACATGCGTAAACTCCCAAAATGCATGGGCACACCGCTAAAGGGCACACTCCTTAACGCCCATGTGCGCATTCCCAAATATCCATGCACGCAATACCACGTGCGCGCACTGCCATGCACATGCATGCACTGCAATGCACATGCACCCACTCCCATGCTCATTCACACATTCCACATGCATGTACTTCCATGCTCACACTCCCACACGAACAAGCACACACTCCCACATGAAAGCACTCCCATGCACATGCACACACTTCCACATGAAATCACATGCACACATTCCCATGCACTCCCATGCGTGCACAACTAAACATCCATGCATGCACTACCAAATGCCCATGCATGCATTCCCACATGCATGCACTCCAATGCACATGCATGTACCCCCACACACACATGCATGCACTCCCAAACATCCATGTGCGAGCTCCCAAATGCCCATGCGCGCACTCCCATGCACATGCATGTACTCCCCCACGTCCATGCACACATACCCGAACGTCCATGCACAAACTCCCAAATGACCGTGCGCACACTCCCATGTGGACACACTCCCATGTACACACTCTCACATGCCTCCCATGCACATTCATGCACCTCCATGTACGCACTCTCATGCACACACTCCCACATGCAGAAGCACACACTCCCACATGCACACACTCCCAAGCACACACTCCTACACACACAAGTATGCACTCCCATGCACACACTCCCACTTCCACGCACAAACGCAAGCACCACCATGCACATGCATGCACTGCCATGAACATACACACACTCCCATGCACATGCACACACTCCCAGATGCACAAGCATGCACCCCATGTATCAACATGCACTCCCATGTACATGTACACACTCAAACATGCACACGCACAAACTCCCATGCACACACGTCCACATGCACACACTCCTGTGCACATGCATGCAGTCCAATATGCACACCCTCACATGCACGGCAGGCAGCATTGGCCAGGAGGGGGGCATCAGTGCGGGGATGGTATACATGGAGCAGGAAGGGGGCCACAGCAGCAGCGGAAGTACTCATTGGGGGGAGGAGGGGGACCACAGCAGCAGGAGCTGTAATCACTGGAGGAAGGCAGGGAAGAGGAGGGCAGCAGTCAGGGGCAGGAGGGGGGCTGCAGCAGCAGTGGCTGTAATCACCGGGGGAGGAGGGGAAGAGGAGGGCTGAAGGGGGCAGAAGGGGGTCACAGTGGTGCTGGGGCTGTAATTGCCAGGGGAAGGGGAGGAGAAGAGGAGGGCATCAGCGGGGGTGGGGCAGGATGTAGTTCGAAGCAGCTGTAATCGCCAGGAGAAGGGAGGGGAAGAGGATGTCATCAGTGGGAAAACTCAAGTTTCTGCAGCACATCTAGCATGATGGCTGCATCCAGCACTGCTGTCACTGCCCCCAGCTCTGTGCTCCCTCTTTAGATAGCATCTCAGGGACACCAAAGAGACAGCACAGAGTGGGGACAGCTGAGAGCAGGGCGGGAGGTGGCCGCCTTCATGCTGGATGTTCTGCATTACTACTTTGGTGTTAAAGCTATACCAAAGTCAAGCCCGATTGTTGTCCTATTATGTCGGCTTCATATTGCACTGTCTCAAACTTCAATCCGTTTTCAAAAAGTTCATGTAGTAATATTTAGTAATTAGTGCATTGAAGATGCAGAGAAAAGATATGGAGATAAGTGGGCGTGGGAACAGCAATTTTAGGTAAGCACACTGTGTGATTTACATATATCATAGTAAAAAAAAAGTGTGATCAGAAAAAGGGAGTGAGAGATCCTGCAGGCTAAGAGCATCTCCAGCCTGCCAGCACGTAGTGTGACCAGAGAGGAAGGCGGGGTTTCAAAGAAAGAGGCAGCTAATCAGGACGCCTGTGGACAATGGGGGGGGGGGCTTATTCTGTGCAGCAGGAAGCACTATTGTTCAGCTTACCTGTGCAGTTCAAATGGTCCACAAGAGAGGCCACAGAAAGATGGCCGCTGCTCCCAAGAGTGAGGACTGTCCTAGAACCAGCTGGCAGTACCAACGTGACTGGGATTGTGGGGCCCAGGTGAGTTGTTCACCACCTGATGCTGCATCCTTTAGGTGAAGCTGGTTGATGGGTTACCTAGCAGCCCATCAAGCAGCGTTTTCGTGTTTGGGCCGAACGCTGAACTCAAACACAAACCTTTGGCTGAAGTCTGTGTTCAGGTTTGTGAACCCGAACTCGCAAAGTCCAGTACAAACCTGAATTTTGTGGTTCAGGTTCGCTCAACACTACCTGCAAGCTTACAAATTCTGAACACATTAGTAATAAAACCTTTTCTTCAACTTGTATGTTGTGTTTCAACATATTGTGGAAATAACCATATTCAGGCCCACTGGTGGGAAACAAACTTGGTTTAAGCGGTCTCCAGATGAAAATCCAAATGAATTTACACAATGACAGAGACAGAGCCACATGGATGTGGAGCCCAATTTTTAAAGTACGCTGATGACCTTTGCATTTTTTGGCGCAGTTATCTATCCATACCTGATGCTACTGAAAATTAAAATGTCTGGTCAGCTTGCATTGGCACACTAGGTTCACCCCAGTAGGTCAACCTGTGTGGATAGATCTGTGCCGATGTGTTCTACTCTTTTCCATGCCATATTAGCAGGTTTGGTGGTAGGCAGTGGAGCAATAATAACCTTAAAGAAAAACTCACTTTTTGCCAAGTTTTCGGTGTTCTGCCTTATTGCTTTCCTCTTCTGGAATGTACAAAAAACAAGTTAATATTGTGCCCCCAAATTTATAAAATGTACTTATCACCATGTGGTTTTTAAGTTTCTTACATTCCTATGGCTCTGTATTGCTAAAGTGGGATTGGCTTTCCAGGCTTGAGTAAAGCAGCTGCACACACATCCCAGAATCCTTCCACTGTTAAAAGTGAGCTCAGAAACAGTTACTCTCCCCTCACAAAACAGAGGCAGGAAATGTCAGGGGACATTGTTTTTATAACACATAATAATGGACACCTAAAAATGCCTTCAAAAGTGGAAAGTTAAAGTCATATCTTTGCATTTCTGATGTGTTAAACAAACTATCAAACCATCACTTCAATATTTTTCCTACTATTGTGCTGTATGGTAACTTAGGCCTCAGTGCCACTTATGACTGGCTTAGCTTATACAGCAGTTCCACACTGCACCAAGAAGGCGAGAGTCATAAATCTGTCTGCTTAGAGTATTCTACTTGACACTAACTGTTGCACAAATCATAAATTAAGTATAGCGGGAAAAATGGTCAAACTATAGCCGCTAAACTGTGCAGATGCTTCTTAAATCATGCCCTAAGTGATGAATTTGATTCAGATTGTTTCATTGTTAAATCTTAGTAGAAAATACAGAATTATTGTTTTGTTTTTACTAATGGAAATAACATTTTTATAAAAATTATATTTATTGTTGATGTCTTAGGATGTATTATTTAAGATAATATTAATCATGTCTGTAATATCAATCACCTAAGAATGAACAGTCCTTATAATAACACTAAAGGAGTATGGATGGATTAACACCCTCCAATTTCCCTGCTAAAACACACTTGGTATAGCATAGCATATATAACAATAGGGGGGTGGGGAAAACATAAAATAGCTTAAAAGAAATATGGGTAATATTAGCGTACTTTTGGATTAGCCAATTACTAGTGGTGTTGATTATCACAGCCACAAAAAGGCTTAATGACCCTTCTCATTCTAATAGGGAGAACTAGCACCAATATGGAATGCTGGTAGGCCAGGATTAGTAGATAGTAAAACTTGACATTTACTTGGTTTAATTAAAAGAATACTTTTAAACAATCTGAAATCGCAAGATCACATTGCGTTTCAGGGGTTTAACGGCACCCCCTTTAGTCATGTGAACTTACCATGTTCCATTACGCACAAATGTAAGTTCCCACCAGACACTGTGTGGTCACTCCATTGCTCACACTAGCATATACATATTAAACTACACATGCGGGTAAGGACGGTGTATTCCTTTGAGTAGGCACTGGTTGAACTATTTAGTGATATATAAGTTTATCATACAGCTCGTATCTTTGACATTTCTACTCACGTACATCATAATATATGGACTGAGGGTTGTCTTTCATTGACCATGAGTCAACCTATGAATGAGGTGCTCTCAATTCCAGCTACTGGAGCCAGCCTCTTTATGTCTCTTGGCGCCTGTGATTGCCAGTGTTTTGACCTATCACATGTCACAACTTTGCTGGGCCTTTCCAGGGGGGCTTTAAATGGACTAATGGAATATGGTAAGTTTACTCGACTAAGGGGGTGTCCTCTAATCCCTGAAATGCGTGGTGATCTCGGAAATGTAAAGTTTTCATCTTGGATTCACCGGATAGCACCATATCTACTATATATGGCATTTGAATAGGCTTGCAGCAGTCTGTGCCATGTCCCTCTGGTGTCCAGACAATAAGCCAGGTTTAGTTACAAAATTTACATTTTCTTAAAGAAATTGGCGTGCGAGGGTCATTTTTTCAAGCAGCAGAGGAAGCCCTGCGGTATAGGACATTGCTAAAGCTAGGCTCACAGTGGACCTATCTCCTCCCTGAAACAAGGAACTCCTGTCTGCAACACCCTCCTCATTGCAGCAGTTGTTTAACAGCATTTCATGTTGCCATTTCTTTTTTTTTATCCCCGCCCCTAGTGGCCTTGAGTATTACCAGAAGTAAGCTTGACTACCACCCAGTGGTGCTAGTACCATAGGTTGGGAAGCTCTAGATCTTCAGCAAGCATATGACAGATTCACGATGCTGCTGTTTAAAGCCGCTGTTTTATTTTTGAAAACAATAATGCTCATTAGCATTCTCCAATTCTATACATCGTACACACATTTGTGCAGGGTTTAGCACTGCCATTTACTGTATTGGATCTTTATAAAACACAACATGACAATGGCCAAATCTGTTTTAACAGCTTGCTGCTACACTAAACAATAGACTCTTTTCAAAATACAATTTGATATGTTCACCAAGACTCCACAGTAAATCGTGCACAAAGATATTCATTGTGTTTCACTGTAGGACATCAGTGCTGATACTCATGTAATAGTATTTCTTTTTATTCCATTATTAACTAGAGAATGGTTACACTACTGTTATGAAGAGATATATTAAAACCGACCATTTTCACATCAGTAAATGTGGCTTTATTACGGAAAATAAAAATGTAATAGCAAAGAAGCCTAAACAAGTACCCATACCTGGTTATCTACATCTTTATTGCCGTGGTAACCTGCTGAGTGCTGTTTTAAACTGTACCGCAGTGCTTTCTGGCAATAAAAAGATCAATATTTGAAGTACTGGGCTTACTGTTAAATGATTCCACCTGCAGTCCTGGCAACATCATAATGACAGGGCCACAAAAAAACTATTAGCTGATCCAAGACATTCAGTAAATATGGCAACACGAACAAATGTTAAATCTGTTTCTGTAATTCTGATCTTGGCGTGAAGTAATAGTGTTGAGCGTACAAAAAATAATTGCTTTATCATCCACTGTGAAATATTAGGCTAAGATACTGAATATGCATCGTAGGCAAAATCTAAAATTAAGTGCAATATAAAATGTATATTAAGAATAAAATAAAAAAACATGAGAATTATACTGGATGTTAAAGGAAAACTCAGTTTATGTCACGTTTTTGGTGTTCTATCTTATTGTTTTGCTCTTCTGAAATGTAAAAAAAAATGTGTGTTAGGATGGTCCCCCTTTTACCTGTGAATTACTTATCAGCATGCTCTTTCCATGTATCCTTTATTACTGTGGATCTGTGGTGCTAAAGTTGGTGTGACTTTCCTGGCCTTGAGTAAAGCCTTTTAGTATAGTTACTTAGAACACATCCCATAATCCCTCTGCTCACAAGGATGCAAAAGGCAAAGCTTAGAAAAATCAGGCAGCAGTTATAGCTAGAGATGGGTGCACCCCCCAAAGTTGGGTTCAGCAAGTTCAGAAGAATAAATGTTCGGGTCCCGAAACTTTGCGTAGTGGCTGTGGCAGGTGTGTGTGTGTGGGGGGGGGGGTGCAAAGTGTGCAGCAGAAGCGCTGCTGTAACTTACCTGTGTCCTGAACCTCTTCTGTCAGCGGAGGCGGCAGTGGCCTTCCAGACAGATAGAAAAAGATGATCACTGGCCCCCATAAGTGAGGACGCTTCTAGTGCCAGTACTAGGAGTGTCCCCACTCATGGGAGTGGAGCTCTTTCTGGAGCCCTGGCTGGAGCCAGTTTGGAACTCCACTGCCACTGACAGAAAAGGTTTGGGACTTCCGTTGCTGCAATCTTAGGGGAAGCTGGCTGATGGTTGTGCTGGTTAACACCCCCTCTGCTAGTGAAAAGCTAGGATGGAGCCCTACATATGCTCAGTCAAGCCCCAGCTCACTCCAATACTCCAAAGCGCGCTGTGCTCTTGCATCACTCATCCCTACCACTCCCATAAAAGAGGTCGCACAACACGAGGTGAGCTTTATTTTGCATCTACTCTGGCAGTGTAAGTTTGTTTTCAAAAGGAAAAAATTAGAACTTGGCCATGTGTTCCCCCGTGGAATCTGAGAGTTCCTCTTCTGTGGTAACACTCACTGCCCTGATGCCCAGGCATTAGCTTGGTGGGATGCCCCCCTTACACAGCCTGCTGATCCAAGAGGGAGCCCCTGACTCAGTGGACTTCCCGAACACAGAAAAGCTAGTAGATAGGCTGCCAAGCAGCCCATCAACCAGCTTCACCTAAAGGATGCAGCCGAAGGAAGCTTTTGTTCAACTTAACTGAGCCCCGCGATCCCGGTTCTGTAAATGGTGGCGTTCCTTTCAAATGGTTCTCAGCCAGGGCCACAGAAAGATGCCCTCTGCTCCCATCACAATTTTTTTTAAGTATTTTTTTTTCATCCTGGAGTCTGCCACTGGGGCCCCTTGACAGACGCTTAGGTGGGAGAGTAGTGGGGGGCATAAGGGCCCCAAACCCGAACATTTTTTCAAAGTATGGACGAACTTGCTGAACCCGGACTTTGAGGGGTTTGCTTGTCCCTATTTATCAGTAACCACAGGTAGCTACACCACTGAGGTTATAAATGCCTTTTTCTGTGACGATAGCATCATTCTTTGTGTTTAGAGTCCAGAGATAGGAGTGACCACTGTTCCCTCAAATAAAATATGTCAGGAGCCAAAAGATCCTGTCACATGCACAATTTTATCTGACGTATTTGTAGGTAAGTAAACTAATTATATTTTTAATGTTGGAGGGTCTTAGGCATCATCCAAAGTTGCATCATTCAAAAATTAAAAGTCAGTTATAATAATTATTCTGAGAAGTCACCAGTGGTATAAAGCTAATTGCTGTCTGCATGTCTCCTTAGTTTGCCATAAATTCAATTACTTTTCTGTGTTTTTTGCAAATTTGTATTTAATCCAAAAGGGTTTTTTGGCATTTTTTTTTTTAATATTCTTATCAATTCATACCAAAACAGATCTTAAAATAGAACCAAGTTAAATTCAAAATGAATCTTACTCATATCTGCTCTGGTTCCAAATGTACTTTTTTTGGATTGTCGTGTTCAAACTGTATTCTCGTCTTGCCGATTTTGTGATTACTAGATGTGCTCTCTCTGCAGCTGCAAATCCAGCCTCTGATTTGTGAGCTGGGCCTAAACTCTTCTGATCTTTGTGCTGGCCTAAGGCTTTCTGGCCTGTGTGTTTGACCCTAGGCCTTATGATTCCTGTGTTGGTTCCCTGCTCTACTCAAATCTGTCCATAATTTACTCTGAGTCTGTGTTCCATTTTTCCCAAGTCTGGGACCAGTAGAGGACTGTCCCAAGTTTGTATATCCCTGCTATCAGCGCTAGGGCTAGACTAAAGAAGGGAGACAGTGAGGGACTCACTGTTTGGTACCAGACATCGTGGGCCCTGGCTAGTAGGTCATTTGCTTTCTCTGGTGGTATAGATGGATTTTTGGTGGGTGCATCTACTCACCAGTTTCAGTCCATGACCTGTTGCCAGTTTGTACCACTCTCACCTGTTATCTCTCCATGCCTTCCTAGCCTGTTCCCAGTCTGTACCTCCTGGGAATACCTCTCTTGTCTGTTCCCAGTCTGAACCTCCTGGGAATACCTCTCTTGTCTGTTCCCAGTCTGAACCTCCTGGGAATACCTCTCTTGTCTGTTCCCAGTCTGTGCTTCAGCTAGCCATTCCTTGTCTTCCCAACTTTTGTTCCAAGTTTTGGTCTTTTACAAAGGTTTTAACCTTTACTGATGGATCGTGAAAGCCAGTAATTTTAAACTAGAATTATGTTTACTATTAGAGATGAGAGAACCAGTTTGGTTGAGTCAGAATTCACTCTGAATTTTATGGAAAAATAGATTTACCACAAAATTCTTAGGATTTGTACTAATCACATTTTCCCCTGAATAATTAATAAAACAAACCAACCAAGTCCTTGCTCGATATCCTCTACCATGGGAGTCCCCTGCTGCACCCTTCTCTGCAGCCAGGCAGAGGACACAGATACTCTGCCCTGCCAGCTTTCCCACCAGTGCTCCCTGCTGCAGGGAGAGGCTAGTTATACCCCAAGGAGTGTACTACTTGGGGGGACCCTCATGTCCCCCCTCTTTGTCAAAACCAGCCTGGGAACCAGCTATGTTGGTTTGAAACCCAGGGTGTGGAGGCCATGTAGCCATCCCGGCACTAAGGACTAACAGCCCACACAAGCACTGGGCTTCTCTGCACCCCCGTGGCCAATGGAGGTGCAGGTAAATATGTGGGGGGTTTCAGCAAGTCAGCTACTTGCCAGCAGGAGACTTGCTAGCCCCACCTGCCGTTTTACCTGATATTGGGGTCTCAAGGACCCCTTACTAGTTCGCAAGTGTTTAAAGTGAAAGTGAAAAACACCACACACCAAAAACAAAAAGTATTTCCTCCTTGCTCGCTATCCATCACCAGATACTGTCCTGTGGCATCTGCTGCCGGTCTTTGCTAAAGTCACAGATCCTCCACCCCACACCGGGCTCCCTCCATCCACTCCTGTCATAGGGGGCTACAGTATTTATAGTGCCAGGAGTGGGCTTATGGGGAAAGCCCTTCACAACCCATGCCAATCACAGTGACATGAAAAAAAAATTCTAAGAGGGCTGTTTTTTTAAATAAATAAACCAGGGTTAGAAATTTAAATAAATTCATCACTTCTCTAGAATAACAAGGGAAAGGCTAGTTGGATCATTAAAATTAGATTTGGGCAACCCAAATTTCTTGTTTTTAATACTACATTGTTAAAGACCTCAACCATGACTGGTTAATAGCCAATGTCACACAAAAAACATAACATTACTACAGCAGTTTATAGTTTCATTTTCCTACCACGTTTATTGGGGCATCCATATTATACAATTATATTCACTGTCCATTATAGGACAATGAAAGTAAAAGTAAGTTTTTGAGGAAATAAAACAAAAGCAAAAAACACAGGCAAATTGAAAGTATTCAATTAGAAGATTGAATGGCTGACCTTTAAAAGTTAAGATGTGTACATCTGAAGTACAACAGCATGTTTTAAAAAGCAGGAACAATGAGCTTAACTTTTATTTTTCCCTCTGGGACAAACACCTACATGAAACCAAGTATGCATTCTCCTCTGAAGTTATTTTGTACCCACAGGTAAAACAACTGTTTGTTGGAGAAATAAGTTCAAGACAAACAACTTCTTAATGTCCTTTGATTTATAGATAGCCTCCAGTCTTCTAGGTTTGTACATAAAAAAATGTATTTCATAGAATCTTTCCAGGACTTGTTTTATGAGACCCCTCTAATTTGGGTTAAAAGGGCAGTGTTTAACAAAGAACAATAATTTCAAATCATTTTCTATTTTAGGAAAAAAAAACATTCCTAATATGTTTATTTGTATCAGCAGTCATTTGTGGCTTTTAGCCCTTATTTACACCTGCCCTGTTACCACATACCGCAAATAAAATCCATCAATGGCACCTCTATGACCCCTTTCACACCTGCCTGCTGCGTCCTGGCCGCAAATGCACCCCATTAACCCTTTAACTGCCAGCCTACCTAGAGATTTTGTCACCCTCTGTTGCCAGACCATTTTTTAATATTTTGCACTGTACATGTTCAACTGTGATTTTTGAAGGGGCTTGTTTATGTGGGTGCAGCTTCCTAGACGCAATCCCTCAACAAATTCTTTGGTTGCACAGGGTTTTCATTAAAAAATGAACAAAAAAGCAGAATCAAAGCCACATTTTCCTAAAAGATCAATATGCAAACAAGAAAAAAATAATTAAATCTGAAAAAGCAAGGTCCCTTGAACAGAATACCCAACCTGCATAGCTACTGTCAAGGTGAGGGTTGCCAAACACCTCAAAGCATGTGTGTAACGGTAATTTTACCAGAAAATTTCAGCTCTGCAGACAAAGTGCGCAACTTGCGCATTTTCAACCAAAACAACCCTTTTCATCTGAAATACCCCCCACAAGCCATATATTTCCTGAAAGTAAGCACATTAAGCTTTAAGCTTTGTAGATGTACCCAGCGTGTTGTAGTGGGCGCATCTTTTTGGATGTAATCCCTCAAAGAGGACAATACCCAACATGCATAGGTACCTTAAAACTGGACCTTCACACTGAATAAGAGCCTATCTTGTATGTTTCCCCCACCCCGTACATACAGATTGACCACATTAAAAATTATCCTACCTGCACCTGTTGTGTTTTTTTAACTTTTTAATGTCCAAGATGGTGGCCTGTGGTGTCTCAGGCTGCCTGCAGACAGGAAGTGCAGATTTGTATTCTGGGATTGCTGTCCTGACCCCAGATCTGCTCTGTCTGTGCAAAGCACAGCTATAACCCTGCCCCCTGTACTTTACCCCAACTCTTCTCCTCAGTATGTGATGCTTCTGAGGCAAGATGGTGGCGCCTGTATCCTAGAGTCCTGAGCAGAGTTGCAGCCCAGTGGGGGAAAGACTAATAAGTAAGCAACTAAAAACGTAAAATATATGAACTTTAGATGCTGCAGAATCGTTTTTTAATGGTTTGGGCTTTTCATTAAATGATGCTGAAGGTCTGGTTTAACCCTTTTAACTGCCAGACTACTTGAGATGTTGTCACCTTCTGTTGACAGCCTCATTTTTCAATATATTTAACAAAATAAATAGAAATTATGTTTTTAAAATTTGTCTCGTTTATTTTTAATAAAAAAAATATTTTATTCAAGAAAACCATATTGAATGGGAAACTCCTATTTCTCCAAATTACGGTACCACATATGTATCGGTAGCCCCTTAGCACTTTATAAAACTTGCAAGTAAACTACAGCCACTATCGACACTATAAAGAGTTAAATAAAAAACATGGTCATGCGGTCCCACTCACCGGGGGCGGGGGAACCCCATGCTTTTTTTATTTTTAAGGGTTAAAACCCTCAAGGATCTGATGCGATCAGATGAGGTAATTACTGAAGGGGGGGCAGGGGATCAGAGAATCCCATGCACCTCCACCCTTCTCTCCAGCGGTCACTGTATATGACAACTGTCAGGCCGGAATTCGGATGACATCAGCCCTCAAAAGGTCTGGAGCTAGTAGTGAAGATGGTAGTGGAACCATTGGAGAGGGTGGAAAGGGGCCTGTCAGGCTCTCTCCCGAAAACTGAAGAGCTCAGGGAGAATTGTAAACCCCCGGTAAAGAGGAGACCCAGCGGGAGGGTTGGAGACCTGGCCGGACTGATTAAGGGGTCAAGTGAGTGGCTTTTTGTAGGGGGAACATACAGGGGGGAAAGGCAGGCACTTAAAATGAACATGTCTCGTTTTTAATGGTCGGAGAGACAGCCACGTAAATGTTACATTGCTGAAGCTAAAAGGGTTAAACTGGGCTATGTATTAAAAGCAGGCACAAACAAAACGGGAAATAAAAACGCAAAAGCAAAACTGAATTCCAGGCCCAAAATGAATGCCACAAACGTGGCCAGACAGCCTTAAATTATTTTCTGCTGGCGATGGCAGGTGTTCGCTCTAGAAATGGAAGATTCAATACAAGATCAGAGCTCAGTTTTGTACTGCATATTTATTACATCACTGCTAAGATGACTTCTTGTGAACATATACATTTTTTATATTTAAACAGGTTATGAATAGTGATGGGCAAACCCAAACTACAAAGTTTGGGTTTGTACCAAACTTTGCAAGTTCAGGTTTCATCAATCCACTTCACCTAAAGGATGCAGCAGCCAAAGCTGCTGTAAAACTTACCTGAGCCCTCTGCGATCCCATTCCTGCCAGCTGACACTAGGAGTTTCCTCACTCATGGGGAGGCTATTTTTGTGGCCCCGGCTGTGGACCATTTCAAACACAGCCACTGCTGCTGACTGAAGGGGATTGCGTAGGGCTCAGGTAGGTTTTACAGCAGCCTGATTCCTACTGTACACTCTGAACCCCCCCTCAATGCCACCCCTCAAAGCTCGCCAAGTCCCCATTGATTTCAATCAGGGCCGGGTTTGTATTTGGGCCCCTGAACCCTAACTTTTAATCATGTTATGGTTAAACTTACCTACCCGAACTTTGGGGTGTTCTCTCATCCGTAGTTATGAACAGATAAAATACCAATTCCAAAAAGTGTAAATAAAACAAGAGTGCAACTATTATAAAATCAGATATTTTATGTAGAACACATATTGGTAGTGGGAAGGTTTTTTGTTTTATTTGAAACATTTATGTGTACATAATATCATCAACGGATTCAAAGCATCCAGAGAAATCCATGTGCCCAGGGAACAAGGCCGAATGCTCCTGATCTAGGGGCCCTCTAGCCTTAAAATCACATAGTTTACTGTAAAATCCAAAAATGCAAGTTAAATATGTATCATGCAAAGAGGAAGCCATACATGAACAGAAAAGAATGCCATCGGACCGACCTATAAGGATGTTTCTGGAATATCCAAAATTGCTGGAGAGGGAGAGACATCCAGATACTGGGGTACCTTCTGCAGGAGGGCAAAGTTATGTAGTACCATGCATGCCACAACAATTTTAATAACTTTATGTGGCTGGTACTGGAGGGAACCCCCTGTATGATCCAAAGAATGGAATCAGGTCTTTAGTAAGTCAAATGCTCACTCCACAACAGCCCTGGTCTTCCTATGTGTCCGGTTGTGGGCAGCATGTGAAGTATTAGGATGCTGAATAGGGGTCATGAGCCATGGAAGCTGGGGGTAGCCAGAATCACCTACAAAAAAAATTAAACAATGAGCCACATACATCATACAAACATTATCACCTGAAAAAAAGGGAGAGACAGGGGATAGATACACAAATACAATAGTTATACATGAGCCAAAAATACTACAATGAAGAACTAATATTGATAAGACATACCAAGTAGCCACCCGCCAGACAACTCGCCACCAGACTCAAACCGGACATAGAGGCTTAAATTCCACAAAATATATGCATTATGGGTGTAGCCTGGAAAACCAGCCATCATACTCTTAAACCTTAGGTCAGGAGCTGCAACACATTGGACATGGTTGGAATGTCCCATCTCACGGTTTCTGCACAAAGCACACCAGTCAAGAGCAAAGCTACATAAAAGCACACCTACACAAGGAATTTCTCAAAAACATTAGTATCATTAGGTAGCTTCAACATTAAGCATCAACATTGGTAGCTACAGGAAACAATGAACTACTATTTGAAAGGGGAGATTGAGGTCCATTTTATAGGAGCCAATACAATGCAAGGGCCAAAACACACTTATTATGGGGAAGCTAGACTCACTCATAAAAGTTACTACATTGCATGAAATGAAGGAAGCGAAGGGAAAACAAAGACATACCTGTAGAGATTCTCATCAGCAACTGGAGGCACCAGTGCTGTGTGTGCAACCGATCACACCCATGAAGTTATCAGTCAGCTCATAAAATTCCAACTTATCGGCATTCCAGGCTACCATGGTGTCAGGGAAAACAGTATTTGTCCACCAAGGTAGCCAGTGTGCAGCTGAGCGTAGGCTGAGGCATGCCCAGCCTCTAGAACGAGCTGTTCAGAAAAAAATCTAACAGGAGGTGGCCTCTAAACCAGGGGTGCTCAGCCTTTTGAAGTCCACAGCTACTTAAATGTTTTAGAAACAGGTCGCGGGCCACAATGAATAGGTTCAGATTTTTTATTTTATATAGCCTAACTAAGATTTTATACAACAATCAGGATACCCACTGTATCCCCAAACTCCATTAGATAAATTTCCTACACTCCTAGAAAACATGCCTATACATATGCTGAATGCCTTACCTATCCAAATACTGTATATTGGTCCAAATACTGTATTTATAGCCCTTCACCCCATCAGTCCCAGACTGTATCCAAATTCCCAAAACTCAACCAATCTAAATACCTACCAATGCTAAACATACAATTAATTTAGAAAAAAAACTCCTATCTTGTTATGGTGATTGCACCCTGAGGTTTTGTTGCACTGTCAATGTCACCAAGTTACTCCAAGACTCCGCTGCTAACTTAGTGCCAATGTATGTTCCATCACTCTCCCTGCAAGGTGTGCCCACAATTAAATAGTTTTATCAAAGGCCAAGAGGATCTAATTTCAGGTGTACCACAATTAAATCTTTTTATCAAAGCCAAAAATGTTCTAATTACAGGTGTGCCACAATTAAATAGTTGTATCAAAGGCCAAGAGGGTCTAATGCCAGGTTTGCCACAATATAAAAGTTTATCAAGGCCAACAGGGTCTAGTGCCAGGTGTGCCACAATGTAATAGTTGTATCAAAGGCCAAGAGGGTCTAATGCAAGGTGTGCTCACAAGTAACTAGTTTATCAAAGCACAAGAGGGTTTAAAGTGAAGTGTTCCCACAATTAAATAGTTTTATGAAAGGCCAAGAGGATTTAAAGCAAGGTGTGCCCATAAGTAACTAGTTTATCAAAGCCCAAAAGGGATAAATGCAAGGTGTGTCAACTAATGAGTAGTCCCAGTGGGTAGAATGCAATGGGTGCCAACAAGCCCCAGTATGCAGAATGCGGGTGGTGCCCACAGATGAGCTCATCTAAATGCCCAGATGTGCCCCAGCAGCCGCCCATCCTCAGTGTGCAATGAGAACAGGCAGATGTCCCTCCCTTGATGTCCCTGACTGATGCCATCCAGTCTCCTTAGCTAGGTGCCTGAACCAGTGGACTATTTGTTATTAAACCAAAAAGAGACTGATCTGGCCTGAACCAGCGAGCACTCAATTACTATTTGTTAGCAGCGGTGACACTCAAGTGGCTTGAGCAATTGGATACTCCACCAACAATTGTTATTAACCAGTAGTAACACAGAAGTGCTCTGAACAATTGGTATTAAAGTGGAGTTTTGGAGTGGAGTACAGACACACAGTACAGTGCTTAGAGAAAGTTGTGGGATAACAGGGTACACAATCCTCAGTGCTTAGAGAAAGTTGTGGTATAACATGGTACACAATTCCCAGTGTTTAGAGCAAGTTGTGGGATAACAGGGTACACTATCCCCTGTGCTTAGAGAAAGTTGTGGGATAACAGGGTACACTATGTCCAGTGCTTAGAGAAAGTTGTGGGATAACAGGGTACACAATTCCCAGTGTTTAGAGCAAGTTGTGGGATAACAGGGTACACTATCCCCAGTACTTAGAGAAAGTTATGGGATAACAGGGTCACAATCCCCAGTTCTTAGAACAAGTTGTGTTATAACAGGGTACACAATCCCCAGTGCTAAGAGCAAATTGTAATATAACAGGGTACAATCACTCCAGTGCTTAAAGGAAGATGTGGGTTAAGGAGGCACACAAAACTCAATGCTTATAGCTTATTGTAGGATAAGGGGATACACCCCAGTGCTTAGGGCATGTTGTGGAATAACAGTACACACAAACCCCAGTGTTTACAGCTTCTTGTAGGATAAAGGGGATACACCTCAGTGCTTAAAGGAAGATTTGGGTTAAGGGGGTACACAAAACCCAGTGCTTATAGCTTGTTGTAGGATAAGGGGATAAACTTCAATGCTTAAATGAAAATCTGGGTTAAGGGAGCACACAAACCCCAGTGCTTAAATGAAATGGTGAGTTATGGGGGCACCCAAACCCAGTGCTTAAATGAAAAGTTAGGTTAAGGCCGCACACATAATCCAGTACTTACATGAAAAAGTGGGTTAAGGGGACACACAAAACCCAGTACTTATAGCGTTTTGTAGGATAAGGGGATATACCCCAGTGCTTAGAGGGTGCTATGGGATAACAGAACACACAAACCCCAGCACTTACAGCTTCTTGTGTTCTAATGGGACACCCCAGTGCCTAAAGGTAGATGTGGGTTAAGGATGCACACAAACCCCAGTGCTTATTGCTTCTTGTAGGATAAGGGGATATACCCCAGTGCTTAGAGGGTGTTGTGGGATAACAGTACACGCAAACCCCAGTGCTTACAGCTTCTTGTGGTCTAACAGGTTACACCCCAGTGCCTAAAGGAAGATGTGGGCTAAGGATGCACACAAACCACAGTGCTTATAGCTTTTTTTTAGGATAAAGGAATACACTCCAGTCCATTGAGGGTTTGTGCGCTAACAGTACACACAAACCCCAGTGCTTACAGCTTCTTGTAGGATAATGGGATACACCCCAGTACTTAAAGCAAGATGTAGGTTAAGGGGGAAGAACAAAAGGTGGGTTAAGGGGGCACCAAAGCCCCGGTGCCTAAAGGAAGATGTGGGTTAAGGGGGCGCACAAACCCCAGTGCTTAAATGAAAAGGTGGGTTAAAGGATCACCCAAATTCCAGTTCCTAAATACAAAGGCGGGTTAAGGGGACACTCAAACCCCAGTGTTTATAGCTTCTTGTTGGATACACCCCAGTGCTTAAAGGAAAATGTGGGTTAAGGGGCCACCCGAACGCCCGAAATAACGCCCCCACTTCGGCCGCTGCCGCAGTTAACTTTAAGACATTTACTCAACTGCGGCCGTGATCCCTCCTGCCAGGTCTCCTCTTCACCAGGGAGCCTCTGATTTCCCCCCTGGGCTCTTCCGTGGTCAGGAGAGGACGAGAAAGCGCCCTATTCTTCACTTCCTGGGTAGCTGGCTGTTAGCCCCGCCCCGGAAGCTCAGTCACTCCGGGTGTTCGGAGAAGGAAGGTAGGAGAGGGTGAGAGGGCTATGATCTCTTGCCCTCCCAGCCCTCCTCCACCGATCACTCAGCAGCTGTCATTGGAGCTTCGTGGGAGACAGCAGAGGATCTGAGGTAAGTAAAGAAAAAAATTGTCATTTTTTTATTATGTGTGGTGTGTTTATTTTTACTGTTAACCCCTTGTGAACTGGTTAGGGATCCATAGACCCCTATACCAGTTCACAAGGCTTCGGGGCTGGCAAGTCACCTGCGGCTAGCGGGTGACTTGCTATTAACCACCTGCCTCCCCAAAGCCAAGGAGGGGGCAAAATGGTCCGTCGCCAATTTAGGCAGAGCGGGCTTGTAGCAGGGCGGGGGCCAACAAAGCTGACTCTTTATAGTGTGGGTAGTATAAAGTGCTCTGTTCAGTTTGGAGGGTCTCCTGGGCAGGAATGGGGGGCTACCAATACATATGTAGCACCATTGTAATCGGGAAAAATGGGGCTTTCGCATGCAATATGGTTTTCTTAAATAAAACACATTTTTTATTTAAAATAACATTTTCTAAAAAATATATATTTTTTTGTTTTTTTTTTACACAAAAATATTTTAAAAAAACAAGAGTAAAATTACAAACCAGACATTTCATGTGAAAGCCTAAACTCTGCTGCAAAATATATATTTATATACATTTTTCTGGATATTCCTGCAAAAATCACAGTTAAACATGTTGCAAAACTTCAAGTAGATGGGAAATTAAAAGGGTTAAAAGTAGCTATGCATGTTGGGTATTGTTCTGTTCGGGGGACCTTTTTCTTTCAGATTTAGCTTGTTTTTTTTTTTTTTGCATATTGATATATTAGGAAAAGGTGTTTTTATTCTGTTTTTTAAATTTTTTTTAGGGAAACCCTGTGCAACCTAAGAATTCTTTGAGGGATTACTTCCAGGAAGATTAGCCCAGTAAAACAAGCTGGGTATGCTTAGAAAGCTTAACAAGTATACTTTCAGGGAATATATGGTTAATGGGGGATTCAAAATGTAAAGGCTGTTTTGGTTGAAAAAGCGCAAGGGGCTCACTTTGTCTGCAGAGCAGAAATTTTCAAGTAAAATTACCGTTGCGCATTCCCTTGACAGGACCTATGCATGTTGGGTATTGTTCTCTTCGGGGGACCTTACTTTTTCAGATTTAACTTGTTTTTTCTTGTTTGCATATAGTTTTTTTTAGGAAAATGTGGCTTTGATTCTTCATTTTTATTCTTTTTTAGGGAAATTCTGTGCAACCAAAGAATTCATTGAGGGATTACTTCCAGAAAACTATGCCCACGTAAACAAGCCTGATACACCTAGAAAGCTTGAGGTGTGTACTTCCAGAGAATAGTTTGTGAGGGGTATTTCATATGTAAAGGGTTGTTTTTCTTGAAAGCCTGCAAGGTGCGCATAGCGCATAGCATAGTTGTATTTTATCTGAAAATCTCCTAAAGCGCTGTTTCAGTTTGGGGGAGTCTCCTGGGCAGGAGTGTCTACCAATACATATGTGGTACCGCTGTAACCAGGAGAAATTGGGATTTCAAACGCAATAAGATTTTTTTTGACAAAAAAATACCACAAATAGTAAAAAATAGATTTTTTTTTTATTTTTTTGCACATATTTCACCCAAAAGTATTGACAATACACTAAAAAGGCCAAACAATACATTTCATGTTGAAGCCCAGACTGAAAAAAAACATTATATAATTTTCCTGGGAAATCCATTCAAAAATCACAGTTTAAAATGTTTAGTGCAAAATAGTGAAACGTGGTCTGGCAACAAAGGGTGACAAAAATTCTAGGAAGGCTGGCACTTAAAGGGTTAAGGGGCCACCCAAAGCCCAGCTCTTAAATGAAAAGGTGGATTAAGGGGGCACACTAGCTTCAGTGCTTATATGAAAAGGTGGGTTAAGGGGGCACCCAAACCACAGTGCTCAACTGAAAAGGTGAGTTAGGGGTGCATCTAAACCCCAGTGCTTAACTGAAAAGGTGGGTTAAGGGGGCACACAGACCCCAGTGCTTAAATTAAAAGGTGGGTTAAGGGGGTGCACAGACCTCAGTAGTAACAAGTCTGTGGTATTAGTGCAGTAGTAGTGAGTCCAACCCTACTCTAGCCCTCACTCCAACTGCTATCCCTAACTATAGTTTGCCCTGAAAAGGGCATTTTTTTAAAGAATAGAGCCTATCTTTCCCTAAAACGCTAGTCACAGGAACCTCTCCCTAACTAAATCAGTGCTGCAATGGCGCTGGGACATACAACCCTGCCTTTTATATGGTGGGGTCACGTGTCCCACCGGGCCAATGGAGGGAGGGGAAGGAAGAAGGCTGATTGGCTGGGTCTAGCCCAAATGCTAAACCTGCACAAAGCAAGTTAAGAACTGCAACAGAAGAATGTTTCAGACAGAATGATACTCCAGATGTCTCTATAAATACCATATGGGAGTGCCAAAAATTTTACATTTGGGGCATTATAGACTATCTGCATCATGCTGAGGATAAACAAAAAAAGGGAAATAGACTTTGCTACTGAATGTATTACTTTTTAGAACAAAGAACGAAGACATAAACTGAAGAAGCAATTTATCGAGAGCTACTGCACGCGGGAGCTGAATTAAAAAATCTAATAAATCAAGCTATTCAGGTATTGCATCTTAAACAAAAAGAAAGGGGCTTATATATGTAGGAAAGCACCTTGCAAATCTCATTAAAGATAGAATATCTACCAATTTTATTGAGAAAATTAAAACAGAAATGGGTGACATCTGTGATACTATCAAGGAAATCAAGGATGAATTTTTTAAATTTTATAAGGAAATGTATAATATCCCCTTGAGACCAACAGACAATGTGAAGATATTTGCTCCTTAGAGGTAAAAGAGAGATACCCTCGTCTTACCAAATGTACTGACTTCACCCTAGAGGGACACTTGCTTTTCAGGGAGCGGTTGACCTCTGACTGTATGGGTATAACTCAAAGGTAACCCACTTTTACCTCACTAGTCAGATGAATGACCCCTCAAACATACATCACATTAGAAATGTTTCATTTTTACAGTGAAAAACTTTATTACATACAAAGCATTAACATTGCACTTTTTTTCCACATACATTACACAAGTGTTCAATTGTACATTTTGGCTGGTTTAGTTAGGCTTTAGAATGTTCTTATCATGTCGGATTCCTCCAGTCTTTGAAGATATTTGCTTACACACCTGTGAATTTCCTAACAGAGACCCAAACAAATGACCTAGACCATTTTCAATAATAGAAGTTGAACAGGCTATTATGCAAATTAGAAATGCAAAGACACCTGGTATAGATGGGTACCTCATAGAATACTATAAGCAATTCAAAAACCTGCTTTCCCTATACATAATGATATTAGCAAATGCTCTAGATACCCAATACCTACCTTTCCATTCAACGAACACTGCAATCACTTCTCTCATTCCAAAACCAAAGACATCTTTCTTTCACAATTATCATTCCATTTAGTTAATTAATTTCAATTTGAAGATCTATGCAGCCATGATAGCCTCTAAATGTATAAAATACTTCTCAAAACTATTACACTACATCAGGCAGGTTTTATGCTTAATAAAGGAATATTTCAGAATATCTCTCTAGACTTATCTGCCATTAGTGCAATTACACAAATTCAGATTAAGTCTATAATACTGGCCTTGAATGCTAAAAAGGTGTTTGACCATGTGTCATGGTCATTCCTAGAAGCCATGTTAAATTACTATTTGGCCCAGTAATAATAAGCAAACTAATGTATTTTTATAACAATCAACAGACCCTGCTAAGTATCAGCGGTTCCTTGATGAATACCTTTCTCTTGGAGAGTAGCACCTGCCAAGGATACCCCCTTTCCCCCCTATTGTTTAATAGCCACCTCAAAATTGTATTAAGTACGTTAGGCCCAGACTGTAGTATTAGAGGGATTAATTTGGGCTCACAGGAGGTTATGCTGATGATATGTTGCTAATTTAAGTGAGCCCCTAAAATCGCTCAACAACACTATATCTACATTGGACCAAATTGAATCCATTTCCAACTTTAAATTGAATTGTAATAAAACTGTTTTTCTTCTATTTAAATTTACGACAGAATGAAAATATAGCTTTAAGTTAACTAAATTACATTATTTGGGTCTTTGTCTTACACCAAACCCCCATCAATTATCCCTTTATAATTACCAGCCATTAATACTATTATACTACTATAATACTATTATTATATTTACTCCTGGGTCCCCTTACACCTATATATTCTATAGTATTTCTGCAATTAAAAGTTTTTTTCTACCTTATTTTACTTTTTATGAATCCCCCCATCTAAATACCTATTGCTTTTCTTTGAACTCTGAGTAACATTATTACAAATGTTATATGGGAAAATATGAAACATAGAGTTGCATTACAAATAGTGAGGAGAGCTACCCATTGGGGGGGGGGCAACCTTAAACTATACGTAATAAGTGCCCACTTAAATTGTCTGTTTAAATGATTGGATATTGCACACCTTGAAACTTGGATTCTGGCAGAAATTGATCCACTAAAACCAGAGGATACATTTACATTTAAATAATTTCACGAATAACTTTAAACAACTATTCTCTGGCAAAAGCAATGTGGAAGTCAATATTGATTATTAAAAACAAGCATTATTTTCCTTATCCAGATATTATAAGATCCCTGATATAAAATCCAGAACTTTCGCATTATAGCATTATTATTATTATTATTAACTTTCGCACTTTCGCATTATTTATGGGATTCATGGGATCTTCATCATACCCGACCCAAAATGGGGGTCTAACATATATGGAATAATCCCCAGGGTAATCGGACATTAATGAAGAATTATATGAAGAATGAATCATTACCAGTAGGTAATTTCAATCCCTCACCTCTCCAGTCCTTATTTTTGAAACATTCCCTATACTTTTACTACACTTTGCTGGCAAAGCTAAAATATCAAGCCCCCCTTTATAAATTTCAACTCCTACTCTCACCTTACACTCTACTTCCCCACCCCCACTGAGGCGTATTTTTATTTTAGATTATTTACACTTCTAACTATAACAACAAGGTTCAACCTTATGTTTGTTAGTGGAGCTAGGAGCACACAGCTATGGTTTTACATCTCTGGTATGGACTTCGATTTTGCCTCAGACTCATATAGCAGAATTTTCTATTCTTAATCATCTTCCCATTAAAACTAGTCTTCAAAATCAAATTACCTCCTTCTTACTTTGGTTAACATGGAAAATATTAGTGTGTAGATGGGCTAATTCTATTGCCCTGAATGCTAGACTCTGGAAGAATCAGATGGTATACTATTTAGATAATGAAATTACCCCATCATTCAACAGGAATTACTGTAAGATACTAAGTCAGTGTAAAACATTAATAATCTGCAATTCGGAAGTATAAAGAGGGTTGGGGGTATATGCAGGAAATGTAGTTAATAGCAAAACCTAGTGAGATGAGGGAGCAGGGAAAACGATCTGTAACAGAAGGAAGGAACTGAGGGACCCAGATAGCTCAATCAGATAATAGGGGGGGGGGGATATATATCTATATATATATATTATATAGACACATAAAAAATTATTTAATACTTAGTGCATAATAGTTTACCACAATTACTACTTTCCATTCTATACATAAGACGAGATCCTTGGATATGATGTCTAAGAGGCCGAAGCCTAATTGTGGTACTTAAACCCTGAATCGTCTATGATAATATAGACTGCAGCCTAATGTTAAGGAGTCACTTCTTTTCTATTAAATAGTGTCTAAGATGGTACAGCACCCATATAACAGACAATCAAATTTTGGCGCACTTTAAAGATAATGTTAGAGATGTATGGTGCCAGGTATAGAAGCTATAGCTGGAAATTGTGTAACACCTCTATTAGATAGATGAATTATTATAAGCTATCAGAGTGGAGGTTATCATCAGAAAGCTGAGCACTTGGTATCTGTGTCTTCAGTGCTACAGGATAAAACCATCACCCAAGATCCACAATGGTTCAGTACAAGAGAAGCCAAGAATACAGTGCTCCACATTTTGTCATCCAAATTGGGCATAACAGGGCAGACAGAATTGGGGAGCAAAGAATATTCGGCTTTAGGTCCATTAAAAAGGGATTCACCAGTCAAACTTTAGAATTGCCTGGCAGCCTACCTGGTGCAGTGCCAGTCTTGCACTGTCTCTTTGCTCTGATCAATTAAAGGGTTTTTTTCTTTGTCTGTCTTCAGCGCTTCCCCCCTCAGCCTGAACATAAATCAAAGCCTGAGGATCATTGAAGGTTGACACCACCTCTCTTAGCGATAGGCTGGACAGGGTCAGTAAAGCCCAGCTCCCTCCAATGTAATGAACACAGCATGTTTGAATAACTCAGTCCTGCCACTCCCGTTAAATAGGGCACCACAACATGAGGTGAAAGGGTTTTATAATTACCTTAGCAATATAATTGTTTTTCAATTTCAAAAAGGAAATGAATGTAATGTGCATGTGTTATGTGCAGCCCTATGCAATGCTAATACTTTTAAGCTTGCCTGGACAATGGCTTTAAGGTCACCCACCTTTGGAAGGTCAGAAGAATAGATCAGTCCATTACACCTCTCACCACAATCTTGGGTCTAGTTAGGACTAAAGATTGACAAATTTTCCCAATAAATTTGGGTTCATCCGAATCAAATTTTAATAAAACTCACCTACGTTCATGTTCCAGCACCAGGTGATGCCCTCACAGATTCAATGTCCAGCACTGGGCTCCCAGCAGCTTACTCTCCCCCACCCTTTTGTTGGTGAGGAGTGAGGCAATTTGTTGGTGAGGAGTGAGGTGCCGGTTGAAGCCCCAAAGCTTCCTGTAACTCACAGTAATATCTTTTCCTCTAAAGTCACTGTGAGTCACAGGGGGTGAAGAGGGCTTTCCCAGCTGGGGGCCAGCCATGCGGCTTCAGGGCCCTGGGATACAAGCCCATATATCTCTTGCCTGGGCTGTTTTTTCTGGAGAGGGGGGACCCCACGCTTTTAAGGTTTTAACCACTAAAAGTTAAAAGGAAAAGCATAGTTTCCCAGCTTGACAGGCTGGCTGCAGAGTGGGGATGGACAGACTGTGGCAGGAAGTGGAGCCATAATGAACAGCGGAATTTTTTTCCCTGACATTCGACGCAAATTCAGATTTGGAGGAGTCTGTTCACTCATCTCTAGTTAGAACATTTGGTTGCAACTATTTAGTCTGTGATCATGGCAAAATTTCTGATGAAAAAAAAACATAGGAGTATTGGTTATAGTCCATAGCCTCTTCTGGGATTTACTAAAGCAGAGGTTCCAAACCAGTGGTTACCGTTAACTCAGACTGATTTGTACCACCACCTGATCTGCATCCATCAAAGCTGTACCCAAGCTCTATTTGCACTATAAGTACACAACTGCTTCAAAAGGTTAACATAAATATGTATGTTAATTTTTGTGCATTTCATACAATTTATATCATTGCTTTGTGAAATTTTAGCCACAGAGGTGGCATAGTATTTGTTGCTGATTTCTATGCCTCTGTGGATTGGTTAACACAGCAGGTTTCCTTTGTACCGATGCAAGGGCCTAACCAACAAGAACAAGGCCTTGATAAAGTAAAAAGATGCAAAAGAGGGGTGGCAGCTGCTCAGACCAATTTATAACTAACCTGGGAGGTGCATGTGAGCTTGACAATTAGAATACAAACATTTTAAAAGGTCCACAGCACTCAAAACTGGTAGCCACCAACCAATCTTATAATCCGTCTCCAAAATGTAGTTCAAAACAGGCCTAGATTGGCACACACCTGAAGAATTATGTTGAAGCTGCACCTCCAAATTCCAAGGTGCCTCTTTGTAGGTGCAGTCCTAACTCTAATCTATGAGAGTCCCCATTGGGACAAGCAATGCAATTAATACATTTGGAGCAACGTACCTGAGGTTTTCCTATAACCTCGGGTTCAGCACATGGGGGGGTCGAGAACCTCCCCCATACAGCTCAAGACCCTCCACTCCATGTCCTAACCTGAGAGGTACATGTGAGCTTGGCAATTAGAATACAAACATTTTAATAGGTCCACAGCACTCAAAACGGGTAGCCACCAACCAATCTTATAATCCATCTCCAAAATTTAGTTAAGAACAGGCCTAGATTGGCACACACCTGCAGAATTATGTTGAGGCTGCACCTTCAAATTCCAAGGTGCCTCTTTGTAGGTGCAGTACTAACTCTAATCTATGAGAGTCCCCATTGGGACAAGCAATGCAATGAATAAATTTGGAGCAACGTATCTGATGTTGTCCTATAACCTCGGGTTCAGCACATGGGGGGGGGGGTCCAGAACCTCCCCCATACAGCTCAAGACCCTCCACTCCATGTGCTAACCTGAGTGGTACATGTGAGTTTGGCAATTAGAATACAAACATTTTAATAGGTCCACAGCACTCAAAACGGGTAGCCACCAACCAATCTTATAATCCATCTCCAAAATTTAGTTAAAAACAGGCCTAGATTGGCACACACCTGAAGAATTATGTTGAAGCTGCACCTTCAAATTCCAAGGTGCCTCTTTGTAGGTGCAGTCCTAACTCTAATCTATGAGAGTCCCCATTGGGACAAGCAATGCAATAAATACATTTGGAGCAACGTACCTGAGGTTGCCCTATAACCTCGGGTTCAGCAAAAACCTCCCCCATACAGCTCAAGACCCTCCACTACGTGTGCTAACCTGAGAGGTACATGTGAGTAAGGCAATTAGAATACATAAAGGGACCACTGCACTCAACCATGTTAGCCAGCAAGCAATCCTAAAATCTAGTCTCAGCTGACCCACATCAGAAGTATGTCCTGTTGAGTGGACCAAATCCCAGGTGAGTGGTGTATCCAAAAAAGCATTAAAATATCTTAGGAACACCAGAGAATTATAATATGAAAACTTACAATGTAAAACAAATATACATTTCAAATCGTTATGAAAAAAAACGTTTTTTGTAAAAGCAAGGCAGTGTCAGGCTTGACCTGTCAAGTTCCTGCCTATCGACAATCAAATAGTAGAAAACAAAAAAAAATCAAACTAACGATGCAGAAAGCACCTGCTGCTTTCCAAACATTGTGAGACAATCCCTTATTTACTTTGCTAGTATCCGAGGGTATAATTAAATAACTGGCACTAACTGAAGCTAACAATACTATTGATGATTAAGGGAGCCTTTTCACATGAAAATTCACTTCAGAGAAAATGTTTTGCAGATGTACTAAAGAATAGTGTATCACTAAAGTACCACTCAAAATCATTTGCTAGACTAAAACACCTTTATTTTGCTTCTTGGCCTGCCTCCAAGCTTCCTGCCTGCCTCAAAAGAATTCTATAGCCAGAGGCTAAAGTAGAAGCTGCAATGATTTAAAAAGAGAATTGGCTACAGTACCAATGATAATGGAGCGTATCGTTAAAATGCAACTGCCATTGTGGCTTTTCTTACTGCTTAAGTTAAAAAAAGAGATTAACTATTTAATCAGTGACACAGACATGGGACCTTACCTAACCGCAGAAAGAATCTGTAAAAAAAAGACTTTATATGTTTGTTAAGTTTTAGTCAACAGCTGCATGTCTGTAATATAATTATGTACACACAGCTCTGTGGACTCATTTTTTGCAATGTACAATTCCTTTAGCTCAAGATTGCTTCATTTAAAGAGCAATACTTATGAGCAATGAGAAAGGCAAATAAAAAAACACCCTTATGTTTAGTTCGTTGGCAGTAAAGGCAATCAAGTTTATTTGTTTGGTGATGAAAAAAAAGGAAAAGGAACAGATGGTTTATTCTAAATACAAAACCTTATAATAAAGGGGTACACTATCCAGTTGCCACATGTTTAGTAGGAAATGGCTAACTTAACCCAGAACAAAACCAATTTTTTAACAAAACAGAAAATCTTACCTTTTAAATCGCTCTTCCGGCTAAATCAAACCCAGTGACTGGCCATTGTGGTCCACAGGTCTCTCTTGAGGATTCGGCCATTTGTGACCATGCGGCTGCGATTTGAAAGATAAGATTTTCTGTTTTATTGCGCATTTAAAATGGGTGTTGTTCTGGTTTAACTAGGCTAAGTATTCTGACTTATTATTTTTTTTTTTTTTAACAAGCAGTCAGCAGTGAAATTGCTCCACCTCACCAAAGCGTTCCATCGTCACAATGGTACTGTATGGTGTTTAGAGTATACTTGCTTCATAGTTTGTAAAGTGTTAACTCTATCAAGCTTATCTATAACCCGAGCAGCTTGAGTTAAGACATGCTCAATCCTCCCCCACCCTCCCCTCCAACCCACCAGCCCCCTACCTAACCCCCTTACCCCCTAGAGAGACCCCCCCCCTCCAAAAGACTAGTGTGGGCATGGATATACATATATATCAATATATCCGTATACGCACAAATCTAGATTTCTACAATTCTATTTCCCTACTTTCCTACGTGCATGAGTATTCTGACTTATGCTAGATTACAATTCCGCTTGCTGAAATAAAATCAACTCTTATAACCTTGGGTTAATAATAGCAGCCTTTGACCATTGTAACACATTAAAAATAAATATAAGTGTGTGCTCATAGGCTGCTGTTATTTACAAATTTCTGAAATAAAATATCAACCTCATTAAAATAATCTGTTCCACATTTCTGTGCATGGAGCTGAACAGAGCAGCTGCATTTTAGTAGAACTCCATGTAACCTGCTAACAATCCATTGCAATCCATGAAAAATTGCTAAAAAATCAAATTCCTCTGGGCCTAGGCCTATGATGCCTGGCTTTTGTTAAGGATTCCAAAGGAAAGAAACCGTTCCTAGATCTAGAAGTCCTGCAGGCTGGTATTGCAAGATGTCTCCCAGATGGTAAATACTGGAATAGGGCATGTCCAGGATGGGAGGGGTCCCTAAGACTCTTTGCTGCCTGTGACTTTGATCTGAGTCTGTGCAGTTCCTGCAGGGATGGTAAGGGTGCTTCAGTGATTCATTCTACAATGTTAATTGTTCTTTGGAGTCTACGCTTATGTCTTTTAGTTGCTCCCTCAAATCAGACAGAAAAGTAAAGGCACGGTGCAGAACCTATGACTGCATTAAAGAAGAGCACCAACAACTTTTTTTACATTCCCGACTTCTTCAGCTGTCTCTGTTGTGCTTTCCTTTCCCAGGCGAGGTTGTCAGAGATGATCACGCCAAGAAACGTTGTCTCGCTCACTCTTTTGATATCTACACCATTGATGGATAGGGGTGACATGGGTGCAGGATTCCTCCTGAAGTCCACTACCATCTCTAGAGTTTTTGATGGGTTTTACCAAATTGTGTCTAACGCACCAACTGACTAGCTCCACCACTACTCTTAGGTAGTTTTCCTAGTTACCATTCTTGACAAGACCTATAAGTTGGTCAAGGAGGTGCAGTCGTTGGTGTAGATTAAGAACCGAAGAGGTGACAGGACGCAGCCTTGAGGGGCACTGGTGTTATTGTGCCTAACACTACCACAATGGTCCAAGTCTAACTATTTGGGATCTATCTGTGTCCTATCCACGCGCAGATGTTTTGAGGAATGTTGAATTCAGACATCTTTCCCACCAGCAGGTTTGGACTTATGGTGTTAAATGCTGAACTAAAATCCACAAAGAGAATTCTGACATAAGTGTCTGGGTTTTCAAGATGCTCAAACATAAAGTGGAGGGCCATATTTACAGCATTGTTGGATGATCTGTTCGTCTTGTAAGCGAATTGCATGGGGTCCATTGTTTACAGGTATTCTAGCATAATCCTCTCAAAAGACTTCATGACCACAAACATAACTGGTCTGAAGTCATACATCTCGCTAGCCGATGGTTTCTTTGGCACTGGGACAATGATGGACCTTTTAAGACGATGTGGAACTATGTCTGTCTCCAGGGAGGCATTGAAGATTCTGGAGAACACTGGAGATAGCTGGTGCGCCAAATGTCTTGAGGCAGATTGTGGATAATCCATCCGGTCCCGGTGCCTACCTTGTTAAGACATTTAAGTAGTTGTGATATTTTATTTTCTCCTACCATAAGTATGCTTTCTGTATGTGAACCTTCAGTATGGTTATACTGGTTCAATGTCGTAGGGGATTGACTTTGGGACTGGACGGGGGGCAAACTACCGTGGTTAGAGTTAAATCAAATCTGCAGTAGAAGCTGTTAAGTTCTTCTGCCTGCTGTCTGCTAGGGTTCAGGACCAGGCTGGACCCTTTGTAGTTAGAAAGATGATGAAACTCATGCCAGGCCTCTCTCGGGTTACTGGATGAGAATTGTACAATTGTATCCTCACAAAAAGTAATGTAAAAGCAGCCAGTGGGGAAGAGGTAATCAACACCCTATGTGTTGATGAAGCATGTCTAAAGGCAAGGGTACAGCTGTCCCAGGACATGGGAATGCCATGAGGGCTTTCCACAACCTGCTACAACAGTCCACATCTTAAAGGCAGGGAGAAGCTATGTATACTGGTTCAGCACACGTACTGTTTAAAAGTTAATACACTACTTTGCTGGTGGCACACAATGCAAATAACATCACAATAGACAAAAAAAATGAGGGCGCTCTACCACCAAGTGTAGTTAACCCTGTGGGGGTGCTGTTCTGTTTGTCCCCATATGAGAATTACCAAGCAAGTTCAGGGGCACCTAAGTGGTTGTCCATGGGAAATCAGAGATTTTCTTAATTGTAGTGGTTGCGAGCGACATTATGTGGCTGAAACAAAGAATATCCATATACAGACTCATGTGCCCAATATTCAATTGACTCAGCATGATCACAGTTCGAGTAAATCCCTCACTCCAGTAGCAGCACAGTTTTTGGATGAGCAGGGAGAAGAGGTGAGTCCATTACAGGTGATTGCTCGGGAGGGGGTTATCTTGGGCCCCCACAGAGAAAACATGAAGAGGAAGTTGCTCCATAGAGAACTATTTTGGATGTAAAGTCTAAACATATTATCCGCCATGGATATGAATGTTGATGTCAGCTTTTCCTTGTATTTGGGGTGCTGATTTGCCCGAGCTTGTTTGTGTTCTGGACTTCATGCTGAATAAGGTCTGTGCTGTATGTGTGTTTTTTTATGCATATCTCTCCTGCTTTTTTCTTTTTGATTATTTGACTTTCATACAGAGGTGACAGTTTAAAGAGCCATTTATTGGAACAGGAGATAAAACCTCGGGATGGGCTCCCTCATATCTCCCTCATACTGTGACTGTAAAAAACATGACAAGTCAGTCTGAAAAGCCTGCCAGCTCCCTGCTGAGAGGTTCATTGTGTTATATTGTTATAGCCAAAAAGCACTTCATTTATCTTAAATGGTTTCTATTGTAATCAGCTGTGACACTTAAAGCATATAAAGCAGCCATGAACCGAACATTGAAATTTAGATGGCACACAGTGCAATGTTATGTGTGCATCACATTGTGAGAAGGAAAAGACTCTAAAGATTATTTATACTAAAAACAGACATAGTCTAAGGATATGAAGACCATATAGTAAAAAAGTGCCAATGCAATGCAAAAAGTGAAGAAATACAGATGTAACATCTTTGACCATTTTGATATCTCACAAAGAAGCCATGGAGAAACATTAAAGATTTGAAAAAGCACAATCCATTGGTGCACCAAGTGGAGTTTTAAAGAATGCAGCACCTGTACTCACCAGTACTGTCAGGAAAGGAATGTTTGGTTTGCTCCCTATATGAATAGAACCCATGCTTTCCGTGGACCACCACTATCACTGCCTCAGAGTGTAATGAACCCCCACCTCAGATGGCAAATCCACCTAAGATCTTTCTGCATGAGACGTTGATTCAGGTGTTCACTTCTGAACAAGTGATTGAGGCTGTCCCAATAGTACAGCCCCAAAAGTCCCAAAAAAGTGCTAAGGCTTCAATGCCTCTGAGATAAACTCACAAGGGCAGACCAGTGAGTATTTAAAACCTAAAAAATAAAACATAACAAAATCAAACACAAATCAGTGCGAACAGTGAGCCAAACACAGGTAATCAAAAGGAAAACAGATTACTGTGTGCACACCAATACAAGTAGAAAAGTAAATGCAAACCGAGAAATTACTGGCAGAGAACCTTGAAATACCTTAAGAGAACCTTGAAAAAGGCTGCACAAGGGATTGAACTCTGCTACTGCCAGGCCAACATATATGCAGGTCAACCTTGTGATGCCCAAAATGGACAAATCTTTCAAGACATGCAAAAAGCCATTGCTTATACGTCAGCTAAAATTTAAGAGTGCCAATCCCACTGCTACCCTCTGTTACAAATGGGACAATTTTTTCAGGGCTTGCCTGCTACAACAGTTTAACCCTATGATGCCCAAAATTGGCAAATTTTTCAGTAAAAAAGCCATTACTTCTTCTTCAGCTAAAATGTAAGGGTGCCAATCCTGCTGCTACCCCCCATTACAAATGGGACAATTTATTGAGGGATTGCTCGCTACTGCCAGAGAGGATTAATGAATTGTAGCATGTAAAATCCTGGAGAAGCATAGTTCCCTGGAAATGCTCACTATAGTATTTTGCAATAAGGAGAAAAAATGCTATGCGGCATGGAGAATGAAAATTAGCATGGAAGGCCAAGAGATATAGGAAACTGCCTCCATCACAGCAGTGCCTAGCATTACATTCTAACTATCCCATGCTCATTAAAATCCCAGTATGCTTACACTGTTGATGAAACTAAACTCAGACACTTGGGTATGTGTTTGGACTGGGGCACCATGTAGCTTAAGGTTTATACCTGCCCGCTAGGTGTATCATAGTGAATAAACTGCAAGGATGATTCAATATCAATGGCCTTCAACTTGGTTATCCTCGATGCCAGCCACTGTAGCACCATACCATTCATTGGCAACATGTGCAAAGGTAGCAGACATCTGCCCAGTGCACCCAATGACATGTGGTGCTGTGTGAGGAAGATTTGTTGCAAAAACCTTAGGCAAAGATCAGCATGAAAGGCAACAATGTCTACAACCAGCTGGCTGCCAATCCAAACCCCCACCCCAAAAAATGCTGACATATGTGCCTCAAAAAAAATGTAGTGCTTGAGTGCTTGCTCTACAATATACCTTGCTTATTGCTTAAATGTAGTCCAATATTAACCGTTAATATAGGTTATAAATAAAAAAGTTAGAAAATGAATGCATGCAAAAATAACCTATGAAAAGGCTAAAAACAATATGCAACAGTCAGAAAAAAGATACCCTGTCCCAGAATTGCACACACGCAGTTAAGAAAGCTTATGGGAAAATTTGAGGACATTTTCCAATAGTTTTTGCTTGCTACAGCCTTTTTACAAGCGTTTCGAAAATTTTACTATCGCATTTTTTTTCATATCACATTCGAGTGCACGTATTTAATTCGACCCGTTTGCATTTGCCTTTACATTTCAATGGGGCTTCATTAGTTGTGTGTAGGGATGAGCGAATCGATCCGGACGAACCCGGATTCGATCCGAATTTCAGGAAAAATTCGATTCGGATCGAATCCGAATTTCCCCGCGATTCGATCACTCGAAGTTTTCCTTTAACATCCATTCATTTACATTACAGGCATTCTAAGATGGCGGGCGGGACATGTCTGGACATGTATCCCGCGCCAGTGCAAGCTGGGGCAGTCACATGCAGCCTATCAGCAGCCAGCAAGCCCGGTGACGTCACACAGCGGTATTTAACGGCGGCCATCTTGCTTTTCCTCATTTCTCTATTGCATTCGTGACAGACAGACAGAACGCTGTGTAGCTGAGGCAGTTAGACAGGCTGGAGACAGGCTGGAGACAGGGACAGACAGGGACAGGCTGGAGACAGGCAGGAGACAGGCAGGAGACAGACAGGAGACAGACAGAAAGCCAGGGAAAGGTAGGAAAAACGGAGCTGGCTGACAGGGAGATTTTTTTTTTTCATCCAGCCTTTGTTAGCGTTTTCAGGCTGCTTATAGTAACTAACTGTGCATATATACTGAACTGATCTTAAGTCTGCTGTGAGGCATCCCATTCTGTGACTAAAGCAGCCTCTATTTAATAGCATAATAAACATTTGCACTTATTCTCATAGAAATCAGGCCTGATAAAGACACTTTTGCTGTGCATGCTCTCTGGTTTTTGTGGCACTGGCATCCCTTTCTGTGACTAAAGCAGCCTCTATTTAATAGCATAATAAACATTTGCACTTATTCTCATAGAAATCAGGCCTGATAAAGACACTTTTGCTGTGCATGCTCTCTGGTTTTTGTGGCACTGGCATCCCATTCTGTGACTAAAGCAGCCTCTATTTAATAGCATAATAAACATTTGCACTTATTCTCATAGAAATCAGGCCTGATAAAGACACTTTTGCTGTGCATGCTCTCTGGTTTTTGTGGCACTGGCATCCCATTCTGTGACTAAAGCAGCCTCTATTTAATAGCACAATAAACATTTGCACTTATTCTCATAGAAATCAGGCCTGATAAAGACACTTTTGCTGTGCATGCTCTCTGGTTTTTGTGGCACTGGCATCCCATTCTGTGACTAAAGCAGCCTCTATTTAATAGCATAATAAACATTTGCACTTATTCTCATAGAAATCAGGCCTGATAAAGACACTTTTGCTGTGCATGCTCTCTGGTTTTTGTGGCACTGGCATCCCATTCTGTGACTAAAGCAGCCTCTATTTAATAGCACAATAAACATTTGCACTTATTCTCATAGAAATCAGGCCTGATAAAGACACTTTTGCTGTGCATGCTCTCTGGTTTTTGTGGCACTGGCATCCCATTCTGTGACTAAAGCAGCCTCTATTTAATAGCATAATAAACATTTGCACTTATTCTCATAGAAATCAGGCCTGATAAAGACACTTTTGCTGTGCATGCTCTCTGGTTTTTGTGGCACTGGCATCCCATTCTGTGACTAAAGCAGCCTCTATTTAATAGCATAATAAACATTTGCACTTATTCTCATAGAAATCAGGCCTGATAAAGACACTTTTGCTGTGCATGCTCTCTGGTTTTTGTGGCACTGGCATCCCATTCTGTGACTAAAGCAGCCTCTATTTAATAGCATAATAAACATTTGCACTTATTCTCATAGAAATCAGGCCTGATAAAGACACTTTTGCTGTGCATGCTCTCTGGTTTTTGTGGCACTGGCATCCCATTCTGTGACTAAAGCAGCCTCTATTTAATAGCATAATAAACATTTGCACTTATTCTCATAGAAATCAGGCCTGATAAAGACACTTTTGCTGTGCATGCTCTCTGGTTTTTGTGGCACTGGCATCCCATTCTGTGACTAAAGCAGCCTCTATTTAATAGCACAATAAACATTTGCACTTATTCTCATAGAAATCAGGCCTGATAAAGACACTTTTGCTGTGCATGCTCTCTGGTTTTTGTGGCACTGGCATCCCATTCTGTGACTAAAGCAGCCTCTATTTAATAGCATAATAAACATTTGCACTTATTCTCATAGAAATCAGGCCTGATAAAGACACTTTTGCTGTGCATGCTCTCTGGTTTTTGTGGCACTGGCATCCCATTCTGTGACTAAAGCAGCCTCTATTTAATAGCACAATAAACATTTGCACTTATTCTCATAGAAATCAGGCCTGATAAAGACACTTTTGCTGTGCATGCTCTCTGGTTTTTGTGGCACTGGCATCCCATTCTGTGACTAAAGCAGCCTCTATTTAATAGCATAATAAACATTTGCACTTATTCTCATAGAAATCAGGCCTGATAAAGACACTTTTGCTGTGCATGCTCTCTGGTTTTTGTGGCACTGGCATCCCATTCTGTGACTAAAGCAGCCTCTATTTAATAGCATAATAAACATTTGCACTTATTCTCATAGAAATCAGGCCTGATAAAGACACTTTTGCTGTGCATGCTCTCTGGTTTTTGTGGCACTGGCATCCCATTCTGTGACTAAAGCAGCCTCTATTTAATAGCACAATAAACATTTGCACTTATTCTCATAGAAATCAGGCCTGATAAAGACACTTTTGCTGTGCATGCTCTCTGGTTTTTGTGGCACTGGCATCCCATTCTGTGACTAAAGCAGCCTCTATTTAATAGCATAATAAACATTTGCACTTATTCTCATAGAAATCAGGCCTGATAAAGACACTTTTGCTGTGCATGCTCTCTGGTTTTTGTGGCACTGGCATCCCATTCTGTGACTAAAGCAGCCTCTATTTAATAGCACAATAAACATTTGCACTTATTCTCATAGAAATCAGGCCTGATAAAGACACTTTTGCTGTGCATGCTCTCTGGTTTTTGTGGCACTGGCATCCCATTCTGTGACTAAAGCAGCCTCTATTTAATAGCATAATAAACATTTGCACTTATTCTCATAGAAATCAGGCCTGATAAAGACACTTTTGCTGTGCATGCTCTCTGGTTTTTGTGGCACTGGCATCCCATTCTGTGACTAAAGCAGCCTCTATTTAATAGCACAATAAACATTTGCACTTATTCTCATAGAAATCAGGCCTGATAAAGACACTTTTGCTGTGCATGCTCTCTGGTTTTTGTGGCACTGGCATCCCATTCTGTGACTAAAGCAGCCTCTATTTAATAGCATAATAAACATTTGCACTTATTCTCATAGAAATCAGGCCTGATAAAGACACTTTTGCTGTGCATGCTCTCTGGTTTTTGTGGCACTGGCATCCCATTCTGTGACTAAAGCAGCCTCTATTTAATAGCATAATAAACATTTGCACTTATTCTCATAGAAATCAGGCCTGATAAAGACACTTTTGCTGTGCATGCTCTCTGGTTTTTGTGGCACTGGCATCCCATTCTGTGACTAAAGCAGCCTCTATTTAATAGCACAATAAACATTTGCACTTATTCTCATAGAAATCAGGCCTGATAAAGACACTTTTGCTGTGCATGCTCTCTGGTTTTTGTGGCACTGGCATCCCATTCTGTGACTAAAGCAGCCTCTATTTAATAGCATAATAAACATTTGCACTTATTCTCATAGAAATCAGGCCTGATAAAGACACTTTTGCTGTGCATGCTCTCTGGTTTTTGTGGCACTGGCATCCCATTCTGTGACTAAAGCAGCCTCTATTTAATAGCACAATAAACATTTGCACTTATTCTCATAGAAATCAGGCCTGATAAAGACACTTTTGCTGTGCATGCTCTCTGGTTTTTGTGGCACTGGCATCCCATTCTGTGACTAAAGCAGCCTCTATTTAATAGCATAATAAACATTTGCACTTATTCTCATAGAAATCAGGCCTGATAAAGACACTTTTGCTGTGCATGCTCTCTGGTTTTTGTGGCACTGGCATCCCATTCTGTGACTAAAGCAGCCTCTATTTAATAGCATAATAAACATTTGCACTTATTCTCATAGAAATCAGGCCTGATAAAGACACTTTTGCTGTGCATGCTCTCTGGTTTTTGTGGCACTGGCATCCCATTCTGTGACTAAAGCAGCCTCTATTTAGTAGCACAATAAACATTTGCACTTATTCTCATAGAAATCAGGCCTGATAAAGACACTTTTGCTGTGCATGCTCTCTGGTTTTTGTGGCACTGGCATCCCATTCTGTGACTAAAGCAGCCTCTATTTAATAGCATAATAAACATTTGCACTTATTCTCATAGAAATCAGGCCTGATAAAGACACTTTTGCTGTGCATGCTCTCTGGTTTTTGTGGCACTGGCATCCCATTCTGTGACTAAAGCAGCCTCTATTTAATAGCATAATAAACATTTGCACTTATTCTCATAGAAATCAGGCCTGATAAAGACACTTTTGCTGTGCATGCTCTCTGGTTTTTGTGGCACTGGCATCCCATTCTGTGACTAAAGCAGCCTCTATTTAATAGCACAATAAACATTTGCACTTATTCTCATAGAAATCAGGCCTGATAAAGACACTTTTGCTGTGCATGCTCTCTGGTTTTTGTGGCACTGGCATCCCATTCTGTGACTAAAGCAGCCTCTATTTAATAGCATAATAAACATTTGCACTTATTCTCATAGAAATCAGGCCTGATAAAGACACTTTTGCTGTGCATGCTCTCTGGTTTTTGTGGCACTGGCATCCCATTCTGTGACTAAAGCAGCCTCTATTTAATAGCACAATAAACATTTGCACTTATTCTCATAGAAATCAGGCCTGATAAAGACACTTTTGCTGTGCATGCTCTCTGGTTTTTGTGGCACTGGCATCCCATTCTGTGACTAAAGCAGCCTCTATTTAATAGCACAATAAACATTTGCACTTATTCTCATAGAAATCAGGCCTGATAAAGACACTTTTGCTGTGCATGCTCTCTGGTTTTTGTGGCACTGGCATCCCATTCTGTGACTAAAGCAGCCTCTATTTAATAGCATAATAAACATTTGCACTTATTCTCATAGAAATCAGGCCTGATAAAGACACTTTTGCTGTGCATGCTCTCTGGTTTTTGTGGCACTGGCATCCCATTCTGTGACTAAAGCAGCCTCTATTTAATAGCATAATAAACATTTGCACTTATTCTCATAGAAATCAGGCCTGATAAAGACACTTTTGCTGTGCATGCTCTCTGGTTTTTGTGGCACTGGCATCCCATTCTGTGACTAAAGCAGCCTCTATTTAATAGCACAATAAACATTTGCACTTATTCTCATAGAAATCAGGCCTGATAAAGACACTTTTGCTGTGCATGCTCTCTGGTTTTTGTGGCACTGGCATCCCATTCTGTGACTAAAGCAGCCTCTATTTAATAGCATAATAAACATTTGCACTTATTCTCATAGAAATCAGGCCTGATAAAGACACTTTTGCTGTGCATGCTCTCTGGTTTTTGTGGCACTGGCATCCCATTCTGTGACTAAAGCAGCCTCTATTTAATAGCACAATAAACATTTGCACTTATTCTCATAGAAATCAGGCCTGATAAAGACACTTTTGCTGTGCATGCTCTCTGGTTTTTGTGGCACTGGCATCCCATTCTGTGACTAAAGCAGCCTCTATTTAATAGCATAATAAACATTTGCACTTATTCTCATAGAAATCAGGCCTGATAAAGACACTTTTGCTGTGCATGCTCTCTGGTTTTTGTGGCACTGGCATCCCATTCTGTGACTAAAGCAGCCTCTATTTAATAGCATAATAAACATTTGCACTTATTCTCATAGAAATCAGGCCTGATAAAGACACTTTTGCTGTGCATGCTCTCTGGTTTTTGTGGCACTGGCATCCCATTCTGTGACTAAAGCAGCCTCTATTTAATAGCACAATAAACATTTGCACTTATTCTCATAGAAATCAGGCCTGATAAAGACACTTTTGCTGTGCATGCTCTCTGGTTTTTGTGGCACTGGCATCCCATTCTGTGACTAAAGCAGCCTCTATTTAATAGCACAATAAACATTTGCACTTATTCTCATAGAAATCAGGCCTGATAAAGACACTTTTGCTGTGCATGCTCTCTGGTTTTTGTGGCACTGGCATCCCATTCTGTGACTAAAGCAGCCTCTATTTAATAGCATAATAAACATTTGCACTTATTCTCATAGAAATCAAGCCTGATAAAGACACTTTTGCTGTGCATGCTCTCTGGTTTTTGTGGCACTGGCATCCCATTCTGTGACTAAAGCAGCCTCTATTTAATAGCATAATAAACATTTGCACTTATTCTCATAGAAATCAGGCCTGATAAAGACACTTTTGCTGTGCATGCTCTCTGGTTTTTGTGGCACTGGCATCCCATTCTGTGACTAAAGCAGCCTCTATTTAATAGCATAATAAACATTTGCACTTATTCTCATAGAAATCAGGCCTGATAAAGACACTTTTGCTGGCCAAAGCCCTACTGGACCCTGCCAGGTCGATTCCTGCCCGGGGCATCCCATTCTGTGACTACAGCAGCCTCTGTTTAAGACCATATAAGCATTTGCTCTTATCATATTTGAAATTAGCCTGATAAAGACACTTTTGCTGGCCAAAGCCCTACTGGACCCTGCCAGGTCCATTCCTGCCCAGGGCATCCCATTCTGTGACTAAAGCAGCCTCTGTTTAAGACCATATAAGCATTTGCTCTTATTATATTTATATTATAAGACACTTTTGCTGGGCATAGGCTTACTGCTGCCTGCCAGGTGCACTTCTGTTGAGGCATCCCATTCTGTAACATAGCATACCCCTCTTTATTTACACTAAGCAGCTCTCTTATTTACACTAAGCAGGCCTGTTGGAGGCTGAGTGTTACTGCTCACTTTTGGTGTGCATTATATTCTGTTTTATATAGACCCACTGCTGCCTGGGGGTTCTTAAAATATCACCTACTACCACGCCAGTTAGACTATGTCGGGCAGACAAGTGCCTGGAAGTGAAAAGAGGAGTGGCAGAGGCCAAGATTCCGCAGGCAGAGCTCGCATCAGACTGGGGGCCAGTAGCAGCAGGAGTCACGCTGAGAGACCTAATCTGCCAGTATCTGCTAGCGGTCGGGTCTCCACCAGTAACGCATCTGCCGTGGTAGATTGGCTGACGCGCTCATCAACAACATCATCACAACTTACATCTGAGACCCCCAGTCTAGGGTCGGTAGGTTCCTCTGACACAACCCTGAGTTGGCATGCCCCGAGAGCAGTCCCTGTCCTCCCATTGCCTCTGTCCTACGCCGTTCCCTCCCCCAGCGACGTATCCTATGCTTTGGGTTCAGCTCCACTCTTTAGTGAGGAGGACGATCAGATACAGGAGGACAGTCAGCAGCTACTGCCCAGCCAAGAAATGGAGGTGGCTTCTTTAGCTAGGCAGACAAATAGTGATGTGGACAGTGTCGTGGGTGCTGCGAGCGTTCCAGCTCCTGCGCCAGACACTGTTGACGAATCCACGAACATCAGTGACGTACAGCCACAACCCGGTGATGATGATGATGATGACGATGAAGCCGATCGCACTTGGGAGCCGGGTGATGAAGGGGCTTCATCGTCATCATCAGGAGAAGAGGGGCGCAGGTTGCCCCGGAGTCAGCAGCTGAGGCAGCAAGGTGGTAGCAGTCAGCATGGGGGCACAATTCCAAAGGCTGGAGCCGGCCGGGGCCGGGGCCGGGGTAGAGCACCTGCTGTGCGGCAGTCTACCTTATCGGGAGGTAGTGGAGCAGGGGTTCCTGGAGTTGGCAACAGCAGCAGTGAATCAGTGAGGCCAGGGGGTGGGAAAAGTAGCTACTCGGCAGTGTGGCAGTTTTTCCTGAGGCATCCGCAGGAGGGTAACATGGCCACATGCAAGATATGTAGGCAAAAGGTGAAGCGTGGCCAGGGTCCAAATGTTGGCACCACGGCCCTGCGTCAACATATGATGCGTCACCATAAAACGACCTGGGAGAACCGAGGCTCCCAAGGGGTGGTCCAGTCTGCTTCCTCACCAAGTGAGCTCCCAATTTCTGCCAGCCAAGGCTCCAGCACCTCAGCCGAAGGCAGCTGTGCGTCACACCCATCCTCTGTCGCTCCTGCTCCTCCTCCTCCTCCTCCAAGTCATGCATCCCGCCAGCAATCCATCAGCGAAGCCATGTCCAAGAGACAGCAGTATGCGCCCACTCATCCTACGGCGCAGAAGCTGAATGTGCTCCTGTCCAAGTTGCTGGTGCTGCAGTCGCTCCCTTTTCAGGTGGTGGAATCTGCACCTTTCAGAGAACTGATGGCTTGTGCCGAGCCGTGGTGGAGAGTCCCAAGCCGTCATTTCTTTGCCAAGAAGGCAGTACCAGCGCTGCACACTTTTGTTGAACAGAAGGTGGGCCAGTCCTTGAGCCTGTCGGTGTGTAGCAAAATACATGGCAGCGCCGACATCTGGAGCTGTAACTACGGTCAGGGGCAGTACATGTCGTTTACGGCCCACTGGGTGAATGTGGTCCCTTTGCAGCAGCAACTTGGACAGGTCACGCCGCTTCGGCCTCCGCGCTCTCTGCCCATTGGGCCTGTGACACCGTGCGACTCGGCCTCCTCATCCTCCGCCATCTCCTCACCCTCCACTGTAGGCTCAAGTCTCAGTGCCCCTCCAGTCTACCATGTGTGCAGGGCACGGAGGTGTCACGCAGTGCTTCACATGGTTTGTCTTGGCGAACGGAGTCACACAGGGGAGGAACTGCTTAAATGTATTCATCAGGAAATCCAAACATGGCTTACTCCGAGAAAACTTAAAATGGGAATCATGGTTACCGACAATGGGAAGAACATTTTGTCTGCGCTGCGCCAAGGAAGCCTGACCCATGCCCCCTGCATGGCTCACGTCTTCAATCTGGTTGTCAAGCGGTTTCTGAAGTGTTCCCCCCATCTGCAGGACATCCTAACAACTTCACGGAAACTTTGCATGCACTTCAGCCACTCCTACACCGCCAAACACACCCTTCTTGAGCTACAGCGTCAGAATGGTATCCCCCAACATAGTCTGATTTGCGATGTTTCCACCCGTTGGAATTCCACCCTTCACATGTTGGACCGATTATATGAACAGAGAAAAGCCATCACGGATTTCCTGATGATCCAAGCAGATAGGGGGACTCCCCTGTGTAACTTCAATGTCAACCAGTGGCAGCTCATACGTGACACCTGCCGTTTGCTCAGGCCCTTTGAGGAAGCCACTTTATTTGTCAGTCGGCAGGATTACGGGATGAACGACGTGATTCCACTGCTTCATGTACTACAGCACATGTTGGAAACCATGGCTGGTCAGGGCACTGGAGACATGGCGTTTACATCTTACGGCCACATGAACCCCGTTGGAGCTGAACTGGAGGAGGAGGAGGAGGAAGAGGAGGAGGAGGAGTTGCCCAGCGAAACACAGTTTAGGCTTGGCGAAATGGCTGGTTTATCTAGTCAGCGGACAGGAGAGGAGGAGCAGGAGCAGCCAGAGGAGCTAGAGGTTTTTGAGGAAGGAGAGACAGAGGACCCGGGCACACCGTGGCAGTATGCAGTGGAGATGGAGACAGGTAGTCCATCCGAGTCACTTGCGCAAATGGCACGAAGCATGCTCACATGCTTGCGTAGTGACCCCAGAATTGTTTCCATCTGTCGGCGGGATGACTTCTGGCTGTCCACCTTATTGGACCCTCGCTTCCGGCACAAAATGGGGGCATTTTTTAAACCCACCGAGAGGGAGGACAAACTCAACTACTACAAAGACATTCTACGTAGGCAGTTGGCCGATGCCTATCTGCGCCATGGTCCATACTCTCGCAGGTCTGACTCGAGGGGACCTCTGCGCTCACCTTCCACTGCCATGGCCGCTGGGGGGGTTGGCAGCAGCAGCAGCAGAAGCTCCATCAGCAGCAGCAGCCTCAGTCTTCAGTCGCTAATGAGTAGCTTTCTACACCCGCATAGTGAGGCTACTCATGAGCAGCAGGAAGACCTGGAGCAGGACCTGAACCAGCAGGTCATGTCATACTTTGACATGACCATGCCAACACACCTTGAGGATCCGCTGGACTTCTGGGCAGCCAAACTTGATTTGTGGCCGCAACTAGCAGAGTTTGCCCTGGAAAAGCTGTCCTGCCCGGCAAGTAGCGTGCCATCTGAGCGGGTGTTTAGTGCGGCGGGGGCCATAGTTACGGCGAGGAGAACTCGTCTGTCAACTAAAAATGTGGAGAGACTCACCTTTGTCAAAATGAATCAGGGATGGATCAGCCAGGATTTCCACCCACCAATGCCTGATGCATGCGACTAGATTCAGCATGGTGCCACGTTTTACACTTTACAAATGGTGCAAAACATATTTATGTCTTTAGGCCATTTTTTGGGCTCCTGCTGCTGCTACTGCCAACTTCTGCCAACTCCAGGGTGTGATTCATCCAATTTTTGGGCTCCTGAAGCCAACTCCAGTGTATATTTGGGCTCCTGCTGCTGCTACTGCCAACTTCTGCCAACTCCAGGGTGTGATTCATCCAATTTTTGGGCTCCTGAAGCCAACTCCAGTGTATATTTGGGCTCCTGCTGCTGCTGCTGCTGCCAACTTCTGCCAACTCCAGGGTGTGATTCATCCAATTTTTGGGCTCCTGAAGCCAACTCCAGTGTATATTTGGGCTCCTGCTGCTGCTGCTGCTGCCAACTTCTGCCAACTCCAGGGTGTGATTCATCCAATTTTTGGGCTCCTGAAGCCAACTCCAGTGTATATTTGGGCTCCTGCTGCTGCTACTGTCAACTCCTGCCAACTCCAGGGTGTGATTCATCCAATTTTTGGGCTCCTGAGGCCAACTCCAGTGTATATTTGGGCTCCTGCTGCTGCTACTGTCAACTCCTGCCAACTCCAGGGTGTGATTCATCCAATTTTTGGGCTCCTGAAGCCAACTCCAGTGTATATTTGGGCTCCTGCTGCTGCTGCTGCTGCCAACTTCTGCCAACTCCAGGGTGTGATTCATCCAATTTTTGGGCTCCTGAAGCCAACTCCAGTGTATATTTGGGCTCCTGCTGCTGCTACTGTCAACTCCTGCCAACTCCAGGGTGTGATTCATCCAATTTTTGGGCTCCTGAAGCCAACTCCAGTGTATATTTGGGCTCCTGCTGCTACTACTGCCAACTTCTGCCAACTCCAGGGTGTGATTCATCCAATTTTTGGGCTCCTGAAGCCAACTCCAGTGTATATTTGGGCTCCTGCTGCTGCTACTGTCAACTCCTGCCAACTCCAGGGTGTGATTCATCCAATTTTTGGGCTCCTGAAGCCAACTCCAGTGTATATTTGGGCTCCTGCTGCTGCTACTGCCAACTTCTGCCAACTCCAGGGTGTGATTCATCCAATTTTTGGGCTCCTGAAGCCAACTCCAGTGTATATTTGGGCTCCTGCTGCTGCTGCTGCTGCTGCTGCCAACTTCTGCCAACTCCAGGGTGTGATTCATCCAATTTTTGGGCTCCTGAAGCCAACTCCAGTGTATATTTGGGCTCCTGCTGCTGCTGCTGCTGCCAACTTCTGCCAACTCCAGGGTGTGATTCATCCAATTTTTGGGCTCCTGAAGCCAACTCCAGTGTATATTTGGGCTCCTGCTGCTGCTACTGTCAACTCCTGCCAACTCCAGGGTGTGATTCATCCAATTTTTGGGCTCCTGAGGCCAACTCCAGTGTATATTTGGGCTCCTGCTGCTGCTACTGTCAACTCCTGCCAACTCCAGGGTGTGATTCATCCAATTTTTGGGCTCCTGAAGCCAACTCCAGTGTATATTTGGGCTCCTGCTGCTGCTGCTGCTGCCAACTTCTGCCAACTCCAGGGTGTGATTCATCCAATTTTTGGGCTCCTGAAGCCAACTCCAGTGTATATTTGGGCTCCTGCTGCTGCTACTGTCAACTCCTGCCAACTCCAGGGTGTGATTCATCCAATTTTTGGGCTCCTGAAGCCAACTCCAGTGTATATTTGGGCTCCTGCTGCTGCTACTGCCAACTTCTGCCAACTCCAGGGTGTGATTCATCCAATTTTTGGGCTCCTGAAGCCAACTCCAGTGTATATTTGGGCTCCTGCTGCTACTACTGCCAACTTCTGCCAACTCCAGGGTGTGATTCATCCAATTTTTGGGCTCCTGAGGCCAACTCCAGTGTATATTTGGGCTCCTGCTGCTGCTACTGCCAACTTCTGCCAACTCCAGGGTGTGATTCATCCAATTTTTGGGCTCCTGAAGCCAACTCCAGTGTATATTTGGGCTCCTGCTGCTACTACTGCCAACTTCTGCCAACTCCAGGGTGTGATTCATCCAATTTTTGGGCTCCTGAGGCCAACTCCAGTGTATATTTGGGCTCCTGCTGCTGCTGCTGCCAACTTCTGCCAACTCCAGGGTGTGATTCATCCAATTTTTGGGCTCCTGAGGCCAACTCCAGTGTATATTTGGGCTCCTGCTGCTGCTGCTGCCAACTTCTGCCAACTCCAGGGTGTGATTCATCCAATTTTTGGGCTCCTGAGGCCAACTCCAGTGTATATTTGGGCTCCTGCTCCTGCTGCTGCCAACTTCTGCCAACTCCAGGGTGTGATTCATCCAATTTTTGGGCTCCTGAAGCCAACTCCAGTGTATATTTGGGCTCCTGCTGCTGCTGCCAACTTCTGCCAACTCCAGGGTGTGATTCATCCAATTTTTGGGCTCCTGAGGCCAACTCCAGTGTATATTTGGGCTCCTTCTGCCCCTCATAGTGATGCCACTTCAACTCTCTGCAATTGTGCCGCTCTGCGATTCTATTAGCGATGCCTCTGATCTGCATGTGATATTTCTTCAAAGTATTATTTAACAAACCCAGCACGCATCCTGTGCGTGTTACAGCAAGGCTGAATGGTTTACAACCCTATTGAGGCTGTAGGAGGCTCAGAAATAGCCGTTTTTAATAGCGATTCGTCGCGAATTTATTCGGGTCGAAACGATTTTTGTCGGAAAATTCGGCGAATCAGTCGAATCGAATTTTTCAAAAGTTCGCTCATCTCTAGTTGTGTGTGAATAGCGTGTTTGGCAATTTAGATTTTTTTTTGGATCAATAGTTTTTATTGAAGAAAAGATAGCTCAGATCAGGATATACATACAGTTTGTTCACTTTGTTTATAGCAACCACATCTACAACAGTATACTAAATCAACCACTCTAGGGGGCACGCCCCCAGTCTGACCACCGTTAGTAAGATACCCATTCCCCCTGTTCCGCCAACCCTCCCATCTAACCCCTCTGGCACCCCAAGGTCCGAACTCAACCAAAATCTCCTATTCAGTTCCACATTCCTGCGGAAATGACTCTGTGATGTGGCACCTATGAATTTTGCACAATAAAAGAACAAAATTCCCAACCGCTCTCTTTTAACCGAGGGTTGAGGGAGGGAGGGAAAAAGGCACAGAAAAAACAGATAGGGAGTAGAGAAAAGTGAGAATAAAGAAAGAATTAGAGAAGAAAAGAAAAGAAAGGGTTCCATGTCTCCACAGCCTCTCCCTTCAGGGTACCTACATCTTAAATCATCAAAAGCCCACAATCAAAGTTCTTCGGGTGAAAGTGGAATATCCAACCCTCCCAGGTCTCTAGGAAGGGGGCCAGGTCTCCCTGCAATGAAGCCGTCATCTTCTCAAAGAACATCACCTCGTTGATGTGAGGAATAAGGCTCCCTGATGGGATATCTGGTGTGATGCCCAGCTGGCTTCTGTAAGCAGGCAACCCCCCTTCTGCCTATAGTCAAGCCCCCAGGTCTTAATAGGTGCAAAGGATGTCTGCTTACGGTCAAGGCCGATGAACCACGAGGGTATCCCGAAGCCGAGGTCATTCACAGGTAGTCAGTCCGGAAGGTGCGTCAGAGTACAGGGATGAGACAGGTGCGTAGTCAGGGGTAGCCAAAGGGTCAAGCCGGGAGGTTAGAGATCGCGGGGTATCCAAAGGAGCAGGCAGGTTCGTGGTCAGACAAAGCAAAGGTCAGAAACAGATAATAACTAAACAGAATCACACCCTAATCACAAGCGAGTACTGGGCTGACTCCATATTTATTGGGGAATTGACCAATGGCCACCCTGGGGGGGAGTGTATGTGCTGATTGGTGCAACTTACAACACTGTGAGTGATTGGAGAAACAATCCAGGGGCTGGTCAGTATTGGCAGCACAGCTGATCAGCCCCTGATTCCCATCAGGTGTGGAGGACTCTGCGCTTCCTGCCACTCGCAGAGCAGCGCCTCCTAGTGGCAAAATTTACAGACTGCAAGAGGTTGCCAGAGGGACGCCCCATGCTCCCCGTCATCCAGGAGCGGCAGCCGCGCTCAGCAGCAGGAGCGCCGCGATGAGTACCCGCCAGCAGACGCTCGCCGTGGGCCCCCCTGGCAGAGGTAAGTCCCTTACATGCGGCTTCTTCCATGCTTGCGCAATAATTAATTTGGCAGCCGTTAGAATATGCCTTATTAATCCAAACTGAGCCTTGAAGTTAAGCAAGGCTAGTTTCGCAGAGGTTGCCAACTACAACCTGGTAGCCTTCTTTATAACGTATTACACTCTCGACCAAAATTGCTTAATTACCTTGCACTCCCACCAGATGTGCAGATACGAACCAATAAGATGGCACCCCATGAAACATTCCGGGCTGTATGAGGGGCAAAATGTATGAATCCACTCCGGTACAAGGTACCACCTAAGCAAAACCTTGATATTCACTTCTGATGCTCCCACATTTAAATAGCCTGAGAACGAGTGCTTCCAACTGGCTCTCCAATCACTGGCCGACAGGGTCAGTTTAAGGTCCGCCTCCCATTTTTTGTGTGTACTTTGGGGGGCGCTTCCTAGCCGCTTCGCAGAGCTGCCTATATACTATCGAAACCACCCCCTTCGCCAAGGGGTACTCCTTACACTGCCTTTCGAAATCAGAGGGCCTAAACAGGATGACTCCTGCTTTAATATTTGACTTACTATAATGTGTTATTTGCAGAAAATGAAAAAACTCGCTATTAGGAATATCCCGAGAGGTCCTCAAACTTGAAAAAGTGAGCAGCCTGTCCTCCACAGAGAAATCCTTAATCCTTGTTAAATCATGCGCACTCCACCAAGTAACTGCCCCTGGGTTCAGAAAACCGGGGGGAAATTCTGGGTTTCCTAGCACAGATAACAGCGGACAGTTTCCCTCGCGCCTTGTTCGCCTTCCATATCAGGAGTGAATGTAAATTTTTTTTTTTTGCTCAAATCATTGTGTGACCTCTCCTGGCCTGCTAACAAACACCTTTTTGAACTTTTTTGCACTAAATTTTTGGACTTTTTATATTTTTATGCAGCATTGTATTTACAGGTCTGGCGCTATAGTGTTATTGTCCCAGTGTTAAAACAATGTCATTCCATAATTTTTCCGCTTTGTTACTGGTGTATATGTGTTCAAAAACAGACTTTGATCACACAGCGTCTGGCACTCTATGCTAGAGCGCCCAGCTTTACAGCGCCATTGCTGTGTGTGTAGTTTTTTGTTAAATATGGTGTGGAGCGCTGAGTGCTGGTCGCACTGAACTGGCGCTACCACTCGTTGCAGCGCTGTACTGTTGTTACAGTGCCCAACACACATTTATCAATGCCGGCCATGTTATTACAGCAACTGAGGCGCTCTGTTACAGCGCCTGATACCCGCTTACAGTGTCTACTAGTGGTCGCTCTAAGCACTGCTATACAGACGCTCATCTGGCAATACCTGGCGCTAGTAGTAAATCAGCCACATTTTTTTTTTGTGTGTGTCCAAATAGACTTTATACATTGTCACGATTGATTTTATGTTTGCTTTTAAGGGTTTGCTGCTTTTCAGTATTTGGCCTTGCAGTATCTGTGAGGGGGGAATCCTTTGTTTTTATTGTCTATTGTGATTATCTTCAGTTTAACGTGGTAAAAATAACAATGATTTTTTATCTTTATTCAGTGGTTCTGCTGGTTTATTTTGAGCAACAGTTCGCTCTATTTTTGGACTTTCATCCATAGTATATCATCTTTATTTTTTGAGAAAGTACTCAAAATAATCACAGAGAACTAAAAAATATAGAAATACATCAATAAAGAAAAAAATACATTTTTAGTTTTTTTACGGTTGCTGGAGACCGAATTTGGGGGGTTACACCTGGGCGTTTGCCCTGCACAAAATGGGCTAGGGAAAGTACTCAAAATAATCACTGAGAACTAAAAAAAAATGAAGAAATACACAAATAAAGACTTTTTCTTACATGTGTTACAAAACAATTGCCCTGTACAAAATGGGATAGGAAAAGTACTCAAATCATCTCAGAAAAATTAAAGAAAGACACCAATAAAGAAACAAAATTAAAGTATACATCAATAAATAAATGTAGGCCCCAATAGCGCTGCCAGAATGGTGAGTGAGGCCTAGAATGTGTTGAGGTAGTCACAGATTATATGCACAGAGTCCTCCACCTCACCCCCTTACAGTCAGCAAGGCCATCCCAGCAACAGGCCATGGAGTCACTAATGCTCTATGATGACATCACTGGCTGGGATACTGTTGCCCATTTACCTGCTCCTACCCCAGTTGCAGACATAGGGGTTCCCAGATGCACAACTTGTATTGGAGGATGAAGACATGGCCATCATCATCTATGATGAGGATGAAACCCAACTGCTGTAGCTTTCGGCAATGTGGAGGCTGAGAAGGAGGGTGGCAGGGAGGAGTCGATGGAAGACAATCGAGGGGTGATGATAAAGTCCTATACCTAATGTGGACTGAAGGCAATCAGATTGTCAGGGACCGCTGGACATCCTTCTCTCGTGAGCCAACAGTCCCCAATCTCCACCGCCTCTTGTGCCTATAGACAAGCCCCCGCTTGCTGGAGACACGGGTTATGCCTCTCCAGACTCCGTTGCCCCCAGGACTTACTGGCGCAAAGATTGCTGGCTTACGATGAAGACGGATGAACTGCGGGGCATCCCAAAACAGGAGTTCATGCACAAAAGTCCGTAAACGTCAAAACCAAGGGGCGAGGCAAAGAGTAGTTAGGACTGGCAAGGGTCGAGGCCGGGTGATCACAGAAGCACGGTATCCAAGGGGTTAAGCAGAAAACGAAGTCAGACAGGCAGAAGGCCGGTTCAGGCAGGGAGCAGGAGTAGTCAAGGACGAAGCCGGATCAAAAACACTAAGACGAGAGTCAGAAGCGCATCAAGCTAGTAAATGGCTATAACGGGCACTGGTGGTCCGGACAGGAAAATATTTAATTGGTGACTGACCAATGGGGAATGTGCTGATTGGTGCAACACACAATCTCACCCCTGATAGGAGAAACCCCAGGGACTGGACTGCCCTGGCCAGTCAGGCTGTCCAGTCCCTGACCTTCCCAGAGCAGAGGATCCCTGGGCCAGGATTGGTCCCTTTAAATCTGCCCCGGCGAATGCGCTGGGAGCAGCGCCGCCGGGGGACATAAAAGGAACGTGCTCGCAACACTGGAGGGGCGGCCAGTGAGCGCGCAGATGTAAGTTCCTTACATTACCCCCCCCCCTGAGGAGGGGCCTCTGGACCCTCCAAGCTGGGTTTCTGAGGGCTCTCTCTGTGAAACTTCCTAACCAACCTTCCCGTGTGGACATCTCTGGCCAGGACCCAAGATCTCTCTTCTGGACCGTATCCCTTCCAATCTACTAGGTACTGGAGAGAATTTTGGAAGAAACGCTAGTCTAATATCCGGGCTACCTCAAATTCTTGCTGCCCGTCTACCAGGATGGCAGCAGGGGAAGTATCTGGCTCAATACCCTTGGCAGATTTTAAAAGGGAAACATGAAAAGAATTGCAAATTTTCATGGAGGGCGGGAGATCAAGGCGATAAGTAACTCGATTAATCTTCCGTAGTATAGGAAAAGGGCCAATAAACCTTGGACCTAGCTTGGCAGAGGGTTGACGTAATGCCACATTTTTGGTGGAAAGCCAAACTAACTAACTCCCCCACCTCATAATCAGGATCACTAAACCGACCGTGATCAGCAAATGTTTTCTGCTGGCCAACAGCCCTGGTCAAGTTTTGCTGGATCTTTGCCCATAAGTCCGGCCATTGGGACAACCATTCCTCAAGCGAGGCCACGCTAGAGGGTTCTTCGGACAAAGCAGAAAACTTGAGGTCACAGACACAGTGGAACGGGGTAACCCCTGTGGAAGTATGGGTGACATTATTTAGAGCAAACTCTGCAAACGGAAGGTACAGTAACCAATCTGTCTGGACATTGGAAACAAAACATCGAAGGTACTGCTCCAGTGATTGGTTGGTTCTCTCTGTCTGCCCATTTGATTGGGGATGAAATGCAGAGGACAGAGAGACAGAGAACCCCAACCTGGCACAAAATGCCCTCCAAAACTGAGAGACAAACTGTACCCCCCTGTCTGAGACCACATCCTCCGAGATTCCATGGAGTCTGAATATATGGGTTAGAAAATGTTGTGCAAGGTCTTGAGCGGTTGGTAACTTTTTTAACGAGATAAAGTGTGCCATCTTACTGAACCGATCTACCACCACCCAGATGACGGTAAACCCCTGGGATGATGGCAGATCGGTGATTAAATCCATGGCAAGGTGTGTCCATGGTCGGGAAGGAATGGATAAGGGCAACAGTGAACCCTCAGGAGAATGTCTAGGGGTTTTACTCCGGGCACAAATCTTACAGGCTCGCACATAATCCTGAGCATCTTTTTTAATAGAAGGCCACCAAACATGACGTGACAACATGGAAATGGTTTTCTTAACTCCAGGATGGCCTACAGTTTTAGAGGCATGAAATTGCTGTAAGATGGCAGAACGATGTGACGCAGGTACAAACTGGACATGAGCCGGTTTACCAGGCGGAGATTCAGACTGAAACTGATTCAGATCAGAGAGGTCCGGCTGAATCACAGCTACCACCATGTGTTGTGGCAGTATGGGCAAATTTTTTCCCTCAGGTAACTTAGTCGTGGAAAAACTTTGAGACAAGTCATCAGCTTTTACGTTCTTTGACCCCGATTTGTAAGTAATTATAAAGTTAAATCGGGAAAAGAACAGGGACCACTGAGCTTGCCTAGGGGTTAACCTCTTTGCAGACTGAATATATTCAAAATTTTTATGGTCCGTGAAGACCGTAACAGGGAACTGGGCCCCTTGTAACCAGTGTCTCCACTCTTGAAAGGCTAGTTTAACCGCCAAGAGCTCCCGATTCCCAATGTCATAATTCCGCTCAGCGGGATTGAACTTTTCGAGAAAAATGCACAAGGGTGAAGTTGTTCCGGGGAACCGTTGTACTGCGAGAGAATTGCCCCAACGCCAAGCTCAGAAGCGTCAACTTCGACTATAAAAGCTTGTTGACATTCTGGGTGAACTAATACTGCGGCAGAGCTAAAGACTTCTTTTAACTTTCTGAAGGCTTGAAAGGATCGTTCCGGCCAGGGTGATGGGAAGCCCCCCTTCTTGGTGAGATCTGTGAGAGCTGCTACAAGGGTGGAGAAGTTCTTAATAAATCTCCTATAAAAGTTGGCTAATCCCAAGAATTTTTGTAGCCCCTTTAAATCTCTAGGTCGCTCCCACTCAAGTACAGCTTTGACCTTGGCCTGATCCATAGATAACCCAGTGTTAGAAATTATATACCCTAAAAAAGGGAGCTCAGGAACATCGAATACACATTTCTTGAGTTTAACGTATAAGCAATTCTCTCTTAATTTTTGTAAGACAAGGCGAACATGTTCACGATGTTCCACAAAAGAGGATGGAAAAATCAAAATATCATCGAGGTACACTAATACAAAGCGACCCAAATACTCTCTGAAAATTTTGTTTACAAAGTCTTGGAAGACGGCCGGGGCATTACACAAACCAAAGGGCATCACGAGGTACTCTTAATGCCCATCTTGGGTGTTGAAGACGGTCTTCCATTCATCACCCTGATGGATCCTTATCAAGTTATAGGCCCCCCGTAGATCCAACTTGGTAAAGACTTGGGCCCCAATGATCTGTGTAAATAACCCATCAATCAGAGGAAGGGTGTATTTATTTTTAATGGTTATTTTATTCAAACCCCGGTAATCTATACAGGGGCGGAGCCCCCATCTTTTTTTTCAACGAAGAAAAAACCCGCCCCAGCCGGAGAAGTGGATGCCCGGATGAACCCCTTCTGTAAATTCTCAGCTATGTAATCTTTCATAGCTTTGTTTTCCGCCAGGGTCAAATTATAGATTTTTCCCCTGGGCGGCATAGTCCCCGGAAGAAGTTCTATGGGGCAGTGAAAGGACCTATGAGGCGGGAGAACAGCTTTTTCAGAAAATATGTCGAGAAAATCAAGATAAGGGCCTGGAACCCCATCGGGGAATAGCTGGACTGAAAACATGGCGGGCCCCATTTAATAATCTGCCTCGCAGCCCAGTCAATCTGAGGGTTATGCTTTTGTAACCAAGGCAACCCGAGTACTAATGGAGTTAAGGGCATTTTTAAGACAAAAAAGCAAATCCACTCAGAATGCCCTGCTCCCACTCTAAGAAACACTGGTGGGGTCTTAAAGTATATGAGGCCCCCGCAATAGGTGTGTCATCAATGGCTGAAACCCGGATGACCTTAGACAGAGGTTGGAGCGGAATCTTCAAACTTTGACCTAGCTCTAAGTCAAGAAAATTCCCTGCAGCCCCACAATCAAGAAGGGCCTCCAAATTTTTAAATTCGAGGTCCACTTTAATCTGGACTGGGACCATAAACTGGGAATAAATTTGAGGAAATACCTTGCAGCCTAGGTGGGTTCCCTCGACCCCCACCTAGGCTCTGAAGTTTCCTGGCTGCTTCTTGGGGCAGACTCTGACCAGGTGACCGGTCCCCCCACAGTAGAGACACAGTCCTTCCGTCAATCCCCGATGCCTCTCAGCCTCAGAAAGCTTGGTAGCTCCCAGCTGCATAGGTTCCTCGACAGGTAAAGGGGCTGGAGCTCCAGCTTTCCAGCTGGTATCGGGATGCGCCCCTCTTTCCCGTAAACGTCGGTCGATTCTGATAGCGAGTTGCATGGTTTCATCCAGAGACAGGTACAGGGTGATTCACAAAAATGTCCTTAATGGCGTCAGATAGGCCCAACCGGAATTGACCACACAGGGCAGGGTCATTCCACCGAGAGTCTACAGCGCACCGACGGAATTCGGAACAATACTCCTCAGCCTGCCGGCGACCCTGTCACAAGGAACGCAGTTTGGCATCAGCAATGGCACCCCTATCTGGGTCATCATAAAGAATTTCCATAGCTGAAAAAAACACATCGACCGATTGCTGTGCTGGGTCCTGAGGTGACAGGCCGAATGCCCAGGACTGTGGGTCCCCTTGCAAGAGGGAGATGACCAGGCCCACACGTTGTTCTTGGGAGCCAGAGGAGTGTGGGCGGAGTTGAAAATAAAGTTTGCAGGCATCCAGAAAGTTGGAAAACTTGCTTCTGTCCCCAGTGAACTTATCGGGGAGTGGGATCTTGGGTTCCACAGGATGGACGGCTGGTGCCCCCAGAGGGACTGGGTTGATAGGAGTTGGACGGTTCTCCTGGGCCGCCAGTCAAGGCCTGCGCCTGCTCCAATATTTGGTCCATAGTTCTGGCCCGTTATACTGTCAGGGACCGCTGGACACCCTTCTCTCGTGAGCCAACAATCCCCAATCTCCACCGCCTCTTGTGCCTATAGACAAGCCCCCGCTTGCTGGAGACACGGGTTATGCCTCTCCAGACTCCGTTGCCCCCAGGACTTACTGGCGCAAAGATTGCTGGCTTACGATAAAGACGGATGAACTGTGGGGTATCCCAAAACAGGAGTTCATGCACAAAAGTCCGTAAACGTCAAAACCAAGGGGCAAGGCAAAGAGTAGTCGGGACTGGCAAGGGTCGAGGCCGGGTGATCACAGAAGCGCGGTATCCAAGGGGTTAAGCAGAAAACGAAGTCAGACAGGCAGAAGGTCGGTTCAGGCAGCGAACAGGAGTAGTCAAGGACGAAAGCCGGATCAAAAACACTAAGAAGAGAGTCAGAAGCACACCCAAGCTAGTAAATGGCTATAACGGGCACTGGTGGTCCGGGCAGGAAAATATTTAATTGGTGATTGACCAATGGGAAGGGGAATGTGCTGATTGGTGCAACACACAATCTCACCCCTGATAGGAGAAACCCCAGGGACTGGACCGCCCTGGCCAGTCAGGCTGTCCAGTCCCTGACCTCCCCAGAGCAGAGGATCCCTGGGCCAGGATTGGTCCCTTTAAATCTGCCCCCAGCGAATGCGATGGGAGCAGCGCCGCCGGGGGACATAAAAGGAACGTGCTCGCACGCAAGCACGTGCACGGCCGTCGGGCGCGCCTCCCAAGGAGGAGGAAGAGGCTGCCGGCGCGCCCGACGCTGGAGGTGAGTGCGCGGAGGCGCTGCGGGACAGACTCCCAGGTAAGTTCCTTACACAGATTTTGGCTGAAGAGGTGGTGGCCAAACAGCCCCAGACACAGAAGGGGGAAGGGTGCCAACCATCAGCCCATTGCTTCTACTGGCCACCATGCCCAGGCACTGAGCACTTAAAAATCTGGTTCAAAGGATCTCCCCAGTGTGGCATTTTTTCAAGCAGTGCACTGACGACGAGACAGGAGTCATTTGCATGCTGTACCACTAGTCCCTGTAGCGAGGAATAATCTCTGCTGCACGTCCACCACCAGGGACCTGCAAGGCAAACAGAAAAATCTTGTTATTTTATATTGTTTTTTTCATCCCTCGCCCCCTTTTTTTCTCTGGCTCTGTGCACTTACATTTTGTGGAGGATCTGCTAGCATCACAGGCAGAGCAGTTTTTTGTATTTTAGAGGGTCTGTTGAACCTAAGTGCATAGACACCTTGAAGCAGCTCAGGTTTTAGGTGCAGTTCTTCAAATGCTTTATGCTGTTTATTATTAAGATTTTGGGGCATATTATACATTTATTATTATAGTGACATTCCATATGCTGTTTCCTAAGCCTTGGTCTTTATACCATCGTCTGGCCACTGGGGCTATCATGTAATTTTTATGTGGTTTTATACATTCCCTTTTTGAGTGCAACATTTATTTCTGTAATAAAGATAGATATTGTATTTATCTTAACTGGTGTATGGTGGTTATTGCCTGTCTTTAGCCCTAGTGTTTGTATTTATCTTGCTTATACCACTTTTTTTTGTAATAGTGGGCTAAACCAAGTTGACATTCTCCCCCCCCCCCCCCCCACACACACACTTTTGGGGAAAATAAGGGCGAAAATACAGTAAATACTAACCAAAACCTACAAGCGTTACTTAGAACATAACCAGGCTCAAAAAGTGAAATACTTTAAATCCAGCAACAAGACCATTCTAATTCCCAAAAGCAAGATATAAGAAACTAGTCAAATCATTTATACCCATTAAATATTAAACACAGACTATGAAATATTGACCAAGTATGGCCATTAGATTTCAGAGCTTCCTCCCAAAAATACTTACAAAACCCCAGGTGGGATTTATAAGAGGGAGACATATCACAGTGGGCATAAGAGCAGCACTAGCAGTGACAGTAGCTAGGTGCAACACAAAACGACTCTGCTAGTAGCTTGCACTGCATATATCACACTTGCAGTTCAGACAGCCCACATCTGGTGTCAGCAGAGCTACTTGGACATTAGACCCCTCATCTACTGCACCTGTGTTCAGTCATACCTATATGGGACCCACCCTTGGATTGTCTGAGAGATGGCCGGTGCTTCAAGTCCCCTTCTGCATTTGTCAGTAAACAGGCTTCTCCCTAAATTCCCTGACCCTGAAGTTGTTTGGCTGCCATCCATTCCAGATTCCTCGGTTCAGCAGGCTTCATATCCTTTACTGGAAATGCTAGCTCCTATTTTCCTGAGTCCTGGGGTGAGTTGCACAAGCACCTTTGGGGTTCTCTATGTTTTTATCTTCCCTCCTTTATGATTGTGTTAAAGCTAGTTTTTGGTTGTTTATGATCTGTGTCATTTTGTTACCTGCATTCAATTTTCCATTATTTATGTTGTTACCTGAACCCAAGATCATCCTTTGTTTTGTATTTTTTTTGGTAAATAACCATTTAAGCTATAACACTGTGTTGCGTTTTGTTCTGGCCAAATTAAAGTATCTGGCAGAAAGTCTCTTCTGGGGAGCTTTTTATGCGTGACAAGACCTCCTCAGGTTAATACTGTCCTATCTGAATGGACTTTGGACAATTCTTTACTTCTACAATAAATTACATATATACCGATCTAAGTTAATGGTCAAGAATGATTACAATGGACAAGGTGGAAAAACAAGGTTGCTCCCTTTTGACATTGCAGTTTAAAATTGCACTCAATCCCATTTCTTGCATATTAGAGAAAGAAACCCTCTTCCAACTAATACAATAAAGCAAAAGAAGAGATCATATTCACTGCGCTTGCAGTTCTCTTAAACGGAACGATACCCAGAAGCACCCTGTTATGCAACAGAATTTTTAGATGTAATGTATATATTTTATTGAAAACATGACATGGTATATGCTTTTAATTGCTGACTTGGATGTCACTGTGCTGACTCAGACATTGGGAAATATAGCTGTCTCTATCATAAAACCTGTCATTGTTTATCTCTTAGACAATGTGTACATCTTCCCGTTACCTTGTGTTGGAGAAATGAATGTTTATACATCTTTTTCCCTCCACTGTCTATATCCTGAGTATTGTTTGTTGACTTCACACAATCCATTGTTAGAAGGCTGACATCTTAATTTAAGACTTACGGAACTGGGGGGGTATTTGGTCTTCGGAAGTCTGAGTTTGCAAGCTAAATTGACCCCAAGGTCAAGTAAGGGAAATGGCCATTCCCTGTTTGATTTTGGGTAATTATGTCTAGTCAGCAAATAACTGCTGACTTGCCTCCATAAAAAGGGGTCCGGAGTGCGGTGTAAGACAGGAATTATTAACCTGAGACGTCTTAGCACAGTGTGGTTTCCACGAATAATATCCTGTCTTTTCGCCGATACTCTGAAGATTCCTCCGGCTGATGCTCAAGACAGATGACGACAGAAGCCCGCTCTGTTTCGTGGTGAAGTGGTGCTGATTTCCCATTCAAGTTCCCATTGGAAAGGTGATGTTACTGAATGGTGAAGCTGTATTAGTGTGTGGATATTAGGGTGCGCTACCTGTGTCAGGGACATAGTGTTGTTTACCCACAAACCCCTTGTCTGTCGCCTCCCCTGCTCCTGGCTGATGAATCTCAGACAATGGTTGTCTCTGTGGTAATGTAATATGTATCCCACTAAGTCTTAAACTATTTATGACTGTGTGGTGAAGTTTTCCTGTATTTATATGTATTTTTACCTTTGCTAAGCTTTCTTTCTGTCCATATTGTATATTCTTTTTATATCTTATTTAAAATAAAGTTATTTCTTTATTGGTTATACTCTGATCTCTTTAAAACAATATAAAGAACCTGCATTTATATTAGTAGCCCTGCCCTGAGCATTAATTAGTAAAATATCTGGCATTTGGGTTTGTTTTGGCCACCAGCAAAACACACCCTTACCCAAAAACTTTATTGATTGTCCTTTTTAGCTCACAGGCTACTCAATTAATCTTGAAAAATCACCAGCCCTATAGCTGAGCTATTTAACAAAACCTAACTGTTGTAGTTTTTCTGCATTCAAATAAAACAACCTGCAAGGAAATTCAGGCAGATCTTGAATATTAGTAAAAATATACCTGGGTCGGATCTACTTTGTTAAAATTATCATAAAATGATCTCCTATCTTACCTATGAACCCTTTCATTTCTACTAACAAATAAAAATCTTGTAGAATTAAATAAAATGTTCAGAGATTTTACTTGGGGGAAAAAAATCTTGAGTAGGAGAATCCTACCACAACAAGGGGGAAACTCTAGAGATCTTCTGGGTAGTATTAAACTGTAACTTGGCAGCACTACTTTGTGTTTTACAAGACTGGATAAGTGGGTTCACCTACACACTAATCCACAACTTGACCAAGGCATGCTCCCAAATATGAATTTTAATTTTTACATTTTAAATTTTACATATGCATATGACCAGAAAGTGTAACTTTGGAAGTCATTTTCATTTGTGTTATGCATGTGAAACGGTCTTCCTGGCCAGGAAAATATTCTGGCAATAACTGCACCTGATGGGCTATATAGAAAAGCCTCTTTGGATTATTCTGCATAGTCATAAGGCACTGTTATTGCCAAAATAAAAGTAAAATTTTACTTTGCCAACAATACATGTGTTAGGCATAGGCATGTCCTAACAATTATTTTTCCACATTTGAGAATAACCCAGCTACAATCAAGTATTTTTAATTCATTAAAAATTAATTCATTTATTGCAAATATATGTTAGAAAATGAGAAATCCTCCTTCTGGATATAATACGCATATAAAATAACAAAGTGCAGTTTACAGTCAGGTGCCTAATAGCATATACCATATCATATATTTACACATTCGTGGATCAATGCCAATCAGTTATTCTTTTGCATCTTCAGATTAGATATAATTGGGCATGGCCGTACTAGTTTCACCTATACGGCTTCTTCAGTGCCCTCTAATTTTTTACATGATGTAATAAAATCCATATCAGAAACAATTATATTATCATTGGAACAAAAAAAAAAACAAAGCAGCAAGGTTTCAGCAAGGCATGCTGTGAGGCATGTGATAGCTGAATTAAATATGTGACCCAAGATCATCTATAAGAAAAAAGGAAAATATATGTAAAAATATCATCTAATTTGTTATTTAAAATTAGCATCAATAGAGATATCCAGTTAAAAACTCACCAGGCAGATGGCTCAGGGGTGGACTTCTGTGCTCAGGTAAAGGAGAAGAAGTCCTGTCAGGTTTTTCCAGTGTAATTCTTTGGTCGGTTAGTAAGGATTTAGATGTGTATTCATCTGCGCCGCTGCTAGTACATGCAGCAGCAGACCCCATTTCTGCAGGAATGGCCGTTGTTGCCACCCTGGTGCAGGTATCGTGGAGCGCATTTGCGTCACTTATTCACCCTCTGCATGGGGCCGGGTGTTTGTGTGTGACCGGAGAAAAAGCAGCGGCGGGGACAGTGTGGACTGTGGACGTTGGGAGCAATGCGGACCTTGATGACATTGGGCGGAGATCAGTTGCCCTGCCTGCATGCCTGCCTCTCCTCTCATCTTCTGGCCTTACATGGCTGTGGCAGCCCTGCCAGCAGAACAGGAGCAATGGGTATGTGAATTTACTTTTGTTTTTGCCATTTTTTAGGGGGAATTCCACACTGCCTATGAGAATGGGATAGAGGAATATCACACTGCCTATGAGAACGGGATGGGGAAATGCCACACTGTCTATGGGGAATGGGATGGAGGAGTACCACATTGCCTATGGGAAATAAGATGGGGGGATGTCACACTGCCTATGGGGAATGTGATGGGGAAATGCCACACTGCCTATGGGGCATGGGATGGGGGGAATGCCACACTGCTCACGGGGAAGAATGTAACTCTGCCTGTAAGTGGGGGATTCTGCACCTTGTCTATTATTTGGTTCTTGGGGGGACAGTGTTTTAGCACAACATTTGAGCCTCGATTCAAAGACACATTCGTCCAGACTTCCGTAGCTGTCTGTGAAAGTTTGGGTGGGTATTAGTCTATTTTTTGTTTTTTTTTCGTTCATTTTTCATTCGTACGAGCGCTCGGAAGAATGTGTATATGCGCTTTCGATGAACGGAAGCAAATCGGAACATTTCCGTTAGTTCGGATCATTTTCCAAACAAAATCAGAAATTTTTCGTTCGTTCAGATAACTTCCGTTGTTGGGATGGGTTTCTGTCTGATTCAGAGAGCTGATTTCCGACGGGCCACCACCCTATAAATCCGTTTCATTTCTGATCCGCTTACGGGACCTTTGAGGGCTCGGATTGCTATTGTTGAACATGTTTTGCAGATATGTGGAGGAGTCTGCACGCCTTTAGCACCAAGGCATTGCATGTATCAGCATGGCCGAGGCCATAAATTGTATAGCAATGCATACCTGAATCAATACATTTCATGTATGCCTTCTAGATGCATTTTAATGCTGACCTTAATTAGTCCTTAGCATGTAAACATTTATTTTCCCACACATCCATATAATTGCTTTATTTTTTTAGACTTATGTCCTTTGTGAATTATATTTGGATTGTTGAACTTGAATCTTAATTTGTTGCAGGAGTTATTGTTTTAGCCGGTTACCTTTGCTTTGTGTAATTATTTTATATTTGGTTGCAGGAACCGCAAGATGTGACACTCACACAACATACAAGCAGTGTTTGGTCCAGCTATGCGATTCCTCAGTGTTCTTGCAGGGCATCCAGGGTCGTCCCATGATGCTTATATATTGCAGAGCTCCGGCTTATTTCGTTAGTTTGAGTCATGAGAATTATCTGGTAGATGGCTCCTGGGTAAGTTTGCTCACATTCCATCAATCCATTTTCACTGTATGGCAATGAATATATTTGATGACTCATGACTTAACCTATTGCTGTTTTTAGCCCTTGATGACATGTTAAAGAATATTGTAGCTTAGAATGTGTATTTTATGTTAGTATTTTTTAATTCTTTCAGGGGATTCTGGATATCCACTACTGCCCTTGCTCCTGATGCCCGTTCTTTGCCTGCCAGGGGTTCTCATTAATCTATTTTTGTGCATTTATGTATTTTATTTATGTTTAGTTCTTGATAAATTTCTTGCTGTTTCATTTTGGTGTTCAGTATTAGCATGCATTTCCATGGTAATATAGTTGTACAGAGTAAAAAAAAAATAATTGGGTGTATATTTTCTAGGAGACCAGCAATAAAACCCCCCTGTACCCTCATTACGTTTTCTTTAATGACAGGCAACACTGGTAAGAAAGTGCTATCATTATTTATTCATAGTTTTAGATGTCGAACAAAGGGTTCTTTTGATTCGGGGGGGTTTAGGTGAATTTTGCAATTCTCCTTGCTTTCCATTTCTAACATCTCGAAATGTACCCTCACTGTTAATTTGATGGGAATGTCCTGATGATTTTGAGATAAAGAGGTTATTATCCTATCGGCAATTTATTCCAGAATCGTGGATCATAAGCTCACTCAATGTCATTGTTGTTGAAAATGCAAAATGTATTGACATCAACCTTCCTCCCTTAACATGGTGTATTTGCTGCTTTGTAATAATAATTCCATGAATAAAAGATAGTGAAATTTAATTAAAACTCTATATAATGAAATAGTCTTGATATATTTCCTGCCTGTGGATCACATATAATAAGTACATTATGTTTGAATAGTGAACCGCAAGCCATTAAGCATTGCTTTTAATTAAACAATAAAGAATACAATCATTTTCTTGTTAATGTTTTAGTATTTGCTACCGTGATTTGCATTCTTAAAAATTAATTGTCTAGGAGTATACTTAAGCATTATTGATTTTGCAGATATGCAATGTTTAACCTAACATTTAAAACAGATTTTATTCCATTAGACGTTTGCAATGTAAGAATAAAAACAAAGTAGGAAACAAATGGGCACTTGGATTCTAATAGCAATAAGCAATAAATGTCAGCCATCTAAAAATGATGGGCCCAATTTAATCTCGGCACACTTTGTTCTTCTATTATGCCTGCATGAATTTTGCTACAGGCAAAATCTATTACAGATAACAGTTAAGAAGCATTCTAATCTACACAGATAGTCATGGTGAAATGCTAGGGAGAGAATGGTTAGAAAAAGCAATATTGTAGTGTAAAATTGACACTTGTGGAAACCAATATGTTTTCTTTACTGTTACAACCGTATTTAGCCTCGCATGGGCTCGTATATTAGTTTAGGCATATATCATTATGCTACAGAAAGACCCTCATGACCTAGCCCAAGGGCAAAGACATTTAGTTATTTTAGGTATTTTTGCTTGTTTACGATTGATTCTATTTTATGGCAAATTCTAAAAATAAAGTCCTAATTAGAAAATTGTGCAATTTACTCTGTTCAGAGTTGGAATAAAGTCACATTTACAAAAAATGGGTAATATTTCTCCAGCTCTTTCTAATTAAAAAGAAACTCCTCAATCAGAAACATAATCACATTTATTCACCAAGTGCAGTGGTTATATATCATTTTTTGTGGCTGGTTACACTATCAGAAGGAGAACAAAAAATATAAATCCTATCACCTTGAAGCGGCATGGGAGCCGCGGGTGCGGTGATTTATTCATGATGACCTCTTGGTGCTGACTCTATGTGCGATGTTCTACTTTTGAATATTCAGGTTTGCTGGTGTTATTTAGCACGTATACATGCACTTTGAATGTATCTTTATTGTTTCTATTCACTCACTACAACAATAAGCAAGTTTACAGCAAGTTTGCCAATATATTTTCTGTATAGTTTAGGTTATTTTATTTATTTCAACACATGGGATATTGTTGTTATCAGTTGACACGTATATGAACATGATATTATGAAGCACATTTGTTTATGGTTTATATTTAGTAGGTATAGGTTGCACACTTTGAGGGTTTATACATTTTTTATGCCGGCATAAAAATAATTAACATAAATAGAATACAATAAGCACACATAGGGTCTTTAGATGTATTGTTCCCCTTAGGGGGGTTTTTATTCTCACTCATTATTGCGACCATGGGGTCATCTATGTGATTTTAATTGTCCAGTGTGTTTTTGGTGTATTTTAACATATCTCCTTTTTCATAATAAAGACTTTTTGTACTTGTAATGGTATTGGTGCTCCTTTTTGAAGAAAGGTGTGTAATTAGACACGTCCACTTCAGTCTTGCCTGGTTTATCTGTGATGGGTGGTCTTACATGAAAGAAGCTGTATCTGTGATGGGTGGTCTTACAGGAAAGAAGCTGTATCTGTGATGGGTGGTCTTACAGGAAAGAAGCTGCATCTGTGATGGGTGGTCTTACAGGAAAGAAGCTGTATCTGTGATGGGTGGTTTTACAGGAAAGAAGTGGTATCTCTGATGAGTGGTCTTACTGAAAATAACTTCCTGCTGCCACTACAATGTAGAGATAGGGAGGCTACAGCTGACAGGCTGGTGGCACTGTCAGCTGTAGCAATCCCAACCAGGCAGTGTTCACAGCACACAGCTTTTATATGCCTATGCACTAGAGACACTTAGCACCAGCCAGGAGCGCGCAAGATCATTATATTTATGAAAAAAAGTATATAGCGCTCCCAGAGGTGCTCAAAAAATGGCATTCCAGGCACATAGCCCCAATTTGTTTGGGACCTGGAAAAACACGACATAGCTTTCTCATGGCTCAAATCACAAGTTTGCAGCGCAACACAAAAGTTCTAAAAATGCATCAAAAAATAATCCCAACCAGCCTAGAACCAGCCTCATGCACCAGCCTAGAAAAAATAAATTGCCTAAATAATTGTAACCATTCAAGCCCATTGATATGTATGAGATAAGGCCACACAGTGCAATGTGAGTGCCTGGTCCTATCTGGCAATGTAGGGAACTCAGCACCGGCACCCATCCCCTTGCTGTTGATAGATGAGACACTTTCTGGCACTGTCACAGGCGCTCTGGATTTTTGACTTGATAAATACACTGTTTTCACTGAGACCTGACAGTCACTTGAAACTTATCTTAACTTACGGGGAGGCCGATTCATTAATAGCGGAAGGTAGCGACAGTTGGGCGACTGTAGCGGCATTTTCAGAGCGCCCGCTAGTAGTCGCTGTGCTTGGTCGTTGTTCGGTAGTTGATAGCGACTCAGTCGGTTTGCCGTAATGTTTAATATTGGGTGAGGAGTCGCTATTTGACAGGTTCAGCGCTGTATGGGAGCGCATGATAGCGACTGGCCCTAGCGACCGGCTCCCACCATATTCATTAAAAGATCACGCTCAAAAAATGATCGCGCTGTAAAATGCATGTTTAAACCCCAGAGTGCTGGCGGCGATGGGTTAAAAGTAGTTTTTTAACCCCCAAACAACCATATTTTTGAAAACCAAAAAAAAAACAAGTTTTTTAAAATAATTTAGTAATATGAATACATTAATATCAGACCTGCAATATGAATTCTGTACAATTTATTTTTTTTTATTTTTTTCCCCTAAAAAAATAATCTAAAAAACTAATGAAAGCCCATTGAAATGTATGGGAGAGCGACACAGAGCAACAGGTACTACATGGCGCTCTGGAAGCTAGAGCATCGGCGCTATATGCTGAGACGCCTGTAATAATACATGTGACGTTACATGGCGCTTTTAGAGGCGCTCACCAGATTTGCTTTCTTAAATGTGGTTTTGCGTACAGCGCTCAGCATTCAACAGACGCTGCCTGTCGCTACGAGGCACTAGCTGGCGCTATCCCTTCTTAAATAACCCCCATAAGCAACGAACACACATTAAATTGGAAATGATATTGGGAATACCTCTTGGCTTCACATTTATTGGCTGCAACCCTGACACCCAATACACTTAGGTAATGTTTTTGGGTTGATTGTTGTTCAGCTGAAAAAAGTTCTGTTTGGTTCCCCAAATCCGAATCCAAACCCCATTGAAGTCAATGGGAATCCGAACTTTGGGGCACAAAAATGGCTATAAAATGGGGGTAGCAAGGGCTTGAGGGCTGAAAACGAGGGGAACACCAGAGCGATTGACCTCCACAAAATTGGCTCAGTACTCAAAACAATAACAGAAACCCCAAAAAATTAAATAAATATATCAATTAAAAAAAAAAATAATATTCCTGTCTACCTTTTCCTGCGGAAGAAAGATTTTTTTGCTGGGTGCTGTCTATGCTGACTGGGTGTTAAGGTGGATTTCTCTAGGTTTACTACCCACCCAAGATTCTCCAGTAGGCCCAGGGTTTTTCTGAGATCTAAGTAGTTGTTCTGACTTGTTTAGCAGGAGAAGGTCATCTAGATAAGGGATCTCTGTGATTCCCTGTTGCCTTAGATGAGCCATTGGTTCGGCTATGATCTTTGTGAAGATGCTTGGAGATGAGGACAGCCTGAAGGGCAGTGCTCTGTAGTGGTAGTGCAGAATCTCCTGATCTAACTGTACTGCAAATCCAGATACTTGCGGTAAGCTATCAGAATGGGAACATGAAGGTATGCGTCCTGTAAATCCAGGTTCACTATCCATGCATTCTCTGTTACAAAGTTCCTGACTGAAAATATTGACTCCATTCTGAACTTCTTGTATCAAATGAACTTTTCAGATTCAAAATCATTTGAAACTTTCCTGACGGCTTCTGAATCAGAAAAACATGAGAGTAGAACCCCACCCTCCGAAGGGTTTGTGGGACCTCTTCTATCACCCTTTTCTGCAGAAGCTCCAGAAGAACTGAAGGAAAAGCTAATATCTTTTCGGGGTTCCTCTGAATTTCGGTCACTAAAATGAGGATTGGGGCAGGAAGGAAAATTCTAACCTATAACCCTCTTGCAGTGATTGTAACACAAGCTGATTTTGTGTGACTGTTCTCCAGGCGCCTACAAACCTGGAGAGTCTGCACCCCACTGGCAACTCGTCAGGATTGAGGCTTAAGTCCCTCTGTAGGTTTAAACTGAACATTAAACCTCCTTTGAGGCCTTGCCTGAGATCCCTGCTTCCTATGCTCAGGCTGTCTGGGCTGAGTACTGCATACCTTACCTCTGCCTCTATTCCTTATTCGAGCACTAAACCCCTTTTGACAGGTAATCTTTTACCAGTCTCATTCAACCTGGATAGAATATTATCTAATTCTTCCCCAAAGAGAGAAATGCCACGAAAAGGGATCCTGCACAGCTTGACCTTAAAGACCTTATCACCTGACCAGGTTTTTAGCCACGTTTCCCTCCTAATACAGGACACAAAAGCTGAAATCTGTGGTGTGGCTGTGCTGTGGCCTTGATGTTCTCCGCAGAAGCATTAGTCAGGAAAGTAACAGCTCTGTAAAAAGTTGGAAGAACCTTCAGTAGGCTTTATTCCTGGAGTATTGTTTTCCATATAGCTTTTTAAGTTATTAAGCCAGACCACCATTCTTCTTAGGATACCATCAGATGCCAAGGAGGGCCTATATGAAAAAGAGGCCGTATCCCACGCTCTTTTAGCCAGGATGTCAATTCTACGATCCATGGGATCCTGCAGTGTTCCCATGCCCTCAAAACTTAAGTCTGCCGTCCTGGACATCTGACCCAAGGATGCACCCAACTTAGGGCATTTACTCCAAATTTCTATGTCCTGACCATTAAATGGGTACTTCCTCTTTAAGAATATCGGCATAAAAAAAACGTTTTCTCTGGCTTTTCCCACTCATTGACAATTAAATACTTTAAAGCTGAATGAACAGAAAAAACCTTAGACTTCTTTTCCAGCAACTTCTTATACAATTCATCCTGAATAGATAGAGGCTTTTCATACTTCTGAATTCCTCAAGTTGCATAAAAGTCTCCTAATAATTTTTCGAGTTCCGCTGACAGCTTATCCAAATCATCTGAACCCGCATTATCCAGGTTCTCTCCATCACCAGAATCCTGAGAGGACAAGCTCTCACCAGCTGGTCCCACCTTCCCTAGACCTTCTACCATTAAGTTAAAAAATGATGTGGTAGCAGTGGATGGTTTGGAATGCCCCCTTTCTTTCTGAGCCTCCTGCATTGAAGCAATCTGTTGCCTCTCCCAAGTATCCTTCTTCACAGCGCTTTTTTGAGTTTAGGGGGATCAGAGTAGGGGGGGGTCAGAGTCCTTAATTTTGGGCGTTTCAGGCTAAAAAATAAAAAAAAAAACATAAACATAAGCTTTACCTTATATCTCAGCCCTATCCAGACTAACCATACAAGAAACATGCACAATCCTACCGGTTTCTAGAAAATGTCTACCTCCAGTTCTGTTTCTTTAAGAGCAACGCTGTCCCATGGGCTCACTAAGACTTCTGGGGCTCCCGCAGTAGAGTGCTGAACCGCATGACCACCTTCCAACATTTTGCCGCTGCCCCGCCATTCCATCTGTCTTACCTCCCTCTGACCTGATTGCTGGCTGGGGAGGAATGCCGCCTTCTGTCTTCTGGGTCTCCGCACGTGCCTATGTCGGACCCGGAAGTGACGTCAGCACCTCAGGTCCCGGCCTTAGGCTCCACCCCCAAATTTGAAATTTTTGAAGGGAAATCACTTGTAAAAGCAAAAACAGTTAATACACCACCAGCCTGAATCCAGCGTGTGACCAGAAGAACTGACATACCCGAAGCGAGGAGAAGCTGCCCGGGTGACATGACACAGCAAGTGGATAGGTCAGAACTATGTGGGAATAATTTTGCCCTGGCTGCCCCAAGTGGATGCGACTTCACCCCGTATGGGACATCAAAAGGATACAGTGGGCTATTCCAGCAACTCTGTTTTTTTAAATAAAAAACAAAATAAAAATTTGGCAGTCGACTAACAGTCTTCAGACACTCTGTCCAGTGGTTGCCTTAGAAAGGAAACTCAAAGAATTGAGGTAGACAGGAAGGGGTGGAGCTTTTAAACTCTGTTCAGTTTGTGTTTCCTCCCAGGGGGTGGAGCCTTCTCTCCGTGTGGTCAGACTGTATACTGGTTATTTACATAAATAAAAAAAATATAAAACACACACACACATCAAGAATATGTACACAAATAAATATATACATCAATCTATACATATATTAATAAATAAATAAATAAATACACCAATCTATACATATATACACAAATAAATAAATATATACATCAATCTGTACATATATACATAAATAAATAAATATATACATAAATTTATACATTTATACATCAATAAATATATACCTCAGTCTATACATTTATACACTAATAAATAAATATCTACATAGATCTACACATATATACATCAATAAATACATATTTTCAAAACACAATACGCATTTGCATTTTTTACAGGTGTCAGTGGTCCGCAGGGGGTGGGGGGCGGAGGTGGATGTGGCGGTTAAAGCGTAAGAGGCAGAGGAGGTAGGATGCAGACAGGTGAGCAACGGTAGGGTGAGAATGCCATAGTGCACACACTATGCACTTTATCGAGCAGCTCTAGCTGGATTATGGACTGCCAAGTTGAGAACATGCACCAGCCATGGGATGTGCGTCAAACTGCCTCGGCTCAAGGTTGCTACAAGGTTTGGTCCATTGTGGCCCATTGTCGCACACCAACCTTGCCAGGCTTTAGGTCCAATGGCAACAGCCACTCATCTGCCTGGTCCTAGATGCCGGTCCACAGCTCTTGAGCGACAGATGAGTTTTAGCACTGCATGCTGCTGTTTCCCCATGGCAGTGCTCAAATTGATGGTGCAGGGGCTGTACTGACTACAGAATAGGAGGCTACAGGAGGCACCAACTGATGTCCTGCAATCCTGGGCAGTGGAAGGATCGGTGTCACAGTGCTAAGGGGACACACTCACCCCAATGCTTAGAGTTGTTGTGGTATAAGGGGACACACACACCCCAGTGCTTAGAGCTAGTTGTGGTATAAGGGGGGTACATTCACCACAGTGCTTAAAGCTAGTTGTGGTATAAGGGGATACACTCATCCCAGTGCTTAGAGCTAGTTGTGGGATAACACGGTACACATGGCCCAGAGCTTAGAGCTAGTTGTAGGATAACAGATTACACCCTGGTGCTTATAGCAAGTTGTGGAATAACAAGGTACATACACCCCAGTGCTTAGTGCAAGTTGTGACATAACAGGTTACACCACAGTGCTTAGAGCAAGTTGTGGGATCACCCAATACACACACACACCCCAGTTCTTAGATCAAGTTGTGGGATAACATGGTACACATGCCCCAGTGCTTAGAGTTAGTTGTGGTGTAAGGGGACACATTCACCCCATTGCTTACAGATAGTTGTGGTATAAGGGGACACACCCATCCCAGTGCTTAGAGCTAGTAGTGTCATAAGGGGACACACTCACTCCAGTGCTTAGAACAAATTGTGGTATAAGGGGACACCCAGACCCCAGCAGGGCATTAATGCAGCAGTAGTGAGTCCAACCCTGCTTTAGCCCTCACTCCAACCACTATCCATGACTATAGTTTGCCCTGAAAAGGGCAGTTTTTATCCAAATATCCCTGTCTGTCCCTCAGCAGCAGCACCATCTCTCCCTATCAAACTTGCAGAGCACAAGGTGGAATGCAGCGTGACATATACCCCACTTTTTATGCGGTGGGGTCTTGTGACCTGCTGGGCCAACGGAGTGGGGGAAGGAAGTAGCCAAGCCAATTCTCCTGGGTTCGCCCCAAAAGCGTGCATGTATTTCAATTTGAAAACTGTGTTCGTCTTCAGGCACACATACTCGCAAACTTTGCATGTTGGATCTGTTCAACCCTAGTAAAGAGCCAGTGAAGTGCCATCCATCCAATTTCTCCATTTCATGCTACTCAAGGGCTGGTCAGCCTCTGCATGTCCAGGAAACTTCTGTGTAGAATGCGCAGCACATGTAAGTTTGCATGCACAGAATTATTCGCGGGCCTTTCTGAGCACTGCTTCCAACTGGCATGAAGGCCTTTAAATAGGATTTCCAGACCCTAAGGTAGCACTGGAAGATCTTCATAGGATCCCTACCGTTAATCCCTGGTTCTTGTTCTAGGGGTTTTTCTGTTCCTGATCCACTATTCAATTGCCGACTCTTGCTTTGGATTATCTGATTGTTCTTGCTGCCTGTCTCTGACCTTGAGTCACATCTGGCCTTGCTACCAGTCTGCTGCCCATTCTCGATTGAGCTATGTAAGCACTTTCACATTGTAAGTCAACAAGCCTTTAAAGAGTAAGAACTCCAGGCCAGAAGACCTATAAAGATGATTGTAGTGGGCTAAACAGGAAGAAACCACAACAACACACCAGTAAATTATCTTTCAATTATCTGTTACTAAATAGCAAATATTGTTTTTTCCTACAAATATTAAATGTACATCCAAGCTTAAAACAGCAACAAAAGGATACACTACACACTGTTAATGCTATCACAACAAATGCTTAATAATCTGTGGTCTGTGTCGGCCTTACTAAAGCAGGATTACGTCCTATAAGCTCCCCTGAGTATTATCACTACACTGTCACTACTAAAACAGCACCTAATATTAAGGTTTATATTAACATTTCCCCCAAAATTACAACCGTTAGGTATACCTTCCTTCTTTTTCTGTAGGAGGATGAATGGAATAGCATATGTAGTACAGAACTAGTGAATAAAAGTGGTATGTTACCATTCCATAACATACACAATTGAGGTAATCAAGAGATGATGCTCAGGAGCCTTTCACACACTAGGGCTGATTTGGCACCATGAGAACTTCTTTTTCTCTCATTTTTTGGTGAGAAAATACATTTTATCTTGACTTTTTTCCTTGGTACAACTTAGAATCATTTTTAGCTGTGCAAATTATTCAAGCATTTGCACAGCTGAAATTAGTGCTTATTTGCAGCAAGGAAAACACAAAAAATCGTGAGAAAAACAAATTCTCACAGGGCCAAACAACCCTATAAACAAGCTCCTTTTAACTGCCTATGGCCCTTGCCATCCACTACACACCTTCCCACTTTATATAAGCTTCGTAGGTTTAATTTAGACATGTAAGAATAACAGAATTTTTCCTATATAGCACCACCTGATTATCAATCAATGAGGGGATGGATAGTGTGCCAAATCAGTAACCCAAGCTGCTACCACAACACACATATACAATTTCTATAGCTCCAGCCCACTATAGACACGATTACTTGAGAGGCACCACTCCAACCTACAACAAATTAATTAATGATGCCAACTGATCCAAATAATCATATTTAATTAATCAATTCATCTACAAAAAGTATATAAAAAACATACAACAAATTCATACAACATCATACCATACATTTAAAAACACATATGTGTACACAACATATCTACAATATAGCACCAGCAGGAGCGAGCCCCATGTTATCCCATATACCCAAATAGATCCCTATATTGAAAAACTATTGCCTAATATAAAGTGCCAATACCTAAAGTGACCAGTGCAAAATATAATCTATTATTTAAATCAATAATCATTCACCTCTATATGTGCAGCAAAACCTCCTGCTGGGCCGATCGGTTCACCCACGCGTTCCGTAGCGCTGTGCTACTTTCTCAAGGTGCTATGAAGTGCTGTGCACTGAGCTCCAGTTTATAAAGGAAGGGGAACGGAAGCGCACACCAAGGCCCCCGCCCTCCCGCACACGTGGCGGCCCCGGCCGGCAGCCGCCCTCGCGCCGGAAGCGCAACAGCCCCCGTGCACGCTCCCATTTTCCCTGGTCAAAACAAAGGAATGTGGTCACGCTGACCCGCCACGCCCCCCAAACCACACCCCCAGCACGCCCCACCCGGCGTCATCGCATAGCAATGCGCGGTCATGGCAACGGCCAGGCGCGTAGAGGGAGCAAGGCGGGACAGAGCCTACGCTCATGACGCGCGCGGCAGATGAAATCACCTGCTGCACAGAGCTCAGGTCATAGGACCTACGAATATTAACCAATTACACCCTGTTACAAATAACATGTAAAACATCTAGACAGATACAAATTCACTACATATAAAATTAAACAAATACAAATATCATTACTTTATACTAAACAATATATACAATTGGATCAGTGGATGTTCAAAATATTTACAATGTAATATTCATGGCTCAAATAAACAAAGTCTCTATAATATTTGTTACATATATCCAATTCCATGCTTTGGTTTTTACTAACATCTGAGTCAATGACTATTAAAGGATAAATATAGTCCTGTGCTGCCCCAAAATATATATTCTTTACTCTCTTAAACAGGACAGACCTGTTTTGCATGAACTCAATTATAATAAAGGGACAGGAATAAACATTTTAAAGGAAGCAAGGACTAGTATATCTATACCATAGGAGTTTGCATAATTGGATATACTAAACCAATGCGTGACTACACACCAACCAAAGCTGGCAGTAAACTAGTAACAAATACACACAATAATAAACACAATAAACAGTGCTCAAAAAATCATGTGAAAAACTACATGTGAAAAAATCATGTGAAAAAATACATGTAAACCATAAACATACTATATATATATAAAATTATATAAATTTATATATAAAAATCATAAAATAAAATAATTTAAAATAATTTAAATCTCCTACCTATGAATAAAACATAAACCCATTATGTGAATGTGTGCTAGTTGTCCCCTCATAAATATATTATCAATTAAAATAATAATATAATATAAGTGTGTGCGCTCGTCCAGACAGGGTTGCACCCACGCTACGCACACAACCAGTGTGTGCCTACGGGCGCCGCACATGTGGGCGAGCGCCCACACCTCACAAGGTGCAATTACACATCCAATATCGTGAAAACATAACCTATGTGCCAACCACTCATAATATTAATCATGCTAAGCTCAGAATTATAAAAAACATATACCAAATGAACAATTTTAAATCTCAATCCTCATAGTGTTAGAGGTTCAGTATCCATATATGATGATAAAGTAGGATCAATATCTGTTGTTCTCTTCCACATCTTGCAACGATATCCCTTTGATAGATCCGGACAGCAACCAAACACCTCCTATCCCTCTCTCCCAACACGATACTCGTCCCACTGTGTTCCAAAGAGCCTCATATATCAAGGATCATCTAATCATATAGGATAAAAAACCACACGTGAAAATCAAACTAAAACACATGACAAACAATGAAACAACAAAACCACGCCAACAATTATGCGTATATTCTCCATCGGTCTTTTCACCTTCCTTTTGCCTAGATCCTGCTCCCAAGAATACATCTATTACAACTCCCACAAAATCTAACTGTTTTTAGTGTCAAAAACTGTATATTTTCAAAATGAAGAAATGCAGGGGCCCCCATCATCTTCCCAAAAATGGTTCAAATGAGGCCTCTTCATTCATACCTAATGGTGTGATTGTACCCCGTCTATACATCCATTTTAATTCATTTTGAAGTAATTTGCGCTTGAGGTTACCACCCCGAGATCCCAATACAATTTTTTCCAAGGGGGTAACCTTCAGGGTGCTGATTTCCCCCTGATGAAAGGGCAAAAAATGATCCGCCACCGGTGAAATAATTTTGTGTGCTGCCTTATCCCTTGATGCAAGCCTAATGTTGGATATATGACCTTGTATGCGGGTTTTAAGAATATTTCCAGTTTCACCCACGTATCCTAGGTTGCACCCACATTGTAAAAAATATATTACATTTTTAGTCCTGCAATTTAAAAATTCACGTATCCAGAACTTCTCTTTTGTGTAGTAATTGATGACACAATCGGTTTTTTCAATGTGGCAGCAAACAGAGCATTTCCCACAGCTGAAACTGCCTTTTGGGACCCGCCGTCCCAACCATGATTCTGGCTTAATAAAGTGGCTTTTGCACAGGATGTTTTTAATTTAGTTTAGTTTAATTTAATTTAGACATCTTTGCCAAGAAAAGTTTTTAATTAAACCAAATTATTATACTGAACTCCCATAAAGTGAAAAACCCAACATGATTTGTTTCGCATGTATTCTTCTTTTCAGATTTGTGTGTTTTAAGCAGGACAAAACCCAGGATTTTCTCTATCCCGAGTTTGGTTTCTTGCCCCAGGATGCATCCCGACTTGGCATGGCCCTGCTATGTAAAACCCTCCAGTTTGCCTGTAAATACATACCTTTCCCTGTCCCGTGATGCATGCATGGATTCTCATCCAAACTACTCAGTTTGCATGCAGGGCTCGGCAATGGGGAGTCAGAGTGGTAGCATTCCTGGGTGCCCAGCCTATCTGAATGGATATCCTTGGGAGCGTGCCTCAGTCCATAGATGCTAAGGATGCAACCACAGCTTTTTATATCGCCATGGAATAGCTGGGTTTTTCGCCGACCCTAGTGACATTTCGCACAATGGGCTGTCCCAAGGAAAGGCCAATGGCTGGCACTGAAGTCTTTTAGATTCAGACCCTCAGGGTTTTGTTCTGTTTTAATACCTTTATATATACCAGCACAGTCATTCAAAGTAGATTTGTTTCCAGTTAGTTTAGTATGTAGAGATTTTCTATATTTTTTGACTCATCTGGTGGTTTCATAACAGAAGCAGCACCTCTCACACACATAGCTGTTACCACCATGTATAGCACCTGCCTGTAAAAAAAGCTGCAGCAGGTTCACTGCAGCTGTTGCTAGGAGAACATTGGGCTAAAGGCTGCACCTCACTGAATAAAACCCAGCAGATACCCCCATTCAGCAAATCGACTGAGCCATTGTAAATGTAAGGCATTTTTTCTTTTCTATTGCCACATTATATATACACATGTTAGAAGCTATTGTGTGGCTATATAATTATTTATTATTTTTATTGAAAATGTTCGTGATAGTGCTCCTTTGAATAGAGCACAATGTGAGTGACCATCTGCTTTCTGACATGTGCTAGCACGAGCGTGAACATCTGAATCAGAATCAAATTTATTTCACCTTGTACAAGCATTACATACATATTAAGAATTTGTTATGGCAGTTAGGCTGCAGTGATGCAACAGGTAGAAGGGAACTAACACTTAACAATTCCAGCGAATGAGTAAGAAATAGAGTAAATTTCAAGGAGTAAAAGAACCTCCCTGCACCAGGAGACTCCCACCCAGGCAACCATTCTAATCTAGATGCCATATGGTGGAATTACTAGTCCAGGAATTTTAGAGTAGTGTGAAATTTGTTTAGTGAGTTTAGAATGTAGAGTAATAATAAAGTAGGGAAAGTTCCCGGGAGGTTCAGAGCTCCTTGCATCAGGTCCCCTTCACCCAGGCAGCCATATCGTTCAGACGTCACTTGGTGGGGATTCTAGTCCCAGAAAAAAAGGAGGGTAGCATGATGTAGATAAGAAGTAGCTAGAGGAGGAATATACTCTTGTACTCGGAACCATGAACCTGGATAGCCAAACTATTCCAAGCGTCACTTTGCAGGAGTCCTAGCACAAGACTGGAGAATAGCATGACATAAGGACAGAATGAAGAGCAGACTGATGAATGAGAGGTTCAGAGGGGTCTTTGGTTATGGGAGCGACACCTGGGAGAAAGGATGGGGTCTAGGAGTCTAGGATAGAGTCCATGACATTAATTCAGCAGGGTATCCGAGTGAGACATGGGGGGGACAAAAAGTTGGAGGACAGACATTGTGGGTGTAAAAGATTCAAACCTGAGGGTGTGGGCACCCAGAAAAGCAAGGAGGGGACACCTATAGAGGGGAATGAGGAGAAATCACATTTACTAAACATCTTATTTGCTTCCAAGGATGTGACATGCCAGATGAAATGCAGAGCAATGACCCAAACTCTCCATTAAAAAGCCACTTGTCTAACCACGGAAGAAGTGCAGCTCCGCCTCAAGCGGATAAAAATGTATAAATCCCTGGGACCAGATGGCATCCCTGTGCTTTAAGGGAGTTAGACAAGCCATATACAACATTTGTAGATTCAATAATTATGGGGGCTGTTCCGAGGGATTGGCACTTAGCAAATGTGGTGCCAATATTCAAATGTTTCAAAAAGGGGTCTAAGAAAGAACCTGGGAACTACAGACCACTACGTTTAACATCTGTGGTGGGCACGGTGTATGAAGGGGAAAAATATGTGCACATGGGTGAGAAATTGGCTTAATGATCGGAAGCAGAGGGTGATTATCAATGGTACATACTCAGATTGGGTCACCGTCCCTAGCGGAGTATTGCAAGGGTCATTTGTGGGCTCTGTTCAGTATATATTAATGACACAGGTTACGGGTTACACAGTGAAAATCTCAATCTTTGCAGATGATACTAATGCCCTTATTCATCAAGCAATAGCGCCAGGTAGTGTCTGACGAGCGCCAGGTAGCGGCAGCTAACGGCGCCTACCGACTCAAGTACGCCCGGCGGCGGTCACAATGACGCATTTATCAAGCTAAATGAGGCTAGCGCCGGCGAGAGCGACGGCTAGCGCGGCATTCATCATGAAGCCGGCTGGACCGAACAGCGCCGCTGCAAATTCCTTCACAGCGACACGTATTACCTGGCGCTACCTGCCGCTCTCCCATACATTTCAATGGCAGACGCTGCAATGATTGTTCTTAGTGGTTTTGGGGTTTTTTGCTTTGGGACAAAATTCAACACATGTTTATATTGATATGTTTTATGAATCTAGCTGGTTATTTATCTTTTTTTTTTTTTTTTTTATTTTTCACAATGTAATGTTGTGAGTGACATGGGAATTGCATCTCCTCCACCCAAACTCATTGGCCTCAAAAGCGCTGGTTTTCCACACAAACGGGGCTTGTAAAGCTATTTTGTAGCCTGTCAGGTTGGGCGGTCACGTTCGCTCTTCGAAATTGTCAGCGCCCAAGCTATTCGGCAGCCCTGTCCTTGATGAATCTGTGTTGGTCAGTGTTTGTGCAGTCGCTGTTTTAATTCGCTATGTGGCGGCGCGAGCGTCGCTGTGCCTCGCTGCGCTGCGTTGTGCGGCGCTGTGCTGTTCATACATGTGCCCTTCTGCCATTTGCAAGGAATTCACTTCCCGCGACCCCAGTCGTTGTTAATGAATACACTGTAGTTGTGAGCGTGCCTGGCCACATATTGCAGGATTAACATTCAGTCGTACCAGCTCATAACAACCCGTTATGCATTCTCATGTGTGCCACATTTTCAGGTAGTTGTCTAGTTTGATTGTGTGATGACTTTGTGAAGGAATAAGATTTGTATATTTAAGCACAACGGTGTATGCTTTAGAAGGACCTATGCATTACAGTATGTAGAACCCCCTGCTAAATCAAGCTAATAATTTGTGGCGCCGTGGGCCCTAGCTTGTTTTTCAGCGTCATTGTAATGTTTTTCCGCCACTTAGCTTGCACATAGCTGATATTAGCTTGTCCCTGCTGCGTGCATGTTTTTTTTGGGAATTTGGAAGCACAGTTGCTTGCGTCATATCCGGTTCCGGGATCCTCCTTTGCGTTTCAACGCCACCTTAAGGTAAAACTGTCTTGCGCTTATGCCAATAGCTTGTTTTTCAGCGTCATTTTAATGTTTTTCCGCCACTTAGCTTGCACATAGCTGATATTAGCTTGTCCCTGCTGCGCGCATGTTTTTTTTGGGAATTTTGAAGCACAGTTGCTTGCGTCATATCCGGTTCCGGGATCCTCCTTTGCGTTTCAACGCCACCTTAAGGTAAAACTGTCTTGCGCTTATGCCAATAGCTTGTTTTTCAGCGTCATTTTAATGTTTTTCCGCCACTTAGCTTGCACATAGCTGATATTAGCTTGTCCCTGCTGCACGCATGTTTTTTTTTTGTGTTTTGCAGCACAGTTGCTTGCGTCATATCCGGTTCCGGGATCCTCCTTTGCGTTTCAACGCCACCTTAAGGTAAAACTGTCTTGCGCTTATGCCAATAGCTTGTTTTTCAGCGTCATTTTTATGTTTTTCCGCCACTTAGCTTGCACATAGCTGATATTAGCTTGTTGCTGGGGCGCGGTGCGTATTTTTGTTTTGTTTTGTTTTTTATGTCTCATGTCGCTAGCGTCATTTCCGGTTCCTGTTTCCTCCTTAGCGTTTCCAATATGGCTCCCAAACGGCGAGTAATGCGCCTCCCCAGCTCCTCCTCAGATTCCGGCCCCACCACCCCTCCCCCACATCCCCCACCTACCTCACCTTCCCCAAATACCACCCCTCCCACCCATTCCCCTCCTGGGCCACAAAAACAAAGGCGCACCCGGGTGGATAGCCGGGTCAATGGCCAGGTTGTGAAAGTGAGTATTTTAGTTATGTATTTTTAGCTTAAAAATGTATAAACACACAGGGTGGATAGGGGCTGAATTTTTATTGTTTTTAGTCCAAAATTTAACACTCCACATGGGGCATCCCCATTGTGGATGTCCTGCTTGGATGGCCCCCCCCCCCTGGAGGGCCCAAAAAATTACCTCTGGCCCGTCCCATCTGTGCATGCGTGAGTTGCGGATGCCTATTGCGCTTACCTCTAGCAGGGTGTACCCCTGCGCCATACATATTTTCATTTGGTGTGCAGGCGCACTCCCTGTTAGAGTCAAACGCCACATGCGTACTTTGCCGTGCAGACACAGCTGAGCTGGTATGCACCTCCCAAGGCCCTTGGATGCGCATACCACACCGGCGTGGACCGCTGTGTTTGGCTTGCGGAGTGACGTGGGAGTGTCCTCAGCGGTGTATTTGGGCCCTTCAAAGGGGGTTGCAGACAGTGGGCCACCCACAATAGTTGTGGCCCAAAAAAGTGCACACAAACCCAGAATAATGTAAATCCTGGGTGTGGTTCCACTTTGATCTTGTCTCTGTATAACTGTTTATGACATTGTTCTGAGGTCATGTTTTGAATTTTTTTTTTTATTTTTTTTAATTTTTTCCTAGGACTTCTGCCTGGCCGAATACGACTATGCCCGAGGAGCGAAAAAACGCCTTGCCATGGAGGTGAAGGCCACTGTGTCCCGGCGCTTCAAGACCGACCTGACCATCCGGGCGATCCAACAAAAATGGTCAGATTTTAAGCGCCGGGACCCAGAAGGCGTGTACCGCCTATATGATGCCTACGCATCAGGTAAGTTAAAGCTTATGTTCTTTTTTGCCTTTGTGCAGAATCATCTGCTAAGCTGTGTCCTTTTTTGCTCTTTATATTAATTATTTGCTTTCACCCCCTCCACACAGATAAGCGTCCTCCCCTGGGGAAACGTGGGAAGGGATTCCTCCCCCGAACCAGGCAGGCGGACTCGGGGGAGTCATCGGGGGAGGGTCCCTCCCGCGGGTCCTATTTAGAGGACCCAGGGGAGGAAGGGGATGACGCCCCAGAGGAGTGTGCTGCTGGGGGGCAGGCTGGATCAAGCCTCAGCTCCTCACACTCTGAGGCTGAGGACTCTCACCAGGCAAGGGGCCACTCTCAAGCAGGGAGTGAGAGGGAGGAGGGTGGCCCTTTGCCTGGTGGATCTTCTGAGCAGAGTGTGAGGAGCCGAGGCTCCCCGCCTCCTCCTCAGAGCCCTCCCTGGGCTTCAAGTGGCGCTTCATCCCCTGGTGAGTTTACATGTTTTAATTGTTAGTCTGTGCCAGGTTTCATCTGACCATTTGTGCTTAGCCCTTGCAATTCCTCTGTAATTTGCAGGGCATCATATAGGCGGCACCTCCATGGATTTTTGGCGTCAAATCCTCCTCGGGCATAGTCGTGGTAAGTGTATGTTTTAAGCTAGTTCATTTTGGACTTTATGTCATTCCTTAAAGTGGACCCACAAACATTGCTGATATTGCTTGGATTATGGCGCCTTGCCTGCCAAATCACATCCCTCACCCAGGGCCCCCCCCCAACCAAACACCACAAACTACTTCCCTCTTTGGGGGTGGCAGAAGCCATTGTCCCTGCCTCCTGTGTGGCACTCGAGATGTGTGTGCGCCTGCGCTCTGTTTCATACTGGCATGCGTGTGCGCACACACTGGCGGAGTGATGTGCGGAAGGCAGGGGCGGTGGCGGACTAAAATTGTGTTGCTCTGCCAAAGTAGACTACTACACTGAATAATCACAATCCTGTGTCTTGGTACACTTTTAACAGACACGTTTCCTGGTCCATTGTCTAAGCTGGTTTGCTAATGTACATTAACATCACAAACCACACTACAGTGCTAGCCAACTGGAAACCACCCCTATGTTTCTGGCCACACCATGATGTGTGCTAGCAAAAGTTAATTTACGTGAAGTAGTTAGGGCAAACACATGTTGCACACTGGTAACATTATCCATTAAATTGGTAATGAGTCATTTACATTGCAATGTAAAGGTTAGTGCCAGATTTTCAAAATGGATACATGTGGCAACCATAAACACTTCACATTAACTAATGGGCCAGGAATATAGCAAATATCGTTTAACATGTATGTAAAGAAGTGTTTGTTTTTGGAGCTAAGACTCAATAACCAGATTGATGTCCAAACTTCGGGTGTCATAGCTCCACTAAATGTTGTTTTGTATTTTGTTTTTTTATGGACAGATGTTGCTACGCAGACGGAGGCAGAATTCCTCCTCCCCACACCAGCTCCAGGGACGGCCAGCAGCATGGGCCACCGCCACAGCTGCGATGGTGAGTACATCCAAATTAATATGGGTAAATACTTTGTAAACATTTCTCTTCTAGTTACATTTGTAGAAATGTGAAATTGACCAATGTGTGAATATCACACACATCTAGGTTAAATGTGTTTGGTGAATAATCCAACATGCCAGTCACCATCCTTGATAGTTGCCTCACATTCTTGTTACGGACACATACGGACTATTTGTGGCGTATAGACAACCAAATGGGGCTGATTAGGTGTTTACCAATAACATTATAGGGCAAACTTCCATCTTCCTTAGGCACTGATGTTTGGCTTGGACTAAAGACATAAATGTCCTTACTTGGCCATAAACATTATTACCTTTGCAAGAGTTAACCTGGCCCAACACCAAGGCTGTTTAATGTGCATTAAACATTTAATTTGCCAACAACTAACAACTAACACCCCGCGGAACATACGATAAGTGCAGGTACCACGGGTCCACCCCACCAAGCAAACCCCTAATTATGGGAACTTATCTTCCGCTGGCTCCTGCGCAACACTCCAGACGTGCATTTTTCCCCCCTGGGCCTCTGTGAATGGCCGCCGGGTCCCCATGAGCAGCCAGAGAGTGACATGCGTGAAGAGGGGGTGGAAGAGGAGTGTACATTCCTGTTCCCTGCATAGACGTTAGCGTGCGTTCTTTGTGCCAAGCACGTTGGAGCATGGAGAGGTGAGTGGCTATGGCTTACTGTGTGTATACACACATCAGGGGAAATACAGATCTGTGAGAAACAACAAAGTGGGCCAAAACCCAGGATAAACTATATTGTGGGTGTTGGTCCACTTTAAGAGTAAAGGTATGTGGTCCTAACATGTTTTCAAGTCAATATTAAAACTTTATTTTAAAATGTTAGGGGCACATTGTTCACCAATGTTAATGTGAGTGTTAGCAAGTTAGAAACACTGACATTACATTGCTACATCTGTGTATGTTGAGTTCCCAATCAAATTCTAATATATTATTTTTTATCACATCTCTACAGCTTGTATACGCCAGCATCGCAGACTGTGGCGGGCCTTCCGACAGATGAAAGGGATGCTGCTGGCCATGAAGAGGCGTCGGAGACGTTAGGGTGGGGGGGATGGCTGCCCTGGCCATGTTTTCTTGGCTTTGTTGGCCTATGTTGGCCGTGTTGGGCCAATTTCTATAAATACATTTATATTTACCAAGAACTGTGTTGTTCCTTGACCAGCATAGGTTTAGATTCCCAAAAACCATTATGTCTAAAATTAGGCAGCCATTTTGAGCCAGTACATGTTTACACCATAGTAAGCAATGTTAACTAATGTGGCACATAAATGGTGGCATAATATTAGAGATGAGTGAGCAAATCAGCCCTGACTGTGTATTTAGCTTTCACATGTATGGATAAACACAAATTAGAGGTGGTTTTCCAAAATATATTTACATAAATCATAAGAAAAAGGTATACAAATTAATATTCTTGGCTGGGTGGCCGGGGAGGTTGGGAGTCATTGCTAGGGGCGGTGTTGGGGGACAACAGTGCAGTAAAAAATATAGACTGCTGTTGTATGAGCTGTTGTATCAACAACAAAGTTTGGTCCTGCCGCTGTATTGCCTCTGCCTGGCGCTGTATTGCTTCTTCCTGGCGCTGTACAGATTGCTCGATAACATTGGCAAGGCGACCAAGGTCCTGGTTCTGTTGTAGGTTTTGCCTTAACTGGTCCACCTGGCGCTGCAGGCCCTCATTTTGTTGCTGACACATCAGCACCTGATTTTCCAACGCCGCAATGCGCTCATTAGTTCCATCACGCGGCTGTTGGCGACTGTAGTCCTCCAGCATCCGGACCCCTAGTTGGTAGAAATCGGCACTGGTTGGTGCCACACCTCCTCTTGCTGTGGTTGGAGGCTAAACAAATAGTAAACCACATTTTAGTGAAACGGAACAAATGCAGTTATGCCCCTCCCAAAAGTTACCATAAACACTCACTAGACAACTTACCCTTGTCTGAGCCTCTGAAGCTTGGCCACATGGGACTTGGGAAGAGGTCCCAGCTTGGGGTTCTGGTTCCGCCTCCTGCCAAAACAACAATGAAAGGAAATGTGACATGTTGCTTCTTCCACTACCCACGAATATGCCAATGGGTTTAGAGGTCGTCTACATCAGCCATGTTACCTGCGTGTCCTCCGGCCCAGGTAGGCTCGAGGTATCGCTGCCAGAGAGTCGCGAATCAACATCAGAGATGTCGGGCAAGTTGGCATATGCTAAACAGGAAAATCAGGTTAGTAGGTCTGTGGGCCAAACTCTAATGTAACCTGGTTAGGCTATCGAGGCCATACCTCTAAAAAGTTTAAAAATACACACTAGACCAAAGGTCTCGGTTAAACTCAGATTGTTAACATGTATGTTACAGGACTAAGACGCACTAATTTCTGCAAATCTCATCATAAACATTGCTTAAATTAAACATACCCGCAATATCCCAGATGTCTGGAGTGGGGTCCTCACTCGAGATTGGACCTTGAAAATAGATGTGGACACACAAGTTGCCAGAAGCAAGTGGCACAACATTAGAGCCAAAATACAGACTAGAGCAAGGCAAAACCACTTACCCTCATCTCTGGCAGCTGGAACTTGAGGGGCCCTTTCTGGACAGCCACTTCCGATATTCGGGTCAACTAAAACAAATTAAAAATGTGTCTAAATAATCAGCAAACTACTACAGGGAATGTTTGGCTAAAAATATGTCCGCAAATATACATTGCTATCACTAAAATAACTAAGAGACTGACCCTGGGGAGGCAACCAGCACTCCCAAGAGGCATCTTCAAGTTTACCAAGCAAACATGTAGCTTAGTAGACTAACAAAATTGAACCAGTGTAACCGAAACAGCAGAAAGGATACATTATGTATTGCTCTACACACCAACAGGGTCCTGTTGACCGGCAACATCGGAAGTGGGGTCCAAAGATGAACCAGTCACTTGGCCTACCAAGAAAAAAGACAAATGAGACACATGCACTTGAGTCAAAGTGGATCAAGCAAGGTGAACACATGCACTTACCGACATCCAAAGAGTAGGTGGGATCCGGAGGAGATGCTGGGGCCAAGGGCATGGGAGCTAGGCCAAAATAAAACCAACATTGAGCCATAGCTAATGTGCGTGCCAAAATACAACATGCATTAAGGTGTGTGAGCAGCTCTTTCACTAATATTGACTAATCAAGCCAAGTGTGGCTCACACATTGATATGCCGATATATGGCTACACATCTCTGGCATCCTACATATCTACACATGTTAGGGCCTTGTTAGTTACTGCCTGTGAGTGTTACAGTGGGCGTGCAATTAGGGCGCACGCACATATTATTAATAGTCAACAGGGCAAACCTTTATTGCTTGAGCTGCTCCCACACCCATTTGTTTAGAAAAAAACCAGCAAACAAATAATGGGTAAATACCTTCAATGGCAGACTGGGGTAGCCTTGAGGTTGCTGGAAGGGCAGGAGCTTGGGTGTCCGGAGCCACATCCCGGACAGCAGCATGTGCACCTATGCATAAAGCAACAGACAGAAAAGTTACAAATGTTTTAGCTATAATGTAATACTTCACAGGTCCTACAGTTAGTTGGTCAGAATGTAAAAATGCTAATCACAGACATTAACATTAGGTTATTGTAAAAGCCAGAAAATATGTACCTTCAGCCCAACCGGTGGTGTCATCCCCAGGATCCACACCCTGCAGCCGAGCCAGTGGGATTTTGGCCTTCAGCATCTCCTCATACGGCCTGTAGGTACTCTTTGGAGCCTGGATGAACCCACTGTCCACATCAAGATCGTGATTCATCTTTTTCATAAGGGCCCCTCGCAAAGTGTAGAAGCGTTTCCTGCAGGATGGGCCACTACGTGGGTGTTGAGCTGTGCTACTAAGCTCCACACCAATGGCATCCCACAGTTTGCTTCTTTCTTGTTTGCCTATGGACTTGCTTTGGGAGCCAAATAGCAGCTCCCATTTCGCAAGTGTCAGGCGCACAAGATGATTATTCTCAGCCAAATTAAATTCAGGCTCCCTCTTGGCACCTGGGCGCTTAGCCTGGGGTGCTGCCCCACCTTCAGGCTGTGCCCTTTTCCGTAAGGGAGGTCTGCGCACAGCACCCACCAAACTCCTACTCGGGCCTGCTGTGGCCGGCAGATGTCCTGTATTTGGCTCCATCCTGTAGCTGCACACACACACAAATCAACACCCCACAAACACGCATGCACACTACAGAATGGCATCGCAATCTCTTAGGCTTGGGCAGGTTTTATGTGCTCTAACAGCCAATCCAAAAGCAGCCCACTTAATTGATTCACACATACAGCCCAGTTCCTTCTAGGCACACCTCCACTGCACTGACAGAAGCATGTGTGTTAGCCAATTAACTCATTACAGACCTCATTAAACAAACAACACACACCTAAATCCAACAATGGACTGATGTATCTGCAACCCTTGTGACATGTGCTTAGCCTAACGGCTATATAAAAAAACAACAGCTTCACTTTCATTGGTCCCCACCTGATTTTTGGCCCATGTCCGTTAATGCACGCACGTTACGGCTCAAGTACGCTAGTAGCGCTACTAGCGTGCGCGTGCGCACTCTGTTTTACGCACACCTGGGTCGGCTAATTGGCGCCCGGAAATAGCAGAGCGACGCAAAAGGCGGCAAAGCGGACCTGTCACTTTTGAAAATGAAGTATAAAAGGAAGGAATGAACTAGGTTCTGCTATTCTTACACTGTGGCAAAGGCTGTGGTGTGGTGCTGTGCTCGCTTCCCTTAGCTCATTTGAGCCTCTGTCTGGTTTCTGTCCTCACTCTCTGTGGCTTGTTGGGTGATTTCTGACATCAGTGCTGTTTCTTTAGGAGCTTGGTTTGGGTGGCATCTGCAAATATTGTGTAGCATACAGCAAGTGAGGCTTGATTTTGGGGCCTTTTGTGGGCTGTGCAGCAACTCCCCTCTTGGTTGTGCTTAACTTAGAAAGCTGGTTTTCAGCAGGCTGGTGGTTTGGACCACTATAGTTCTGGTTTTGTGGTGAGCTGCATTGTAGCGGGTGTGTGTGTAGTGTGATTGTTTGTGTGTGTGTTGTGTGTTAGTGTTTTTTTTTGTTTATTTTTGTTTTTGTATATATCTTTAGTGTGTGTGATGGATAAGAGGGTGATGTATGGTGTCTGGGTGGATGGATGTATGTGTATGCTGAAAGAGCAGGAGGAAAGGGAGCGGGGTGTTGTGAGGCTTAGGGCACCCCGCTCCTTTGCAATCCGCCTTTCAGTATGGGACTTAAGTGACGAGCAGATCAGGAGCCGCTTCCGTCTGAATCGTGCTGCACTACAGTCCCTATATGATCAGATTAAGACCAAAATCGAGCCATCCACCAAACGCACTCACTCCATTCCAGGCATAGTACGCCTGTGTGCCACTCTTAATGTGTTGGCACGAGGGACCTTCCAGGCAACCTCAGCCCTCCTCAGCGGGATAAGCCAGGCTACTATGAGCCGCATCCTAATCCAGGTAGTTCTGGCAATTTGTGATTTAATCCCAATTTACATCAAGTTTCCTGAGGATGAGGAAGAGGTTGCCAAAATAAAACATGCTTTCTATCTGATGGGAGGGATCCCGAATGTGCTAGGGTGCGTTGATGGTACACATATCCCTTTCCGCCCTCCCCGTGCACAGGAGCTGTCCTACAGAAACAGGAAGCAGTTCCATTCATTTAATATCATGGTGGTCTGTGACCATGAGATGAAGCTGCGGGCGGTGAGATCGGGGTTCCCCGGCTCATGCCACGATTCTTACGTCTTGCAGCGGACAGTCCTGTGCCGGAAGTTTGATAACAACGAAATGCCAGCTGGCTGGCTACTGGGTAATAAATTAACCATGTCTATGTATTTTGCTAATATGTGGCCTAGTAAGGCAATTTTAAACAAACTACCACCCAAAAACATGTACTAGTACTAATTGCTGTCTCTCTCCTTGTGTTTTTTCTACAGCGGACAAGGGATATGGGCAGAGAACGTGGGTCATGACTCCGGTCAGGAACCCACGGACCTCTGCCCATGAACGCTACAATGCAGCGCATCGCAAGACCAGAAGCATTGTGGAAAGAACCATCGGCCTGCTGAAAGCACGCTTTCTCTGTTTGGCACGGCCAGGAGGAGAGATGCTCTACAGCCCACAGAAGGTTTCCAAAATCATCCTTGCCTGCTGTGTGTTACACAATATCTGTATATGTCACCGAATCCAAGCCCCCGAGGAGACAGCACTGGTGCCAGAAATCCCCAACCTGCCCGCAGATAGAAGTGAGGACACCCAGACTGGCGATGAGCTAAGGGAAAGGCTGATCACTTCTTATTTTGCGGTAAGCTAACTACCCTTCACTCTAATGCAAGTACTGCACTCCTGTTTAAATGTCTTTGACCTCCCATCCAAAAGAGCAAACAAACGCACTAAGGGGGGGTGTAAGATGACCCAAACCACTCTAAGGGGGGTGTAAGATGACCCAAACCACTCTAAGGGGGGTGTAAGATGACCCAAACCACTGTAAGGGGGGGTGTAAGATGACCCAAACCACTCTAAGGGGGGTGTAAGATGACCCAAACCACTCTAAGGGGGGTGTAAGATGACCCAAACCACTGTAAGGGGGGGTGTAAGATGACCCAAACCACTCTAAGGGGGGTGTAAGATGACCCAAACCACTCTAAGGGGGGTTTAAGATGACCCAAACCACTCTAAGGGGGGTTTAAGATGACCCAAACCACTGTAAGGGGGGGTGTAAGATGACCCAAACCACTCTAAGGGGGGTGTAAGATGACCCAAACCACTGTAAGGGGGGGTGTAAGATGACCCAAACCACTCTAAGGGGGGTGTAAGATGACCCAAACCACTCTAAGGGGGGTGTAAGATGACCCAAACCACTGTAAGGGGGGGTGTAAGATGACCCAAACCACTCTAAGGGGGGTGTAAGATGACCCAAACCACTGTAAGGGGGGGTGTAAGATGACCCAAACCACTCTAAGGGGGGTTTAAGATGACCCAAACCACTGTAAGGGGGGGTGTAAGATGACCCAAACCACTCTAAGGGGGGTGTAAGATGACCCAAACCACTCTAAGGGGGGTGTAAGATGACCCAAACCACTCTAAGGGGGGTGTAAGACGCCAATGTTGGTTATCAAGTTATGCATTTTTTTAAAAGAAAACACAAAATAACTATAAAGATATATACTAACTGCACTTTTCTTAATTTTTCAGGCACAAAGAGATGCACCATGATCTCGACATTCCTTTTACAACCCTTTCCTGGACTTTACTTTTCTTTTGCATTTCTGCTGGACTTTTCATTTTCTATTTCATTTATGTTTTATTATTAATTTTTTGTTAGAGAAAAAATTAAAAAAAATATAGATATATACATGTGGCTATGTGTTTAATTCTGTTGTAAGTTTCCTTTTCATTCTAATTCCTATTTTCATTTTCCTTTTCTTTCTCTGTCCTGTTTTTATTTTCCTTTTCTTTCTCTGTTCTGTTTTTATTTTCCTTTTCTTTCTCTGTTCTGTTTTTATTTTCCTTTTCTTTCTCTGTTCTGTTTTTATTTTCCTTTTCTTTCTCTGTCCTGTTTTTATTTTCCTTTTCTTTCTCTGTTCTGTTTTTATTTTCCTTTTCTATTTTCCTTTTCTTTCTCTGTTCTGTTTTTATTTTCCTTTTCTTTCTCTGTTCTGTTTTTATTTTCCTTTTCTTTCTCATTGGTGATTTAATTGTATTTCCTTTTTAGGTAACAAATAAAAAAAAAAAAAATTGTGGCTATGTGTTTAATTATGTTTTATTTTCCATTTATATTCGAAGATCTGGTAGAATTTAATTTCCTTTTACACAAAATAAAAAAATTATTACATTTCAAAACAAATGTGGCAATGTGTTTTATTCAGAAGGTACTGGATGGCCAGGACACAGCAAAGCTAACAGGCGCTGTGTAGAATAGCGTGGTCACACTGACTGACAGCGCCAACAAAGCTGAGGGCCAACATCATATTCAGCAATGTAGGCGTTGTTCGCAACAACGCCAGGTAGCGACTGAGGAGGCCTGCTATAGCGAATCGCTAACGCCCGCGGCTGACGCTAGCGGCGCTCATAGCGCCATACTTCAGTCGCTCATCTGTCGCTACCTGGCGCTATTGATGAATCGGCCTCCCCGCTGTGAAAAGTATTAAAGACAAAAGAGGACAGCAGGCAGCTACGCACATCTTTAGATAAATTGGAAGCATGGGCAGTTGGCAAATGAAGGTTAACACAGATAAATGTAAGGTTATGCACATGGGAATGAGAAATTTGTGTCATGATTACACCACTAAATAAAGAAATGCTTGGTAAAACTACAATGGAAAAGGACCTAGGGGGTTTAGTCTGGGCACCAGTCGTAAGGACATATCAGAACTGGAGCACGTTCAAAGGAGGCAATCAAGGTAATAAATGAAGTGTGGGGACTAGAGTACCCCGAAATATTGTCAAAGTTAGGTTCATTTAGTTTGCAAAAGAGACGCCTGAGGGGTGATCTAATAACTATGTATAAAAATATTCGGGAGTAAAACAAAGATCTGTCCCACAATCTGTTTATGCCCCAGAGTGTAACCATAACCTGAGGGCACCCACTAAGTTTAGAGTAAAGGTGCTTTCTTCACCAAAATAGGGGGGAATTCTTCTCTGTAAGAGCATTGAGACTATGGAACTCACTGCCAGAGGAGGTAGTGATGAAGGATACAGTAAATGCATTCAAAAGTGGCCTGGGTGCCATCCTGGCATGTAATAACATTTCCAGCTATGGCTACTAGACCACTGGAAGGAAATAAACAGGCTGAACTGGATGAACTAATGTCTTTTTTCAGCCTTACATACTATGTTACGATGTTACCAAAACAGGAGGGAGTGGAGCCTCATTGCAGGGGGGTGGATCGTAGGTGGGGGGGATAGACTGCTGGGGTGAGGTTTGGGGGTAGGGGCAACATCAATGATAGGGGGTGGTAGTGGGAAATGGGGGGTAATATGGAGCAAAGGAGTAGGGAGTGAGTAGGGGGATTGAGGCAGTGGGGGGAGTGTGGAGGGGTGGGATTGGGATGGGCAACAATGCTTGGGGGATCTATGGAGAGCAACATGTAGCTTGGTGGGGGGGGGGGATAATGGAGCATGGGAGGAAGTGATGAAAAATAGTGGGTCCGCACTCCGTAAAAACTTATGTCTTTTAATGAAAATAGCTAAAATCATCTCCATAGAAAATACCAAAAGGTAGACCCAGAGTGGCAAAAAATGTACATTCTAACGCGTTTCGGGTATTCTTACATAGATGAAAGGTCACATTTAGATGCTCATATATATAATAAAAAATGTGATACACACTCCCCTTGCATGCCTGGCCCCAGCCCACAGCGAGGGGACGCAGCATCTGTCTGGACGGGTGTCGTCAGCGTCGTCACGGACCACACAGCCAATCACCAGCCAGGCCCTCAAGCCAATGAGATTCGCATAGCTCACTCATGGGAGAGTTGGGCCGGCCAATGAGCTGGAGCATGTCCACGACGACGGTGACGTCGGGGCAAAAGGGTTGCCCAGCAACAAGGTTAAACGAGCAAGCTGGAGGGAGAAGCTAAAGCAATAGCGCATCTCCCTTCAGATGTACAGCCTGGAACAGACCACCAGCGCAATCCCAGAGTGAATGAGGAGGAAAACAGAACAAGCATGGATATTTACAATACAAATTCAAGTCAACACCCATATTCCTGGGAAAACGAGTATACCACAGCATATAGTATAAGACAGATATGAAACTGCAAATAAACATACAGGACAAAAGAATATTAAACAATACCATAATAGCAAATATATGGTCAATAAAATTAAAATTAAAGACCCCCATGAACAAAGCTATGTTATGTCGCTTGATACAGTAAAACACTGCAATAAATGCATGTGTGTATTAACCAAAACACCAAGTGGTCAAAGCTGGATAGAAAATATTTATATATTTTTATGGCCCATGTGGGCCCTAACCACAATAAAAAGAGATTCATGATGGAAAAAATGGTTAAGCTCATAGTCCCTATTCGGACATTAGTGATCTATGATAGAAAAATTGCTTATGCTCATGGTCCCTATCTGGACATAGGTAGTCCCTGTTAAGATATTAGTACATGAATAAGATAGAAATAAGCTGTAGTAAAAAAGCTAGTTGATATTAGATACACAAGACTATCTATAAATCATTAAGGATATATTGCACCTATGGTTCATCCCAAAGGGGAATCTAGTTGCCAGAGTAAATATCCAAAATGCTTCCCTCGCTAGTAGTTTTTTCTGTAAATCACCACCTCTTGGTTCTAATGACACTTTCTCGATTGCATTATTTTAAAGCTGGCCCGTTAACCCTGATGTAATTCCCAATGATGACGAGACACATTAGAGTTTCTTGATCTATCCTGATTCTCTATACCCTGCATGTGCTCCGCAAATCTAATCTTAAGTTTGTGGGAAGTGCACCCGACATATTGCATATCGCAAACATTACATGTGATTAAGTAAATAACAGATTGTGAATTGCTGTTCAAAATGGTTTAAATTGGGTACCTTCTACCTGTCACTGTGAACCTAAAGAATTTACCCTTCTCCACCTTATTGCACATGTTGCACTGGTTGCCACCACAGGGAAAACAACCCGTGGTGGCAAGCCAGGTGGACCTCCCCAAATTGCCAGACTGAAACAAACTGGGGGACAATAGATTGCCCAGGCTAGATGACCTACGCCTCACCACATGCACTCCTTTATCAACAATGGGCTGTAAAAGAGGATCAGCCCTTAACATAGGAAGATTCTTCCTCATTATGGAGCCAATTTGTTGAAATTCTAATGAATAGGGCGTGCTAAACACTATCTTATCCAGATCTTTATTTCAAATACGGGTACTTGTGTTACCCAAAATGGTGTCCCGATCTCTGTTTAGCATGATTGAGCATTCAATCGGGATACCCTCTAGTGCGTAATCTTGAGTGAATAAGGGACGCCTCTTCCAAGAAAGTCTCTGTTTTAGAACAATTCCTCCTACTCCGAATCATTTCACCTACGGGTATAGACCTGATCGTGTGCTTTGGATGGCAACTAGAAGCTTGTAATATATTGTTGCCAGCCGTAGGTTTTCGGAATGTGCTGGTATGTATTTTGCCATCAGGAGAATCAATATATATTCTTAAATCAAGAAAATCGATGTCTGATTGGCTAAAGTTAACCGTGAATTGTAAATTCAGATCATTATCATTAGGCTGGGGTGGGGGGACCCCCATCGGAGATTCATATATCCATTGGACACGTGAGGCTCTATTGTTGTTGGTATTGCATATGGTTAGACGGGTCTGTTCTTTGTCCTGACTCGGCTCTGTCCTCTTGATCCAAGTTATGGTTTAAACTTTAGGATTTGCACATAAGGTATGTTTACATATAGGCACTCAGCACTTTAGTGATAGTTAGAGGATTGTACAGGTAGGATTGTTTTTTGTCATTGCACGTTTTGCACAGGCTCACATATACAGGCATATGAGTATTATAGGTGAGGCATAGTCTGGATTAAGGCGGACCTAAACCCATACAAATATCTTATAGTGTCCTGTAAGGTCCTTATTACCTATTGCATTATTTAAACCGGTGTAGTTACCCCCTGCCCCTTCCCTTGTTCCTTAGAGAGGACAAATGAAGTATATATGTTTTTTAATCAGTATGTTTTAATATGTTTGTATGTCATGTACTATTACTTGCAATAAACATTGGTATATTAAGATAGTTGGTGGTGCCACGTGTTTGCCTGGGTGGGTTAGGGAGTAGTGGGACTCCCTGTTTCTGGTTGTTTATCATTATCATTACAATGCGATATGAATTGCTGCAATTCCCCAGGGGTGCCCGTCCAAATCAGTAGCAGATCGTCAATATAGCGATAATAAAAAATGGGAGGAAGTGTCCTGTGGGGAATGTGGGGAGAAGGGATCTTTTTAGTGGTGCCACATGTGAGAGGGGAGGTGACTCCTATGAAGAGTAGATGACACCAATGGGGGGCAGTTAAATGCAGCAGGAGCATAGGAGCGCTGTACAAAGAAAGCAGGGGAGATGTGTTTTAAGGGGGGCAAAAGGCATCTGTGAAGGGGCACACACAGTCCTATGCCACCCTCCACATGCTGCAGGTCTGCCATTTTAGTTTCTTGTGAAGCTCTTCCTCCAGGTTCCTGTACTCGCCCCATGCCCTGGCTTTCATGGGGGGCCCTCTCAATGTTGCTGCCGCCACTTTAAAGTGTACCCGCTGCTGTCTTCTGCCACAGAGCCGTCCACCCTCCCTTCCCTGCAACGCCACCTGATGGATGAGGAGGCAGTTTACAGTCGATGCTCTGCTACTTCCACAGCCGCCACTGCCAACAGCCTCTGTTTCCAGCCTTCCAATCTCTGAAATGCGGACAGTTCATTGGTCAATTTACATTGTGGCCCATAATAATTAGTATGTGTAAGGTGTCCTATGCTTATTCTCGTTTTAGTAGGAGTGAGATGCACACAGTGTAGTTTTTTTGTGAACAACATAATGAACAATGTGCACCATTTATTTTTGATTTTTAGGGTGTAAGTAGGTATGCTAAATTGAACTTCAATCTGGACTGAGATGTGAACCATGTAGTTTTCTGTGTACTGTGATCTGCTCTGATCCACTTTCTTTAGCATGACCCCTATTGGTTTTGTAGGTGAGTACAATTCATGTGGGGGTTTAAATTGATTTTATGGGGCTTTATTATTATCATTTTGATTCATAAAATGAATCAATTAATACATTGAATAAAATATAAAAACGTGGAAGTTTAATTATTTTAATATATGGCATATTTACTTATGTCTGCTTTTAAGTTATATACACAAACAAGAATCTTATGGTCTGCTTTTTAATAAACCTTGTGCAAAATTGATAGGTTACAAAGTTTGACACATTTCCATCCTTTTTGTCATTTAATAAGTGAAATATGGAACATTAATTGGCACAACATTAGGCAGCAATTAAACATTATTTTATAGCTACTTAATTATCTAGGCTAACTCATTACGTTTCAATCATGCTTATTAGAGACGCTCCATGTTAGATATGCAGTTTAATTAAAAATAGCTAAGGCTGACAAATTTGGAAACCTTGTAAATATTAGGTTGGGTAGCAAAATAGTTTGTTTCTACAAAATGATATTTATATAATATATTCTGAAACATAACTAAACCTCTAAAATAAAAAGGTCAAAATAGCTAGTGATCCAATTTTAGACACAAACTGTGAGGGAAGGGTGAAGTCTTTTAGACCTTGGTACCAATATTGTGGCCATCTTGAATGCATTTCAAACCTTATCGAAAAGAGAAATTACTGTTAATTAATGCATGAGAATAAAGTATAATACATTTACATTTATGTGAAGATCAAGATTAACCATTTTTATTTTATATAGATCATTGCCTAATGTTCCTTTCAAAAGGCTGAAACCTTTTGTTGTTATTTCCACTGGTAAACCCCAAAATAAAGAAACATTTATATTTTACTTCTAGAGCTCTGTCCAAGGAAGGACCCCCAATCTCTGCAGTTATCATCACCTAAAGACAAGCCCCCGTTTGCAGGGATGCTTTAAAAACCTCACCGGAAAGGGTTGCCCCCAGGACTTGGTAGCTCAAAAATTGTGAACTTACAGGGGTGAAGGCGGATGAACCAGAGGCAAGACTGGACAAGCCGGGGTCATACACAGAATAATAAGTCCTAACAATGCACAGCTCCAGGGGGAAGCACGAGAAGGGTCAAAGATCAAGCCAAGTACAAGGGATGAGGCGAGAACGTAGTCAGAATCCAGGTAAAGGTCAGTTCAGGCAGCGGTCACAAAATGGTAAGGCAAGCTAGGTTGGCAACAGTATAACAATCAAAAATCACAGGAACAATAGCACCCAGCAGAACGCTATGACGGGCAGTGAGAGAGTGAGCTTGGAACACCTTTAAAGAGGGGAAGTGGATGGGATTGGCTGGGGAACACTAGGGATCATTGGTCCAGCTACAAACTATGGGCTGATTGCTCAATACATAATTGGGGCATTTCGCCCATCAGTATTATTAGGGCTCATTGGCCCTTTAAACTAGCATAAGAAAGCCACGCTCACGCGTACGAGCATGAACACATGAGCCGGAGATGCGGCCATGAGCGGGAGACATGCTAGGTTTCTTCGCTGGGGTGGTGTGATAGCATGGGGCTTCAAAAGAATGATTCAGGATCTGTGTCTGGGAGGAGGGGGGTGGAGGGGCAGAGACCGCGCTTAAAGGTAGGCCAAGTAGACGAAACATAGTCACTTCTGGAGGTCACGGTGTACGTGTGCTGGAGGTGCCCATCAATAAGCTTGCCACTCATCTCTATGTGGGAGCTCAATCATCATCACTACTCTGCAGCTGCATCTTAAGGTAACTGACTATTATATCTCTCTGTGTGTAACTCACTGTAACCTGTAACCCACTACTCAGAACAGCATTTGTATTCATTCATATTCCATCATAGTCAAATGTTTGTTATTACTGCCTAGTGTGCTGATAGCATTAAAACCTTTATTTAACTTGAGCAATCCTTTTGCCTTAGCCAAGAATCTGGGTGTCCGCAGGCTTTGGACCTGGTGGACCCGGTAGTCCTGCTAGGAGGGCTCGGACGGGGGTCTGGGAAAGCGGTCCGTAAGTCCCCAATTGATAGTGGGATCCTGTGACCCGCGGTTCCCTGATATATGGTTATATACCTGTTTTTCATAATTGGCTTGCATTCCAAGCCCGTATTTTGCCCTTAACTCAGTATGCCTGCACATATTTCCATACCACAAATCCACCCAGGTATTGGGATTTTTCGCTTTTACCGATGTGGTTGATTGATGTCTTGAATTGCTTTTGGCAGTTGTGTTATTTTACAGTTCTTTCTGAAAAATATAGTGATTACAAAAGGAGAGGAAATATTAGTGTGTATAGAATGAGAAATGTAAAATTTATGAAGAGAAATTATATTTTATTGAAATGTTTTCATAAGAAACATACATTTATATTGTATGTGTTATTTGCATTGCTTTAGTGCGGTTGTTTGTGTAGGTAACAAATACCAAGGTGCATAAAATTTTATTTAATTTGAACCAGTTGAACCAACCAAGTAAAGCATGTATTTTATGCTTCCAACTTGACATAATTTACAGAAGTTGTATCCATTTTACATTTGAAGTATTATATATATAAAGGAATGACGAGCATTAATTAATTATTGTTAGGTGACATTGCTGTGATACTGTGCACGGTGATAAACATGATGTTTCTGGCAGAGTTGGAAGTTGGATTTCCACTCAATGGTTGCTTGCTGCAGTTGACATCTTTAGAACCTGCCATTTAAAATTGATATCCAGATAGAGAGGCTGTCTAGTTATTAGAATGTGCAGTTTAGAATTACCATAAGTGCCATTGAAATATAAGTATAACTATAAATGTGCCACCCAATAATTACATTTTATCAAATAAAAAATTCAGAATGCTTTTGAGGGTGCATGATTTATACCAACAAATTGCAAAAAAAACACCTGCATCTTTGATGGGATATTTCTATCTCTGGGGTACAAAAAGATATTTAAAAAACATTTTTTTTTAAATTACAGCACCCCATGGGTTGTGCAGAAGAACTTCCAGAGACCTAACTGCAAAATTTCTGTACCTCACCTTGTCAAAATGCTTAACCACAGGTGATAATTTTAGAAAAATTTGAACAAAATGTTATTTTGCAAATGCTTGTTTGTGTGGTGTAATAACTCAGTAAGGAGCAGGTTGAACATTATAGCAAATTCACTTCACCAAATAATTAGCATTATGCTCACCATTTAATAGCCACAATGGGATCATGCTAATTACCATATTTTCTCTCTATAAGATGCACTTTTCCGCCAAATGTACTGCAAATGTAGCATAATGTGAAGGCTTGGAGTGCTCTACCAGGAAATCCCCAGTGGGCTGCTGTCCTGTCCAGCACTCCCCAAAAATACATTTACATGAAACTGCTGGGAATGAATAGCAGGCCACCAGCCTCACCACTGAATGTTTCCTTCTCACTGCATAGACTCTGCATTATAGGCTGCCCACCTCCCACTTGCCACTCTTCTCACTGGCACAGCTGATCTTTTTTTCGTTTAAACAATTGGTACTGCTGACACCCCTGTCACTTCGGTCACCACGGGCCACCTCAGACATGCATTTTTGGAGAGTGTCTAGGGCTACATGTGGGGATGGTTCTAATATGCTAATTTCTGTGGGGGGGGACACTGATTGCTGGGGGTTGTGAAGCTGCTTTCCTGGGGGAAGATGAGGCTGATTTCTGCAGGGAAGATTGTGTTAAACCAGACCACCCATTTTGAAGAATGGATGTTTATCCCTGCAGGGGGGGGGGGGGTTGCCTCTAAAAAATTCCGGTTGCCGGCTTTAAAAAAAGAGAAAATCTAATCTGTTGTTGCGGTTTCAGTTAGTGGTAAAATTAATGTAAAGAGGCTCACTCAAATGTAAGTTTCAGTTCGCACCCAAAAGCACAGCCAAAATGAAATTAGCTTCTCCAAATGCCCTATTTTTCGCACACTAAAATGCACCTGACCATAAAATGTATATATTTTTTTAAAAGAATAAATATGCTTTTAATATCAATTGCTATGTGTATACTGTAGAAGAAATACATCTGCTTTTACAATTTAACATTTATTTAGTGCTTAATCTGACAACATGCCAAAAAGCATGAATAAAGTCTGTGTAAACAGAGGAAAAAATTCAAATTCTATTTTATGCTTGATGTTTTCATTCAAATACAGATTATTAAGAATTGTGCTAATAAATACTAGGAGAAATATCTGGAAATATTTGACTCTTTAGTATTGGCAAGAGAAAAAGCTAGAGATTTGTTCACAACATTTTACAAAAAAATTAGCAAAAATCTTTATCAGTGTTATATCTTAGTAATTAAAGTTAAAATGTGGCAAATAATGAAAAACAGAGAAACCCTTTAACACCACCTGCATCCCAAAAGAGAACAATAAAGGAAATATCTGTCCAAATGAAAAAAGGAAAAAAGAAGTACAACCCAACATATAAAATGTATACATTCAAATGAATCATTACAGGTATCCATGGCAACTGTACCAGATGTAATAATTCAACCAGAATCTGTGGTCATTTCTAATGTAACATCAGTAAAATCTGAAACAATTGGTACACAGGCTATAATTATTGGTTCAGAAATGTTTCTCTCCATAAATCAGCTGAGAGCTAATGCATGAAGCAGTATAAGAAGATATTCTTCTCACACGAAATCCATTTCAAACAGGGACTTTAAACAGCACAGGAGAAGATGATAGTGAATAAACAACGGAAGCAGACATAGACCAAGATTGTACTGATGTACATGACCAAGGATTTGATGGGAAAACTGACAATACAGTTTTTCAAACTAGAAAGGACTAAACATGTACAATTTTTGAAGGCTTTATAAATATTGATGAATATTAAGCTGGAGAAACCTAGCAGTGGAAACTCTACTTGTTTGTAAAGCTCATTAACAAAATAAATGTTGTATTAAGATTGTCTTTCAATAGGGACATTTATAAAAACTTTGGGGGAATTAGCCAAGAAAGAAATGTGTTTCTGGAAACATCAGTAGACCCTCTCTAGTTCGTATAAGCAGTTCTAGCTTTGATAGACTTTGGGCATTATACACATGATTTCAAGAGCTTTTTTTGGAAAGGATGAGTTTTAGGAGACTTTCTCATACACACACACTCAAGACTGTATTATGGAGATAACAGGAAATTGCTATTGCATTCTTACAAATTAAAAAGAGCGAAACAGTTCACTATTCTTAAAGGCTTTAAAAGTGTGGAACTGGAGAAGCTTAACAGGACGTGTTGCTGCTCCATGTAGCTAACTAAAAAAAAATCAACGTTAATGACTTCTTTGTACTTTTTAAGGTTGTCTTTCAATAGAAACATTTCTAAAAACTGTGAAAGAATCAGACAAAAAAAATATTTTTGGAAACATCTGTATTCCCTCTCCAGTTCTTTTACAGTAAGTGGTTCTAGCTTTAAAAGATTATAGGTAAAGATGAGCGAATCGAATCTGATAAATCCAAATTCATTACGAATTTCAGGAAAAAATCGATTCGCAACTAATCCGAATATCACGATCGATCACGCAAATCACTTTCATAAACACCATTTAGTACGGTCCAGGCCATCTAAAATGGTGGATACACATGTCAAGACATGTTCCATGGGGCAAAGAATCCTAGGAAGGCATCACATGCAGCCTATCAGTAGCCAGCCTCCCCGGTGATGTCACAGCCCTATATAAGCGGTGGCCATCTTGCGGGCGCTCATTTCAGTGGTGTATTGCGGCAAAAATGAGTCAGGGAGAGATAGAGACAGGGAAAGAAAGAGCCATGGAGAAAAAGAGACAGGGAGAGAAAAAGACAATAAAAGAAAGAGACAGGGCGAGAAAGAGAGGGAGAGAAAGAGACAGAGTGACAGTGTACAATGTGTTTGCATTTGGTTTTATGCCCAGGTCTTGAAAGCCTAGTTAGTTAAAGGCCACCTAGCCCTAGCCCAAAAAATGCAACTCTTGCTTTTCTACTAAAACCTTGTTTTAAAGCTTGCTGTAAGGTATTTAACTGGCCCTCATCGGGTGCATCCCATTTAAAGCATCTAAGAGTTTTTGCATTTGGTTTTATGCCCAGGTCTTGAAAGCCTAGTTAGTGCGAAAGGCCACACCTGCCCAAAATATCCACCTCTTGCTTTTGTACGCTTTAAAAGCAGCAGGTGTGTAACTATGGAGAGACTGACCTGTGTGAAGATGAATCAGACATGGATTAGCCAATTTCCACCCACCAATGCCTGATGCTTCACAGTAGATTGATCATGGTGCCACATCAACACTTCCTAAATATGGATAGTGACAGATTTAAGGGGCTGCTCTCCAGTTACAGACATTCCGCAGCATCAGACCACAATTCATTCTTGAGGAAATGCATTGCGTAAAACTTTACTTTCAATAATATTCTTACGATAACATATATATGCCAAAATTATTATATGTTCGCTTCATGCTGCTGCCAACCCCAGAGTGTGTCTTTCAGGCGATATATTGGCTCTATCCTGAACAACAAACAGCAGACCCCGCACCACCTTAATATTATTATGATTGAGTTGTGCCCAGTCTGATATGTCTAAAACCATGCACCAAAGAATGCAGACAATACTTATTAGAAATGTGGTCCCAGCTACCGCAAGGATCACACCTAGGCCAGCATAAAAACACATCAAATGACTCATCAATTATTGTTTTAAATCATTCATCAATGTTTTATTGAATAAAAAACATAATGATCATGAGTGGTGGTGTCTGCCCCTCTGATTTCACTCTCTGTGCAACCTCCCATCCTTACTGAGCCCTTATTTATCTACCTTTACATGCCAGTTTTATTTACCCCTACCATTTTCCCCAGAGCAGGTCATGGGTCGCATTAGATGGCCCTCCTGTGGCCATGGGTCACAGCTGTACATACAGATATAATGAACCTAATTAGAAAAACAACCACCAAAATGTAGTAATATATGCGTAAGTACAAATCAAACATATACATTATATTTATTTGTATATTTTTTTTATGATCTTAAATGAGACAATATCAGCAGAAGCATTGCAGATATGGGCATTGATGCAATCAGTAAACATATAAGTAAATATCTCACTAAAATAAGGCCCGATTCATGCTTTATTTCAGAATAGGACAAGAGTTAAAATAAGGAGTGATTCAAAGAGGAAAGTACAATACAGGAGTTACTAATTGATTAAAATGGTAATTATGCTGGTTAATAAAATCTCAAACTTTAACCTTACTTTAAAAAGTGAATCATAAAGGTTGTGTTGTGTGACACCCACACTAAATACAGTACATGTACAAGTGTCCTACTTTAAACTGGGAGGCCGATTCATTAATAGCAGCAGGTAGCGACAGTTGAGCGACTGTAGCGGCATTTTCAGAGCGCCCGCTAGTAGTCGCTGTGCTTGGCCGTTGTTCGGTAGTTGATAGCGACTCAGTCGGTTTACCGTAGTGTTGAATATTGGGTGAGGAGTCGCTATTTGACAGGTTCCGCGCTGTATGGGAGCGCATGATAGCGACTGGCCCTAGCGACCGGCTCCCACCATATTCATTAAAAAATCACGCTCAAAAAATTCTCGCGCTGTAAAATGCATGTTTAAACCCCAGAGCGCTGGCGGCGATGGGTTAAAAGTAGTTTTTTAACCCCCCAAACAACCATATTTTTGGAAACCAAAAAAAACAAGTTTTTTAAATAATTTAGTAATATGAATACATTAATATCAGACCTGTAATATCAATTCTGTACAATTTTTATTTTTTATTTTTTTTCCCTTAACATGGCAGAAGTGGTCCCAGAATTTTTTACATTTAAAAAAAAAAATGAATAACAATTAATTATTAATATTTAAAGATTTTTCCATTGAAATGCATTGGAGAGTGCCAGGTAGCGAGAGGTCATACCTGTCGCTGTTCAAGGTCGGACGCTGGCGCTGTGGGCGGAGGCTGGAATAATGATGAATGAGTGGCTATATGGCGCTATCTCGGTCACTAAGCAGGATTGGCATGATAAATGTGTGATTGTGGTGGGGAGCCGGCGTTCTCGTGGCGGGGCACGTCATTAACGGCCGCTCACCAGTCGCTACCTGTCGCTATCCCTTCATAAATAAGGGCCTAGGTATTGGTGTCTGATATCCAGACATGTTTTATCAGGCTATCAAACAAAAATCAGACTTGCACGCCAAACGAGAGAGTTAAGGTATTTATTTGGGAAAGCAGGGTGCACCACTTGGATGTGTTGTGGTTTGAATTGCAACCTGCATCTTGGTGAGCCTTTTAGTTTTAACATACAAGAGTGCAATAAAGAATGCTTGTTCTAGTTTTTCCCCAATCACCTGTGATGAAACATTTTTACAGATGAGATACATGGTTTTTCCAATGAGGTATAGTTATGTTTTAGGGACTTTAGAAACAGGGCCCTATAGAGTATGCAGAAAAAAATGCCAAAATATTCTGCATTGTCCACAGTGTGCTTTTATTTCCAAAACTTACAAAAATACCCCTACCTCATTGGAAAAATGATGTCCCTGACCTTTAAAATTGCCCCATTGCACGTACAGGAAGACGTACAGGAAGACTGATTCATGACTAGCGCCACGTATTGCCAGATGAGCGTCTGTACAGAGGCACTTAGAGCGACCGCTAGTAGACGCTGTGATCGGCTATTGGGCTCTGTAATAGAGCGCCCAAGTCGCTGTAGTAACCTGGCCGGCATTGAAGAATGAGATGTATGTTGGGCGCTCTAACACCAGTACAGCGCTGCAGGGAGAGAAAGGTAGCGCCAGCTCATTGTGACCGACTCTCAGCGACTCACACCATATTCAACAAAAAAACGGACACACACAGCGTCAGAGCTCTGGATCTAGTCGCTATAGCATAGATCGCCAAACGCTGTTGATTAAAGTCTGTTTTTGAACACTTATACACCAGTAACAAAGCGAAACCACATGTGGTTTTGTCACATTGTTGTAACATTGTGACATTAATACTTTAATGCCAGACCTGTAATGACAACTCTGCATAAAAATTTAAAAAATCAAAAAGTTTTAAAAAATGACTCTTTCTAGGTCAGGAGAAATCACACAATTATTTGAGAGAAAAAAATAAATTAAAAACAAAAAACCCTGTTTAAACAGAAGAAAAGAAGCGTCTATTGAAATGTATGGGAGAGCGACAGGTAGCGACAGGTAATACCTGGCACTCTGGAAGCCAGAACGCTGGCACTATACGCTGAGCAGCCTGTAGTGATGAATCGGACGCTACATGGCGCTGTTAGAGTCGCTCACCAGATTCGCCTTCATAAATGTGGTATTGCGTACAGCGCCCAGCGTTCCCCAGACGCTGCCTGCCGCTTACAAGACACTACCTGCCGCTATCCCTTGATGAAAATGTAACAAAAGGTTATTGCACATTTTATTGCACTTTCTAGTGTGCTAACATTAAAAAGCTTACTGGGATGCAGGTTGAAATTCACACTGCAAGGCACACCAGTGGTGTACCAAGTTTTAACAAATAATTAGCATAACCCTGTAAATATATTTATACACACAATTATACACTGAGGCCCTTATTTATGAAGGAATAGCGACAGGTAGAGACTGGTGAGCGGCCGGTAATGACGGGCCCCGCCACGAGAACGCCGGCTCCCCACCACAATCACACATTTATCAAGCCAATCCTGCTTAGCGACTGAGATAGCGCCATATAGCCACTCATTCATCTCAGCCCACAGCGCCAGCGTCCGACCTTGAACAGCGACATGTATGACCTCTCGCTACCTGGCGCTCTCCAATGCATTTCAATGGAACAATCTTTAAATATTCATAATTAATTGTTATTAATTGTTTTTTGTTTTTTTTAAATGTGAAAAATTCTGTGACCACTTCTGCCATTTTAGATAAGGTAAAAAAAAAGAAAATGTGCAGAATTGATATTACAGGTCTGATATTAATGTATTGATATTACCAAATTATTTAAAAAACTTTTTTTTTTTTGGTCTCCAAAAATATGGTTGTTTGGGGGTTAAAAAACTACTTTTAACCCATCGCCACCAGCGCTCTGGGGTTTAAACATGCATTTCACAGCGCGAGAATTTTTTGAGCGTGATTTTTTAATGAATATGGTGGGAGCCGGTCGCTAGGGCCAGTCGCTATCATGCGCTCCCATACAGCGCGGAACCTGTCAAATAGCGAATCCTCACCCAATATTCAACATTACGGCAAACCGACTGAGTCGCTATCAACTACCGAACAACGGCCAAGCACAGCGACTACTAGCGGGCGCTCTGAAAATGACGCTACAGTCGCTCAACTGTCGCTACCTGCCGCTATTAATGAATCGGCCTCTTAATATTACCTCATTACAAACCTTTGGAGACTAGGGAAAATGAATCACAGTTATTTCGTTATTAACCTAAATATATATGACTTTAGGTGCATATTATTCTGGTATAATGCGATAGCATTCAAATGTGCATGGTGAAATAGTGGTCTCCTCACTGTCCTTAAAATCTGTTCAGCATGTATAGAAAGGGTACACCACTATGGGCAATTAGGGTCTGCTTACCAGGGTGGTCTGGCCATAGGGAGACCCAGGACAAGGTGGGCCACGCTGCCAGTTGGACTGCTACTTTTAACACCCACTTTCAATTCCTGTCAATAGTCTGCCTCTCAGCCCCTTGTACCCAGCCCCAATGTACCGACCAGTCAAGGAACCTCACCCCCAATGCCTAACCCCTAGCATCATGGTTGGGGGAGCCTCAGCAGGGATGTTTCAGGCCGGCCAGGTGCTGGTAAAATCTAGGGCTGATTTTTGGTGCCAATCCACCACTGTCTTGGTGGTGAGATTAAGATTGCACCATCAAACATGTACGGCATTACATAAGCATACAGTATATATAACAGTCAGGCAAAGCACAGTGTATATACAAAGCAGCAAGGGCGCTAAACAGTTGCTTCTTGTAAATGATGAAGTCAATGTTCAGGTATTTACATGAAACTGCATCAAAGGTAAAGAAAGTATATTATCATACATGTAATGACTGTAATATTTTGGGGCTGTAAAATTTAAATTTTGGATTCACTGGAATCATGGATTTTAATTACGATTATTGAAGTTTTAAATTTATGGGGACTTGGTAGCAGCTTCACTTTTTCTATTGCATTGACAATTGGAAACAATTGTATGTTATGCCAAGATTGAACATCTGATAGATAACTAGCATTTGTAAAAAAACAAAAGTTTTCATTACTTTTTAAATTTTTTGTTAAACTCATTATATAAGGTTTCTTAACCAGCCAACCAACATTGACCACACACATATATTCAGTGACCCTTAAATGCTGACATAAGCTGCAAAAGTGTGTTTTCAGCAAAGTTTCGTTAATTCTCAAAACCAAATCTGCCGTGACAGTCCGTCAGCTTGTGCCAAAATGTTTTGTATACTCGTGCCTTATTTAGTAAAACGTATGAAATGAAACCATCCTTAGTACATGGGAAATTCTAGAGAAAGTTTTCTGAATCAACTTCCTATTCATGTAGCTATTGCAGAAATGCTGACAAACCAATCAAGAATACAAAATATTTGTAAGAAACAATGGATATTTGTGAATATATAGATCATTTTGGTCAGCATGTATTATATTTGGTCTCTATTAAACATATGGACTTGGATACAATTGTATATTATTTGCTTCGCAAGTATTTACATTTTTTCTCTGTAAGACGCACCTGATCATAAGGCACATCTAGGGTTTATAAGAGAAAAAAAAAAGTAAGTAGTGAGATAAAGTATCACCTCCCCCCAAAATGCCTCAGTCCCCTATAACAGACAGTATGCAGAATTCTCCCTCCATAACAGCTTGCAGAATACCCCCAAATCACCCAATAACAGGCAGTGTGCAGACCCCCCCCCAATCCCTAATAGCAAGTAATAGGCAGAATCCTCTCCCAATCCCCCTATCACAGACAGAGTGGCATAATCCCCCTCCCGCAATCACCACATTGAGGCAGAGCAAGGAGGTGACGAAAAATTGTCTGGAATACATCTATGTGACCATGTGAATGGGGGATGGCCCCCGCACAGGGCAGGAGAAGCTGCACAGTGCAGCAAATTTAAGATAGCTGCAGCCGGTGTCAGTATCACTGCTGGATCCTGGGTGAGTTAAGGAGGTTTTTTTTTTTATTGAGTAAAATCAATCAATCATATACAATACACAATACAATATACAATATAGACAATATATACAAAGTTACAATAAATATATAAATTAAATAAAATAAATAATAATTAAACAAAAAGAAACAGGCCTAACAATTCGGCATATATCATAATTCTATATACAACCTAACACTACACTATAAACAATTCAGCAGGGAGACCTCGTCACCTGTGCACACGGCCGTTATTCAAAAATCTGTCATTGTTATAAAAATCTATGGGTGATAAGAGACAGAAAAGCCCACCCAGAGGGAAGTTATGAGGACTAAGGAGACCCAATGTTTCTCCACGCCTTCATCCAGGCCCCCCATTCCCACCTGTCCCTCTCCAGAACTCGGATCTTGCCCACCTCATGCAGGATGTCATGCACCACCACGGGACAGGGAGGACTTTCTTCCTAATGCAGAGCTGGCACCGTGCATTCCACGTGAAATAGCGGATCATTAGACTAACTAGATGTAAAGTGTCCAAACAAAAATCCCCCCTGTTCTTGAATGCCCCATACACCCACTCAGCATAGGGAAGCTGGGAGAAGAAGGGGGCACAGAGGGCCAACCCCACCTGTTTACACACCTCTACATTAAAGGGACACTGGAGCAGGAAGTGGTCCATAGTCTCCACCTCATCCTGACACTCCTCACAAGACAAATTATCTCTGGCAGGCTGCGACTCTTCCGGATCCCCCTAAGGTAGAGTTTTCCTTGGAAGGAGAGCCAGGCTATATCCCGGTATTTCAAAGGAATTCTTGAGGAGTTAAGCTTCAAACCCTCCCTCGTGATGGAGCCTGGGCAATCCCTGAGGGACAATGGCTCATGAAAAGCCAGACCCAGGACCCGACTCACCAGAAGCTTCCTCGGAGTAGATCTCATGTCCTCTGTGGTCAATTGCCATTGCCGAAGTATTTTCAAGCATGGGGCAACAGGTCGGGAGCTGAGCCTATGGAACTCGAGGGCTTTTCACCTGGCCACCATTCTCCCAGTCTCGCAGGAAGGACTTAAACCAGGACTGGAAAATACCCACCCAGCCAGGTATGCTCTATGCCAACATACTTCCAAAATTATGTTTCAGAAACAAAAGAGAGAAAAACACGACTGGGTTGACCATCCCTAGGCCACCCTCCCGCCTAGATAGGTAGGTGACATTTCTTTTCACCAGGTTCATGCGGTTTCCCCATAACATCTGGATCTGGATCTGTAGAGAGACACTGGCAAAACACAGACAAAGCTGACGTGTAAAGAGATGGGGATCAGGTAGGTCTTGATAAGGTCAACCCCTTCCCTGAGAGACATTTTCCAGCTCTTCCAGACTGCAACCTTGGCATTGGCAATTTCCAGCCTGTGCTCCCAGTTTTTTTGGCCATAATCGCCAGGACCGAAATTAATGCCAAGGATCTTAATTTCCTGCTGGGGCACTGGGAAGGCATCCGGAAGTTCGAAGCCCTCACCCTCCTTACACATCAAGAAAACGTCACTCTTCCTGTGATTGACCTTGGGGCCCAACACTCCTGTATACTGTGCTATCAGAGAGGCCACCTCCTCTGCCTCATTTGTCCCAGAGACAATCACAGATATATCATCAGCATAGGCAATGACCTTCAAAGGAGGCTCACCAGGCACACCCAGAGGAACCCCACATAACATGCTGTTCTCAACCCTCCTTATAAAGGGATCGATTGCAAACACATACAGTAGGGGACTCATAGGGCATCCCTGTCGCACACCAGAGCCAACTTTGAAAGGCCTTCCAACCCAACCATTAACAAGAGGGAAGCTCTCAGCCCCTTCATACAGGGTTTGTAGCCAATTAATGAACCGCCCCGGCAGGCCGTACTTACCAAGAAGCAGCCAAAGGTACTCATGATTGACCCTATCAAAAGCCTTTGCCTGATCTAATGCCAACAAGTACTTTCCCCAGTCTGCAGCCCTGCACCGCTTCAAGGCTTCCCGGAGAGCTAAAACCGCTGAGAAGGTGCTTCTACCTTGGATCGAGCAGTGCTGAAGACAGGAAAGCAGTTGCTCCGCTACTGACGACAAGCGCCAGAACAAAATCTTTGCCAATATCTTTCTATAGACATTGAGAAAGCTGATGGGGTGCCAGTTCTCAATCATCGAAGAGTCCTTACCTTTTGACAGAAGGATCACAGCCGAGTGCCTCATGGAGGGAGGAAGGGAACCCTCTGGCAGACAGCAATTAAAGACCTCCACCAAATGTGGTGCCAGGATGGTCTTAAAGCATTTATAAAATTCACTGCCACCTCATTGGCAGTGACCGGCTCTGTGATAGAAAGGTCACAATTTCCCAATCCTGGAGTAGAGTCCAGGAAACTCACCATCCTTGCCTGGTCAAGAACCTTTTTGCCCAGGAGGTCAGCATAAAAGGACCTAATAATCTCCAGGATCCCAGATTTAGATCTTACCAGGAAACCTGTGCTATCCTTCAGACCAAGGACTTGAAAGCTGCAGCCTGTCTGCAATTCTGATAGGGATCGGGCGAGTGGTATTTCCCATAATCCCTTTCCAGAACCAGAGAAGCATGCCGGTCATACTGACACTTCCTGAGGAGAAGCTTGACTTCAGAGATTGCCTCTTGATCTCCACCATTCGAGACAAGGAGGTCCAGTTTCCTCCACAAGCACTGGTAGGCTATGTATTTATCAAGCTGTTTTCTTTTTCCTAGGCCTCTGAAAAGTCCAGCAATTCTCATTTTGGTCAGCTCCCACCTCTCAGACCTGCTGCTGCAAAAATCCTTAATGGAAACCTGTGCTTGAAAAAAATCCTCAAAGGATTGTCTTACCCCCCTCCTCCTCAAGGAGAGCCGAATTCATCCTCCAGATGCCCCTTCCTCTAGGGGGTGCATCAGAGGCATTCAAGACCATCGATAGTAAAAGGTGATCGGAGAACTCAACCACCTGCAACCGCGGAGGCTGAGAAGCCGAGCCCTCCTTTAAAAAAACCTGTCTATTCTACTCTGACTGCTACCTCGCTGAAAAGTGAAGCCTGTGAGGTCCGGGGAGTGCTTAATGTGCACATCCTCCATACCTGCCTCTCTAACCATACTATTCAAAAAGAGACTATAGCAGCCCAGCTTGCCTTTGAAGCCTCTCCTGTCCATGGGCCTAATCACGGTGTTAAAATAACCTCCAAAGACTACTGGCCAGGCTATAAAAAGGAACGGCTTGATCTTTGTGAAGAGGCATTTCCTCTCCCACTTAGTTTGGGGTCCATAAATATTTATTAGGCGCAGGTCCTGCCCCTTCACAATGATGTCCAAGACCATGCACCTCCCGATCGCCACCTCAATGACTCGCTGGCAAGTTACCACTCCGCTGTAAGGTTCGGCTGCAAGAGACCAAAAGGAGGGTCCGTGCCTCCACTCCCGCTTCACGGTGTGAATTTCAGCCAGACTGGCCAATCTAGTTGCCTGCAAAAACAAAATGTCAGCATCAAACTGGCTGAGAAAAAATAAGGCCATAAAACGAGCGCTTACAGATTTAATGCTGGCAACATTAATGTTAAAGGGGGAACTGCCATCAGAGTCATTCGGGAGAATGACTCTTAGCCATCCCTCCGGCCTCACTATCGGATCCCTCATGCTTACTGGAGGAGGCTGGTGCTTCCTCCTCCATGTCTGAGGCCTCAGAATCAAACGACAAAAGTGCCTCAAACCGGTTGAAGAGCTGCACCTCATGGCTCTTTCCCAGTTCCAGTACTCCATTGTCCATTTTTCTTTTCTTCTTTGTAGCTAGCCTAATCCTGATCATCGGGGGAGAGTCCAGACCACGCTGTCTTGGGATCTGAACTCCTACCCTGCTCAGAAGGGGGTGCAGGATCAGGATCACCTAGCCTCAGACTGCGAGGTCTTACAGCAGGGGCCACGATTACTGGAACCCTCTTGGTACTTGCAGTGAAAGCCCCCCCGGGCCGCCTCAGCTATTATATTACTTGATCTTACACTGGCGGTTGCTGTCTTGGGGGCAGACTGGGGATTCACCTTAGGGACACCTGTAGATGGTACAGGAGCAGGAACCCCCAGCTGAGTGGGGGTAGGGACCGCAGATGGGGCAGCATGGGAACGTTCTTCCTCCTCCAGCCGCAGCATTTCCTGCACCACTTCCCTGTTCAGGTTGTGCCAGGCCTCAGGACTATAAGGGTGGCCGAGCTGGTTACATAGATTACATCAGATGGTATTACAGTCCTTAGCCAAGTGTCCCAAGCCCTGGCACAACAAGCACCTAAGAAGTGAGCAGGAGGAGCTGAAGTGACCTTTGGCCCCACATTTATGGCAAACCTTGGAGTGACCAGGATAAAAGATGGTCAGCCGGTCACGGCCAATATAGGCAGAAGATGGCAGGTGGGTGACCTGGTTGCCATTCCTGCAGAGCCTCAGGGTCACTGACCAGCCCCAAGTCTAGATGTCCCAATCGTCCAGGATCTTCTTCAGGGGAGTGAGAACATCACCATAACGCTTTAGCCAGACGGTCAAATCAGAGGGGGGAATGGACTCATTTCTAACCAGTATGGTGACATTTTTAACAAGCTGCTGTCTGGAGACATGGAGAGGAGTTAACCCCTTCCAGGCACGATCTTGTTTTAGCAGCTCATAACGCTCCCAAAATAAGTCCATTGCCTCCGGTCTGACAAAGCTTAGGTCATGCTCTGCACCCCCCACTGGACTGATTAGTGCAAAAATGTCTGCGGCTGTAAATCCCATGCCAAGGATGAGATCCACCAGCAGAAAGTCCAGCAATACAATTAACCCCTGTGGACTCGACCCCAGGCACAGCAGCAGTAACAGGAGCAACAACATCAATAACACCACCCACCCCAGCTGAAGCAGAAACAATAGAAGCCCTGCCAGCAAGACCCAAACCTGTGGGTGAGTCACCCATGGTCCCTGGCCCGCCAAGTTCGGCACACTTAGGAACCCGGATGGGTGCCAGGATGGTACTTACGGCTGGCGACACCTCACCATTTTCTTTTTCTTTAATGCAATTTTTAGCTTGCACAGCTTCTCCACCTCCTTCACCACAGATTACTATATACACGGCTGCGAAATGCCGGCAAGCTCTCACTGGGGCACCGTGGTGTTACTAGTGCCGCTGGTGGAAGCAGTCCCGGGATCCGGAGGTTTAATATTCCTCCGGGGGTAACGGCGAGACTCAGTCCCGGATTCATCCATCTTGCCTGGGATAGGACTCCCAGCAAGGCCCCTGGCTCCACAGCTCTCAGCTCACAGCTCTCAGCTCGTCAGCTGCAGGTAATCAGAGAGAAACTCCACACACAGCAGGAGGTGACCGCACTCTCCTGATTACACTAATAGAATGTTTTTTATTGTTGTAACCCCCCATCATATCTACCCAAAAGAACTCCGGATCCAGGGCTGCAGGAGGATGATCAGTTAAAGAACAATAAAAAGCATGGGAATGCAGAGAAGGTGAGTGAACTCTTCTTTTGCTCCATAAGTTGCACAGATAACCCCATGCATTTTTTTTAGGGGGGGGGGGGGTTCTTATGCAGTGATAAACATGGCAGTTGCATAGGTTACAAGAAAAAAAAGGAAAGCAAGAGAATTCCAAGTGAGATAAAGCTCATCTGTGAAGGGATTGGCTCTCTTTTCAACCCCTAGTTTGTGTTTTAGACTACCTCTCATTTCTCTTAAAGGGCTCCCAGGATATCAATGCGGACTAGGACGGGATAGGACGGAATCAAGCAGTCTTTGTTTGGAAAGATACTGGTTATTTATACCCCAGATATATTTTATCAGGCCATTTTAATAGGCTAGAATAAAAGTAATTGACAAAGAATATTTTGCTTACTGTGTAGTATTCATATGTGGATGCGATCAGCAGAAAGTTTATAATAATATGCTAGTTGAAAAGAAAAAAACAACATTGATATATGCAATGTTGAATCAAAAGTGTCATTTTTATTCTGTCTATGATGCAGTTTTCCTGCATGGTTTCCTTGCAAATGTTGTTTTTGTCGCTACAAATGTGCAACAGTACAATTCAATTGATGGGTTGTTACCTATTGACATTAGACACATTTCATTATCTTGTCAAGAATAGGTTTTCTACTTCGGGACTGTTTGAATTAATAAAAAAAAAATGTGTTTTTATTAGGCCAATGTTATTCTTTAATACATTAATGAAATACAGAACACTGTTGGATGAACATCATACTGTAAATGTAAGTTTAATTTTATGTAAGTTTAAACTGGACCTTCACCATGATTTATTGAAAAGCCCAAACCCTTATAAAACGATTCCCCTGCATCTAAAATTAATATATTTTAAGTTTTTAGTCACTTACTTATTATTCTTTCCCCCACTAGACTGCAACTCTGTTCATGACTTTAGGATATGGGCGCCGCCATCTTGACTCAGGAGCATCACACTTACTGAAGAGAGGAGAGTGGGATAAAGTACAGGGGGGAAGGTTATAGCTGTGCTTTGCTCAGACAGAGCAGAGCTGGGGTCAGGAAAAGGACAGCAATCCCAGAATGCAGAGCAGCACAGTCAGAAGGCACTTCCTGTTTGTAGGCTGCCTGATGTTCCATGAGCCGCCATCTTGGATGTTTAAAGGCTCATAACATGCAGTAGATGCAGGTAGGATGATTTTTAATGTGAGCAATCTGTATGTACAGGGTGGGGGAAATATATAAGATAGACTCTTATTCAGGGTGAAGGTCTGCTTTAAGTGTTGAGTGTTTTATTATGTAATAGTGTAGCTGAGGCCACTTTAAAGGGAAAGTCCACTTTCAATCGAATTTTAAAGTGTATGTTCTTTGTACCAAAGGGTGTCCAGGAACAGAATAACTTTTCCCCACCTTATCCCCTTGAGAACAGCTTGCTCACACTAAGGGACAGAATGGTTGTTAAAGCACTTTTTGGCGTAGTCCTGGGTGAATGAAAGGTAGGACAAGCTTCTACTCTGCACTGGTGGAAATGGAGGAGAGGCACATTGGACAGATGTCAGCTGCTTGCTGCCTTATTCTCGGGTTTGCAGTCCCTTTAGGTGGTGAGCTGATCTAATATATTTTTTTCATTTGTTAGCAAATCTGTGTTTTGTGGAAGCAATTTTTACTATCTACAATCCTTTTTCTGTTGACAACCATACACCAAGATCTACAAAAAGAGAGAAGTGAGTCATGTGCACACAGAACACTGCTGTTATGGCCATTTCTGATGCCAGCAATCTTGTTCTGTGCACTGGATTCATACATTTTTTAACTCATTCACAATGCTGGCCTAATGACTTGAAAGTAAAATACAGAAACAAATATGTTAATGAGAGTGCCAAACTCTATTACATGAATGAGATGAAGTAAATTAAAGGAGCAGTATCGCGAAATTTGCATTAAAAAAGATAAATAATTAAATAGCCACACAATAGCTTCTAACATGTGTATAAATAATCTGGCGATAGAAAAAGGAAAACATATATGCCTTTCTTTTAATTTGTATAATGACAATGGCTCAGTCCATTTGCTGAATAGGGGGATCTGCTGGGTTGTATTTAGTGAGCTGCTTCATTTAGCCAACTGGTCTCCTAGCAACACTTTACCTCAGAAGCTGACACTATAATCAGTGGTAACGGCTGTGTGTGTGTGAGGTGCTGCTTTTGTTATGAGACCAGGTGACTCAAATGTGTAAAATCTATACAAAATAAACTAAACTGAATGAAAATAACTGAAATTCTTCTTTGAATAACTGTGCAGGAAAATCTAAAGGTATTAAAGTGGAACAAAACCCTGAGTTGCCAACCCTGAAGTCTATAAGACCCGACCATTGACCTTGCCCCTTGGGCATTCTAAATCAGGATGCCCACTGTGTGAAACGACCCCTGGATAACCACAGATCCCCCCATTTTTCTGGCGCGCTCACGCAGATAGTCATTTACACAGGCCGGGCGGCCAGGAAGGTTACTGCTCAGGCTCCCCATCTGCGTGCAAACAGAGGTGATTGGATGAGAGCCCGCGCATGCGCTGTGGAACAGGGAAAGGTACGTTTTCACAGGCGAACTTGGGGATTTCACATATCAGGGCATCCCAAGTCGGGATGCCCCTAGGGGCACAAAACAAAACTCCAGAAAGTGAAAATCCTGGGTTGGGCTTTGCTCAAAACACACAAAGCTGAAAGAAAGATCATATGGAAAAATGAAAAATAAGAATATGAAAGAGAAAATGGTAAACTGAAAGATTCTGCAGCAGAGCCAACATGAAGGGAAAACTGTCAAAATCAGCTAAATGACTTCTAGAGCTTTTCTCTCTGTTTTAGATATATGAGTTTTGGCCAAGCAATGTTGCAATGTTGTTATCTTATGCTGGACGGCTGCCAGCACTGAACAGCTGATACTTTGATACATTGTTTCACCCCTCTGCTCAGCATGGAACAGGCCAGAGTGTCGGGCTCCGACACTCAGAAGACATAAACATGAGCTATTAGTCTCCAGCTGCTCAACACAGACATCATTTTTTTCTAAATTTGTCATTCTTACTCCAACACTTACCTACATTCAAAGTACCATTTAAATATAAGTCACCAAGAAAAATTTGCGATACTGCTCCTTTAAGTCAAATTGATTGCTCTGTTCTGGGTTAAAGAGAAACAACACACAGGAATTCCACTTTCCCGCATGTCCTTCCTGTCAGGGGGCATCCTGAATTTGGAGGTTTATTGCCCAAAGTCGCCCGATTCACTCACCTTCATGTCTTTCCAACGGCACAGGCTCAGCCGAAACTGAGCTCACTGAACAGTTTCACTTGGCTCCCTTCGGCTCTGGCAGCGGCTAAGCTGCCAAAACAGCAAAGCTTAGCTTCTAGCTGTGGGGTGCCTGCACCTTCCTTTCAGAAAGGCCCTGCACAGGTGCACGTACAGCTCGAGGAAAGGATGTGGCAGAGCGCCGAGACACGGCGAAGAATTTGGGAGAAGTTAAAAGGAACAGAGATTTGGGGGGGGGGGGGGTTCACACAGAGAAGAGTGGAACTTAGACGGCCCTGGAGTCTTTAAAACGCCAGGTCCTCCAAAGTTCCTTTTTGAGGAAATATCTACTTTTGTGGACTTTCTTCAAAATGCCATTCTTCTTCTTTTATTTACACTTTCCTTCCATCTTACTTTCATGTAATTTACTTTCTTGTGTAATCTTCCATCCATTTCCTGTTCTATTCACCTTGTCTGTCTTCCTCTCTTTTTTTCAAATTCCTTTCTTCTTTCACTCTTTTTAAAGTGGACCAACATCCAGGATTTTGACTATCCTGGGTTTTGGTCCACTTCAGGGGGGCACCCCGATTAGGGGTGTCCCCCTGTGTAAAACCCCCCAGAACTCCGAAAAACTCACCTCACCACGCTCACGGACAAGCGGCGTACAAGACAGTGCGCCCGCCGCCGCCTCCCGCACGCCGCTCTGACAGGGCGCGCGCCCGAGCCGGCCATTCCCAAACGGCCGGCGCGGGTGCGCGCACGTCTAGAGGAGCGCGCGGGAGGTGGAGTTTTTTTGGGGTTTTGGGGGGGTCCCTCACCGCGGGACATCCCGATCTCGGATGTCCTGCGCGGAGGGAGGTGATCGGCCCGGGAATCTTATAGATTCCCGGGCCGATCACAGGAGGGTATTGGTCCACTTTAATATGTGTTCTTCTCCTTTACACTTTGCCTTCATCTCTTTTTTACACCTTCATTCCATTTGTTAATTTTGCAACACGTCTTCCCTCTCCCCCTTTTGCACTCTTTCTCTACATCTTCCTAATTTCTTTTCATATTCTCTCCCCTCTCTCTCTCTCTTCTACGTCCCCTCCTTCTCATTCTTTTGTATACATTCCCTTCACCTCTCTATCTTCCTTCCATCTCTATAGGGCTGATTCAGAACTATGCGGGAGTGCTTATGAGAGACTCACATACAAAAATTATTTTTCCAGGTATTCAGTGAACCACCCTGAATATTTTCTGCATGTGAAAAATGGCGTGACTCACATGCGAGATTTTTCTATTACGCATGCAAAAAAAGTAATATTTTATATTTTTTCCACAAAATGTAGAAATGAAAAAAAGGTGTGTGTGCACCCCCATCACAAATGCCACACAAAAAACAATGCACCATCACAAACATTAAAAACCTGGGCATCAGGCATAGTGGCTGATAGCCCAGGGTCCAAAGGCTGGCCCCTGGCCCTGTCAGTATGTGAGCACCGACGCCCTGGAAGGTCCGGGCTCCGGGGCATCTAAAGTAGGGGTAGAGACATGTCACCCACTTGTGTTGGCGGGTGACATCCTGCACTCCACACTCCTGATCCTAAGGCCTCCTTCACCAGTTTAATGTCATTAACTGCACCAACAATGACCAAGGTCTTGTGGATGAGCCCAGTTCCCCAATGCATGGGCCAGATGCTGGACCTTTGCTGTAGGGCATAAGGGACAGTAATGGCTAGGGCCAGGAGCTGGCACTTCAGTCCTTGAGCCCCAGGATTACCAGCCCTTACGCTTGGTTTGCCGGGTTAGTAAGAAAACCTTTTTTTGTTAGCTGGAAGGGGCTTATTTTTAGACTTTCCTTTCCCGTTTTCCACATTCCCTCCCTCTACCTCTTTCCTCCACATACACCCTTTTTTTTAAACCTTGTCTTCTTATCTCTATTGTACGTCCTGTCTATCTCCTTCTTGATTCAACTTCTCTAAGTCTTTCTTCTCCTTTCCTAAGTATTTATTTCCCTCTCATGTCTCCACATTTCTATTGCATATTTTCTACTTTACTTCAGTTGTTCTCTCTTTTTTTCTGAGCTTTTTTTTTGTGCTGTGTGTGAACATGTGAATGTATGTGTTTGGGGTGGGGGTCAATATCCAACTCCTGCCATTGACATTTCATTTAAACTGGATCAACAGCACTGTACAGTTAAATGAAAACTCTCCCAAACTCACTTGCCCCATCTGGTTGCATGATAGTGAGCCATTGCCAGGGATTACATTAGCTACATTCACTCAATGCTGAAATGCTGCCTCACCATTTTTCTCCAGGTCTCAGAACCCGGAAGAACCCGGAGAACCCGGAAGACTTCTTCCTTTCCCAGCAACCCAGCCTAGACTTATCTATCACAACCCAAAAAGCAAGGCAGAGGAAAAACATAGATGCTTCTTCTTTTAAAGTCGCTTACAGATCTATACACCATTAAGTTGGGGGGAATCGACCACGGAAGGAGTTACAAAAAGCTAAATTCGTTTTGTGCTGAAATCTGCATTTGCCTCTGGAGGAATACATGAGCACTGTTTCTTGTAAGGGTTTGGGCCTGGTTAAGTGGAGACGGGAGGTAAAAAAATATTTGCACAGTGTCTGCCTCTGGGTGAAGTGGCCTGCATTGTGGCAGCTACTCCCAGCCCAACAAAAATATTAAAAGATAGCCGAGACACCAAATTGTAGTTGGCTAATTAATGTGTAATATACAAAAATATTTGGAGGCTTACTGTAGCTGCAATCATTTAAAAGTCACAATACAATTATGGTCCACAAAGTGGACCCCTGGGATATACAGAGACACTCAGTCAAAAGCAATAGCAGAATAACATTGCCTGCCACATGCATAGAGATTCTTAGATAATGACCACTTGTCATAGCCACAAGTTCATAATATACCTTAAATGAGACCAAAGAGTAAAAATAAGGTCTTACATAATTATGGGGTGACACACAGACAGAGAAATACATCCATAGGAGGAATGCCTGAATGATAATAAAATGTATTAACAAAAAACTGCCTAAGACAACTTATCTGGAGCAATGGAAAAGGTGCAACACCCTTGTATGGACAACTAAGGGAAAACCATTTTACAAGTAGTATAGTACAAAAATGGTATTTTCCCTGTCAGTTTGTCCATACAGAAACACTATGCTGTAATGAATGGAATGGTCAAAAGAAGTCCCAAAAGGGTGGGAAGCAATTCCACAAGCGCAAAACGTAAAAAAATCATCAATGCACCCTTCCACTGGATAAGAGAGATGCTACACCCAGTCTGCCCAGAAGCAGTGTGCTGCTCACCTGGAATTCTTACTGCGCTTCTTATGGCCAGTCCCCCCCTAGTTACAAGGGATAACTATTAAGTAAAAAAACGAAGGGGAGATCCGCACTCCTTAAAATCTTGAAGTTTATTCAAGTAAAAACAGCATCTCCGTAGAAAAAAAGGGCAGTTTAAAAACAGTACAGAACCCCGGCAAGTCAAGGCATGCCATGCTTTCTAACGCATTTCGTAGATACTATACTATCTTCATTATTATTGATAGTTTATTTAGCTGGTCGTGTTGCTGTCCTCATTTGTATCTTTGTTAATCTTTTTGCTATTTTGCATGTTTACATATTTTGTTTCTATTAATTATTAGGATTGTTATGTGCATTTATAATTAACAACGTGGTATACAAATTATTTGTTAGAATGCTGCATTTTCAACTGTTAGATTTAGATTCTGTCCCTCTACTATCTAAGCCAGACTTATCTGGATTCACTGTACATTAGGTTTCAGTATTGTTTTTGTTTATTGTTTATTTATTGTCCCGTGGTTCATGCTATGTGCGGTGCGCCGGCTTGTGTGCTGGGGAGACTATGTGCTTGCCCTGGGAGGCGCGGACGTATGGGCTCCTTAGCGTATGCGCTTCTTGGCGTGCGTGTGGGCTCCTTAGCATATATGCTTGCGCTTCTTAGCATACATATTTTGCATGATGGAATGGGATTGCTGCTCCTAATATTGTATGATTTGTACATTTTGGTAACAGTATACATGCTAGTATACACAGGCTACCTCCTGACATGCTGTATGTTATATTTTAATATGCCATACTCTATATTCTATCATGCTAATATGTTGTCACTAATTTTCTCCTTTTTGTGTTAGCCGTACCCCGGGGTTGCCTCTCTCCCCCCGCCGTGTCTACTTTTGGCGTCCCCGTCACTTAGCAACCGCTTTGCTGTTGCGTTTACTCTGACGAGGGGCTTTCCTCTTCATTCTATTTGGTCTGTGACTTGCGCTCCTGATTGGTGCGAAGTCCGGCCGTATGACGTCATCCCTCTTCCGGTGGCGGGGAACGGACACGCCCGGTGTTGTTGACGGCTGAAGGTGAGTCCATCCTTTTTGTATTTAAGGCCTTCTATAATGTCACTTATTATCTATGATTAAGGACCCATCATCTGCGTCCGAAACGCGTTAGAAAGCGTGGCATGCCTTGACTTGCCGGGGTTCTGTACTGTTTTTAAACTGCCCTTTTTTTTTTTCTACGGAGATGCTGTTTTTACTCTTCACATGAATAAACTTCAAGATTTTAAGGAGTGCGGATCTCCCCTTCGTTTTTTTTTTTATCTATGTGGGGCTGGGACGGCCCCAGGTCTTGCACCCATTTGCCAGAGTGCGTTTGCTTCTTTCTTTTGAATTTGATAACTATTAAGTACTGAGTTCCTCTTTGCCCAGACAAATCCTCTAACATATTGCCGTACAGGCTTTCAAATATTTATTTCTTTTTTTTCCTGTAGCAATAGTTTTCTCATTTCTTGCATGTTCCAAGATTACTTGAGGTGTGCTAAATTATAAATCCACAGCGACCATAAAGGAAAAAAAAAACAACAAATCATAAATATTCTGTAATGTAACACACTGAGATTTATGTTAGAAAAGCAATTTAACTATGAACTAAATAGCCGTGTGAACATGAGAAGTGCTACCATCAAAACTATAAATTCTAAAGCAATACGTGTTATATTCCAAGCAATCACACATTTATTGTGCAGTTGGTCAATTTGCTCCCTTTCTCTATTCACAGCACACTAATTCCTTTTAGAATTCAGAGACTGGACCACTCGCATCAAATCATATTGACTGGGTGCCATGGTAACAATGTGAACCATGTAAAGAGCCTTTATAAAGCAGTGTTCTTCATCCTGTCGGCTAACACAGTAATACACTACCATTTGCTTGCGGCTAATTTGTATTCAAGGCACTGGTTTCTGTGTCACTCCAGCAAACTAGATCTAGAACAGAAAATGAAGAGACATGAATGTTTTATGTACATGTTTCTTGTGTATTTCTGCTCTCTAATGTTCAGTGTGTACAAAACAGCTGATGGTTTAGTGCCGAATCTGATCCCTCTATCATTAATAATGAATCAGGGGTTATCTAAATAATTATTCAAGATGACTAAAAGCTTTTTTTGTGCTATGCTAATTTGTGAGCACGCAAGACTCATAGCGGCAAGTCATCTACTTCTTAAATTATCATACGAGAAATGGGGGGGTTCATGCTAATTATTTGATGACCTATGTTTAAAATAATTGTCCTGGCCTAACAAAAAAAAAAAAGAGCTCTATACTGACCTTTTGTCTCCCATAGCAGGGGCCGCATTATAAGCAGGCCCAATGGGTGCACGCCTCTGGGCCTCTACCACTTGTTCATTGATGTTATTGGGGGCCAAAACATGCAGTTAAGACATGAAGCCCCAGTAGATATACAGCAGCAGGATCAATGCAGGAGGCAATGACACAGCCAGAAATTGTAGCAGTGAGGCCAGCCAGGACAAGGAAAGGAAGCAAGGAGTGTGCAGGGGGCCAAGAATGTGGACTCCACGGGTGGAACAAAAATGCAGGTAGCTTGTTCCCCCCTGTCCCCATAGAGGGAGAACTGAAAACAAGCTACTAGTGTCCCTTCAACTAGAGGTAGGAGGCCAAGAGAAGGGGGAGCAAGGATCAGAGTCGAGGACAACAGAGGTGGAAAAGAAGAGGTTCGATAGCTAAGGAGCTGGATTCCCCAGATTAGCACAGAATGAGTTAGTGACAGATAGCAGGTGGCATCAGGGCAGGTGTGTTAAGAGGGGGCTAACCATAGGTGATTTACACAGGGCTACTAGTATTAATCCTCAGATTTTCTGCCCTCCACCACAACTAATCTGACCTTGCCCACAGCACCCCTAGGCTAGGCAAAAAAAAAAAATTTGCATGCCACATAGGGTGTTTCAAATAAATGATCCTTACTTCAAAGGTATGGATGTTTTTTTGAAAAAAAATACAGAACCAAAAATGTTTTTATAAATTTGTTTTGGCCATGAATTTTGTTTCCAAATTAATAAAAAAAAATTACTTACTAAAAAAAAAGAACATTAACTTACCAGCATGCCTTCCCCTGGCTCCAATCCCCTGCTCTCTGCCTATATTGGGAATTGGAGGGGGGATGTCACACTGCCTATATGGGGAATGGGAGGGGGATATGCCACACTGCCTATATGGGGAATGGGAGGGGGGATGCCACACTGCCTATCTGGGAAATGGGAGGGGGGATGCCACACTGCCTATATGGGGAATTGGAGGGGGATGTCACACTGCCTATATGGAGAATTGGAGGGGGGAATGCCACACTGCCTATATGGGAAATGGGAGGGGAATATGCCACACTGCCTATATGGGGAATGGGAGGGGAGATGCCACACTGCCTATCTGGGAAATGGGAGGGGGGATGCCACACTGCCTATATGGGGAATTGGAGGGGGATGTCACACTGCCTATATTGGGAATTGGAGGGGGGATGTCACACTGCCTATATGGGGAATTGGAGGGGGGATGTCACACTGCCTATATTGGGAATTGGAGGGGGGATGTCACACTGCCTATATGGGGAATTGGAGGGGGGAATGCCACACTGCCTATATGGGAAATGGGAGGGGGGTATTCCGCACTGCCTATATGGGGAATGGGAGGGGGGATGCCACATTGCCGATATAGGGAATTGGAGGGGGGATGTCACACTGCCTATATTGGGAATTGGAGGGGGGTGTCACACTGCCTATATGGGGAATTGGAGGGGGGATGTCACACTGCCTATATTGGGAATTGGAGGGAGAATGCCACACTGCCTATATGTGGAATAGGAGGGGGGATGCCACACTGCCTATATTGGAAATGGGAGGGGGGATGCCACACTGCCTATATGGGGAATGGTAGGGGGGATGCCACACTGCCTATATGGGGAATGGGGGGGGATGCCACACTGCCCATATGGGGAATGGGAGGGGGGAATGCTACACTGCCTATAGGAAAGGGCAATGACACACTGCCTATTAGGAATGGGAGGCCTATAATCTGCCTATAATTGGAAGATTCTGCACCTTGCCTTTTATTTGGTTCAGAATATTATTTTCTTATTTTCCTCCTCCAAATCCTAGGTGCATTTAATGGGCAGGTGTGTCTTATTGTTCTGGAGATCTATTTAATTACTTCCCAAAATTTCAGACTGGGCTTAAGCCACATACCAGCAATTTGCACCTCACCTGCTGAGCTGCCCCATTGCATGCACAGGGGATTTTGTTTTATATAGAAGAACATATTTTCTTTACTAGAGTCGCTAGCTCAGTTGATTCAGGGCTAGCACAATAAGCAGAATGAGCATACAAATATTAAAAACATTTTGATTAATCCATGTATGAAAAAGCAGAATGGCAAGTATGTCAAGAAAGCATAAATGTATTGTTATAGAAAAAGCACCTACATTGCACAACCTAAGAAAAAACTAATTCAAACCATCTAAAAGGGGATCATGAAAATCTCTTGAGGGTATTGATTCTTCCGCTACCTCTTGGGGTGATGTTAATTTCATTTTTGTGAATTTTGTGACAGTGCCACTAGGTGTTATTTTTATTTTTATTTGTGACAAGCTGTCTATGGAAAATAACTTGACTTGACTTAACTTAGATTTGAAAAAATGTGAACTTCGAGAGGGAGACACAGGATTTCTTTGTAAAGGCATTTGCTTCTTCTGATGCCACCACATGTAGAAACACAGACAAGCACCTGTTACAAAGAACATGGGTCATTTTTGACATTTATTAATACAAAAAGAATAGAACACAAGAAAAAATTTGAGTTCAGAGGAAAACTCCCTTTTTGTCAGGTTTTTGGTGTTTTGCCTTATTGGTTTCACTTTCCTCTTCTGGAATGTAAAATAAACATTTGTGGTAGGATTGTGCCCCAGACCTGGATTTACTTATCAGCATGGGGTTTCCATGTTTCTCATATTCCTGGGATTCTGTTTTGCTACAGTGGGAGTGTTTTTTATGGCCTTGAGTAAAAACAATGAACTATAAGTCTCACAATTCTTCCAATGTAACAGGCGAACTCTTCAGCAGCTTTGGCTAAGTCTAAGCAGCCTAATCACCTCTCCAGCTTATAACCCGCCCATTATCCCTTGCCGCGGGACCACAAGACTGTGATCATTCCAAACGGAAGAAGTTCAATATCAGCAGAATAGGTTAAACTAGTCACCCATACCTTAGCAAATCAGATTAGAAAGCTTTAAGGCTGCCTTTGCTTGAAAGAGGGTGGATACTCTACTAGGAGACACCAGATTGCAATATATGTTTTCAGGGCATTTGGATAAAACTGAGATTTGTGACTAATTTTTTTGGGATAAAAACACATTTTCTGACTAATATGTCATGTGCCGAAACAAATCTTGCAAAATTTACTTATTACTAGGCAGAAGCGTGCAGTTAATGGGAAATTCCACTTTTGATGTTTTGGATGGTACTAATGCCCTGGTGGAGTAGACTTCTAGTGAACCCAATTCTGTTGGGCCACACTATTCTGACTCACCCAAATGCCAGTAATGGAATCCTGTAGACAGCCCCACGTCCCTTGTGTGTGTCTGTGATGGATATTTTCTTTACTCCATATCTTGGCAGATAGCTTACTCGGTTGTTCTTGGATCACTCCTATCTTGGCAGATAGCTTACTCGGTTGTTCTTGGATCACATGTTTAAATTTCAAAAGCTTTATTTCGGTACGGATTTTTGTTACAGCAGACATGTACATTCAATACAGCTGGAAACTTGTGGTGTAATCCATACAGCAACAACAGGTAAAAGGACTGTAGCTGCAAAAGGTAGCAGCAGGTGGGCACTGGATGCCAGATTAGAAATGGCAGAAAGGGAGGGGAAGAAGGGAGGAGTTACTTGCATCTGAACAAGACTAAGGGAGCCTGGAAGGGACAAGGGGGATTAAAGACACACTGCTGAGGCTATGCAAATAAACATATATTAAACTGTTACCCTTTGTAAAATAAAACACACGTCTTTGGACATGACATGCACCCTTGTGCCTGTCCAAGCTCGGATTGAGAAAACTTTGCCCACAGAAGACAATAAGCTCAGAAAAAGTATCTCTTACTAGATAATGAAAAAACACAACTCCCTACATAACCAAGTGAAAGTATCATGTCAAGTTGACATTCAGACTGTTGTGTGCCAAAAAGATATCCGAATTGTGCTTAGCTTACCTGTTAATTTTTATCTTTTTTTATTTGTTTGCAACTATGTGTTTAAAAAAAAAAAAACAGTTTTTTTTCTAGCAACAATGTGGCTGATTCATAGCCTGCCCATGAATGCCAGTTTTTTCTCAGAGACTGGGAAATTGCGAACGCTCGTATCATTCACAGCCGTGTAAGGAATTTGTTCATGTGTAATTGGCCCTATTTGATTTGCATATATATATACGGTTAAGCCGAGCATCTTTGTTATCTTACCTTTGAACCTTGGTTGCCATGTCGTCTGCTTCTACCCACTGTTACTCACCCCCTACTTCAGCCACCTTCTGTTTTGATGTTCTGTTTTACGCTGCTGTTTGTTTTCTGTCTGCTTCATGTAATTGCCAAACTCTGCTATGGGGTGCACCACCTGTAACCGTAATTATTGTGCTCACTCTAAACAATCCCAAGCAATTCAATGGGAACGGCCGTGAAAGACACAACTCCCTCCCTATTAAGGAGCACCAAACTATATCAAAATTTATATTCAAAATTTATTATTACATATCAATTAATAAAATACACATACACAAAATAACACATGATCACAAGACAATTAAAAACAATTATAAGGTCCCAATTCATATACTTATCTCAATATATCTCTCAAACCCCCAAACCTGGGGAATACAATATAAAATTTGAATGTGATGCAGACAAAACTCCAATCATATATAATTGAAGGTAAATAAATAGCGGGCAATGGATTCCTATAAATAAAGTACTGGGGTCTGTGCATGCAGGGGTATGCTACCTCTGCAGTTACTTGCCCCAGTATCTGTGCCGGCACTCTAAGGACCCAATAAAGGGTCTCTATTATATATTACAATCCTATCCCATGTACAAAATACACAGAGTGAAATAATAAAACAGTTATTACTAGAGATGAGCGAACTTTTGAAAAATTCGATTCGACTGATTCGCCGAATTTTCCGACAAAAATCGTTTCGACCCGAATAAATTCGCGACGAATCGCTATTAAAAACGGCTATTTCTGAGCCTCCTAGAGCCTCAATAGGGTTGTAAACCATTCTGCCTTGCTGTAACACGCACAGGATGCGTGCTGGGTTAGTTAAATAATACTTTGAATAAATATCACATGCAGATCAGAGGCTTCGCTAATAGAATCGCAGAGCGGCACAATTGAATTCAAGAGAGTTGAAGTGGCATCACTATGAGAGGCAGGAGCCCAAACATTGCTTTAAAGAGACACTGGAGTTGGCAGCAGCAGGAGCCCAAAAATTGGATGAATCACACCCTGGAGTTGGCAGAAGCAGCAGCAGGAGCCCAAACATTGGCTGAAAGAGACACTGGGGTTGGCTTCAGGAGCCCAAAAATTGGATGAATCACACCCTGGAGTTGGCAGCAGCAGCAGGAGCCCAAATATACACTGGAGTTGGCTTCAGGAGCCCAAAAATTGGATGAGTCACACCCTGGAGTTGGCAGAAGTTGGCAGCAGCAGCAGCAGGAGCCCCAACATTACTTTAAAGAGACATTGGGGTTGGCTTCAGGAGCCCAAAAATTGGATGAATCACACCCTGGAGTTGGCAGCAGCAGCAGCAGGAGCCCCAACATTACTTTAAAGAGACACTGGGGTTGGCTTCAGGAGCCCAAAAATTGGATGATTCACACCCTGGAGTTGGCAGCAGCAGCAGCAGGAGCCCAAATATACACTGGGGTTGGCTTCAGGAGCCCAAAAATTGGATGAATCACACCCTGGGAGTTGGCAGCAGCAGGAGCCCAAATATTACTTTAAAGAGACACTGGGGTTGGCTTCAGGAGCCCAAAAATTGGATGAATCACACCCTGGAGTTGGCAGCAGCAGGAGCCCAAATATTACTTTAAAGAGACACTGGGGTTGGCTTCAGGAGCCCAAAAATTGCATGATTCACACCCTGGAGTTGGCAGCAGCAGCAGCAGGAGCCCAAATATACACTGGGGTTGGCTTCAGGAGCCCAAAAATTGGATGAATCACACCCTGGAGTTGGCAGCAGCAGCAGCAGGAGCCCAAATATTACTTTAAAGAGACACTGGGGTTGGCTTCAGGAGCCCAAAAATTGGATGAATCACACCCTGGAGTTGGCAGCAGCAGGAGCCCAAATATTACTTTAAAGAGACACTGGGGTTGGCTTCAGGAGCCCAAAAATTGGATGATTCACACCCAGGAGTTGGCAGCAGCAGCAGCAGGAGCCCAAATATACACTGGGGTTGGCTTCAGGAGCCCAAAAATTGGATGAATCACACCCTGGAGTTGGCAGCAGCAGCAGCAGGAGCCCAAATATTACTTTAAAGAGACACTGGGGTTGGCTTCAGGAGCCCAAAAATTGGATGAATCACACCCTGGAGTTGGCAGCAGCAGGAGCCCAAATATTACTTTAAAGAGACACTGGGGTTGGCTTCAGGAGCCCAAAAATTGCATGATTCACACCCTGGAGTTGGCAGCAGCAGCAGCAGGAGCCCAAATATACACTGGAGTTGGCTTCAGGAGCCCAAAAATTGGATGAATCACACCCTGGAGTTGGCAGAAGTTGGCAGCAGCAGCAGCAGGAGCCCAAACATTACTTTAAAGAGACCCTGGGGTTGGCTTCAGGAGCCCAAAAATTGGATGAATCACACCCTGTGGAGAGTCATGTGGAGAAAAAGTAGCTTAGTTAGTAATATCTACATAAAATTATGAATAAACAAATGCAAAAGTATTGCCAAAGTGAAGTTTTGTTTGAGGGTGTGTTTCCACCTTTTAATTAAATCAGAAACAAGAAGGTATCATTGCCCCTGACTAATTAGCCCTCAAAAATTCTTGGAATTTTTAATCTGGAATCATGTCTGATCCGTCTTATCCGAAGAATATTAATAAAAAGTAAGAGTAACGTAAAGGATTTTTTATCAATACTTACTTGTGGTCCGATGCGGAGGAATGTCTGTAACTGGAGAGCAGCGCCTTAAATCTGTTTTGCACGATCCATCTTTCTTTAGTGTAGGTCTGGCCCCGTCATCAATCTACTGGAATACATCAGGCATTGTTGGGAGGAAAGCTTGGATGATCCAAGCGCCATTCATTTCCACGCAGGGCAGTCTCTGGAAAAAAAAAGTCTGTATAAACCAGGGTCTTTTTCATATAAAAACAAATGGTTATTCTTGCTTTTAAACCATATGTTCCACAGATTTACCAGTCATTGTGTCAGCCAATGAAGTGCTGCAAAAGCAGTCCACTGCATCACAAGTGGCATCTGACACCCCCAGTCAACTGTCTGTCTGTTATGCTTTGGGTTCAGCTCCACTATCCATTGATGAAGATCTGATAATCATAAAATTCAGCAGCTACTGCCCAGCCAAGAAGTGGAGGAGACACTCGCCTCTTCTTCCACTACCGGCAATTAGTGATGAGGAGAGTGTCGTGGGAGGAGGTGTTGCAAGCCGAGGTAGTGGAAGAGGGTCCCTGGAGTCTGCGGCGGTGGCGGCGGCAGCAGCAGCAGATTATTGCGGACTGTTGTTCGGAAAAATCAGCTACTCAGCGATGTGGCAGTGTTTCATGCAGCATCCTGGGGAGAAAAAGTAGGTTAGTTAGTGTATATACATAAAATTATGAATAGACAAATGCAATAGTATTGCCAAAGTGAAGTTTTGTTTGAGGGTGTGTTTCCACCTTGTAATTAAATCAGAAACAACTAGCTATCATTTGCCTCTGAATAATTAGCCCTCAAAAATTCTTGGAATTTTTAATCTTGATGTCTGAGGGATTTCTCCTCTCAGACAGCGTCACCATAAGTCCAGCCTGCTGCATTACACTTGGAAGAACATCTTGTTTGCGCTGCGACAAGGAAGCCAAAGTCATGCGTCCTCACATGGCACACGTGTTCAGTCTAGTTTTTAAGTCTTGCCCCCATCTGAAAGAACAACAGGAAAGAAAGTTAGCATGCACTTCTGGCACTCCTACACCACCAAGCACAACCCTATTGAGCCTCAGCGTCACAACGGTGTACCCCACCATAGTCTGATTTGCGATGTTTCCACCCGTTGGAATTCCACCCTCCATATGCAGGATCCACTATAGCAGTGGTCCCCAACCCTGTCCTCAAGGCCCACCAACAGGCCAGGTTTTGCAGATCTCCACAAAGATGCACAGGTGGAGTAATTAGTGCAGCTGCAGAGCAATAGAGCTGGCTATTTGGAGATCCAAAAAACATGACATGTTGGTGGGCCTTGAGGACAGGGTTGAGGACCACTGCACTATAGGAACAGAGAAAAGCCATCACGGATTTCTGGATGATCCAAACGGATAGGGGGACACCTGTGTAAATTCAATGTAAACCATTGGCAGCTCATACGTGACACCGACCGTTTGCTCAGGCCCTTTGAGGAAGCTACGTTATTAGTCAGTTGCCAGGACTATGAGATGAACGATGAGATTCCACTGCTTCATGTACTACAACACATGTTGGAAACCATGGCTGGTCAGGGCACTGGAGACATGGCACATACATTTCACAGCCACATGAAGCCTGTGGGGGCTGAAGTGGAGGAGGAGGAGGGGGTGGGGCAAAGCAAACCACAGTTTAGGTTTCACAAAATGACCATTTTATCTAGTCATCTGACAGAAGAGGAGGAGCAGGAGCAGCCACAGGAGCTAGAGGGTTGTGAGTAAGGTGAGACAGAGGACCCAGACACACCGTGGCAGTTTACAGTGGAGATGGAGACAGGTAGTCCCTCCGAGTCATTTGCACAAATGGCACGATGCATGCTCACATGCTTGCGTACTAGTGAGCGCAGAATTGTCTCCATTTGTCAGCGGGAAGACTTCTGGCTCTCCAACTTATTGGACCCTCGCTTCCGGCACAAAATGGGGGCATTTTTTACGCCCACTGAGAGGGAGGACAAACTGACCTACTACAGAGACATCCCACATAGTCAGTTGGGCGATGTCTATCTGCGCCATGGCCCATACTCCCGCAGGTCTGACTCTGGGGGACCTCTGCGATCACCTTCCACTGCCATGGCTGTTGGGGGGGTGGAAGGAGCAGCAGCAGCAGCTCCATCAGCAGCAGCCTCAGTCTTCAGTCGCTAGTGAGTAGCTTTCTACACCCGCATAGTGAGTCTACTCATGAGCAGCAGGAAGACCTGGAGCTGGACCTCAAACAGCAGGTCATGTCATACCTTGACATGACCATGCCAACACACCTTCAAGATCCACTGGATTTGCTGGGAAGCCAAACTTGACTTGTGCCCGCAACTAGCAGAGTTTGCCCTGGAAAAGCTGTACTGGCCGGACAGTAGTTGATTTAGATGGCAACTGGGCTGCTCTATATAACGAAGCAAAATGGCAAATTTACCTCACTATATGAGCTATTGCCCCTCAGATTTACACAGGGGCTGCTCTATATTATGCTGCAAAGTGGCAAATTTACCTCACAATATAAGCTATTGCCCCTCAGATTTACACAGGGCCTGCTCTATATTATGCTGCAAAATGGCAAATTAACCTCACAATATAAGCTATTGCCCCTCAGATTTACACAGGGCCTGCTCTATATAACGAAGCAAAATGGCAAATTTACCTCACTATATGAGCTATTGCCCCTCAGATTTACACAGGGGCTGCTCTATATTATGCTGCAAAGTGGCAAATTTACCTCACAATATAAGCTATTGCCCCTCAGATTTACACAGGGCCTGCTCTATATTATGCTGCAAAATGGCAAATTAACCTCACAATATAAGCTATTGCCCCTCAGATTTACACAGGGCCTGCTCTATATAACGAAGCAAAATGGCAAATTTACCTCACTATATAAGCTATTGCCCCTCAGATTTACACAGGGGCTGCTCTATATTATGCTGCAAAATGGCAAATTTACCTCACAATATAAGCTATTGCAGCTCTATATAAATAAAAATAAATAAATAAAAAAAGGGCCTGTAGAAGCTTATTTAGTATAACAGATAGGGTGACATGTGCTGGTTTGGGATGCCCATATGGGCTAGTGTTTTGGCAGCAGTACAAAAACCAATGCAAAATGCAATAGCTTAATAAAGCTGATGCTGATCAACGCTTATTTAGTATAACAGATGGGGTGCAACATGCAGGTTTGGGATGCCCTGCGGCCTGGTGTATTTAAAGCAGACCAAAACCAATTCAAAATGCAATAACTTAATAAAGCTGAGGCTGTAGATGCTTATTTAGTATAAACAGGTAGGGTGCAAGGTGCAGCTTTGGGGTGCCCTGCGGCCTGGTTAAATGAAAGCAGTCAAAAAGGAAGTGCAAACTGAAGTAGCTTAATGAAGCTGATGCTGATCAACGCTTATGTTGTATACCAGATAGGGTGCAAGGTGCAGCTTTGGGGTGCCCTGCGGCCTGGTTTATTAAAATCAGTCAAAAACAAGTGCAAACTGAAGTAGCCTGATCAACGCTTATGTTGTATAACAGATAGGTTTAAAATAGCATGTGCCTTGGGATGCCCGTGTGGCCTGTTATATTTCAAGCTGAACAAAAAGTAACAATAATCCAAGTATGAGACATCATTTTGACCTTCTTCACAGCGCCATACTTTGAAAAAAAAAAATTAATTTCATGCCGATCAATCCAAAGGTCAATGCCCCTAACAAAAATAGTGTTCGGCATAAGTTTTCCTTCTGGAAGGACGTAACCTTTAGTTTACATGGTTGGGGTAGGTTATCTTACAAATTGGGATACCCCAGGCAGCAGTGTCATTGAAAGAGACAGATTGTAATGCAGGCCATACGCAAGCAGAGAAACTCAGGCTGCAACAGGCCTATTTAGTTTACATGGTTGGGGTAGGTTATCTTACAAATTGGGATACCCCACTGTATATGAAACCGAATATAAATGCACACCCAAAAGTGGACACTCAGCCTCCAAGAGGCCTGCTTAGTTTAAATAAGAGAGCTGCTTAGTATGGCAGGTAGGTTATGTTATGTTACAGAATGGGATGCCCCAAGCAGACTTGAGATCAGTATATATGCACACAGCAGCAGTGTGTTAGCAGGCTCATACAGGCCAAATTTCTTTAAATAACTGTGCAGCTTACAGTTAATGCAGAGGCTAATGGTATGTTACAGAATGGGATGCCCCAAGCAGACTTGAGATCAGTATATATGCACACAGCAGCAGTGTGTTAGCAGGCTCATACAGGCCAAATTTATTTAAATAAATGTGCAGCTTACAGTAAATGCAGAGGCTAATGGTATGTTACAGAATGGGATGCCCCAAAGCTGACTTGAGATCAGTATATATGCACACAGCAGCAGTGTGTTAGCAGGCTCATACAGGCCAAATTTCTTTAAATAACTGTGCAGCTTACAGTTAATGCAGAGGCTAATGGTATGTTACAGAATGGGATGCCCCAAGCTGACTTGAGATCAGTATATATGCACACAGCAGCAGTGTGTTAGCAGGCTCATACAGGCCAAATTTCTTTAAATAAATGTGCAGCTTACAGTAAATGCAGAGGCTAATGGTATGTTACAGAATGGGATGCCCCAAAGCTGACTTGAGATCAGTATATATGCACACAGCAGCAGTGTGTTAGCAGGCTCATACAGGCCAAATTTCTTTAAATAAATGTGCAGCTTACAGTAAATGCAGAGGCTAATGGTATGTTACAGAATGGGATGCCCCAAAGCAGACTTGAGATCAGTATATATGCACACAGCAGCAGTGTGTTAGCAGGCTCATACAGGCCAAATTTCTTTAAATAACTGTGCAGCTTACAGTTAATGCAGAGGCTAATGGTATGTTACAGAATGGGATGCCCCAAGCAGACTTGAGATCAGTATATATGCACACAGCAGCAGTGTGTTAGCAGGCTCATACAGGCCAAATTTCTTTAAATAACTGTGCAGCTTACAGTTAATGCAGAGGCTAATGGTATGTTACAGAATGGGATGCCCCAAGCAGACTTGAGATCAGTATATATGCACACAGCAGCAGTGTGTTAGCAGGCTCATACAGGCCAAATTTCTTTAAATAACTGTGCAGCTTACAGTTAATGCAGAGGCTAATGGTATGTTACAGAATGGGATGCCCCAAGCTGACTTGAGATCAGTATATATGCACACAGCAGCAGTGTGTTAGCAGGCTCATACAGGCCAAATTTCTTTAAATAAATGTGCAGCTTACAGTAAATGCAGAGGCTAATGGTATGTTACAGAATGGGATGCCCCAAAGCAGACTTGAGATCAGTATATATGCACACAGCAGCAGTGTGTTAGCAGGCTCATACAGGCCAAATTTTTTTAAATAACTGTGCAGCTTACAGTTAATGCAGAGGCTAATGGTATGTTACAGAATGGGATGCCCCAAGCAGACTTGAGATCAGTATATATGCACACAGCAGCAGTGTGTTAGCAGGCTCATACAGGCCAAATTTCTTTAAATAACTGTGCAGCTTACAGTTAATGCAGAGGCTAATGGTATGTTACAGAATGGGATGCCCCAAGCAGACTTGAGATCAGTATATATGCACACAGCAGCAGTGTGTTAGCAGGCTCATACAGGCCAAATTTCTTTAAATAACTGTGCAGCTTACAGTTAATGCAGAGGCTAATGGTATGTTACAGAATGGGATGCCCCAAGCAGACTTGAGATCAGTATATATGCACACAGCAGCAGTGTGTTAGCAGGCTCATACAGGCCAAATTTCTTTAAATAACTGTGCAGCTTACAGTTAATGCAGAGGCTAATGGTATGTTACAGAATGGGATGCCCCAAAGCTGACTTGAGATCAGTATATATGCACACAGCAGCAGTGTGTTAGCAGGCTCATACAGGCCAAATTTCTTTAAATAAATGTGCAGCTTACAGTAAATGCAGAGGCTAATGGTATGTTACAGAATGGGATGCCCCAAAGCTGACTTGAGATCAGTATATATGCACACAGCAGCAGTGTGTTAGCAGGCTCATACAGGCCAAATTTCTTTAAATAACTGTGCAGCTTACAGTTAATGCAGAGGCTAATGGTATGTTACAGAATGGGATGCCCCAAAGCTGACTTGAGATCAGTATATATGCACACAGCAGCAGTGTGTTAGCAGGCTCATACAGGCCAAATTTATTTAAATAAATGTGCAGCTTACAGTAAATGCAGAGGCTAATGGTATGTTACAGAATGGGATGCCCCAAAGCTGACTTGAGATCAGTATATATGCACACAGCAGCAGTGTGTTAGCAGGCTCATACAGGCCAAATTTCTTTAAATAACTGTGCAGCTTACAGTTAATGCAGAGGCTAATGGTATGTTACAGAATGGGATGCCCCAAGCTGACTTGAGATCAGTATATATGCACACAGCAGCAGTGTGTTAGCAGGCTCATACAGGCCAAATTTCTTTAAATAAATGTGCAGCTTACAGTAAATGCAGAGGCTAATGGTATGTTACAGAATGGGATGTCCCAAAAACCAGAGAGCACCTGGCAGGCAGCAGTAAGACTATGCACAGCAAAAGTGTCTTTATCATGCCTAATTTCAATTAGAATAGGTGCAAATGGTTAGGTTCTTAAATAGAGGCTGGTGTAGTCACAGAATGGGATGCCCTAAAAACCAGCAGTAAGTACACCTGGCAGGGACAAGTTGTGCTATGCCCAGCAAAAGTGTCTTTATCAGGCCTAATTTCAAATATGATAAGAGCAAATGCTTATATGGTCTTAAACAGAGGCTGCTTTAGTCACAGAATGGGATGCCCCAAATAGGAGTGCACCTGGCAGGGTCCAGTAGTGCTTTGCCCAGCAAAAGTGTCTTTATCAGGCTAATTTCAAATATGATAAGAGCAAATGCTTATATGGTCTTAAACAGAGGCTGCTGTAGTCACAGAATGGGATGCCCTGGGCAGGAATGGACCTGGCAGGGTCCAGTAGTGCTTTGCCCAGCAAAAGTGTCTTTATCAGGCTAATTTCAAATATGATAAGAGCAAATGCTTATATGGTCTTAAACAGAGGCTGCTTTAGTCACAGAATGGGATGCCCTGGGCAGGAATGGACCTGGCAGGGTACAGTAGTGCTTTGCCCAGCAAAAGTGTCTTTATCAGGCCTAATTTCAAATATGATAAGAGCAAATGCTTATATGGTCTTAAACAGAGGCTGCTTTAGTCACAGAATGGGATGCCCTGGGCAGGAATGGACCTGGCAGGGTACAGTAGTGCTTTGCCCAGCAAAAGTGTCTTTATCAGGCCTAATTTCAAATATGATAAGAGAAAATGCTTATATGGTCTTAAACAGAGGCTGCTTTAGTCACAGAATGGGATGCCCTGGGCAGGAATGGACCTGGCAGGGTACAGTAGTGCTTTGCCCAGCAAAAGTGTCTTTATCAGGCCTAATTTCAAATATGATAAGAGCAAATGCTTATATGGTCTTAAACAGAGGCTGCTTTAGTCACAGAATGGGATGCCCTGGGCAGGAATGGACCTGGCAGGGTACAGTAGTGCTTTGCCCAGCAAAAGTGTCTTTATCAGGCTAATTTCAAATATGATAAGAGCAAATGCTTATATGGTCTTAAACAGAGGCTGCTTTAGTCACAGAATGGGATGCCCTGGGCAGGAATGGACCTGGCAGGGTACAGTAGTGCTTTGCCCAGCAAAAGTGTCTTTATCAGGCCTAATTTCAAATATGATAAGAGCAAATGCTTATATGGTCTTAAACAGAGGCTGCTTTAGTCACAGAATGGGATGCCCTGGGCAGGAATGGACCTGGCAGGGTACAGTAGTGCTTTGCCCAGCAAAAGTGTCTTTATCAGGCCTAATTTCAAATATGATAAGAGCAAATGCTTATATGGTCTTAAACAGAGGCTGCTTTAGTCACAGAATGGGATGCCCTGGGCAGGAATGGACCTGGCAGGGTACAGTAGTGCTTTGCCCAGCAAAAGTGTCTTTATCAGGCCTAATTTCAAATATGATAAGAGCAAATGCTTATATGGTCTTAAACAGAGGCTGCTTTAGTCACAGAATGGGATGCCCTGGGCAGGAATGGACCTGGCAGGGTCCAGTAGTGCTTTGCCCAGCAAAAGTGTCTTTATCAGGCCTAATTTCAAATATGATAAGAGCAAATGCTTATATGGTCTTAAACAGAGGCTGCTTTAGTCACAGAATGGGATGCCCTGGGCAGGAATGGACCTGGCAGGGTACAGTAGTGCTTTGCCCAGCAAAAGTGTCTTTATCAGGCTAATTTCAAATATGATAAGAGCAAATGCTTATATGGTCTTAAACAGAGGCTGCTTTAGTCACAGAATGGGATGCCCTGGGCAGGAATGGACCTGGCAGGGTACAGTAGTGCTTTGCCCAGCAAAAGTGTCTTTATCAGGCCTAATTTCAAATATGATAAGAGCAAATGCTTATATGGTCTTAAACAGAGGCTGCTTTAGTCACAGAATGGGATGCCCTGGGCAGGAATGGACCTGGCAGGGTACAGTAGTGCTTTGCCCAGCAAAAGTGTCTTTATCAGGCCTAATTTCAAATATGATAAGAGCAAATGCTTATATGGTCTTAAACAGAGGCTGCTTTAGTCACAGAATGGGATGCCCTGGGCAGGAATGGACCTGGCAGGGTACAGTAGTGCTTTGCCCAGCAAAAGTGTCTTTATCAGGCCTAATTTCAAATATGATAAGAGCAAATGCTTATATGGTCTTAAACAGAGGCTGCTTTAGTCACAGAATGGGATGCCCTGGGCAGGAATGGACCTGGTAGGGTACAGTAGTGCTTTGCCCAGCAAAAGTGTCTTTATCAGGCTAATTTCAAATATGATAAGAGCAAATGCTTATATGGTCTTAAACAGAGGCTGCTTTAGTCACAGAATGGGATGCCCTGGGCAGGAATGGACCTGGCAGGGTACAGTAGTGCTTTGCCCAGCAAAAGTGTCTTTATCAGGCCTAATTTCAAATATGATAAGAGCAAATGCTTATATGGTCTTAAACAGAGGCTGCTTTAGTCACAGAATGGGATGCCCTGGGCAGGAATGGACCTGGCAGGGTACAGTAGTGCTTTGCCCAGCAAAAGTGTCTTTATCAGGCCTAATTTCAAATATGATAAGAGCAAATGCTTATATGGTCTTAAACAGAGGCTGCTTTAGTCACAGAATGGGATGCCCTGGGCAGGAATGGACCTGGCAGGGTACAGTAGTGCTTTGCCCAGCAAAAGTGTCTTTATCAGGCCTAATTTCAAATATGATAAGAGCAAATGCTTATATGGTCTTAAACAGAGGCTGCTTTAGTCACAGAATGGGATGCCCTGGGCAGGAATGGACCTGGCAGGGTCCAGTAGTGCTTTGCCCAGCAAAAGTGTCTTTATCAGGCTAATTTCAAATATGATAAGAGCAAATGCTTATATGGTCTTAAACAGAGGCTGCTGTAGTCACAGAATGGGATGCCCTGGGCAGGAATGGACCTGGCAGGGTCCAGTAGTGCTTTGCCCAGCAAAAGTGTCTTTATCAGGCTAATTTCAAATATGATAAGAGCAAATGCTTATATGGTCTTAAACAGAGGCTGCTTTAGTCACAGAATGGGATGCCTCACAGCAGACTTAAGATCAGTTCAGTATATATGCACAGTTAGTTACTATAAGCAGCCTGAAAACGCTAACAAAGGCTGGATGGAAAAAAAAAAATCTCCCTGTCAGCCAGCTCCGTTTTTCCTACCTTTCCCTGGCTTTCTGTCTGTCTCCTGTCTGTCTCCTGTCTGTCTCCTGTCTGTCTCCTGCCTGTCTCCTGTCTGTCTCCTGCCTGTCTCCTGCCTGTCTCCAGCCTGTCCCTGTCTGTCCCTGCCTGTCTAACTGCCTCAGCTACACAGCGTTCTGTCTGTCACGAATGCAATAGAGAAATGAGGAAAAGCAAGATGGCCGCCGTTAAATACCGCTGTGTGACGTCACCGGGCTTGCTGGCTGCTGATAGGCTGCATGTGACTGCCCCAGCTTGCACTGGCGCGGGATAGATGTCCAGACATGTCCCGTCCGCCATCTTAGAATGCCTGTAAATGTAAATGAATGGATGTTAAAGGAAAACTTCGAGTGATCGAATCGCGGGGAAATTCGGATTCGATCCGAATCGAATTTTTCCTGAAATTCGGATCGAATCCGGGTTCGTCCGGATCGATTCGCTCATCCCTAGTTATTACCAAATACACTGTGCAATATATGTGAACTAAAGTGCTTAAGTGCTATATTAATATATCAATCAATCCATCCTATATACAGCTAATAAGTCTAAATGGAACCAATACCTCAGACTAATAAATACCTAAATAGATAAATAAATGAATAAATAAAGAGAAAATATAATAAGTGATGAAACAACTATATTCAATGAATCAAAATAACAGGTGGTATAGAATACACAAAGAGCTCAAGAGGCACAATCGAATGTGTCTGCACAATGAACCAATGCCATACTACCAGTGCCCAAAGTTAGTCATATGGGAGAAGCATGTCAGCAAAGCATCACAGAAGAGGGACCGCAACAAACCCGGCCACCCGCGTCCGCCGCCCCCGTGCGGCTTCAGAAGGGTGAAGGTTGCTTCATGTAATTGCATAGAAAATATGCCACCACGCAGCATATAACTTTAAAACTCTTGGTTTATTAAAAACTCTTTTTTAATCAACTTTTATACATTTTTAATAAAATGTATATTAAAAAAGCAAATATATAAATTATTTTTTTAATTGTTTGTGGGACCAACATGGCACCTGCAAAGAGAAAAAAATATACATTAGCATTTGTTTGTCCACATGTGTTCATATACATGCACGCACATTTTTACATACTTACCCAAACAGTTTGACATATATTTTTAGGGGACACCCTCCTCTGCGGCACCATCCCTTCTTCAGGGTATGTAGAGGGAAAGAACCTGAGTTAAAGGCTGATTCAATACTTACAGCAGGTATTGCCAGATGAGTGTCTGTATAGCGGCACTTAGAGCGACCGCTAGTAGACACTGTAAGTGGGTATCGGGCGCTGTAACAGAGCATCTTGGTCACTGTAGTAACCTGGCCTGGGTGCTGTAACAACAGTATAGCGCTGCAGGGAGCGAGAGGCAGCGCCATCTCAGTGCGTCCGGCACGCGGCGCTCCACACCATATTTAACAAAACACTAGACAGCTGGTCACTGTAGCATAAAGCGCCAGATGCTGTGTGATAAATGTGTTTTTGAACACATATCCACCAGTAACAAAGCGAAAACACATGGAATGACATTGTTTTAACACTGTGACATTAACACTTTAGTACCAGACCTGTAATGACAATTCTGCATAAAAATATAAAATGTCAAAAAAATGTTAACTAATGAAAGCCCATTGAAATGTATGGGAGAGCGCTACAGGGCGACAGGTACAACATGGTGCTCCTGAGCCTAGAGTGTCGACGCTATATGCTGAGCCACCTGTATTAATACATGTGACACTACATGGCGCTGTTTAGAGGCGCTCACCAGATTCGCTTTCAAAAATGTGGTTTTGCGCACAGCGCCCAGCGTTCACCAGACGCTGCCTGGCGCTACGAGGTACTACCTGCTGCTATCCCTTCTTAAATACCCCCTTAGTATTTATGGGCATGTGTTGTTTGTGTAATACTTGGATATTGTTTTGCTTCACTGGCTTAACGTAAGGATGCCTTGAGCCATACTTATACTGTGAAAACTCGGTTTGGTGTACGCATCCCATAATTTCCCGCAAAAAGGACAACTCGGCCAAAAGAACAAGGCTTTATATCACCCGACATGGAAAAGGGACATAATACTGTCCTTTGACGTAATTTCCGCAGGTGCAAGAGAGACTCTGAATGTGTTTACGTTAGCAACGCAATAACTCTGGCTTGCTAATCATCTGATTGGCAGAGATGGCTCCTCCTGAGCTCACATGTTTAATCCCTCCTGCTCTAAGTAAGCCTCTCCAAATGGGGGGGGACACAATCTTGAGTTAGCTAAAGGGTTACTGGCAGCGTTCTCACCTGGGGACATCATCACTGTTGCTCAATTTAGCCAAAGCTGTTGATGAGCTCTCCTGCTACAGTTGCAGACTTCCGGGATTCGTGGTCAGAAATTGAACTGGACTGGGCTTAACTGAAGGACAGGAAGGCCACTTCCACTTTAGCAACACAGGAATATAAGAGACTTGGAAACAGCATGCTAAAAATAAATCGCAGGTCTGGGCGCACAGCCCTAACACAAATGTTTATTTTACATTTCAAAAGAGGAAAACAAAAAAGGCTGAACATCAATAACCTGCAGATAGATACTACAGCACCTGATCTACCTCTTACATAGGTTACATAGAAAAAAAACAATATTTTTTCCAACAAAGTAGTTTTTAAACTATTAACAATATTGTTGCCCCCCTAAGTATGTGTGTAGCGCACATTGAGTTATGCAGGGCTGTGTCACATGTAAGATAATAGTGTAGTGCTTTACAAGGTAATAATACAGACTGGGTAAAACAATAGGAGACAATGCGCTATATTTATGAGCTTGCTGTCTAAAGCTAAAGCTTAAAGCAGCACAAAATCCTGGACTTTAACTATCCTAGGTTTTGTTTTTTGCCCCCAGACATTCCAAATTGGGATGCCAGCTGTGTGAAACCCCCTAGAATGATTGTACAAACTCACCTTTCCCTGGTCCTATGGCCAACGCAAGCACTCTTATCCAATCACGAATGTTTACCGTGCAAATGTAATGCTCAAGAAACAGCTACTGGTTACACAACGGGCTTTGGCAAATGGAGCGAGAGCAGGCACATCCCCTGCAGCACATCCGCTCCCATCCCCAGTCTATTTTAATGGATGGGTGCGGAAGCGCACTCTCAGCCCAAAGCTGCGAGAATGCGACCATTGTTAACAGGGAGTCCAGAAGGAAGTGAGTGTTGCAGCGGCCTGAGGGGGGTTCACACAGCGGGGAATCTTGATCTGGGGTGACCCGGGGAAAGCCAGCAGCTGACCCTGGGATCTTTTAGCTGTGCCACCAGAGTTTTTTTCTGCTTTAAGTGGTGAATACAAAAGGAAGGTATCACAAGTGGTCTCTATTGGGTTTGGTGGCTGTCAGGGAACCGCGGTCACGTGGTCCCAACTACAAACCAGGGACCTCCGTGCACACAGACAGCGTTCCCAAAACCCTTTGTCCGACCCCTCCTACCAGGGATACAAGGCCCGAAGCCACGGACACACAGATTCTTGGTTTAAGGCAAACAGATCACTCAAGTTAAAATGTAAGTTTTAATGCTATAAGCACACTAGGCACTGATAACAAGCATTTAACTATGATGTAATATAATATGATACAGATGATACAATTATGCTATTCTGAGATGGTTAAAGGATTGAGTGCATTGCACAGAGAAACAATAAGCAGTTAGCTTAGTATGCAGTTGCAGAGTAGTAGTGATGATGGGGAGCTCTTCACAAGGGTTGTGTCAAGAGCTTATCAATGATGATGGCCACCCCCAGTATGCTGACCGCATATCCCCTCCAGATGAGTGACCATTACCTGGTTCCAGACCACCCTATTTATGCTGCAAGGGCTCTCTCCCCCCCTCCCCTCTGTGGGATGGGCCGTCACCTCCTATGGTTCTGGCGTGTGTTTTTGCCCTAAAACCCTTTAGAGGTTATAACTTGAAGCAGGGGGGTCGTATACCAAACTATCGGGCTGGATGTCGTGCTCCCAATGAGTCCAAATGTGAGGTTTCTACGTGGTTCAAAACCTTAGATCTCCGTTTACGGGCTTTTCCTTTATTTCTCAGAAACCATTACCTATCCCCTTATGCGGTTTTGTGAGCCGGTTCTGATTCTGTAACTGGTTTGGCGCTGCAACACATGGGTGCGCAGTTATGGTCCAGTTTCTGTTGGTGCCGGATCGTCTGTGGTTCCCCTGTTTCATGTGACAAATTCACAGCCAGGGGCCGACCATCTGCAGACCTAGCGGCTTCTTCTCAGCCTAAGGTGTGACAGGATCAGCATAAAGGTCTGTGAGCTGGGCTGTTCAACATATACATGCTAATTACCTCTTCCTGAATAGAGCTAAAAGACTTGTGCATTTATAACAGGGGGGAATAAAGGAGCACTCCAACCTGGGGTATTTGAGGTTTCTTAACTTATGCTGGGCCGATCCTTCACAGTGGCATTTGCCCTGTGGCAGCAGAAAGATCACTATTGATACCTTGGAGGTTTAAGGAATGAAGAGGCATGTCAGAAGTCATAGAGACAGGAGTGGGAGAAGGTCACCAAATATGGACTACAGGAGAATGTCAGAGGCTGCATCTTGGTGGATAATGTTGACTTTGAGATTAAAGGTACTTTAAACCCACCCAGAAAAAACAAACAGGCACTTACCTTCTTACCCATGCAGCAGCTCTCTGATGGTCCTCAGCTCAAAAACCTCCTGGTTTACTAAAAGTGAGCTCTTGCCATACTCGCATCGCCCCTCACATCAGTCACAGTGACTGTATGCTCCAGTCTGGCATTTATTGTTAAGGAAGGGTGCACAGTGACTGGCAGCCGGGCTACAAACATTAGCATGCATTAGTCATGGCCCAAGGAATTCTGAGCGCCTCAGACTGACCAGGAGCTACTACAGGGGAGAGAAGGTAAGTGCCTGTTTTTTATTTGCATTTACGGTCCCTTTAAATGTAAAGAATCCTGACTAGGGAGAGCTTTGTAGATGCATTTTGTAATTTTACATTTTTACATTTACATACAGTGAGAGAAAAGATGGATACATAGAGCAGCAGAGTTCAAAATAGACTGGAGAGGTGCCATTCTGTAAGTTGGTAAACTTCAATAAAAGGCAGTCTAGTAAGAAAATGATCAGGAGGAAGGGACAGATGCGGGAGATGGTTTAAAGTTGGAGACAACAGGAGGGGGCAATGGAGTAAAAGTGAGTGAAAGTGAGATTTGAATGAAAGGGCAGATCCCAGCATGATGCCTAAGCATCAAGCTTGGGGACTTGCGGTTATTGTACAATTGTGAATGGTGGTTATTGTGTTTGAAAGAGTAGAGGAATTAGAAGGTGAGGAGGTGTTTAAGTAGGATACTCTAAAACAGAGTATCATTTGTGGCCCCCAGCACTGCTACAGAGTTGAGCTGAGCTGAGCTTGCCTTAAATGCAACACAAGTGGCTGAGAACTAGAGGGCAGTGCATCTGCAATTCCCAAAGCAGAAAGTGTGGTAACATTGACCTTCTCTGGAGAGTTGGAAGACTTTTGGTATCTAGCGATGCCTATGTGGATTCTTCACAACTCACCTTTGTCCACCATGCCACTTTCTTTCTCATTCTACTTTACCTGTACTCCATTTACCCCTGTCTACCTCTACTCACCTCTTCTCCCCTCTTCTTCCCGGCCCAGGATTCCTGGGCCGATCAGATCCCTCCCCGCGGGGCATCCGAAATCGGGAAACCCCCCAGGAAGCCCACAATCCTACCTTTTCCACATTCCAGAGGCGCATGCGCGTCCGCCGCTGCCGCCTCCCGCGCGTCCCTCTAGCACTCCCGCGCTGGCCATTTGTGAATGGGCAGCGGGGGTGCGCTCCCTGTAAGAGGGACGCTCAGGAGGCGGCGGCGGACGCGCTCTGCTTGTCCGTCGCTGCCTCTCGCTTGTCCGGAGCGGGGTGAGGTGAGTTTTCGGGGCTTTCTGGGGGTTTCACACAGCGGGGCACCCCCGATCGGGGTGCCCCACCGAAGTGGACCAAAACCCAGGATAGTCAAAATCCTGGGTGTTGGTCCACTTTAAGGTTTAGACTTGACTGCAGTAAACTATTTGTGTTTTCGCCACCTACAGTTTATTGTGGCCCGTTTAAGTGGAATGATAAGCCTATGCAGTCCTTAGATCAAAAATGGTGCATGTGTACTCCTGCTCTAAAAGATCAGTCAGAGTAATAGCCAAGAGAGTGCTAGACTTTGAAATCCCAGAGAGGAGAGTATATCAAAAACCAGATAATAGTTGACAAGGTCAAAAGCTGAGAATAGGTTGAGAAGATGGGATATGAGTAGTGACAATTGGCCTTAGTGGTTAATGCAGCAGTAGACCTTCAAGGCAGCTTTAGTAGATTTAGGCTGCTGTGTCTATGTCAATGAATGAGGGCAAAGTGTGAAGAGTTTAAATTTTACCAGTTGCGACATATTTTAGTGTCCCCCAGACACTGAAAGAGGGCAGCAATGAGTTTTACAGTACATGGAGAGGTTCAATGTGATTTTTGTTGGCGGCAGAACTTGTCCAGCATTTTGAATGTAAACTTGTTCATGTCCTCCCAAAAAAATCATTGTGTGTGTGTATAAAATGGGAGCAATATAGTAGGATCCTTACCTGCTCTAATTGGCCCATGGTGTCCTCCTCCTGTGCTGGGGTCTGGGAGGCCGGGAAGCGCAGTGAGCCTTGTGCCTGGCCACCCCTGCATCCCTTTGCTTGTGCGGGGAGGCTTATGTGCTCTGAAGAGATTCTTCACCTCCCCTGACAGGCGGCCTAGGCTACTAGGCAGTTAAAAGTGCAGACCAGTTCTCCAGAGAGGGCTAATGTTTTCAGGTTAAGGGATATACAGCCAGGTATTGGGCCAATGAGCCCTTGGGTTACTACAGGGCTATCAAGCCCTTGTTAGGTCTCTAACCAATGGCACTCAGTCCAATGTCCTGGCCCAACCCATTCCCCACAGCCATTGGTTACTTCCCTTATAAATAAGGACCTCTTCTGGACCACACCACCCTTAAAAGCATTATCTGCTAGGGTGCAATTTTTCTGCTAGTTCTAGTTTTTCTGTTACTGACCTCAGCTTTATTTGGCTCCTCTTAGCCCGCTGCCTTTACCAACTACCACCTGCCTGACTTTGGACCTGCCTTTCCCTTTGGATACCGCAAACCCTCTTTTAACCCATGCCTTGTTTATGGACCAATTTCCTCTCTACTCCTCATTTTGTTTCACCAGTGTGGACTGATGCCTTGTGTACAACCCAAGCCAGTTTGAACATTTCCACTAAGTTTTGCCCTGGAGGTTTATCTGTCTCATCAGTCAGTATCCTAAGTCCTGGGAGCAACCATGACCGGTGAGGCATTACTAGCATCTCAGCAGACAGGGGCTTGTCTATAGGTGAATCAGTGGTGGAGATTGGGGGTTGGTGACTGATCAAAAGGTGGGTGTCTCACGGGGCATTACACATACTCCAAGACTGGTAAGACTGCAGATGCCTAAACAGGTATTACAGGGGGAAAATATAGACTTTATGTTATTTTTGGTTAGACAATTTCTGTAAAACAAAAGATATACAATAACCTGGATGAATGAGAACATTCACAGCCATACTGCATTTAAATATTTGTTGCCTCTTGAAATTACTATAATTAAACTGGGAAAACCAAAATCATTTACTTACAATTCAACCATTTTTAAAGCAGTAACTTTCAATCATTACTGTTGAATTTAAGTGCTCAAAATCATTTAAATGTCTGGCACATCTTTTCCGACATAAAGAAAAAACCTTCACTTTTCCCTTACAAAATAAACAAGAAAAATGTCAGTTTCTCTGATTTGGCCACTACAAGCAAAACGTGATTGATTTTTTTCTTTGCATTTGTAGAATGCAATTTGACCAGAAAACTGTTTTTATTATCATTTTAGGGATGACTTGGCATAACTCACTCATACCTCATCCTACTGATGTATAATGCAGTCATGCGTAGTGCATAATAATGAAATCTCCATTCTGCTTGACTTGTAGTGTCTGTAGAATTTGCTCTTCTTGAAGATTCACATACATATTGATAAATGATTTCAATAAATGGAATTTCAAGAGATTATCTAATCAGTGGTCTATGCCCAAGTGAAACTATTTTTGACAAAATACCAACATAAACAGATTTAGCTGTGGAGCTAAACTAGCACTTGTACCTTTTATTATTTTTAAAGTTCTTTACTTTATACTACAAAATTAACACATGGTTATGGAACAGAGGTGTATTCATAAAACAGAAAGTTAAACAGTGGAATAATAGATTTACCTATCACTCCTGGCTGTGGGTGGAGCCATGCAAATAGTTTCTTTATGTCTTGGGGCCATCCAAGGCACTTAGAACGCTGTTGCAATGCCAAGGATTAGCTTAACATTTGCATAGCCAAACATCTTCCACTTGTTTCAAGCATGTGGCTCTTATCAGCACAAGGCTGAACATACTTGAGTGTATGAGGGGTGAGACTTGGGGAGTGCCAAAACAGTTGCAAGCTACCATGTGGCAGGATCAATGTTAGGCCGTATATAGGGGTGCTAAAGAGACCAAAAGAATCTCTACTCAAAGGTAAAGGAAAACAGGTGCTTTCCTAGAAAGGAAAGTATTTACACAGCGCTCAACACAAGAAATAATAGATTTACCCATCACTCCTTGCAGTGGGGGGAGCTATACAAATCACCTCTTTATATTACCTACACCTATTTATATATTGTAATTGAAGGCACTCATAAATCCACTGAGTGTGCAATGCCAAGGACGAGCCTGAAAGTGCTGAGAACTTAATATCCTTCTCATATACACACTGGAGGGGTGATACCCCCGTGGAGGAGTTAACTGCATTATTGAAGGCAAATTCGTCAAAGGGAAGAAATTGGAACCACTCTGACTGAATATCGGAGGAGAAGCAACGGAGATATTGTTCTAACGACTGGTTGGTCCTTTCTGTCTGCCCATTGGACTGAGGGTGAAAAGCTGAAGACAGAGAAACAGTGAAGCCTAGCAGGGTGCAGAATGCCCTCCAGAAGCGTGACACAAATTGGACCCCCCTATCTGAGACTACATCTTCTGGAATATCGTGAAGTCTGAAAATATGATCTAAGAAATATTGAGCCAATTCTTGGGCTGTGGGCAGTTTTTTTAGGGGGACAAAATGCGCCATTTTGCTAAATCGATCTACCACAACCCAGATAATGACATATCCCTGGGACTGTGGTAAATCAGTAATAAAATCCATTGCCAAGTGCTTCCAAGGCTGTGAAAGAGCAGACAGGGGCACCAGAGGTGCGGCAGGAGCTGACCTGGGGGTTTTGCTATGGGCACAGATCTTACAGGCCTGAATAAAGGCCTGGGAATCTTTACTGTAAGATGGCCACCAGACATGACGGGCTAGAAGGGCCAGAGTCTTTTTAATCCCTGGATGACCCACCGTCTTGGAGTCATGAAACTGCTGAAGTACTGCCGGACGGTGGGACAGGGGTACAAAGAGGAGGTGATCGGGTTTGCCCGGAGGAGAATCCAATTGAAACGGGCTTAGCTCACTTGACAGGTCAGGTTGGATGATGGCTATGACCTTGTGTCATGGGATTATGGGAAGGATCTCCTCTACAGGGACTTTATCAACTGTGAAACTTCTGGAGAGAATGTCAGCTTTAATATTCTTTGTTCCTGGTTTGCAGTTATAGTGAAATTAAATTGGGAGAACAAAAGAGACCATCGGGCCTTACAGGGGTTAACCTTTTAGCTGATTCGATGTATTCTAAATTCTTGTGATCTGTGAATACCGTAATTGGGAACTGGGCCCCCTCTAACCAATGTCTCCATTCCTGAAAGGCTAATTTCACAGCTAGAAGTTCGCCAATATCATAGTTCCGCTCAGCAGAATTAAATTTTCTCGATAAAAAGGCACAGGGATGTAGCCGTTCAGGATACCCACTGTACTGTGAGAGAACCATCCGTACATGCTCCCTATGCTCGGTTAAGGTCGGGGAGAATATTAGGATGTCCTCTAAGTAGATGACCGCAAAACGGCCCAAGTATTCTCTAAAAACGTCATTAACAAGGTCCTGGAAGACTTCCGGGGCGTTACATAGGCCAAATGGCATAACGAGATATTCATAGTGCCCGTCCTGGGTGTTGAAGGCAGTCTTCCACTCATCTCCCTGATGGATCCTGATTAAATTGTAAGCCACCCTCAGGTCAAACTTAGAAAAAACCTGGGCCCCAATGACCTGGTAAAAGATTCCCTCTATTAAGGAAAGGGGGTATTTATTTTTAACTGTAATTTTATTTAGGCCCCTATAATCAATACAGGGCTGCAAGCTGCCATCTTTCTTTTCCACAAAGAAAAAACGGCACCCGCTGGTGAGGTAGACGGCCGAATAAAACCCTTCTGCAGATTCTCAGCAATGTATTCTTTCATTGCCTTATTCTCAGCTCAGGTTAACTTATAAATCTTTCCCTGAGGCGGCATAGTTCCAGGGAGAAGATCAATCGGGCAGTCAAAAGGCCTATGAGGAGGGAGTTCATCAGCGGCTTTTTCAGAAAACACGTCTGAGAAATCTGCATAGGGGTTAGGGATTCCCTCAGCAGACAAGCGAGTGGCACGTACAGGGAGTTCTAGACAAGACTGGAAACATTGTGGCCCCCACTTGATAACCTGCCCAGAGACCCAGTCAATTTGGGGATTGTGTTTAAACAGTCAGGGGAGTCCCAAAACCAAAGGGGTAAGAGACATCTTAAGGAGAAGGAAGCTCATTAGCTCAGTATGTCCCGCCCCCACTCTAACAAACACTGGTAGAGTACGGTACTGAATCAGGCCCCCGACAAGGGGAGTATTATCAATGGCTTTGACTCTAATTGGATTGACTAAAGATTGCAGCGGAATCTTTAACGCTTGAGCCAGCCCCCAATCAATAAAATTCCCGGCAGCCCCACAATCCAAAAGAGCCTCTACAGATCTGGACTCAAAATCATGAGTAATCTCGACAGGCAACTTAATTTGTGTGCAACACAGAGAAAATACCTTGCAGCCTAGGTGGGTTTCCTTGACCCCACCTAGGCTCTGAAGTTTACCGATACCTGTTTTCGAGGGCAGAACCGGACCAGGTGACCGACTTCTACACAATAAAGGCATAGACCTTGTAACAGGCGCCTCCGCCTCTCAGCTTCAGAAAGCTTGGTGGCCCCAAGCTGCATGGGTTTTTCAGAAGAAGGGACTAAGGCCTCAGACTTCATACTGACTTCAGACTCAGCCCCTTTTTCCAGACGTCTTTCTCGTATGCGTCGGTCGATGCGGATAGCCAATTGCATGGTTTCATCCAAGGTGTTAGGTACTGGGTGATTTACCATGACATCGTTTATGACCTCTGACAGACCTAGCCTGAACTGCCCACACAATGCTGGGTCATTCCAGCGAGAATCCACTGCCCAGCGTTGGAATTCTGAGCAATATACTTCTGCCGGTCTTCACCCCTGTCTGAGAGATCATAGCTTGGCATCAGCAGTAGCCCCTCGGTCCAGGTCATCATACAGGATCTCAATGGCCTTGAAGAATTCCTCGACAGATTGGTGGGCGTAATCCTGAGGGGAGAGGCTAAAAGCCCAGGATTGGGGATCCCCATGCAGAAGGGAGATGATAAGTCCCACCCGTTGCTCCTGGGAGCCGGAAGCATGAGGACGAAGCTGAAAATAGTGCTTATAGGCATCCCGGAAATTGGCAAATGTAGACCGGTCCCCCTGAAAACTTCTCTGGAAGGGGAATCCTGGTTTCAACCGGAGAGGCGACTATTGCCCCCTAGGGCACAGAGGATGCAGGAGCTGGACGGTTCTCCTGAGCCGCCACTTGGAGTGCCAGGTGCTCCACGGCCACGGTCAGGGCCTGCACCTGTTTGGTTCATTTATGGGGCCCGTGATAATGTAATGCCCAGCGGGACACCAGCCTTCGGTAAGCAGGCAACCCCCAATCTCCACCGCCGCTTCTCCCTATAGTCTAGCCCCCATTTCCCGGGATGCTAGGTACTCCTCACCAGACATAGTTGCCCCCAGGTCTTAATAGGTGCAAAGGATGGCTGCTTACGGTGAAGGCCGATGAACCAAGAGGGTATCCCGAAGCCGAGGTCGTTCACAGGTAGTCAGTCCGGAGGGTGCGTCAGAGTACAGGGATGAGACAGGTGTGTAGTCAGGGGTAGCCAAAGGGTCAAGTCAGGAGTTTAGAGATCGCGGGGCATCCAAAGGAGCAGGCAGATTCGTAGTCAGAGAAAGCAGAGGTCGGTACTGGCAGCAGACAGGGATGGTCGATCAAGCCAGGTCGGAAACAGATGAAAACTAACAGAACCATACCCTAATCACAAGCAACTATCACGGGCACTGAGTGCTGAGCTGACTCCATATTTATTGGGCAATTGACCAATGGCCACCCTGGGGGGGGGGGAGTGTATGTGTTGATTGGTGCAACTTACAACACTGTGAGTGATTGGAAGCACTATCCAGGGGCTGGTCAGTCTTGGCAGCAAGGCTGATCAGCCCCTGATTCCCATCAAGTGTGGAGGACTCTGTACTCCCTGCCACTCACAGCGCAGCGCGTCCTAGTGGCCGCGCCTGCACAGCTAGCGAGGGGCGAGGGAGGCTGCCAGAGTGACGCGCCATGCTCCCAGCAGCAGGAGTGCTGTGCCGTCCAGCAGACGCTCGCCGCGGGCCCCCTGGCAGAGGTAAGTCTCTTACAGCATGGGTGTGCAATCCAAGTGCTAAAAAGGGGGAAAAGCTTATAAGTATACGCAGCGTACAACCACCAATCTCCTGTACATCTCATTGAGAATGGGAAAAACAAATCATTGCAATCCGAATGGGAATCATCCTGCATTCAAACAATGGATTCTAGCGTCGTTTTCACATACTGTACTCATCGACTACAAGCAGGTGGCACTCCTCTACCATTTTTTTAAATACACCTAACCTTAGACTACTAAAATAACCAACATATTCAAAGTAAACAGCTACTGAAGTCCAAACCAAGGGTTAGTTACTTCCCACTACCTTAACATGCCTTACATTTATTGTGATCAGTGTTATGTGGTATTATGTGCACTGTGTGATTCATTATGACTGAACTAGACTTTACTGCAGCACAGACTGGCCAGCTGGCTGGTTGCTTCATGTTGGCACAATTATTATATCAGGCCCCAAGTTTAATAATGCAACTTAATACCTCTAAAAAATAAGCATGTATTTTAATGGTAAGGGAGAAAAAAATATATATAAAAATTATGAAAAAATCCCCAGTCATCTTCCCTTCGTGACATTTCATTCATCACACATTATTCCATAATACAAAGAATGTATTACTACCAAGCAGACACTATTCGTTAATGTTACTTCTGAATATACAATATAATATAAAAATGTTTGAAGCTGTTATAACTACTTTGTGGGTATTAATATTTGCAGTTGATTTTTTTTTTCTAAAAGCATTAAAAATTATAACAAGAATCTGTCCCTTTCATTCTGTCTTTTCTCTAAAACTAAAACATAAAATGAGATTTAATGTAGATGATAGGCAGGAAAAGCTGAGATATAGAACCCTAAATGGGATGACTTGAAATGGTAAAAGATTGTTTAGTAGCTGCACAGAAGGCTGTATTGCCTTCGATTCGGCACGAACCCGAATTTTTTTTGGTTAGTGCCGATCGAATTTTCCCTGAAATAAAAAAAAAAAAAATGCCGGCATGGTGGGAGCGGCAGGCCGGCTACGCTGTCAACGGGCGGCGGAAGCCGGCCCACTGACAGCGCAGCCGGCCTGCCCGCTCCCACCATGCCGGCATTTGTTTAAAAAGCAAACACCTGCATGGTCGGAGCGTGGAGGCCGGCGCCGCTCTCAGGCGCCCTCTGATGACAGCTGAGAGCGGCGCCGGCCTCCACGCTCCAGCGCCGCTCTCAGCTGTCATCAGAGGACACGTCATCAGAGGGCGCATCATCAGAGGGTGCCTGAGAGCGGCGCCGTCCTCCACGCTTCGACCATGCAGGTAAGTGTTTGCTTTTTAAACAAATGCCGGCATGGTGGGAGCAGGCAGGCCGGCTGCGCTGTCAGCGGGCCGGCTTCCGCCGCCCGCTGACAGCGTAGCCGGCCTGCCCGCTCCCACCATGCCGGCATTTTTGCTTAAAAAAAATGCCGGCATGGTGGGAGCGGGCAGGCCGGCTGCGCTGTCAGCGGGCCGGCGGCGGCCCGCTGACAGCGTAGCCGGCCTGCCCGCTCCCACCATGCCGGCATTTTTGCCGGCATGGTGGGAGCGGGCAGTCCGGCCACGCTGTCAGTGGGCCGGCGGTGGCCCGCTGACAGGCGTAGCCGGCCTGCCCGCTCCCACCATGCCGGCATTTTTTTTTTTCAGATGAGCGATTCGTGAAAGTTCGATTCGGGCGAACCTGAATTTCTTGGGGAAATTTGGCGAATCGCCCGAATCGAACTTTCAAGAAGTTCGCTCATCTCTAATTGCAATATTAAAAGATTTCTAAGAATGATTGGCCTTGTTTGCAAGCAGAAAATTGCCACTGTTTTATTAAGCAAAAATGATAAGGAACATGAACATTACATGAACATTACACATTTAAAAAAATACATTGTTAGTACACAAACTTAAAGGATATTTCCAGCTGAAAGAATAGTGAAGCCTACCATATACTATTTTTTTCTGCCATAAAGCACGAATGCTCAAAACTAGAGGATCAGGCTCATGCAATCCCATCAACTAACATATATGAGCACTCTGAGGCAAGTCCTGGAGTGCTCCAATCATTGCCATGTAGGCTGGGGTCTCTATCAACCCATTTTAACCTACAATCTGTGGATGTAAGTCGCAGGGCTGGATATTTAAGATGAGTTTATAAATTAATTAAACTTTTTATCATGACCAACTACATATTTACATGTACTGTATTATAAAGGCTATAGCAATTTAACTAATTTATAAAAATACATTTTCAGCATAATCAGCAGACCAACAATTAAAAAAAAAAAACACTTGCCCCATCTGTGTGCATGATATTGAATCAATGGCCTTGATTCACAGCCTCTTTTACCTGAACTTTCACATGAAAAAGCATGAGTATGTGTATTTTTTCCGTTGGGTTTGGGCCATTAGTGAGTTTCTCGTTAACTTTTTCCATCGTATTAGTGTTTTCGTTGTGTGTGAAAGTCTTTTCCGTTGTGTGCAATTGCGTTGTATTTTTTTCACATTCATGTGTAAAACTTGTGATGAGTGAGACTTCCACATGATTCAGAGCCCAGATTTAGCGTGTGAGAGAAAGCTTTACAACAGGAAATTTCCGACAGCACTTCCTTGGCGATATTGTGCTTTCGTGGTGTGTGAGAAAACAGAATTGAGTTCTTAAGGCACTGGGAGGCTGTCACCTTCTTTTAAACACCCCCAATACAGATATTTTTAAATAAAATGTGACCTATTTTTTGATAAGGTATAATTTTTTTTACTTTTATATTTTCTAAAATTACATTTTCAAAAACATTAATCATCCCCCCCCAAAAAAATATTAGAAATATTAAAAATAAAAATACATTAAGAATAATAATTTCATAGTTTATATATATTTATGGTCTGCTTGAATGTTATCAAATTATCCCCATTTGTTTATTTAAAATTGCGGTCACACTGCTTACTTGCCTGGAAGCAGGAATGTTTTTTTTTTCTGGGGAGCAGGGGGAAACTTTGGCCTGGTGCAACAGGTCAGGGAGTTAGATTTTTTTTAATATTTTTTTTTAACCTAGGTGCAAGAAAAATAATATAACATATATTATATATTGTAAGCGGTCAAACAATCATCAGTGACGGACAACGGATTTGAACGGCAAAAACGGCTTTTATTCAGCAAAGTTCAGCAGATAGTCCAAAAGATTGCAGCATAAATGCAGTAAGCAAAAAGAGTTACTTCACCAACCAAATTGTCCTGGGTTGGGTACTCCAGCAAGCTGATCAATTCCAGTCCACTTTACAGGGTGTATCAGCCCTCTGCTCAATGCCCAGTGCTATCCTTCACCACGGTGCAGCTCAGCCTGGGCTCACTCCAACAGGCTGGTCATAGACAAAGGAAAGGCCGTGTGCTCTCTTCTTATACAGGCTTCTCCTGTAATCAGCGTGCACACTTGTGGAGGGCCTTAGAACATGTAACAACCCGTTAGGGAATTGGGGAAGTGACCTGGGTCCTGAAAACCCGTCCCGGATTCTGCTTTATACAGCCAAGCAGGGGAGAAATAGACATTTTGATACAATTTACCAATATATATATATATATATATATATATATATAATATATATATATATATATATATATATATATATATATATATATATAAATAAAACAAAAATACCTAATCCTGTGTTACAAAAGTGTTTGTTTGCAGCCAGGAGAGGTCACACAATGATTTGAGCAAAAAAAAATTTCATTTTAATTGCCCAACACACTATTGTAAATTAAACCCCATTAAAATGTATGGCAGCGACACTGTGCAAATGGTAATATGTGGCACTCCTGAACCTGCTGAGCCGCCTGTAGTAATACATGTGACGCTACATGGAGCTGTTAGAGGCGCTCACCAGATTCCCTTTATTAAATGTGGTTTATGTACAGATGCTACGTGCCACTAGGTAACATTACCTCAGTAATTTTTACATTATATCCATGTGGGCATCCCAAATATTCAGCTAGGAGGGAGTAGAGAAGAATGCATGGCAAGCATTAAAGTGGTTAAGGTATGCTTTATGAATGTAAAAGAAGAATACATTAAAATGTTTTAGGTATGCTTTAGGAGAAGAAGAATGCATGGCATACTAAGTACTTTGGAACAGAAGAGAGTTGGCACAGCAATAAGTAAGTATTGGGCTAGCAGGACCAGGTTATGTGACACAGTTAAAAAAATAGACTTGCATATGTGTAGAATCTACCAAAAAAGCTAAAAACTTTCTGATGGAAACTAGAAGAATCTCACCTGACATTCACACAACATACGTTAAAAAACGCTCTAAAAATGCAACGAGTGAGAATTTCACATCAACATACACAAGAGCCTCGTCTGTGAAATTGGCTTTGAGAGACATACTCACAGCGTTCACAATGGCTCTCACATCATCAGGAACAATACGAGATGCTCCCAATGGAGGCTCTGAATCATGTGAACGCTCTGATACTGAAGAAAGCCATGTGTAATGTTCACACGGAGAGATAAAAAAGGGAAAGAATGTAGAAGGCTGTGAATCGGCCCTATTGTCAGCAATACATTTACTCCTGCATCCACCCAATTTTATCCTAGTCACAGCCATCTTAGAAAACCTCTGAGGTTTCAATTCCCAACATCCCAGCCATGCTGCTTCCTTGATTTAACTGACATAACCCAAAATGCAAAATTGCAGGATCACCTGGCTGATCTATAGAACACCATCTGGGTAACCATGGCAGGAGTTCCAAAAGGGTAAATTAATTTTTACGTGCAGAAGTCTGATTTGCGCTGGGGAGGGTTGGTGCCGTTTGTAATTTTGCATCTGCACTTGTCTTATCTTTTAATTTATTTTTTTATTTGATTATGATTGGAGAGGAGAGGGTTGGAGAACATTACCCTAGACCAACACACTAGTTTATATTGTATTAAGGAGGCATATCATCCCCTAACTGTAATACCCAGGATACTTCTGGGTCCCAGACCCTTTCCAGATTAATGCTATTGCCTTCCGTGGAGAAAATAAAGCCATCCTATACATGGCTCTGAGACCCATGCAAAACACATAAGGAATGATCAATAACAAAAAGACGTCTTGTGAAAGCAGTCCATTGAATCCAAGCTCCAAAAGCATCTCCATCTTCTCTTTTCCTAATCTTTTCCCTCTCCTGCCCCGAATGGACTAAGAAACACTACAATGACATTCTCAGAAGTGCCCTGGATGAATTGGCTCCCCCAACACTCAAATCCTCCAAACGTAGAAGAAAGCAACCCTTGCACACAACTCAAACTTGCTTTCTCCAGCGATGCTCTAGGATTGCTGAAAGCAGAGCATATATAACAGAGCACTTCCAGAATTACAAATGCATGCTGGCAACCTACAGCTCTGCCCTCCACATAGCCAAATAGACCTATTTTACCTCCCTTAATTTTTCCCTACTGAGACCTAAAATACAGACGTCTGTGACAGGCCTCAGTACTGAAGACCTGGCAACCCATTTCAAAGAGAAGATTGAAGATACCCATGAAGAAATTGGCTCCCAGGCACTGGATGTCTTTGAGCTTCTTCCCTACCCTGCCTTCCCTGGCTTAAATTCCAACTTTAACCCAGTCACGGAAGAAAAAGTCTCCAGACTCCTAACTTACTCTCATCTTACACCATGCACCTCTGACCCCATTCCCTCACATCTCCTTCCATCTCTCCCCCTGGGCAGTCACTACCAACCAAACCAAAATATTCAACCTCTCTGAAGTTCTGGCAACAAGAGGGTGATAAGAAAACTAGACTTAGTGGCAAGGCAGCACAACCAACACTTGATTAGAATGCAGACACATCGAAAACCTTGATAACAGGGGCTGCAGATGAAACATTCGTGTCCAGGAAAATCCAGTCACTCATGACCAACTGCAGTTTGTTGCGATCTCTCCGACAGACCTACAAAATCCCCAGTAGTGTTTGCCTGAGAGCTTAGAGCTCTCTAGAAATATGAGTGCCACCATCCCAAGAAACACAATATGCTGCATTCAAAGGAGGATATTTTCTCCAGAGCCCGCTTCAGAGACGTGATCCTCTTCAACAATGCCACTATACTGTCTACCCTGACTTTACAACAAAGATGAGCCCTGCAAACTCTTACAAGAATGTTACAAGATGACGGCATACCTTACAAATGTAGATACCCCTTTGGATTTGACACCCTCTACACTCCATTTGATCTCCCTGACTTCTGTGACCTGTTCCGGCTGCCACCAGTAGACCTCCCAGACTGTTATGGTGATTTGAGACACCAAAGAAGGACTTCCCTCCTTGTGCTGCAAGCTCCCCTCCCTTGGCTAGTTTGCCTCTGAGCCAGAAGAGACTGCACTACGATTCACATGGTAAATGAGAGAAATCTCAGGAGGAATTGTGATTAATCCCCGACTTCTCCTTTATGTTGAGAGAGCTGAGGTCTGTAAGTTAGTCTGTCTGTTTCAGTTCTACTGCTTCTACTAAAAGACTGCTGAGCTTCCCTTGCTCACTTTGTAGTTGGTTTCATTTTCACTCCGCAGACATCTCAATGTTCTTTCTATACAATAAGTTACAGCTATAGTTGTTTATTCATAGCTTACTATGTTTGCTTTACTTTATTCTGGTAATGTCAAGTTCACATGACTAAGTCCATAAGAGTCTAATATTAAGATTTAGACATGAAACAAATTCAGTGTTGTTTTCCTGTGAACAAGTTAGTCCACCGGGCATGTTAATAGTTAATGATACACACACACCAAATGCTTTGTTCTTATGCAGCAACAGGCACTTATATGTGACAAAGTTATGCTAGGTGGATGTGCCTTATTTTAGAGGAGGAGAGGTGGGACATGCTGGGCTTTGTGGTTCACTGGCCCGAAGGCTTGGGGGGGAGGGGGCGTGTTCCCCTTCTCTACTGTCTGGCCTGCTGCTGTGGCTGGGATGCTGGAGCACAGTTTTAGATAGCTAACTGCCACCATATTGATGTTGCTTAGGTGCCGCTGATGTCACACAGTTTCAGGCGCCTTTCAATTAAAAAGAGAAGTGACCAAATAACTTGCGGTGGAGCTGGGTGGGGTCTGCTCCCCACCACGGGAACTGCCACTATGAGTATTGAGTGGGAAGTATTCTGTTGACCCGCTGAATGACGGTGTCAGAATTCATGATCCGGTTGTGCAAACCCTGATCTCTTTAAGAGGCCGGGGCATGGTAGCGCTATTCGAGCGCGGTGTTTGTAGGATGGGAGGGGAATCCTGGATTGTGTGGACTGGCTCTAGATGGGGGGGGGCATGTCACCCCCTGCTCCACCCGTTCCGCTGCTGTGGCGGAGCGATTTCACAACAGACCCAGATATGTTGAGCTGAGGGGGGACCAGAGAAACGAGGGGGGGCATAGGTGATAGGACTGCAGTCCGATACTTTGGGGACTTGAGGAGGAGAAGGCGAATTCCTAGGGCATACCTTGCTCCTTCTCCCTTTTACAGGAGCATGAAACTGGCACGGTGCTGGGGGAGAGGAGCAGGGAACAATACTGAGTCTGGTTGAGGAATGGACCAAGGTGAATATCGATGAATGGATTGCTGAGCAGGTTGTGCGTCCTCCCCTGATGGCCTTCAGGGGGATGAGGGGGAGGACACTCAGTCATTCAAGACATTTACATTGATATAACTGCACTTATACCTCCTTGAACACATCTCCATTATGTTTCTGTATACTCATTATGTCAAATCAAGAAAAAAAGGGTTTTTCCCTTTGTATGCACTTCTGTACCCCTGGCTGCAGAATAGTAAGTTAGCAACCTCCCCTCTGCTTGGGGCAGCCCTGCTCCTTACTATGCTTAAGTCCAGGACTTGGGGGTCACATACCCAGTGGCCCACTTGTCTAAATCCTAGGGGCTCCACTCCCACGTGTTGAGTGTTCAAGCAAGCCCATGCCCATGGATCATCCCTGTTAGGTTTCTCAATAATTTGGGGAGAGAAAAAGCATCAAAAATACACCAATCAGACACCAATCATAAAAAGAACTTCAGCCTTCTCAGCACACTTGATTGTATACCCCCACATCCAGGACACCTGGTTGTAGTGGCGGGGGAGGGAGGTCCCGGGTCCCCGGATTCGGCCCTTCTTCACTTCCTTTGCTGCACAGGATGACTCAATATATACATCAAAGGGTAATATGAACATTGATAAGGTCGGGACCAGAGTTAGTTGGTGGATTAAATATATAAGCCCTACCTTTTAATTTTCAGGTAAATTAGTGTATTTTATTCTTGTTACTTTTCTGCTATTTTTTTATTTCTGCTTATATCTACACAGTAGTTCTTTGCTGCCCAGCTTTCATATTCCCCAAATTCTATTTTTAGAAGTGGACATAAATTAGGGAACCAAATCCCTTTTTCTTTGTCTGGTCACCCTTTTTTAAAAAGAAAAAAACATCTAGATCTCCTAGGGAGGACTTACCTCCCTAAAAGGAACTAGAGACCTTTTGCACCCTCCCGCTCTAACCACTTATACCTTTTACTGGATAGCCTAAAAAAGGGCAGCTGAACTAGATTCAAAATATTGCCTCAGTGTGTTCTCATTACACTGCAGGGGTCTTAAGATTCCCGGAAGGGCAACTCATTATTAGTGGAGATGAGTAAACAGAATGCACAAATATTACAACTTGTACTATTACAGGAGACTCATTTTAAGCAAGCCAAAATTCCTGAACTGACGGACAAAAGGTTTACCAAGAATTATCACTCAACTTTGCTTGTTAACAAATTGAAAGGCATCTCTATTCTGTTGCACAGATCAGTTGAAAGTTGAAAGACTTAATTTTAATTGACACTTAGAGGTTTATGCACCCCATTACATATTATTTTGCAGAAAACAACACCCCAGATATAGACCCGATGATAATATGTGAGGCCCACAAGTGCTCTTGAGAGGCATCCTGATACAGGAAGCAGCTAAGATTAAAAGAGAGTGATTAAGCAAGATCTCCACAATGCATAATACGATGTCATAACTGGTGAACCTCCACAAGAGATCCTTAATATTTCAAAAATATATACAAAGCCAGATATGAACTACTCAAACTTTTAGGTCTCTTGGCACAGAGAGCTTTCACATTCAGACATAGTCTATACTACGAACACAGTAACAAAAGTGGGAAACGTCTGGCGAAGTACTTGAGACCAAGAAATCAGATTGCAGTGATAGCAGGAGTTAAATATAGCAAACAGAAACTATTACAATCTCCAAAAGGTATATCTGAACAGTTCAAGCTATATTATAAGCAAGTATATAACATTCAAACTTCTAAACCAAAAGACATAAAGGGGAAAATGGAAGAATGCTGGAAAAATACCAACATGCCCAGCCAAGTTTTGTTCACCCTACATGCTATGAAACCTGGAAGGGCTCCGGGCCCTGATGGGTTTTCAACACAATAATATACACTTTTCTCAGATATATTATTGTCTCCCTTTCTTAAAGCCTTTGATGTGGCTTTCAGCACTGGCACATTGCCTAGTAGGATATTAGAAGCCCATGTTTCTGTCATTCCCAAAGATGTCAAAGATGCATATGTAGTCCAAAACTAGACTAATACACATACATATGTCAAAGTAATTGCTAACTGGTTAGCCTGAGTGATCCCGGATCTGGTGGCCCAAGAGCAGGTGGGCTTCATCCCTGGTAGAGAGGCTCTGGACAACTCAAGCAAGATCCCGGATAAGAACCGCAGGAAGAAAGGCCCTTTTCCTGTCAACTGATGCTGAAAAGGCCTTTGACAGGGTGGCGTGGCACTGGATAGAGGCAGTTCTGAATTATATTGGGCTGACCGGGGATACTTACTAGAAGAATATTGGCTCTGTATTCCCACCCATCAGCAAGAGTTTAAGCAAATAAATCTACTATCTGACCCTATCAAAATTTTCAATGGAACATATCAGGGGTGTCCACTATCCCCCTAATGTTTGGGGGGGGGGTTCTTGGGGGCCTCCAAGTATCCTCTCCTTTACAATGGAAGGAAAAATCTCTAACCTACCTAGGTATACAGATAACAACAAATCATTCAGAATTGTTTACTCTAAACTTTATCCCTTTACAGCAGATGATCCAATTGGACTTAGGTAGATTTACACAAAATTACAACTTATCTGTTGTAGCAGGCTTGCCTTATCTACATCCTACAATGCATCCCAGTCCTTTTGCCAGTCAGGTTTCTGCAAAATGTCAAGCTGTTAAAGAGATACTTGCCCATGGCCCGAAAAGACAAAGGTGGGATGGTAATCCCAAATCTAGATCTATACAATAAGGAGGTCCATTTATCTAGAATCATAGAATGATCTGTTAACAGGAAAAGAAAACAAAAGATTGAGCAAGCAACCCACCCAGGTGGGATGAGTCATCTTGGATGGGTCAAGCCGTGCTTACTACCTAAACCGATTCAAGATCACTCTCTAATTTCTGTGACCTTAAAGAGCTTCTCTCAAATATGCAAGCATAACAAAACTATCTCTACTCTCCCAGGCCCTCTCACATCCATAATGCACAACCCAGACTTCCCACAAGGGAAATTCCAAAGGGTTCTTGGGTACAGACTCAAATTGTATTCCCATCTCCGCAACCAAATTTTTCAGTGGTTCTAAGTTCAAGACCAGGGTGGAAATTCATAAAAAAGTGATTCTATCACTACCTCAATGTTCCTATCTGCAGTTATGTCAGTTTCTAACATACAAAACCAAAATAGATTGTATTCCAGGGATCTCACAGATTTTGAAAAGGCTTGCAGTGGAAGGGGTCCGACCTCCCACCTACTTTCTTGGACATATAACATGCTGAGCACAAATCAGAAGGTGGATTCCAGAGGTTGGAGGAACAATTGGGGAAGTGATCTCAACATTTTATTCACAGATAAGGAATGGAAAAATATTTGCTTTCTAACACACAAAACATCAATCAGCAGCACTGTGCAGGGAACCAGTTATACATTTCTCACATGTTGGCACTGCACTCCAGTAATTCAACACAAGATACAATCTGAGCAGTCAGAGAAGTGCTGGAGATGCGGAGAGAAAAGGGGATTGATGATCTACTTGTGGTGGTCATGCACAGCCTTCCCAGCTGGGGGGCTGAAGTGTTCCCTAAAGAGCTGTTGGTTGGGGCTTTTCCCCTGGGGAAAGAAATGAACCTTACGTGTGAGCCCCCTCTCCTTCCACCATTGAAACCCCTCTGTAGATCCATTATTACATTTCGGATGCCCTTTTACTAGTTACAGTAGAATGCTTTTTGATATTAATACTTTTTACCCTTTAATCTTATCCCAGATGTCTATAGATTCTTTAAGTGGCCCAAGCATAAATGTTGCCCTATCTTTTTTGGCATCTCTAGAAGGGTCTTGATGAGGGGAGGTATGCCTTAATTCTGTTTGATGTCTATCCAGCCTTTCTTCGGCTTTTTAAATCTCCGTCAGCTAACTCTGACCCCGTAGTGGTAGGTTTTTAGTCTGGGTACCCCTAAATCTCCATCTTTCTCTGTTCAAAAATGATTTGTCAATAAATTCTTGCTCTTTTTCCCTCTCCAAATAAATCTGAGAATATCCTGCTCCAGCTCCTCCAGGTCTCACAGGGCAACCCAGATTTAAATGCTGTGATTCTTCCAAACCATGATAGGAACTGGTAGGCCTATGATGTTAGATTCTTCCTTTTGTAAAGGGGGAAAGTTGATTTTAGATAGGCTCCTTCTGATATTTCCTCCTCTATGATGGTTCTTTGTGAGTCTGCTAGTCTACCCAGGTGTACCCCCCACAACCATTTCTCTATGCTCCCTGGGAGGTGCTAGATGTCTTGGCGTATAATGCTCTAATAAGCTAGCAGATTCCTCCATAACTTTTTCTGAATCTTGTATGAGCGTTCCTGCTTTTGTCCTGATTTTGGGGAAGGGTGAGGCCCAACATCCTCGGTTCAAACAGACCGACAACAGTCTGCCAGGTTTATCCTGCAGAGAGTAGAATCTCGCCCTGCTCCAATTCAGATTGTTTTCTACCCTTGTTGTCAACAGAATATTAAGTTCTGCTCTTAAGTCTTCTATCTTCACTAGTATCACATTGTGGAAATCTCTTATGCATACTTTTTAGGTCATATTGTTTTGTTTTCTCGACAGTTTAGTTCTTTCCTTTATTTTTACAAGAAACCACTTCGAAAAAGCAGCCTTATGGGACAGTAAAGGCAGCTGATGTATCTTTAGCCTGGATTTTCTAAAAGAACCACGTTATTTCCTGTTGTATCTCCTCTATGACCGTATTATTCCCAAGAAGTCCCCCCCCCCCCAATCTTCGGGCAAACGAGTTTGGTTTAATCCAAAGATCTTGAAGTTTCATAATAATCCCAGCATGGTCCAACCACGGAATTTCCACAATCCAATTTTTTTTTTATTTTAGGGATGATTTGGGGATGAAAATATGGTCAATTCTTGAATAAGATTTGTGAGCTGCTGAAAAATCTTGTTTATTGGCATCACATTCTCTCCAAGCATCGATCAAATCATACTCAGATAATAGTTTAGCCAGTTGTCTACTGGCTCTTGGGGGGGGGGGGGGTCTTAAACCATCTGTAAGAAACCTTGATTTAGCAATGGATGGATTGATTACCAGATTTGAGTCCCTGTCCCAAATCGTTACTGCTTCTATTTTTGGCATTGGCAAAATGTTGTTTGGGAAAATAATAACTAATCAGTGAAACCTTTGCCCCTGCAATTTGTCGTTTAAAGAGGATATACCTTCCCTTTACGTTATTCCCCTGCTCTTATAAGATGAATGGAACTCTCCCCAAGAACAACAAGGCCATCCCGCACTCCTTTCCATTTAGCAGGCGACAAAAAATGGGATATTTGTTGGATAGATATTTGGACATGTGAAAGCAACTAAAATGGGTTTCCCGGAGGAGGATTATATCCGCCTCCAATGAGTGATAAAATCTCATTGCCTTATGTTTCTTAATCTGGAAATTAAACCCTTGTGAGTTGTGGGAGACAACTGATTTATACAGGATTTATGTAGCCCTTTCTTCTTAATTTGTGATACTGGCCCCTTTAGAAATCAGTTTAACAACCTATTTCTATAGCATATTGGGGGAGCTAAAGTGGTAAAGAGACGAGAATGCCCCCCCATTGAATAGAGGAGGTGGGGTACCATATGAGAGGACAAACTTTCCCAAGAAAAAGAGAGAGGAAATAAAAAAAGGATTGGGAGAGTGACCTGGATTGGCAATTCACAGAGGAACAGTGGAGATATATCTTTACCATAGTGCACAAGGCCTCCATTTCCTCCAAGGTGCAGGAATTGAATTACAAGTTCCTCACAAGATGGTACTACACCCTGATGAGGCTGCGCAATCTTTTTCCTTCCCATTCCACCACATGTTGGAGATGTCAGGAAGCTGTTGGGAGTTTTTCCACATATTCTGGGAGTGCCCCAAGATTGCGACTTTCTGGGACTCAGTGTCCAGAATCTCGGAAAAGATTCTAGGGGACCAGGTTGCACTGGACCCATCTCTACTTCTTTTGCACCTTGCAGATATGCCTCTTAAGTTTTATAAGAAATCACTCCTAAGGAATCAAATTAATGCAGCCAAGGCGACCATACCTAGGCTGTGGAAGTCTTAAGCAGCTCCTTCAGTGGCGAAGTGGTTAAGGGAAATAACTCGTATATTGTAAATAGAGGAACTCGCAGCCTCCATACATTAGAGTACACCCCTGTTCTTGCAGACATGGACACAGTGGTACCTTTTTAAGGACACTGATAGGTATAAACAGATCATTACCAGTTAACCCTCTGGAGGTTTTCTGACAGTAGGTGGGGCTTCTGAGCATTTTGGACTAGGTGAATCACTGGTGTGAAAGGGTGAGCTTAAGGTGTCCCACAGCAGGCTGAGAAGAGGGACTCCTGGTCCACCTCTGGTTACCCCTTTCCTCCCATACTTTCCTATCCCCTCTTAAGGTAATTTGCCTCTCATTTTTGGTTCTAGTTTGAGCCAACCTTTTGGTGCTGTGGAATAGTTGGGTACAACCTCCATATGATTGTGAGTGGGGGCACCTTCCAGGTGCCAGCTTCAAAGGACTGTTAATATTTCAGGCCTGGTGGCGGGCGGTAGAGGGGAGCAAGATCCTCTTCACCCCCTCATTGCCACAGGAAAGCCGGTGCCTGGATATACGTGCCCTAGAGATTTGGGAGAAGCTATAATTGGAAACGATAACTGTAGACTATGGTACAGGCGCTTGGTTGTAAATACTTAAGATTGCTATTGACGTTCCATGATCATGCGCATCTGTACCCATGAGTTGACTCCGTGACAGATGCCGTGAATGCTGGAGGAGGGAGGCAGGAGATCAGAGGATCTCCTGCCTCTCTCCTCCTCTCGACGGTGACCATAGCATCTGACCTGCAGGGAGCCGGAATGACGCCTGCGGGGGTAATACTTGACAGAATCAATTTTTTCTGACACCCCTAGTAGATACCATTCATCAGTTGCTACTGCACATCACAAATCAATTGCTGACAGCAGCAGTACAGAAGATGTCCAAAACTGATGCTGCAATGTTATTTCTGCTCGCAGCAGCAATGCCAGTGTTCTGGGTAACACTCACAGGTAGCATTTTTTCATTCACTCTCACAATTTGGTCTTAGTAATTAGTTGCTTTATTTTTCATTGTGGCTTGCACGTTAATTTTTATTACCCAGTAATTGCCTATTCCTTTTTGTATGGCTGGTCAGCTCAAGTTCGGACAACTACAGCTCCACAAGCAATGGTCCAGTGAATCACTGAATACCCACAATACACACAACATGCTCTAGAGGTGTACCATATCACTCTGGGGAGGGGAATGACTACTCCCTTCATCAAACAAGCACAGGGATGCCCCCCTTCCAACACAAGGTTGTGAGGAGCTGGAAGGCCCCTTAACTCAAGAGGCCATAGCTGATAGTCCTTCAAGGAAGGCCCCAAGGACTGATGGCTTCTCTATATCCTATTACAAAATGATCTCCTCAAACCTTTCTTTGATAAGCCCTTCAATGCAGTTACAGATGGTGCTATCCTGACACCATGGGTCTCAAGATCTTCGCTAAAGCGGTCGCTAACATATTGAGAAATGTTGAAAAACTAGTCCAGGTGGACAAGGTAGGCTTCTATCACAAACAGAATTCCCACTTAGCCCAGTCAAGGACCCTCCCTTTGCAATTAATCTCCATTGACGCAGAGAAAGGCATCGACCAAGTCTACTAGAGATTCATGTTTGGTGTCTTCCATCACATTTGCTAGGGTCCAGAATGCAAAAATGGTTGGGTGCCCTTTATACCCTCAGCCACTGTGCAAGTCAATGGATAAATCTCCCACCCCTTCTCCATCTCCAACGGCACTCGCCAGGGATGCCCCTCTTCCCCTCTCATTTTTATACTTACACTGGAACCCTTCCATCATAGGGTTCAAGAAAACATTGTCCTCACAACACTATCATCACAAAGTGGCGGCATTCACGGATAACCTTCTGTTCCCCATCAACTCAGAAGTATCCCTACCCAATTGCCTACCTGCGGTTCTCTCTACAACTTCACTGAATCCAAACTATTCGCTATTAAATCCAAATTCCCTTTCCAATGCGCCAAGTCCAATATAAAATATTAAGTTATCCTCATCCTGGGGGACCTTAAGAGAACATTTGAACTTAAATTTCCCCCCCTCCTCAAAAAGATTCACCAGGACCTAGCTAGGTGGACGGATAGGGCTTTCTCCTGTTTTGGTAGAATGTAATAAAAATTATTGTACTACCTAGACTCTTTTATCTTCTCCAAAGCCTCACAATTTCCATCCCAAGCTTCTTTCTTGCTTCGGTCTGAAAGGAGTTTGGTGTATTTGTCTGGGCGGAAATGAGTCAAGAGTCCTAAAATAAACAGAAATATTCTTGAAAAGAGGTCAGGGGGAACAAATCTACCCGATCCCATCCAATAACACTCTGCGAGGGGTGTAATGGTCCCTCCTATTTTTCCTCCTCTTTGGTTCCCATGAACCTGCAATAACAGCCTTGGGATTGTGACCATTAAGCATCCGCTTGCACGCTATGCACGTACACATGCGCGGTGTGCCTTATACACTTCGCACATGTGTACATGCGAACGCCCATGTGCATGCACAGGAATGTGTGCAAAACTGCATATAACGTGGACCAAAACCCAAGATTTTGACTATCCTGGGTTTTGGTCTTTCCCCTCACTGTGTGGTCGCCCGAACAAACTCACCTCTTCCCGGTCCTACAACGCATGTGCGGCTGCTCGTTTAATCAGCGCGCTCAGATCAGTTTGAGCCCCTGCATCCAGGAGCTTGTCTAATGCGAGGGATCCAAGTGCACTCTCTAACAGGGAGCATGCTGGCAATTCACAAATGCCTGGTGCGGACATGCATCCTGCTAGAGGGATAGCAGAGATGTGGGCGCGGCTTGCGCATGTGCCATTGGACCGGAAAATGAGGTGAGTTTATAGGTCACCTGGGGGGTTTCACATAGCGGGACATCCCGATTTTGGATGCCCCGGGGGGAGGGGATCGATTGGGTTTTGGTCCACTTTAAAGGACACTCTAGCTTAGAGAAGTCTCCAGCATATCATGTTGGAGTGATGGCAGCCTTCTTGTTTGTGTGCTCCTGTTGGGATCCTGACTATTCTCCTCAGCTCTGACCAGGGTTTGTGCGACTACCCGCTATGGCTCTGACTTCCCACCCCTGAGCCTGTGCAGGAAAGTAGCTTTGTTTCTCTACTCACCTGTTCTAGCATCACCAGTGGTTCCTGTACTCCCCTGTTCCAGCATTACCCGTGGCTCCTTTACTCACCAGTGCCAGCATCAACAGTAGTTCCTGTACTCACCTGTTTCAGCATGTCCGTGGTTATGGCACTCACCTGTTTTAGCTTCTTTGCTTCCAGTCCAGTCCTGCTCATCTCAACCAGCGACACTCTGGCTCCTTCTGCTGCAGCACCCTTCCTGCTTCTACTCACTGGAGGAGCTCAGCAGTGCTGCTGCTGGTGGCCAGAATTTAGCACTTTACCGGTGATAGAGTATACTTTTCTATCTTAATTCAATAATAGGTTTTCAGGGATCACAGCCCTGAGTGAATCACTTGCTATTCAAATCCTGATCAGGATGACCACACAAGAACCACAGACAACAATTCTGTAGCAGCAGCATGATAGATTTATTTGGCACGTGGCCGAGGTAGATGTAGTGTTATGCAAATACAATCAGTAAAAGAAGAAGTAAAAACAACCAATCATAAGCCATTAGGCAGTCTATCAATTATTCAATAAAATCAAACTAAAAGGCCGGATATACATCCATAATTGGTTAGTATCCGAACAGTACTGCAAGGGTTACAACTTTGAAGCATGCGCAGTATAACTGGAAAAAAGGTCAGAAGGCCAGGCAAAGTGTCAAACCTCAGGACAGGGTGACTTATTGTGTGGTTACAATTTGGGGAACAAGGTCTTAATTTTAGGAATTATAATTTATAACTTGGTACATGAAGGAGAATTTAACGGAACCTATCTGGTTCCTGTCTTGTGATGTCTGGTTGCGAAACATGGAACAACAGAAGAATAATTCCATGCCAAGGGGAATACCAAGATCTTAAAGACACTCTAACACGGGGAAGAACATTCAGGTATGTGACAATGCTGCACTGTGGACAGACATGCTGGCAATGTCAGGTGCATGGTTGCTTGGCTTAAATTGTGCAGGCATTGCAGATCCTGGGGTCCTATAAGATTGTGACCCAAAACAAAGAAGAGGAGGCTGGTGACCTGTGGAAATGATGTAGAGGCTGCTTATTTACTGCACAGTGCTGTTGGAAAGCAGAGAAGAATTTGGGAAAAGGTTGCTTATTTCCTTTCCAGATATTTTTGTTATCTGAGCCAAACCGGGCTGAATGAGCAAAACCTGCATCAAATCTAAAAATGAACCAGATCTGAAGTCCACTTCATTTGTTGGGGAGTCACTGCATTAGTGAATTAGCCTCAGAACCTAGGTAACATGAATTTTTAACATGCAACGTGAATTTTCTTACAGTAATGCTAGGCCAACCCCATCTTTTTGGAAAACAGGAAAAAAGCCCAAAAATGCTTTAACATTTGGTAATCTCAAAGGTCTTGTTACTGTCTCCCTGGGGCATCTTTTCTGATAAGCATTTTACTAAGAGCATTTTTTATGTTTAAACATACCACTATACAACCACTACTCCATCTCCTCATATTCCAGGTTCGTTTTAACATTCATATATTAACTATATGTTTTGTAACACTATTTGCTAATTAATCTATTGAGACAAGGACAAGTTAAGTTTACAGAAAGATTACATAATGATGCTAGAAGAAGCACTGTTCATTCCCATAATACATTTGTGGTATTTATATAATTATACAAATGGGATTAATTAGTACTAAAAAGCACTGGCTTTATAACTATTTTTATGAAAGCTGAATGCCTTGAAGTTTATGTGTTTCAATAGCAGGAATATTTGTCATGGAACTATTGTCAAGACTATTGAGAATTAATTTGAGTATAATCTAATTGGAAAAAGATGGAAAAATTGGAAAATTTGACTGATAAAGGTTTATGAGAAAATACATAAGGTAACAATGGTCAGCTATATGATCCTGCACTGGCCAAACCCTCACACCCGACCAGCTGTTGATTCAGGCCCTTATTTAACAAGGGATAGCGACAGGTAGCGCCTGGTGAGCGACCAGTAATGACGGGCCCCACCACGAGAACGCCGGCTCCCCACCACAATCACACATTTATCAAGCCGATCCTGCTTAGCGACTGAGATAGCGCCAGATAGCGAATCATTCATCATTATTCCAGCCTCAGCCCACAGCGCCAGCGTCCGACCTCGAACAGCGACAGGTATGACCTCTCGCTACCTGGCGCTCTCCAATGCATTTCAATGGAACAATCTTTAGATATTCATAATTAATTCGTATTAATGTTTTTTGTTTTTGTTTTTTTTTTTTAAATGTGAAAAATTCTGTGACCACTTCTGCCATGTTAGATTTTTTTTTAAGGTAAAAAAAAAAAAACTTTGTGCAGAATTGATATTACAGGTCTGATATTAATGTATTCATGTTACAAAATGTTTTTAAAAACCTGTTTTTTTTTTTTGTTTCCAAAAATATGGTTGTTTGGGGGTTAAAAAACGACTTTTAACCCATCGCCACCAGCGCTCTGGGGTTTAAAACATGCATTTCACAGCGCGAGAATTTTTTGAGCGTGATATGTAAATGAATATGGTGGGAGCCGGTCGCTCTGACCAGTCGCTATCATGCGCTCCCATACAGCGCGGAACCTGTCAAATAGCGACTCCTCACCCAATATTCAACATTACTGCACACCGACTGAGTCGCTGTCAACAACCGAACAACGGCCAAGCACAGCGACTACTAGTGGACGCTCTGAAAATGCCGCTACAGTCGCTCAACTGTCGCTACCTGTTGCTATTAATGCATCGGCCTCTAAGGTTATCAACCATGTATTGGATTTCATGGTCCAAATGGTCAAATTGTAGATGGAGTTTTTTTAGGTAATTGAGATAACTGGTACAATACAGGAAAGTAGTTAGAGCTAAAGAAAGGAGAACATAAATATTTAACTATTTTACATAATACAATTCTGTTTCTGCCTCTACACAATGTCAGAAGTACTAACACATTTATATTTTCAGCTAGCATGTTAAAAATGGCTATTTATTAAGATTAATTTAAAACTAACAAATTGCGGACTAATATTATTACCAACTGGTTTTAAAAAACACCGACATTTTGACAGTCAGTTTTGAATTTCATTACAAGATGGTTGTGACAAAACCCGAGAGACTATTTCTTCTTTACTAAAGAACTAGGTCACAGATTCAATTACAGTCACTGAAGCATGGACTCAATCTATCATGGCAAATTAAGTACATTTTAGCAACCTACTTTCCTTTAAAAATTTTATAGACACTTTCACTGGAAGAAAAAATACTATAGCAAAATAAATTACATACTGACTTTCCTCACATACCAGGAGCATTGCTGGTTATTTCAAACATTTCCATTGAAACACAAACCAAAGGGAATACGGCAAGAACCACTGTATCAAAGTAAACAGAAATAGGCTTCTCCAGTTTGCAATATGCTCTAATTTTATTGAATCTTTTAAGGCAACTTTAAATTGTAGGTATGAAAGATGCATTTATTATTGTTTTATTGTTTTTCTCTTTTACTTCACAAGATAAGAATGATACAAAGCCAGATAATTGAGGGTATATGTATAAATATTCTGCCTCTCATTAGCTGAAGGTCTGAAGCAGATGGCTGTAAGAAAAATAAGATTTGGCAGTGTGAAAACATAAGCCCTTATTTAAGAAGGGATAGCGACAGGTAGCGACTGGTGAACGTCGGACACGGCACGCAATTACATATTCATCAAGCAGAATTTGTTTAGCGACTGACTAACGCCAGGTAGCGACAGATGAGCGTCTGTAGCAGGCATTTTCAGAGTGCCCGCTAGTAGTCGCAGTGCTCAGCCATGGGTCGCTACTTCATAGCGACTCAGTCGTTGTCCAGTAATGTTGAATACATTGTGATAAGTCGCTCGAATCGAACTTTCACGAATCGCTCATCTGAAAAAACAAAATGCGGGCATGGTGGAAGCGGGCAGGCCGGCTACTCCTGTCAGCGGGAAGCCGGCCCGCTGACAGCGCAGCCGGCCTGCCCGCTCCCACCATGCCGGCATTTTTTTAAAAAGCAAACACTTCCCTGCATGGTCGGAGCGTGGAGGCCGGCGCTGCTCTCAGCTGTCATCAGAGGAGGCGTCATCAGAGGGCACGTCATCAGAGGGCGCCGGCCTCCACGCTCCGACCATGCAGGTAAGTGTTTGCTTTTTAAAAGCGTAGCCGGCCTGCCCGCTCCCACCATGCCGGCATTTTTTTTTTTTATTTCAGGGAAAATTCAATCGGCACGAACCAAAAAAAATTCGGGTTCGTGCCGAAACGAATTTTCCCTGAAATTCGGAGCGAATTCCGGTTCGTCCATCCCTACTTACAATGTATTATGGTGTTGTGCTATTGTGGTATTGTGCACAGGGTTGCCCAAGGGGCATTTGAAAGTGTAATTTTGTTGTGCCAAAAATGGTCCTCAAGGTGCTGAGCCTATGTAGAGTTTTATTTCCTTGTGTTAGTAAATGTGTGTTGTAAATGTAAATGTTGTAATGTATTGAAAGCAATGGGTACTGTTATGGGATGCACATTGCATGTTATGGGGTTTTGCAAACTCTCTGTAAAGGAGTTGTTGGGGGGGTTGCACTTTGCAGTTTGCATTTTTGTTAGAGAGGGGTCTGCAAACTGCCTATTATAAGTTCCTTGGGAGGGGTGGTATTTTAGAACAGAAAATGGTTTAGTTCAGAATATTTATTTCCTTCTTATTTACCTCCTCTAAACCCTATGTGTGTGTGCGTGTCCTTGCTCTGGCTCATCACTAGATGTGACCACAGCCTGAAAAAGAAAGGATTAAAAAGGGGATTATGTACTTTCCCCAATATATAGTAAACTGTTTTAGGTCAATTTATAAGAAAACATTCACATTTATTGCAGTACCTAACCTCCTACTCAATGGAAAGCGCATCTGCATTCCAAACACATGAAGGAAGACATATTTTTCAAATATCACCACATTTATTTATTGTAACCTTATTGGCAAATCAATTTAAAATAGGAAAAACACACTATGATAGCAACAGGAAACTAAAATACAAACATTGACTAAAGAAACAACAATTTTTCGGTTTTCTTCTTTTTCTTTGGATTGACATTGTTGGCTGTTTCCAGTAGGAGTGATGGGTCAGAGCGGTAGACAATGCCTCAGGCTACCACAACATGAGAACTGGTATAGGGGTCCCTTGGAGTATTCTGGAGATACACCTATGCTGCTGTAAATCAGTACTGTGGAAAAAGAGCAAGCAGGCCAGTGGTGATGAACAGAGCATTAGGTTGAAAGGCACCCTGTAAAAGACTGCAGGATGGTACCCCCAGCCCCTGCATGTGTGTGCCCCCATTCTTGAGCGAAATGAACCATCAGCCTGACATACTCTAAAACAACCTATTAAAAAATAAATATGTAGAGACCCAGAAAGGGAAAGAAGAGGTGGCACCAAACAATCCCAATTAGTGCGTGGTGCAAAAGACCTTGGTGATACTAACCATATATGTACAAAAAGGAAGGAATAGGGGTGCCCTACAACCCCTATAAGGTGATCACTAAGGATTTACTACTGCACACACTCAATGCCTTGAGTGTGTGCAGTAGTAAATCCTTGGTGATCACCTTATAGGGGTTGTAGGGCACCCCTATTCCTTCCTATTAAAAAATAAACATTAACAGTTGATCAAAGAGGGGGGGGCAGGCATACACACCCCAAAGGCCAGCCCTGGTGATGAAGGAGGTGTTTTAACAGCTTCAGGTTATAATGCGCATTACATATAAAGTTATAGGGGGACTACAGTTTTATACAGTACTTATACTTATGTGTGGTCTCTCTCTGCGTTCTATAGTATGTTGCATTTTCTGAATTGCAGCATACTTGTTGACTACTACTTCTTTGTGTCTGTGTGCAATCCACCATGTTAAGGTGTTAAAATCTTCGGATGGGCTATCACTCCCTCCTGCTGGGACTATAACAAACAAGATGAGTCATTCCGAAAAGCCTGCCAGCTCCCTGATGGTCATTGTGTTACATTATTTAAGCCAAATAGCAATTAGTTACTATTTACATTGAATACACAAAAGTACAGTGGTAAAACATCTATAGAAGTAGGTGTAGAAGAGCAGTGAGACCATTGCTTTTGCTGGTGCAAAATTCAAAGTCAGTTAGGACCACTCAACAGAAATGGAAGACTTTGAAATACAGTGCAAATGATAAAGCAGACCTATGAAACACATACATTCTAATAAATCCACACGGGACCCATACAGAAAATAATTTGAGCCTTCTTTAACCTGTGCTTCTTTCCTATTATCCCATATATCATAGAAGGGCTCCCTTTTGCTCCCCTCATACTATAAACCCCATGATGACTACACCATGTTAATTCATGGGCTGTAGAGCCGGTCCCTCTGGCAGCAGCCTGTTTAATTTATATAAAGTGTAGTTTTCTCTCAGCTGGATCTGACAGCTGAGAGAGAAAGCTTGCAATTCCAGCAGTGGCATGGTCTGTGAAAAGGAGTCTGTTGGCCTGATTCAGAGCCTGCCCTGTGAATGCTCTTTTTTTTCGGGAACTGATCTCGGAAACCCGGAAATTTTGAACGCGTTCCAAGAAAAGTTTGTTCATGTGTAAGCAGCCATATTTGCTTTGTGTATGCATACATTTTAACTGAGCATTTACAGTATTTGCAGCCAAAGTAGTCTTTTTTAAGCTGAGTTTTTACCTGTTATTGTGACGTAACTTGCTTGCCTTTTTTGTTTTTACCAGCTATTTCAAGGTGCTTCCCACTGTTCCCCACCATTGTACACATAGTAGTCTGCATTCCCTTCACAATATTAGAGATTAGGTTGCAATTGCACACAATGCAGAATAGAGAATTAGAACCTGGTTAAAAGGGGTTCAATATATATACTGCACACAACCAATAATAAGTTCTAGACAAAAAAGGCTATATACTATGAACACCCAGACACAAGACTATGTAAAACGGTAAAAAAGTTTACATAAAGAAACACATGCATAATATAATATAAAATAAATAACAATGTTGACCACTAGGTGGCACTAAGGTGCATTTGCTGGGAGGCACTGTGCTAAATTGAGAAGAGTCGGCTAGGCAACAAGAAAAAAACTCTGACTGCATAGTAAAGGCAGACCATAGGTATGTTATACAGAAAATACTGCACAGTGACTCCCTTCATTAAGAGAATGAACAAGAAACATAGACATCAGTAGTGCAGAATCAATATGCAGAGTATATTGCAGAGAACAAGCAAGCTGTTAAGTGGAAATTACACAAGAAACCCTCAACGTTTCAGTGTATGAACCTTCGTCAGGAGGGAGAGCGTTATCCATGCTACCAACCAGCAGTCTAAAATAGGGAAGAAGAGCTGAAGAACTCCAGCAAGATGGTGCCAATCAGCGGCACACATGTTTAAGCATACTTTTAGGGGGCCACCCTCCTCCGCAGGGCAGTCCCTTCTTCAGGGTCTGTAGAGGGAAAGAACGAGTTAGAATTTATGTGCATGTGTTTGTGTAATGCTTGGGTATTGTTCTGCTTCACTGGCTTGACACCCAGCTGAGTTTTGCGCCCCTTCTAGCAAACATGTCATTAGACTTTACATGCAGCACATCTATGCTAATGTATGCCAATGCAACCTAATCCAGCTCCTGCATCCCACAGTAGTAGCAGATTGCAAGGACAGATGCACCTAGGCCAAAAGGCGTGCCTAACTCTCCACTCCACTATTATTGTTGGATAGGGCTCGCTGACCAGCAACAAGACGAAGCCAGCTTTCCCATCCCACAGTAGTAGTGGACTGCATAGAAATGTCAAACATAAATCACTTAGGCACCCCTGCATCACATACAAGCATGCCACAGTGTTCCATGTGACAGTGGCAGCAAAGTACTGCTGTAACGTTGGCCAGGCCACCACCATTACTGTAGAGCCATTTTGTCACCTGTTTGCACCTTGGCAGGAATGTAATGCGGCACACATGCGTAGGAGAATAGCATGAAACTGTGACTTACCATCATAATGTCTTCCTGCTGCTCATGGGTGAACACTGTGGGTGCCATGATGAACCTTTGAATGTCTTCTGTATGACGCACCCCTGGCGGACACTAGTGGTGTGCTTGCATCCATACACCCATGTAACCTATAGATTGCTGGCACCTGTGATCATCTGTTAAAATAAACCAAATTGTTTCCACTCAATTAGGTATAAAAGAACACAGCTGTGGGGGAGCCAAAGGCTGAGCAGAATTTCCACAGCCAGGCCTGCTCTTTCCCCATTCTGTAGCCTGCAATCCATCCATTCTGGGCCAGGGAGTGGGAAAAGTGACCCCCCCCTTCAGCCAAGAAACCAGCCAGCAGACAACAGTATCGGCCACTCACCCTGGGCACAAACTAACAAGGGGCAAGTTGAGTGGCCAATTTAATGATGCCTGGCTGGAGGTTCTGCTGGATGGTGTTGCTCAAAATAATGATCAACTGGCTTGGTCCCAGTCCCACTCGATCTCCAACACATTGCAGGAGGAGTTATGGGTGGAGATTTTTCCACAATGTGACGGGGTGGGGCCAGCACCCAAGCATGGTTCCCAGGCCAAGAAAAAGTGGGAGAACCTGAAGGTGGTGGTTCAGCGGAAACCCAGCACCAGACGGGCTGCAGGGTAAGTGGTGAACAACCAAAGGGCTGTTTGGACAGGAAACATTGGACAACTCACTGAAGCCACCCTTTCATTTGTTTGAATCTAACTCAAAAACTGGTGGGGGCTCACCAAAACTCTACAATTTACCCATGCTAAGGAGCGGGTGTTGGGGATGCTCCACCCAACACCTACCAGGGGGTGTCAGGCACCATGGACACCAATAGGCAGCATGTGCCCACCAGTGGTAAAACCTGTTTGCAAATTGTAGCTTGGCACACAGGGAGTAGGCCGACTAAACACCCCACCCACCAACCTGAGTGCCCACATGCACACACAACTTTGAGGGCTTGCCTGCACAACATATGTTGTCCAACAACACACAGCAAGGGTAATTAGCAGCACCTCACCTGCAGCCACAGCTAGCCCACCAAGCCTGGTAAGGCGGTGCCAAATCATGGAGGTGAACTAGCAAGCCCACAGCACCACTTTTTGTCAAAACACCAATAGAATTGGTGCGATGGACCGCCTAGGAGGGCTCCATGGCTGGGGGTGGTGATGCTTCAGAGGAGGAAGAGGACATTGGCAGGGTTTGGGTCCATCACCTTACACCCATACCCAGTCTTCTGAGCCAAACCAGTCGTACCCCTCACCTCTGGGTGGGCTTGATCCGCAGCTAGATTCCTCAGCTACAAAAAAATATATAATTTTGTAACTCATAACCCTGATAGCTCACCTTATCTGTTGTACATCCACTTACCTGGGAAGTTCTGACTGTAGAATATGCACTCCCAGGGCCACTTTCGTCATTTGAGGTCCGACCAGTGCTGCATTATTTAGGTGAAGGTGTAAGGCGACGTCCCTTCGCCACACACATATGCAGCAAATTCCTCTGCCAATGTCCTCTTTTCATGTGTGTTGGGCTTGAAGTCGTACCTTTTGTTCAATAAATGTCTGCAAATAATGAACAGATGTGCATTGTTAATTTATGTACTCTGTTTGGTCTCCTTTAACTCCACATACACGCCCCTGCCCTTTTAAGTAATTTTCTGGACAGTGCAAGCACCGAATCCTTGTCTACACTAATGTATGCCAAGACAACATCAAGGCCAGGCCCACCCACCAGCCAGCCACCCAGGGAGTCCAGACAAGGGAGTCGAGACAGTGATAACGTAAATGTGTGAGCTTGATAGGCAAAAGGCAAAGGGCAGGGTGGAGGAGGAGGTTGGTCCCAGGGTAAAGTTTGGGGCCCTGGAGGCTGTGTGATAACATTGGGAAAAACTAACACTAATGTTGACGTTTCTCCCCACAGACGGCACCTTTCATGGCTGAAATTAATGAGCTGGAGGAAGAGCATCTGGATGAGACCCCCCCAATATAATCTGAACACCTCCACAACCTGCTGGCACCATGGACACTAGTCATCACCACTCCTACGTGCAGCCCCAGTAGCTCCACAGAGCTCCACAGGTAAGGCGATGCCAAATCATGGAGGTGAACTAGCAAGCCAACAGCACCACTTTTTGGCAAAACACCAAGAGAAGTGGTGCGATGGACCGCCAGTTTGCTCCATGAAGACCTGGTGGTTCTGGAGCAGAAGCTGGTTGGAGCTCTGGTGAAGGCCAACCAGGTCACCCTTCAAAAACTGGAGATGCTGGAGGCCAACCAGGTCACCCTTCAAAGGCTGGAGAGGCTGGAGGCACAGCAAGCTCCAAACACCTAAAGCTAGGTAACATAGTAGCATAGTATGTAAGGCTGAATAAAGACTTTAGTCCATCCAGTTCAGCCTGTTTAACTCCTTCCAGTGGTCTAGTAGCCATAGCTGGAAATGTTATTACATGCCAGGAAGGCATCAAGGCCACTTTTGAACGTTTTAAGGCCACGTTCTCCCTAACCTGCCATGCTGGACTTTGGGTTGTGGGGGTTCCACAAGCTTTAGGTATGCCAGACAGACACATTTTTTGTTATCAATTTTCTGTTGACCTGCATCCATAGTTGTGCCATAACCCAACAACAAGTAATTAGAGAAAAAATAGAACTTGTTTGGATGTTATTTAATCCCTCCCAGACAAGGCAAGTGATAGAATTAATCACAAATGACATAAGTGCACAAAAACAAAATAAATCAAGAACAAAGAGTCCACCAAATGCCGGTGAATGCTTTAGCCTGCACTGCTCTGGGTGCCAGCATACAAATGCCCAGGAATCTCTGGAGCAGAAGCAGAGGTTGTCTCCTTCAAATATGTTGCCACCTTCTCGCTGAAGGCAAAAATATGAAGGGTGATGCACACCAAAATAATTTTCATATCCTTCTCAGGTTTGTACTGAAGTGTGAACTTGATGGAGGGTAAGTGCGAACTTGATGGAGGGTTGGCAAACAAAATAAACTTGAACCAATTACAAAAAGGCGGCATATAACATAAATGAAAGCCACATTACAAATGCAACATAAACAATAAACATGCAGATCGACTCCAGCAATAAACAGAATTACCCACACGCCAACTGTCAGTCAGCTCGCCACTCTCAAAATAGGTTTATAAACTGAAAATCCTCCAGATGAATGTGCCATGAGATGAGCCAGAAAAGCCGGTCAAAACACTGAAAAAGCGAAGATCTGGCCTCACAACACATTGGACACTGAGAGAGTGGCCCATATTGCAGTTGCAAGGGTCACTAGACTGTCAACAGCAAATGAATAGCCAAAATAAAGGCAAACAAAGGCCAAATGGGACGTAAGGAAGCTGTTTGGGGAGAGGGGAAGCTAGGCTCAAGAGAGGAGAGTGGGCTAGAAGGAGGAGCAATGTGGACCTAAACATAACAAAACATATACCTCTGAGCAGCTGCTAGAACCAGGGCCACATGCGTACAATCGATGGCGCATATGACACTTGACATATTCGTTATTCAGAAAAAACCCTACCTCGCCATGTTCCAGGCTGCCATGCTGTCAGGAAAAGAGATGTATTTCTCCTGCAGGACAGCCATGCCATCAAAGAATTTGTCAAGGCGTGGCTCAGTGAAGGCTGGGACATGCCAACTGACAATGCCCCTAGCCTCTGGAAGGAACCATTCGCAAAAAAATGGAGGCAGCCAACCAATTTGGTCATAGCCCCAATTGCATGCCCCTTTCTTGTGACCTGGGCCAACCATGAGTTGGCCATTTCTGAGTAAAGCTTCTCAAGAGTAAGGCAGTTCAGTCAGGTCAATTTGAACGCCTGCAGGCTATGGTGTGTATGCCTAAACTCTAGGAGGTAGATGGTTAAAAGCCCCCGCTGCTGCAGACGCTGATACTCTTCACAGAATTATATACAGCATATAGGTAGTTCAAATTAGAGTAATTTGTTGACATAATTAGAGTTTTAGACCCCGGAAGGCAGCAGGGGTCCTTCTAAAGCGATTGGGTGTGTTCTGGAGCACCGGACATTCAATACACCCCTAGCTGAATTGTTTGAATTGTTAAATTTTTAACATTATGTATTTTTGGAGCTTTCTTTAATACAAAACTCTTAAGGTAACTGTTTCCGTGAAAAAAAAAAAACTATTTTGGAAATTACATTTATCAACATAAACATATTATTTACTAACTAATGTGGCATGTCTATCTATTTAGAGCGGAACAAAAACCAGGAACCCCCCAGGTCCCAGCCAACCTGTGGGAGCTACCGGCTCGCATAGCCCTTATGGTCCACAGGCTCTTGTGCCCCCATACTTTGGGGAGGCACATAATGAATCCTGCCCGGTGAAATTCTGTCCTCATGAACCTCTTACCAGTTCACAAAGTTCTCAAATGTAAAAAAATCACACACACACCCCAAAAATTGTCATTTATTAAAAATAAACACGTTTTATTCTCTACTTAACTCTGTGTCCCATGCAGATTACCACTGCCCTGTCAGTGATAGTCTGAAGTGATCGGCGGAGCTGGGGGCAGGGGTAGGGGATCAGAGCCTTCTGCTCTTGCGTCTGGTTCTGTCAATCACTCCCAGCTTGTGTCTTGCTCACTGAAGCTGGGAGGAGCCTTTTATACTGGATGTCAAAAGTGAAATGTTAATGGAAAAATCTCAATGGCTAATGGGATATAGGAAAGGGCACCTTGTATGGTAAAATGGTTAAAGTGGACCAACACCCAGGGGGGATCGGCCCGGGAATCTATAAGATTCTCGGGCCGATCAGATCCCTCCCCGCGGGGCATCCGAAATCAGGATGTCCCACGGGGTGAAACCCCCCAGGACGCCCAGAAACCTTACCTTAACCCCGTTCCAACGGCGCATGCGCGGGCCATGGCCGCGTCTCGCGCTTCCCTCTAGCAGGGCGCGCACCCGCGGCGGCCATTCACAAACCTGTTAGAAGGAAGCGCGAGACGCGGCCTCCAGCGCTAAGAGCCGCTGTGGTTGGACGCCGCTTGTACGTGCATATCACAGCGGCTCTGAGCTCTCTGATTGGACGAGCGCCCGTGTAGGAGCATGGGGAGGTGAGTGTTTACGGATGTTCTGGGGGGTTTCACACAGCGGGGAACCCCTGATCGGGGTGCCCCACCGAAGTGGACCAAAACCCAGGATAGTCAAAATCCTGGGTGTTGGTCCACTTTAAAATTTAAAGGTAATATTTCAACGGTCAGTAAGGTAGGTAGGTAGGCCCAGATGCTAACTTAAGATACAATAGGGGTCAATTTAAGGCAAATGAGCAAGGGCACTCTGGATGTTTTGGCCAATCAATAAGTTGGCCCAGGTTCCTCAATAGGAAATGGTGGTTAATAGAAAAAGACTGGAAGTAAAAGAAAGGAGTTAAAGGTCTCAATGTTTAAAGAGTAAGTCCACTTTGATAGAATTTGTGTGGCAAAATGATGACTTAAAGGTGCTGAGCTGATCTAGCATGTCTTAATGTTTTCTAATATTAGCAAATATGTGTGTACATTGCCAATAGCAACAGATTGTAACTAGTTGCATAGAACACTGCTGCTGGGCATGTGTAAGGTTGAGTGTGCCACCTCACCTCAGCAGTGGTCTTAGAAGATTTGTGGAGTGTTCTGTGTGTACAGGACTCACTTCTCTCTTCTTGGTGTATGTTGCCAATAGCAACAGATTGCTTCCAGATTGCAACAAAACTGCTTCCAGAAAACAGACATTAGATAACATAGGAAAAAAAATATATCAGCTTAGGACCATGAGTACATCCTTTGGTACAAAAATTATAAACATTCAAAAATTCCATCAGAAGTGGCCTCTAAAGAATAATAGGTAAAAGCACCCTGGATGTTAAAGAGGGGATACTAAAATAGAAAGCTAGGCTATTGATTTGGAGGGCCCACGTGCTAATTTAAGAGGAGGTGGTTTAAATGGAGAAGGACTCCATGGATGTTAGAATGGAATGGTAAACGTTACATCTCACTGGATAAGAAATAGGTAGGCTCAAATGCTAAATTAAGAAATGGTGGGTTGACGGCTCATGAGAAGGGTGTCCTGGATATTAAAGGGAAAATGTTAAAGTAAAAGTGTCAGTGGCTAATTTATAGATAGGCTTAGATGCTTAAGGGGGACTTTCATGGACTGTCCCAATAGACTTCAGACCAGATGTGCTCTCAGATATGGGCTTCTCCAACTTATCTGCCATTCGCTCCTGCAATGCACATCTCTCACCCGCAGCTGCGGTACAAGCAGCTCCTCTGTACATGAAAGTTCCTCATGTATGGAGGCGCCCACTGAAACATTGAGCGTATTCTATACTGAAGCCACGTCCACCTGTCTCACTGGTGATAGATGTGCAGCATGGTAGAAGGTGGAATGTGGACTTTCCCTTTAACAAGAAAGTTACTCTGTACGTTTTAGTTTTTAGTTTGGTTTTTAGAACATTTTGTTTATAATAGCAATTTATTTGACAAGCTATATCTAGTAATAACATTCCCCCAATACCAGCTTGCTTGATTTCCATATCTCCTGTATGCATTTTCAGCATAAGCCAGTTCTCTGCTCTGCCAGATGGCCATGGTTTAACGTTACCCTGTTCCTAAATAAGTTATAGGGTGCAGTCTTTCCAGGACTAAGGCCCGAATTTATGAAGGAATAGCGACAGGTAGCGACTGGTGAGCGGCCGGTAATGACGGGCCCCGCCACGAGAACGCCGGCTCCCCACCACAATCACACATTTATCAAGCCGAACCTGCTTAGCGACTGAGATAGCGCCAGATAGCCACTCATTCATCATTATTCCAGCCTCAGCCCACAGTGCCAGCATCCGACCTTGAACAGCGACAGGTATGACCTCTCGCTACCTGGCGCTCTCCAGTGCATTTCAATGGAACAATCTTTAAATATTCATAATTAATTGTTATTAATGTTTTTTTTTTTTTTTTTTTTTTAATGTGAAAAATTCTGTGACCACTTCTGCCATGTTAGATTAAGGTAAAAAAAAAAAAAAATTGTGCAGAATTGATATTACAGGTCTGATATTATTGTATTCATATTACTAAATTCTTTAAAAATATTTTTTTTTTTTGGTTTCCAAAAATATGGTGGTTTGGGGGTTAAAAAACTACTTTTAACACATCGCCGCCAGCGCTCTGGGGTTTAAACATGCATTTCACAGCGCTTGAATTTTTTGAGCAATGATTTTTTGATGAATATGGTGGGAGCCGGTCGCTCTGACCAGTCGCTATCATGCGCACCCATACATCGCGAAACCTGTCAAATAGCGACTCGTCACCCCGTATTCAACATTACTGCACACCGACTCAGTCGCTATCAACAACCGAACAATGGCCAAGCACAGCGACTACTAGCGGGCGCTGTGCAAAAATGCCGCTACAGTCGCTCAACTGTCGCTACCTGCCGCTATTAATGAATCGGCCTCTTAGTGTCAAATGCTTTTGCAAAATCTAGAAAAACTATATCTATAGCTGTTCCTTTGTCCAGGCTTCTACTCACCTCCTCAGAAAAGCCAATCAGGTTAGTCTGGCAGAACACACAATGGATTCTAAACTTACAGGTTTGTAGTTACCTGGAGAAGACCTAGAGTCCTTTTTGAAAATGGGCACCACATTTGCCTTGCGCCGATCCTTCGACACTATACCAGTTTTTAGTGAGTATTTAAAGATGATATCCATGTTTAGCTCCTGGAGTGTTACACTTGGGGTATTGCTATCAGTGGCATCTCCTGTATTAGCTTTTTGCTCCTCTTTTAGCTCCTCTCTTGTGAACCCATTAAACAGCTCCGCATTCTCTTCTTCCCAGTGACCAATTCCCCATTATCTTTAATTAGGGCACATAACTGTTCCTTTTTATCTTTAAATTTATATTTTTAAATTTATATATTTAAATAAATGTTTAGGGTTGATTTTGCTTTCTTTGTCTTTTCTTTGTCCGTGCATTTTTTTCATTGTGTGCTTTTGCCAGCTTAATTTCTTTCTTATATGCTTTATTTATATATTTTATATTTTTAAAGGGTTACAGCTGAGAGCAAAGCCTTGTAATATTTAAATGCCCTTCTCCTTATTGCCCGTTTAACAGCAGGTGTATTTGTTACCTATAGGAATACATTTTGCAATGTTGGTACTCACAATTGTTTTAAAGCTCTTCCATTTGGCATCTGTAACCGTATTCCTCAACAGATCCTCCCAGTCTATGTCCTGGAGTGTAGCCCTGAACCTGGGGAAGTTGGCCTCCCTAAAATTCTGTGTTTCTGCCCTCCCAGACAGAAAAGGGTTGATTCAGAGCCCCTTTCTTGCCTTTTATTGGAGATCTTGCTGCCAAACAAAAAAATCATGCAAAAATGAAAACATTTCACACTAAAATTATCGCAGAAAAAAGGCTCTGATGAATTAGACGAGGGGAAAAATGAACGAGAATGGAAATTTTCAAGCATAAGAATGGCGTGAAAGAGGCTCTGAATCAACCCCAAAATGTTTATGTTGAATACAGCTATATTGTGGTCACTGTTACTAAGATTTTCATGAACTGTTACAGTCCCTACCAGTTCATCATTCAAAAGAGCATCCGCCTTGTAGTCAAAGCAGGACCATGGCTCCAGTCGATACCTGGGTAGTTGAAGTCCCCCATTACCACCACTGTACCAGCCTGTGCCACCTGTTTATGCAGCTGATCCTCTATTTCCTTAGTTATGTTTGGGGTCTATAGATTACACCAAATTGTATTTTAACATTGTTTGCATCACCTGGCACTTCTACCCACAAGGATTCTACATCCTCACAATCTTCTGGTAGTATCCCCTCATTAATATATGCAAACTCCGCCCCCTTTCCTGTTTGTCCTGTCTTTCAGAAAGAGAGTAAAACCACAAAGTCATGTATGGTGTCTAGCCATGTCTCAGCCACACCAATAACATCAATTTTCTTCCAGTGCCAGAGCCCCCCACTTTACTTGCCAGACTTCTGGCATTTGTGAACATAAACTTTAAGTTTCCATCCAGTTTTACACATCGAACTTGCAGTAATATTTCCACCTATTTTTTTACTGCTGGTTTGCAACACATGGATCTCCTAATCCATGGATGTTAATGTTAGAGGACCAACCACATCCTATGGATGGTGAATAAAAAAAAAAAGATGTGTATCAACTCCCCTTAGTGTCCTGGTAATGAATTGGATAAAAATACTTACAAACAATTTTGGCTTCAAAGGCAGAAATTGGGGAAAAGTAAAGGAAAATTAAATCTTCTTTTGACTCTTATCCTCCTTCTTGCACTATTTTCAATAGCCTCTGATTGCTCCCAGCATGAGATTGTGAGAAGGTAGGGAGAAGGGGGCTTAAACAACTAGTTTAGAACAATGGTATCCTGCCAGAAACCAATGACATTCAATGGCATACGTGGAGAAATGAAAATTAAAATCACTATAACATACCAAGCAGCATTTAGGGCAGATAATATCCAAAGGGTAATGCACCTGGGGTGGGGGAGCCAAATAATTTGTTTTGGGAGGTTTTGGTCTGCTTTGCTGTAAAGAAGCTAAGGGTAAGATATTAATCCATGATAATTAGAAAGGTTCAGATGCTAAAATGCATAAGAGAATAGTTTAAATGAATTGGGACACCCTGGAGTTTAAAGAGGGAGTGCTATGGGGCAGTCATGGCCAGCAGAGGGTTGCAGGTTTGATTCCCGGCAGGAAATGACTTGGGGCTATATTCATCAAGCCATAGCGCCAGGTAACGACTGGCAGCGACAGGTAACATCAGGTAGCGAACGGTAACCGCCGGGCGCTGTACGCAATACCACATTTATCAAAGCGAATCTGGTGAGCGACTCTAACAGCAACACGTAGCGACTGATTCATCATCACAGACGGCTCACCGTATACCGCCGGCGCTGTGTCTTCCAGAGCCTGGTATTACCTGTCGCTCTCCCATACATTTCAATAGACAATCCTTTTATTCTTTTTTTTTTTTTTTATAATTATCAAATAATTGTGTGACCTCTCCCGGCCTATTTAAAGTCATTTTTGAAAACTTTTTTGATTTTTTATATTTTTATGCGGAATTGTCCTTACATGACTGGTATTAAAGTGTTCATGTTACAATGTAATAACAATGTAATTCCATATGTTTTTGCTTTGTTACTAGTGGAAACATGTTCAAAAACAGACTTTATTCACACAGCGTCTGGCGCTCTAAGCTACAACGACCCGATTGTGAGCGTTGGCGCTGTGTGGGGCTATTTTTTTATGAATATGGTGTGATTCGGTCGCACTGAGCTGGCGCTACCGTTCGCTCCTATACAGAGCTGTACAGGTGTTAGAGCGACTCACACAATATATTCATCAATGCCGGGCAGCGACTGAGATAGCGAACCATGGCCGAGCACAGCGACTACTAGCGGTCGCTCTCAAAGCCTCGCTACAGACGCTCATCTGTTGGTACCTGACAAAAACCTGCACAATGTGCAACTAATAATTCAGCACCATCAATCAATATGCTTATGAGTGAGGATGTGCCAATGAGAGATCCCAAAACAACTATGTAATACACACCAAAAATAATTTGTGGCCCAGTACGTCACAAACCATTGGGAACTTTATCCCAAAAGCACCACTCCTCCTCACCTAATAAACCATCAAAATCTGATTAATTCATATCAAAAAGGATTTTTAATTCATCAATAAGTCATATTAAAAATACATACAATACACTAATAATCACAAGACATTTAAAAAACACATATCACTATATAACCCACCCCAGCAGAAGGAGACCTAATTAATCCATTCCCTGTGCAAAAATGTAACAATGTTACACCACAAAAATACATACATCACAAACATATTTAAAGTGCCTATGTGCCAATGCTAAAGTGCTAACAGTGTAAACAATCAAAGAAAATCAAGGAATTCACCTCAGTGAAAGATAAAAAGTGACCTCCTGCTGAGCCAGATGATAAGCCACCTACGCGTTCCGTGACGAATTGTCACTTTTTCAAGGTGCCATTCATCTGTTGGTACCTGGCGCTAGTAATGAATCAGCCTGCCCAATTTCTCCCCTGGTGCCATGGTAAGGACAGCCCAGCTCCAGGCATGTGTACACTGTGTCCAAGCATACAGCCACCATCTATGCACAAAAATCCAAATATTAGGGGATATCTCAGTCATTAATGAAGTGTTAGGTCCAGATGCAAAAATTAGAGACTGGTCATTTAAAGTGGTCCATAACCCTCACAGCACAGCCTGGCCCAACCATAGAGTCTAAAATTCTCCAGGGCTGGCCACTTGCCTACCCCGTCAGCAGGCTGGTATATATGTTATTTGCATGGATTTACATAAATATAATGTACTTTGTTTTTTTACCTACATTTATTTTTCTTTTTAAAAGGAACCATTAGAGTTACTCTACCCAACTAATTAGCTAGTCTATTATAAAAATCCAGTCTGAATATAAACACTGTCAGTTTCCACTTTAGATATAATTAAATGAAATTATTATCTGTAAAATAATCTTGTGAAATTTACCACATTAAAACATAAGAATTAAGCTTCAACAGATTAACTGGTAGCTTTGTCCAGTTCTCATTTTCTGGGATTTAAAGAATGTTTATTTTTAGAGGAGCACAATGAAAATAATATTCACAGTAAATCAATTCTATTTCACTGGAGTCTGACAGAGAAAAGAAAAGAAAATTACAATTGCTATTACAAAAGAAACCCTTTAAACAACTTGCTGCATGGTAAATGGGATTGCTTTAGCAAGGGAGCCCTCTTATGGCTGCTCAATAGAAATCTATCTATTGTGATGGTGATTAAAATGTTTTACAATAAAACATTTAAATCATCAGCCATTTGCTGAAATCTGCTTTAGTGGTAAGAACCTGATACATTTACAGTAGTGAGTGATCGTGTTAGATTATTGTCTTAATACTGTATATGTAACACAAATAGCATAGCAGCAAATCTCAATTATGGAGGTCATTTACCAAGCATTTTGCCAGCATTTCTGGTCCATTTGCCGCATATTTTTGCATGTACATGCCTGTGCGGCATTTACGAAAGGAGCATATTCCAACATATGCGGCCTATTTATACAGTGTGATTGCCGATTCTCCTGCGAATGCGCCACCTTTCAGTGGTGAAACCCATAGTAATCAATGTTAATTTATGGTGAATGTGTGCAAATATTAGAAAAATTGAAGCCTAGACATGTTAAGCACAGTTCTGCACCAACAACAGCTGTTACACCTTACATCTTAGAGGATCAGAAAGCGCCGTCCCTTTAAGGAGGGCGGCCCACATGACTGGCCTGAGTTCCTGTCCGGAGGCAGACCAGCCATGTGGAAGTGGTCACTGGGGGAAGTGACCTCAGGAGGGAGGGGGAGTATAAAGGGGACGTCCGTCCCCTTCTCCTTCCTCTTTGACCCCCGGCGTGGATGGACGAGTAGTCCCACCCGCCCGCCCTGTTTTTGGTTATGGTTGGGTTTTTCGGCCACAGTCCTGGGGGGGTTTGGGGGTTTCTTGGATATGTGTTAAGGTTTGTATGGCTAGTAATTTATTGTATTAAACAGAAAAAAAATGTATTTTGTAATATGTCTGTTGGCGGGTGCCGCAGTGTTCTGCTATTTATCTGTGTTGAAGTATGTTGTACCAAAAAAAAAAAAAAAAAAAAGGAGAACGTGTCATACTTTGTACATATATTAATGTATTGTTATTTGTATATGTTAAGTTTTGGTTTTCTTTTTCTGTGGAAATTTGGATTGTTTTTGTCACAGATGGTGGGCGGGTCTCCTCTCGGGTTTCGGGTCTGAGGCAGCATTTCCATGGGTAGGGTATGCGGCTGTTTCCGTGGAAACCGGCCAGGACGAGTTGGTTAAAGAATTTCGGATGGTTGGGGTTCAAGTAGCGAAGGGGATTTTTTGGCCACTGGCGGTTAGCCCGATTAAGCTCCCTGGCCTAGGAGGTATGCGGCCGAGTTTATGTTGGCTTCCGCTTGGTGGGGTTCGGGAAGTTAATTGTGTTCCCTCCCCTTCTCTTCATTCGTGGGATCCTAGGCTTCTCAGACCCGGAACAATAGGTGGGACTCTTTTCTGCTTGTACAATTTTGTTTATATATGTTGGGCTGTGGCCGATTAAATTTAATCTTTCCAACGACATGGTGGTCTGGACTTGTTATTTGGTGGGGGGAGTTTGTATGACGCAGGGCATATGGAATGCTAGCCCAGTCATGGAACAGCTGAAAAAACTCAAAAAACCTAACTTTAAAAAGGTACTGAATTAGAGCCTCTCAAGACTTTTCTCATGACAATAAGTAGATTAAAAGTGTAACCGTGTGTTACACTTAAGTTTTGGCATTTCGTGTGTTAATACTGCTTTCGTAAATGCCAAAGGTGCTCCTGTCTGCGCACTTCCACCGAAGCCCGCACCCGGACCCTGGAAGCTATGGCTACACCTCCAGAGAGGGACGGTGAGCCAATCCCCATTTTGCACATCCCCTTCAGCAAAGGAATGACACCATGTTATTTTCTCTCTAACATACACAATAATTAATGTGCTGCTGTGCCACTAAGGTCAATCATGTTGTCCTTATGATAATTTTAACTTGTAAGTTAGTCAAACTTGTATTGTCTTGTGCTGGCATGTGTAGCATTTTGCAATGCCCACATGGTTTTAGACTTTACTTTGGCACATGCATATATGCCTTTTACCCTGAACATGCCCACTTTCCTTTATACTGCCCTATCACTGTGTGAAGTAGTGCTTTATTCACTCTGTTTCACACTCCTCTTGTTGTTCATTCTTGTAACCTTGTTCTTTTTGTTTTCTGTGTAGGCTCATTGCAGATACTCAGCCCTGAGTAATATTCAGTGGTTAAAATGAATCCTCTTTCTGCTGGTGAGTAGCCTGTTAATGGTTGGTGCTTACTTTGTGCATCTTAAGCATTGTCACTGTCAATTCCCTCTATGAGTCCAAATTTCATAGTAACTATTCCACTTAGCTTGTTTCCCTAGCTCACTTTGAACCTCATAGTTGATATTCATAATTAGATTTTTTCCCATGATGCATATATGCCAAAGGAGGACACCCCTTCACCTCTGCTGTTCCCCCAGAGAAGGACCGTGAGTATATCCTCATTGGCCAAATCCCCTTCATCTGTGAGTTCTCTAGCTCCAGCAAGGTTACAACAGGTTTGTCTTATGATTTTTTAACATTTTAGTTAGTCAAACACAAATGCCATGTCCTGCTTTGTTAACTGAGTTTCACACAACACTTTGAGTTCCGGGCTTCTAATTTTATTCCCTTTCTTTTGTGTTTAGACTGTGTTCAGATTGTTGTGGTCCCCATCTGTGGCTCAAAGTCCCCTGTCTGCTGGTAAGTACTTCCAATTGTGGAGTAGCCTGATACGGGATCCTCCAGTTGTGTGACCCACATATGTAAATGAAAATTTGGTTGGTACGTGGTCAAGCGTGTTCAGCACACTACTGGGTCTGGGTTTAGGCAATCCCCAAAAGATTTAGATACGCTTTTGACCAGGACCACACCGTCAGTTAATCAAAAATATTTATTGTATACAGTGCTTTAAAATTCACATAATGAGCATCGTCCAAACTCTCAATTGGTTATACAATATACATGATTTCACAATTTGAATAAATTCATTCACCACATTGGGTAACTCTTATTTACATGGCAAATATACACAATATGTTGCTCCCTACTGTCTCAGTGATCAATTAGTTTCACTGGTCCTTCACGGTTGGGCAGACATGTTTCGCCTGTTAGATATTGGCTTCCTCTGTGCCCTTGGTTAAAGGAAATCCTGGGTGCTATTTGCCTTTCACCATCATGTTTCATGATTATTATATGTATCCTGTAGCTGTGTCTATTATACCTCAAAGAAGTATGGCTCATTCACCCTTATGGTGTGGGGTCAAAGACAGCTGGCCCTGATTAGTTTCTGTATCGACCCTGCGATATATTGGGCATTGTCTGTCCTTCAACTTGCTCCCAAATTGTATATTACTTTAAAAATGCGCAGTTGCGTTGGTGTGCAGTTGTGGCGTCTTCTATTTCCCCGGCTTCACTTGTGATGCATCTGCCCTGTGGGGCTGTCTAAGTCCTCTTTTGCTCGTCAGTCTAGGGGGCACGAGCATGTCCACCTGGTAAGTTATTTATGTTTTTATTACCTGGCATCAAGAATATGTGACTGCAACTAGCTCGTTGGATATCTAGTTAGGCACTAAAGTACTTAGAATTAGGTTTAGGCATCTAGGTGCTAATTTTTGGTTGTATTGCTGGTACAGAGGCTACCTAATGCATAGTTCTTTTAAATAATTCATTAGGATTATCCAAAAATCCATCCTAATGTAACGTCTACAAATTAGACGAGCCATTCTGCCAAAGTGGCCAGCTCCCCGTGATTTTACATAGCTCCAACTGCAATGTATTTTTGGCAGTGTTCTTTTGCCTGCTTAAAACTCTTTGGTAAAGTTAGTTAGCTGTCTTGAATTATTGCTGAAGAGCTGGAGAATGCAGTTTTGTTTCTGCTTTGGAACAAATAAAGAGTCTGTTTATTAAAATTACTGGCTGATAGAATACTCTATCCCTCTGAACCCTTACAATCAGTGGAGGATGCGGACATATGGAGGAATGAGACTGCTCCTGTTTAACAACCTCTGTAAATGTCTTACCCCAGGAACAGGTGGGAGTCACCTGTGTCCATGGGGATGTGAAAGACTATTCAGTTGTCCAAATGACCCTTGACAGCCTGGCTTGAAAGAAGATGTGGGTTGTTCTAGTCCTGGGTCTACCCCATGTACTCATTGGATAAAACTGTTCACCCTGTTTTGGGATCTATATGAGAAAAGGCTGGTGAGATCTCATTGAAGAAGCTGTTTACTGTGAAGGAACTCATAAACCAGGGGCCTTACTGCAGAGGCAAATAAATGTGTTAGTGTAGAGGTGAACCTGAACCCATGACTATATTTGCAGTGTTGGAAGCTTAGGATTACTCATCTGGGCCACACCTACCCAATCTGAGTGCAAGTCCTCAAACTTTTGTGGCTGCTTCTCTCCTCATGATCTACTATATAGAGTTCAACAAGGAAAATGGTAATTGAACAACTGGTAGTGATATAGCTGTTCAGACATAAATCTGGCTCATGCACTTGGGGACTACTTTGAGGCTACAAAACTCAGGATTGGGTGTTGCAATGATTTTTCTTGCAGGGGAAGACATTAGTTAAATAACGGCCCCAACCACCCACTTTGAAGGCCACTGGTACCACTCTTGATTATGAGGTTCCTTTTAAATGTATAGCAATGGACTTGGTGGGAACCTTGGTTAAGTCTGCTAGGGGTCATTAATACATTTTATCATTAATACATTTTAAAGGTCCTTGACTATGCCACATGATATACAGAAGTGGTTCCTTTCAGAAAAGCCTAATCTAAAGTTATTGCTTGGGAGCTCTTTCATATATTTTCTTGAAGCAGGCTCCCATCCAAGATTCTGACTTATCAAGGCAACCTCTTAAATGCCAGAGTAATGAATGAAACATGCAACCTTAATATTAAGTTTAAAACCTGGGTGTACCATCCACAAAGCAATTGCAATTGAACTTGAGAGAGTCAACAAAACCATAAAGAAGAGAAAGTGGTTGCAAGAGATAGGGGGACTGGAACTGCTTACGACCTCACTGTTGTCTTCACATTGTTCTTGTCCTTTAGGCAGCTTTATGTGCCCTGGAGATTAATAGCTGTGGGAACAATCATGGGAACAAGAAGCTATACCCTACCTGAGTATCCCAGCCCTCTTCTCTGAAAACTGTCTGGGCTAAAGGGGAATATGGGATTGAGCGACAATGCCTGAGGGTGGGCCGCCATGCCCGGCCCTAGGATCTTATCTTGGCCTGTGGGGGATTCAAATAAAGTCCAATATTATATTTGGTTGTATGACGCAGGGCATATGGAATGCTAGCCCAGTCATGGAACAGCTGAAAAAACTCAAAAAACCTAACTTTAAAAAGGTACTGAATTAGAGCCTCTCAAGACTTTTCTCATGACAATAAGTAGATTAAAAGTGTAACCGTGTGTTACACTTAAGTTTTGGCATTTCGTGTGTTAATACTGCTTTCGTAAATGCCAAAGGTGCTCCTGTCTGCGCACTTCCACAGAAGCCCGCACCCGGACCCTGGAAGCTATGGCTACACCTCCAGAGAGGGACGGTGAGCCAATCCCCATTTTGCACATCCCCTTCAGCAAAGGAATGACACCATGTTATTTTCTCTCTAACATACACTAACATACACAATAATTAATGTGCTGCTGTGCCACTAAGGTCAATCATGTTGTCCTTATGATAATTTTAACTTGTAAGTTAGTCAAACTTGTATTGTCTTGTGCTGGCATGTGTAGCATTTTGCAATGCCCACATGGTTTTAGACTTTACTTTGGCACATGCATATATGCCTTTTACCCTGCACATGCCCACTTTTCTTTATACTGCCCTATCACTGGGGTGCCTCTGATGACGCGCCCTCAGATGACAGCTGAGATGACAGCTGAGAGCGGCGCCGGCCTCCACGCTCCGGACCTGCAGGTAAGTGTTTGCTTTTTTTTTTAAATGCCGGCATGGTGGGAGCCGGCCGGCCCGCTCCCACCATGCCGGCAAAAATGCTTTTTTTTTTTGTTTTTTAAATGCCGGCATGGTGGGAGCGGGCCGGTGGGAGCGGGCCGCTGACAGCGGAACCGGCCGGCCCGCTCCCACCATGCCGGCATTTTTGATGGGGAACTTCGTAAAAGTTCGATTCGGCCGAACCCGAATTTCTTTGTGAAATTCGGCGAATCGGCCGAATCGAACTTTTCACTTTTCCCCCCCTTGGAATGGAACTGATGGTGTGTGGGGGATAGGATCTGCAGGCGTGCAGGATGATGTTCCTGTAATTTTTGAAATAAAAATCTTCCACTCCAAGTCCTAAAAGGAGAGCACAACTGCATTGAAATCACCCCAAAATGTAAGATTCTAATCATTGACAAAAATACACTAAACAAAATCATCAAGAGAATACTTTCTCTGAAGGGGTTCTGACCCCCAGGAATGCGGGAACCCATTGAAGGGCCGCATGTTTGGAGGTAGAACCCCCTGCCTCAAACATAAAAGTGCTTAAGCTGAAAAGTGGAGACAAGAACTAACTGGATGTGGTCTGGTTGTCGTTCCCCAACAGGCCTCATTAGGCCACTGGATATTATCCAGCAATTGTAAGAAGCCCTTCACCAGGAGTGGTAATTGGTAGTCCACCCCCTGTGCCAGCCTCTTACATAAGACCCCCTGCTACAATGGTTCTCCTCTGAAAAGGGCGGTTAGATTTATGAATTTTGGGGATGTGATGGAAGTGTGGCACAGTGGGGGACAACACATTTAAAAAATCTGCCTCTCTGGTTGTAAAAATATGTAAGGAAACCCCTTCATCAATCAGAAGGTAAAGTTCAGATGAAAAAAAGGGTCTGTGGGATCTGACAGGAGTGGTCTATATGTGAATTCATCTTGAAGTTGTCTAACCCCTTCTTGGGCATAATCCTTCCTGTCAATTATCACCACAGCACCCCCTTGTCCAACTGTCTTATGATATACATCTGTATTTTCCCCGAGGCTTCTAAGAGCTAAACATTCTCCTCTAGTAAGATTGTCATGGAAATGTCTCTTTTTGTTATTAAACAAGGTAGCCAAATTACTTTATCTTGAAAAGCTTAAAAGGGCCAGATTGAGCCTGTACTGGGTAGAATGTTTCTTTTAATAATTCAGGGGGGTCTATAACAGTGAATGATCAATTAAAGCATCTCAATATTCTTGTTGTAGATATTTTCTTTTAAATGGCTCCCACTCCTCAGGAAATATCAGTAAAGAATTGTCTTTGTAAGGTTAGGGGCCTAAGTAGCCTATGTACAGCAGCAATAGTCTCAAAAAGGATAAAATGTCTATTGGGGGCATAAGAGATACTTCATAAGAGAGAAATTTCATCAGGGCCCAAGGGGTAAGAAGACGGATTTATAACATTTAAGTCTTCTTAAGTTGCTCTGCAGAGTGGCGTCTCCTCCTGCATTTACCAGCTCTCCTATACCGTTTCTTATGAGGGTGGTGGATTATCTCCCTCCTGGGTTCTTCACAGTTTTTTGATGGATCTTTACGGGATGCTCTCTTATTGGATTGGTTTCATTGCCACTAGACTGTGAACTGTCAGCAAAACTAACAAACCTCTGAGGTTTTCGCATGATTGGCTTAGGTGTTGATACGGTCTCCCTCTGGACCTAGATATACTAGGCTCCTCAGCTGAGTTGAAACTTGGTCTGCGGGGGAGAGGTTTCCTTTTCCATACATACACTTGATTATTTGCATAATCCTGTTGGTCCCTGAGGAATTTGGACTTTTTAGTAGCCATAATTTCATCTTCAACCTTTTAAATAGTGTTTTTTAAGCACTGCATAGAATAATCAAACTCATTCTCTTATTAGAGTTCTTCTTTAATCTTTCTGATGTTTGTATTAAGTTCCTCCAAATGGATTTGTTCATACGTGATTATTAAAGCTGATGCCTGTGATAATATTTTGTTCCATTCAGTGGAAAAATCAAACCTGTCGGTAGTTTTTTTATTCTAAGACCCTGGGGCACCATGTTATACTTTAAATATTTATCTAGGATACTGTAGTCCCACCAGACTCAACGTTTTTGCATTGAAACATCTTGTAGCTTATGCATAAGATTCCTTAATTTATTCTTAGAATGTAGGGTTTTTTCATTATTAAAGACCAAATCAAAGTTGTGTGTTCTGTCATTAAAGTGGACCATAACCCAGGATAGTCAATAGTTTTGACAATCCTGGGTTTTGGTCCTTTCAAAAGGACAAAAACCCAGGGCACGCTCCCTGTTAGAGGGAAGCGGAGGATGCGGCCATCAGAACCGCTGCTCTTAGACGCACCGTGGGACCGGGAAGAGGTGAGCTAGGTCCTGGCGATCTGGAGGGTTTTTCACAGCAGGGCACCCGCGATCGGGGTGCCCCCAGGGAATAGACCAAAACCCAGGATAGTCAAAATCCTGGGTTTTGGTCCCCTTTAATCCAATGATCCTCATTAATAGGAATAGATTCCTCCAGCTAAGACATAATTGTGGGGATTGGGTTCAAATCCATCAAATCTAAGTATTAAAAGCTGTTGGGAGCCACGTCATACAGCCAAACATACAGTCAAATAAGGCAAGGAAAGACTGCTCACCACCACCGGCTAAATCGCGGTTTCCTGGTCTCGTGCCAGGAGGGAGCTGGTTGCACTATGCTCCAGACAAAATGCAGAACAGGATTGCTCTAGCTGCGAGATCCCTTTAAAACCTCAGAATGGTACAACATGCACTGACGCATTTTGGGGCGTATTCCTCCCCCATAACAAGTAATAAAATCACAATATCTTAGTAGTATAGCTCGCCTGCATCATGCTCGACCCCGTACCATTGTGCCAATCTGAAAGGAGCTGAAAAAAATTAGTGAGGTGTCAGAAGCACGGGACAACTGCGCTGCACAAATGCAAGCCACGTCCCACAGCAAGACATCACTTATGGACAAGGATGCTCTCCACAGCGTTGTGACCCAGCCTCCACCCCTTCCCCTAAACAGCCCTCCCTGACATGCCACAGGCATGCTGATACTGTATGTCAAGGACTAGCCATACCCAGAACGAGGGCACTCCGACATTGGCATGAATAAAAGATGGGACATTTCCCTATTCACAAATCTAGGAAAATGAGAGAATTCCATCATAGTACCAATTATTGGGACATGGTGATTATATGGGTTCTTGTTATGAGTTCACGGCACCCCAGAGAGGCTAAGGCCCTTATTCATAAAGGGATAGCATCAGGTAGTGCCTTGTAAATGAGAGGTAGCGACTGGTGAACGCCGGACACCGTGCGCAATTACACGTTTATCAAGCAGAATCTGTTGAGCGACTGGGATAACGCCATGTAGCGTCTGATTCATCATTATCCCAGCCTCAGCGAACAATGCTCGCTGCCTGTTTCTCTCCCATGCATTTCAATGGACGATCCTTTCCTTCTCTTTAAACAGGGTTTTTGTTTTTTTTGTTTTTTTTTTAAATCTCAAATAATGTTGTGACCTCTTCTGGCATAGAAAAATCAATTTTTTAAAATATTTTTCATGTTTTATATATTTCTGCAGAACTGACATTACAAGTCTGCCATTAAAGTGTTCATGTTACAATGTTATTACAATGTATTTCCATATGTTTTCGCATTGTTACTGTTGGATACATGCTGAAAACAGACTTTAAACACACCGCCTCCTGCGCTCTGGGCTTCAGAGAAGCATTTTTCAGCGCCGGAGTTTTTTGAGGATGTTTTTTTAATGAATATGTTGTGAGTCGGTCACACTGACCAGTCGCTAATATGCGCTCCCATACAGCGCTGTACTGGTCAAATAGTGTCTCCTCACAATGTATTCATCATTGCTGCACAGCTATGAACTAGCGACCCACAGACGAACACAGCGACTACTAGCGGGCGTTTTGAAAATGCCTGCTACAGATGCTCATCTGTCGCTACCTGGCGTTAGCGATGAATCAACCTGCCCGTCTCTTTAACCAGGCTTTAGAGGCAGTGCAATAGTGTATATATCCGGGTGATTAGAGAGGATAAGTGCAATATATGAGACTGTGATATTTATATATATATATATATATATATATATATATATATATATATATATATATATATATTTATATATATATTTAGGCCCTTATTTATGAAGGAATAGCGACAGGTAGCGACTGGTGAGCGGCCGGTAATGACGGGCCCCGCCACGAGAACGCCGGCTCCCTACCACAATCACACATTTATCAAGGCAATCCTGCTTAGCGACTGAGATAGCGCCAGATAGCCACTCATTCATCATTATTTCAGCCTCAGCCCACAGCGCCAGCGTTCGACCTTGAACAGCGACAGGTATGACCTCTCGCTACCTGGCGCTCTCCAATGCATTTCAATGAAACAATCTTTAAATATTCAAAATTAATTGTTATTAATTTTTTTTTCTTTTTTTTTTTTTATGTGAAAAATTTAGTGACCACTTCTGCCATTTTAGACAAAAAAAAAATGTACAGAATTGATATTACAGGTCTGATATTAATGTATTCATATTACAAAATTATTTTAAAAACTTGTTTTTTTTGGTTTCCAAAAATATGGTTGTTTGGAGGTTAAAAAACTACTTTTAACCCATCGCCGCCAGCGCTCTGGGGTTTAAACATGCATTTTGCAGCGCGAGAATTTTTTGAGCGTGATTTTTTAATGAATATGGTGGAAGCCGGTCGCTCTGACCAGTCGCTATCATGCGCTCCCATACAGCGCGGAACCTGTCAAATAGCGACTCCTCACCCAATATTTAACATTACGGCAAACCGACTGAGTCGCTATCAACTACCGAACAACGGCCAAGCACAGCGACTACTAGCGGGCACTCTGAAAATGCCGCTACAGTTGCTCAACTGTCGCTACCTGCCGCTGTTAATGAATCGGCCTCCTGTATTATATGTATTTGTTTATTTTTCCATTCATTAATTAATTTTCCTTACATCACATTCCAGTCAATTTAATTGCATAGATCACTTTCAAACATTCTTGAATATGTATTATATAATTCATTTTTCCAGCAATAATTTAACATTTAACGAGTAATGTACATTCATGAAATGGGATGGTTATTGGTTTTTAATTGTCCTATAGTAGCCTGCACATGCTGTCCCTCCGACGCCGGAGAGCCCCCATCCTGGCCATGGCTAGTCCTTGACATATTGGCGTGTTTGTGACACATCAGGGAGGGCTGGTTGGAGGCCGGGTCATCACACAGCGTAGTAGCAGGGTGGCACCTAGCACAGCTCACGGGCATCACTGGAGCATTGCTGGAGGAGGAGACATCTAACACTGAGGTGAGATTCTCCTTGACTCACAAGCCACTACATGCTCCAGTGCCTGTGCAATGATTGCAGAGTTGCCCGAATAGTAACCAGTGCTGATCATTGGGTGGCCACCCTGCTTGATCCCCGCTATAAGGACAACATCACCTTCTTGATTCCAGCACCTGAGTTACTGGTTAAAGTGTTAAAGTGTTTGCTACCTCCTTCTCTTACACTTAAACCGCCACACCGAAATGAAAAAATGCAATATTTTAATGTTTTTTGCGTATGTATGTATATATTTATGTAAATATTTATTAATAGATATATATATATATATATATATATATATATATGTATATATGTATATATTGATGTATATATTTATTTATTGATGTAAATAGCCACTTATTTATGTGTATATTGATTGATGCATTTATTTATTTATCTTTAATTTTTTTCGTTTTCTTTGATTATTTTGAGTTCTTTCCCTAGCCCAACTTGTACAGGGCAATCGCCCAGGTGTTTCCCTTCTATTTTCATCCCTCTAGCCCTTGTTACCCACATTTTACGGCTATTTTTGGGCCCAAAAGTACGGGTCACCGTTGACTTCAATGGGATTCGGGGATCCGAATCCAAACTTTGCTGGCAAGTTCGTCCGAACTCGGCGAATCTGAACTTCAACTGACCCACTCATCAACTCGACAATATCATTCAAGTATAGAACTTTATTTGTTAAAATAATATTAGTGCTATTACAGAGATATATTGACAGAATGTTGTGTATATTAAAGAGAAACTTTATGAACAATAATATGACACCACATTTTATCAGTACAGATTGTGCTAAATTGGACATTTTGGTAAATAGAAAAAAGAGTTTTATTTCAGCCTACAGTGCAATGCTACCACCTTGTGGTAAATTTAGTGCATTAACCCAAATGAAAAACAGTACATTCATCTAGAAAGACAAGGATGAATACTTGTTTTAAACCAATGCGAGTTTAACATTTCCTTGGTTCCCATGTTATTTATTTTTTAATTTTTGGAACCCAGTAATTGTTTTTCTAAATAATGTTCTATGAAAAGTGAATGCGATCTAACAATAAGGCCTAGTCTGGCCTTATGTGTTTATGTTCTCTTTAACTAAGGATAATCGAAACAAAAGCCCTTAAATTACTAAGGACAATTTGTATAGTAAAAAAATCAAAATACCCAAAAAAGCCAGTGAACAATACAAAACACATAACAGCAAAATAGCTTTTACCAGGGCCCAGGACCCCTCAAAAAGTATTCAACCAAAATATAAAAAGTATAATCAAATTAAATTAATTCAAAACGCATATCCACAAATGACAAAAATCAAATAAGAATGTACAAAGGACAAATAACAGACAATACCCTACAACACACAACAAATATTTCTTAAAACCAATCAAGACCAGAAAGTCTCAGACGGGACAGTGTAGCGGGTATATTTACAGTATTATAAAGATAGATGGCTCGGGAGGGGAAGCAAAATAATAAAAATATAATATATAAAATCAAACAAGTATATATAGAAACCAGGCACAGATATGATGGCTATGATGTATATGATGACAAAATGGAAACTGGGCACAAATACAATATACACACAAACTGTATTAATCAAAGCAAACTGAAGCCAACAAACGCTATATAAAGTGCACAAGTGCTACAATAATTGTAAATAAATACAAAAAAACAAATGCATGTGAACTACCAGCAAACTGCCCCAGGAATATCACAAATCAAAACAGCATTACCACATTACCCCCCACCATAAAGGATATAAATATAGATGGTATGAAGACCTAGCCCCTCGCGGGATGTATATTGTAGCACATTGCACATTATTATGATGCTGTTTTTGTTCCCAGTTTCCATTTTGTCTATACACTGGTGTTATGTATTTTCTGCTTTATCTAAAGGATAAATATATGCTTATTATAGGCATGTTTATATTCACTTACTCTTTCTCAAAATTAATATTTTTGATCTTCCCTTCAACACGCTTCAGATTGATGTTCTTTCATTAAGTTTCTTCTTAAAAACACTTCACTCCTGAACCTTATTTAACCCTTTAACATATTTAATGGTCTCAATCATGTTTCTTCTCTCCCTTCTTTCCTACAGACTGTACAAATTAAGTTCTGTCTCTCTCTCTCTCTCTCTAGGTGTCTCCTGATTTGTTGTAAGTTAAAGTTAAGTCCTTCCACCATTTTTATTACCTGTATTTGGACCCGTACTATTTGAATATTGTCTTTTTTTTTTGCACAATGTTTTTATTGAAGATATGCAAATGTTACAACCAAAAACGGCTTACATTTCGATTTGTAATACAAGTAGGAAAAACCACATCCAGTTGAAGACATTATATATATGAAGTAGAGCTCAAGTAAGATGTTATACAAAGCATTCAGCGCAATTAGAAAACAACATCGGCTGAACTGTTTAAATACAAGACATGATAAAAGAATAAGAAAGATAGTGGAAGAAGGGAAAAAAAGGGAAAGAGGGAACGGGGTGGGTGTCCATACTACAGCCAACCCAAAAAGGATAACACTAGGTTACAGAGAGGTGGGAGCTAAGATACAAATAGGTGATGGTCGAAATTTTTAGGCTGGAAATGGGTAATCCAACCTTCCCAGGTAGCTAGGAAGGAGGTGAGATCCCCCTGCTTGAATATTGTCTTTATGTAGGGGAGGTCTTTATATAGGGGAGGTCTCTAGAACTGCACACAATATTCCAGCTGAGGCCTTACCAGGGCTTTATACAGTGGTGAACCTCTTCTCATATTCAGCAACCTGCCCATTGCTTAATGCGTAACACAACCCAACAGGACCAAACCTGGAATCTAAAACATTTCATACGTTTTGACTATGATTAAGGAGCCTGTGAGCTCTGAAACGCGTAGCATATACTAAAATGCATTTTATGGAGTTCTGTAACCTGTGAACCTTAATTGAACCAATTAAAGGAAGTTGTTTTAATTATGCCCCTCTGAACTAAAGAAAAGCAGTATGATGCATACCCACGCCAGCCATTCAGAAATGCCTGGTGCAGGTATGCACCTCAGCTGGAGGTGAAAATGGATGCAACCTTAGCATCCAAAAGCATAAAAGCAGCCCTTTTACTGTACCACAAAGCAGTGCAGGTAAAGCACAATGCATGAGCTTAACCCATTGCCCATAGACTTCTGTGTGCTGTGTTGCATATTTCACGGGCTGTGTTTTCTTCCCATTTGTGACACATTGGAAATATTTCTACTTCAACACGACACAAACAGGTATAAGGTATGAAAAGGGTCTAAGACAGTGATGGCAAAGCTTTTAGGGACCAAGTGCCCAAACTGCAAACCAAAACTGATGGCTCTGGTATCTGGTAGAGTGAAGAAAGAAACCCAAATTGCATGTAGTGGAAAGATGATGGGTCCCCACAGAGAGTGCTCTAAGTGCTGCCTCTGGAATGGGTGCCATAAGTTCACCACCACTGGCCTAATACATTTGTTCAGTTCTTGGAGAAGTAAATGTGAGCTCAAAAATCTCTTAATTGTTTTCAGTTCTTTATATTCAGAGCTACTAGTGCTCCAGTCAAAGGCACAATACGCCCATAAGAAAAAGGTGTATTACCTAAGGTAGCAGCAGTGGTTGTGCGCAGACTGGAAGTTGTTACAGACATATTTAGAGGTAGACTGGCCATAGGGAGACCTGGGAGAAAGAGAAAGATCGGCGCCGGTAGAACAACATGTGTCTTTACTCTCCATTGTCTTCCAGCTCCCCGGAAGAAAGATTGAGACCCAGGCCATTGTAGATTCCGGTGCTTGCAGTTCATTCATGGACCTCGAATTTGCCCAGAAGTATCTGATTCCTTCTGAGTCTCATTCCACTCCGGAACACCCACCCTGGCTGATGGCACCACAATCAAGTTGGGATCTGTTGCCCTGAGAACCCCAGCACTTCTCTTTTCCTCACCTAAAGGACATTACATTTTGGTTTGATATCTTCAACAAAAAGGGGGCTGACTAGTTAGCCCCACATCGGTTTTAGGACTGTCTCATCAACCCTTTGCCTAGCTCTACTATCCCTTTTGGTCACATCTGACCACTCTTGGAACCTGAATTTGTGACACTTTGGGAATACATCAACGAGAACATAGACAAAAGGTTTTATTCACCATTCCACATCCCCAGCGGGGACAAGAATTTTCTGACAGTTCTTTAAGGCCATGCATCGACTACCGAGAGCTCAACCAAATTACGTTCAAAAACCGTTACCCTTTACCCTTGATCCTAGAACAATTCCAATGCCTAGGGGAGGCTCACCTTTTCATGAAGTTATATCTCAGAGGGGCATACAACCTCATCCGTATTAGAGAGGGTGATGAGTGGAAGACGTCTTTCTGGACTCGTTACGTCACTTTGAGTACCTAGTAATGCCGTTCTCCTGGCTGAATCCGAATTAATTTCCAAAGTCTGTTATACTTTTGTGAATATTCCCAGCAATCTCCAGGATCAACTGACTCACACCAATGGTGTTCTGACTTATCCAGGGAACATCTTCGTTTCTGGTGCCTTGAGTCCAGATGTTTTCCAAAGTACTCACAATCACCCTCTCGCTGGCCATTTTGGAAGGAAAACTTTGCATTTGCTCAAGTAGTACTTCTGGTGGTCCTCCCTCCGTATGTGACTGTGAAGCATATGTTGCCACCTGTGGTACCTGTGCCCGGAGTAGAAACACCCTCCAGCCTGGTGGGACGCCTTACGCCCTTGCCAATTCCTGAAAGATCAATCTGACAATACAGTCAGTGTTTTGCTATTCACTGAGGCCACTGTGAAATCAGCCACTTCTACCTCTGAACATGGACCTCTGAGCCAATAAGCTTTGGCTTGAGCTAAGAATGGCTTGATATTTTTGTGAATATGATGAATTAAGAATCTGCTGTAGAATTTCAGAGCTTATCTAAAGGGTCCATTGGGGGACTGAAATTATGCCACTCACAATATATATTACAGATATATTATGGCACCACTAGGTAAGAAAAATATGTATAAATGTGTGACCGAAACTCAAACAATTCATAAAAAAGGGTTAATATCCTAATACATATAAATGAAATAAAAAAGGAAGTGATCAACCAGGCAAACAATATACATTAAACCCCTCATAATCAAGGTACTAGTGCTAAGCCCAAACATACAAATTATTAAATGTATTTATTTTTTTATAAATTATTATGTAATCAGAAACCACAAACTAAAATGTGAAACAAACTAACAAAACAGCCAAATGTGTACTAACCTAGTGATGAGACATTGGGAGAGAACGGCACTGGCTCCTACGCGTTACACAGCCGTACCGGTGGTATACTGGACCTGGCATGTAATAACATTTCCAGCTATGGCTACTAGACCACTGGAAGGAGTTAAACAGGCTGAACTGGATGGACTAAAGTCTTTATTCAGCCTCACATACTATGTTACTATGTTACTATGTATTCTTCCAGGGAAAGCTGTGAGTCACCGTAATTAATAAATGAGTAAACAACTGGCAACGGGGTCTGATTTGCAGTTTCAATTTTCTGATTTTGTTCTGGGTGAAAGAAAAATAATTTAATACCCACAGAATCATAAGAAAAATCCTGGATAAGAATACATATAGACATAGTACACGAATAGAGACAATGTTGACAGGGCATCCATGAAGATGCTCAAAATGCTTAATCAATAATTTAGCCAGCTATTTGGTTTAGGAAATAGGTAGTCCTGCTAAATCTGTGTAGCTTCAGAATGGAAGGTGGTAGATTAGATACATTAGAACTAATCTAGGGAGAGAACCTAACCCTCTATAAAAATAATGCACACTGTGGCTGGTTAAGAGATAGATTTGCAGTAATGCTTGAAGAGTTTAAATCAGGTGTCAATATGCCAGGATCAAGCCAGAAGGCCCTGGTGAAGATTTCTAGCAACATAGATGCATGGAGAAAATGTCAACAAAAATTTAAGCAAGAAGATTTTGCAGAGTAGATTTTTTAAATGGTTTGGCCATTCAAACTTTGATATCCCTGGCATCTTTCCTGATGTAGGGTTAGTTTCATGCTGTCTCTTTGCTACAGTCACAGAAAGGAAGGGAAATTTCTTCTTCCACTTCCTTTACTCCAGTGCCTTCCCCTGATCCTGACAACCATGTCTCATGGCCGGTTGATGCCCATTCTCTTAGTGATAGGCTAAAATTAGCCCTGCACACTGCTACTCATTGTGCCAGCACAATCAAATGCACGCTGTGTGCTTGTATGACTCAGCCCTGCCACTCCCATCATGGACGGCAATTAATTATAATAATATTTAGTTGCGAGGTATGTTACAAGAGTTTAAAAGGTTTTGGACTGGCCCAATAGGGGTGTCGTAGAGGCTCCTGTGTGAGAAGGTCTGTATTGTCGGGCAACCTCCAAGGGTTGCCTTCCGACATTCTTACTATGTCTGACAACCAGCTTCTCTTTGGAGCCACCAGAATGGTTGGAATTCCCTTCTGGGCTATCTTTTTTAGTACCTGAGCCAGGAGTGGAATTGGAGGGAACGCATAAAGAAGCTTGAATGCTGACCAATTGACGCTATTGCTAGAGGATCCCTGGACCGAGATACAAACTTTGCAATCTTCCAGTCTTGGCGGGATGGAAAAAGATCTATCTCTGGGAACCCCCAGTGGATGCAAAGGGACTGAAAAGTAATTTTCTCCCTGTTGCAGGATGGTTTTACTCCGATGATCGGCCTGCAAGCTGTCCACTCCTGGCATGTGGATCTCAGAGATGCAAAGCTCATACAGTTTTATAGTTTGGCCTGCACTTTTCTTTAATCTGAATTTTTAAAATGTGGAATTAAAAGTGAGGTTTTTATATAGAGGAGTGTCGGCCTTTTGGTTGTCATCCAGTGTGGGGGATAGAACTGTCCCAATCAAAACATATTCCTACCTTTTGTAGGTGGTCGGATGAGTTTGTAAACATTTTATAAATAAAGGGATAATGATTCAGGGGAAAAAAAAAGAAACGGAATGATGTCCAGAAGCTCCCAAATCTGCATCTCTTTATGACCCAATTGTGCAGCAACATCTGTGCCAAAGAGAGTGTGATGGTGCCCTTCCTGTTGCAGAACCTCTTGATAAACTTCAGTAGGGATGTAATGGCTCATGGTGTGTCATCACCAAAGAAGTACAGGCCATATATGGTAGAGAATTGAAAGCAAACCACAAGTATTGTCGTAAAAGTAATAGACCGTTTTTACAGATGTTGAGAACAACAATCATTAAATGTAACAGGGGTTTCCCTGCATTTAAAGGGCCTTTATACTTTTAAAATAATTAATAAGTTCTATGCATTTGTTTCTATTAGATATATTAGAAATATGTAAATCACTTTTAATTGGTGATGAGAGGAAAGACTGCTTAATGGCAGATGAGAGGGCAGTTACTCCTGGGTCTGATCTGCCAGCCATACTTTTTCTATGCTATGTGATACATGGAGGCAAACTAAATCTTGTATAATAAGTGAAATGAAACATGGAGAAGAAGCCTTGTCTGTCATGCTGCCTAAAATAATGATCTAAACTAGTAAAGAGAATCAGGAGACCCCCCCCCCCCCCCCCCCAAAGTTCAGGTTCGGCAAGTTTGGCCAAACTATGAATAACCGAACTCCGTCTCCAGTGAAATCAATGGAGACCTGAACCTTCGGGGGCAATTCTGCATCTGGGGCCTTGAACTCGTATGAACCCAAACTTTGTGGTTCGGGTTTGCCCAAAACTAATATACACACACACTATACTAATAACAATTTAATGCTACACAACATAAAAGTAATGCATGCAGATACAATCAAAAGGGGGCATGCAAATGCTCACCTTCTGCATAGTATCCAAACTAATACTATGTATGTTTTAATTTGCACGCCCAGTGCAAATGATACAGGTGTCCTCAAGTCAAATGATACAGGTGTCCTCAAGGCAAAGTTGGCGCTCCCGAGTTGCAGAGTAGATGCAGCGGTTTACACTATAGCACATGGTGGGAGGATACGAGGTGACGTGGGGACCTCTCCACTTCCGACGCGCGTTTCGCCCCGCCCACCGGGGCTTCGTCAGGGTGACTCGGGAGCGCCAACTTTGCCTTGAGGACACCTGTATCATCATCTGCTGACACGGTTTTTCCAAGCGGCCATACAGCTAAGTCCCTACATGTTATTGTAGTTGGTGTATGAGAGCGTGTCAATGGCCAGTGGGGCTTGGATACAATGAACTGCAGTGAAAGAGTGTCACCGTGACTTTGAAAACGCTCCTCTGAGCAATTAAGGCTGGCCAGCTTATGCAGTTTGGAGAAGGACTTGGCTTGCTGCTATTACGCTACTATATGCATGCACCCAGGTAGTAGAAGTGTTTGATTCATATTGCCTGGGATTACATTAGCTGACATGACAAAGGGCGGATAGAGCATAACGAGCGGTCCACCTATGAAACTCCCTTCTGCCCATTATTTCTGTCTGGCGGTGACAATGCAATCTTGCTTTCCATGTATATATGTGAGCTGTTGAGAGATCAGCTGACCAGCGAACCCCGTTGTGTTGGAGGAGCATCTTTATGTGAGACATTGAATGCAGGGATAGCTGCGCATCTACTTACTGCTTATCCGGACAGCTGCTCAATTTGGCAATTAATACTATGGCGCCCAACGCTGGCGTTTTTTGATGCGAGCCATGTTTTATTGGCTGTATGGTTTCAGATCTAGCGCATGTGTGAGATAGTGGAGGTGTGGATGAGGTGTCTGTGCATGTGCAAGGGGGGGCCCACGAATTTTTAATATCACAACGTTGTGAATTTTTTAACCTTTGGTGTACTAATTTGCTTGTGATTTTTTTCCCACTGGGGTGTGCAATATTTTCCTCAATAAAGATGTGTTATTAATATGATATTGCAGCCGCGTGTATTATACTGATAAAGCTGTCCAGTGAGCCTGAGCCCTCAATTAACCTTGTGTGTGTGTGTGTTGGTCTTGTAATCTTGATTAGGTTAGAGGGACGCCAGCATTTGTCTGGCAGTGCTCCTGGGAGAATACATTTGGAGTCTCCCTGTATTTTATTTTTTTTGTAAGTGTCAAAATTGACTGATTTTTGTAACTGTTAATTCCCACCACCTTGACTAAAGCCCCTTTTTAGCTGCATTTTAGCACTTATTGTAGATGTTTTTTTAGCACCAAAGCATCATTCTGCTTCACTTTGGGAATTGAGTTCTTTTGGTAATACACAGCATTGGCTTTGCCGCAAACATTTTCAAATGACGGCCAAAATGTGTAATCTTGGTCTCATCAGACCACCACACATTTTTCTGCATTTGGCAGAATCAATGTGGAATTTCAGCCAAACATAGCAGGTATTGGATGTTTTTCTGTCGGGCCAGAGAGTTCTCCAACATTAAAACTCCACCGGGGGAGCAGAGGGTTCAGCCAGAGCAAAGACACAGACAAAGGAAATGCTGTAAACGGGGGGGGGGGGGGGGGTGATTAATAAGTCAAGGAAACAAACAGTGGACTATCAATTCAGATATACAACCAAAGGGACAAAAAAACAAGGCTTACTAGAGGAATAACTAATAAAGGGAATAACTGAAGCCCTAAGGTGCTGGCTCACTCACCCAAAGGCTCCGGACAGGTGCCAACAGCAAGCAGCCTCAGGAAAGCCAGGGAGAGGCATGCTTGCCACAAGACTCCACAGGGGTTCAGACTCAGGTTCCAATACAGCCACAACAAAGCAAACAAGGCAAACAAAATCCTGCTGCACCAGGTGGAGGGCTGAGCCCTTTAAATAGCCCTCACACCAGGTGCAGCACATAATGGGGAGAGAGAGCAGCCAGAGCTCTGCTGACACCTGCAGATGGGGTAAAAATTGACCCCAGCCACCAGTCGGGCATCAGCAGAACCCGGGGTTCTAACATTTTCTTTGTAAGAAAACCATCCCCTCGATTCAAAGAGCAAAAGTTAATTGATTTCGGATCGAGAATCGTAAGTTTGGGTGGGTGTTAGTCATTTTTTCCTGTTTTTTTGGCCATTTCCGACTCGCACGAGCCTACGTACGAATGCGTATATGCTCTTACGATCATCGCAAGTTCGTTCCTAAATTTTAGGATCAAAACGTAAAACTTAGGATCAAATCCTAAAACTTAGGATGAAAACGTAAAACTTAGGATAATCGAATGTGTTTAGGTGTGATTCAGAGAACAGTTTTCCAACCTCTAAATACGTTTTAAAAGAAAGCCACTGCCGACACCTTTTAGCAGTCGGATTGCTGTTCTTGAACAGGTTTTTTGGCTATGTGGACGAGTCTGCGCGTCTTGAGTTCCAATGAACTGCATGTATCAGCATGGCCGAGGCCATAAATTGTATGGCAATGCATACCTGATTCATGTATGCCTTATAAAAGCATTTTAATGTGGACCTTAATTAGTCCTTTGCATGTAAACCTTTATTTTGCAATATATTTGCGTTAATTAAAGAAACTTATGTCCTTTGTTATTTATTTTTAAATTGATGTACTAGAATAATATTTTTAGATTGCATTTATTGGTGTAGTTGTTTACCTTTGCTTTGTTTAATTATTTAAGCACATCTTTGGTCAGATGCATCACACTTACTGAGGAGAGGAGAGCGGGATAAAGTGCAGGATGTGGGTTACTGCTGTATTTTGCACAGACACAGCAGAGCTGGGGGCACGGAAAGGTCAGAAATCAAAGAATGCAGAGCAACACAGTCACAAGGCCCTTTCTGTTTGCAGGCTGCCCGAGAATACCTGAGCCGCCATCTTGGCTGTTTCTAGACTCATAACATGCAGAAGTTGCTGGGTGTTTTTTTATATTTGAGAGCAATCTGTATGTAGAGGGTGTGGGTAACCACACACAAAATTTTAAGTTGTACCATTTGAAGCCAAAATATTAAAATTAAATCCACAAGTAAAAAATGCAAGTTAACTAAAAATTAAACAAAGTAAGATTTACTTATGCAAATGCATTCATTAATGGTTGGTTACTACAAAATGAATGAAATAAAGAAAAATAAGACCAAATATTTAGAATGCACTTTAATGAGGTAAGTTTGTAGTGCGCAGCCGCCAGATCAGAAGGATTTACGTCCAGACAAAAAAGGAAAAAGGGCAAAACCAATGTTGCAACCTGAGAAATGAAACGGAAAATTCAGGATGGAAACTGACATAGATCTGATTCCCGAACTGACATACGAACGGACGTAAATTTTAGGATAGAAACGTATTTGCTTATAGAATCACTCGCAAGTTCATACGAACGCACGAGCGGACGTGAAAAATAGGATGATCGGCACCAAAATCCAAGCTGTTACATGTTTCTTTGAATCAACCCTCATGTCTACCACACAACAATATGAAGAATACAGGAGATTGTTGTCACATGAAGCACGCAACAAATACTTGCCAGAACTTTCTGCAACTCCTTTCAGGTTTCTGTAGGTCTCTACAGTCGGACAGATCAGTGACAGCTCGCTCCCCACCACAGGGAGGGGCAATTTATGGAGGACGTGATCTTTGACATCACAGCTTACTTCCACTATAAAATCCCCTCCCTGCAGCGGGGCGCAAGATGCCGGTGTAACAGGCCAGAATAACCCTGTCCCAGATTAACCCCAGGTATAATTTGGCCTAGGCCAGAGTATACCCCGGGGTGTAAACTGGCCTAGGCCAAACTATACCCAGGTATAAAATGGCCTAGGCCAAACTATACCCCGGGGTGTAAAATAGCCTAGGCCAAACTATACCCCTCCAGGCCAGATTATACCTTTCTATCATGGAACCTGGGGGTAAAGTGGACTAGGCCAATTTATACCTTTCAGGTCATATTATACCCCAATGAAATCATTGAGTGATATACACAAGAATTGCTTTTTCAACATTTTATTGAGAAACCAAACTGACTTAATTCTTAAACTCTTCATGGGGAAGATTGCTTTTTCAACATTTTATTGAGAAACCAAACTGACTTAATTCTTAAACTCTTCATGGGGAAGATTGCTAAACCAAACTGACTTAATTCTTAAACTCTTCATGGGGAAGATTGCACAATTTTTCCAGTGTACACCAGGTGTAGAAATTAAGGGAGGGTATTGATTCCCCCCCCCCATAGATTTGTTACAATTTTTCCAGTGTACACCAGGTGTAGAAATTAAGGGAGGGTATTGATTCCCCCCCCCCCCATAGATTTGTTACCTTAACCAGAAAAACTTGAACGCTAATATTATAACAAAAGTTAAAACATCCGGAACGTAAACTTGTTAAGGTGGTCTTACATGGGGCGAATGTTTATGGTTCACCTGATCAGTGCATGATGTGTCGTGCAATGATCAGGACAGAGATAGGAAACTGCATAAAATTCAAAAGCTGCAGCCAGAGAAGCGATAAATGGTGGCTTCCGGAGACATGGAGGAGGGACGGAGGAGGACCAGGACATGCTTTAGTCTAGCAAGTCCTTGCAACAATATTAATGTTTACAGCTAAACACTGATAACAATATTGAAATGATCATGCTTATTTTCAAGATACAGTGCATGTTCCGTTGTTGACTGTAGATTGAAGCTTGAAGGATATGTCAACCAATCCATGGAGTCACCGACGTTTGTGTAGATGATTACGTCGCAGCTCAACAGATTCGCTGTGGCCATGATCTCTGCATCAGTTGCCCAGACTCCGTCACGACAGATTCCAGAGATGTTTACATATTCATTCACATTTTGGTTCAAGTAGTCCTGTAGTTTTTTTGTCAGTTTTCATGTGGCCTATGACTTTATCTCTGAGAAGGGCATGGTTGTCCTCTGTTCCTGTCAAGATGTAGCTGATGGCCCGGAAGAAGCAGTTCCCATCACCTTTGGTTTTATATGTACGCCGTGGTTGTCCAAGGTCCCTTCTGCATCCATAGTATACAACCTTATTAAACATAAGGCCAAGAGTGGTGCTAAGATACTTCCTTCTTGAACTTGGTAGTAGGTTGAAAGTCTTACTTTCCTTGTGTTTCAGTGTGGCAGAGTCACTGGGACAATCATCATGGGAATGGGGTGGTGGAGAAGTCGCTTCATCCTGGTAAATCTTAAGGTTGCTGGTGTGGTAGGAAGTCTTACTTTCCTTGTGTTTCAGTGTGGCAGAGTCACTGGGACAATCATCATGGGAATGGGGTGGTGGAGAAGTCGCTTCATCCTGGTAAATCTTAAGGTTGCTGGTGTGGTAGGTGTTGCTTAGTATCTTGCCTGTCTTATTGTTCTTAAGTTTTACTCGTCCTTTGGTCAAGGATTCCACAACTAAATAGGGTCCAATCCAGAGTGCTTCCATCTTTGAACCCATGCGATGAATACGGCGCTGATTCTTGATATAAACTATGGTACCAGCAGTGATTTCTTTGTTGCTGTTGTGTCGGCGATCAAAGGCACACTTCTGGTGTTCCTGGGCAGAGTGGATGTTGGTACTGACGTCTGAGTGGAGCTTTTTAAGAATGGTTGTCAGTGTATTTAGCACATCAGGGGTGGTGTCATCTGAAATGGGCATGGGATCTGCAGTGTCATTTTTTGAGGGATTAAGGTCCATAGGAAGCTTGGCCTTCCTTCCATACATGACCTCAAATGGAGTGAACTTGGTTGAAGCATGCACAGATGTGTGATAGGCAAACAGAACACCAGGGATAAACTGATCCCAGTTGTTTCCTTGGTCATTGACAAGCTTACTAAGAGCTTCCTTGAGTGTTCGATTATCACGTTCCCGCTGGCCATTTGTTTGTGGGTGGTATGCAGATGAAATTCGGTGATCTGTTTGAAAATGCTCCATCAGGTTGTCAATGATGGAGTTTACAAACTCTCGTCCCTGGTCGCTAATAAGGGTCTCCATACAGCCAAGACAACAAATAACTGAGTATAAAAAATTTGCTACTGATTTGGCACTCTTATCTGGAACAGCTGTTGCTTCAGTCCATTTGGAGAAATGATCAGTGGCAGCAACTATATATTTGTTTCCATTTGATGTTTCCTGAAGAGGACCAATCATATCAATCCCGACTAAGCTCCATACTTTTCCAGGCACTGGTATACTATTGAGTGGTGGAGCTTCCTTGGTGATTTTGGGATTTATGACAAAACATTTTTGACAGGCTTTTACATATTGGTGCACGTCAATCTTCATTCCCTTCCAGTAATAACGGTCAGAGATTTTGGCTAAAGTTTTATCTCTGCCAAAATGGCCCCCAGATATTGGGTTGTCATGACAGGCCTTCAGGATATTTGGCAGTCTGCTTTTAGTGAGAACCTCCTTTTCCCCATGATAAACAATTCCTCCTTGTGCATGATATGGCTTTGCTGTTTGTCTGAACTGGGACTTGGCATTTGCACGTTTCTCTAGAGGTAGATCATAGGTCCACTGAGGGTACCTTTGTTGAGTTGCAGTGTAGAATCTCAAAAGATGGTCATACAGTTGATCTTCCATGGTTCTCAAACTTGTAAAAAGTTTGGTGTCATAGAGAGCAGAAAGAAACATACATAGCAAGTAATAGTACATAAAATGAACTATGCACTGATGGGACAGCGCCATCTACTGTCGGTTCAGATCTGCACACTTTCAACAAATTAGAGAGGGTGAGAAAAAGCAGTGAAGTGCAAACATTATGCCCTGGAGAAATATAACACATTCCTATACACCAATCACAATGAATATTGGGACTGCGGCAATGCTATATTCCGAATAAACAATGCAGTCAACAACCAAATAATGCAAACAAATAAATTTTATTAGTAGATAATAAAATCACAATAATAAAAAACACATAAAGCACAGCAAAAAGGTAGGGGACACAGAGGTAGTTGATCAATAACCAGGCTATACCAGCCTGAAACTATAAATAGACTACTGACAAAGTGCTCAGATGCTAACACAGGTAAACCCAATAAATAGTAACAATTACCCCAACCAGGGCTCTCAATGGTACAAGTGGGTATAGATAAATACTCAGCCCTTATACAAGCCTGCACTCCTTAACAGTCATAAAACTACCAGTCACCATTACATAGCCATATCATACCTTCAGATGATGAACGGTCCCCCCCCGGGCACTCACCCTAACGCGAGTTTCGCGTTATGCTTGGTCACAGGGTTAGTGAACAGGCGGCTACTCCCTCCTATATATACCAGGTTAACTTCCGGTATGCAGATGGAGAAATATAGTCTAACCTAGACTATTTTATACCCCCAGGTATGAAGTTTATCCCTCGGGGGTATACTGTAGCCTGGGTCAGTTTTTGAATTTTGCGCTATTTCCTTTCTCCGCTTGGCATCTGATTAGTATATGACACTTCAAGTTTTTTTCTGGTTGAAGTAAAAAAAAAAAGTCTGTGAGGGGAATGTATCATTGCCTTCGTTTTCTGCGCATGGGGTAAAATTGCGCATGATAACATTATAGCGTAGAAGGTGTAGCCATAGCCATTTTACATTCGTCAGGTATAGAGTTTATCTCCCGGGGTATACTTTGCTGGGCTAAACTAAACCAGGATTTCACGTTTTGTGCCAATTGTTGCTCAAACTGTGAACTTGAATTGGCCTAGGCTAATTTATACTTATCTTAAACAGGGATTGCGCTATTTTCAATCCATTTGCAGCAATGAAAGTAAACTTGCCAATGCATTTATAACTGCCAAGTCAAACCTCCAATCATAAATCCCTTCCCCAAATATAATAATTGCACCAGTTACTTTTTAGATGATAATTTGGTGCAATCATAAGGTTTGCACTTGGCTTGTTACTTGCAAGAATTTTTACTTGCTGTTTGCGACTTTTTTAAATTTGCGCCTGATAAGGCGGGAGGATATAGTCTGGCCTAAGCTATTTTACACTCCCTGTGTAGAGTGTATTACCCGGGGTATACTATGGCCTGGTCCAAACTATAGCAAGGTTTCACATTTTTGCACACATATTTGTGCAAACTGTGAATTTAAATTGGCCTAGGCTCATTTATACTCCGGGGTATAAACTAGCCTAGGCCGATTTGATCACAGGTGGGTATAATATGACCTGAGAGGTATGAATTGAGCTAAGCTCATTTATACTCTGGGATATAAATTGGCCTAGGCAAAAATAAACCTAGGGTGTATTCTAGCCTAGGCCAATTTAACCCTGGTTATAGAGTTTGGCCTAGGCTATTTTACATCCCGGGGTATAGTTTGGCCTAGGCCAAAATATACCCGGGGTATGATCTAGCCCAGGCCAGTTTAACCCCGGGGGTATAATCTGGCCTGGGGGGTATACTTTGGCCTAGGCTATTTTATACCCGGGGGTATAATTTGGCCTAGGCCAAAGTATACCCGGGGTATAATCTAGCCTAGGTCTCTTTAACCCCGGGTATAGTCTGGCCTGAGGGTATACTCTGGCCTGTTACACCGGGAGTCCAGCCGGGGCAGTGGACTAGCGAAGAGCAGTGTGGGTCAGGCTGGAGGACATTGAGAGAACAGGTGAGTTAAGGATTTTAGGGAAAGATTCGGTCGGAATGAACTCTGCAACTCCTTTCAGGTTTCTGTAGGTTTGTACTGCAGCCTTCCAGATCTGTTTTCATTTTTTGTTTTTACTTCCTTATTATCATTGTGCCAAATTTAATTTATTTCTTATGATTTCTCCTGACTGGAGATGAGTGAACCTTTAAAAGGTTCAGGTGAATCTCTGAGTTTCCCCGAGAAATGTGGATTTGTCCAAACCAAGCTTTTAACTTGCTCAAAAAAAAATAAGCTTACCTCTAACAAGCTTTCTTCCTGTCCCATGCCAGTCTCCACAGGATCCAGTGCCCCGGCTCGGCTACGCTTCTGACAGTTCGGCTCCCAGGCCACAGGGATGGGCTTTTATACTAGGCGTGGCCTGTTTTATAACAGGTCATGTCTAGTATAAAAAAAACCCCTGCGGCAGGGAGCAAGCTGTGACTGACAGCCAGAGAGATCATCAGCCAGATCGGTAAGTATGCAGAGAAAAATATATATTTTTTTGTGTGTGTTTTTTACATTTATCCCCCCCCCCCCCCCCCCCAATCCTTCACTGGTCTCTGAAGAAATACAAGGTTTGTCCTGCATGATCCACCACTTGCTTTCACTGAGAGTCGGACAGATCAGTGACAGCTCGCTCCCCACCACAGGGAGGGGCAATTTATGGAGGGCGTGATCTTAGACATCACAACTCACTCCCACTATAAAATCCCCTCCCTGCAGCACCGGGAGCCCAGCCGGGACAGTGAACTAGTGGAGAGCAGCACGGGTCAGGCTGGAGGACACTAAGAGAACAGGTGAGTTAAGGATTTTAGGGAAAGATTCGGTCGGCATTAACTCCTGGGTTTGTGCCTAATCAAATAAAAAAAAAAAAAATGAGATATGTTGTAAGCGGTTTAGGTACCATGGTTTTTACTCTAAAATGCAGTTAACATTTCTGGAAAATCCTGCTAGAACAACTGAACTATTTGATGTTGATCAAAATCTCTTTAAATTATAGCAGCTGTGTACTGACTACAATGTTACAGTACTTTTGATAAAATGTGATTTAAATTTGACTAATTCTGAACATAAACACATCCCAATTCACACTTATGCAACCGCATATGAACACCAAACGAAAAAATACTAAAAGTTCATTTTCATTTGATTCCATGGGTGTTTTTTTATGGGGAAATTTGGGCGAAATATTTTTTTTTTGTCGACGGCTATTCACGCTAAAATTGTTAAGCAAACAAGGAATTTAACCCTCTGCACACTCATACTATTGAAAAACCTAGCTAACACTTGTTAAGAACATGGACTGTTAGTTAACATAGATTGCAATGAATGCAGAAGCGAGGCAGCCACATCAAGGCCATCCAATTAGTACCCCGTCCCTAACATTACTTTGGCCCTTATTTAACAAGGGATAGCGACAGGTAGCGACTGGTGAGCGGCCGGTATTGACGGGCCCTGCCACGAGAACGCCGGCTCCCCACCACAATCACACATTTATCAAGCCAATCCTGCTTAGCGACTGAGATAGCACCAGATAGCCACTCATTCATCATTATTCCAGCCTCAGCCCACAGCGCCAGCGTCCGAACTTGAACAGCGACAGGTATGACCTCTCGCTACCTGGCGCTGTCCAATGCATTTCAATGGAACAATCTTTAAATATTCATAATTAATTGTTATTTATTTATTATTTTTTTTTTTAAATGTGAAAAATTCTGTGACGCCATTTTAAATAATTTTTTTAAGGTAAAAAAAAAAAAAATGTACAGAATTGATATTACAGGTCTGATATTAATGTATTCATATTACAAAATTATTTTAAAAACTTTTTTTTTTGGTTTCCAAAAATATGGTTGTTTGGGGGTTAAAAAAACTACTTTTAACCCATTGCCGCCAGTGCTCTGGGGTTTAAACATGCATTTTACAGCGCGAGAATTTTTTGAGCGTGATTTGTTAATGAATATGGTGGGAGCCGGTCGCTATGGCCAGTCGCTTTAATGCACTCCCATACAGCGCGGAACCTGTCAAATAGCGACTCCTCACCCAATATTCAACATTACGGCAAACCGACTGAGTCGCTATCAACTACCGAACAACGGCCAAGCACAGCGACTACTAGCGGGCGCTCTGAAAATGCCGCTACAGTCGCTCAACTGTCGCTACCTGCCGCTATTAATGAATTGGCCTTTAAGTTTAAAAGTTTGTGCAGACATTGCTACTTCTTTACTTGTGTGTGCACAAGCAATGCAATCCATGAATCAGCCTGTCTAAAGACATTGCAATAACTTAAAGAGGACCAACACCCAGGGGTGATCGGCCCGGAAATCTATAAGATTCCCGGGCCGATCACCTCCCACCCCGCGGGACATCCGAGATCGGGATGTCCCGCGGGGTGAAACCCCCCAGAAACCCCAAAAACACCTTACCTGATCCGCCGCCGCTTCCGCCGCCGCCGCCTCCCGCGCACCCCTCCAGACGTGCGCGCGCCCGCGCCGGCCCTCTGTGAATGGCCGGCGGGGGCGCGCGCGCGCCGAGAGTGACGCGCGGGAGGCGGCGGCGGCGGAAGCGGCCTGGACGTTCCTGATCCCCGCCTGGACGTTGGCGGGGATTGGCTGCAGCGCTCACGTGGGAGCGTTGAGAGGTGAGTTTTTTGGGGTTTCTGGGGGGTTTCACACAGCGGGGCACCCCCGATCGGGGTGCCCCGCCGAAGTGGACCAAAACCCAGGATAGTCAAAATCCTGGGTGTTGGTCCACTTTAACTTACAGTTCAAAATGGGGGGTTTTAGGTAGAAGTCAATTGGACTCCCTGTTACATTGTGTGTGTGCAAGCAAGTTAAGTTATTGCAATGTCTTTAGACAGGCTGATTCATGTATTGCATTGCTTGTGCACACACAAGTAAAGAAGTAGCAATGTCTGCACAAACCTTTAAACTTAGTAATGTTAGGGACAAATTGGACGGCCTTGACGTGGCTACCTCGCTTCTGCATTCCTTGCAATCTATGTTAACTAACAGTCCATGTTCTTAACAAGTGTTAGCAAGCTTTTCCATTAGTATGAGTGTGCAGAGGGTTAAATTTCTTTTTTGCTTATAGTGTGTGGTCACACCCCTCTAGCACCTCTTGACTGCTATATATTGACTGGATGAGCACATCCCATCTTTCTTTTCGCTAAAATTGTTAACAATCATGCTGCTGGAGATGGCATGATTTTTAACTGTTAAATTGACATTTCACATTAATAATTTAGAGATTTTTCATTAGATACAATTTTTTTTTTTACCAGTTTTCATTTTAAAAATTCATTCCGCTCTAGGCGGCATTAGAATAAAATACATATATATATATATATTTTTTTAAATGCGTTCCCCCCCCCAAAGGCATCCAGCCCAATCACCAAGCATAAGGGTTTGTAAACCAGTGAGGCCCTCGGCCCCGCCAGTTAAAAGCCTTCATACCCTTTGGTGTGGGTTATGGGTGTGGGTGTCGGTAATACCGACCGGCATGTCACCCGCCTGTCATGGTGAACTCGATATATTTTTCTTAACTTGACTACTCACTGTCAGGGCAGTTTCTAAGCAAAATATCGCCCAGTGCGGGAAGGAAAAAATTCTGCCCCCTCTTCACCCAACTTATGGTGCTGCTGCTGTCCTATACCAGTATGTGCATGTTGTGCCTCTGCTTTAGCAGCAGGTAAAGCTCCCTCCCCATGAATGAGCCCAATATGGGGATGAGGGGTCTACACCAATAATAGTGGCCTTGAAAAACAGGTGGCTGGAAAAAATGTGCCCCCAAAGGCCTTGGCACCAATGTGATTGCCCTGCTTGCCCCCCCAGAAACAGCCCTGCTCACTGGTCCTATACAATATCTTCATGCCAGTGCCGAGCTATGTCCTGTCTGTTCTCTCCAGGGGTCTCCCGGCAAGCTCTGCTGGTCTTCGGGGCTCTTTTTTGCCTCCACCACCATCTTGTTGCAGAGCAGGCTTTCAGAACCTGACAGCTGCGCAGCCACTAGAATGAAGAGGAAACATTGGTTCCCCCTTCTTTCATTCTCAGTACATTGAAAAATACCACTTTTGTACTTACCTTGTGAAATGTTTTTCCCTTAGTTGTCCATACAGTGAGCACTCATGAATGGGCCAACTAGTTGCTGGAAGGCGGGACTAGAGCAGGAGGGAGCTGCAATTCCTTCCAGGTGCAGGTATAAGGGCTGGCCAGTAAAAATCAGTCAAGATAAGAGGAATGCCAAATGACAATACAATGTATTAAAAAAGGTCAGAGAGAATAAACAGTCCTAGAAGCTTGTCAAAGGCAACACCCTGGGGCAGGAGCGGTGTCCTTGTATGGACAACTAAGGGAAAATGATGGGGATGTACAAAGCAGTCCCAAAGAGGTGGGGATAACCTTGTAAGCAAGCCTGAAAAAAAGTGACTGTGCCAAGGCACCATATTCACAAAGAATGCGGAAGTCAGGTGTTTTGGGGGTCCCGTAGGTAGCTTTTAAATAATACCCGTAGGTAGCTGTATCTTCTAAATAATACTTAAAGGCATGTACTACATTGATTGACTTTGAATGAGCAGGATTTGGATAAAAAGATGGAAGGACATCTTTTGCAAGAAAAATGCAACACCCCCAACTCAGAAACCTTGCGCAGGTGATAGCCACCAAGAACATCACCTTCAAGGATAAGAGAAATAGGGAGGCTTCAACTCAAAGGGAGACCAAACTGAGATTTTAAGTCGGTGTTGGCACCTTACAGGAAAGGCAAACATGTGCCATCCTCTGAAAAAAGTGAAGAACAAGGAATTCTCCATTTTAGGATGTTAAAAAGTATGGAGAAAGCCGAAATCTGAACCTTAAGGTTCCTTAGTTGCAACCTGCACCCAGACCATTCTGCAAGAAATCCAAGATGCGAGGTATGGAGAAGCAACGTGGAGAATGCTTTTGCAACTCGGACCAGGTGAATTAGGTCTGCCATGTCCAATAGTGGATCCTGTCTGAGGAAGTTTCACTGGCCCGAATTAAGGTGGAACCATGGGGTGACCAGGGCATCCACTGCAAAAGCTAGAGGGTCCCGGGAGAGAGTTATAAACCTCTTCACCTTCCTGTTGTGCCTGGCCATGAACAGGTCCACCTTGGGAAAACCCTGTTGCAAATCCAGACCTTGGGATGGAGAGCCCACTCTCCCCAGTTGACGATCTCCCTGCTTAGGAAGTACGCCCTGGGTGTTGCATGGGGCATGTTGTTCTGCTCATGCAATAATCCTCACTGCCTCCCAGAACGCCCTCTTGCCCCTGGTGTCTCCCTGGTGATTTATATATGCAACAGTCATCACATTGTCTGATTGGATCCTGATCAGGAGACCCTGCAGATTGTCAGTCCAATAAGATAGACACAGGAAAATTGCTCTGAGCTCTAGGACATTGATGGGCAGCCAGTTAATATTTGTTGACCAGTGTCTCTGAACCATCTGTTGGTTACAAACTCCTCCCCAACCCTTCAGACTGGGGTCTGTTGTGATCACAGTACAGGGCTAGGGGCCGAGAACAGAGCCGCCATTCCAGTGAAGACCGAACCTCTGCTGACAGAGTAAAGGTTCTCTCCAGGTCTGAAGAAGACCAATCCCAATGTGACAAGATCACAAATTGCAGAATCCTGGTGCCTTGAAAGATGCCACCATCAGACGCAGATGCTGCATGCACTGCCACACACTGGGGTATGGATTTTATGGCAGGATCACCACACTCTTTATCTACTTACTGAGTATCCATCAATTAAAATCAATTCACATGCTGTGGGCTTAACAACACAACCAGTGTAATTCATGAAAGCCACACAAGCTCAAATTATTTTAAGCAAAAAAAAATAATATATATATATATATATATATATATATATATATATATAAATATAAATATATATATATATATATACATATATATATATATATATATATATATATATATATATATATATATCTTTATTATATACAGAGTATTTAAAACATATAAAAACACAAACCAGAGACAGCAAGCCCTGTGAAATAATACAGATTTGCAATACCCATATACACATATATACAAATGCACAGATCTCAGTTATAGGATGCTAATATATAGCATAATCTCTCTACAAAGGGGAATGGAGAATGATCAATAATAATGAAAGAATGGAACAATCACTGTTTAAAACTGTGAGTAATAGGGCAAATGTTATATTTAATTTTATTGCTGACATCTGCCTCCCCCCTTTAAAATTCTCTGTTCTTAGCAAATGTCACCATTACAACACCCTGTGAACATAGGCCTGGCAGAAGAATAAAGTCCATACATGGGCATGAGGATCTAACACTCAGAAAAGGCAGTTCGAGGTTGATAGCCCCCATGCGGCTTCCCTAACACCTTTGTCAGTCTGCAAGGGGCCAGCATCCTCCCTGGCTGGGGAGGTGTGATAGCAGATGATGATACAAAAGAATTCCCCAGGACTTGTGCCTGGGAGTAGGGAGCAAGGGGCAGAGTCCAGAGCTTAAAGGTAGGTCTGAGAGGCCAGGACGGGGTCACTACTTTGGAGGGAGTCACATGGTAGCGTGCTAAGATAGGACCAGCAACCAGAAACAGGGCTGACTCCAAGCTTCCTGGATGCCCTGATCCATACACATCATTCATCTTGCTAAGGTACTGCAATCTGCTTACCTGTACATTGTATCCCACTTTCTCAGACAGTTTTGGAGGAATCTGAGGAGGAGGGGGAGGAGGAGGACTACTTTCTCTCATAGCAGGGTGGCACCTAGCACAGCTCATGGGCATCACTGGAACATGGCTGGAGGGAGTAGCAGGAGGGAGGACCGCTTCTCCTTGACTCAGGGCAGCCTGGCTCACATAACGCAGAGTTGCCCACATAGTCAACAGTGCCGATTACTGGGTGGCCACCCTGCTTGATCCCCACTAGAATGACAACATCAACTACTGGCAGAGTTCCCAGCTGACTTTGAGGGCTCAGTGGTGGCACGAGGAGGAGGAGCAAGTAACCAAATGCAGAAGGGGCACCAGCAGCACCTCACAGGAGAGGGTGAGCTTGGCCACAATATGGAACACCTTTTTCAATTGTCCGTCACATCCACCACCATCAGGGATGCCCGGTAGTACCAGGAAGGACAAACTTGCATCGTGGATGACTACCTGTCCACACGTCTCCTGGTACTGAGGTGGGTCCTCCCTGTTTAATTTCTGGGTCACTAAATTAGACACGTGGTCAGAGCTTGCCCTCTATGCCTTGGAGGGACTTGGCTGTGCCAGCACCTGAGTCCCTGGTTAAAGTGTTTGCTACTTGTAATTTAATGTAATATTTTAATCAATTTATTTTTGTATAGATTGGTGTATATATTGATTTATTGATGTATATGGGTATAATTGATGTATATATTTTTGTATTGGTTTATATATCGATTGATTATTTTTTTCTTCTTTATTTGTGTATTTCTTTATTTTTTTTTTTCTGTTATTTCTGTAATTTTTCTTTATTGGTGTATTTTTAATTTTTTTTTGTTTTCAGATATTGTTTTGAGTGCTTTCTCCCTTTTTGTGCAGGGTGACTGGCCAGGTGTCCTACTTGAAGTTTGGGTCCACATTGACAGTGAAGTTTGGATTGGGGGCCCCGGATGCAAACTTTGGTGGCGGTGAACCCGAATTTCAACCGACTCACTCATCACTACTCCTCACCTTCCAATCATTCAATTTAAAATTGTGTCATCTACAACTTTGGCTCTAATCTATGGATTAACTTGGTACCTTGACTCCTCCAAGGGGTGCCTACTAAATGGCTGCCTGGGCAAGTGTCCACAGGTATTGCAAGATATATACCGCCTTTCTTACCTTTCGAGCTTCATTGAGTTAGTTGGCCCATACTTTTTCATGGCTCCACCAAGTGGATTTTGAAACAGCTGCTTGGGCACCAAACAATTGTGCCTATTCTTTTACAAAGGTTTAATTAAGGTTTTCAAGTACAAAAGACAGCATATCAAAAATCACATGCTATGACATTGTCTAACAGATGTGTCTTAAACTGTTGTCAACTGAAATAAAGCTTATAGTCTCTCTGCTGACTATTATGGATCTCGTTGTCTGATTTCGTGTGCTAGTGTCCTGGATTTGACGGATAAAAGGATATAAAAGAATATTTAACTGAAATTTAGTTGAACTGGTTGCTGATTAAACCTTCTAAGGTAAACCATGATCATAATCTTTGCTTTGGTCCAAAGTGCTGTCTTTGCTGATATCAAACATTATAGACATAGATTTTAAGAATAACACAAACAAATTGGATTTGGAAGAAATAGGTTTGGAGCGGGTGAGGGGGGAAGGCAGGAAAGTGGCTTGAGTAAGATTACCAGGGATGGTGTATTGGTGTTCTTCAGGATAGTCCAGAGGGGGGGAATTAATTACACCGGGAAGACCGGGTCAACCTGGGAGTTCTGCAGGCCTATATATTCCACACATGGGTCCCACACTTTCCTGAACTTATCACAGGAATCATTTACTATTGCCGTAATTTTTTCATTGCAAAGGGTGTCAGATATTCTATTTTGTATCTCTGACCAAGGGATGGAGGGCGTTTTCCAACACCTGGCTATCGTGGCTTTCACTGCTGCGAAAATATAGAGGGCTAAATGCCATCCTGCTTTGGAGAATGTGCCCATTTTCAGAGACAGAAGGGCTTCCCAGGGGTCTTTGTTCAATGGTGTATGGAGAACTTCTGATATAACTTTATAGGCCCTATCCCATATGTCTCTAGTTACCGGGCAGTCCCACCAGACATGCATCATGTCACCTCTGATGTTACAGCCTCTGAAGCAGCAAGGGGATTCTGAAGGGGAGAATTTATTGATCCGATCAGGGGTGTAGTACCATCTGAACATCACTTTGTATGCATTTTCCAGCAAAAGAGCGTTACTGGATACTTTCTTAGTTTGGCCCCAAATGCCTTGCCAAGCTTCTGGGGGCTTTGTATCTCCCAATTCTGACTCCCATCTTGCCATATAGGCATGCCTGATCAGGTTTGGTGGGGTGGCCAGAACTGAGTATATACCAGAGATGAGTTCGCCACTGAAATGATCGCATATGCATCTAAGTTCAAAGTCTGTTCTCCTATAAGGAGGGGAGGATTGTTTTAGTAAGAATTTAATAAAGTGTTGTATTTGAAATAGTCTGAACATCTCATGTGGCGGAAATGGATCTCTGGGTGACAGCTATTGCATAGATTTCAGTCTTGTCGGTATACATAAATTGTCCACTATCATAAGATTTTTCTGTGTCCACCAGTTAAAGCTGGTTGGATGTGTGATTCCCGGAGGAAACATAGGGTTGCCTAACAACAGAGCGGCTGGTGTGTGGGGTGAAGTGAACTGGTGCTTAATTTTGTCCCATATTGATAAAGGGAATGAGAGTATGGAGGGGAGAAGTTTGGGCCTGCGTGCTTTGGGTGTCCATAATAGAGCAGCTGGCGACATCGTACCACATTGCATTTTGTCAATGGAGACCCAAGTGGGAGCATAGTTAGAGGTGTGCAGTAGAACTAGTGGAGATATTTGGGCAGCAAGGAAATACTTATGTAGGGATGGGAAGGCCAGGCCGCCGTGTTCCTTTTTGCAGAACAGTGTGGCTTTTTTAACCCTATGTTTAGCTTTGTTCCAGGTGTATGCTAGAATTTTCCGTTGTGCTATATCTAGCGCCTTTTTCGGGACGAGTATTGGGAGAACCCTGAATAAGTACAAGATCTTAGGAAGGAATACCATTTTCAACGCCGCTATTCGTCCTAGCCAGGATAGCCTCACCATTTGCCATGATGTTAGTAATTTATCAAGAGTTTTGAAAAGTTCTGGGTAGTTTGCGTTGTAGAGCTTATAATAGCTGTTTGTAAGTTTGATTCCTAAATAGGGTCGTTTCTGGGTCCAGGTCCAGGCAAAGTTATTAGTTAATATTTGTCTGGTATTGTTTGTTAAGGAGATATCTAAGGCTGTTGATTTCGTTTTAAGCCTGAGATGTGTCCGAAGTCTGAGAGGAGTTTAATGGCGTTGGGTGCTGAGATGTGGGGGGATGTCAACATGAGGAGCATGTCATCCGCAAATAGAGATATCTTATGGTCTTGACTAGCTAGTGGGATTCCTTTAATGGAGGGGTTTGCCTCATTTTCATTGCTAGAGGCTAAAATAAATAATATGGGAGATAGGGGGCAGCCCTGCCTGGTGCCTCACTGTATGGGAAAATTTGAGGAGTTAAAGCCAGCATATTTAATGTGGGCTGATGGTTGAGATCCAGGAGAGGAAGCCGGGGCCAAAACCCCATTTTTCCAAAGTGAAGTAGAGGTATTGCCAGGAGAGGGAGTCAAAGGCTTTTTCTACATCAAGAGAGAGTAGCATGGCTTCAAGGTTAAGACCCTTTATGCCTTCTATTAGTTGTAATATTCTTCTGACTCCGTCTCCAGCTTGTCTCCTGGGCACAAAGCCTACTTGGTCCCTGTGTATTATGTCCCCAAGAAACTCATTAATTCTATTAGCTAATATTTTAGTTAGTATTTTTAAATCTATATTCAGTAGTGATATTGGCCTAAAGTTTGTCCAATTTTGATGGTCCTTGCCCGGTTTGGGTATCATGACTATTGCTGCTCTCAGCATATCTGGGTCCATGTGATGGCCTTGTTTTATATAATTGTACACTTTAGCCGAACGTGGGGCTATGATGGGGGCCAGTTTTTTTATAGAAGAGAGCTGAGAATCCGTCAGGCCCAGGCCTTTTATTGATTTTTAATGTTTTAATTGCTTTTAGTACCTCATCCACCATTTCCTCTTGGGTTGTGGTGAGAGAGGGTACTTTGAGGTCTTTAAAAAAGGCCTGAGCTTTAGGGATGTCCAGTTGAGAGGGGGTGTCATATAGTTCAGAGAGGCCCAAGGAGAATTCTTCTAGGACTTTCTCGGGGTTACTAGTGATTAGCCCCGAGCGGGTTTTGAGCTTTACAGGCTTTTTTACCTGGTCTTGGCATTTGAGCTGGGAAGCTAAAAGTGTCCCAGGTTTATTTGCGGAGATGTAGTACCTTTGTTTGGCCCTCCTGTATCTTCCCTCTGCTTCCTCTGTTTGTAGGAGGTTGAGCTTGGTTCTAGAGCGCTCCATTTTATTCTGGTGCTCTGGGGAGGGGTTCGTTTTAAAGTTCTCTACATCTCTCAAATATTGGGCCTGTAACTTGTTTGCAAGGGCAATTCTTTCTTTCTTCTTCCTGGAAGCCAGGCCCAAGAAGTACCCTCTCATGACTGCTTTAAAAGCTCCCCACAGCATCGTTGGGGGGGTTTCTTGATTTTCGTTGGAGGTAAAGTAATTCATGGCAGCCTGGCTTGCCTCCTCCACTAGGTGTGTTGAGGATAGGAGGGAGTAATTTAAAGTCCAGGAGGAGGGTTTGGGCTTTATCATTAGAGAATTGCATAAGATGGCTACCAGGTCATGATCTGACCAGGGGATTGGGTGTATCCAATTGTGCCTATTCTATTATGTCACCTATTGCATTTATCATATATTTATGCTTTCATATATTTTACATTCCTGCAAGAAATTCCTTACGTACGTAAGCAGCATATATACTGTATAATTGGTTATCCTAATTCTTCCTCTCAGAGAAGAGCAGGCATCAGCTCAGAGCATTCCGGTCGGTGCTCACAAGCCCCCACCCCAAGAAATTTCTATTTAATGGAGACTTTTTATAACTAACATTATAAAAACTTAGGTCAGTAATATTTTCAATGTTTGTAGTTTGACTTTACGCAAGTTGTTCCAGAGAGTTGTAACTGGAGAATGAAGGGTAACACCAATTGCCTGTCGGACCTTCTTTATTTTTTGGCCTTCACATTCTTTTTTTTATGATAATTGCAATTGCCCCGTGCCTTTAGTTCTTTATACTTCTTAAATGAAACCCTTTCCTACATTTATTAAATGTTTCTAAATATTTAATAGTTCTCGATGGAGTCTTCAGCTGCATTTGATTTGGTTAAGTGCACCATGTGCCCCTTCGTAAATGCAAAGATCAATAAAATGAATCGGCAGACATTCCCCCAGCTTATGTTTCACAAATAAAACATTGATGCTCCTTTTAAGCTCACCCATCACTCATGCTGCTGCTTTTACAGACAATAACAGTTCATTTTAATTTTAGGGTGTAGAAGATATATGATGCTGTAAATATTTAAAATCAAATTTGAAAAGAGGACAGAGATAAATGTGTTGTGAAAAACTTAATGCTGAGGGCTATTTTTTCTTAAAGTGACTAATGCTGGGTGGTTATATCTATATCCTCCTGAATGTGGCACTATTGACAAAAGAAAGAAATCCAAATAGCAGTCGGCAGAATAGCATGGAATAATCCTGTAGATTTAAGTATAGTGATGGTATATACCAGTGATGGTATATACTTCTAAAAAAACACATATATTTTGAGATTAAAAAAAACATTATTAGATGAAACTAGAGATGAGCAATTCAATTTGTGAATTACCCCAAAGAAATTTGGTTTGTTTCTAATTGAATTTTAACAAATTGGTCTTAAAAAATAAAAATTCACCTCCCCCCTTGCTATCCTCCTATCCGTTTGTCCCATTCTGATCCCCACTCTGCAGTGAAAAAGAGAACCCTCATCATCTGCTCTGCCGGCTCCCTGGCCAGCTTGTTCATTGCAGTATAAAAAAAAAACCTACCTGCAATGGGAACCCAGTGCAGGGAGAGAATCTGTGTTCTCTGTCGAGTTTGTTTTTTTTATTCTGGGTACCTCAGCTGCTCCTTGGCTCTCTCCTTGACTCTCTCTGTGATTCAATGGGGTGAACTCTCCCCCCTGTGCAGACCTGCAGTACCTGTGAAGCAATTTCGTCCAATCTGGCCTTCAGCAAGGGAGTCCTCCTAACACACCCTCCAGTATCTGTGAAGATTCAACAACCCCACTGACTGACAGAGGAGCTGTCACGAGTCCTCCGCCTTGACGTCCTTGGCCAGAGATGCGGACAGGTGCTGTTTCTCACCCTCACCCTGCTTGCCTCTCCCTCCGGCTCCATCATATTGTCATTCAGGGCCAACCATCACCACTTTCCTCCATCCTGAGGAACCTCTGGATCCCCCCCCCATCTTGCTGATAAGAGGATCACACAACACCCCCCCCCCGGAGGATTTGTTCAGGTAGGTGAAACAGACGTGACACAGCAATGTCTCCAAATGATTGTGGGTGTTTAGCAGGCCCCAGAGAAAACTTCTCACTATAGTCCAGCCACGTCCCTATTTCTTTTCACCATTTCAAGAAAAAAATTTGGTTGGCACAAATCAAAGATATTTGGCTTTGCATTGAATCAATGTTCCCTGCAATAAGGAACAAATTCATTTTGTGCGAATTGGTTTGCTCATCACTAATGAAAACACATGCCAACTCATCAGAAAAAAAGGTAAGTAGGTGTAGTCAGATGGAGTAGTTAGCCGAGTCCACTGGTGGTTCCAGGGGACTGTGTGGAACCTGGAGGTGGGGGGTCCCCCTTTAGATAGAAAAAGGATAGGGTTGAGACTTGTCGGTATAGTATATCAAGGACAGGGTTGGGGAAAACAGTACTTACCTCTCCAGAGAGGCTCTGGGCAAGATATCACAGTGGAATGAGTTGTCAGGACCTGGTGACAAGGTAACAGGAGGGTGGATGGTTGCACTGTATATAGTGCACCAGGCTGGCCAACATCTTGGCCCGGTGTTCTTTGAGATCCCCATTGGTAGGTTTGGAAGGATCCATATTAGGGTTGGAAGGTTACCCCAGGTTAGTAGGCCCCAGCACAGGGAGGGGGGGACTTGCCAGAAGGAAAGCACAGGAACAGCAGAGGAGAGAGAAAGGTCACAACCAGAGCAACAAGAGAGAAGCCAGGAAAGTGGGATTTGGAATTGTCAGTGAGGAGGTGGGTGACTAGCGGTCCATTGATCCATATACCAATTCTACCAGTCTATCTACTAGTCGGACTTCAACATCCCCCTGGAGGAAGCAGAGCCAGATGGTTGCTTCCCAGATACCCTTGCCTAACGTGATGGGCTGAGCGACTACAGTGATGCTCGTATTAGGGGGTCATTTTTTGGAAAAAAAAACGCTATCCCACCAACAAATGTTTGGCCCATACTTGGAGCAAGGAAGAAGTATTGTAGGGTGGCCTGTTTCCCTGATCTGTCAGTGGGGCCAATTATAAAACTGGACCTCACTGGTGCCATTAAATAAAGAGAATTCTCAGGATTACAGTCTGTTTTATTCTCAAATACCCTCCTTAAAATGGGTAACCAACTCCTTTCTACTGTAGTTCAGCAGTCCTCTTTAACCTCCTGGCTCTCACATGAAAAATTAAAATGTCTTTTTATTGCAGATTTGGAACTTAGGGCTCATGTGAAAAGTTGGCACATAACTCAGGTTTCTGAAATGCTTCTTAAACCCTTAAGTAAATGGGAGGGTGTCTCAGATATATAGATGGGTGGGTGAACGGATGAGTAGGTGGCTGGGCAGTCAGGAATATAGGTGGGTAGGCAAGCAGGTAGGTAGTTGGGTGAGTAGATAGGTGGGCAGGCAGGCAGGAAAAGAGGTGGGTGGATGGGTGGTTAGGCAGATAGGTAGGAGGGTGGATGGATGGGTGGCTGAGACAGTCAGGCAGATATCTGGGCAGGCAGGTAGGTGGGCAGCAGGCAGGTAGCTGTTCCTGTGCTTCCCCCCTGGCAGCTACTCCCCTCTCGCTTATACCCCATGCTGAGATCTCACACTTGCGAGACACCGAGGCCCTTCTGTCTGGTAGATGGATGGGTGGTTTGGACAGGCAGGTAGGTGGGCAGGCAGGTGGGCAGACCAGTAGGTGGGTTGGCAAGCAGGTGTGCAGCCAGGCAGGTAGGTGAGTGGATGGATAGGTAGGTGGGTGGCTAAGGCAGTCAGGCAGGTAGCTGTGCAGACAGGCAGGTGGGTGGGTTGGTAGATGAGCAAGCAGGTGGGTGGATAAGTAGGTGGGCAGGCAAGTGGGAGGGTAAGTAAGTGGGCAGCCAGGCAGGTAGGTGAGTGGATGGTTGGATATGCAGGACCTGGGCTCCAGCCGGCTTCTAGGCTATGACAGTTACTGGTAGCTGGGGCTGGTAGAGGCATCTCAGCGGGCTGGTTTCTTTCCTTACTGCCGCGATCCATGCCAGTATCCACCACAGCTCCAGCCACTGCTCCCTCCCTTGGTGCCTTTACAGACAGCACTGAAAAGATTGATAAAGGAAGTGGCAGCTGAATGAAAGTACAGTGAGGACACTGCAGTGGTTCGGGGGGGGGGGGGGGGGGTGGGCAGGAGCAAGGGGGGGTAAGATAAATAAAAAAGCATGCTCTTTATGTCCAGCATGTCCCCCGTCACATTCGTTAGGAGACCCCTCTCCGTGCTGGGAACGCTATGGACACTTGGGGGGTTAAAGTAGTATAATTGTTATACTGCAAACCTGTCCAGGATTCTAATTTCATGTTCAGTCATTTTGATTGGAGGTCTGTCTGCTGCTTCTTCTAGTTTCAACGCTGTGGCCCATTTTCCTCACCAACTGGGCATTGAACCCAGGCACCTGCCCAAATAAGCCGGGTGTTGACACCAACCTTTAACAAGACACTGTGCTTGTGGAACTTTAGTTACTGCAAGATTATTGACAGATATTAAAATTGAGACAGGTTGTCTGCAGTTCAGTGTTCAGTTTTAGGGAGTGAAATGACGGGATAAAATGTTTGAGTGATCAGGACCCAAGAAGTACATTTATATTTACATGTCTGAGGATTTCTAGGGCATTGTAGATTTTTTCACCATTTATTTGCACAGAATTCATTGATTTATTCATACAAACATGTTCTATATTATGTTTCTGTTCCAACTTTTCCGGACAACAGTGCCAGTAGGTATCAAACCCCCAAACCAAGTGAACTAACAATGGGGATCATGCTAATGGCTTTGGTGAGGCAAGATTAACTGTGCTTTTTGGTTTGAACTGAAACTTAAATTTGAGTAATTAGGAAAGCTATGGGACAACTTGCTGGCACCAGGAAATTATACTGTTAATGATTGTGGTGCAATGCTCTGTCTATTGCCCAAAATACAACAGCTAAGAGTTGGGGGATACCCCGCTATGAAAATCCCTCCAGCGGGTAATCAGCAGAGTCTTATAACTGCACAACACCAAAGAGTAAGATTGACATATAATTTTATTACTCTCAAATATTAAAAAGGGTCCATTGTTTACAAGAAAGACAAACTATTTAAAAAACATACACACCATACTAAAATACATACTGCCAGGAGGGGGCGCTAATCAGTCTGACTGCCTAGATATTAAACAAAAAATAAAACTCCAATATTGTAGCCTCTACAAAAAATATAAGAAAGTGCTAATTTTTAGTAAAGTGCTAAGTGCTTATGCCCCAAATACATCAATCAATAGTAAAGCTGGGTATATACAAAGAAACTAAGGTTTCGAGACGTGGGCCTCTTTCTCAAGGCAGACTGCCTTGAGAAAGAGACCCACGTCTCGAAACGCGTGGGCTTGTAAATGATGGGGGGGGGGGCGCTTGCTGCCCCTCTGCACTTTTGGATGGATAAGTAATGGCTACACTTTACCTTGCACTGTTTTTGTATTATTGATTAGTGTCACCTTAGTTTCTTTGTATATACCCAGCTTTACTATTGATTGATGTATTTGGGGAATAAGCACTTAGCACTTTACTAAAAATTAGCACTTTCTTAAATTTTTTATAGAGGCTACAATATTGGAGTTGTATTTTTTGTTTAATATCTAGGCAGTCAGACTGATTAGCGCCCCCTCCTGGCAGTATGTATTTTAGTATAGTATAGTTTGTCTTTCTTGTAAACAATGGAACCTTTTTAATATTTGAGAGTAATAAAATTATATGTCAATCTTACTTTTTGATGTTGTGCAGTTATAAGACTCTGCTGATTACCCGCTGGAGGGATTTTCATAGCGGGGTATCCCCCAACTCTTAGCTGTTAAATTTGAGTAATGTTTTTTACTTTAACACAGTAAAAACTGCACTATAAAATGTTTGTTAATTTTTTTCTCGAAATGTGAGGTGAATAATTTTAATTTTTGGGAAACAGCACTGCCATTCTTTGCACAACCCATAGGGTGCCGTTTCCAAACTTTCAAAAAAATATATTGTATTATTCGCCCTATAAGACGGACTTATTTTCCCCCAAAAGTAAGTGTGTGTGTGTGTGCGGCAGAAATGAGTAAACTCACATGTTATCTGCGCTCCCGCGTTGCTGACTGGGCTGCCTGCCACATTGCAGGAGGCCAGAAGGAGAGGCGGGCTCTGTCCCTCCCCTGTCCCTCCTCCATCTTCTTCTGGCCTCCAGCTGCTGCCATTGCCTCTTCCGGCCAGGGCACATGCAAACAGGCGGGTCCGTGCAACGGGTGGGTGTGGCCTGCACTGACTCAATGCTGAAAAACTGCCTTCCCAGTTTTCTACAGGTCGACGCCATCTTGAAACATCCAGAAGGCTTTTTCCTTTCCCAGCATCTCAGCCGTGCTGCTGCCTGGATTTAACCAAAATAACCCACAATACATGAAACCACTTCCTTTTTGCAGGCCACTGGAAGATCCATTGGATGCCATTAAGGGTGTGGGAGAATCGAGTATAACAGGAATTGCAAAAAGGAACATTAATTTTTTTTGTGGTGCAGTATGAATTACCCTGGGGTGGGTGATAAGGGAATACAGGTTTGTAATAACAAAAGCTTAACCAATCCAATTTCAGTCTTATGCAATCCAGTCTATATTAATTTATAGTATTATAAGCAGAGTTTTCATCTAAGCCTTAAATTGTAAGATTATCCTTAAAGCTAAATATATATATATATATCTTGTCTCGGCTTACATACAGCTGTCATGCATTTATAAAATGTACATATGCTGATGTATAGGAATGAATGTTGTACCTATTACTGTACTATAAGGCTTTTACTCTGTGATTGGTTAAACCAGGTGAATGTAATTAAAACAATGGTGGTTGAAGCACACCTAAAGGGTATACCGTGAAACAGATAGGAAAGTAGATAAACGGTGTTCAGTCTTCTTAACCTGTGTACTACCCACAGGAGGACAAATCAATGTTAAACAAATTGAAGAAAGGCGAACTACCAAAGTTTGAGTTGCAAAAAGATAAAGGGATTTTAATTGAGGAAAAGGATCATAAGTGCTGTACAAATGTGCATAACAACATTTCAAAGCAGTATACAGATATAATGCAGAGTGGGGTTACAGCCCCTTGAAATGACCGCTAGGTGGCGCTCCTGTACAGTTAGATTAATGATCAGTATATAACTACATGCAATACAGAATAAAGAACTCAGTTTTAAGCCATATGGTTTGCATAAGGGAGCAATATATGTCCAGTGGAAGTTAAGGAATGCCACTGCTCCCCAATTTCCCAAAAGCTTTTCATATGATCAAAACAAACAACCAATCAGTAGTGATGCAGATATCAGAAAAAATCTTACAGGCAGGCGCAGGTGGAAGTAAAAACCCTCGACGTTTCGGCCGTCCTGGCCTTTCTCAAGAGGGAGCTCCCTAGTTCGCCTTTCTTCAATTTGTTTAACAGGTGAATGTCCAACACTGTTAGAAACGCCCCTTTGCTTGACTATAAAATAAAGCTCCCAAGAGAGGTCAGGACGGACACTCCCTCAAGGGGTATAGAAGCCACGTGGTGTTTGTGTGATGTTTGGTCACAGGGTGTTCCGAATCCAGCAACCAATGACATAATTAAAGAGAAATGGCCAATTTCCAAACAAGGGATGCACATGAGCACTGTTTCTTGTAAAGGGGTTAATCTGGTTTAAGTTCTTATTTTTTACCTACAATACTTTGCTTATTTTCTAGGTACAATGTACAGACTCACCTCTTTTCCTACCACCATTTTGCCCTTGCAGTTACTTTGCCTGTACATTTTTTTTTCCTTTTTAGCTTTCTGATTATGTCTGTTGCCAGTGTTTATCTCTAATTTTTAAAGTCAAACAACATTCAAAGAAAAAAAGGTGTGCAGTACACATATATTTCACTTGTCAATTAATATTTAATGCCAATTGACTGCAGACATGACAAGTGATGGATGATCCAATCTGCAGCTGAAGATTCATTTCTGGCATTGGATCACTTGCGTTGTCCAAACTGAAAAAATAATTAAGTCATCATTTTAACTTCTTGTGTTTAGGAAACAAGAGCAGTAGCATAGACTATCTCTCTAAACAAGGGTTTAAGTTTAAATCAGATAAATGCAGTGGGCCAAAATTTTGATTTGGCCTGAGAAATTTTAGTTGACAGCCTTTGGAAATTAAATTATAGGCCGAGTGCTGATCTGCTTGATATCTGCTTTCTGCGTAGAGATGATATATGGCTGTTTTAATGGAATATCATTTATCAACTGATAATAACAAATATAGAATTTCTAGACTCGTCATCTGTTTTCTGGTGACAAATCATCCCAAGTTTTAGCGGTGATAATGGGATTTTTCTAATGATCTGTCCTAAATTGACTCATACTGCGGCTATTATTCTTTACAACTGGATTCCATCTAAATGACTAAAGTCACCTTCATTTAACTGGTTATTGCTGAACAGAGAAAGTAAATAGTTTATGTGACATTTGTAATCACTTTTTGGATTGCCCAGGATGTCAATACTGACAGAGCTCCATGTGAGATAGGAGGATGTGGTTAACAAGTTTATCCTCAAAGCAGAACTCCAGTCAGATAAATACAAACTCATACTGCATAAATATACATATCCATGCGGAATATTTATCCTCGTAAAAATGTGTAAACATTTTAAACACTTGTAAAAATGTTCAAAAGTATTCAGACCATTTTTGGACATATCTTGTCAAATGTTTTTTCCTTAATTGTACATACAGGGACACAGAGCAACAGCTGGAGATGCTGTGCAACAGCTTACAGTTTGTCTCTGTATGTGATCTGCATCTATATTGCTAGGTTAATGCAGTTTACATGTATAACAGGAGAGGCGATGTTACCTAAATCTTTGTGTAGTCTCTGCTGTACAATCTCTACTGCATGTTGAGTTTCCTGTACATTGAGGTGATCTCTATGATTTCTTTTTCCTGTCTATGCTATCCACAATTAATAAAAAAGAAAAAGGGAAGGTCCCACTCCTTCCACAACACCCACTAAAGTATATGGCACCACTACTGGTTATACAGCAATAAAAAAATGTTAATTGATAACAATGTCACATAACCTACATACATTAAGGACTGATTAAAAAACACCAAAGACAAAACATTGTCAATAAGGAAGGGAAAAAACACACCTTCAAGGGGCAGGGGGAAGGTGGGTGGTACAATATAATTAATAAATTACAGGTTATTTATACTACCTGGCTGGTCAAAAATAAAGTGCTATAGTGCATATAAATAATCATAAAAATGGAAACAATATCACAATTTATCAAACACTCATCAAAGTGCAAGTGCAAACCTAATAACCCTAAAAGCTATGCATAACCATGATTGTACTAACCTAGAGTGAGGACCAGCCGGACGGGGCAAAGAAATGACACCCCCAATGATTGAAAAAAATAACTTACATCAAGAAACGACCACCAGCCCACTGCCCCTGCGTCTACGCGTTGCGTGACGTCACCAGCGTCACTTCCTCAGGACATCAAATCCACAGGACATGCTATCCACAATGTAAGGTTACTTTCATTCATGTTCCATTAAAGCCAGTTCCTTTTACACCACAAATGTCTATCTGGATTTAACTCCGGTGCACCCAGCACTCACATTCTGCAACAGGATATTCATCAATGGATGTGTCAATCTAGCAGCCATAAAGCAGGACTAGAGCAGGACTGATGCATGTATAAGACCCAGCCAAGCCTTAGCCTTCACAATAAGAAAGCAATTGAGACTGGGTATCTGGAAGGAATGCCAAAATAACCTTAAATAATATATTTAATAACTAAAAAAGGCTGAACCTTATTAACAGCCTAAGACATACTTTGTCAGAAGGCAATGGAAATAGCCTTGAGGGGGGCGGCAGGGTGGCTCTGCATGAACAACTAAGGGAAAACCATTTTACAATGGTACAAAGCACAAAGTATATATTTTCCCTTTAGGTTGTCCATTCAGGAACACCTGTTATTAAAATGGATGGGACTTTTAAAGCAGTGCCCAAAAGTGAGGGAATACTCCACAGCACAAGCTTTTATTTTTAAAGAGTGACTTGTGCAAAGGGAGCCATATTCAATCTGGCCAAATAATGATGGGGAGATTAAACCCTAGTAGGGGACTGAACTTTTCTAGCTTGCTAGCATAACCCATCCATTCTGAATATCCGGTGTTCCTGGATGGAAAACATAACATGAAATAATAGTAGACCACTGTTAGAACAGCATTCCATACAACTGACTCCACTCTCGGTCTTCTTACCCACCCATTGTGTATTAATACATTTTCAGTATTGATTGGAGTTATTTAACTAGATTTATTGACCATGCTTTCCATGATTCTACTAACCCAGCATTTTGGCAAAATCTCTGAAAGCTAGTGTTTCCCCCGAAAATAAGACAGGTCTTTTTTTTTTTTTGCTCTGAAAGGTGTTAGGGCTAATTTTCGGGGAAGGTTTACTTGTTTTATGTCGGTTTTGTGATGGCGGGACAGGAGCAGCGGCAGCAGCATCATAGCCTGCAAAGCAGGCTGTCAACAAGGAGAAGCGGGCATAATTGATTGGAGCAGTGGTGGCAGCATTATTCCTGGGTGAGTGTTTAAATCAGGCTGCAGAAGGGAGATCTCAGTGTGAGACAGTGACAGCATCGTCTGTGGGCTATATCAGCTGGCTAAGCTGTATATGACTGTGCAGCCATGCTGCTGCCCTGTAATTCCTTCTCTATTACCGGTAGCCACTGGGACAAACACTTTGAGTGCCTAGGGCGAGGCAGTGAGCAATGGCATGCTACGAAGGCGTGGCAGGAAAAGAAGAGGGAAATTATTACTAGAGCTTATTTTTGGGTGTAGGTCATATTATTAAACAATGATGAAAATGCTGAAGCTTCCTACTACTGCATATTTTCGGGGTAGGTCTTATTTTCGGGGAAACACCGTGTCTAGAACCCTAGACTTTCATTTTGTGGCAACTTAGCTGTGTGGCAACTTAGCTGACCAGCTTCTGCCCCACAGTCTGCATGATTGCCCAGCAGACCTGCTCCCGAGGTCCCACCTTTCTTTTGGTCAAATGTACTTACAGACACTACTTCTGCTGGGACAGGAATTTTATTTGTTGAGAATAAGTCACACAGTCAAGGGCTGATATGTTCTACTATTGTTCTCCAAGCTCTTCAAGCAACTGGGCCATGCCTGAATATTTATAAAGCCTGATCTCTGAGGGGTTTACAACCTCGCCTTAATTCATTCTGGAGTGGAAGACCATCTTCTGTATTCGTTACAGCATTTTGAGTACCTGGTGATGCCGTGTGGTCTCTGTAATGCTCCTGATACATTCCAGCACATCTTCAATGATGTCTTCAGAGATTGCCTCCATCCTGACAACTAGTGATGAACAGGTCCAATTGGCAAAGTTTGGATTGTACGTCCAAAGCTGAACACGGATTTTAACTAGAGATCCACCCGTGCGTTCGGTGTACCGGCTGGACTGGGAAGAAGGCTGATTGGGGGGGGGGTTTGAGGTGCTGCTGCTGAAGGACAGATAGGGCTTTATTTTTGTTAAAAAAAAACTGACCTTTTCAGAGTAAACTATAGTCTGGGATAGTGGCTGGAGTGAGGGCTAGAGTAGTGTTGGACTCATTACTGCTGCACTAATACCACTGGCTTTTCACTACTGGGGTCTGGGTGTCCCCTTACACCACAACTATCTCGAAGCGCAAGGATGAGTGTGTCCCCTTATACCACAACTAGCTGTTAACACTGGGGTGAGTGTGTCCCCTTATACCACAACCTGCTCTAAGCACTAGGGTGAGTGTTCTCTGCTGTACAACAACTTGGTCCAAGCACTGAGGTGACTAAACACTGTTATACCACAACTTGTATTAAGCACTGGGGTGAGTCTGTCCTCTTATGCAACAACTAGCTGTAAATGCTGGGGTGTGTGTGTGTCCCCTCATAGCACAACTAGCTGCAGATGCTGGGGTAAGTGCCCCCCTTATACCATAACTAGCTGTAAGCACTGTAGTGAGTGTGTCCTCCTATACCACAACTTGCTCCAAGCACTAAAGTTAGTGTATGCTGTTATACCAAAACTAGCTTCAAATGCTGGGGTGTGTCCCCTTGTATCACAACTAGCTGTAAACGCTGGGGTGAGTGTGTCCCCTTATACCCCAACTAGCTGTAAACACTGGGGTGAGTGTGTCCCCTTATACCCCAACTAGCTGTAAGCACTGGAATGAGTGTGTCCCCTTATACCCCAACTAGCTGTAAGCACTGGAATGAGTGTGTCCCCTTTTACCACAAATAGTTGTAAGCACTGGGATGAGGGTACTATGTTGTATCACAACTCTGAGCACTGGGGTGTGTGTGTCCCCTTATACCAAAAGTAGCTGTAAATGCTGGAATGAGCGTGTCCCCTTGTATCCTAACTAGCTGTAAACACTGGGGTGAGTGTATCCCCTTATACCACAACTAGCTGTAAGCACCGGGGTGAGTGTACGCTGTTATACCACAATGGTCTAAGCACTGCGGTCAGTGTGTGCCCTTATACCACAACTTGCTGTAAATATTGGGGTGACTGTGTACCCTTACAACTAGCTGTAAAGACTGGGGTGAGTGTGTCCCCTTAGACCACAACTAGCTGTAAAGACTTGGGTGAGTGTGTACCCTTATACCACAATTAGCTGTAAACACTGGGGGGAGTGTGTCCCCTTATACCACAACTTGCTATAAAGCACTTATAAGATTTTAATTAGCACCACGCTGTAACTGACAAAACCAGCCCTCTCGCCATAAGATTTTTAAAGCTCTCCTACTCCAGTGTCCGGACTGTTTGTAGTGTGTGAGGTGGGCCAAACATACACTTCTGGTCCATTGTTTTAATACTGTTTTTTTGGTTTGCTTTGCAGGTGCCTGGCCATGGACGTAGAGCAGAGATTATTAACAATTTTCCCTCGTTTCAGGGACTGGTGGCATGACATGCAAATGACCTGTGTCTTGTTGTCAGTGCACTGCTTGAAAAAATGCCACACTGGGGATATTATTTGAGCCAGATTTTTAAGTGCTCAGTGCCTGGACGTGGTGGGCAGTAGTAGCAATGGGCTGACCGCTGATGGTTGGCACCCTTCCTTTCTTTTGCTGGCCACCTGGGGCTGAGTGGCCACCACCTGTTCCACCTAAATTTGATTGCCTTCAGTTCACATTTGTTCTAGGAATTTGTTATCACCCCTCGATTGTCTTCCACCCACTCCACCACCCTCCTTCTCAGCCTCCACATCGCTGAAAGCCACAGCAGTCGGCACTTGGGTTTCATCCCCATCGTAGATGTTCTGTGATGGTCCACTGGCCACATCCTCATCCTCCAACACAAGTTGTTGTGCATCTGGAAACCTCCAGGCAGCTGCTGCCAAGGCAAACAGGATCATGGGGTGCATCAGGAGGGGCATAGGTGCTCATGACCAGAGCATCATTTTACCCCTGTACAAGTCACTGGTCAGACCCCATATGGAATACTGTGTACAGTTCTGGGCACCTGTGCTTAAAAAGGACATATCAGAACTGGAGCGCGTTCAAAGAAGGGCAACAAAGTTAATAAAAGGAGTGCGGGGGCTAGAGTACCCGGAAAGATTGTCCAAGTTAGGTTTATTTAGTCTAGAAAAAAGACGATTGAGGGGTGATCTAATAACTATGTATAAATATATTCGGGGTCAATACAAGGATCTGTCCCACAATCTATTTATACCCCGGAGTGTAACCATAACCCGGGGGCATCCACTAAGGTTAGAGGAAAGGTGCTTTCTCCACCGACATAGGAGGGGATTCTTCTCTGTAAGAGCAGTGAGACTATGGAACTCGCTGCCAGAGGAGGTAGTAATGAGGGATACATTAAAAATGTTCAAAAGTGGCCTTGATGCCTTCCTGGCATGTAATAACATTTCCGGCTATGGCTACTAGACCACTGGAAGGAGTTAAACAGGCTGAACTGGATGGACTAAAGTCTTTATTCAGCCTTACATACTATGTTACTATGTTACTATATCTGCAACTGGCACAGGGGCAGGTGGATGGGCAATGGTATTCCAGCCAGGGATGCCATAATAGAGCATTAGTGACTCCATGAACTGTGGCTGGGACGGCCTTGCTAATTGTAAGGGTGGTGAGGTGGAGGTGCATATAATCTGCGACTACCTCAATGTGTTCTAGGTCTCACCATTCTGGCAGCAGCATTGGGGTCTACATGAATAGGCTGCAAACCCCAGCGCTTGCTTGATAGATATTTATGTTAATATTTATAAATGTATGTATATATTGACTGATGTATTTATTTATTGGTCCGACGGTCAAGGTCCGACTGGACAGCGCGGGAAGGTTGTTGTGGAAGGCGGCCTAGCAACTCAGGAGCTAACCCCTATCTATTCAAGGCTATCATTCAGGCTCCCCTGCCTCACCGCCCATCCATAAAGCAGGAGATCTCCGATATCGCCAAGAGAACCCTCACTGCAAACCTCCGGGGGTGTCCCATTTCCGCAACAAGCCAAAAACTAACATTTATTACAGCAACAAATAACTGCAGGGTAAACCCTCAATCGGGACCCACCCACCATTAGATCCCGGCGACACCAGAGAGCTTCCCCCCCCTCCCAATGAAGCCAACAATAAAACGCTCCATTGTACCAGCTCCCCGCGACCGCCGGCCGGCAGACAGGTAACACCTCCCCCCCCGGCCACCGCGACAAACGCGCGATGGACAAGACGGGGGAAGCCAGCACGCCCACACGGCCCGGGGGAGGGCACGCCCATAAAGCCCGACCCCAATCCCAACCCAAAAACTAGAACGCTAAAGTCAATGTGCTGTAATGAAGTCATTCTTGAGCACGGAGGTCTCAGTAGACTGTCAATAGGATATAAAAGGCGGCGGCGGGGGGGCAACAGGAAAAACAGCCGGCAGTCATCGGGACGGGCAACAAAAAGGCAATAAGGAAAGGCTTAACGATCCCGGATCGGTCCAGGGGCGCCTCTCCCCCGGCCTCCGGCCATCCGGGGCCTCCGAGGGGCTCTCTGCGGCGGGGGGGGTAGGGGGTCAAACGCCAGCCAGTCCGGGACCGGAAAAGGATCCAATCCCTTCTGAGGGTAAACGTGGAGTTGTCTTTGCGTACTATAAGATGAAATGGGTGGCCCCATTTGTAAGAAGCGCCAACTTCCCGCATCCCGTCGAGGAGAGGTCGCAGCACACGTCTCATCTGCAAGGTTCGGCGCGACACGTCCGGCAAAATCGTGATTTGCAAGCCCTTCCATCTAATTCTTCCCCTCTCCCAAGCCGAGCGCAGGATATCTTCCTTGATGAGAAAAAAATGAATTCTGCATAGAACATCTCTGGGGGCCTGAGGGTCTCCAGCCAGGCGCCCGTTGGATCCGATCCATAATCAACTCGGCATCCGGCGGTCTTCCTAGCAGGTCATTGAATAATTCCGTCGCCCATGAACGCAGGTCTTCCGATCTGATCGATTCTGGGACGCCTCGGAGCTTCAGGTTGTTACGCCTGTTTCTGTTCTCCTGATCATCCGTCTGGAGTCTAATGTCAACCAGCTGTTGATGATGTAGCTCTTGATTTCTTTCAAGGATCGCCAAGCGCGTCTCGTGGTCTGAGCGGGAATCTTCAAGCTATGCAACCTTTGTATCTAAAGCAGAAGATTTCTGTTGCAGATCCTCAATTTCCCTATGCAGGGCTCGCTCAATTCTGGTAGCCACTGCCTCTAGGTCCGCCTTTAGCTCGGCTTTAGTTGGGAGGCACTGAAGAAGGTCTCGAAGACTGTAGTCAGCAGAGGACTGTGGGAGCAGCTGTCTGATCGGAGCCTGGGCCGAGGGCATCCCATGTCTGGGGTCGCGGGGTTCTGCGTCAACCTTAAATAATCTAAAAGGGTACGGGCCTCCAGAATCGTCCACAAAATCACGGACAGGGGACAGACCACTTGGGAGATCAATGCTGGAGCCCGGGGACCACTCCAAGGGCAACGCGTCAATGGAAGGGGGAGATGGGGTACGCCCAGTTTCGGAACCCCCAGGGGCCGAGTGGATTTCCGCCCAGATAATCTGCCTGGCCTATTCCGGGCTGTCTCCCCAGGTGTGGGGTGCATGATTCAGCTGCACCGGGGATGGCCACTCAGGAGCTGAAGGGTTAAGCTCAGAAGGTGGGACCAGGATGTCATGGCCCCTTAAATTCCGGTGCATGGATTGCATCCCTTCACTTAGATTGCTCTCATTTTTATTATTGTGTAGCAGGGGAGAATCAGTGACTGGTAATGCGGGCGCACATAGAGGTGGGGGACCAGCACAGTCCGAGCTCCGAGGCACCGGCCTCTCTTCCGAGGCGACGTGGTGCTCCATCGGCACCCGCCCTCGACAGCCGCCGACCTCAGCAGCAGTGCTTCCCGGAGGGTCCGAAGCAGGCTCGGGCCGACGCGTCATCTCCGGGGTAAGCTCCGAGCCGCAGCAAGGTTCCCCGCGGCTCCCCGCGCTTCACCGGCATACTCGCGGCCCGGTGACGTCACTCCCGTCCCCGGGCAGATCGCGGCTGCACCGCCCGCCGGACTCCCAGCCGAAGGATCAGGTCCCCAAGGTAGGCTGTGGGGTAGTCAAACCGAGGGGCTCCCCGTGCTCCAACACCATCTCTGTCCTCCCGCGGCAGTCTCCCAGGTGCTCCTCTCCCTCGCGGGGCCGGCTGGGCGCCATCTTGACTGGCTGGGCTCTCGTCGGGTCCCGGCGGCCAAAAAAGGTACCTATATCCTTCTTAGGGGGCTTTTTGACCGGTCCCCCAGTTCTCTTCTTTATTCCGCTCCCCATCACACTATGTTAGGAGGGCTTAGGGAGCCTTGATCGACTTATAAATCAGGGGTTATGGCAGAGCTCGGAGTCTCACGTCCTCACTCCTCCATGGCTGGGTGTTTTTATGACTACCCCTGATCTAAATGTATAGATTTCTCGGGTAAATGGGGTCTTGATCTGCTATGGAAAGATCTTCATTCCTGAAGCCATTTACCTAGAAGTTCTTTCACAACCATGATCACTATGGGGTCAAGAAGACCTCACACCTGAATTAATTATACTTCTGGTGACCCTGACTCCATCGTGACTGCAGCACATACCTGTGGTACTTGTGCCCACAACAAGCACACAACTTTAAAACCTGCGGGACTGTGGAAGACAAATGCTGATGCTCACTGCTTGCCATTATTTAAATTGTCTGTGCCATGAACATTGGATGTACACAGGCCACACCCACCCTCTGAAACCAGAGCTGCGGAAGGACGATCAGCAGCGTGGTAAGCAGTGGCATAACTAGGTGTGACTGGGCCTGGTGTGGACATTGAATGGGGCCCCATCATGGCTCATACATAGTAACATAGTATGTTAGGCTGAAAAAAGACTTTAGTTCATCCAGTTCAGCCTGTTTATCTCCTTCCAGTGATCTAGTAGCCATAGCTGGAAATGTTATTACATGCCAGGAATGCATCACTTTTGAATGTTTTTACTGTATCCTTCATTACTACCTCCTCTGGCAGAGTTCCATAGTCTCACTGCTCTTACAGAGAAGAATCCCCTCCTATGTTGGTGAAGAAAGCACCTTTCCTCTAACCTTAGTGGATGCCCTCGGGTTATGGTTACAAATAGATTCTTGAAGAGATCTTTCTATTGACCCCGAATATACATAGTTATTAGATCACCCCTCAGGCATCTTTTTTCTAAACTAAATAAACCTAACTTTGACAATCTTTCAGGGTACTCTAGTCCCCGCGCTCCTTTTGTAAACTTCTTTAAACGCGCTCCAGTTCTGATATGTCCTTTTTAAGCACAGGTGCCCAGAACTGTACACAGTACTCCATATAGGGTCTGATCAGTGACTTATACAAGGGTAAAATGATGCTCTGGTCATGAGAACCTATGCCCCTCTTGATGCACCCCATGATCCTATTTGCTTTGGCAGCTTCTGCCTGGCATTGATTACCACAGTTGAGCTTATTGTTAACTAAAACCCCTTGGTCATTTTCCATTGTTGTTTTACCAAGTGTTTCTTTATTTAATGTGTAATCATGACACAGATTTCTCCTTCCCATGTGCATAACCTTACATTTATCTGTGTTAAACTTCATTTGCCATTTAACTACCCATGCTTCCAATTTATCTAAATCTTTTTGTAGCTGCCTGCTGTCCTCCTTTGTTTTAATTACTTTACACAGCTTAGTATCATCTGCAAAGATTCAGACTTTATTGTTTAATCCATACCCAATGTCATTAATATATATATAAATTGAAGAGAACTGGTCCCAGAACTGACCCTTGTGGTACTCCGCTAGTAACGGGGACCCAATCCGAGAGTGTACCATTGATAACCTTATGATATCCAATGACTCCCCCTGATCCAATCTTAAACTTACTTCCTCATAAAAGCTAATTAGGTTTGTCTGGCAGGAGCGATTTCTCATAACTCCATGCTGATATGGAGTAATAAGGTAATTTTCCCCAAGCACCAGGATAATATCCCTTAAGAAACCTTCAAACAGCTTGCCAACCACAGATGTTAAACTTACCAGTCTGTAGTTCCCAGGTTCCCCCTAGATCCCTTTTTGAATATTGGCACCACATTGCAATTGCAAAACTGAGTAGTTGCAACCCATGCACCCACTATAATCATGGCCCTAGCAGTAAGCCCCCCTGGGTCCCTGTTCATATAACAGCTCCCTGCCAACACAACAGTCCTCCATTGTATGGCAACCCCTACTAACACACATACATGCTATGTAGAGGTGGGGATACTGCATGATGCCTGTTATGGGGGATTGTGGGGATTCTGCACATGCTGTTATAGGGTGATTATAGGTGTTCTACATACTACCTGTTATGGGGTGATTGTGGGGGGGGATCATGCACACTGTCTGTCATGGGATAATTGTGAGGGGGGATTCTGCCCACTGCCTGTTATGGGGTGGTGGTGGGGGGCTCTGTACACGGACTATCATGCACTGATTTGGGGAGATTCTGCACACTGCCTTTCATGGGCTATTCTGCACACTGCCTAAAGTTCTTGGGGGAGGGGGGGTTCTACCACATTGCCTGCTATTGGTTTCTTGGAGGGAGGTATTTTAGCACACCATTTGTTTCAGGATACTGTATATTTTTTACTTATTTTTCTCCTCTGATCTCTTCGTATAGTGCAAAAATACAGTAATTGGAGAACTGAGTAGATTCCTAAAAAGTGTGGGAGAGGTTTCCATACCTATAATGAATGTGTGATCCCATTAATTTTGGACAATTTGGGATTTATTTCACATTTATTCACTTTTCAGATGGGCTTTAGGCAGGGGTGAAAGGAACAAATACCAACATGCAATGCTTTATTTATTTACAATAAAAAAATAGTAACTTAGTTGACGCATTTATTAAATTTTTTTTTTAAAAAACAGTACAGGATCCTTCTCCCAGAACCAATGTAACCAGGAAACTGTGCATGCCCTTGGGTATGCTGGGCTAAATAAAGGCAAAGTTTTTCAAAGTGAGCTCAGGGGGTTGGGGCAAAGCACTCTCACTTGGTTAGCAGCAGACAGGCACTCTTGACTCCGTTAGGCAGGAGAAGGAATTTTAAACACAGAACATGTGCAGTTTCATCTGAGGGATGCCCCACCCTTTATTCAGGCATAGACAAACAGTTCCTCGCTTCACTGCCAGCTTCATATCACAGTTCAGGTTTCCCTTAAGCCCCCGACTCTAGCTGCTCATGGTGGGTGTCAGGGTCCACACCTGCGTCAGCCTCTAGCCAGTGTTGTACCTCCTCCTCCTGGCTGCCCCTCTACATAAGGCTGCTCTCATCAGGGTCCACTTCCAATTCCCAGACTTCAGGGATCCTTCTCTCCACCACTCACAGCTCAGGCTGGCTGGAACCTGCCCCCCCCCCACCCCCCCCGGGTTCCTCTTATACCCTCTGCAACTAACCAATCAAGGAAGTGGGCTGTAATCCAGTTAACCCCTGTGTGAAAGTAGGCATTTCTCTTAAACTACCTATTTTATTCCTTATCCTATGGGGGCATCTAGTGGCCTTCTTAAGTAATTACAACTACACTACTCTATCTATACTCTAATACAATCCACCCCACCCAGAGTATCACAAGGCATCCCCTTATTCTCCACTGACCACCCTCCCAGGTGCACCCCTAGCCAGGGGACTATCCTGTAACATCAACAGGATGCATATAGGCTGATATCACAAACACAGTGATATACAATAACTGTGACATCAGGAGAGTTCCTGGTGAGGCATGTATGTGTGTGTTGTTTCCTCCGCATGTAAACTCATTCTCACAGTGAGACAAACACAAGCAGTGAATGTACACATGTCGTAAGTGATGGACGCCCAAACAACGACACTCGGGAAGCAGTTGTGGGTTCAAGAGCACTTCAATCATGTCCCAGTGGCAAATCAAACTTGCAACCCTTTGGCCACATGATCAGTTCCTACACCTAGGCCTTGACTGCCCCAATAAATACTACTTCCAGAACCCACCCAAAAAAAAAAAAACCTCAGGCAAAAAGCGTACTACTTGTCACTATTAAAATAACCTGAAAATAACATAAATTTAATGCAAAGACATGCCAGATAGAAACTGTTTAAAGCAATGCCAGCACAATCGATAATAATCAATAATTCATGATTACAGGGCATCCCAAATGGGTATCTCCAGTATTACTGTCCATATTGAGAACACTGTGCAAAGTAAAAAAGTGCAAATGCAAACATTTTTTGCCAAGAAAAACTGAAAAAACACAAAAAAAATCTATATCTACCAAATATACAGCAAAGTGCTAACTATTAAATGTTCCAATAAAAATATGAACAAAGTTCTTAAGGTGGGAAAAACCCACACAGTGCAAATGCAAATTGTACATATATAAAGCTCAACTAAAAAAATAGGTCAAAAATAAAATACTGCACTTAGATTATAGATATATTGCAGTGCTGGCAGAAAACATGTCCACACTCCCATATGTTTCGTAATCGGTTTGAAAACTTCCTCAGGGAGATGACATGCCGTCCAGCTCTGGCTTTACAGACCAAAATCCTGGCAATCTTTGTGAACAAAATGCCCAAACAAAGGCATACATGATAAGCAGCTGTCTACAATCATGCTCACCTATCCTGTGGCTGGGAACAGCAGCAATATGCATGCGCCTGCCCCGGCACTAGGTGCACATGCACTCCAGTGACAAGAGCCCTGCCACAATGTGAGAGACCATCCAATAAGATGTCCCAGCCACCAACATGTCACATGACAGACCAGGGCCCCGCCTCAAGAAGGTGCACCCACCATCAACCCGGACGAAGCGCACATGCAGCTCACAGTTTAGGAAACAAAGCAAAGGCAAGAAAGGCAAGTAAAAAGTTGCAAACAAAACGACATGACTATAATACTATTAAGCACATGAGTATAATAGTAATACCAACAATAATCTTAGCATGGTGAGGATAAGTAAAAATATAGAAAATATCCTTCCTTTGGCCGCATTTTCCCAGCACATGCTCCATCCCTTCAGGCAGCATATGCAGATGTCTTCTGCACTCGCATTGCCAGCACCATTCATGCGCCTGTGTGGCCGGCTCAGTGGTGCGGGCCATGCACTATGTGGCAGCCGGAAGCGAGCCCGCAGCTGCTGTTGCTCGTTCGGCGTTGCGTTGCTGACCTGGCAACACTTCCTGCATGCACACCTGCCTTCTCACTTTCATCACCACGGTGGGTGGTTTGCCGGCAATCTGGGTATCACAGCCATTACTAAGACAGGTAACAGCCGTGTGTTAACAGCCTGAGGAAGGTAGCCCCATGATCCACGTAACGCGTGGCTCAGCATGAGGTGGCAGGCGGAGGGGAGACTAAAGCTATTCATATGCATGTTATTGTTTAGATCAATTTTGGATTTATTGATTGTCATCTTATTGTTGATAGGATTGTGATGGTTGAGTTGTTGGCCTTAGCAGTTTTTGACAAAGTGAGCCTTTGCACATGCACTTGCACTTTGTCCATTAAGTATTGATTGATAGTTATTTTGATTATTTTTTCATATATTTATTTAGTGAACAAGATCTTTGTATTTATTAGATAATTTACATACTTAGGACCTGGATCATAGTCAGGGTTGATGGATTGTTCGGGGTTGAGTGTTTTGATAAGGTGAGTTTTTTGCACATGCACTTTGCAATTTTTAAGATTTGTTTCTGGGATTTTTTGATACTTATTCATTGTTGATTGCACTGTATATATTTAAATAGTGAAAAATTAATTATCCACTTATTCGATAAATTACATATTTTGGATCTTGTTTTTAGGCAAGGGCTGACAGACAGATTTATTCATCAAGCAGGATATAGAGATTGATATTAGATGGTTTATTGGTTTCATATATTTTTTTTTACCCCCACCCCGCCCACACATCTCTTTTTTATGTCTGTGTGTTGTGTTTGTATTTGCATGTATCTTAAGGTTTTTACTGTGTCTTGTATTATATGTTGTTGTGGAATAAATATTTGTATTCTTTAAGGACTTAGTGGGTTGGTGTGCCTCCCTTTTGCTATACATTTGATTCAAACATAAATTCGAGTATTTAGATAATATAGTTCCTATAATATTTACTGACAAAAATAAAAGCAAATATTAATAAAAAACGCATTGGCACACCAGGGGAAAAGAGCAGGCAGGGTAAAGAGGATCCAGAGTATGAAAGTATTGTGTCCAAGGGAAAAGTCATTGATAACATTTCTCGAGGTGTCAATGATTCCAGTAGTTCAAGTGGAACTAGAGTGTGTAACACAGAGGTCCTCATTTAAAAAAGTGCCTAGAAAAAGTAGAGCTTCCCCATTTTCTCTCCTGATTGATATTTCTGTAATCTATAGCAACCTCTGACAGATTCCTCCAAATATATTGCTGCTTGGGCTAGATAATCATTGACAGGTCCCGAGGCAAAGGGCATAAAATGTAAACCACCTCCAATCAGACTTAATTTCAAACAGAAGTATAGATATGTGGAGGAAACAAGATTTTTGTATAAATGCCAGATTGGAAATAGAAGATACTACTTCCTGCAACAGCAATCGTCAGTCCATGGGAAAGTGGAACAAAAGTGTAAATGGGGAGGAACCTGCACTTCTTTGCTTAATCCCATTAAGGTAAGAAGACATTAAAGAAGGTGCCACTGTTGGCTTTTGTTTATTTTATTTATTAAAGAGGTGAATTGAGGAGGGGGGAGTAGGAGTGACTCTAACTTTGAAAACTTGTGAAATGTTAATGGGTTAATTCCATCCCTAAACCAATTCACAGCACATTCACAGAGTGTTGCAACCTACCTGCTTGCTTTGCCTATTCCAATGACTTGCACCCTCAGCTGGGCACTGGATGTAGGAACAAACATAGCAACCATCATGATAGACATAATGCTCTTCCAGGGATGTCCATTTTTAGTGGAACACCTGGCAGAGCATCAGCACGTGTATGTGTGTGTATGCATATTTGGCACAAATATGATTTTTCCTCTGCATGTAACTCATCCGCGCAGTGAGACAAACAAAGGCTGTGAATGTACACATGTCCTAAGCAATAAACTACCCAAACCACAACATTCAGAGAGCAGTTGTGGGTTGGCCAAGCCTTTCTGGCACTTTTGAGACTGCCGATTGGCTAATCACAAGAATGCCAGCTGATGTGAACAGCCCACTGGCCGCATACCTGGCTTCCCTGTAGATTGGAAAGTACTCCTATTTAAAGCCTCAATGGCTGGGCGTGGGAGCACCACAGCTACAACGTAGTCAGGGATATGGACCCCACAAAGAGATCCGTGGGACCTGCCGGTAAGAGCGAGTTTACCAGTGAACCTGGGAGTTCCCATATCGGGGCCACCTGATTTCAGGTGTCCCAGTGCTGGTCGTTTCAGTTTTTGTGCCGCTTTAAGGTACAGTATCTACAAGTGGGAGGTTTTGGCAAATGCCAATGAGCCTGGAACACCAATGAGTGTCCTTAAAATATTCTTATTGATTACTGAAGTATACATTAAGATAAGATGCAACTGGTGAGCAACTGGATGAGGCTATGTATTAGCATTGTATTATTTTATGAAGAGGAATATATACACACAGCATCTTTTCTGTCTTTGAATTTAGTTTCCAACGGTACACAAGCTGGACATTGCATGCACACTCTCAAAGGTAAGAACATTAGCCTTGATTCAGAGCCTCTTTCACATGCACTTTTGCATGTGTCTGTGTATTTTTTGTGAGTTTTTACATGATTTTTCAGTTGCTACGTTACTTTTTTCATGCGCATATGCGTTTACGCTAACGTGTATACGCGCTTTTGAAAAGCGTATGTTTATCGGCAATTTGCCGTTATATCGGCCAACTTACATGATTGTTATGGGCTGGTGCCTGATTCTGAGCCTTGATTGCGGATTACAAGCCACTCAATAAAACGGATTTGTTTCCGGACAACTTACGGGGTCATTTTGTAGGCGAAAGCAAGCTGTTGAGATGTTTGAGGAGGACGTGGAGGAGTATGAGCGCCTGCAGCTGAACGGCATGCTGTGCATCGCCATGGCATAAGCCAGATCGCACCGAGCACGCATGGACATCAATCGCATGCATGATGTTGAACTGTTCGAGCTCACCCGCCTTAACCGCGTTTCCCTCCATAATTTGTATAGTGAACTGCGGCCATGGTTAGCCTGCACCACAAGGAAGGGGCATGCATTTGCCGGTATGACCAAGATGCTTGGCTGCCTGCAATTTTTAGCGAACGGCTCGTTCCAGAGGCTGGGTTCCCTCTCCGTGGGGATGTCCCAGCCTACACTGAGCCGCACCCTAACCACGTTTTTGGATGGCATGGCTACCCTGTGTCCAAAATACATCTATTTCCCAGGCAACATGGTAGCCTGGAATGCGGTTAAGTTGGGCTTTTTTAATATAGCCGACATGCCCAACGTCATGGGTGCGATCGATTGTACCCATGTTGCGTTGGTTCCTCCAGCCGATGAGGAATATCTATTTAGGTTTGTGGTTTTGGTCAACATTATGACTTGTATTAACTAATTGATTCTCAGTGTCTTGTAATGTATATAGAAAATCATTTTCATGTATACCTTAACTAATCATTTCAATGTATCCCTTAAGTAAATATTTTCATGCAGACCCTAAGTCATCATTTCAATGTAGGCCTTAAGTAAACATTTGCAGGCAGACCTTAATTAGTCCTTATCATGTATACCATATTAGAATCCAACTGTCCATTTTTTGGATTTATTTTTAATTTTTGGGGGGTTGTAACATTTCAAAATACACTTTAACAATAAGGATACCTTATTTTGTGTTGTGTATTTTGTTAAATGTGGGGATTGTTTTTGTGTACTAAGGACCTGTATTTCTGCTCTTACAGGAACAGGTAGCTGGGCCATAAACGTGCAAGCTGTGGTTGGCCCGGACCTTTGCTTCCAAAGTGTTATGGCTGGCTTTCCTGAATCCACCCACGACGCCTATATCCTGAGAAATTCAAGCCTGTATGGTCGATTTCAATCAGGAGAATTGTCTGGTGGCTGGCTACTGGGTAAGTTTTGTGAAAGAATTGCATTAACCTTTCAATGTATGAGTATGAGTATGAATATTTTTGGATAACCCTGTCTCAACATATAGATGTTCTTTCCCTCTGATGACATGATATACAATGTGGCTAAGTAGTAGACCCTAACTTTATTGTTTATTATTTTCAGGGGGTTCAGGATACCCACTACTGCCATGGCTGATGACCCCCGTCCTGCGCCCTCAGACTCAGACCAGGAGGGCCCATCGAAAGACCAGGGCTGTGGTGGAGAGGGCCTTCGGCCTGCTTAAAACCAGGTTTAGATGCCTGGACCATACCGGGGGTACCCTACAGTATAACCCCAACAAGGTGATCAAGATCATAATGGCTTGCTGTGTCCTACATAACTTTGCGTTAATGCAGCAGGTCCCCCGGTGTGTTGACGAGTCACCCTCTCCAGCCACCACTGACATTCCGGAGGAATTATATGAGGGCACCTAAAGTGCTTCTGGGAAAGTGGTCCGGGATCAATTGATTTCTTCTTTTTTTTTTAAATTTTTTTTTTTTGTGCCAACTGCCAAATGTTGGTTGTTTTATTTTTTCCCAAATGTTGTTTGTTTGGTTTTTTTGGTTTACCCAAATGATGTTTTTTGTTTTATTATCCCAAATGTTTTTTTTTTTACCCAAATGTTGGGTTTTTTTTACCCAAATGTTGTTGTTTCTTTTTTACCCAAATGTTTTTGTTTTTATTTTGCAAAATTAAAATAAAAACAAAAAAACAAAACATTCTATGTGGTTGTCATTAGATCTATTATAGATTTGTGAGTTAAATAAGATATTAGATGTATACTTTCTTGGCAGGCATAGCGATATCTGTAAAGACACTCAGCTGTTTCGCCAAGTACCCTTTAATTTGTTATGACTGTGTATGACGCTTACACGTAAGCGTGCGTACGGACGTGCGCATCCCGGAAACCACTGGGGCGCAACATATCTGCTGATCCAGGCAATCAAAATGGCACCCACGCTCTTCACCCGCGAGCAACAGGATACGATCATGCTCGTAAGTGTTGGTTCAGGCCTTTGATTTGCAGGGAAAATGCATGAATATGATTAGGCAGTGCAGGCCAAAACAGCGGGGGCTAAATTTGAATTTAAATGCCGTGACAAGCAAAAGTTAGTGAGCACATGTGCGCAACACCAAAATGGCAACTAGAAGGATAGCTGAAGGCTAGAAATGTAATTTTTGAATCTGCTATAACTGAGATATTGATTTGTATGATGTTTGCATTCATCAAATCTGTTTTTCTTGTATCTTTTAGATGATGATGAAGAACAGGTATGACTACCTGGCGAGTGATTTTCAAAAGAGGACGTTGGCCCTGGAGATTGTGGCCAAAATAGCAGGCGACAGCGGCACCACCTTCACCTTCGCCCAGATCATCCAACACTGGTCGGACCTGAAGCGAAGGAAGAGGCCCCGGGTGAGGCGATTCTTTGCACACCATTTCCCAAGTAAGTACATGACTATTACTTGTTAGATATCCCAAAGCCCTTAGTTAGGCCTCTGTTTATGAATGCTATTCTCTTGTAAGCGCATAAGACCCACCCAGAGGCGAGGAGTCCGGCCAGTGCGGGATGGATCTGGGGCGAGTGATGGTGGTGCTTCTCCAGGGCCAAGACCTGTTTACAGAGGAGGGGCCTCAGCGGCTCGCCAGATGCAGTATCCACAACACTCCGGTATATTTCTCTGACTGATGCACACACAGGTACATGCACTGTAAACACACACTCATTTCCTGCTTCTATTTTTATAGATGAGGAGGTAGCGGATGGAGAGCGCGGATTGGAGACGCCTGAAAACCAAGCCACTGAGGTGCATGGTGAAGGTGGGTGATGTCACACGCACATTATTAAACAAATGTTGGCTTAACCTAATCTGACATTAGAAGTAAACATATTTTTCCTTGCTCAACAGACTCAGATCCGGTCCAGTGGCAGGCCCCAGAGAGAATGCTGGTCCCCCAACCTCAGGTTAACCACCAGCCAGGTAAGTTTGAAGTCAACTTATTTGATTACCTATAACATATCTTAGCCCACAGGTCTTTAAAAACTGTAGCCTACACAACCAAAATATATCAAACAGCATAAGAAATCAAGAAGGATTCGAAAAATAATAAGAGAAGGAAGTGTAGAATATCACACTGCCTATGGGGAATAGGAGGGAATATGCCACACTGTCTATGGTAATGTAAGGGGGGTTGCCACACTGCCTATGGAAATGTGAGGAAGGACTGCCACACTGCCTATGGGGAATGGGACGGAGGAATGCCACACTGCCTGTGGGGAATGGGAGGGGGGAATGCCACACTGCCTATAGGAAAGGAAGGGGGAAGCCCTACTGCCTATGGGAATGGGAGGAAGGACATGCAACACTGCTCTTGGAAATGTGAGGGGGGGAATGCCACACTGCCTATGGGAATGTGAGGGGGGGAATGCCACACTGCCTATGGTAATGGTTAGAGATGAGCGAACTTTTGAAAAATTCGATTCGACTGATTCGCCGAATTTTCCGACAAAAATCGTTTCGACCCGAATAAATTCGCGACGAATCGCTATTAAAAACGGCTATTTCTGAGCCTCCTACAGCCTCAATAGGGTTGTAAACCATTCAGCCTTGCTGTAACACGCACAGGATGCGTGCTGGGTTTGTTAAATAATACTTTGAAGAAATATCACATGCAGATCAGAGGCATCGCTAATAGAATCGCAGAGCGGCACAATTGCAGAGAGTTGAAGTGGCATCACTATGAGGGGCAGAAGGAGCCCAAATATACACTGGAGTTGGCCTCAGGAGCCCAAAAATTGGATGAATCACACCCTGGAGTTGGCAGAAGTTGGCAGCAGCAGCAGGAGCCCAAATATACACTGGAGTTGGCTTCAGGAGCCCAAAAATTGGATGAATCACACCCTGGAGTTGGCAGAAGTTGGCAGCAGCAGGAGCAGGAGCCCAAATATACACTGGAGTTGGCCTCAGGAGCCCAAAAATTGGATGAATCACACCCTGGAGTTGGCAGAAGTTGGCAGCAGCAGCAGCAGGAGCCCAAATATACACTGGAGTTGGCCTCAGGAGCCCAAAAATTGGATGAATCACACCCTGGAGTTGGCAGGAGTTGACAGTAGTAGCAGCAGGAGCCCAAATATACACTGGAGTTGGCCTCAGGAGCCCAAAAATTGGATGAATCACACCCTGGAGTTGGCAGAAGTTGGCAGCAGCAGCAGCAGGAGCCCAAATATACACTGGAGTTGGCCTCAGGAGCCCAAAAATTGGATGAATCACACCCTGGAGTTGGCAGAAGTTGGCAGCAGCAGCAGCAGCAGCAGGAGCCCAAATATACACTGGAGTTGGCTTCAGGAGCCCAAAAATTGGATGAATCACACCCTGGAGTTGGCAGGAGTTGACAGTAGTAGCAGCAGGAGCCCAAATATACACTGGAGTTGGCTTCAGGAGCCCAAAAATTGGATGAATCACACCCTGGAGTTGGCAGAAGTTGGCAGCAGCAGCAGCAGGAGCCCAAATATACACTGGAGTTGGCCTCAGGAGCCCAAAAATTGGATGAATCACACCCTGGAGTTGGCAGAAGTTGGCAGTAGTAGCAGCAGGAGCCCAAATATACACTGGAGTTGGCCTCAGGAGCCCAAAAATTGGATGAATCACACCCTGGAGTTGGCAGAAGTTGGCAGTAGTAGCAGCAGGAGCCCAAATATACACTGGAGTTGGCTTCAGGAGCCCAAAAATTGGATGAATCACACCCTGGAGTTGGCAGAAGTTGGCAGTAGCAGCAGCAGGAGCCCAAATATACACTGGAGTTGGCTTCAGGAGCCCAAAAATTGGATGAATCACACCCTGGAGTTGGCAGGAGTTGACAGTAGCAGCAGCAGGAGCCCAAATATACACTGGAGTTGGCCTCAGGAGCCCAAAAATTGGATGAATCACACCCTGGAGTTGGCAGGAGTTGACAGTAGCAGCAGCAGGAGCCCAAATATACACTGGAGTTGGCTTCAGGAGCCCAAAAATTGGATGAATCACACCCTGGAGTTGGCAGAAGTTGGCAGCAGCAGCAGCAGCAGGAGCCCAAATATACACTGGAGTTGGCTTCAGGAGCCCAAAAATTGGATGAATCACACCCTGGAGTTGGCAGGAGTTGACAGTAGCAGCAGCAGGAGCCCAAATATACACTGGAGTTGGCCTCAGGAGCCCAAAAATTGGATGAATCACACCCTGGAGTTGGCAGAAGTTGGCAGCAGCAGCAGCAGGAGCCCAAATATACACTGGAGTTGGCCTCAGGAGCCCAAAAATTGGATGAATCACACCCTGGAGTTGGCAGGAGTTGACAGTAGTAGCAGCAGGAGCCCAAATATACACTGGAGTTGGCTTCAGGAGCCCAAAAATTGGATGAATCACACCCTGGAGTTGGCAGAAGTTGGCAGCAGCAGCAGCAGGAGCCCAAATATACACTGGAGTTGGCTTCAGGAGCCCAAAAATTGGATGAATCACACCCTGGAGTTGGCAGAAGTTGGCAGCAGCAGCAGCAGGAGCCCAAATATACACTGGAGTTGGCTTCAGGAGCCCAAAAATTGGATGAATCACACCCTGGAGTTGGCAGAAGTTGGCAGCAGCAGCAGCAGCAGGAGCCCAAATATACACTGGAGTTGGCTTCAGGAGCCCAAAAATTGGATGAATCACACCCTGGAGTTGGCAGGAGTTGACAGTAGCAGCAGCAGGAGCCCAAATATACACTGGAGTTGGCCTCAGGAGCCCAAAAATTGGATGAATCACACCCTGGAGTTGGCAGAAGTTGGCAGCAGCAGCAGCAGGAGCCCAAATATACACTGGAGTTGGCCTCAGGAGCCCAAAAATTGGATGAATCACACCCTGGAGTTGGCAGGAGTTGACAGTAGTAGCAGCAGGAGCCCAAATATACACTGGAGTTGGCTTCAGGAGCCCAAAAATTGGATGAATCACACCCTGGAGTTGGCAGAAGTTGGCAGCAGCAGCAGCAGGAGCCCAAATATACACTGGAGTTGGCTTCAGGAGCCCAAAAATTGGATGAATCACACCCTGGAGTTGGCAGAAGTTGGCAGCAGCAGCAGCAGGAGCCCAAATATACACTGGAGTTGGCTTCAGGAGCCCAAAAATTGGATGAATCACACCCTGGAGTTGGCAGAAGTTGGCAGTAGTAGCAGCAGGAGCCCAAATATACACTGGAGTTGGCTTCAGGAGCCCAAAAATTGGATGAATCACACCCTGGAGTTGGCAGGAGTTGACAGTAGCAGCAGCAGGAGCCCAAATATACACTGGAGTTGGCCTCAGGAGCCCAAAAATTGGATGAATCACACCCTGGAGTTGGCAGGAGTTGACAGTAGTAGCAGCAGGAGCCCAAATATACACTGGAGTTGGCTTCAGGAGCCCAAAAATTGGATGAATCACACCCTGGAGTTGGCAGAAGTTGGCAGTAGCAGCAGCAGGAGCCCAAAAAATGGCCTAAAGACATAAATATGTTTTGCACCATTTGTAAAGTGTAAAACGTGGCACCATGCTGAATCTAGTCGCATGCATCAGGCATTGGTGGGTGGAAATCCTGGCTGATCCATCCCTGATTCATTTTGACAAAGGTGAGTCTCTCCACATTTTTAGTTGACAGACGAGTTCTCCTCGCCGTAACTATGGCCCCCGCCGCACTAAACACCCGCTCAGATGGCACGCTACTTGCCGGGCAGGACAGCTTTTCCAGGGCAAACTCTGCTAGTTGCGGCCACAAATCAAGTTTGGCTGCCCAGAAGTCCAGCGGATCCTCAAGGTGTGTTGGCATGGTCATGTCAAAGTATGACATGACCTGCTGGTTCAGGTCCTGCTCCAGGTCTTCCTGCTGCTCATGAGTAGCCTCACTATGCGGGTGTAGAAAGCTACTCATTAGCGACTGAAGACTGAGGCTGCTGCTGCTGATGGAGCTTCTGCTGCTGCTGCTGCCAACCCCCCCAGCGGCCATGGCAGTGGAAGGTGAGCGCAGAGGTCCCCTCGAGTCAGACCTGCGAGAGTATGGACCATGGCGCAGATAGGCATCGGCCAACTGCCTACGTAGAATGTCTTTGTAGTAGTTGAGTTTGTCCTCCCTCTCGGTGGGTTTAAAAAATGCCCCCATTTTGTGCCGGAAGCGAGGGTCCAATAAGGTGGACAGCCAGAAGTCATCCCGCCGACAGATGGAAACAATTCTGGGGTCACTACGCAAGCATGTGAGCATGCTTCGTGCCATTTGCGCAAGTGACTCGGATGGACTACCTGTCTCCATCTCCACTGCATACTGCCACGGTGTGCCCGGGTCCTCTGTCTCTCCTTCCTCAAAAACCTCTAGCTCCTCTGGCTGCTCCTGCTCCTCCTCTCCTGTCCGCTGACTAGATAAACCAGCCATTTCGCCAAGCCTAAACTGTGTTTCGCTGGGCAACTCCTCCTCCTCCTCTTCCTCCTCCTCCTCCTCCAGTTCAGCTCCAACGGGGTTCATGTGGCCGTAAGATGTAAACGCCATGTCTCCAGTGCCCTGACCAGCCATGGTTTCCAACATGTGCTGTAGTACATGAAGCAGTGGAATCACGTCGTTCATCCCGTAATCCTGCCGACTGACAAATAAAGTGGCTTCCTCAAAGGGCCTGAGCAAACGGCAGGTGTCACGTATGAGCTGCCACTGGTTGACATTGAAGTTACACAGGGGAGTCCCCCTATCTGCTTGGATCATCAGGAAATCCGTGATGGCTTTTCTCTGTTCATATAATCGGTCCAACATGTGAAGGGTGGAATTCCAACGGGTGGAAACATCGCAAATCAGACTATGTTGGGGGATACCATTCTGACGCTGTAGCTCAAGAAGGGTGTGTTTGGCGGTGTAGGAGTGGCTGAAGTGCATGCAAAGTTTCCGTGAAGTTGTTAGGATGTCCTGCAGATGGGGGGAACACTTCAGAAACCGCTTGACAACCAGATTGAAGACGTGAGCCATGCAGGGGGCATGGGTCAGGCTTCCTTGGCGCAGCGCAGACAAAATGTTCTTCCCATTGTCGGTAACCATGATTCCCATTTTAAGTTTTCTCGGAGTAAGCCATGTTTGGATTTCCTGATGAATACATTTAAGCAGTTCCTCCCCTGTGTGACTCCGTTCGCCAAGACAAACCATGTGAAGCACTGCGTGACACCTCCGTGCCCTGCACACATGGTAGACTGGAGGGGCACTGAGACTTGAGCCTACAGTGGAGGGTGAGGAGATGGCGGAGGATGAGGAGGCCGAGTCGCACGGTGTCACAGGCCCAATGGGCAGAGAGCGCGGAGGCCGAAGCGGCGTGACCTGTCCAAGTTGCTGCTGCAAAGGGACCACATTCACCCAGTGGGCCGTAAACGACATGTACTGCCCCTGACCGTAGTTACAGCTCCAGATGTCGGCGCTGCCATGTATTTTGCTACACACCGACAGGCTCAAGGACTGGCCCACCTTCTGTTCAACAAAAGTGTGCAGCGCTGGTACTGCCTTCTTGGCAAAGAAATGACGGCTTGGGACTCTCCACCACGGCTCGGCACAAGCCATCAGTTCTCTGAAAGGTGCAGATTCCACCACCTGAAAAGGGAGCGACTGCAGCACCAGCAACTTGGACAGGAGCACATTCAGCTTCTGCGCCGTAGGATGAGTGGGCGCATACTGCTGTCTCTTGGACATGGCTTCGCTGATGGATTGCTGGCGGGATGCATGACTTGGAGGAGGAGGAGGAGGAGCAGGAGCGACAGAGGATGGGTGTGACGCACAGCTGCCTTCGGCTGAGGTGCTGGAGCCTTGGCTGGCAGAAATTGGGAGCTCACTTGGTGAGGAAGCAGACTGGACCACCCCTTGGGAGCCTCGGTTCTCCCAGGTCGTTTTATGGTGACGCATCATATGTTGACGCAGGGCCGTGGTGCCAACATTTGGACCCTGGCCACGCTTCACCTTTTGCCTACATATCTTGCATGTGGCCATGTTACCCTCCTGCGGATGCCTCAGGAAAAACTGCCACACTGCCGAGTAGCTACTTTTCCCACCCCCTGGCCTCACTGATTCACTGCTGCTGTTGCCAACTCCAGGAACCCCTGCTCCACTACCTCCCGATAAGGTAGACTGCCGCACAGCAGGTGCTCTACCCCGGCCCCGGCCCCGGCCGGCTCCAGCCTTTGGAATTGTGCCCCCATGCTGACTGCTACCACCTTGCTGCCTCAGCTGCTGACTCCGGGGCAACCTGCGCCCCTCTTCTCCTGATGATGACGATGAAGCCCCTTCATCACCCGGCTCCCAAGTGCGATCGGCTTCATCGTCATCATCATCATCATCACCGGGTTGTGGCTGTACGTCACTGATGTTCGTGGATTCGTCAACAGTGTCTGGCGCAGGAGCTGGAACGCTCGCAGCACCCACGACACTGTCCACATCACTATTTGTCTGCCTAGCTAAAGAAGCCACCTCCATTTCTTGGCTGGGCAGTAGCTGCTGACTGTCCTCCTGTATCTGATCGTCCTCCTCACTAAAGAGTGGAGCTGAACCCAAAGCATAGGATACGTCGCTGGGGGAGGGAACGGCGTAGGACAGAGGCAATGGGAGGACAGGGACTGCTCTCGGGGCATGCCAACTCAGGGTTGTGTCAGAGGAACCTACCGACCCTAGACTGGGGGTCTCAGATGTAAGTTGTGATGATGTTGTTGATGAGCGCGTCAGCCAATCTACCACGGCAGATGCGTTACTGGTGGAGACCCGACCGCTAGCAGATACTGGCAGATTAGGTCTCTCAGCGTGACTCCTGCTGCTACTGGCCCCCAGTCTGATGCGAGCTCTGCCTGCGGAATCTTGGCCTCTGCCACTCCTCTTTTCACTTCCAGGCACTTGTCTGCCCGACATAGTCTAACTGGCGTGGTAGTAGGTGATATTTTAAGAACCCCCAGGCAGCAGTGGGTCTATATAAAACAGAATATAATGCACACCAAAAGTGAGCAGTAACACTCAGCCTCCAACAGGCCTGCTTAGTGTAAATAAGAGAGCTGCTTAGTGTAAATAAAGAGGGGTATGCTATGTTACAGAATGGGATGCCTCAACAGAAGTGCACCTGGCAGGCAGCAGTAAGCCTATGCCCAGCAAAAGTGTCTTATAATATAAATATAATAAGAGCAAATGCTTATATGGTCTTAAACAGAGGCTGCTTTAGTCACAGAATGGGATGCCCTGGGCAGGAATGGACCTGGCAGGGTCCAGTAGGGCTTTGGCCAGCAAAAGTGTCTTTATCAGGCTAATTTCAAATATGATAAGAGCAAATGCTTATATGGTCTTAAACAGAGGCTGCTGTAGTCACAGAATGGGATGCCCCGGGCAGGAATCGACCTGGCAGGGTCCAGTAGGGCTTTGGCCAGCAAAAGTGTCTTTATCAGGCCTGATTTCTATGAGAATAAGTGCAAATGTTTATTATGCTATTAAATAGAGGCTGCTTTAGTCACAGAATGGGATGCCAGTGCCACAAAAACCAGAGAGCATGCACAGCAAAAGTGTCTTTATCAGGCCTGATTTCTATGAGAATAAGTGCAAATGTTTATTATGCTATTAAATAGAGGCTGCTTTAGTCACAGAATGGGATGCCAGTGCCACAAAAACCAGAGAGCATGCACAGCAAAAGTGTCTTTATCAGGCCTGATTTCTATGAGAATAAGTGCAAATGTTTATTATGCTATTAAATAGAGGCTGCTTTAGTCACAGAATGGGATGCCAGTGCCACAAAAACCAGAGAGCATGCACAGCAAAAGTGTCTTTATCAGGCCTGATTTCTATGAGAATAAGTGCAAATGGTTATTATGCTATTAAATAGAGGCTGCTTTAGTCACAGAATGGGATGCCAGTGCCACAAAAACCAGAGAGCATGCACAGCAAAAGTGTCTTTATCAGGCCTGATTTCTATGAGAATAAGTGCAAATGTTTATTATGCTATTAAATAGAGGCTGCTTTAGTCACAGAATGGGATGCCAGTGCCACAAAAACCAGAGAGCATGCACAGCAAAAGTGTCTTTATCAGGCCTGATTTCTATGAGAATAAGTGCAAATGTTTATTATGCTATTAAATAGAGGCTGCTTTAGTCACGGAATGGGATGCCAGTGCCACAAAAACCAGAGAGCATGCACAGCAAAAGTGTCTTTATCAGGCCTGATTTCTATGAGAATAAGTGCAAATGTTTATTATGCTATTAAATAGAGGCTGCTTTAGTCACAGAATGGGATGCCAGTGCCACAAAAACCAGAGAGCATGCACAGCAAAAGTGTCTTTATCAGGCCTGATTTCTATGAGAATAAGTGCAAATGTTTATTATGCTATTAAATAGAGGCTGCTTTAGTCACGGAATGGGATGCCAGTGCCACAAAAACCAGAGAGCATGCACAGCAAAAGTGTCTTTATCAGGCCTGATTTCTATGAGAATAAGTGCAAATGTTTATTATGCTATTAAATAGAGGCTGCTTTAGTCACGGAATGGGATGCCAGTGCCACAAAAACCAGAGAGCATGCACAGCAAAAGTGTCTTTATCAGGCCTGATTTCTATGAGAATAAGTGCAAATGTTTATTATGCTATTAAATAGAGGCTGCTTTAGTCACAGAATGGGATGCCAGTGCCACAAAAACCAGAGAGCATGCACAGCAAAAGTGTCTTTATCAGGCCTGATTTCTATGAGAATAAGTGCAAATGTTTATTATGCTATTAAATAGAGGCTGCTTTAGTCACAGAATGGGATGCCAGTGCCACAAAAACCAGAGAGCATGCACAGCAAAAGTGTCTTTATCAGGCCTGATTTCTATGAGAATAAGTGCAAATGGTTATTATGCTATTAAATAGAGGCTGCTTTAGTCACAGAATGGGATGCCAGTGCCACAAAAACCAGAGAGCATGCACAGCAAAAGTGTCTTTATCAGGCCTGATTTCTATGAGAATAAGTGCAAATGTTTATTATGCTATTAAATAGAGGCTGCTTTAGTCACGGAATGGGATGCCAGTGCCACAAAAACCAGAGAGCATGCACAGCAAAAGTGTCTTTATCAGGCCTGATTTCTATGAGAATAAGTGCAAATGTTTATTATGCTATTAAATAGAGGCTGCTTTAGTCACAGAATGGGATGCCAGTGCCACAAAAACCAGAGAGCATGCACAGCAAAAGTGTCTTTATCAGGCCTGATTTCTATGAGAATAAGTGCAAATGTTTATTATGCTATTAAATAGAGGCTGCTTTAGTCACAGAATGGGATGCCAGTGCCACAAAAACCAGAGAGCATGCACAGCAAAAGTGTCTTTATCAGGCCTGATTTCTATGAGAATAAGTGCAAATGTTTATTATGCTATTAAATAGAGGCTGCTTTAGTCACGGAATGGGATGCCAGTGCCACAAAAACCAGAGAGCATGCACAGCAAAAGTGTCTTTATCAGGCCTGATTTCTATGAGAATAAGTGCAAATGGTTATTATGCTATTAAATAGAGGCTGCTTTAGTCACAGAATGGGATGCCAGTGCCACAAAAACCAGAGAGCATGCACAGCAAAAGTGTCTTTATCAGGCCTGATTTCTATGAGAATAAGTGCAAATGTTTATTATGCTATTAAATAGAGGCTGCTTTAGTCACGGAATGGGATGCCAGTGCCACAAAAACCAGAGAGCATGCACAGCAAAAGTGTCTTTATCAGGCCTGATTTCTATGAGAATAAGTGCAAATGTTTATTATGCTATTAAATAGAGGCTGCTTTAGTCACAGAATGGGATGCCAGTGCCACAAAAACCAGAGAGCATGCACAGCAAAAGTGTCTTTATCAGGCCTGATTTCTATGAGAATAAGTGCAAATGTTTATTATGCTATTAAATAGAGGCTGCTTTAGTCACGGAATGGGATGCCAGTGCCACAAAAACCAGAGAGCATGCACAGCAAAAGTGTCTTTATCAGGCCTGATTTCTATGAGAATAAGTGCAAATGTTTATTATGCTATTAAATAGAGGCTGCTTTAGTCACGGAATGGGATGCCAGTGCCACAAAAACCAGAGAGCATGCACAGCAAAAGTGTCTTTATCAGGCCTGATTTCTATGAGAATAAGTGCAAATGGTTATTATGCTATTAAATAGAGGCTGCTTTAGTCACAGAATGGGATGCCAGTGCCACAAAAACCAGAGAGCATGCACAGCAAAAGTGTCTTTATCAGGCCTGATTTCTATGAGAATAAGTGCAAATGTTTATTATGCTATTAAATAGAGGCTGCTTTAGTCACAGAATGGGATGCCAGTGCCACAAAAACCAGAGAGCATGCACAGCAAAAGTGTCTTTATCAGGCCTGATTTCTATGAGAATAAGTGCAAATGTTTATTATGCTATTAAATAGAGGCTGCTTTAGTCACAGAATGGGATGCCAGTGCCACAAAAACCAGAGAGCATGCACAGCAAAAGTGTCTTTATCAGGCCTGATTTCTATGAGAATAAGTGCAAATGTTTATTATGCTATTAAATAGAGGCTGCTTTAGTCACAGAATGGGATGCCAGTGCCACAAAAACCAGAGAGCATGCACAGCAAAAGTGTCTTTATCAGGCCTGATTTCTATGAGAATAAGTGCAAATGTTTATTATGCTATTAAATAGAGGCTGCTTTAGTCACAGAATGGGATGCCAGTGCCACAAAAACCAGAGAGCATGCACAGCAAAAGTGTCTTTATCAGGCCTGATTTCTATGAGAATAAGTGCAAATGTTTATTATGCTATTAAATAGAGGCTGCTTTAGTCACAGAATGGGATGCCAGTGCCACAAAAACCAGAGAGCATGCACAGCAAAAGTGTCTTTATCAGGCCTGATTTCTATGAGAATAAGTGCAAATGTTTATTATGCTATTAAATAGAGGCTGCTTTAGTCACAGAATGGGATGCCTCACAGCAGACTTAAGATCAGTTCAGTATATATGCACAGTTAGTTACTATAAGCAGCCTGAAAACGCTAACAAAGGCTGGATGAAAAAAAAAAATTCTCCCTGTCAGCCAGCTCCGTTTTTCCTACCTTTCCCTGGCTTTCTGTCTGTCTCCTGTCTGTCTCCTGCCTGTCTCCTGCCTGTCTCCAGCCTGTCCCTGTCTGTCCCTGTCTGTCCCTGTCTCCAGCCTGTCTCCAGCCTGTCTAACTGCCTCAGCTACACAGCGTTCTGTCTGTCTGTCACGAATGCAATAGAGAAATGAGGAAAAGCAAGATGGCCGCCGTTAAATACCGCTGTGTGACGTCACCGGGCTTGCTGGCTGCTGATAGGCTGCATGTGACTGCCCCAGCTTGCACTGGCGCGGGATACATGTCCAGACATGTCCCGCCCGCCATCTTAGAATGCCTGTAATGTAAATGAATGGATGTTAAAGGAAAACTTCGAGTGATCGAATCGCGGGGAAATTCGGATTCGATCCGAATCGAATTTTTCCTGAAATTCGGATCGAATCCGGGTTCGTCCGGATCGATTCGCTCATCCCTAGTAATGGTAGCTGGGAATGCCACATGGCCTATGGAAATAGGAGGGGAGAATGCCACAATGGTTATGGGAATGGGAAGGGGAAGCCACACTACCTATACGAATTGGGGGGAATGACACTCTGCCTGCAAGTGTAGAATTATGCACATTGCCTATTATTTGGTTCTTGGGTGGTTTAAGCACAACATTAAGCAAAAGCACAACATTTGGTTCAGAATATTTTTTTTTTCTTATTCTCTTTTCTCCAAATCCAAGGTGCGTCTTATGTGCAGGTGCGCCTTATATGGTGGGAAATACGGTACTAATTAAAATACTTGAAGTTATCGAGACTAAATGGCACTTTTCCATTTATTTGTACGTAAGTGACCTCAATTCCAGAACATACTGGAAATATCCACACACATGAGTTTACAAGAACCGATATTTTGTGAAGAATGATTCAGGTTTAATCAAGTGTAAAAAGTATAGGATATATAATTATCTAAAAAGTCACTTCAAAAGCTCCACTACATGTCATTTCACTTTAAGCAAGCCTGATAAATGACTTAAAAATACATTAGAAAAACATTAATGAGTTCAAATTTGAATTTGCAGATGGCATATGGAGTTGGGGTTGTCTTCGGCAAGCGTATGTGAGGAAAGCCACTTTCTGTTCATGTTCACCATGTCTGTTATCTTGATAAATAATGAGGATGTGTTGGCTGTCAATGAAATATTTTGAAAATGGATGTAATGCATCGCTGGCACAGATCCTTTTGGGCATTGATGAATTGCACCAACAGAATTGATAGTAAGCACATGAAATATTAATGGCCTGAATTAAACTGACAGATAATTTGCGTTTTTACTGTAAGCTAAGTAAGCCAGGTGTTTTACACAGGCGAACATCATTCTATTATATTGAATTACAGCCAAGGTTTTGAATATTCTTCTTGGTTAGCACTTAATGAAATCAAGAAATAAAAATACAATGATCAGCATTGTTCATTTTTTTTTCAAAAAGTGCTAATTGCCTGTGTTCATCCACCTGGATCGTGTCTGTGACCCACTAAATATTTTAGCCGGAACAGCAGCATAAAAGTCAGGCAACTAGCACTGCCAAAGGTTGCCAGCATAAACCATATTATTTAAATGGAAAGGTCACTTTGGTGGCTTTTTCCCAACAGACCTCGGACTAGAAACACTGTTGAGAAACAGAGGCTTACCTGCAGAATCTTCTGGTTTCTGTGGTATCTATTGCTCTCCTCAGAGCCTTGGTCATCTCAAAACTTTTGGGTTTAGTCTCATTGGAAGCATGTGAAGCCAGGCCAAGGCACCTATTGGGAATGATAGGTTCTCTGATCTGGGCTCATACTGGTCTGGGGGTCTGGTAGAAAAGTCCACCAAAGTGATTTCCCAATTTTTGAAGACTCCCTGAGAAATATTAATTCAGTTGTAAGTCTCCTGGACACAGACTTGCCCCATTCAATGCTTTTCTTGAAGAGTTAATAATGCCTTGTACAGAAATGTCATTATCATTTCATTAGTTCATTATCAACATGGTAACAAATATTCCAAAGACAAGGCATTAAAAGAAGTGTAAGTATTTATTAAAATACAGAGGAAGAGGTGTAAATGTAGAACCATAAATATTCTTAACTTCTAAGTATTGCGATCAGGTTAACCAGTAACCAGTCCTCTTCTCTTTTCAAACACCTAACTTACACTAAAATGTATTTTACCAAAAGGGCATACAAAAGATCTGGAGAGGATTGGCTCACTTTGGGAGGGGCTTGCTGATTTCTTTAGGATATCTTAGAGCAGGTCTGTTTCTAGGTTAAAGCAGGAAGGGCGATTTCCCTGGGCGCTAAGTCTATTGGGGGCACCTTTACTGCAACCCTCCTGTTTTCTGTACATGAGTCAGGGCCACTGTTAGGGTGCAGGCCATAAGATAAGCCTCCACCTCCCTCCTATTGGGCTCAGTCAATGGGAGGAGGAGCTACGTCTACCAAGGTACAGACACAGCATGACACATACCTTTATGGAACAGAAACCGTACCATAGGATAAGTGAGCAGGGGGCAGATTTTTTTGCCTAGAAACTGTCCCGCCTATAATTTTGAAAGATTTGTCTCGCTCAACACAAAATAAAGTGCAAAAGAAAAATGTTTCCTGCACCTGAATTGGTGTTACAGTTGGAGTAGTTTTACAAGTTGCAGATGTGTCTTTCTTTTTAAAAAATGTGTAAATAACAGCCCCTTGTAGGGTATACAAACAGTATCAGAGAGGTACTCCCAAAGTGAGCTGAGTCTCTTAAAATCTTTCAGATTGTCCCCGGAGTCTTTAATACAGAGCTTGGCCCTTTTTTGCTGGGCCATATTAGTGTAACTGCAGTTTACTTACTGTTCAAGACTAGGAACTCAAAGTACAGAACTGCTTGCACTAAATTGTTTTAACACCCCTCAATCAGAAGTTTTATAACACTTCACAGTTTGGATAGTGTAAACCTAACCAACACCTTACCTCTATGTGGCTCTTAACAACATGCTAAATATGAGAACTCAATTATGCTGAAAATCATTTGAATGACACTGGTACATGAGGAACAATGATTGCTACAGAGGTGTCTTAAGTAGGTATCTTCATAGTCTCTAATGCATAGGTATCACACTCCCCCCTGAAAGACCAGCAATAATCCATGTTTTGCGGATCTCCACACAGATGGAGAAATTAGTGCTCAGACAGTTCTTTAGAGACAGCTATTTGGGGATCCACAATGTTGCTAGCTGGCTCTTCAGTAGGGAGTTTGACAACCCTGCTCTAATGGTAAACATTTTATGTTGCAGGTTACTTTATCAATACAGCTCATACTCCTTTAACCCAGTGACAAAAGACTACAAGAAGGACCAGATAGGCCAAAAAGAACAGGAATACAAGAGTGCTACCTGCAATACAGCCAGTAGTGCTGGATTGTTACACAGATGTATAGGCAATAAACAACCATAACAGGCTAAGCAGAGTTAAAAAAAAACACAACATCCAACAAACAAAGTAGGTCCTGAGAACAGCAGAACATATGGGCTTGAAAGGTACTTTCACCTACAGATGTGTTCATCCTTCTATTAATGACCCATTGCCAAATTTACCACATCTAATTTGCTGTCCAGTTGCCACATCTGGCCATGCCTGGTCTGCTGTCCTGTTGCTGACTGGACCTGAAACTGTAAGAAAGGTATCTGTTCCTTGTGGCTTGAGGCAAGCGTCTTCAGGGTGATGCGGCGCTCCCCAGCTGACTAATGGTGGGCACTCGCACTGCCCTCAGGCTTACTGGCCAGTGTAGCCAATCCGGCCAGGGATCCTAGTTGCACCAATCACTTCTACCACCAACCAGTCCACCCGCAGCCTCCCATTAGCCAGCCAATCTAGTACTGACCTCAAGGCCCATTATAACATTCTGTGCCAAGGGTGTGCAGAATTCCGTGTGTATATCTGTTGCCAACTCTGCTCTGATCGACCAACCCTGTTTACATGTGGCTGCCCAGGAGAACTGTCCAGCTCCTGCATCCTCCTCGCCCCAGGGGGCGGCAGCCGCATATCCTGTACTTCCAAAAATCTTCTGGAGAAATTTTCAGGGGACCAGAGTCAACTTCTGGGACTCAAGCAAGCTTTACTTCCAGCGCTTTCCCCACACCTCTGGCTCACAGGAACAGCGAATGGGCCTCATCTCCCTCCTGCTTGAGGATCCCCAGACTTGGAACTCAGGATTACGCTTGGCAATCTGTGGACAACATTTTTTTATTATTTCCAAAATATTTTTGTTGAGGAAAATACAAGCACGATTACAACATATTCATTGCATCTGTACTTAGCAATATGTCCGTACAAAATGTATATTAGTATATGAATAAAAACAACGTTTTAAGACATTATCAGCTTGTACTATTCTTATACATGGTGCAGATTATTACCCCCACCCTATCCGTCCGATTGCCCCCCCAACCCCATCACTGATGATAGGAACCTCCCCCAAAGTCACCAGTGATAAGTACCAAGATGTGAAGCCAAAGGCTCGCTCCAGATATTTCTTAACCCCCTCCGGGAGAATGTGGACACAGCTATCCCAGACTCCCAGGAATTTTCTGACTCTACATTCCTTTTGCAGCATCACCTCTAGCCATTCAGTGCGGAAAAGGTAATTCATTTTTTCCACAAACAGAGCCAGTGAAGGTGGTTGTGGGTCTAGTCAATGTTGCAAAATAAACTTGTGTGCCACTGTTGAAGTTATATGGCTTAAACGCCTTCCCTCTTTTTAGATATGCCCCCTCTCCAAGCGAATGATGCCAAATAAAACCCATTCAGGGGTGAAAGGTAAGTAGTTAATCAGGTACTTTTAGGAGAATTTGACAGTTATGTTCCAAAATGGTTTAATGTGGCCACATTCCCACAACAGCTGAAAACTGTCGGCATCAATTTGGCCACATTTGGGGAATTGGTGTGAATCAGTTAGGCCCATCAAGCATGCCCTATGTGGAGAAATATAGGAGTCATGGAATTGACGGAAGGTCATTTCCTTATATGTAGGGAGGGGAGGGCTGCCCAATGGTTCACAAACTGCTTCAAAAGGTCTGGAACTGTCACACTCATAAACCTAGCTTAGGGCTATTGCATAATCCTCTGCCTTTGGTCAAAAGACAGACAAGACGTAGCAACCCCTGATACCAGAGAACCCACGTCTCCAATCCCCCCCCCCGCGCCTTTCTTTATAAACCGGTGCAATTGTCCCCAATAGGAAATATGGGTTAAAAATACTTTTTAAAGGCTATGGAAATTATTTATGGCGACCCTGATTGGAGTATCACTTCCAACGCCAAGTTACGCTCCCTTAGACAGGGCCAGTGGCGGGCAGAGGAATAGTGCATCGAGTTCTGGCACTGGTCAGTGGGCACCCGCTGGAATGATCTAGCTCCGTGTGGACAGTTTCAGCTAGATCTGTCAGAGGCTATGGTCAATCATCCCAAACCCAGCACCTTGGATGGAACCATGCAGCTGGCCATCGGCATCGACAGGCGCATACAGGATAGATGTCTGGAGAAAATGGCCCATCCTGAGATCTCTTTGAAGGTCAAAGTCTCGGTTACTTTTCTGTCATAGAACCAGGACTGTTCCTCTTGTTTCCCAGCAGAGGGCACCAAGGTTTCCTGTGCCCTCGCATTTGCGCACTAGATATAGCAGTGCCTGTAAGCATGCATGCATTTGATATCGGCTGTAGCAGCACAATCTGTTGTTACAGCGCAATTATGCGTGCGCATATGTGCAGCGTTCGATCCAACTCAAATGTGCCACCGATTGTGCGCATGCGCAGTGGCCTTTTAATACTGGCGAGCCCTGACCTGCATTACCAGTTGGTCATTTCTCCTGCCTGTTCCTGAGTTCCAGTCTTCCAATCCTGTATACCCACCCGGCTTGATTCTGACTACACTCCTGCTCTCCTGACGACCTCGGCTTGTTTACGACTTTGATACAGTTCTGCCTGCCCATGACCTCGGTTTGTTTACGACTTTGATCCAGTTCTGCCTGCCCACGACCTCGACTTGTTTACGGCTTTGATCCAATTCTGCCTGCCCACAACCTCGGCTTGTTTAGGACTTTGATCCAGTTCTGCCTGCCCATGACCTCGGCTTGTTTACAACTTTGATCCAGTTCTGCCAACCACGACTTCAACTTGTCCCACGTCCAGTCCAGCTCTGGTCTGGTTTCGTTTTCTATATTCAGACAGAGTGGTCACAGTTCCTTCCCTTTACTGAATTTGCCTTCAGTAATGTGGTTAATTTCTCTACTGGTGTGTCTCCTTTCCAATGTGTATTTGGGAAGGATCTTAAATTTTCCAAACTCTCGGGTCCACCCTCTGGGTTGTCCTCCTTAGAGGAGTGGTTATCTCAGTGGCATAGGGTCCAACAGAATCTGGTTCGAGCTTCTGGCCAGCAGAAAATCTCTGCAGATCATCATGGGTCCATCAATCCTGACTATAAAGCTGGGGACCTAGACTGGCTCTCTACCAAGAATTTGGCTTTACGCCAACTCTCTGAAAAGTTAGGGCCATTATATTTTGGCCTGTTTCCCATCCTACAGAATGTTAAACAAGTCTCGTACAAACTCGATCCCCCACAGTCCCTGAGGATATGTAACTTCTTCCATGTTTCCCTCCTCAAGCCAGCCCTTGGAGTAGAGTCTGACCCCCGCCATCTTAGCTAATGGCCAGTAGGAGTAGAGGTTGCCCAAATCTTAGATTCCTATTTTATTTAGAACTCCCTTCAATATTTGGTAGACTGGAAAGGGTATGGAGTTGGGTCCCTAGGCTAGAATTTCCTTAAACCCAGGGTGGAGGGTCCTGGGGACTCTCCTCAGGGGGAGGGTAATGTAAGAAAGGTACCTGCTCCAGACAGCCCACGGCGAGTGTTTTCAGGGCAAAGCAGCGCTCCCCGGCTGACTAGTGTAAGATACCCGCGCTGCTCCCGGAAATTGGAGTGCCCTGGCCACCTCCCTCACTCCTCTCCAGTTGAGCGGGCACACACTCATGTGCATGCTTTGCTGTAAGAGGAAGTCACTCCAAGGAGACGCTACATTGCCAGTGGTAGGCAGCGCAGACTCTTCTGCAACTAGATCAGGGGCTGGTCAGCTTACTGGCCAGAGCTGACCAGCCACTGGTATCAGTGTAGCCAATTCAACCAGGGATCCTAGTTGCAGTAATCAGTAATCACTCCTCACCACCAGCCAGTCCACTTCCTTTGGCCAGCCACCCCTTAAATATGAAGCTAGCCCTGACCTCAATGCCTGTTATAGATTTCCTTGATAAGGTAGTGCATAATTCTGTGTGTATATCTGTTGCTTGTTGACTCTGCTCTGACTGACCATCCCTGTCTGCTGCATGAACTGACCTCTGCCCGTCTGGCCATCCCTGTCTGCTGCCTGAACCAACCTCTGCCTGTCTGACCGCAATTCTGCCTGCTCCTTCGGATACCTTGCTACCTCTGACCCCCCGGCTTAGACCCCTTGGCATTTCTTGACCACCCTCTAGGTTCATCTGCCTTCATTGTAAGCCGACATCCTTTGCGCCATATAGTACTTGGGGGAACCATGTCTGGTTAGGCGTATCTAGCAACCTGGCAAATGGGGGCTTGGCTATAGGCTGAAGAGGTGGCGGAGATTGGGGATTGTCAGCTCACAGGTGTCCCGCAGGGCAGAAATGCTGTTCATTGCTGACCCATTACCAAGTTTGACCATGCCTGGTATGCTTCTGACCATTGTCACATATGACCACACCTGAATCACTCTACTGTTGCTGACCCATTGCCACATTTGACCACATCTGTCCAGCTGCCAGTCAGCCACCATGTCCAACCAGAAGAACCACTGTTCTGGGTTGTGGACATCTGTACCATCACCAGTGTTTGCATGACCAAAATGGCATCTGATGCAGCAGACCCCATCCGCACCTGGCTTCTTCATACCTCTGACCACATCCCTGCATAACTACACCCCAGCTGCACAAGAGCTCCATCTCATGGTACATAACTTTTATACCTTATACCACGTGATCAGATCTTTTTTGTATATGTTTCCCACCGCTCTGCCGCGCCACCAGCCTAGTTAAAGTTGCCTTACGGCGACGAAACGCGTCGGCGGTGGCGAGCGGTGGAAACTTTTTGAAATTTTTCTGGACCTATTTTAAACTTTTTGGACGTATTCTGACCTTTAACCCATTGCCAATTGGAATGCCTTTCCATTTTATAGAACTACCTGTGGTGACCGTCTGATTCCTGGATTGGTGAGACCGCGATTGTATTTCTGAGCTGTATTTTATCTACTTTTGTGAGTGCATTTGGTATTATCTATTAAAGCCATAAGTTTTTACAGAATCACACTATTTTGGCTTTCTTTTCGTTTTCCTATTCATGTTATCAATTGAATTTTGCCTAATGGGGATATGAATCGGAGGAGATGTTTTGATTGAACCAGCGCTATTTATTATTATCACTTGAATTGGTTAATGACCATCTATTTGGAGGTGGAATCAGCAGTTACGCTGCTTGACATCGTTTTAAAGCGCTTTGCTGAGTCACAGCTGGTAAGAGTTTGCACTGTCGGTGGAGGATTTTCCTGGCACAATTTGATGTGAAGCACATGCACCGTGGGATACCTTGAATCGCGCATTGTTGCCTGATTATTGTTTGGGACTATTTACGTTGTGTATAGTTGTTTTGCTCTGTGTTTTGTATTACACATAACTTTTATAGACTATATTGGTGAGAGGCTCATGATTACGATTGTCGATTGCGACATGGCACCTATCGCCACCAAATTACTCACTATTGCTATCCCTGGCAATTCCCCACAATTTATATTACATAGGATACATCTTTAATAGCGTAGTATTTAATGCCCCAATGATGATACATATTATTAATTTTAATATTGATTTTTATAGCATTACTGTATGCCATGGCACTTTGGAATGCAGTAATTACACAACAGCATTTTCCATTAATCAAGATACAATAGTAGAGAGACTAGTCCTCACAATTTGCACAATTTGAAATAAGTAAATAAAATAAGTAAATTAACATTTCATTTTCTTTGGCTTTGAAATATAAACCCCCCCAAACACCAAAAATTCAACCGAGAAGTTTAACATAATTTTGGAGTTCGATAAAATAAATTATTAATGGGCAGAATCTTATTAAAATTCCAAATCTATTTAACCTGTGAAACATCTGTTTATTGACTAATGACCTGAAATTCACCTTCGGTTGTGTGACATGTCATCGCCTGTAAAGACGGTCCTCCAAAACATCTGTTTGCAGTGACAAGATAAAAGGTGTCGATCTTCGATGTTATTATTTGAAAACTTATGAAACTAAACAGTTTTTTTTCACAGTCTAACAAGATTTATTTGGCTTCAGGATACACAAACCTTACTGTATCTTTGAAAATGCAGACTTAATTGTTAACGCAGCAGTATTAGCACGTCCAATAAGACTTATTTAAAGCTGACTTCTGCCTTGATTAAAAAGTGTTTTTTAAACCTGCTAAAAATACGTAATTAAATTTTTTATAAAGAAAGGGAAATGCAATAAACTTGCAAAACATCAATTGTCTAGGAATAGTAGGAATGGTGCATGTATATATGTTTTTTTAATGTGTACTTTTCATGCAGTATGTTATAGAGATATATATTTTATACTCACCAAAGTTGTTCTTATGCACTCACTTCCACCAGTAAAGTAGAAAAAAACAGAGCTGCCTGCCCTGGAATTTGAAAAATTCCAGGGACAGCCATTACAGGGGCCCCACCAGGTGTGCGGAAATTGGGCCCCCATCCTTGTTCCATTTTGGTGGCTACCATCAGGTGTGCACAAATCAGGCCTCCATCCATGCGGATGGGCCCCCATCCCTGTGCAATTATGCAGGCTCCCATTCATGTGCCATTACAGGGCCCCCTTATCCATGTGTTATTATGTTGGTCCCCTTATCCATGTGCCATATTGGGTGCCCCCTTCACTGTGCCATTATCTGGCCTTCATCCATATTCCATTACAGGGCCCCCTTATCCATGTGCCATTTTCAGGGCACCCTTATAGTAAACAAAAGCGGGCAGAAAAAAAAAACCTTAACTGCATGGAACAATCCAGCCTCCCCTCGGCATCTCAGCGCGCGTGACCCACTGATGCGGATGCGCAGGTGCCTGACAGAGGGGGAAGGAGAGCTAGCAATTTTTTTTAGACAGCTGCGCTGTGGGAAGCACTGTGAGCATAGCTGCTCCTCATGGTCGTGGTCATAGCCATTCTCTCCATTGGTCAGCCCCCCCACCAAGGGCACAGAACAAAATTACCATATGCCAAAATGATGGGCTCAAGGTGCTGAGCTTATCTGTTAGTGGTTTTCTTTTCTATTTGTCTGCGGCCCAGTGTCATAAAAGTAAGCTGTTTCCCCTAGCAACATTGTGTTTATGTTAGCACAAGGTGGTGTTTTGGATTGCATACTAGAGACTACCTGACACTGGGTTACTGCACTCTGTTCCATACAGGTCTCGCTGTGATAGTTGGTCAGGCAGATCGGTTCAACCAAATTTTATTGTATTAGTGATATCTTGGTGTCACTGACTAAACAAGCCTAGCATTGTAAGTGCTGCGTGTGTGGGGTGTGATCAGCCAATTAGATCAGACAACCAATCGAAAGGTATGATCGTCTCAGCCAAACACAATTTGAATCACGTGTATCTGCCGAAACATACATCAGAAATATATTTGTGGATTTCTCCTTCCCAGTTAACACAACTGATCCAAATGTCCTTCAAGAGAAACTGTTAGTGATGGGTATGCCACCTATGGGTACTAGCTGGATAAGGAGCTTTCTCAGACAGGATCCATTCCTATCTTCTGTTATGACAACCAATATTGGAGCACTTCAGGGCTGAAAACTTTCCCCCTTCCTCTTCTACCTTTATACAAATGTCTATCGCCACTGAACCATCTGTTAAGATTTATAGACAATGCTTTGATTGTAGGTCTTACATGCAACAATGACGATTTGGAATACCAGGAACTGTTTAGATGTCTCTTCATTGAATGAGCAGTTTGACTCTAAACTCACAGCCATCACTTCTTCAGTCTTATGCCTTCAGGTAGTAGATACAGGATCATTGCAACAAAATCTGTCAGGCACTTCAACAATTTATACCCACTAGCTATAAGGAAAATGAACAAGAGTTCTGTTCTTTCCACCAGCTGAGATAGGCACATGCTGGGTATGCAAACTTCAACTATTTTTTTATTACAAAAATAATCGGTTTGATTGGTTATTACTATTTACTTCTTATTATTGTCATGGGAGCTCCAGCCAAGGAACCTTCCGGTTGTGTACGATGAGCCTGATTTTTTAATTACTATCTGTCAGAATATGCACAAGAGAGGAATATCGAACACTGAGAGGCTCAAAAGCTGTATTCCAATAGAATGATTTTTAATGCCAGTGAAAAAAGGGTGGGATTACAAGTGTATGTACAAGCAAATATATAGACATGTGATACAATATACATATCAAGGACCACTTAGAGGCCGATTCAGTTGAGCGACTGTAGCAGTATTTTCACAGCGCCCGCTAGTAGTCGCTGTGCTTGGCCATTGTTCGGTTGTTGATAGCAACTGAGTCGGTGTGCAGTAATGTTGGATACGGGGTGACGAGTCACTATTTGACAGGTTCCGCGATGTATGGGTGTGCATGATAGCGACTGGTCAGAGCGACCGGCTCCCACTATATTCATCAAAAAATCACGCAAAAAAAAATTCAAGCGCTGTGAAATGTATGTTTAAACCCCAGAGCACTGGCGGCGATGTGTTAAAAGTAGTTTTTTAACCCCCAAACCACCATATTTTTGAAAACCAAAAAAAGAAGGGGTCACAGAATTTTTCACATTTAAAAAAAAAAAAAAAAAAAACATTAATAACAATTAATTATGAATATTTAAAGATTGTTCCATTGAAATGCATTGGAGAGCGCCAGGTAGCGAGAGGTCATACCTGTCGCTGTTCAAGGTCGGACGCTGGCGCTGTGGGCTGAGGCTGGAATAATGATGAATGAGTGGCTATATGGCGCTATCTCAGTCGCTAAGCAGGATTGGCTTGATAAATGTGTGATTGTGGTGGGGAGCTGGCGTTCTCGTGGCGGTGCCCGTCATTAACGGCCACTCACCAGTCACTACCTGTCGCTATTCCTTCATAAATAAGGGCCTTAGTATGTATAGATCTGGTGCTCTTTTGTAAAAATTAGCCACCCCATGGTTACCATTGATGTTATTATGATAAGTAGTAATACAAAAGAAGCATTGCAGAAAAATGACTTCAAGGTAACCATGATAAGCTATACATGATATAATCATAAAGGAAGTACAGATCATGAACAAATATAAAGGTGCAATTCGTAAAGCCAAAGCAGGCTTACAGGCTACAGGCACCAGGTGGATACAAAGTCACAAAACCTTCAACGTTCAGGAAAAGCGGTCACATGTATCACATGTCTATATATTTGCTTGTACATACACTTGTAATCCCACCCTTTTTTTTTCACTGGCATTAAAAATCATTCTATTGGAATACAGCTCTTCGGGTGTTCAATATTCCTCTCTTGTGCCTATTGTGGTTGATCTAGGTGTGAAAGGAGTAGACACACCGTGGAATTATTTTTGAACCCCACTAATTTCCTCATTCTAGATCTACTATCTATACTTTCTCTATATTGAAGTGTGCCTCAACCAGGAATTTAATATTAGCTGCCAGAATATGCCACATCGGTGAAATTTAAAGTGGTGAAAAATATCATTTAGAATTGTCTTTTTACACTGCCACGTGTTAACTTTTACACTAAAACACATGTACTGCTAAGACATTAGCATTGCAGAACCACGCAAAAAAATTATAAATTATGTTTTGAACTACTGGAATTAGCACCAATGTGGTTAAGTCTGGCAGATTGGCCTTAATAAATCAAACCCTTTGTATTAATCTGATGATGCTGCACACCAACAACATATTGATTTGGCCCCCAAACACATCCCATATAATACAAGTACTCTTTAATGGAGACCCACACACACCCTGGGACAAATACACCCTCAGTGAGCAATACCTTTTCCCTTCTGCATATTCATCTGGAGCACACACTACAGCAGCCAGCATTTGCTATAATAAGGGATACTAGAATAGGTTGTGGCTTCTGATCCATTCTTGAAGTGACCCTGTTCCAGCTGATGCCTAGAAAGTAAAATTGGTCTGGCTGTTTACAGCCCTGATGCTAAAATGACACTGAACAGGGAGCTGGTGCTGTTAGCAGTTCATTCATCCACCAGTAACTTGGGCATCACCAGGCGGCAGGATATGAATAGGCAAAATTGAGCCAGAAATGTGACTAGAAAAATATAATGAGGCACAAGTAGTCCATTGGTTTCTATGGGATGCTGTGATGTGCACTCACTAAAACCTGACAAGGGCACTCACTAAAACTTGACCTTGGTAAAGCTTCAGACTGCTCTGTACCACAACCAAATCTGCTGTCATTTATGCTACCCAAGCCTGATTTGCTTTGAAGTTGCCCCAAAAAGCAATTAAAACAATTTATGTGCATTTTTAACATGGTTATAGGGGATTAGCAGCCCATATGTGGTACATGAAGTGGTACAGGTGATAACTAAAAAATGAAAAGTGGTAGAAAAAGTTGGGAACACCTGGTGTAGACCGTATATGAACAACAATATCCCTAAACTAGGAATACAATAACTATCCCTAATTTAGGGAGAATGTCCCTAATTTTAACACCCCAGGACTGAGGTTTACTTGACTGGCAGACTACCTTTACTGGACCAGCCCCATATTAAGGGAACATTAGTGGCGTAGCATTATAGTAGCTCCTTGAGTAAAGTACTCCTCCCAAAACAACTAGAAAACGTAATTCTGTCACTACAGACTCTTAAGTCTAATCTACATGCATTATGTATCAGCAATTCTACTGTCAATTTGTGTAGGTTGTTACAAACAGATCACGATATGCCTGATCGGGCATCTGCCAGTATCTCCCTGCTTCACTAGGTGAAGCTATATTCTACAAACTAAAACTTGTCCTCCAGGCTTTCTCCGGACCAAGCAGAAACATTACAGAGATTGGCGTATACTGGTGGGTTAGTCTAGTACTGCTGGCACGAAACATAAAAATCAATAGTGGCTTTTCCCAATGATTATTTACTATTAGAGATGGGCGGACCTGAACCACAAAGTTCTGGTTTATACCAAACTTTGCTAGTTCGGGTCCTCAAATCCGAACACAGACTTCAGACGATGTTCATGTTTGAGTTTGGTGTCCGGCCCGAACAAGGAAAAGCTCTTTGATGGGCTGCTGAACCTAAGGTTGCAGCAGCCGACTGCTGCTGTAATTCACCTGAGCCCCAATCCTCTCCTGACAGCAGTGGCAAAGCGGCGGCCGCATTTCAAACTGGCCCCAGCCAGGGGCTCATTGTGCTGGGTTCCCCCAAATTACCCCATAACAGGTGTGCAGAATCCCACTCCCCAATCACGCTATAACAGGCAATGTGCAGAATCCCACTCCCCAATCACGCCATAACAGGCAATCTACAGAATCCCTACAATCACCCCATAACAGGCAATGTACAGAATACCTCCAATCACCCCATTACAGGCAGTATGCAAAATCCCTCCAATCACCCCATAACAGGCAGCATGCAGACCCCCCCCCCCCCCCAATTTGCACCAAATTTTGCTCCAATCTATACCTGACCATAAGATACACCCAGGCTATAAAAAAAAAACTCCCATCTATCAGCCCATAACAGGCAGCATTCATATTTGCCCTTCCCACATCACTTGTGTGGGGAGGGAGCACCAGACTATAGAGGACCGGCAGGTAGGCAGGAAGCAGTTACTCTTGCTCCCTATCATGTTTGCCAGTCCTCCATTGTCCGATGCTCCCTACACAAAAACACTCACAAGTCAACTCACCTTACTGCGCTCCATGCACCGCTAACTGCCCTACCAAAGCCCTGGCTCTGGCAGGTGGGCCTGACCTGTGTATGACCGACGTCCATCATTGCCTGCTGTACAAAGGTCATGCACACCCAGCAGAACCAGAGCTGCCGGTCCCCGATCAGTGGCGCGGAGATTGCAGGTAAGGTTAGTGGACTTTTCCATTACTAGCCCCAACATTTGCCCCATAAGACGCACTGACAATTTCTCCCCACTTACGGTAATTGTGTGCTAAGTGAGGAAAGTTTGTCCCTCAAAACTCAGGGACAGAAATATGCAAAATCCTGTGGCTAATCCCCATAATCTGCTGACAGAAGAAAATAATGAAAGCCAGGGGAACATTTTGTTATCCTGAGAGATCATTAGAACCAATCTTACTTAGCACACAATAAAATAAAAAGGTGGGGGTTATCTAATTGATTTATTCAATTTTGGAGATTTAGTTTTTTTAAGATAGCTTGATATGGGAAGTCCAAACTGAGGCTCTCCAAATTTCTTCGGATTTCTCATAGGCTGCTGGTATTCCCAAACCTAAAATAATCACAGGTGCAAGGAATTTTGATTTTGAAATCACTTTTCACTAAGGCCCTTATTTAACAAGGGATAGCGCCAGGTAGCGAATGGTGAGCGAACGGTAATGACGCTCACTGCCACGAGAACGCCGGCTCCCCTCCGCAATCACACATTTATCAAGCCAATCCTGCTTAGCGACTGACAGAGCGCCAGATAGCGAATCATTCATCATTATTCCAGCCTCAGCCCTCAGCGCCAGCGAGCGACCTTGAACAGTGACAGGTATGACCTTTCGCTACCTGGCGCTCTCCAATGCATTTCAATGGAGCAATCTTTAAATATTCTTAATTAATTGCTATTAATGTTTTTTTTTTTTAAATGTCAAAAATTCTGTGACCACTTCTGCAATGTTATATATATTTTTTTAAGGTAAATTTAAGGTAAAAATGTTTTGAAAAACATGTTGTTTTTTTTTTCAAAAAATATGGTTGCTTGGGGGTTAAAAAACTACTTTTAACCCATCGCCGCCAGCGCTCTGGGGTTTAAACATGCATTTCACAGCGCGAAAATTTTTTGAGCGTGATTTGTTAATGAATATGCTGGGAGCTGTTCGCTATGGCCATTCGCTGTCATGCGCTCCCATACAGCGTGGAACCTGTCAAACAGCGACTCCTAACCCCGTATTCAACATTACCGCACACCAACGGGGTCGCTGTCAACAGCCGAACAACGGCCAAGCACAGCGAATACTAGCGGGCACTGTGAAAATAACGCTACTGTCGCTACCTGGCGCTATTAATGAATCGGCCTCTTAGTCTCCTCTCAAAATCCAGCTATTCAGAACAATTCAAAATCATTTGGACACCCCCCCCCCCCCAAATGTTGCCAATACAATTCTATTCACAACAATAAGTTTAACTGAATAAAAGCAGGTCGGACTACATTTACGTTAGTCCACCCCAAGAACTCCAGAGAAACGAAAGAATACCTGAATCCAAGATTTCACTATCTATACAATCTTGAATCTCTCCTAATATTTAAAACACACATCTCATAAGTTCCCTGTTGAATAATTTACATTTCTGAACAAAATGCTTAATGTTCTTGTTTTATCTTAGCCATTAATTACGGTTCTATCAAATCTTTACAGGTATCAAGAAAATTTGCCAAATGTAAATATGGCTGAAAATGTATCAAGATCTCTAGCGTGATAGAAAGCTTAAAGTGGACCAACACCGAGAGGTGATCGGCCCAGAAATCTATAAGATTCCCGGGCCGATCACCTCCCACCCCGCGGGACATCCGAGATCGGGATGTCCCGCAGGGTGAAACCCCCCAAAAAAACCCCAAACACCTTACCTGATCTTCGGCGGCGGCCGGCCGCCGCCGCCTCCCTCGCGCCCCTGTAGGCGTGCTCGCGCCCGCGCCGGCTGTCTGCGAATGGCCGGCGGGGGCGCGCGCGCGCCGAAAGTGACGCGAGGGAGGCGGCGGCGGCGGCAGCCGCTTGGACGTTCCTGATCCCCGCCTGGACGTTGGCGGGGATTGGACCGTCCAGTCACGTGGGAGCGGGGACAGGTAAGATTTTGGGGCTTTCTGGGGGGTTTCACACAGCGGGGCACCCCCGATCGGGGTGCCCCGCCGAAGTGGACCAAAACCCAGGATAGTCAAAATCCTGGGTGTTGGTCCACTTTAAGGAACATCAGCATGGAACACCCGGGAAAGTTTCACAACCTATTAAATATAGGTTTCATTCCTTAACCCCCTGACTGTCCTAATGAAATTGGAAACAATTCAAAAACATCTAAAAATGTGACACACAGTGGAGAGCCTGGGGTCCTGGTACACAGGGTGAGGGGGCAGTAAGGGTCTACTCAACCGAACCTAAAAGCTAATTTATAGAATATTAAAAAATCTCATCCTATGCATGTGTTGTTCAACAATTTTGTTTGCATTTCTCTATATTTAATTACAAGCTTTCATACAACCTTTCTGATAGTATCTGTGATTTCCCCTTGTTAGGGAGTTTATTGCTTTGCATATTAATATCCAGGAATTTCTTCCTACTGTCTGTGACATTAACTATTGTGGAAGTTCAGTCTTGGGTCACAACTTCCTGCCTCTGGCTCTGAGGCAGGGCAGGGAAAGAGGTTGTTCCCCTGGTGCTCTGGAGTCCTGTGTGCCACCATCTTAAAGGGAAAGCACAGAGCAGCATCCCCCGGCTCTGTGTGTGCTGTGGGGGATGCTACTCTGCGCTTTCCCCACAACGTGGTGGCACCCAGGACCCCAAAGCACCAGGGGAACAATGTTTTTTTGTGTCAGCCACCCTTGTCACTGGAGTTTCACTTTGAAAAGCTGTAATGCTATTATATAAGCTATAAAAAATGTTTGACTAATTTACTTTCTTCCTATAAAAATTTAAATCCTGTACGTTTTACCTATTCAAGTGCTGTGTTAGCAGAAAATGAAGGATGCCAGTATTTAGTGGTGGTTTGGGGGGGGGGCAGATTATGTCTGCTCACTTTTAAGTACAGAGCTATGCCTTCAGACACACAAATAACAAGCTGACCCATCACACATTTCAGTTTGTTGCCTGCCATTTCTGAAATGCCTGTCAAAGCTATAATTGTCTGTCAGGAAATGGCATACAACTGGAACCTTTGACTGGTCAATTTCTGTTAACTTTATTCACACTTCGACAGGTGAAAAAGTACAGAGGAAAGTTTTTTTTTTTTTTTTTTTGATCATATTATAACTTTTTTTGGGCATCCTTTAAAGGCACAAAATCTAGAAACTCTCTGTTAGGGACAAGCTTCCTATTTGACATTGTTGACTGACTGGAATGAGGAAAATGTTCAGGTAAAACTATTCTCCCATATTTTTCAGATTAAAAAAAACTCCTAAAATCAAAACATGACTCCCCTCCTCCCAGGGCTATTAATCCACACACCAGACATACGAGCTGGCATACCCAGGTATCAGAGGGGGAATGTCCATCTTTTATGCCCTTTGGCATAGGTCTGGACTCACTGGGTCCATTTTCACCCAATAACCAGGTTAGGGTATGGCCAAGCCACCCGCCACATTCTGGGTAGGTGGTTTGCTAACACCGCTACTAGTTAAACTGATATAGGTTTCCTTGGTGAGAGAGAGAGGTTGTTCCAGGTACTGCATTGTGTACTTCCTCTGTATAAGGAAGTAGAAGCTCCCAAATTTGTTATAGGAGTCACTCTTCTACACTGGTACATTTTCAGCAAAAAAAAACCCTTACCAGTTGCTGTGGGTAGTTGACCCTTTCAGTTCCCTCCTACCAAGTTGTCACTCTCTGTTGCCAGGCCGTTTTTGATCATTTTTGCTATATATGTTTAGCTGTGATATTTGCAGGGATTTCCAGGAACATTATATATGGTTCTCTTCACTTGTTTGGGTTTGACTTGATTATAATTTTTTCTGTGCGCTATCAATAGTTTTATGGTTGAAGTATGTGAAAAAAAAAATTCACATTCCATTTGTTTAATAAAAATGTTTTTCAAGAAAATCGTATTTCCTCCTCCCAACTACATGGGTACCACATACAGTATGTATCAGTAGACACCCATTCCTGCCCAGGAGACACCCCAAATAAAATACTGCTTGCACACTATCAAGGGTAAACACTTAAAAATAAAAAAATAAAAATAGCAAAACCAGCGTAGGCAACAGCTATGCAGGCTGGTAGACCAGGGCATGAAAGCCGATCAGTCAAAGCCAATCTCCAGCTCTGAAGTCTAGTAGCCTGCATAGCCCACAGGATCCTCGGCACCCCCTGGGCTTTGTAGATGCAGGTAACCGGGCAGGGGTTATGGCCAGTGGACACGTGACTAGTGAGCCCCTTCTGCCCTGTGAGTTCATATAGGAGTCTCAAGGACCCCTGATCAGTTCACAAAGAGTTAATGTAAAAACACACACCCACAGAAAAAAAGTTTATTATTATTTTTCTACTTACCCACAGCCATTACCAATCGCTGATGTCTTACGCTAATCACTGCTGCTGTCTGAAAGGCAGAAGTGATCAGCGAAAGCTGGGTGTGGGGCACGGGACTGACACTTGCTCCTGCCAATGGGAGGGGCCTTTCACTGGCAGAGTGAGCCAACGTCATCTGACTTGCTGGTATAAAAGCCCCCTCCCATTTTTGGTGTGTCGCTGCCCCCCTCATAAGGGACACTTGCTGTGAAGGGATGGGTGTGGCTGAGCTGCCACTGCCCCCCCCCCCCAGCAAGGACACTTGTTGTGGAGGGCTGGAGGTGGCTGGTCTGTCACTGACCCCCCTCATCAGGGACATGTGTTATGGAGGGATGGGGGTGGCTGGTCTGTCACTGACCCCCCTCATCAAGGACATGTGTTATGGAGGGATGGGGGTGGCTGGGAAGCCACTGCCTCCTTCATCAGGGAGACTTGCTGCAGAGGAATGGTGGTGGCTGAGCTGCCCCCCCCCCCCCTCATCAGGGACACTTGCTGTGGAGAGATGGGAGTGGCTATCTATCCCTCTATCTATCTAGCCCTATGCCTATCTATCTAGCCTTCTGGGTATCTGTCCCTCTGCCCAGCTATCTACTGTATGTTATATCCTCTGGACATATAGTACAAAGAGTGTGTGTTATTTCATATAGTTCTGGTGGTGTTATTTTTACAAAAGGCATTTTTTTTATGACCAGATATATTGGTTTCAGTTTCATGTATTTGCTCAGGAAATGTTTTACATATGTATATGGGGAGGCTGATTCATTAATAGCGGCAGGTAGCGACAGATGAGCATCTCTAGCAGGCATTTTCAGAGCGCCCATTTAGAAACGAAGTGCCAGCCACATAGTTGAGTAGATAAAATCATCCACCTTTATTGAACACCGTAGTAAAAAGCCATCACAGCAAGTAAAAGTATGGAGTCTGGTCTTGCCAGTACTACGACGCATACGCTGTTCTGACCAATCAGCGGCACCTACGTACTTTGGCTGATGGGGATTGGTGGAGCCTTCCCCCTCTGTGCGGAAGTAATCCTCCTTTCACTCTCCGCCTGTGCTCACTGACGCAGCGGACTCCAAACTAACATCCTGACGGCACATCAAAGCGGGGATAAGGTAGGACTCCCAGTTTAATTAATTAATTAAGTGATTACATGCACCGGTATATGTTGTTTCCCCAGGTGGATTGTATTATGTTTAATGTATGTGTCTATTTCTTTGAGCTTGTACGAGTGCCCCATTGTCATGATTAAGAGCGCTAGCTCGAAACGCGTAGACGCGGGGTCGGCTCTATACATGCACGTTTGCTTTTACTTGCTGTGATGGCTTTTTACTACGGTGTTCAATAAAGGTGGATGATTTTATCTACTCAACTATGTGGCTGGCACTTCGTTTCTAAATGGATTTTCATCGCTTCAGGAGGTGAGCTCTCCCTGCCGTTGCCCACTGTTTGGAGTTTCTGGCAGAGGATTTCTGGTCTGAGGCTGGCACCTAAGACAGTTGATTGTGGCAATTTTCAGAGCGCCCGCTAGTAGTCGCTTTGCTCGGCTGTGGTTCGCTAGTTCATAGTGACTCAGTCGCTGTTCAGTAATATTGAATACATTGTGAGGAGTCGCTATTTGACCAGTACAGCGCTGTATGGGAGCGCATGTTAGCTACTGCTCATAGCGACCGACTCACACCATATTCAGCAAAAAAACAGCCTTACTAATCTCTGGCGCTGAAAAATACTTGTTTGAAGCCCAGAGCGCAGGAGGCTGTGTGTTTAAAGTGTGTTTTCCAGCATCTATCCACTAGTAACAAAGCGAAAACATATGGAATTACATTGTAACCACATTGTAACATGAACACTTTAATGGCAGACCTGTAATGTCATTTCTGAAGAAATTTTTAAAAAATCATAAAAATGTGAAAAAACAGCTTTTTCAATGCCAGAAGAGGTCACAGAATTATTAGTGATTTTTGGGGGAAAAAAAACCCGGTTTAAAGAGAAGAAAAGGTTCGTCCATTGAAATGTATTGGAGAGCGACAGGTAGCGAGAGGTCATACCTGGCGCTGTGCAAGGCTGAACGCCGGCGCTGTTCGCTGAGGCTGTGAAAATGATGAATCAGACGCTACATGGCGCTATCCCAGTCGCTAAACAGATTCTGCTTGATAAATGTGGAATTGCGTGCCGTGTCCGGCGTTCACCAGTCGCTATCTGTCGCTACCTCTCATTAACCAGGCGCTACCTGACGCTATCCTTTCTTAAATAAGGGCCTGTATTTCCTCTGCCGGGTGAAGCAGAGTTTGCTAGAAAGGAGAAAATCAGTCCTTACCATCACATCAGGTGGCAGAAGCTATTACATCTGAATCACCTGATGAGTGCATCGCTGGTAAATACACATTTTACTGTTTTTAACTACCCTGAAAGCACAGCCGATATACTCTATTAAGTGTATTTATATATTCTTCTTGCTATTTTTATGTTTATTCCTAAGTTTTATCCCATCCCTACAACCCAGTTATTAAAGCTACAGACTTTGAACTGGTCTTGATTATTACCCTGTAGGAGGGTGTTATCTGCCTGTAAATCTCATAGCTTCTGGCAATATGTGTAGTGGAAGCAGGACAGTAAAACAGCAACTTCTATCAACGGAAGTGGAGTACGGGATACCGATCTCTGATCAGTATAACAGTGGCTTCTAGCAAGAGGAGAGCATAACTGACTACAGCATCGCTACTGACAACACAGCACCCTGCATACTGCCACCACAGCAAACCCCTAAACAGTCAAACACCTCTGGTGACAGAGCAGCTCCCAGCAAGTGGTGGGGAAAGGAAAGACTATACAGAGGCCCTGCTACAGTCAGTGCAGCCATCTGCAAATGACTTAAAGTAACCTCTACGAAGTCAAGTCATCTTCCTTCAAGACAAGGTATAGCAATAGCTGTTGTGGGTATCTCTCAACCCACTAATAGCAACAACCCTCCCAACGTATATGAGAAGTGGTAGGAAAGAAAACAAAAAAAAAAAAAAAGGGGGGGGGGAGTTATTTGGATAATTGTGCTCCCTCGGAAGCGGGAGCACCCTCCAGTAGTTAGGGCTGGTATGGGGGGTGGGCCCACATGAAATGGCTACTACAACCACAAAAGGACAGGGGTTCCTGGGCCTCCCTTAGTTTAGTCCCAGCAGGGACCCAGGGCTCCACCCCCCTCCTACCTCGCCCAAAATTCCAACAAATTATCTTATAAAAACATATTGAATTTTATTCCATTACAATGTTAAAACCATTAATGAACACAGTAGCCAATTTGTACAATACAGGTGATACCTAGCACATGCAGGTATCCAGCCAAAAATATTAAAAAATACAAACAATTAAATTAGATGGTAAATCCTGGCCAGGGGTTGTCCAATTGGATTCACCATCTAATGAAATAGAGGTATGAACCTATGCTTATTATTGTATATATGGTGTATAGTTTTGGAAAAAGGTTTATAAAAATGGTCCATTGATTGATGCCTATGTATATGTATATATTTTCTCTAGGATATGTTTATGGGCACTGAGGAAGCCTACAGACAGGCGAAACTAGTCTGCCCACTCTAAGGGACGCATTATCAGTATACCTGCACCAGCAATTTAATTGTTTTTGGCTGGATATCTGCATGTGCTAGGTATCACCTGTATTGTACAAATTGGCTACTGTGTTCATTAATGGTTTTAACATTGTAATGGAATTCAATTCAATATGTTTTTATAAGATAATTTGTTGGAATTTTGGGCGAGGTAGGAGGGGGATGGAGCCCCGGGTCCCTGCGGGCACCGAACTACGGGAGGCTCAGGAACCCCTGTCCTTTTGTGTTGTTCAAGACAAGGTCCCTGTCTCTACCAAGTCTTCTATTAATAATCCTGCCATGATTGCAAAAGTGAAAGCTGCCTGGGCATGTTTAATACTTACCAAGGAAGAAATGCTGCTGAAAAAAAGAGAAGGCTCTCCTTCAGACTAAAAGAGCGCAAGAGAGGACTCACTCAGAGGCCGAAAAAGAGCAGAAGAGAGCATGCTTAGTAGCTAAAAGGGAGCAGGAGAAGCTATGGTTAGAATCAGAGAGAGTTACAGAGAGCCCTTCTGGAGGCAGGCGTACAGAGGCTAGCTGTGGAAAAATAGACTGCTGCTGCCATAGCCGAGGCAGAATTCTTTGAACTTGCTTCATGCAAGAGTAGGAACAGCAGGAGGAGCCACGTGCTCAGTTCTGAACTGGACTATCAAGATTCACTGCAACGAACATCAAATGTCTAACAACACTTCACACCTGTCAGCGAACCTTGATCTGAGCAGGAAACAAAGGTGTCTTCTGTGAAACCACAAAGGTACAGTTTAAAAATCAGGAAGCAAACCTTGAACCTCAGCAAGCAGAAAGTCTTAGAACAACATAACCCTGCCTACCTCAGCTGCTTCACACAGCAAACAGCCCAGCATGTTGAAACATCCTTGTTACAGAATTGGTATGACATCGGCTGGCCACAACGAGAGTTGATTACCGGTATGATTGCGCACAACCTATTCTTGTGCTAACCAGGCTAAAATGTACATTGCCAAGTTCTTCTCATGATGTGAGTTAATCACTTAGGGATTTCTGAAGTTTACTGATCGCCCTGAGTGTAGCGCTCTACCTTTCAACACTTGATCAAAGACTTAGACTTGTCATGTGACGAGGAAGCAGATCTTGTTATTAAACCGGACCTTCAGCATGATTTAATGAAAAGCCCAAACTCTTAAAAAACGGTTCCCCAGCATCTAAAATTACGTTTTTATTCACTAACTTATTATTCTTTCCCCCACCGGGCTGCAACTCTGTTCAGGAATTTAGGATATGGGCGCCGCCATCTTGACTCAGAAGCATCACACTTACTGAGGAGAGGAGAGTGGGATAAGGTACAGGGGGGCGGGTTATAGCTGTGCTTTGCTGAGACAGTGCAGAGCTGTGGTCAGGTAAAGGTCAGCAGTCCCAGAATGCAGAGCAGCCCAGTCAGGAGGCACTTCCTGTTTGTAGGCTGCCTGATAAGATGGCGGCTTCCATAAGCCGCCATCTTGGATGTTTAAATAACATAACATGCAGTAGATGCAGGTAGGATGATTTTTAATGTGAGAAATCTGTATGTACAGGGTGTGGGAAACATATAAGATAGACTCTTATTCAGAGTGAAGGTCCGCTTTAAATTGCTGGGAAATGAGTCTGCCGAACACACTAAGAGAATCAGAGGCATCAACATAAACTTCCCAGAGACTGGTCTTAAAATTATCTGGGATTATCTGGGATGGATGAGTATTATGGCTCAGAAGCCATAGGAAGTGCATTATTCAATCAGGAGTCAGAGATTTAACGAAAATATTTAACAGGGGTTACCAGAAACTTAGGGAAATACGTGACCTTTTAATGGAACTGCAAGGAGATTTATTGGGACATGCTTACCTTGACACAGCTAAAGGTGTTAATCCTATAGTGCAAAAGCTTCCCTACAATCTACAGGAGCAGTTGGTCATGCATTGCTCTAAGGACAAACAGGCTGACAAGGTATAATATCGCCCCTTTGGTGTGTTTGTAGACCTTGTTTCAAGCAAGAATTAGAAATTATCCCAGTTTTGATCTTACACCGTCATGTGCCACTGCACCTGGTCCTAAGTCACCAGTGGCAGTTAAGACTAATTAAGACATAAACCTAATGTCTCTTCAATAGATCTTACTTACAGGTCTTCAACATCCTTTCACTCAGAGGACAAAGCCGAAGATCCAAGCAGAGAGTGTCCACTGCACTGAAAGCCACATCCTGTCACGATATGCAGGGGCCTTAGGGGAAGGCCCATAGAGGACCACAAAGTCTTTCTGAGAGAGAACATCTGCTATAAGTGCTGTTCATTGATGTCACGCTTTGTCAGGGACTGTAAGGTCAGTGTAAGTTGCACAGAATGTGACAGCACAGATCACAACATTGCTTTGCACCCAGGGCCACTGTCATGGACTTAAACAGTGTCCATGGGCATGACAGGGAGCAAAGTAACATTACCATGCAAGCAGTTACAGCCCAATGCACCAAGGTTTGCAAAGAACTCAGGTGACTAGTCCTACTCAAAAAAATGCCTGGTCAGGGTCTACCAAAAAGGCCACCAGATGCTGCTGCACATCACCCCCCATCTTAAACGCATAGCACAGAAGTGCTGGCACCCATATTTTGGGTGTATCAATAAAAAAAAAACAGGTCAAATCAGTGAAGTCTTTTCCTCAAGTGCCAAACATGAGAGTGTCTCCTAAATGATGTCCTTCTCTAAGGCCCAGCCCTTAATAACAGACTCCTAGAAGCTACTTTGCTTACGCAGAGACTCTGGTGCCTTTATGACTGATATCCAACAGATGTTTAATTGTTTCCTTGCCAAGGAAGAGCACTGTAACTTCCTAGGATTTCTCTGGTTTAAGGACAATGACCCCTCTAAAGACATCATAGTACCATGAGGGTACACATCTTTAGCAACAGCCCTCCCCCTGCAGTTGCCATCTATGAGCTTAGACATTCTGCTCAGGCAGGGGAGAAAGAATATGGGTCAGATGTTATACACTTCAATGGAAAAGGACTTCTATGTAGATGACCGGCTAAAATCATTGCCCACAAATGAAGCATTAATTAGTCTCCTTAAGAGAGCCCAGGGAATGCTTGCATGCTCCAGTCTGAGACTTCATAAAACTGCTTTCAACATTAAAGATTTCATGAAGCATTTTTTCCCAAGACTGCTCAAGCGACTTGCGGGACGTAGACTTGGGTACTGAGACACTGCCTATGCAGCGTAGCCTTGGGTTGATCTGGGACTTACAATCTGACAGCTGTACCTTCAATGTTAGTAGAGAGAAGAAACCCTTTACTAGCAGAGGTGTCCTGTCTGCTATAAACAGTGTTTATGATCCCTTTTTGCCACTCCTGTCACCATTCAGGGTACAGCAAAACTCAGTGACTTAACCCAGTGAGACATTAGACGGGGGTGATACTATTTCCAATGAGAAAAGAGATCTATGGTTGGAGTGGATAAACTTTTTAACAGACTTATTTCGCTTTCACATTGCATGGTAATATGCCCCTGTACCATTCACAGAAGTCCAAACTCAAAAACGTTGTGTCTTCTCTAAAGCTTTAGTCAAGGCAATACCTGCTGTAGCTTACCTAAAGACTGTAGATATCAGATGGCAATGCCACATAGGTCATGGGCAAGGCAAGCTAGCATCACTCCCTGAACATACAATACCCAGACTAGAACTCGATGCTGCTTTATTAGCTGTTGAGCCAGCTGAACCGACAATGAAAGTCAATGGCAGTTTTCTATTCTAAAAAAGGAGTGAGAATTCTCATCTGGCTCTCAACAGAGAGTTGAGAATCAATTCCACCTGCCCCCCCAAAAAGGTACTTTGTACCTACTGACCTCAATTCTGCAGACCAAGCAACCAAATCTGTTGCTTCCAGCCACCTTAAAGACATAACATGGCTTATAGGTACTGCATTCCTATATAATTTAGATTATGCTATTCCAGGCTGTGAAAAATTTTAACCGGTAGATACAGACCAATAAATCTGCTCTAATGTGCATTACATACAGTAGCTTCACCTAAACACCAGACCTCCCATCTTGTTAGAGCCACTACCTGTTTAGCCCACGTAGCTTGCTCTTTCGAGGATCAAAGTCAATGCAAAGGTTGGCAACACTATAAAAATGTGTACTTTTTTACTTGGTTACTGAACTAGAACACTAAAAAAACCTGATTATTCATGCAGTGCAGCAGGAGGTCTTGTCCCTGGTCATCGCCACGTTGTTTGGTTGCTTGTGCAACATATGAGCTTACAGAAGGAGCCTTGTAAGCAGCTGGATTGTGGACAATTGGAGCAAAAAGATGTGTCAGGAAGTTCAATTTCAAATGTGTTACCTGTCGTTAATGCCATGGTATTTTTCAGATGCAAAAGATGGCTGACCTTTCATCTGACAGACGGAACTCCCTTTCACCAGTGTCGGCCTAGATGTGTTTGGTCCATGGTCTGTCACTGGCCGACAATCTAGAGGGGCAGTTGTGGTCTATAGGTAAGGTTCAGTTTCTGACCATGGAACATAACTGAAGTGCTCTTGAGCAAGGCACCTAACCCCCAATTGCTCTCTGGGCGCTGCACTGAGGCAGCCCTCTGCTCCGGGCCGGTTTGCACTTACTGTCCACTAGTTCGATTCATTGGTGGATTTGTGTTTGTACTCACTGCATGAATGGGTTAAATACGGAGGACACATTCCTACGTGTCTGCAGGAATGGAAAAGGCAAATGATTACTATTTATTTATTTATTTTTTATTAGAGGAGGATGTGGCAACAACAAACACCGGGCAGTCCTATTTACTTGTTTGTCTATCTGAGCTGTTCACATAGAGGTGATGGAATTTATGGATACTTCAAGCTTCAGTAATGCTCGAAGCGTTTCATAACTATCAGAGGCACTGTGAAGCACATCCACTCTGACAGAGGAACAAAGTTTGTGGGTGCAGCCAAAAAACTGCAAATTCATTTAAACCCTGACATTAACAGTATAGAAAGATATAGGACTGAGCAGGGTTGTATTTGGACTTTTAATCCACTGCATTCTTCTCATATGGGAGGAGTCTGGGAGAGGATAATAGGTATAGCATTCAGAATTTGAGATTCCATCTTCCTGCAAGTAGGTTCTGCAAGGATTACACATGAATGCCTAGGCACCTTCATGGCAGAAGTATTAGCCATTATTAATGCCAGACCTTCGACTCCAATTTCAAGTGATCCTGAGGATACAGCAATTCTTACCCCCAACATGCTGCTTATCAAAAGACTGGTGATGCTCCTTCTGGAAAGTTCAGCACTAAAGACCTCTACAAACGCCAATAGAGATAAGTTCAGAGCCTTGCCAATACCTTCTGGGACAAATGGAGGAAGCAATACATCTCCACATTGCAATCAAGGAGAAAGTGGCAGACTACCCAACCTAACATCGAACCTGGTGATGTGCTTATAAAATTCACACAGAAACACTCCCAAGTGATAATGGGATGGTGCAAAAAGTTGACCTTAAGATCCATAAACGTGATGTCATCACCAAAATACAAAGGCAAAAGCGGAGATCCCAGGCCCTCTCACAGCAGAAGAGCCTGGTGGGGGTAGGGATCAGAGGCCCCCTGGGCAAAGAGGAGATCCATACCACTGGATCACATCCCACTGGTGATTAACAGTAGGAGAGGCAGCCACGTACATTTCACGTGGCTGGAATTAGAAGGGTTAAAGCTACAGACTTTTAACTGGTCTTGATTATTAACCTGTAAGAGGAAGCTATCTGCCTGTAAAGCGGCACATACATTCTGGGAATACGTGTAGTGGAAGCAGGACTGTACATCTATGTATCTATCTATCCCTCTATCTATCCATCCCTCCCGCTTCTCATCTATCTATCTATTTGTTGTTTTGAAAAAAAAAAAAAAAAAACATCTCCTGAAAACAACCCCTACCGCCTTTTTCGCACAAAAATAAATATAAGGCCTTTTTTATTTTAGGGAGAAAGTGGATATCATAGGCCCAACTTTTTTTGCAAGTAAACCCTGTTCTCGCACCTTTTCCCCTCTCTCCTGATTCAGCAGAGCATTTTTCTGGAGCAAAATCTTTTTTAGAGAAATTTTGTTTGGTGAGAGAACACAAAAAATCGAAGTATAAGCTCATGTGACTCAGTTTTTTTTATGGGGACTTTTTGGCTAGATTGGATTTTTCTGAGCAGCCACATTAATGACAGGCAGGATTTTTCTTTGCATAGTTTGTTTATTCCTTTTTTTTTTTAAATGTGCCCCCCAAAAAGTCAACAACCCCAGGCATAACCCTGGTCCTGCCAGTTTACCAGCATGTATGCTTTGGTATCTGCTTGGGGCTCATCCAGGGCCCCCTTGGAAGAACCCCGGGGCCATACCAGTGAGCACTGGGCTCTTCAGCACCCCCAATGTCCCAAATGACATGCTGACCCCCTACCCAGTGAACTGATATAGGGGTCCCCTGACCCCTTTCCAGTTCACCCCAAGTCAGTAAAAAAAATGTTCACTGCTGGCTACTTACCGGTCCACTGGTTTGCTGAATGTCCCAAGGCGGTCTCCACTGGATCAGGAGGCTCTTCTTTGCCCCTCTGCCATCTTCTGTGGTTGGTGGTGGGCACTAATGCAGCCAGTTGAGAATGGTCATCTGTTCCTCCTTGCTCCCAGCAAGGGAGTGCGTGTGGGCTGGGGGGAAGCTCCTTTAATATAGAGAGGAGGAGATCCCCCACGTGACTACATACAGCACAAGAGGGAAGGGGGATGAAGGGTGTTTCCCAGGAACCACCCCTGATGTGTACACTAAGTCATGTGGATGTGATCCCTGAGAGGCTCCTCCTCTCAGCATAAAAGGCCACTCCCTGCAGCTTGGTAAGAATTTCGATGGGACCCATTACCAGTTCAAAGAAAAAAAATCACTGCTTTTTAATTTTTTTTTAATTAACTTATCCTTACCTCTCCAAGTCAATTGCCCACCACTGCTTCACTGAGAATTATGATGGACAGACCTCTATTGACACTGCGTCTGCATTTATAATCGAGGGGAACCTGGGCTGGGAAATGCTTACCAAGCCGTGGAGCGTGGCCTTTTATACTGAGAGCAGGAGCCTCTCAGGGATCACAGGAGGGGAGGGAGTTTTCCTGGGGAAACCCCTTTCTATCCCCCTCCTCCCATGGGGGGAGATCTCAGAGCGGCTCCACCTCTCTGTAAAAGGAGCCTTCCCCCTGCCCCACACACAATCCTTGCTGGGAGGGAATATGAACAGACGGGAATCCTTTGTCCTCCAGTTCTCTATCAGGTGCCAGCAGTTTTCAGGAGACCTCTATACCAGTTCACCGGTCAGGTTACATTGGAGGAATTCTGGGATATGTAGTTAGTACTTTTTACTCAAGGCCAGAAAAAACACTCCCATCTTAAGATCACAGACACACAGGAATATAGCAAACTTGTAAACAGCATGCCGATAAGTAAATCACAGGTGTGGGGGCAAAATCCTAACACAAATATTTATTTTACATCCCAGAAGAGGATCGCTACCTACCCACCAGCCTCCATTGTGCTCCCTCCTCACACATGCGATGGTGGGAGGGGGAGCCACAATGCCTCTAATGGGGGATGCCACTCATCCAGTAATGGGGTGATTGGGAGGATTCTACACACTGCCTGTAAGGATATTCTGCATGCTGCCTGTGATGAGGCAATGGGGGGGGGGGGGTATTTTAGCACACCATTTGGGTTAGAATATTTTTTTATTATTTTTCTCCTCTAAACCCTTGACATGGCTTATGGTTGCATTCGTTAGTGCAAAATCTACTCAATCCCCCCCTCCTAATGTCTCTTGCGGGATTATAGGCAGTGCTATGTAATATCAAAAATAGTATACCAATATATAACAAGTTTGCGGGGCTGCCGCTTTGTCTAGGAATGCTGATATCATTGCATGGAGCTCCTTTTATAGGGATGCGTGGAACAGTTCAAGAGATTATACTTGTGCGTGAATCTTTGTACCTTCTGAGGTTGATTGACGTGATCTTACATAATGACTCAACATGTCTGCAATCTACACTCAAAAGAAATTGCGCTCACCAAAAAGACAAATAACCTCCTGACATATCCCTCTCAGTATGTTGCACTCCCGTAGCACTGCAGAATATGTTGGTGCTATATAAAGATTATTATTATAAATTATTTACATTTCTCCTGTACGTCAGGAAATGCACCATAAAAAGTCCTGCTTGCTGCATCCAGGGCACAACTGCAGAAGCATTCACTTAGAAACCTATTGTGCATGATGCAAACACATTTAAAATTGCAGATTTTACAAGAATTTCCTCATTGCTCAGTGTTTTTATTTTTAAAAAATGGTGTGGATTCACCCCTCCCCAAAGCTACCAAAGCAGACATAGGGCCTCCTCCCACCCCTATGTCCTTCACAGTTCAGGGCTTCAGGGATGAAAACTGGGCCCCAGCTGATGGGCACTGAGCTTTTCTGTACCCTCAGCCATTGGGGGTACGGATAATAGGACGCAGGGTATTTATATTCTAGGCTGGGGCTTCCCTGGGATTCCCCCTAGCATCATTTTACAGCTAGGGGCCAGGAAGAGACTTCCAGAGGAAGCCATGCCCTGTGGTATAAATACCTATGGCCCGGGAGTGCTCAGAGTCTAGCAGGGTGCCAGCCTATTCTCCTTTCATCCAAAGGTAGGTAGAGCATTCATTACGACTACATCTGGCAACAGAAGAGGAGCCGATGGGGAACCCCAAGTGTGCCGGACAGCGGGAGAGTTTAATGTTAATAAATGTTATAATATTATATTAAAAAACTTTTGTGTGGCCTTTTATTTTGCTTTTTCTACTGTGAACTAGTACGGGGTGCATGGGAAACCTATACTAGTTAAAAGGGTATGGGGGGCGGCAATTTACCTGCCAGCATGGCGACTTGTGCCTTGCCATAACACCTATTTTATTCACCATAACCCAGTGGCCCCAGAAGGGGTATAAAAAAGCCTGGTGCAGGCCCGGTGATTACTCCTGGGGGAGCACTGGGCCTAGGGTTGTCACTAGAGATGAGCGAACTTCTTGAAAGTTCGATTCGGGCGATTCGCCGAATTTCCCCAAGAAATTCGGGTTCGCCCGAATCGAACTTTCACGAATCGCTCATCTGAAAAAAAAAATGCCGGCATGGTGGGAGCGGGCAGGCCGGCTACGCCTGTCAGCGGGCAGCCGCCGGCCCGCTGACAGCGCAGCCGGCCTGCCCGCTCCCACCATGCCGGCATTTTTTTTTTTTTAAGCAAACACTTACCTGCATGGTCGGAGCGTGGAGGCTGGCGCCGCTCTCAGCTGTCATCAGAGGATGCGTCATCAGAGGGCGCCTGAGAGCGGCGCCGGCCTCCACGCTCCGACCATGCTTCCGCCGCCCACTGACAGCGTAGCCGGCCTGCCCGCTCCCACCATGCCGGCATTTTTTTTTAAGCAAACACTTACCTGCATGGTCGGAGCGTGGAGGCCGGCGCCGCTCTCAGGCGCCCTCTGATGACGCATCCTCTGATGACAGCTGAGAGCGGCGCCAGCCTCCACGCTCCGACCATGCAGGTAAGTGTTTGCTTAAAAAAAAAAAAATGCCGGCATGGTGGGAGCGGGCAGGCCGGCTGCGCTGTCAGCGGGCTGGCTTCCGCCGCCCACTGACAGCGTAGCCGGCCTGCCCGCTCCCACCATGCCGGCATTTTTTTTTTTTTTAATTTCAGGGAAAATTCGATCGGCACGAACCCAAAAAAATTCGGGTTCGTGCCGAATCGAATTTTCCCTGAAATTCGGAGCGAATTCCGGTTCGTCCGAACCGGTTCGCTCATCTCTAGTTGTCACCTGCTGGTATTTGTTTTTTTACTTTACTGGCTACTAGCCTGGTGGTGCCTGTATTTTTTACTGGCAATTGAGGATGGAAAAAAGTACTGCCACTGCCAGGCCAAAAGTAATTACAAATACAAAAAAAAGTAAAGGACAGTGGGCAGTAAAAAAAAAAAAAAAAAAAAAAATACTGTCCCGCTGGCAACGCTAACTGGACTCAGGCTGAGGGGCATAGGGGCCGGTGTTTTGGAATGGTATTTTTCATTGTATCTTCGAGCATGTAAAAGTTATGTTTTAAACTGCATTTAGCCAGAACAGATGTGTGTTGGCCTCTTTAAACATCTTATTCATTTAATTTAGAGCCAGGGGTAAAAAGAGCACTTCTATTTTTCACTTGAGTGCTATTTTTATTCCAGAATGCATTTGTATTCCATAATGCATTTTTATTCCATAATGCATTTTTATTCCATAATGCATTTTTTTGACCTTCATATTCAAGTTTTTAATTTTATTGCTGAGGCTTTTTTTTTTCAAAAGGCAAAAAAAAAATTATTCGCCTAGACCACTAGAAGGCAGCAACGCTATGAGAAATAGCTTTTTTTCCCGTTCAATGTGATGACATGTAACTTATCCGGTGAATAATTTTTGATATTGTCCTGACACATAAACACCTTGATCCACATTCTCAGAGGTTATTTGGGACACTCAACAATGAATTAGGCAAATCAATGTATATGCCAAAAGTAATTTTGGGGAAAAATGTGGTTCTCTTTCAGTTTTTGTGGCTTAAAGAAACATGGGAGGTTACTGCTGTTTTTTAACAGCTTAAGCCTGTACTGCAGCTCAGCAAAGGATTCTTCGTTGCTTCCAGGAATATATTTTCTGAACAAATTCCTCCCAGATACGTACAGAACGCTAAAGCCTTAAATGAAATAAAGCCTCAAAATTAAACAAAGCACTAGATGGGTCAACTTGGGCCCTTATTTAAAAAGGGATAGCGTCAGGTAGCGCCTGGTTAATGAGAGGTAGCGACAGGTAGCGACTGGTGAACGCCGGACATGGCACGCAATTCCACATTTATCAAGCAGAATCTGTTTAGCAACTGGGATAGCGCCATGTAGCGTCTGATTCATCATTTTCACAGCCTCAGCGAGCAGCTCCAGAGTTCAGCCTTGCACAGCGCCAGGTATGACCTCTCGCTACCTGGCGCTCTCCCATACATTTCAATGGACGATCCTTTTCTTCTTTTTAAACGGGTTTTTTTTTTTCTTTTTTCAAAAAAATCACAAATAATTCTGTGACCTCTTCTGGCATTGAAAAAGCTTTTTTTTCATAATTTTTTCATTTTTTTAATATTTCCTCAAAAATGACATTACAGGTCTGGCATTAAAGTGTTCATGTTACAATGTTGTTACAATGTAATTCCATATGTTTTCGCTTTGTTACTAGTGGATAGATGCTGAAAAACACACCGCCTCCTGCACTCTAGGCTTCAAACAAGCATTTTTCAGCGCCAGGGATTTGTGAGGCTGTTTTTTTGCTGAATATGTTGTGAGTCGGTTGCTATGAGCAGTCGCTAACATGCGCTCCCATACAGCGCTGTACTGGTCAAATAGCGACTCCTCACAATGTATTCAACATTACTGAACAGCGACTGAGTCGCTAAAAAGTAGCGACTCGCGGCCGAGCACTGCGACTACTAGCGGGCGCTCTGAAAATGCCTGCTACAGACGCTCATCTGATCCCTACCTGCCGCTAATGATGAATCAGCCTGCCCGTTTCACCATTACACTGATGTTTTTTTTTCCATTATGATATTATATGATTTATATGTGTATTTGTCATAATGTAGGTTTATTTTAAATATATATATATATATATATATATATATATATATATATATATATATATATTGAATTTCCTTAAAGCGGAACAAAACCCAGCTGGTCCAGCCTTGGAATCTAAAAGATTCCATAGCTGGCCGCTGGCCTTTCTCCAGGGCATCTCAGATCAGGATGCCCCGCTGAAACCCCCAAAGGGGCGCCGCAGCACTAACCGCTTCCTGGTGCCCCCTCACTGATGTAAACAAGGGCTCATAATGGGAGCATCCATGCTGCAGGGAATGCAGGCGCTCTAGTGTCCATTGCTGAGCTCTGCATGTAAACATTTGCTGAACAATTATTGTGCAAGGCGAACAGCTCTGATCAGACGAGAGCCAACGTATGTGCCGTTTGACCAGTAAGAGGCGAGTTTTAAAGGGTGATCTGGAGGGTTTCACACAGCGGAGCACCCCGACTTAGGCCCTTATTTATGAAGGAATAGCGACAGGTAGCGACTGGTGAGCGGCCGGTAATGACTGGCCCCGCCACGAGAACGCCGGCTCCCCACCACAATCACACATTTATCAAGCCAATCCTGCTTAGCGACTGAGATAGCGCCAGATAGCCACTCATTCATCATTATTCCAGCCTCAGCCCACAGCGCCAGCGTCCGACCTTGAACAGCGACAGGTATGACCTCTCGCTACCTGGCGCTCTCCAATGCGTTTCAATGGAACAATCTTTAAATATTCATAATTAATTGCTATTAATGTTGTTTTTTTTTTTTTGTAAATGTGAAAAATGCTGTGACCCCTTCTGCCATTTTAGATAATTTTATTAAGGTAAAAAAAAAAAATTGTGCAGAATTGATATTACAGGTCTGATATTATTGTATTCATATTACTAAATTCTTTAAAAATTTTTATTTTTTTTTTGGTTTTCAAAAATATGGTTGTTTGGGGGTTAAAAAACTACTTTTAACCCATCGCCGCCAGCGCTCTGGGGTTTAAACATGCATTTCACAGCGCGAGAATTTTTTGAGCGTGATTTTTTGATGAATATGGGGGAAGCCGGTCGCTCTGACCAGTCGCTATCATGCGCTCCCATACATCACGGAACCTGTCAAATAGCGACTCGGAACCTTGTATTCAACATTACAGCACACTGACTGAGTCGCTGTCAACAACCGAACAACGGCCAAGCACAGCGACTACTAGCGGGCGCTGTGAAAATACCGCTACAGTCGCTCAACTGTCGCTACCTGCCGCTATTAATGAATCGGCCTCCCCGGATGCACTGGGGGCACGGAACAGAACCCGGGAAAGTTAAAATCCCAGGTTTTATTCCGTATTTAAAATTCAATTCGGACCGGTCAACAAATTTCCCCAAGAATTACGTGTTCGTCCAAATCGAATTTTAATGAATCGCTAAAGAACAATATCACCTGCTGCCCTATCCAAGAGATTCCTTTACAAGTTTACAAGGTAGTGATGGCCAGCGTGCCAAACAATAGACTCAGATCTTGCCGGTATCCGGGATGGGTGGAATCTTGCTTCAGCCTGGATTTGAAGGGCATCACTAGTCATCAGGTCTGGATCCTGTTTCTAATTTTTAATTTTGACACATTTTTGCGAGCTTGATCTTCAGATTGTCCTTTTTAGCTTTCATAATATATTTTTATATTTATATATTTTATAGTTTAAATGCATTATTTATAATTATTATACAGTTTTACATGATAAATGATTATATATTAACTATTATATCGTTTAAATTTAAACACTACAATCCGAAAAAATGTGCTGATCTATATTTTTTTTCTTCTGTGTGTTTTATGGAAGCAGTTTTTACTACCCGCAATCTATTGCTATCAGCATTCATACACGTGCAGACTGATTCATCACTAACGCCAGGTAGCGACAGATGAGCGTCTGTAGCAGGAATTTTCAGAGCGCCCGCTAGTAGTCGCAGTGCTCGGCCGTGAGTCGCTAGTTTATAGCGACTCAGTCGCTGTTCAGTAATGTTGAATACATTGTGAGGAGTCGCTATTTGACCAGTACAGCGCTGTATGGGAGCGCATGTTAGCGACTGCTCATAGCGACCGACTCACACCATATTCAGCAAAAAAACAGCCTCACAAATCTCTGGCGCTGAAAAATGCTTGTTTGAAGCCCAGAGCGCCAGAGGCGGTGTGTTTAAAGTCTGTTTTTCAGCATCTATCCACTAGTAACAAAGCGAAAACATATGGAATTACATTGTAACAACATTGTAACATGAACACTTTAATGCCAGACCTGTAATGTCATTTCTGAAGAAATATATAAAAAATAAAAAAAATGTGAAAAAACTGCTTATTCAATGCCAGGAGAGGTTACAGAATTATTTGAGATTTAAAAAAAAAACAAAAAAAAACAAAAAAAACACCGTTTAAAGAGAAGAAAAGGTTCGTCCATTGAAATGTATGGCAGACCGTCAGGTAGCGAGAGGTCATACCTGGCGCTGTGCAAGGCTGAATGCCGGCGCTGTTCGCTTTGGCTGTGAAAATGATGAATCAGACGCTACATGGCGCTATCCCACTCGCTAAACAGATTCTGCTTGATAAATGTGTAATTGCGTGCCGTGTCTGGCGTTCACCAGTCGCTACCTGTCGCTACCTCTCATTAACCAGCCACTACCTGACGCTATCCCTTAATGAATAAGGCCCCAAGTCTGTACAACAAGATCTACAAGAAGAGAGATGTGAACCCTGCAGTGATAACACTGCTGCTGGGCACGTTTAAGGTTGAGTAACCTCCCTCAACTCAGCAGCAGCCATAGCAACAGTGTTCTGTCTGTACAGGACTCACTTCTCTCTTCTTGGTTCAACAGATTGCAGGTAGTGAAAAATGCTTCCATTTAGGATAAATTTGGCAATATGAGAAAAAATACTAAGGGGGTTATTCAAGAAGAGATAGCGGCAGGTAGCGCCTCGTAGCGGCAGGCAGCGTCTGGTGAATGCCGGGCGCTGTAGGCAAAACCACATTTATGAAAGCAAATCTGGTGACCCACTCTAACAGCGCCATGTAGAGCCCAATTCATCATTATAGGCAACTCAGTGTATAGCACCGGCGCTCTAGGCTCAGGAACGCCAGTTATTACCTTTTGCTCAGTGTCACTCTCCAATACAATGGCCGTTCATTTGCTTGTGTTTAAACAGCGTGTTTGACTTTTTTTTTTTTGCTCAAATCATTGTGTGACCTCTCCTGGCTGCAAACAAACACTTTTAGAAACTTTTTTTTACTTTTTCGATTTTTATGCAGAATTGTCATTACAGGCCTGGCACTAAAATGTTATTGTCCCAGTGTTAAAACAATGTCATTCCATGTGTTTTCGCTTTGTTACAGGTGTATATGGTGTGGTGCGCCGAGAGTCGGAATGAGCTGGCGCTGCCTCTCACTCCCTGCAGCGCTGTACTGGTTTTAGAGCGCCCAACATACATCACATTCATCAATACCGGCCAGGTTACTACAACAAATGAGGCGCTCTGTTACAGCGCCCAATACCCACTTACAGCATCTACTAGCGGTCGCTCTAAGCGCTGCTATACAGACGCTCTGTCAAGGACCGGGTGGAGCGGACTTGGATGTGGATCCGCTTTGACTGTGGAACTGATGGCGAGTGCCGTGTCAGGGGAGTGGAGTCTAAGAGGCCACCGGTATTCACCAAGGCAGGTTGGTCTTGTAGGGGGCGAGTGACCCCCAGGTCGCTACCCCCCAACAGCGGCCCAGTTCCACAGTTAGCCGAGGTTCAGTGTAGTGCACAGGGGCAGGCAAAAGACGTAGTGAGTACAGGCAGAGGTCAGGGCTGGCAGCACAGGTTCGTGGTAAAGGTGAGTAGCCAAGGTCGGGGCAGGCAGCAAAGGTTCAGAGTCGGGGACAGGCAGAGGTCGGTACATGAGTGAGCAATCCAAAAGCTCTCATTCCAACTGGCATGGAAAGACCAAGATCCGGCACTGATGGAAAGGAAGTGCCCCTTTAAATGGGGGAAGTGGATGCAGGATTGGATGACCAGACACCAATCAGTGGTGTACAGGCCCTTTAAATCTCAGGCATCCGCTCCCTCTAGTGGACGGGGACGTGCGCGCACCTGACCATGCAAGGAGGAAGCATGGGGGGAGGGGAGACGGCTGGGAGCAGCCATGAGGGAAGTGCTGCGAGATGGGCGCACAGCGCTCGCCCTAACACGCTCATTTGCTGATACCTGCCGTTAGTAATGAATCAGCCTCCACACCAGCTCAGCACCTTGAAAACATCATTTTGGCACAACAAATATGCACTTTCAAAAATGCCATTGGAAGTGGACTTTCCCTTTAAGCCTCATCTTTCTTATTCAAGAAGCAGATGTACAAGCTTGTACACAGATGTTCGTCTCCCATTCCTGCACCTATGGCAAATTAAACGTAAAGATGTGCTCGTTATAAGTGAGCATGGATAAATCAGGCAACAAAAGTGTGGTTACATTATTCTAAATTCCAAAGCATAACAATTCTTTAAATCATTTTATTCAATAATAAATAATTTATAGAAACTGACAGGACAAATCCCTTTACAAGAAACTGTGCTAATTGTCATCTCTCCCCAGGGCAATTCAGATTGCTGCACATAAAAATGTATTTACCTTTTTAGTATTTCCTGCCGTGGTCGATATTCACCCCTTAATGGTGTCCTACCTGGCAGTGGCCTGCAAAGAAGAAGTGCTTCTGTGTTTGTCGCTTTGTATTATGGAGTTATGTCCTGGCAGCAGCAAGTCTCCAAAGGTCATTTTTCTTTTTATTGTACAATCGTTTTCATGGCTTCTTTTCCTTACAAATGGGTGATCTGGAAAACAAAATAGGCACTGTAATGTTTGTCCCCAGCAGTGATATCTTGTAACTGTAATAATAAAAAGCCCACCAGAGCCCCAAAAATACAGCACTAATCTTTTCAGCAAAATTAATAAATATACTGTGTAGCTCCTAAAAGATGGTGGTACAAAGTGGTGCACACTGGAGCTGTTATAATCGGCATTTGGGTCCAATAGACACTGATTATAGCCGGCCCAATACCTAATGCAACAATAAAAAAAAATTAGTTTGCCAATTAGTCAAAAGCGCAAGAAAAGACAAAGAGGCCGGTGCTCCAAAACCCAAATATGGCCATCAGAAAGATTAGAGATGAGCGAACTTCTCAAAAATTCGATTCGGGATTTCCGGGAAAATTCGGTCAGCACGAACCACTAAAAATTCGTGTTCGTGCTGAATCGAATTTTCCCTGAAATTCGGAGCGAATTCAGGTTCGTTAGAACCGATTCGCTCATCCCTAAGAAAGATGCTACATCATAAAAAATGGCCAAATATCTCAATCAATGTGGCACTTACTATAAATTAGCATCAATTACAACTATTTTCTACTATTTGCTTTAGCAGTTTAAGAATAGAATTTGGTCAGATATAACAATAGTGTTGGCTGCATGTATTTGCGCATAAACAGATAAATGATTCTATTACTGTGAAAATACATTATTTTGTTAAAGTGGGTCTCATTAACTAAGATTACTAACTAACTAACATTAACTAAGTTTATTATAGTTAAAAAGGATTTCTTCTATCTCTTTCCATTTTCAAATACATTAGTTGTCCAGTGGTAACCTCGGCCATTATCTAAAGACATATTACTGGTGTTAAAAACTTGTTTTCTTTAAGCAAAAAGAGGGCTGGGTGAATAAGTCCCTAAATTTGCCAATATTCTGTTTTGGTCTAACTGAACTAAATTTGCTTAATTTTGGTCGAATTTTTACCTTTGATCTAAATCCAAAGCTCAGTTCTACTAACGGCCTTATTTATCAAGGGATAGCGCCAGGTAGTGTCTCACTAGCGCCAGGTAGCGCCAGCTATCGGCGGCTACCGACTCCAGAACGCCAGGCGGCGGACACAATCACGCATTTATCACGCTAAATGAGGCTAGTGCCGGCGAGAGCGTCACCTAGCGCGGGATTCATCATGTAGCGGACTGCAACGAACAGCGCCGCTGCTAATCCCATCACAGCGACAGGTATGACCTCTCGCTACCTGGCGCTCTCCAATGCATTTCAATGGAGCAATCTTTAAATATTCATAATTCATTGATTTGATTGTTTTTTTTTTTTTTTTTTTTTAACTGTCAAACATTCTGTGACCACTACGGCAATGTTATATATTTTTTTTAAGGTAAAAAAAAAAAAACATTTGTGCAGAATTGATATTACAGGTCTGATATTAATGTATTCATATTACAAAATGTTTAGAATAACTTGGGTAATTTTTTAATCAAAAAATATGGTTGTTTGGGGGTTAAAAACTACTTTTAAGCCATCGCCGCCAGCGCTCTGGAGTTTAAACAAGCATTTCACAGCGCGATAATTTTTTGAGCGTGATTTGTTAATGAATATGCTGGGAGCCGTTCGCTCTGGCCATTCGCTGTCAGGCGCACCCATACAGCGCGGAACCTGTGAAACAGCGACTTCTAACCCCGTATTCAACATTACCGCACACCGACTGAGTCGCTGTCAACAAGCGAACAACGGCCAAGCACAGCGAATACTAGCGGGCACTGTGAAAATCACGCTACTGGCGCTCATCTGTCGCTACCTGGCGCTATTAATGAATCGGCCTCCCCGTAACCTCCCATATCCTGATTCATTAACAGTGACAAATATTTATTTTATTTTTTATACAACCCAAGCGCAACCTCCGCTCTGCCTCTGACATTCTCCTGTCCTCTTCCTTGGTTACTTCCTCGCACTCCCGCCTTCAAGACTTCTCCCGTGCCTCCCCACTTCTCTGGAATGCACTTCCCTGCTCGATCCGCCGCTCTCCATCACTCCAAGCCTTTAAAAGCGCCCTCAAAACTCACTTCTTCAGACAAGCATATGACCTGGCGTAAGCAACTCCTATAACCTTCAATGGCACCATGCAGCCATACTCAAGCTCTACCACTTGTGACCCCGCCCCCTTTGTCTCCACCCCCATTCTTTAGACTGTAAGCTCGCAAGGGCAGGGCACTCCTCCCTATTGTCTCCTGTGCTCACAACACTTGGTTTTAACCTGTGGCATCTAATTTTGTATTGTTCTCTGTACTATATGTTTTACCCTGTCTGTAATCATACCATGTAAAGCGCTACGGAAGTTGATGGCGCTATATAAATAAACAATAATAATAATAATAATAATAATAATCATCTCTATGAAAAGCTAGAGGGCCCTTTAAACGCCAAGGCTGTCATGTTGCCTCTCCAACCTTTAACCCTTTAAGTGCCAGCCTACCTGGAGTTTTTGTCACACTCTGTTGCCAGACCATTTTGCACTATTTTGCGCTCCCCATGTTCAAATGTGATTTTTGAAGGGATTTCCAGGGATTTCCCAGGAAAATGATATATTGTTTTTTTCAGCAGAGTCTGGGCTTTAACATGAAATGTCTTGTTTGTCATTTGTTAGGTGTATTCTTAATATTTTTGGGTGAAATATGTGCAAAAAAAAAAAAAAAAAAAAAAATTTTTACATATTGTAGTTTTTTTTGGAATAAAAAATGTAAGTTTGTCAATAAAATCTTATTGCGTGTGAAATCCCAATTTCTCCCGGTTACAGCGGTACCACATATGTATTGGTAGACACCCTTTCCTGCCCAGGAGACTCCCCCAAACTGAAACAGCGCTTTAGGAGATTTTCAGATAAAATACAACTATGCTATGCAATATGCGCACCTTCCGGTTTTTCCAGAAAAACAACCCTTTACATTTGAAATACCCCCAACAAACTATATATTCTCTGGAAGTACACACCTCAGGCTTTCTAGGCGTACCAAGCTTGTGGATGTGGCCATAGTTTTCTGGAAGTAATCCCTCAACGTAATCTTTGGTTGCAAAGAGTTTCCCTAAAAAAAGGATAAAAAAGCAGAATCAAAGCCACATTTTCCTAAAAAAACTATATACAAACAAGAAAAAACAAGTTTAATCTGAAAACGCAACATCCCCCGAACAGAACAACACCCAACATGCATAGGTTCTGTCAAGGGAAGAGTTGCCAAACACCCCAAAGTAAAGCATGCGCATAACGGTAATTTTACTTGAAAATTTCAGCTCTGCAGACAAAGTGCGCACCTTGCGATTTTTCAACCAAAACAACCCTTTACATTTGGAATATCCCCCATAAACCATATATTCCCTGAAAGTACACACGTTAAGCTTTTTAAGGGTACCCAGCTTGTTGTAGTGGGCTCATCTTTCTGGAATTAATTCCTCAAAGAATTCTTTGGTTGCGCAGGGTTTCCCTAAAAAATTTATAAAAAAGCTGAATAAAAAACACCTTTTCCTAAAATATAAATATGCAAACCAGAAAAAACAAGCTAAGTCTGAAAGCGCAAGGTCCCCCGAACAGAACAATACCCAACATGCAGAGGTACTATTAACCCTTTTAATTGCCAGCCTACTTGAGATTTTGTCACCCTCTGTTGACAGGCCATTTTCCCCATTTTGCGTCATGTTTTGCGACATGTTTTGCGCCATTTTTGCTGTAACTTTCAGAAAAATTATATATATATTTTTTGCAGCAGAGTTTAGACTTTAACATGAAATGTCTTGTTTGTAATTTTTTTTTTTTTTTTTTTACAATATTATTAAGTGAAAAAAAAAATAAATAAATAAAAAATTTTTTTTAGAAAATTGACTCCTTTATTTTAAATAAAAAATGTATTTTATTAAGGAAAATCATATTGCATGTGAAAGCCCCATTTCTACCGATTAGAACGGTACCACATATTTATCGGTAGCCCCCCGTTCCTGCCCAGGAGACCCCCCCTAACTGAAACAAGTATTTTATAACATTCACAAAAAAAATACAAAAACCATCCACACTACAAAGGGTTAAATCGGGAAAAAAAATGACATAGGGTCCCCCCTCCCAGGGGAGGGAGACCCCATTTTTTTTTTGATTTTTAAGGGTTAAAAACCCTTAAAAATCAAAAAAAAAATTGACGTGGGGTCCCCCTTACCCAAAGTAACCAGCCCGGGACCAGCTATGGGGGCTTGTAGGCACAGAGTGGGGGGGCCAGCTTTTGTGGCCCCCCCACCCTGCAGCCTACGAGCCCACATAGCCCATGTGGGCCCGGGCTCTTCTGCCCCCCCCTGGCCTTTGGGGAGGCAGGTAATGGGGGTGCCGGGGGTTAATGGCAAGCCACCCGCTAGCGCAGGTGGCTTGACATCCCCCCAGCCTTGTGAACTGGTATAGGGGTCATGGACCCCTTACCAGTTCACAAGGGGTTAAAAGTAAATAATGACACAGACACACATAAAGAAAAAAATATTTTATTAATTTTTTTTTTTTTTTTTTTTACACTGTACTCACCTCCCATCCATCCTGGAGCACTCTGTCCCTCGGCGATCACTGGCTTCTGCTCACTTGCTAGAAGCCTTTTATAGCTGCTGGATGACAGATTACAAAGGGTTAATCAAAAAAAAAAATGACATAGGGTCCCCCCTCCCAGGGGGGGCGGACCCCATTTTTTTTTGATTTTTAAGGGTTAAAAACCCTTAAAAATCAAAAAAAAAATTGACGTGGGGTCCCCCTTACCCACAGTAACCAGCCCGGGACCAGCTATGGGGGCTTGTAGGCACAGAGTGGGGGGGCCAGCTTATGTGGCCCCCCCACCCTGCAGCCTACGAGCCCACATAGCCCATGTGGGCCCGGGCTCTTCTGCCCCCCCCTGGCCTTTGGGGAGGCAGGTAATGGGGGTGCCAGGGGTTAATGGCGAGCCACCCGCTAGCGCAGGTGGCTTGCCATCTCCCCAGCCTTGTGAACTGGTATAGGGGTCATGGACCCCTTACCAGTTCACAAGGGGTTAATAGTAAAAAAAATGACACACACACACAGAAAAAAAAATCTTTATTTTTCTTTTTTACACCATACTCACCTCCGATCCGACGTCCCTCGCCGCTGTCCCTCGCCGCTGTCACTTCACTGACAGATGCCGGTGGTGATCGGCGCAGGGCGGGTGACAGGCGAGGGGGCTCCGATCGGAGCCTCCTCACCTGACACCCGCTCTGCTCCGATCACCACCGGCATCTGACAGATGCCGGAGCTCGGAGGGGGTATAGGAGGAGCGGGATGACGTCATCCCGCTCCTCCCACAATGGGCGGGGCTAAGCGGCGGCGGCCATCGCCGCCATTACAAGAGGTGAGGACCCGGAAGAGGGTCCTCACCTGAAGACTGCGCAGCCCAGGGGGGGGATCGGACCCCCCCCTGGTGAAGAGGAGACCCGGACAGAAGGCTCGGGCGCGGAGGTGAGTAAATGACAGTTTTATTTATTTTTTTTTTTACAGCGGCGATCAGCGCTGGAAACGGGGGGGGGGGGGGGGGCGGCTGGTTTCGGGCCCCCCCCTGAAGACGGAGGACGACGGGGGGGCGATCGGATGCCCCCCCAAGGAAGAGGGGACCCCAGGCTTCACAGGGATACCGGAGGTAAGTGATTTTTTTTTTCTATTTTTTAACTGTTTGGGGGAAATGCCAGGCACGTAGTTTCTACGTGCTTGGCACTTAACGGTAGGAGAAGCAACCACGTAGAAACTACGTGCTTGGCATTTAAAGGGTTAAACGCCAGCCACACAAAAATTCATGTGCCTGGCTTTCCCCCTGTTTGCGGCAAACAAAGCCCCTCATCTAGGGCCACGATAAAGTAGTGTGGGTCTCCTCTTCCACCGGAGAGCTCTGATCCCCCCGAGGTCGCCTGTTGTGGTACCCCCTGCACTTCTGGCACCTTCACCGTTCGCCTATAAGAGAAGCTTGTGAAGGAGGAGCGGGCTGACGACATCCCAATCCTTCTGCTTCTGGGGCACCAGTGGAGCGGTCACAAGAAGCCAGGTGTGGGGGGCAGGGGTCTCAGGCCAGCTGTCAGTGATCGACGCATCTGAGTAGAGAAAAAAATTGCTTTTTTTTTTTTTTTTTTAATAAATTACATTTTACTCTGATGTGTAACTGTTTGTTTGTTTTTTACAGTTATCTCCTTGTGAACTAGTAAGGGATCCATAAGACCCCTCTACCAGTTCATAAGGCTTGGGGGACTGGCAAGTCACCTGCAGCTAGCTGACCCATATAGGCTATGCAGGCCTGTAGCCTTTAGGGCCAGGGGCCACCGAGGCTGGCCTCCAAGCCCTGGTCTACAAGCCCCCATAGCTGGTGCCAGGGCTGGTTATGCTGGGTAGGGAGGATAATATAAAAAAAAACCCTGTTTAAACAGAAGAAAAGGAAAGTCCATTGAAATGTATGGGAGAGCGACAGGTAGTGACAGGTAATACTTGGCGCTCTGGAAGCTAGAGCGCCAGCGCTATATGCTGAGCTGCCTGTAATGATGAATCGTACGCTACATGGTGCTGTTAGAGTCGCTCACCAGAATCACCTTCATAAATGTGGTTTTGCGTACAGCGCCCAGCGTTCACCAGATGCTGCCTGACGCTATCCCTTGATGAATAAATAGCGCCATGTAGCGTCACATGTATTAATACAGGCAGCTCAGTGTATAGCGCCAGCACTCTAGGCTCAGGAGCGCCGTGTAGTACCTGTCGTTCTGTAGCGCTCTCCCATACATTTCAATCGGGTTTCATTAGTTGTGTATAAATAGCGTGTTTGGCAATTACATTTTTTTTTTTTTTGCTCAAGTCATTGTGTGACCTCTTCTGGCTGCAAACAAACATTTATCGGGACATTTTATATTTTTATGCAGAATTGTCATTACAGGTCTGGCACTTAAGTGTTGTTGTCCCAGTTTAAAACAATGTCATTCCATGTATTTTAGCTTTGTTACTGGTGGATATGTGTTCAAAAACATTTATCACTTTAATCACACAGCGCCTGGCGCTCTATGCTACAGCGCCAAGCTGTGGAGCGCCAAGTGCTGGACGCTGGACGTACCTCTTGCTCCCTGCAGCGCTGTACTGAGCGCCCAACACACATCACATTCATCAATGCCAGCCAGGTTACAACAGCGTTACAGTGACCGAAACCCGCTTACAGTGTCTACTAGCAGACGCTATACAGACTCATCTGCAATACCTGGCGTTAGTAGTGAATCAGCCTCCACATTTAAAAAAGTTTTTTCTTTTAATTTATTTATTTATTTATTTTAAGTGTTGCTAAATTCCCATAGACCAAATAACCCAGATGTCTTAATTTCTTTTTAACAAAGGGCCTTATTCATCAAGGGATAGCGGCAGGTAGCGAATGGTGAGCGAACGGTAATGACGGTCACCGCCACGAGAACGCCGGCTCCCCACCACAATCACACATTTATCAAGCCGATCCTGCTTAGCGACTGACAGATAGCGAATCATCCATCATTATTCCAGCCTCACCCCACAGCGCCAGCGAGCGACCTTGAACAGCGACAGGTATGACCTCTCGCTACCTGGCGCTCTCCAATGCATTTCAATGGAGCATTCTTTAAATATTCATAATTAATTGCTATTAATGTTTTTTTTTTTTAAATCACAAATTCTGTGACCACTTCTGCAATGTTAGATATATTTTTTAAGGTAAAAAAAAAAAAAAAAAATTGTGCAGAATTGTTATTACAGGTCTGATATTAATGTATTCATATTACAAAATGTTTATAAAAACTTGTTTAATTTTTTTTGTCAAAAATATGGTTGTTTGGGGGTTAAAAAACTACTTTTAACCCATCGCCGCAAACGCTCTGGGGTTTAAACAAGCATTTTACAGCGCGAGAAATTTTTGAGCGTGATTTGTTAATGAATATGGTGGGAGCCGGTCGCTATGGCCAGTCGCTGTCATGCGCTCCCATACAGCGCGGAACCTGTCAAACAGCGACTCCTAACCCCGTATTCAACATTACCGCATACCGACTGAGTCGCTGTCAACAACCGAACAACGGCCAAGCACAGCGAATACTAGCGTGCGCTGTGAAAATAGCGCTACTGTTGCTCATCTGTCGCTACCTGGCGCTTTTAATAAATCGGCCTCAAAGTCTCCTTCATAGTTCTTTTCTTTGAGAAGTTTGGCAATAACAGCAGTCTATGGAAATTTATAAATGCTTAAATAAATAAATTAAAAGAAAAAACTTTTTTTAATTTAATTTTATTGTGTTTAATTAGGGGAAAATACATTTGTGAATTTCCATAGCCGCTATTACATTCACACTTCTAATATAAAATAATATTTAGCTCATTATAAAAAAATTGCCCCTCGTCTGTAAAATTGCCCCATTGCATGTGCAGGGGATTTTGTTTTTTTGAAGCATTTTTATTTTGTTATTGTGCGCAGAGTGAGGGGAAAATACTGATGGTCTCTCACTGCCCCTCAGACTGAAAGATCACTTAAAAAGAACCAAGCACCTTATAGGCTGACCCTGGAGTCAAAAAGGTTTACAACCCCCCTGGGGCATCCCAATCAGGATCTCCCACTGTGTGAAACCTCCTGGGATCTCCCACAAATGCCTTTCCCAGGGCTCCCATTTGAGATTCATGGCCATATCTCTTGCATCTCTGTGGCAGAGGCCCCCAGCTTTTGCAATATGGGCCCTTATTTAGGAAAGGATAGCGTCAGGTAGCGCCTGGTTAATGTGAGGTAGCGACAGATAGCGACTGGTGAATGCCGGACACGGCACGCAATTCCACATTTATCAAGCAGAATCTGTTTAGCGACTGGGATAGCGCCATGTAGCATCTTATTCATCATTTTCACAGCCTCAGCGAACAGCGCCAGCGTTCAGCCTTGCACAGCGCCAGGTATGACCTCTCGCTACCTGTCGCTCTCCCATACATTTCAATGGACGAACCTTTTCTTCTCTTTAAACCGGGTTTTTTTTTTTGCCAAAAAATTCTGTGACCTCTTCTGACATTGAAATATCTGTTTTTTTAACATTTTTATGATTTTTCAAAGAATTCTTCAGAAATGACATTACAGGTCTGCCATTAAAGTGTTCATGTTACAACGTTGTTACAATGTAATTCCATATGTTTTCGCTTTGTTACTAGTTGATAGATGCTGAAAAAAAGACTTTAAACACACCGCCTCCTGCGCTCTGGGCTTCAGAGAAGCATTTTTCAGCGCCAGAGATTAGTAAGGCTGTTTTTTTGCTGAATATGGTGTGAGTCGGTCGCTATGAGCAGTCGCTAACATGCGCTCCCATACAGCGCTGTACTGGTCAAATAGCGACTCCTCACAATGTATTCAACATTACTGAACAGCGACTGAGTCACTATAAAGTAGCGACCCACGGCTGAGCAAAGCGACTACTAGCGGGCACTCTGAAAATGCCTGCTATAGACGCTCATCTGTCGCTACCTGGCGCTATTAATGAATCAGCCTCCCAATCTAATAGCACACCGCAAACTAGGAGACCGATTCATTAATAGCGCCAGGAAGCGACAGTAGCGTTATTTTCACAGCGCCCGCTAGTATTCGCTGTTCTTGGCCATTGTTCGGTTGTTGACAGCGACTCAGTCGGTGTGCGGTAATGTTGAATACGGGGTTAGGAGTCGCTGTTTGACAGGTTCCGCGCTGTATGGGAGCGCATGACAGCGAATGGCCATAGCGAACGGCTCCCAGCATATTCATTAACAAATCACGCTCAAAAAATTCTCGCGCTGTGAAATGCTTGTTTAAACCCCAGAGCGCTGGCGGCGATGTGTTAAAAGTAGTTTTTTAACCCCCAAACAACCATATTTTTTTGGAAAAAAAATGCAAGTTTTTCAAAACATTTTGTAATATGAATACATTAATATCAGACCTGTAATATCAATTCTGCACAATTTTTTTTTTTTTAACCATAATAAAAATATCTAACATTGCAGAAGTGGTCACAGAATTTTTGACATTTAAAAAAAAAAAAAAAAACATTAATAGCAATTAATTATGAATATTTAAAGATTGCTCCATTGAAATGCATTGGAGAGCGCAAGGTAGCGAGAGGTCATACCTGTCGCTGTTCAAGGTCGCTCGCTGGCGCTGTGGGGTGAGGCTGGAATAATGATGAATGATTCGCTATCTGGCGCTCTGTCAGTCGCTAAGCAGGATCGGCTTGATAAATGTGTGATTGCGGAGGGGAGCCGGCGTTCTCGTGGCGGTGACCGTCATTACCGTTCGCTCACCATTCGCTACCTGGCGCTATCCCTTGTTAAATAAGGGCCTAGGAAACAGTTGCTCCCCACTCCATATGCTGGAGCTCTTTCTCCAACAGCGATGTATACCATACAATTATATAATCTATTAATATATCACAAATTGGACAAGCTTAGGGTTGATCCAGGCGGGTTCATACAGTGGGACACCCCAAATAGGGATGCCTCATGAACAAGGACCGGAACCCCTACATACTTTAAGTACATACATTCTTTCACAGGGGAGATCTGCTCAACTCTAAGGGCCTTTCTCCAGAGCCTGCCTGTGCAGGAATACCATCTTATTGCTATTCCGATCCCTTCGATGTGTGTAACCATCAGGCCTTTAACCATCAGGCAATCCTTTGGGCAGATATTTGTGCTCCCCACAAGTTGACAGGCACTGGAATTGAGCAGATCTCCCCTGTAAAAGTGAAATGATAAGCGCCAAAACATGTCACACCTGGAATTTTTTCTAAATCAGTAGAAATATACATGCTTGATGCATTTATCTTTCAGTTACGATGTATAAGTGATCCATCCTCTCAATATCTAGCAAGTTTATATGGATTTTTAATTTCAAGCAATTGTATGATACAGATCCTTTAAATAACCCCAGTGAGAGAGATGTGTGTAACCTATGGGCAGGGGTGTAGCTAGGGGGGGAGCAGGGTGGGCGCTTGCCCCGGGTGCAGCAGATCAGGGGAGCACAGAGGGAGGCCTGAGAACAGGTGGGGGGGGGGGGCGCCATTTCAAATCTTTGCCCCGGTGCCAGAAAGCGTAGCTACTCCTCTGCCTATGGGGTCATTTAACCTGGAACTTGCCATCAGCAGGCAATTTGCGGTACCTGCTTATAGGCACATCATGAACAGTGGTGGAGGGTTCCCTGGGTCCCTGAAACAAATAAGGTGCTAGGGTGCAGTGTTCGGTATACGAGGCATGCTCTTTTTTAGCAGTCTGTTTCTTGCCCCTGACCCACCATAGTCACCTTCTGCTGTGCTTTTATTCAGCCAATGCTCCTTTGCTGGGGCCCTACTTACCCCCATGCCTGCCTACCAAACCACCTGTCCGCCTACCTACCCAACTACCTGTCTACTGACCACCTGCGTGCCCGCCCAGCTACCCCTCCACTCACCGGTCTGTCCACCCACCTAACTACTTACTGACCCTCCTACCCATCCGCCCTCCCACCTGTCTGCCTGCCTGCCCACCTACCAATTTGCCTGCCAACCCACCTTACCGCCCAGCCACCTACCCGTCTGTCTACCTGACCATCCATCCACCTACCTACCAGACTGATGGAACACAAAAGGAACAAAAATGTACTGATGCTCAAGAATAAAATCAGATGGGTCGTTAATTGGTTTAAAAGCATTTCAGAAATTATAGTTATGTGCCAACATTATTTAAATGGGACAGATTCCATATCTGCAATAAAAAAAAACTAGATATTTTTGGGGGTGCTTCCTCCATTTTCATGTGACAGTCCAGGGCTTAGGGGGTTTCAGTTTGAAAAGAGACGAAAGGGTTCTGAGAGCTCACAAAGTGGAAAAAAGTAATGGGGCAATTTCACAAGCAAGGTGAAAATTATTCAATTCCCACAGGCAACTTTTTTCAAACTTCTACTGTAAAATATCTAACTCACTGAAAATAACCTCCTCACCTGTAGAATTCTTTTATCTAAAAGATGTTCTTTACACATGTGCTTCATGTCATCAAATCCTCCCCTCCTCACTTGTGACTTCAGGTGCCTCACAGACTCACAGACTCACCTATGAAGATGCAGATGTGTTTTATCAACTGACCTCTGTTATGCCCATTATCCAGTGTTTCGGGGCTTCTCCAGCAGTTGCTCGTGCTGGAAGCTGCATATATCCTATTGGAGGAGTTCCAGCCCAAGCACCGATGACTATTGATGGGCTCCTGATTTGGGTCAGCGTTACAGTTCATTCAACCAGGATAGTGTCCATTTGACCTGACCAGACACAAATAGATGGAAAACTCAGGTTAAATGATCTGCTACTTTATAAAAAAAGTAGCCCCTCCTCCCAGGGCTACAAATGGGCGCTGGGATGAGTAAAGGGTGCTGGCAATTATACTCCAGCATTGGCAACCGCCCAACCCACTCACCTTTTTGACTAGCCCATGCTGCATCTTTGATCTGCGGATGCATCCCCAGCATACTTCTAGCCATGTGCGCCCCCGCACCAGCCTTAATGAATGTCCAGCACTTGCACGTCCACAGCTATAGGTGCTCGCTTTATTTAGATTTTCTTGTGACGTCCGGCGTCTCTCGGGCAGATTGTAACACGGCAGCCGCCTGCACGCTTCCGGCCGGAGCGGGGCGGGCGGTCCGTGGTTACTCATTACAGGTGTGAATGCGCGGGAGCGCGGCGGGGTGAGCATTTAAAAAGACTGGTCCAACAATTAGCTTCTCATGTCCTGAGGAAGTGATGCGTGACGTCACGTAACGCGTTGACAGAGAGCTGTATGAGGATACACTGGCCCGGTTCACCTGCTCACAGTAAGATCCTTTTTTTATGTGTGGTAATTGTTTTTGCATTTGTCTGCCCTGGCTGGTCCTCCTATTTATGCCTAGTATAAGGTTATTTATTTTGGTTACATTGCACTTAGCACTTTGTTATTGGGTAAATATTTATGAATTATGCATTAATTATATAATATTCACTTTTTAATCTTTCCATGTGGGGATTATTCACACAATTGTTGGCACATATTTTTTGACACAGATCTATATACATTATCTTGGGATTTTTTACCAGTGCAGGCACAGATAAATCATTAGAGCAGATCCCAACAGGGCAGGTATAGCCGGCTTTATGGGCTCACTAAGTGATTAGGTCATATGTTCATTGACGATTGTTACTTGAGTATATACATGGCATTATTTTTGCCCCAGTGTATAGCAACCCTTTTTTCCCCTCTCTCCTTCCCATAGAGTGTCTTGTTATATGTTTTTAGTGATTTTTTTAAAATGTCCAGTGTATAGATGTAGATGTAAATAGTGCTTAATAAAATAAAGATTATTTTTGTACATTTTCAGTGGTGCTCTGTTGGCTCTGGGGTGGTGTGTTGTTTCTGGGGTTGTGGGACCTCGTTTTTTTCTATTCAATTATTTAGATTTTCTTGCTGCGTCTAAGCGCCTGCCATGCCTCCTTGGTATGTTGATTTGGTGCAAGCACATAAGGTGAGGGGTCTTGAGCAGTAAGTGGGAGGCTTTTGACCTTTCAGCCCATGTGCTGCACTTAAGGTATAGGACAACCTCAGATAATTGGCTCGTAGTCTATATATTGCTGAGTTAGCGCTGAACCTACACTTGCTTTTACACACTGTACTTTTGCAGATGTGTGCAACCAAAACCTTATAGGATTGGTTAGCTTTTTACCATGGTTGAGTGCTGTGGCCGGCTACAGTTTCTCCCCGGCACTACAGGAAATGGAGGAGAGGCAAATGGGACATCAGATGAGCTCCTTGTTGCCTTATTACTACCATTACATGGACAATCCTTTTAAGTAGATTTTCTTATCTGATCATTCATTATTGCTTTTTTATTATTATTAAATTATGTATTGCTACTGAACATAGAGTGTCCTCTTATGCATCTGTATCCTCCACATTGTGTCTATTATTTTACTTTAGAAAGTGATTGTAGAGGTAATTTGTATTTCATTACAGTGGAAAGGTGTTGTGGACAAATGTTGCTCAATCACTTCCAGTCGTTTAACGTCATAGCTAGGTTTTGTTATTTAACAAGAAAATTAGTTAAATCCATTGACATTTTATTTTCACAGCTTTAGAAAAAACCCAATTTGGATTATCACAGTTTCAAATAACTCCCATTTACATAGCTTCGCCGGCAAACTGACATTTTAATTTAATTATACTTTTTGCTAATGGTCTTTATTTTTCAGTGTCTGTGTGTAAAATGCAGCGGGTTTCATTATATTTCCCTCCTGGTGACAAATTGTGGTGCAAATTTATAGACCGACAAAATTCAGCGTAGAAACGGGGAGGTGATATTGGGGATTTTGCAAAGAAATCCTGCCTAAATGATTAAGTATCTCTGCACGTCGAGAACGTGACTCTTGCATATTTGAATATCATGAATTGCTAATCGGAAATAGAACGAGATATGGCACATCAGGATTAACCAGATATGTACTAAAGCATACTATCTGTAATAAAAAGCAATACTCTGCCCACTCCGTAAAACCAAAGGTTGGTTATTTTTTAAAGCGGACCAACATTCTCTACTTGGAGGGCACCGGTGACAGCTGACGCCGCCACTCACTATGGCAGGTGTTGGTCCACCTTAAGATGAATGTTTTTGCCATTTATGATAACTATTAATGCTATAATTCTTATTATTACACTGTTACTGGATACACTATAATATTCAAGAAAGGAAAATAACTATATAATCTACTCTTAGGCCTAGGCAAGGCCATTTCTAGAGGTGGGCTATTGTGGATGCAGAAGGTCACCCTCACCCCAGGCATCCTGATTTCAATGGATGATTCAGAACCACTAATAGTTGTGCAGGCCATATGCTAGGCCACTTAATTTCCCAGAGCAACTTGCCATTTCTCTCATTTGTATTAGACATTACTGTATGCAGGAGGGCTGAGGTTAACCCAACGCTATTAGGCTATGACCCTTCCCTTTCTGCACTGAATGGAGTTGGCAGCTCCTGGTAAGAGGCTCTGTATTTTACTAGCTGCAGTGCATGTCCCAACTATGGGGCTCATACACATTAGAATAGGAACTGTTGGGGCAGTACTGCTTTCACAGATGTCTACAGGTCTACCAAAACCTCTGCTTTTTTTAACTGGTTGTAAAATATGTTTGTTGCTTGAATGTATGGTGTGGAGCGCTGTAATAGAATGGTGGAACGAGGGGATTGCTGCAACTCAAAATATAAGGGACCGTTTCCGTTTCCTTATAGTAGTTAAATTGGGTACACGGAGGATAGAGATATTCCCTGTTGACGCCTAGTAGCGTCTTCAAGCAGTAATCTCCTTTAAGGTTGCGCTTCCGACCAAATTGTATCACAGGTAGGTAGCCCAAATTAATAAGTTATAATTTGGGTATCATAATCACCTCTGAGTTTTTGTTCCATGTTTGTTGCTTAATACTCAGATGAGATTGATGGGAGGTTCTACTAGGGGCCTAACTACTAATTTCCCAAAGCAACTTGCCAGGTCACTTTAAGTGACGGGGGCATAAAGGGCTTTCCCTCTTGCCCCTTGCAAGCCAGGGGAGCTCCAGTGCAGGGTAGAGGGTCTGTGCCCTCTGTCCTGCCCCCCGATGCCGGAATGAGGCAATATTTTTTTTTCTTACTTTAGAGCGATTCATTCAGATTCAATTCCGTTGAACCCCTTACTGCTATGCCTTTTTCTGGCAGCATTGGGAATTTTTGTCTTTAACATTCTACTCTAGTTGATTTTTGTTCCCGAAGCTGAAAGTAGTGTTATACTTAACATGGACCATGTAAAAAAAAAGCTACACAGTGTGCATGCCAATTCAATATACCATGTTAATTTCTCAGCATATTGATATTGGCAACGGCTCTTCGGAAATAAATATGCAGACAGTGAAGTTCACATTGACTGTTTTTGCTACTGCCACAAGACCGCCATCTCTATCCCTGGCCCTTTTGAGAAATTACTTCATTGTGCAGTTTAAAAGGCCAGGGGCATAAATCTCTAAACATTTGACTTTCTGTCAGCACAATGCCTTATTCATTATGTCCAGAGTACGGCTTAAATATTAAAATCTCTTTATTTTGGGTACACTTTAAAAAGGTAGAAGATTGTGACTTCTTTTTGCCGAGCCAGAGAGCTGTGTAATCAGCTGGCATATTTATCAATGGCGCAATTCATTTGACTTACACTGTACACTTATTGCCGGTATATAAACTTTTGGTTTTGCAAACAAACAAATAGTCTTTAATTTTTTTCGTACCAAAGAATCAAATAATTCTTTGTAAACATGTATTCGTTGAAACCTAATGTCATGTTAATAGAAGATTTTTTGTTTCCAGCTTGGTGTTATTCCAAGGTTATTTTTCTAAGAAAAGTATGATAGATGGTGATTTATTAAGCTAAATAAATCATTTTTTGACAGTCGTCTCTCCACCATATGATCACGTGGTGATACCATTCATAGAGAAACATGAAAGCTCTTTGTAGATGACATGGTTTGAAATCTTTTTCCTACGGGGTTAGATGCAACTTTTGTTTACCTTGCTAGTAGCTCATGTAAATTATTTTATTAAACAGCCAATTCTAGGAAAAACTAACGAACTAAAAAGGTACCTTTACCCCTTGCAGCAGATGACTGGTTGTATGGATCTTCACCTGTTCTCAAGGCCTGGAAAAAGGACTTAAAGAGACAGCCCAGGCAATGGCAAGAATAAGGCAGCAAGCATGCCTAGCTTATGACTGTCCCATGTGCCTCTACTCCATTCCCTGCAGCATCAGATAGCCGAAGCTCCAAATTAGCCCTCCTTCCAATTTTATTCCTCCAATAGTCACTTTCTGTCTTGGCAATCCACAGTGGTCCCACGGGGACCCATTTTTGATGTGATTGCTGAAAAAATAATATATAAATTTCTAGGAAAATCCATGGCAGAGTCTGAGCTTTAACATAAAATGTCTTGTTAGTCATTTTTTTAATGTATTCTCAATATTTTTGAAATATGTGCAAACATTAAAAAAAATCAATTTTTTATCTTTTGTAGGTTTTTCAGTAAAATCCTATTGCATTTAAAATTCCCATTTCTCCCGGGTACAATGGTACCAAACATTAGTGGTGGTGGACACCCTTTCCACCAAACTGCAACAGAGCTTTAGGAGATTTTCAGATGAAAAACTGCAAGGAACGCATAGCAGTTGTATTTTAAGAAAAAAAACTCTTTATATTTGAAATCCCCCCCCCCCCCAAACTATATTTTCTTTGGAAGTTTCCTAGGTGTACCAGGCTTGTTGTCGTAGGTGCAGTTTCCTGTAAGTAACCCCTCAATGAATTCTTTGGTTCTGGTAAAAAAAAATAAACGGAATTAAAGCCACATTTTCCAAAAAACGCTTAAGTGTTTTTTTACTTAAAATTTTCAGCTCTGCAAGTGCGCATTTAAAATTCCTTCCCCGGGGGGCGGAGCTTGCCATGGCGCCATAAGGACGTGACTGCTGCCAGCTCCCGGACTCATTAGCTAACATAAGCAATCTTTATATCCGATTCCTGAGCCCCAACCCCTGGTATATACCTGGGAGGACATGGGAAGATCTTCTGCAGCAGCGGGACTCGCCTGGTGTAAGGAACGAGGGGCAGAAGAGCCCGTTCTGGAGCCTGCAGGCACCAGCACGGAGGAGCGGCCGCCATCTTGCCGCCTCCGCATCTTGGTCTGATCTGCGCCCCGGACCTGAGGTGAGCAGTGAGGCTGCGGGTGGTGACATGCCCCAGGCATCAGCTTGGTTGACCCGCCCCGCTGGCGGACTCCCCCCCGATCTCGCGGTTGCCGGCGGCGGGTGCGGGACTGTTGACGTGACTGCCTGAGGAGTGGCCGCCATCTTGCCGCCTCCGCATCTTGGGCTGATCTGCGCCCCGGACCTGAGGTGAGCAGTGAGGCTGCGGGTGGTGACGTGCCCCAGGCATCAGCTTGGTTGACCCGCCCCGCTGGCGGACTCCCCCCCCGATCTCGCTGTTTCCGGCAACGGGTGATGGACTGTTGACGTGACAGCCGGAGGATTGGCCGCCATCTTGCCGCCTCCGTATGGAGGAGCAGTGCCCTGCTCGGGAGTCGGGGAGTTTTGTGGGGCCTCCGCCTCGTGCGGTGAGGAGGGCGCCTGTCCCGGGATCCCCCTCCTGTCATCATAGTGCCCCATCGCCTCGGGGACACGGAGCAGAACCTGGGAGCGCCGTCCCGGCGCCATATTACCTTGTTCACCCCTCCCTTGCCTCGCAGGAGACCAAAACGCAGGGAGCGTGAGCTGTGCCTGTAGTGCCTCTGCACTGAATTGAGCCCCCCTCAGCCTGTGTAACACCGCAGGGTCTTCACTCGCCCCTTATCAAGCTGGGGACTTGCTGCACATTAAGGACCCGGTTGCCTTGTCCGACAGTTATAGCAGCTCTAATACCATTGCCCTGTGACGCTCCGGCGGAGTTACCCCTTTTTCTTGTGCATAGCTTCTGCCTTTTGTCCGCTTCATTTTAAAACAGCTTCTTTTGCAAAGAGCCAAGTGTTTTTGTGCAATATTGTTCCAATCTGGACATAGACTCAGTATTACCCAAGTCTATCCAATTCCACATTTTATACCATAATCATTGTGCCCCTGACAAGCATCGTCTAGGGTGCTCTGGCTCGCACAGAAACACCTTGGAGGGAGTGCCGCAGTGCTTTGGGATACCCCACTATTTGATCGAGCTGAATTGAAAAGCAGACCAAAAGATTCCAAGACCCAGACCAGGGGCTCCCTGGCGGCCAACCAGAGCGACCTTAACCGCTATATCTCAAAACCCGCGGAGTCCTCCCGAGATCCGGACCCCTCGGGGAGCCCGCCCCGGGGGGCTGCAAGGGAGGAACCTGACCGGGGGGATGCTGGCACATCTAGGTCATCTCTGGTAGATCGCACGCTATCAGAATTTTGGGCCCAACTGCACTCAATGCCTACTAAAGAGGACTTGTCCATGATCACATGCTCAATTAGCGAAAAGTTATCCGAAGAAGTCGGCCTCCTGAAAGGAGATCTAAAACAATTAGATGCCAGGCTGGATAAGGTGGAGCAAAACCAGGAGGAAGACAGGTCAGTCATACAGCAGCTGACACTTTGCCTGCAAGCACAAGAGGCTGCTAACAACAGCCTGACCCTCCACCTTGAAGACTTGGAAAACCGCAACAGGCGGAACAACATCCGCATTCGGGGTCTCCCTGAAGCAACCCGAGCGGAAGATCTAATGCCTACACTGCAGGGCATATTCTCTGCGCTGCTTGGAGAACAGTCGTAAAGGGACTCTAAAATCGAGATTGACCGAGCGCACAGGGCCATTGCTCCTCCCCCAAGCATGAGGACTTACCGGTCTTTCTTAAGCAGTTTGGCCTTCGACCTCTCCAGATCCTGGACTGGCTGGGTGCCACCCCGGACCCATATCCTTCACAGGTCAGAGAAAGACGACCTTTCCAGCCCCCTGACGCGTGAGCCCAGCAGGATATGACCGATGCATTTATTTTCATCGTGTTGAAGGGGACATTGCTATATATGAGGGACCTCTCCCCCCCTCAGCTTTTACCCCCTTCTGGACACTCAGACTGCCTTCTGACAGGTCGTATGCCCACATTTATAATTTGTTGTGATATGTGTATACTTGCCTGTTGACACTGCCTTTAATGCTGGTTATTGTAGTTTTCACGGAGGCCTTTGCACTGCACTTTCATGGCCTTGCTCCTGGGCTGAAGAAAGGCCACGGCCCGAGCGGAGACTAGCAGGTGGTACCTGTGCGGTGGTCTCCCCTCCCGGGCTCGGGGGCCGGCGCTGACCATTTTGGGGGGGAGGGTCAGACGATGGGCCCTGACTGGCCTGACTCGTTACCTGTTTGATTGTTTGTTTTTTTTTCCCCTTTTAGCGGTTGGACGAGTCCCGGATTCAAGTATTTGGTTATTATATATCTTGTTTTTAGTTTCAACTCCGGATTGCAAACGCATTGTTATAATAAGGTGTTGTAATTTGGTGGCGGCCGGGGGCTGGCGCTGGACCCGCGTGAGTCGATCGCACCCTTTCTGCGGGCGGCGGCTGGCCTCTCAGTCCCCACTTGGAGGGGAGGTGGCAGCTCCCTGTTCCCATCTTTGGGGGTCGTCACTGGCTGCTCTGATTCCTCGCGTGTTGGGCATTCCCCACCCTCGTACACACCGGGCTTCCGAACCGCCTTCCCGCCTGCCCTCACGGTCGGGGGCGCCTTTGGAATCTCGTTGGATACTCGTTGGTGTTCAGGTTTGAGGGAACTAAACCCTAATCTCTGGTTTTGGGCGGTTCCCAACACTACTTTCCTTTCTCTCTCTTTGTCTTAATCTTCCTTTTCTTCCCCTCCTCCCCCGTCCCTGCTACCCATCCCCCCAAGATTATAGTAAACCCGGGGCTAGTGACAGTGACCGGGGATTGCGACAACATGCAGAGCTCTCGTGCTAGCGATATGCTTAGCCCTCCTTTCACCAATAAATTTAGAGTGATTTCGTTAAATGCTAGAGGACTGAATACCCCTATTAAGAGATCCAAATTAGCTCAGGAACTGTCCAGACATAAAGCAAATTTCGTCTTCATACAAGAGACGCATTTTAAGGGTGACAGAGCTCCTAGGCTGTCCTCCAGGTCCTTCTCCCAGTCCTATACAAGTAACACTCTAGATGTTAAAGCGAGGGGGGTGGCGATTCTGATCGCTAAGAACACCCCTTTTCGGGTCTCAGACAAAATATCAGATGGGCAAGGCAGATATTTGATTCTCAAGGGCTCCTTATATAACATAAAATATACGCTGGCAGTCGCTTATGCCCCTAACTCTGGACAGGTAGCTTTTCTAGAATCCTTTGTAGACAAGCTCATGGCAGTACAGGATGGGCCCATTATTCTCGGGGGAGATCTGAACGTAGCGCTGGATCCCTTACTGGACTCATCCTCAGGAGGAAAATAAAAAAGATCCTTCAGAAAGCTCAGCTCTGTGATCCATGACGAATTAGCCACCCCACCACTAAAGACTACTCCTTTTACTCTGCGGTACATGCCACGTATTCTAGAATCAACTATGTTCTAGTATCTCATTGCTTTTTGCCACATACAACAGACGTCAAAATAGAACCTACAATTATATCAGATCATGCCTCTGTAGCCCTTTCTCTCAAGTTGGCGGGGGGCTCCAGGGGGGAGTGGACGTGGAGGCTAAATGATTCCCTTTTGCAGAATGAGCCGTTGGTGCTTGACCTTCAAAAGGCCATCAAGGAATACTTTGAACTTAACAAAAGCATAGATACCTCTCCATTTAATACTTGGCAAGCCCACAAAGCAGTCATTAGGGGCATACTCATCACGCCACTCAGATGAAGAGGGACAGGGACCAGGAGCTGCAGAAACGGCTGGGGAGGGTTCAGGAGCTGGAGAGATCGCATAAAGCCTCGTTAGCCAAAAGCAATCTCCTAGAGCTTTCTGAGGCCAGAACGGCCCTGAACTCTCTCCTGTCTTCCGCTTATGTTATAAAGAAATTTAAGAGGATGTATTTTGAATGGGGGAACAAAAGCAGTGCACTCTTGGCGAGAGCCCTCATAAAGCAGCAATCACTAAATTATATTGAAGCTATCATTGACGAGCATCAAAAAAAGCTCCATAACACCCCAGATATTGCAAGGACCATCCAGTCCTTCTACCAAAATCTATACAATACCCGTCCTGATGGGGCAGATCCGAGTCAGGGGTGCTTGGAACAAATAAAGAGATACATAGAGGACTCTGGAATGCCGGTATTCAGTGGGGAGGAGAGGGAGGCCCTTGAAAACCCAATTTCTATGGCGGAGCTGAAAATTGCTGTCCAGAGCTCACCGAACGGAAAGTCGCCAGGGCCTGACGGGTTCTCTGTCAGTTATTATAAGCAATTTCTCCCTCTTCTCAGCCCGCATTTTCTTTCAGCCTTTAGTTCGCTCCTGGCATCCCCTGCCCAAGCCACTATCCCGAGTGAAGCGTTAACCGCTTATGTCACTATAATACAGAAACCCGGGAAAGATCCAATCGCCTGCGGCAGTTATAGGCCCATTTCAGTATTGAATGTGGACCTTAAACTCTTTGCAAAAGTTCTGGCAAATAGGCTGTTGGGGCTGCTCCCGGGGTTGGTGGACGGCGATCAGTCGGGCTTTATCCCCGGGCGGGAAGCCCGCGATAACACCACCTGACTATTGAATCTTCTTCATAGGGTCAAACAAACCGGGGAGCCGGCTGTTCTGCTGTCCACCGTCGCCGAGAAGGCCTTTGACCGGGTGAATTGGCAGTTTATTAGAGCAGTTCTGGAGCATATTGGGTTGGGGCCTAAGGCACTGCAATTGGTTATGGCCCTTTACTCAGACCCCTCGGCAAGAATCAAGGTTAATGGCGCCCTATCGGACCGAGTTGACATTAGGAATGGTACTAGACAGGGGTGCCCCCTCTCTCCCCTGATTTTTGCATTGTCTATAGAGCCTTTCTTATGCAGAATCAGGAGACAGGAGGATATCCGAGGGATTACAGTCGGATCAGCTACGCATAAGATTTCAGCCTATGCGGATGATCTGCTCTTCTTCCTCACAAACCCGACAGTGGGCATCCCAGTGTTACTGAAGGAGTTTTAGAGGTTTGGTAGGCTTTCCTTCTTAAAGATAAACTATGACAAGTCGGAAGCTTTAGGGGTGAATCTCCCCAGAGAGACGGAAGCTCTCCTCCGAACGTCATTCCCATTTAGATGGCCCCCCTCGGCCATTACGTATCTAGGTACTAAAATTACAAAAACAGTAGATGGGATATATACTGCAAATTTTGGCCCCTCCTTTCCAGAATGATGACAGACTTGGCAAACTGGGACCTTCCCACCTTCTCATGGCTGGGAAGAATAAACATTATGAAAATGGCGATCCTACCCAAAATCCTTTATTTGCTTCAAACCCTCCCTGTACATATCCCTAGGGCATACTTTAAATCCCTGAATTCGATTTTCATAAAATTTATCTGGCAGGGACAGAAACCAAGAGTGAAACTGCAACTTCTCTTTAAGCCTAGACAAGCTGGGGGATTAGCTTGCCCTTACCTATTTCACTATTGGCACGCAGTCCATCTCCAACGCATACTAGATTGGCACCATCAAGGAGCGAGGCAAAAGTGGATGGACCTAGAAGCGACCTGGCTGCAAACCCCTCTGAGGGACGTGGCTTGGGTGGCCAGTACGGGGAGGACCCTTGTTAAAGACCATCCGCTTATAGCAACCTCCCTTGGAGTCCTGGATAGCATTAGAGGAAGGGCGGAGATATCACCTTGGCCGACTCCTCTGGTCCCACTAGTGCGCAACCCATCTCTCCCAATTGGCATTCTCCCTCGTCTCAGAGAGATCTTTAACAAAAGGGGTGTCCTGAGGGGGGTGGATCTCATATCGCCTTCCGGTTGGACGTGGTTGGAGGATCTCAGAGAGAGGTGGGACACGCACCTGATTGATCAGTGGCTTTTGTTTACCTTTCGGAGCTTTCTTCTGAGTCTGGGACCCAAACAGGCACTGACCAGGGCCCTTACCCCCTTCGAACGATTGGCTATTGCGCAGGACCCTCCTCCAAAACTGGTGTCTCAATTATATGCTTTGCTGGGGAGCTCTGAGGACACTGAGATGCCCCGCTTTTGCGCAGACTGGGAGAGAGACAAGAACAGGCAGCTGACGGAGGACCAGTGGAGATACATATTTTTAGCAACTCATAAAACCTCTATGTCCTCCAAGACACAGGAAACAAACTATAAATGCCTCACGAAATGGTACTGTACTCCGCAGAGACTACATAGGATAGCCCCGATGTCCTTGCTGAATGCTGGAGGTGCCGGCGAGCGATGGGGAGCTTTTTCCATATATTTTGGGACTGCTCCAAGATAGTGCCCTTCTGGCAACCTGTAGCCGGAATCGCTTGGGAGATCGTAGGCCGCCCGGTGCCCCGAAATCCCTCTCTGCTTTTCTTGCACCTGGCGGATGTCCCTCTGAAGACTTATAAGAGGGCACTTCTGAGGCATCTCATTAATGCAGCAAAAGCTGTCATCCCGAGACTATGGAGGTCGGAGGTGATCCCATCGTGATGGACTGGGTGGGAGAAATCAACCGTGTCATGGAAATGGAGGAGCTTACCGCCTCTATCCATGAGAGCACGCAACAATTCTTGCAAACTTGGACGCCATGGTTCCTTTTTAGAGACACAGACAGATTCAAGCAGCTCACAGTGGTTGGCCCCCAGGCAGGCTCTTAGTTCCTCTTGCAATCTTATCTACCTCAAGCTACTTCTGGCTTTTATACGATGTGTAGTGAGGAGTTGGGGGGTCCTGGATAGTGCTTTGTGTTGCACCCTGTTGAGTTGACTTTCCTAGCATCCCCTCCCTTCCTTCCCTTCCCGTCCCCCTCTCCTCCCCTCTCTTCTTTCCTCTGCTCCTTTTCTTAGTTTTTCCTCCCTTTTTTTCTTTTTCTTTCTTTCTATGATCCCTATTGTGCTGAGCCAGCTCGCCTCAAAGCAAGAAGATTAAACTCGAACTTGTTGTAGCTCTCCCCCTGCGTTGGCGGGGCCCGCCGTGGACGCTAAATTCCTGCCTCCCGTGGGGGGTTGTTGCCGGATCGGGGGACAGTACACAGGATATGTCATTCTTTGTCTTTATTATAAATGAGCATTTGTCAACGGATCCTAACCTTATGTGCATGTATCTTAATTGACTGTATATACGATGGCTGGCTCTGTAAAGCCACAATATTGTACTTATTTCTTCACCTCTGTGCTGACGAAAATAAAAAGAGGCCACTGAGAAGAGAATCGGTAAAGCCTTCATAATCTCATTAACACCTGTTTGCTTCAAGAGACATGATTTATGCTGCTGAAGCCAATAATTAAGATTCCTGGCAACACAAGTAGAGGCTAGAATAGGTTTGAGAGTACAAGATTCAGCCTGCCATGCTTCCTTCAAGAGAGAATCCATCTTCTTGTCTAAAGGATCTTTGAGGAAGGGGGCATCCAGTATGGGGCATTTATCCCAGATATGAGAGTCTTCCTCATTGAACAGATAACACCTCTTAAAGAGGGACTTCGGAGTCCCTGAAGTCTAAAAGACACCAGGGCCTCTCAAGTTCCAGTGCTTGGGGCATCCCGAATTGAGATGATCTGCTGTGTAAAACCCCCATGAACCCTGAAAACACTAACCCTCTGCCAGAGCCCTCGCTACATCTGTGCACTCTGGCTGCATGTGGGCGTGTGGGTGGGGGATGCAGCTGAAGGGAGCTGAGCAACTGTGCTGATTAGCTGAGTGCACAGCTCAGCCAATCAGCGCACACACTCTCACCAGAGTCTGCGCCGTGGCAGGGGAAAGAGGGTGAGTGAAACGAGGCGACTTGGGGGGTACACACAGTGGGGCATCCCAATTTGGGATACCGCAGTAGAGAGGAACGACACACAAGAAAGTGAAATTCATGTGTGTTGTTTCTCTTTAAGAGCCCCTGGACTATAAACCTTCTAACTGGATTCTTCCACTCCTTAAGGATAGCCTCCTTAACCGAGTTAGGAATAGGGTAGGTAATAGGGGAATCAGGAACAAAATCGGGATAGAACCCATCATGTATAGACTTAGGGGTGCAACTCCTATCCTCAATGCCCATAGAAAGATGAACCATATGCAGGAGATATGGTAAATCTGCTAGAGGAAAAAGGAATTTCACTGGTGAAACTGAATCAGAACCTGAACAAGGGCCCTCCTCGGTGGAGGAGGAAGGTCCATCATCCCACATCATCATAAAGGGGGTATCAGACCTCCGACTCCTGCCCTCTAGAAAAAAGGGAGGTCTAGGTGGATGCACAACAAACTCCTTACGTCCGGCTGAGTCCCGTGGGGTCCTAAGATTCTTAAATGAAGAGGAAATCTGATCCTTCAGAATTTTCATATCCTTACATATTCCTTACACACTGCCTTATCGATACAGGGCTTGCAAAGATGCTTCCTATAGGAATCTAGTAGCTTGATTTCTCATATCGGTCATCTCCTACTTTTATCCTTAGACTTGGAGCCAGTTTTAGTCTTGGATACTTCCTTAGAGGGCTTGATCTAAAATACAAAAGAAGGAGTAGTTGGCTGTAAGGATCCAACATAATCTTCCAAACACATAACAATAAATCAAAGTAGCCCTTAAAACTGCAAGAGAGTGCCCATAAATAAAAAAGGGACTTACTGGAGCAGAGATATACCCCTTCTTCCCAGACTGAGTGGCCTACAGAGTCTTCGATTAAATTGCATCAATCGGGTTGGAAGGATGTTGATCCGCAGCAAAGTCTATAATAGTAGATGATCGAGGGGCAGAGACTTGCAGGGATTTCCCTGCCTAAGCCGTCATTCTGAAGTCTGGTGTGGGGTAGTGGTGCCCCTCCCCAAGCTCAATAAAGAACAGGAAGGGAGGTTCCTAATTGTAGAGTCTTAATCCTCTAAGATAATAATGAGAGGGAGGCCAGAAAAAGACACTTAAAAATAGCAGAGTGCATTAGCTGGGTCTCGCAGCGTTGCCTAGCACTGACGTCATCTAGCCCCGCCAGGGTGGAATTGCCCCTGCAGCAGATCCGCCCCCTTCCATCAGGCTGAAAAAGCTAAAGAGACACTTATCGCAGCCTGGCCCCTGGCGAGCTCCACAGACCCGCACCAGCAGGGTGAGGAACAATGCAGCCCGACCGCCCACAGTCATACATCCCACTGGAGCCTCACAAGCCCCATATGTTATCAGAGGAGGGATGGGGTGGTGGGAATGGGACCTGGAAATCCCCCCCTGATGATTTTCACAATGCCTTAGAACTGCGGATTGCCCTGACCCCCTTTATCTCCAAAACGTGAATTATGTATAGCATATTGGTGCCATTTCAAGTGCATATACAGAGTTAATACAGTTTGACATAATGTTTCGGTGAAACATTCATCTAAGTGTGGGGTGGCCCAGAAAGTCAGTTCGACTGGTGTGCCCCAGCAGTAGCGTAACTAAATGTGATGTGACCCTGGTGTGAACATTAGGCCCTTTCACGGTTCATACAGTAAACCTCTCTGTCTCTCAATTACATGCAGCTAGATAACTAATGACTGAAACAGCAGAGACAAATGCGCCTTCCTTTCTATAAATAATGCCAAGTGAACCCAAATATGATAAATCAGGTGGAGGAGCAACAGTGATGGGGCCCACCCTGACCTTCTGGGTCCCGCTGCAGTCGCATCCACTCAAGTTACGCCCCTGAGCCACAGGCATCCCAGTCACTGGACATTCCTGTTGATGAGAAAGAGGCAGTAAGATGAGAATGGAGAGCATGACTTGGGCCCTTATTTAACAAGGGATAGCGCCAGGTAGCGACTGGTGAGCAAACGGTAATGACGGTCACCGCCACGAGAATGCCGGCTCCCGACCACAATCACACATTTATCAAGCCGATCCTGCTTAGCGACTGAGATAGCGCCAGATAGCGAATCATTCATCATTATTCCAGCCTCACCCCACAGCGCCAGCGAGCGACCTTGAATAGCGACAGGTATGACCTCTCGCTACCTGGCGCTCTCCAATGCATTTCAATGGAACAATCTTTAAATATTCATAATTAATTGTTAATATTTATTTTTTTTTTTTATGTGAAAATTTATGTTACCACTTCTGCCATGTTAGATTTTTTTTTAAGTTAAAAAAAAAATAAAATAAAAATTTGTGCAGAATTGATATTACAGGTCTGATATTAATGTATTCATATTACAAAATGTTTTTATAAACTTGTTTTTTTTGGTTTCCAAAAATATGGTTGTTTGGGGGTTAAAAACTACTTTTAACCCATTGGCGCCAGCGCTCTGGGGTTTTAACATGCATTTCACAGCGTGAGAATTTTTTGTGCGTGATTTGTTAATGAATATGGTGGGAGCCGTTCGCTATGGCCATTCGCTATCATGCGCACTAGAGATGAGCGAACTTTTGAAAAATTCGATTCGACTGATTCGCCGAATTTTCCGACAAAAATCGTTTCGACCCGAATAAATTCGCGACGAATCGCTATTAAAAACGGCTATTTCTGAGCCTCCTACAGCCTCAATAGGGTTGTAAACCATTCAGCCTTGCTGTAACACGCACAGGATGCGTGCTGGGTTAGTTAAATAATACTTTGAAGAAATATCACATGCAGATCAGAGGCATCGCTAATAGAATCGCAGAGCGGCACAATTGCAGAGAGTTGAAGTGGCATCACTATGAGGGGCAGAAGGAGCCCAAATATACACTGGAGTTGGCCTCAGGAGCCCAAAAATTGGATGAATCACACCCTGGAGTTGGCAGGAGTTGGCAGCAGCAGCAGCAGGAGCCCAAATATACACTGGAGTTGGCTTCAGGAGCCCAAAAATTGGATGAATCACACCCTGGAGTTGGCAGGAGTTGGCAGCAGCAGCAGCAGGAGCCCAAATATACACTGGAGTTGGCTTCAGGAGCCCAAAAATTGGATGAATCACACCCTGGAGTTGGCAGGAGTTGACAGCAGCAGCAGCAGGAGCCCAAATATACACTGGAGTTGGCTTCAGGAGCCCAAAAATTGGATGAATCACACCCTGGAGTTGGCAGGAGTTGACAGCAGCAGCAGCAGGAGCCCAAATATACACTGGAGTTGGCTTCAGGAGCCCAAAAATTGGATGAATCACACCCTGGAGTTGGCAGGAGTTGACAGCAGCAGCAGCAGGAGCCCAAATATACACTGGAGTTGGCTTCAGGAGCCCAAAAATTGGATGAATCACACCCTGGAGTTGGCAGAAGTTGGCAGCAGCAGCAGCAGGAGCCCAAATATACACTGGAGTTGGCTTCAGGAGCCCAAAAATTGGATGAATCACACCCTGGAGTTGGCAGGAGTTGACAGTAGCAGCAGCAGGAGCCCAAATATACACTGGAGTTGGCCTCAGGAGCCCAAAAATTGGATGAATCACACCCTGGAGTTGGCAGGAGTTGACAGTAGCAGCAGCAGGAGCCCAAATATACACTGGAGTTGGCTTCAGGAGCCCAAAAATTGGATGAATCACACCCTGGAGTTGGCAGAAGTTGACAGTAGCAGCAGCAGGAGCCCAAATATACACTGGAGTTGGCCTCAGGAGCCCAAAAATTGGATGAATCACACCCTGGAGTTGGCAGAAGTTGGCAGCAGCAGCAGCAGGAGCCCAAATATACACTGGAGTTGGCTTCAGGAGCCCAAAAATTGGATGAATCACACCCTGGAGTTGGCAGAAGTTGGCAGCAGCAGCAGCAGGAGCCCAAATATACACTGGAGTTGGCTTCAGGAGCCCAAAAATTGGATGAATCACACCCTGGAGTTGGCAGGAGTTGACAGTAGCAGCAGCAGGAGCCCAAATATACACTGGAGTTGGCCTCAGGAGCCCAAAAATTGGATGAATCACACCCTGGAGTTGGCAGGAGTTGACAGTAGCAGCAGCAGGAGCCCAAATATACACTGGAGTTGGCCTCAGGAGCCCAAAAATTGGATGAATCACACCCTGGAGTTGGCAGGAGTTGACAGTAGCAGCAGCAGGAGCCCAAATATACACTGGAGTTGGCCTCAGGAGCCCAAAAATTGGATGAATCACACCCTGGAGTTGGCAGGAGTTGACAGTAGCAGCAGCAGGAGCCCAAATATACACTGGAGTTGGCCTCAGGAGCCCAAAAATTGGATGAATCACACCCTGGAGTTGGCAGAAGTTGGCAGCAGCAGCAGCAGGAGCCCAAATATACACTGGAGTTGGCTTCAGGAGCCCGAAAATTGGATGAATCACACCCTGGAGTTGGCAGGAGTTGACAGTAGCAGCAGCAGGAGCCCAAATATACACTGGAGTTGGCCTCAGGAGCCCAAAAATTGGATGAATCACACCCTGGAGTTGGCAGGAGTTGACAGTAGCAGCAGCAGGAGCCCAAATATACACTGGAGTTGGCCTCAGGAGCCCAAAAATTGGATGAATCACACCCTGGAGTTGGCAGGAGTTGGCAGCAGCAGCAGCAGGAGCCCAAATATACACTGGAGTTGGCTTCAGGAGCCCAAAAATTGGATGAATCACACCCTGGAGTTGGCAGAAGTTGGCAGCAGCAGCAGCAGGAGCCCAAATATACACTGGAGTTGGCTTCAGGAGCCCAAAAATTGGATGAATCACACCCTGGAGTTGGCAGGAGTTGGCAGCAGCAGCAGCAGGAGCCCAAATATACACTGGAGTTGGCTTCAGGAGCCCAAAAATTGGATGAATCACACCCTGGAGTTGGCAGGAGTTGACAGCAGCAGCAGCAGGAGCCCAAATATACACTGGAGTTGGCTTCAGGAGCCCAAAAATTGGATGAATCACACCCTGGAGTTGGCAGGAGTTGACAGCAGCAGCAGCAGGAGCCCAAATATACACTGGAGTTGGCTTCAGGAGCCCAAAAATTGGATGAATCACACCCTGGAGTTGGCAGAAGTTGGCAGCAGCAGCAGCAGGAGCCCAAATATACACTGGAGTTGGCTTCAGGAGCCCAAAAATTGGATGAATCACACCCTGGAGTTGGCAGGAGTTGACAGTAGCAGCAGCAGGAGCCCAAATATACACTGGAGTTGGCCTCAGGAGCCCAAAAATTGGATGAATCACACCCTGGAGTTGGCAGGAGTTGACAGTAGCAGCAGCAGGAGCCCAAATATACACTGGAGTTGGCTTCAGGAGCCCAAAAATTGGATGAATCACACCCTGGAGTTGGCAGAAGTTGACAGTAGCAGCAGCAGGAGCCCAAATATACACTGGAGTTGGCCTCAGGAGCCCAAAAATTGGATGAATCACACCCTGGAGTTGGCAGAAGTTGGCAGCAGCAGCAGCAGGAGCCCAAATATACACTGGAGTTGGCTTCAGGAGCCCAAAAATTGGATGAATCACACCCTGGAGTTGGCAGAAGTTGGCAGCAGCAGCAGCAGGAGCCCAAATATACACTGGAGTTGGCTTCAGGAGCCCAAAAATTGGATGAATCACACCCTGGAGTTGGCAGGAGTTGACAGTAGCAGCAGCAGGAGCCCAAATATACACTGGAGTTGGCCTCAGGAGCCCAAAAATTGGATGAATCACACCCTGGAGTTGGCAGGAGTTGACAGTAGCAGCAGCAGGAGCCCAAATATACACTGGAGTTGGCCTCAGGAGCCCAAAAATTGGATGAATCACACCCTGGAGTTGGCAGGAGTTGACAGTAGCAGCAGCAGGAGCCCAAATATACACTGGAGTTGGCTTCAGGAGCCCAAAAATTGGATGAATCACACCCTGGAGTTGGCAGAAGTTGACAGTAGCAGCAGCAGGAGCCCAAATATACACTGGAGTTGGCCTCAGGAGCCCAAAAATTGGATGAATCACACCCTGGAGTTGGCAGAAGTTGGCAGCAGCAGCAGCAGGAGCCCAAATATACACTGGAGTTGGCCTCAGGAGCCCAAAAATTGGATGAATCACACCCTGGAGTTGGCAGGAGTTGGCAGCAGCAGCAGCAGGAGCCCAAATATACACTGGAGTTGGCTTCAGGAGCCCAAAAATTGGATGAATCACACCCTGGAGTTGGCAGAAGTTGGCAGCAGCAGCAGCAGGAGCCCAAATATACACTGGAGTTGGCTTCAGGAGCCCAAAAATTGGATGAATCACACCCTGGAGTTGGCAGGAGTTGACAGTAGCAGCAGCAGGAGCCCAAATATACACTGGAGTTGGCCTCAGGAGCCCAAAAATTGGATGAATCACACCCTGGAGTTGGCAGAAGTTGGCAGCAGCAGCAGCAGGAGCCCAAATATACACTGGAGTTGGCTTCAGGAGCCCAAAAATTGGATGAATCACACCCTGGAGTTGGCAGGAGTTGACAGCAGCAGCAGCAGGAGCCCAAATATACACTGGAGTTGGCTTCAGGAGCCCAAAAATTGGATGAATCACACCCTGGAGTTGGCAGGAGTTGACAGTAGCAGCAGCAGGAGCCCAAATATACACTGGAGTTGGCTTCAGGAGCCCAAAAATTGGATGAATCACACCCTGGAGTTGGCAGAAGTTGGCAGCAGCAGCAGCAGGAGCCCAAATATACACTGGAGTTGGCTTCAGGAGCCCAAAAATTGGATGAATCACACCCTGGAGTTGGCAGGAGTTGACAGTAGCAGCAGCAGGAGCCCAAATATACACTGGAGTTGGCCTCAGGAGCCCAAAAATTGGATGAATCACACCCTGGAGTTGGCAGGAGTTGACAGTAGCAGCAGCAGGAGCCCAAATATACACTGGAGTTGGCCTCAGGAGCCCAAAAATTGGATGAATCACACCCTGGAGTTGGCAGGAGTTGACAGTAGCAGCAGCAGGAGCCCAAATATACACTGGAGTTGGCTTCAGGAGCCCAAAAATTGGATGAATCACACCCTGGAGTTGGCAGAAGTTGACAGTAGCAGCAGCAGGAGCCCAAATATACACTGGAGTTGGCCTCAGGAGCCCAAAAATTGGATGAATCACACCCTGGAGTTGGCAGAAGTTGGCAGCAGCAGCAGCAGGAGCCCAAATATACACTGGAGTTGGCCTCAGGAGCCCAAAAATTGGATGAATCACACCCTGGAGTTGGCAGGAGTTGGCAGCAGCAGCAGCAGGAGCCCAAATATACACTGGAGTTGGCTTCAGGAGCCCAAAAATTGGATGAATCACACCCTGGAGTTGGCAGAAGTTGGCAGCAGCAGCAGCAGGAGCCCAAATATACACTGGAGTTGGCTTCAGGAGCCCAAAAATTGGATGAATCACACCCTGGAGTTGGCAGGAGTTGACAGTAGCAGCAGCAGGAGCCCAAATATACACTGGAGTTGGCCTCAGGAGCCCAAAAATTGGATGAATCACACCCTGGAGTTGGCAGAAGTTGGCAGCAGCAGCAGCAGGAGCCCAAATATACACTGGAGTTGGCTTCAGGAGCCCAAAAATTGGATGAATCACACCCTGGAGTTGGCAGGAGTTGACAGCAGCAGCAGCAGGAGCCCAAATATACACTGGAGTTGGCTTCAGGAGCCCAAAAATTGGATGAATCACACCCTGGAGTTGGCAGGAGTTGACAGTAGCAGCAGCAGGAGCCCAAATATACACTGGAGTTGGCTTCAGGAGCCCAAAAATTGGATGAATCACACCCTGGAGTTGGCAGGAGTTGACAGTAGCAGCAGCAGGAGCCCAAATATACACTGGAGTTGGCCTCAGGAGCCCAAAAATTGGATGAATCACACCCTGGAGTTGGCAGGAGTTGGCAGCAGCAGCAGCAGGAGCCCAAATATACACTGGAGTTGGCTTCAGGAGCCCAAAAATTGGATGAATCACACCCTGGAGTTGGCAGAAGTTGGCAGCAGCAGCAGCAGGAGCCCAAATATACACTGGAGTTGGCCTCAGGAGCCCAAAAATTGGATGAATCACACCCTGGAGTTGGCAGGAGTTGACAGTAGCAGCAGCAGGAGCCCAAATATACACTGGAGTTGGCCTCAGGAGCCCAAAAATTGGATGAATCACACCCTGGAGTTGGCAGAAGTTGGCAGCAGCAGCAGCAGGAGCCCAAATATACACTGGAGTTGGCCTCAGGAGCCCAAAAATTGGATGAATCACACCCTGGAGTTGGCAGGAGTTGACAGTAGCAGCAGCAGGAGCCCAAAAAATGGCCTAAAGACATAAATATGTTTTGCACCATTTGGAAAGTGTAAAACGTGGCACCATGCTGAATCTAGTCGCATGCATCAGGCATTGGTGGGTGGAAATCCTGGCTGATCCATCCCTGATTCATTTTGACAAAGGTGAGTCTCTCCACATTTTTAGTTGACAGACGAGTTCTCCTCGCCGTAACTATGGCCCCCGCCGCACTAAACACCCGCTCAGATGGCACGCTACTTGCCGGGCAGGACAGCTTTTCCAGGGCAAACTCTGCTAGTTGCGGCCACAAATCAAGTTTGGCTGCCCAGAAGTCCAGCGGATCCTCAAGGTGTGTTGGCATGGTCATGTCAAAGTATGACATGACCTGCTGGTTCAGGTCCTGCTCCAGGTCTTCCTGCTGCTCATGAGTAGCCTCACTATGCGGGTGTAGAAAGCTACTCATTAGCGACTGAAGACTGAGGCTGCTGCTGCTGATGGAGCTTCTGCTGCTGCTGCTGCCAACCCCCCCAGCGGCCATGGCAGTGGAAGGTGAGCGCAGAGGTCCCCTCGAGTCAGACCTGCGAGAGTATGGACCATGGCGCAGATAGGCATCGGCCAACTGCCTACGTAGAATGTCTTTGTAGTAGTTGAGTTTGTCCTCCCTCTCGGTGGGTTTAAAAAATGCCCCCATTTTGTGCCGGAAGCGAGGGTCCAATAAGGTGGACAGCCAGAAGTCATCCCGCCGACAGATGGAAACAATTCTGGGGTCACTACGCAAGCACGTGAGCATGCTTCGTGCCATTTGCGCAAGTGACTCGGATGGACTACCTGTCTCCATCTCCACTGCATACTGCCACGGTGTGCCCGGGTCCTCTGTCTCTCCTTCCTCAAAAACCTCTAGCTCCTCTGGCTGCTCCTGCTCCTCCTCTCCTGTCCGCTGACTAGATAAACCAGCCATTTCGCCAAGCCTAAACTGTGTTTCGCTGGGCAACTCCTCCTCCTCCTCTTCCTCCTCCTCCTCCTCCAGTTCAGCTCCAAGGGGGTTCATGTGGCCGTAAGATGTAAACGCCATGTCTCCAGTGCCCTGACCAGCCATGGTTTCCAACATGTGCTGTAGTACATGAAGCAGTGGAATCACGTCGTTCATCCCGTAATCCTGCCGACTGACAAATAAAGTGGCTTCCTCAAAGGGCCTGAGCAAACGGCAGGTGTCACGTATGAGCTGCCACTGGTTGACATTGAAGTTACACAGGGGAGTCCCCCTATCTGCTTGGATCATCAGGAAATCCGTGATGGCTTTTCTCTGTTCATATAATCGGTCCAACATGTGAAGGGTGGAATTCCAACGGGTGGAAACATCGCAAATCAGACTATGTTGGGGGATACCATTCTGACGCTGTAGCTCAAGAAGGGTGTGTTTGGCGGTGTAGGAGTGGCTGAAGTGCATGCAAAGTTTCCGTGAAGTTGTTAGGATGTCCTGCAGATGGGGGGAACACTTCAGAAACCGCTTGACAACCAGATTGAAGACGTGAGCCATGCAGGGGGCATGGGTCAGGCTTCCTTGGCGCAGCGCAGACAAAATGTTCTTCCCATTGTCGGTAACCATGATTCCCATTTTAAGTTTTCTCGGAGTAAGCCATGTTTGGATTTCCTGATGAATACATTTAAGCAGTTCCTCCCCTGTGTGACTCCGTTCGCCAAGACAAACCATGTGAAGCACTGCATGACACCTCCGTGCCCTGCACACATGGTAGACTGGAGGGGCACTGAGACTTGAGCCTACAGTGGAGGGTGAGGAGATGGCGGAGGATGAGGAGGCCGAGTCGCACGGTGTCACAGGCCCAATGGGCAGAGAGCGCGGAGGCCGAAGCGGCGTGACCTGTCCAAGTTGCTGCTGCAAAGGGACCACATTCACCCAGTGGGCCGTAAACGACATGTACTGCCCCTGACCGTAGTTACAGCTCCAGATGTCGGCGCTGCCATGTATTTTGCTACACACCGACAGGCTCAAGGACTGGCCCACCTTCTGTTCAACAAAAGTGTGCAGCGCTGGTACTGCCTTCTTGGCAAAGAAATGACGGCTTGGGACTCTCCACCTCGGCTCGGCACAAGCCATCAGTTCTCTGAAAGGTGCAGATTCCACCACCTGAAAAGGGAGCGACTGCAGCACCAGCAACTTGGACAGGAGCACATTCAGCTTCTGCGCCGTAGGATGAGTGGGCGCATACTGCTGTCTCTTGGACATGGCTTCGCTGATGGATTGCTGGCGGGATGCATGACTTGGAGGAGGAGGAGGAGGAGCAGGAGCGACAGAGGATGGGTGTGACGCACAGCTGCCTTCGGCTGAGGTGCTGGAGCCTTGGCTGGCAGAAATTGGGAGCTCACTTGGTGAGGAAGCAGACTGGACCACCCCTTGGGAGCCTCGGTTCTCCCAGGTCGTTTTATGGTGACGCATCATATGTTGACGCAGGGCCGTGGTGCCAACATTTGGACCCTGGCCACGCTTCACCTTTTGCCTACATATCTTGCATGTGGCCATGTTACCCTCCTGCGGATGCCTCAGGAAAAACTGTCACACTGCCGAGTAGCTACTTTTCCCACCCCCTGGCCTCACTGATTCACTGCTGCTGTTGCCAACTCCAGGAACCCCTGCTCCACTACCTCCCGATAAGGTAGACTGCCGCACAGCAGGTGCTCTACCCCGGCCCCGGCCCCGGCCGGCTCCAGCCTTTGGAATTGTGCCCCCATGCTGACTGCTACCACCTTGCTGCCTCAGCTGCTGACTCCGGGGCAACCTGCGCCCCTCTTCTCCTGATGATGACGATGAAGCCCCTTCATCACCCGGCTCCCAAGTGCGATCGGCTTCATCGTCATCATCATCATCATCACCGGGTTGTGGCTGTACGTCACTGATGTTCGTGGATTCGTCAACAGTGTCTGGCGCAGGAGCTGGAACGCTCGCAGCACCCACGACACTGTCCACATCACTATTTGTCTGCCTAGCTAAAGAAGCCACCTCCATTTCTTGGCTGGGCAGTAGCTGCTGACTGTCCTCCTGTATCTGATCGTCCTCCTCACTAAAGAGTGGAGCTGAACCCAAAGCATAGGATACGTCGCTGGGGGAGGGAACGGCGTAGGACAGAGGAAATGGGAGGACAGGGACTGCTCTCGGGGCATGCCAACTCAGGGTTGTATCAGAGGAACCTACCGACCCTAGACTGGGGGTCTCAGATGTAAGTTGTGATGATGTTGTTGATGAGCGCGTCAGCCAATCTACCACGGCAGATGCGTTACTGGTGGAGACCCGACCGCTAGCAGATACTGGCAGATTAGGTCTCTCAGCGTGACTCCTGCTGCTACTGGCCCCCAGTCTGATGCGAGCTCTGCCTGCGGAATCTTGGCCTCTGCCACTCCTCTTTTCACTTCCAGGCACTTGTCTGCCCGACATAGTCTAACTGGCGTGGTAGTAGGTGATATTTTAAGAACCCCCAGGCAGCAGTGGGTCTATATAAAACAGAATATAATGCACACCAAAAGTGAGCAGTAACACTCAGCCTCCAACAGGCCTGCTTAGTGTAAATAAGAGAGCTGCTTAGTGTAAATAAAGAGGGGTATGCTATGTTACAGAATGGGATGCCTCAACAGAAGTGCACCTGGCAGGCAGCAGTAAGCCTATGCCCAGCAAAAGTGTCTTATAATATAAATATGATAAGAGCAAATGCTTATATGGTCTTAAACAGAGGCTGCTTTAGTCACAGAATGGGATGCCCTGGGCAGGAATGGACCTGGCAGGGTCCAGTAGGGCTTTGGCCAGCAAAAGTGTCTTTATCAGGCTAATTTCAAATATGATAAGAGCAAATGCTTATATGGTCTTAAACAGAGGCTGCTGTAGTCACAGAATGGGATGCCCCGGGCAGGAATCGAGCTGGCAGGGTCCAGTAGTGCTTTGGCCAGCAAAAGTGTCTTTATCAGGCCTAATTTCAAATATGATAAGAGCAAATGCTTATATGGTCTTAAACAGAGGCTGCTTTAGTCACAGAATGGGATGCCCTGGGCAGGAATGGACCTGGCAGGGTCCAGTAGGGCTTTGGCCAGCAAAAGTGTCTTTATCAGGCTAATTTCAAATATGATAAGAGCAAATGCTTATATGGTCTTAAACAGAGGCTGCTTTAGTCACAGAATGGGATGCCCTGGGCAGGAATCGACCTGGCAGGGTCCAGTAGTGCTTTGGCCAGCAAAAGTGTCTTTATCAGGCCTAATTTCAAATATGATAAGAGCAAATGCTTATATGGTCTTAAACAGAGGCTGCTTTAGTCACAGAATGGGATGCCCTGGGCAGGAATCGACCTGGCAGGGTCCAGTAGGGCTTTGGCCAGCAAAAGTGTCTTTATCAGGCCTAATTTCAAATATGATAAGAGCAAATGCTTATATGGTCTTAAACAGAGGCTGCTTTAGTCACAGAATGGGATGCCCTGGGCAGGAATGGACCTGGCAGGGTCCAGTAGGGCTTTGGCCAGCAAAAGTGTCTTTATCAGGCTAATTTCAAATATGATAAGAGCAAATGCTTATATGGTCTTAAACAGAGGCTGCTGTAGTCACAGAATGGGATGCCCCGGGCAGGAATCGAGCTGGCAGGGTCCAGTAGGGCTTTGGCCAGCAAAAGTGTCTTTATCAGGCCTAATTTCAAATATGATAAGAGCAAATGCTTATATGGTCTTAAACAGAGGCTGCTTTAGTCACAGAATGGGATGCCCTGGGCAGGAATCGACCTGGCAGGGTCCAGTAGGGCTTTGGCCAGCAAAAGTGTCTTTATCAGGCTAATTTCAAATATGATAAGAGCAAATGCTTATATGGTCTTAAACAGAGGCTGCTTTAGTCACAGAATGGGATGCCCCGGGCAGGAATCGAGCTGGCAGGGTCCAGTAGTGCTTTGGCCAGCAAAAGTGTCTTTATCAGGCTAATTTCAAATATGATAAGAGCAAATGCTTATATGGTCTTAAACAGAGGCTGCTGTAGTCACAGAATGGGATGCCCCGGGCAGGAATCGAGCTGGCAGGGTCCAGTAGGGCTTTGGCCAGCAAAAGTGTCTTTATCAGGCCTAATTTCAAATATGATAAGAGCAAATGCTTATATGGTCTTAAACAGAGGCTGCTTTAGTCACAGAATGGGATGCCCTGGGCAGGAATCGACCTGGCAGGGTCCAGTAGGGCTTTGGCCAGCAAAAGTGTCTTTATCAGGCTAATTTCAAATATGATAAGAGCAAATGCTTATATGGTCTTAAACAGAGGCTGCTTTAGTCACAGAATGGGATGCCCCGGGCAGGAATCGAGCTGGCAGGGTCCAGTAGTGCTTTGGCCAGCAAAAGTGTCTTTATCAGGCTAATTTCAAATATGATAAGAGCAAATGCTTATATGGTCTTAAACAGAGGCTGCTGTAGTCACAGAATGGGATGCCCCGGGCAGGAATCGAGCTGGCAGGGTCCAGTAGGGCTTTGGCCAGCAAAAGTGTCTTTATCAGGCCTAATTTCAAATATGATAAGAGCAAATGCTTATATGGTCTTAAACAGAGGCTGCTTTAGTCACAGAATGGGATGCCCTGGGCAGGAATCGACCTGGCAGGGTCCAGTAGGGCTTTGGCCAGCAAAAGTGTCTTTATCAGGCTAATTTCAAATATGATAAGAGCAAATGCTTATATGGTCTTAAACAGAGGCTGCTTTAGTCACAGAATGGGATGCCCCGGGCAGGAATCGAGCTGGCAGGGTCCAGTAGTGCTTTGGCCAGCAAAAGTGTCTTTATCAGGCTAATTTCAAATATGATAAGAGCAAATGCTTATATGGTCTTAAACAGAGGCTGCTGTAGTCACAGAATGGGATGCCCCGGGCAGGAATCGAGCTGGCAGGGTCCAGTAGGGCTTTGGCCAGCAAAAGTGTCTTTATCAGGCCTAATTTCAAATATGATAAGAGCAAATGCTTATATGGTCTTAAACAGAGGCTGCTTTAGTCACAGAATGGGATGCCCTGGGCAGGAATCGACCTGGCAGGGTCCAGTAGGGCTTTGGCCAGCAAAAGTGTCTTTATCAGGCTAATTTCAAATACGATAAGAGCAAATGCTTATATGGTCTTAAACAGAGGCTGCTTTAGTCACAGAATGGGATGCCCCGGGCAGGAATCGAGCTGGCAGGGTCCAGTAGTGCTTTGGCCAGCAAAAGTGTCTTTATCAGGCTAATTTCAAATATGATAAGAGCAAATGCTTATATGGTCTTAAACAGAGGCTGCTGTAGTCACAGAATGGGATGCCCCGGGCAGGAATCGAGCTGGCAGGGTCCAGTAGTGCTTTGGCCAGCAAAAGTGTCTTTATCAGGCTAATTTCAAATATGATAAGAGCAAATGCTTATATGGTCTTAAACAGAGGCTGCTGTAGTCACAGAATGGGATGCCCCGGGCAGGAATCGAGCTGGCAGGGTCCAGTAGTGCTTAGGCCAGCAAAAGTGTCTTTATCAGGCCTAATTTCAAATATGATAAGAGCAAATGCTTATATGGTCTTAAACAGAGGCTGCTTTAGTCACAGAATGGGATGCCCCGGGCAGGAATCGAGCTGGCAGGGTCCAGTAGTGCTTTGGCCAGCAAAAGTGTCTTTATCAGGCTAATTTCAAATATGATAAGAGCAAATGCTTATATGGTCTTAAACAGAGGCTGCTGTAGTCACAGAATGGGATGCCCCGGGCAGGAATCGAGCTGGCAGGGTCCAGTAGGGCTTTGGCCAGCAAAAGTGTCTTTATCAGGCCTAATTTCAAATATGATAAGAGCAAATGCTTATATGGTCTTAAACAGAGGCTGCTTTAGTCACAGAATGGGATGCCCTGGGCAGGAATCGACCTGGCAGGGTCCAGTAGGGCTTTGGCCAGCAAAAGTGTCTTTATCAGGCTAATTTCAAATATGATAAGAGCAAATGCTTATATGGTCTTAAACAGAGGCTGCTGTAGTCACAGAATGGGATGCCCCGGGCAGGAATCGAGCTGGCAGGGTCCAGTAGGGCTTTGGCCAGCAAAAGTGTCTTTATCAGGCTAATTTCAAATATGATAAGAGCAAATGCTTATATGGTCTTAAACAGAGGCTGCTGTAGTCACAGAATGGGATGCCCCGGGCAGGAATCGAGCTGGCAGGGTCCAGTAGGGCTTTGGCCAGCAAAAGTGTCTTTATCAGGCCTAATTTCAAATATGATAAGAGCAAATGCTTATATGGTCTTAAACAGAGGCTGCTTTAGTCACAGAATGGGATGCCCTGGGCAGGAATCGACCTGGCAGGGTCCAGTAGGGCTTTGGCCAGCAAAAGTGTCTTTATCAGGCTAATTTCAAATATGATAAGAGCAAATGCTTATATGGTCTTAAACAGAGGCTGCTTTAGTCACAGAATGGGATGCCCCGGGCAGGAATCGAGCTGGCAGGGTCCAGTAGTGCTTTGGCCAGCAAAAGTGTCTTTATCAGGCTAATTTCAAATATGATAAGAGCAAATGCTTATATGGTCTTAAACAGAGGCTGCTGTAGTCACAGAATGGGATGCCCCGGGCAGGAATCGAGCTGGCAGGGTCCAGTAGGGCTTTGGCCAGCAAAAGTGTCTTTATCAGGCCTAATTTCAAATATGATAAGAGCAAATGCTTATATGGTCTTAAACAGAGGCTGCTTTAGTCACAGAATGGGATGCCCTGGGCAGGAATCGACCTGGCAGGGTCCAGTAGGGCTTTGGCCAGCAAAAGTGTCTTTATCAGGCTAATTTCAAATATGATAAGAGCAAATGCTTATATGGTCTTAAACAGAGGCTGCTTTAGTCACAGAATGGGATGCCCCGGGCAGGAATCGAGCTGGCAGGGTCCAGTAGTGCTTTGGCCAGCAAAAGTGTCTTTATCAGGCTAATTTCAAATATGATAAGAGCAAATGCTTATATGGTCTTAAACAGAGGCTGCTGTAGTCACAGAATGGGATGCCCCGGGCAGGAATCGAGCTGGCAGGGTCCAGTAGTGCTTTGGCCAGCAAAAGTGTCTTTATCAGGCTAATTTCAAATATGATAAGAGCAAATGCTTATATGGTCTTAAACAGAGGCTGCTGTAGTCACAGAATGGGATGCCCCGGGCAGGAATCGACCTGGCAGGGTCCAGTAGTGCTTTGGCCAGCAAAAGTGTCTTTATCAGGCCTAATTTCAAATATGATAAGAGCAAATGCTTATATGGTCTTAAACAGAGGCTGCTTTAGTCACAGAATGGGATGCCCCGGGCAGGAATCGAGCTGGCAGGGTCCAGTAGTGCTTTGGCCAGCAAAAGTGTCTTTATCAGGCTAATTTCAAATATGATAAGAGCAAATGCTTATATGGTCTTAAACAGAGGCTGCTGTAGTCACAGAATGGGATGCCCCGGGCAGGAATCGAGCTGGCAGGGTCCAGTAGGGCTTTGGCCAGCAAAAGTGTCTTTATCAGGCCTAATTTCAAATATGATAAGAGCAAATGCTTATATGGTCTTAAACAGAGGCTGCTTTAGTCACAGAATGGGATGCCCTGGGCAGGAATCGACCTGGCAGGGTCCAGTAGGGCTTTGGCCAGCAAAAGTGTCTTTATCAGGCTAATTTCAAATATGATAAGAGCAAATGCTTATATGGTCTTAAACAGAGGCTGCTTTAGTCACAGAATGGGATGCCCCGGGCAGGAATCGAGCTGGCAGGGTCCAGTAGTGCTTTGGCCAGCAAAAGTGTCTTTATCAGGCTAATTTCAAATATGATAAGAGCAAATGCTTATATGGTCTTAAACAGAGGCTGCTGTAGTCACAGAATGGGATGCCCCGGGCAGGAATCGAGCTGGCAGGGTCCAGTAGGGCTTTGGCCAGCAAAAGTGTCTTTATCAGGCCTAATTTCAAATATGATAAGAGCAAATGCTTATATGGTCTTAAACAGAGGCTGCTTTAGTCACAGAATGGGATGCCCTGGGCAGGAATCGACCTGGCAGGGTCCAGTAGGGCTTTGGCCAGCAAAAGTGTCTTTATCAGGCTAATTTCAAATATGATAAGAGCAAATGCTTATATGGTCTTAAACAGAGGCTGCTTTAGTCACAGAATGGGATGCCCCGGGCAGGAATCGAGCTGGCAGGGTCCAGTAGTGCTTTGGCCAGCAAAGGTGTCTTTATCAGGCTAATTTCAAATATGATAAGAGCAAATGCTTATATGGTCTTAAACAGAGGCTGCTGTAGTCACAGAATGGGATGCCCCGGGCAGGAATCGAGCTGGCAGGGTCCAGTAGGGCTTTGGCCAGCAAAAGTGTCTTTATCAGGCCTAATTTCAAATATGATAAGAGTAAATGCTTATATGGTCTTAAACAGAGGCTGCTTTAGTCACAGAATGGGATGCCCTGGGCAGGAATCGACCTGGCAGGGTCCAGTAGGGCTTTGGCCAGCAAAAGTGTCTTTATCAGGCTAATTTCAAATATGATAAGAGCAAATGCTTATATGGTCTTAAACAGAGGCTGCTTTAGTCACAGAATGGGATGCCCCGGGCAGGAATCGAGCTGGCAGGGTCCAGTAGTGCTTTGGCCAGCAAAAGTGTCTTTATCAGGCTAATTTCAAATATGATAAGAGCAAATGCTTATATGGTCTTAAACAGAGGCTGCTGTAGTCACAGAATGGGATGCCCCGGGCAGGAATCGAGCTGGCAGGGTCCAGTAGTGCTTTGGCCAGCAAAAGTGTCTTTATCAGGCCTAATTTCAAATATGATAAGAGCAAATGCTTATATGGTCTTAAACAGAGGCTGCTTTAGTCACAGAATGGGATGCCCCGGGCAGGAATCGAGCTGGCAGGGTCCAGTAGTGCTTTGGCCAGCAAAAGTGTCTTTATCAGGCTAATTTCAAATATGATAAGAGCAAATGCTTATATGGTCTTAAACAGAGGCTGCTGTAGTCACAGAATGGGATGCCCCGGGCAGGAATCGAGCTGGCAGGGTCCAGTAGGGCTTTGGCCAGCAAAAGTGTCTTTATCAGGCCTAATTTCAAATATGATAAGAGCAAATGCTTATATGGTCTTAAACAGAGGCTGCTTTAGTCACAGAATGGGATGCCCTGGGCAGGAATCGACCTGGCAGGGTCCAGTAGGGCTTTGGCCAGCAAAAGTGTCTTTATCAGGCTAATTTCAAATATGATAAGAGCAAATGCTTATATGGTCTTAAACAGAGGCTGCTGTAGTCACAGAATGGGATGCCCCGGGCAGGAATCGAGCTGGCAGGGTCCAGTAGTGCTTTGGCCAGCAAAAGTGTCTTTATCAGGCTAATTTCAAATATGATAAGAGCAAATGCTTATATGGTCTTAAACAGAGGCTGCTGTAGTCACAGAATGGGATGCCCCGGGCAGGAATCGAGCTGGCAGGGTCCAGTAGTGCTTTGGCCAGCAAAAGTGTCTTTATCAGGCCTAATTTCAAATATGATAAGAGCAAATGCTTATATGGTCTTAAACAGAGGCTGCTTTAGTCACAGAATGGGATGCCCCGGGCAGGAATCGAGCTGGCAGGGTCCAGTAGTGCTTTGGCCAGCAAAAGTGTCTTTATCAGGCTAATTTCAAATATGATAAGAGCAAATGCTTATATGGTCTTAAACAGAGGCTGCTGTAGTCACAGAATGGGATGCCCCGGGCAGGAATCGAGCTGGCAGGGTCCAGTAGGGCTTTGGCCAGCAAAAGTGTCTTTATCAGGCCTAATTTCAAATATGATAAGAGCAAATGCTTATATGGTCTTAAACAGAGGCTGCTTTAGTCACAGAATGGGATGCCCTGGGCAGGAATCGACCTGGCAGGGTCCAGTAGGGCTTTGGCCAGCAAAAGTGTCTTTATCAGGCTAATTTCAAATATGATAAGAGCAAATGCTTATATGGTCTTAAACAGAGGCTGCTTTAGTCACAGAATGGGATGCCCCGGGCAGGAATCGAGCTGGCAGGGTCCAGTAGTGCTTTGGCCAGCAAAAGTGTCTTTATCAGGCTAATTTCAAATATGATAAGAGCAAATGCTTATATGGTCTTAAACAGAGGCTGCTGTAGTCACAGAATGGGATGCCCCGGGCAGGAATCGAGCTGGCAGGGTCCAGTAGTGCTTTGGCCAGCAAAAGTGTCTTTATCAGGCCTAATTTCAAATATGATAAGAGCAAATGCTTATATGGTCTTAAACAGAGGCTGCTTTAGTCACAGAATGGGATGCCTCACAGCAGACTTAAGATCAGTTCAGTATATATGCACAGTTAGTTACTATAAGCAGCCTGAAAACGCTAACAAAGGCTGGATGAAAAAAAAAAAATCTCCCTGTCAGCCAGCTCCGTTTTTCCTACCTTTCCCTGGCTTTCTGTCTGTCTCCTGTCTGTCTCCTGCCTGTCTCCTGCCTGTCTCCTGCCTGTCTCCTGCCTGTCTCCTGCCTGTCTCCAGCCTGTCCCTGTCTGTCCCTGTCTCCAGCCTGTCTAACTGCCTCAGCTACACAGCGTTCTGTCTGTCTGTCACGAATGCAATAGAGAAATGAGGAAAAGCAAGATGGCCGCCGTTAAATACCGCTGTGTGACGTCACCGGGCTTGCTGGCTGCTGATAGGCTGCATGTGACTGCCCCAGCTTGCACTGGCGCGGGATACATGTCCAGACATGTCCCGTCCGCCATCTTAGAATGCCTGTAATGTAAATGAATGGATGTTAAAGGAAAACTTCGAGTGATCGAATCGCGGGGAAATTCGGATTCGATCCGAATCGAATTTTTCCTGAAATTCGGATCGAATCCGGGTTCGTCCGGATCGATTCGCTCATCCCTAATGCGCACCCATACAGCGCGGAACCTGTCAAATAGCGACTCCTCACCCAATATTCAACATTACCGCACACCGACTGAGTCGCTGTCAACAACCGAACAACGGCCAAGCACAGCGACTACTAGCGGGCGCTATGAAAATACTGCTACAGTCGCTCATCTGTCGCTACCTGGCGCTATTTATGAATCGGCCTCTAGTAGTTCAGGATGACATGTGAATTCTCAGATGGAATTGAGAAATCTAAGAATTCAGAAATTCTGGGCTACAGATATCATGCAGCCAGGCTGACATGCGGCCATGCTATCCCAAGATATACTGCTTGTAGCATGGTTTTGCTTTCACCAGCTCAGCACAATATAAATGGTCGCTTTTAACATTTACACAGTTTAGTTGTCTCCCCAGTAAACCTATTGTCTTTGGAAGAGGCAACTACATATCAACACAAAGTGATTTTCTTTCTAAACGTTCAGGTCTTCAGCCTGGTTTCATATATTTCAAATTTTGAAAAAAATACTTCCCGCAATATCATTAGTGTGGTGCACCAGACATGGATTCTGGTACCCCCAGAGCTCAAAGGCTTTTGACCATGGCGGCATACCATTCCTAATACCCCCCTCCCCCGGTAGAACACCAGGTCCATTCTGATAGGCACTGGGCTCTCTGGTTCCCTGCAGTGGGTTTGTGTAATTGAACAAGGGGGACACTGCTAAAACCCCTGACTTGTGATCTGATAAGACCCTTATGGAGGTATGCAAGTAGTGGAAACGGTACATAAATGCAAACTGTCTTACAAAAAACATACATTTAAAATAATTAATTTCAAATTAAAGTGGAAGCCCAGTCTAAGGTGATGCCCCCACCCCTCTGACACTGAGGCAAAATGTGGGTTAACAAAATAAAATGCATTATCTGGTTCCTGCAATGACCACAATTATGGTGTTTTTTTTAAAACAGAAATTTACAAAATTGGCCTGAACTGTGGCAAGTCTTGGTTCTGGCCAAAGAGAACCAAACTGGCGCAGCTTGGCTTGACTTGTGTTGTTGTGACTTTGGCACACTGTTGTGTATTAATATTTCATATAGGTGTCTGATGTAATCTCAACAGCCATAATAAGGCAGCAAGCAGCTCACCAGATTGCCTGCCTTATGTACCACCCCTCCATTCCCTGCAGTGCTGGGTAGAATCCATAGAAGGGCTTCAAAATTTGCCCTCCTTTTAATTTCAATCCTCTAGGCCCATGCAAAACAAGTCTAACAGGCACTCTGTCCCTAGGAGCTCTTAGAATGAGTGAGCATGGCAAGCCACAGTGGTCCCACAACTGTATTTGACCACAGCAGAGTGTACTCAGGAGTCGTAAAGCTGCGTCATGACACACCCTGCCACGGCCCAGAATTGACAGCAGAAATTGCAGCTTCACTTAAGGTATTTACATATAAAGATTTTGAAAAACCTTTACAAGAACTTTATCCCATACAGGAAGGAGACATTTTGGGCCTTTAAGAACCCTTACTGCAGTCCTTCTCCCTAAAGACTAACGGAAGTTACGCTAAATTTTATTCAACAATTTTATCAGGGGTGACGACTAGTCCACAGCCATGTTACGGCTGTATGAGGGAGGTTTTCAACCCTACTTCCTCATGTGCTGCACTCAAGGTTATAGGGCAACCTCATGTAAGCTGCTCACAATTTTTCCATTGCATTGTATATCCCAATTGGGGCTCTCGTAGATTAAAGTTAGGACTGCACCTCAGGCCCGGATTAACATAGGGGCGGACGGAGCTGCCGCTCCAGGCCCCTACGTTAAAACAGGCCCAGCAGCCTGCAAACGCGGCCCGCGCGGACGCCAGGCTTGGGCTATGAAGAAGGATGAGGACCCGGGACTCCGCTGAGGAGAGACGTGCCAACACTAACTCACCCCGCCCAGCATCTGGAGCAGCTCGTACACACCAACCACTCCCATTCCCCGCTCAGGCGCTGACATCATGCCAGTTGTTTGGCCGACCAATCGGACGCTCCGCTTTGACAGTACGGGAGCTGATATGGGCCATTCCTCCCAAGCTGAGGAGAACTCCCCCATCCGTGAGAGCGCGCATTGCGCCTGGAGCGCAGCCTGGCGGACTTCCTAACAGTTCTGACATGGAAATGTCGCTGCACTTCCCGCCCGGCTTCTATCCTGGGGAGCCTACGACAAGGTAACTTTCCTAAAGTGACGGTCCGGAGCCATGGCAACCTGCCTCCTTCCCCGGGAAAGTGAAGCTCGCGCTCTGATTGGTGGATGGGAGGCAGGAGCTGTACCTGGATCTAGCCAAGGGGGTGTCTGGGGACCCACATATACCCCCCTCCCAAGCAGCACCCTGTCTTGTCTGTCAGTCCTGCTCTCTTACTTTCTTTCCTTCTCTCACTCTTTCTCTTTCACCATTCTTTTTCTTTCTCTCTCTCCCTCCCTCGCTCTCGTTCATTCACCTACTCTCAGCCTTTCTTTCTGTTCCTTGTGTCACTCCCTTTCTCCCTCTCTCTCACCCCCTACTTTCTTTCCTTCTTTCACCATTCTTTTTCTCTCTCTCTCTCACTTCCTCCCATTCCTTCACCTACTCTCACCCTTTCATTCTGTTCCTTGTGTCACTGCCTTTCTCCTTCTCTCGTTTCTCTCTCTCTCACCCCCTGCTTTCTTTCCTTCTCTCTATATTTGATTCCCTCTCTTTATTTTCCACATCTATTTTCACCCTTTCATTCTGTTCATTGTATCACTCCCTTTCTCCTTCTCTCTCTCTCTCACCCCCTACTTTCTTTCCTCCTCTCTATATTTATTTTCCACATCTATTATCTCTTTTTGTTTGCTTTCTTCAGCACCAGGCCCGGGATGCTCTTAATCTGGCTCTGCTGCACCTACACAGAGGCAGCTCAGCATTTGTGGTGCAGCTTTAGCTTAACTCTGCAGATGTGTGCCAACCAGAGACCTCTGTTTTTAACCAGAGATCAATTATAGGAATGGTTGCGAGCTAACAAGGTTGAGTTATGTGGCCCCTTTAAGATTTCTGCTACAGTTGTGACTTTATATTAGCTAGGTCTAACCGCGAACAGAAGTCAAGGTCATTTTTGCATTTTATATTTTAATGTACTATGCCAGATTTCATTTCTGTCTATCCTCTTACAAGGATATTTTCAGTGATGTGTCATATGTGAATATTTCAGATAATACCATATATAAATATATACTTTAAACTTCATCCCTGTGTTGCTTATTCTATATTTTATTATGTCTTCTAGTTACATATTTCCATGATGCATTCTTGGTGGTCTACAAGGTCAGACATAGTTCATAAACCATCTGTCAGAGAGGCAATATTCATTAGTTCAGAATAAAAGTGATGTTAAATCTGTGAATAGGATGAAAAATAAACATGAATTACTTCTGATTGTGACATATGCCACATTAGTCCCCTGAAACTGAAGCATACTTGACCAATTTTAACTAATGCTTTCATCAGCTTTTATGAATCAAAAACACCAAAGTGTGTGATATCACACCACTGAAATTCATAGTAAAAAGTTCACTTGTTAAAGACATTAAAACACATAGTAGTAAATATAAAACACTTGAATTGTGTATTAATGACATGTGGACAGGGTTAGTGATGGACTTCAGATTTTGGCCAGAACTAGATTCGATCACCACCTTGCCGTTTCGGTTCGCCCATCATGGATACTGGCAAGATCTGGGTCAAATTATTTTGGCTCCTCCATGGTCTTCTGAAGCTGGCAGAAGCATCCTAAGGTTGATGCCACCGTTGGCATCTGGATCGTGAGGGGACACAGTCCCTCCTCTTCTGCTATCCTGGCTGCCTGCTGATAGTAATGACAGGCCAGGGAGAATGCTTTTACCTCAGAAGCCAGCAAACTGAATGCAGGGGGGCACGGGTCCCTCCTTTTCCTTTGCTGGCTTCCAGCCAAGGATTGTGACCAGTAGTGGAGAAGGTTTTTTCTACTATAGAGGGGAGGAACCCCTCTACATCCCTCCCCTCCAATTATGTATTTCTCCAGGTAGGAGGGAATCCTCAGAGGCTCCACCTCTGCAGTATAAAAGATTCTCCTTGAGCAGTCACTCTTCACTCCCACAACTGCTGGGGGGGGGGGGGGCGGCAGAGGCAGCAGTAACAGAAGCCAAGCTAACCATTTAAGTCTAGATTCTCTGATGATTCTCTGATGGGCAGTTTTATCAGCTACCTGCTGAGCAAAGCAGCCAGCACTCTACTAACACCCCAACCCAGCAGCAGTAAAGTTTCTGGCAAAAATTGGTAGAGTTAGCCATATCCCTGCTGTCATGCATTGATCCCCAAGGGCGTGAGCACCCTGAGATATTACTGCTGCTGTTGTTACCCCCCCCTCCATTGTCTTTTACAGGCTCAATAAAGCTATTGCTGCTATTACCCCCTGCACTTGCTTTCACAGGCCTTAAGAGCTCAAAGAGACTACTGCTGGTACTACCCCCGCACTGGCTTTCACAAGCCTTTAGGGGCTCAATTAGGCTGCTGCTGCTGCTGTTAATAACCTCCACTGGCTTTAGGTGCTCAAATAGACTACTGCTGCTGAAGTTACCCCCTGGCACTGGCTTTCACAGGCCTTCAGGGGCTCAATAGGATTGCTTCTACCCACCCGCACTAGTATTCATAGGCCTCTAGGGGCTCAGAGAGCCTACTGCTGCAAATCCCCAGCACTGGATTTTACAGACTTTTAGGCATACCTCCCAATTTGGAGGGACTGTACCTCTTTTGAGCCCATGTCCCCCTGTTCCTCGTTGTTCTTCCCTGTCTCTCTTTGAGGTATAACATGCAGATCTGCATCAATAAATGATTCATTTGCCTATTCGGTGTGTTTCTTTTGTTGTAACTGTTACACTCTATCTCCTATCCATCCCCCAATGAGGGGGCATGACTTAATTTCAGTTGCTCCTCTTTTTTCTATCCTAAAAAGTTGGGAGCTATGCCTTTAGGGGTTCAAGGAGCTGACAGGGAGACTAATGGGGTTCCCCAAAAACATCAGCAGTTGTAAAGCAAGTGGAGGGAAGGGGTAATAGCTGGAAATTGTGTTTATCTGCTGATTCCAGAGTGGGTGTTTCCTTGAAGTTGAGCAGGGGCCCCTCTACCAGCTCCAAAAGATTGACACTACATCACAGCTCTAAGGGAAGGAGAAATAAGGGTGGGTTAAATAGGACATGGGGATTTGGTCCTTGGGTGGTTATTGGGACCCACACATGGTCCTTGTCCTCTGGAAGGCCTCCTACAAATTGAAGCAGATTAGGAGTGTCAGGAAAGAGCCTGACTCAGAGGTCCTCTTGCCCAGAAAATAAAAAGTTGACTTACCTTTGTCCCTGATGGACACCTCTCGGGTAATGAGAGGGGGCAAAATGCCCTTTTTGGGTGGGTGAGTCGAGGCCTCCCTTTCATGGCTGGGAGGCATGTGGTCGAGACAACCTTTGACACCTAGATGGTTGAGGCACCACGGAAATCCTTATAAGGGGCCCTATGTAATAAAACCCCAGGATGAGGTAGATTTGAGAGGTGGTGGGGACCCAGGGTCCTCCCTAGATGCAGGGGGTAATTCTGAGGATACCCTGGGCTGGGATGACCTGGGCTGCGGGTTCCTCGGTCAGTTCCTGTGGCAGCAGGGGGCCTTGACACTACAGGATTGGCTGTGCTGCTGGTCTCCATTCTGGCTCAGTATTGGCAGTGTGGATAAAGGAAGGTAATGGCTGCTTAACATCCCAGCATATTGGCCCCCTCCCAGGTCAGTTTCCGCTTGCTCTAGACCTTGAAACATGCCCCCAAAATGCATATTTTGGCTGTTTGCTCATGTCTACTCCTTACATAATGAATTGAAGAATGCCGGGTACAAGAAGCCGAAAACAGAAAAAAAACAAAAAAAACACAGAATAGGAAAAGCATTTACACAAGATTTATTTCATTCCAAATTCCAAACCATAAAATAAAAAAACAACCCAATCCTGATGCTATTTTAAAGGGCCATGCCTACTGGAGCCCCCCTCCCCCACCCTGCTACCCTTCCCTAGCGGAGGCAGGGCGGAGGTTGCATAAAAAAGGCACTTACCTGGGGATAAGTCTTGGTAAAACTATGGCTAAAATAAATGATAATGAAAAATGTTGGAGCACTTATGAAGGGACATTAGAAAAACACAAGCCTGTCTGGAGTGCTTGAACCTCAACCTATAGACTGCAGCTTTCCTTTTCTTTCTTTTCTTCAAGTGAATGGGCAATGGGGGAATGCACAGCGCCCCACACGATGCACAGTGTGGAGAATGTGCTCTATGGCGGAATAAGGAGGGTGAGGGCAAGATGGCGGCAGAACCTCGCCGCTGGATTGTGGCATTAAGAGCTTTTTTTTAATGTAACCTCCTGCTCTACCTTAGCGCTAGAGAAGGGTGGCAGGGTTGGGGGATGTGGAAAACTGGCAATGCTGGCTGGAGTTTGTGAACCCCTGACCTATACAACACCCCTTAAAGTGGACCAAAACCCAGAATTGACTATCCTGGGCTTTGGTTCTTGCCCCCAGGCCACCCTGATCGGAGATGCCCCGCTGTGTGAAACTGTCCAGGTTGTCCAATCTAACTTACGTTTCCCCTGTCTTACAGCACATGTGCAGCCTCTCATCCAATCAGCTCACTTGGATCCCTTCAGACCCTTCACCTAAGGAATCCTTTAAGTGAGCGTACTAGAGCGTGCCTGTTGCGTATTCCCCGTTACCTTCAAGGATTGTGCCTGCGCGGCCATTCACAAAATGCTTGCCACAGGTGCGCGCCCTGCTGAAGGGATAGTTTACTTGGTGACCTGGGCAGTTTCACACAGCGGGGCATCCTTTATCTTGATGCCGCTGGGGTAGGGAATCATGCGGCCCTCGAATATTATAGATTCCAGGGCAGCCGAGCTGTGGGTTTTGGTCCACTTTAAAAGAGCTGCATGTTGCTGACTGCATTTGTTTACAGATGTGTTCTTTCTTAGCTTTGTCATAGCTAGTTATATTGTGATGTGTGTGTCACAAGAAGATTTTTTTTAATTGTAGCGCAACTAACTTCCTCTTCTAATTTACTATAAAGTTGCCTTGACCTATTTCCCTTCATTTCATTCAATTGCAGATGAGCAGCAAAAGCCACTGGTTTAGAATTTTCTAAAAAAAAAAAAAAAAATATATATATATATATATATATATATATATATATATATTATTTATGCTTTAAACAGAAATGGCAATCATTTAGTTTTGGCTTGTAATCTAGTTTCTGGAAAAAAAATGAAACAGGGCAGTAGAACTCACAAAATTCAGTAGTTGACTACGGTAATACATTACATTCTGTACATCACTTTATTAAACCACAAGATGTGAGTTTTTCAAGTAGCCAACCAAATTATTTAAACAGCTGGGAACAATCAGGACTGCCATGATCTTATCAAAAGGTGGAATAGATGAAATTAGATAATTTGAAGAGATTATATATATATATATATTATACACACACTTTCCATTCCATTTTTGAAACAGCAGTCAGTTGTCAGAGCCTGGGGGGGGGGCCAGAGCAGAGCAGAAGAGAAACAATGGTGATGGGCTTTGGATCCAAGCCGAAATTAGATTCAACCTGGATCTTGCCAATTCGCTCCAGTTTGCCCCATACCGGATACCGGCAGGACCTGGATCAAATTATCAAGCATGACACCCACTGATTCTAGCAGAAGATATAAAGAGAAAATATTTTTAAAACAGTCTCTTGCTGCTTCTTCCTTCATCTGTTCCACTCTGCAGGTCTGCTCAGTCGGGGGTTCCCTCGTGGTCTGATGGGTTGTGATCTTCTTAATGCCAGTGAGCTGACAGCATCTGTAGGGGGGACACAGGTTGCCCTTTCGCCTTGCTTAGTGTCCCAGAGGAGGAGCATCTGTGAAATTCCCCATGTGACTAATTACATCCCTGGAGGGGAAGGGCATGGAGGGAGATTCACACATTTTGGGAATCTAGCACAGACACAGGCTGGCCAAAGGGGGGAACCTAGTGTGCCAATGCAAGACGATAACTTCAGGAAAGACACTTTGACTTGCTACGCCATTCAGTGCATGCTTAGAAAAAAATTAGATATAGCCAAGGCCGATGCCAATGTCAGCAAAATGACTGGCACAAAATGGCGCACAACATAAATCAACAAAATTTGCCATTTTATCCTCCTGAAGATGTACGTTTCACTAGTCATCGAACTTGCCTTTTCAATTCAGAGAGACTTGTGCAGGAATTTGGCAGCAATAAATAGTTACTCCAATAAGCATTCTGTATCCACCATAAACTTTATAGAGGTGAAGTATTGATTGTATTATGAGTAGAGCTATGTGAGTAAGCTGTCCTGGGTTGAGCATTATCAGTGGCTTGGCTTCCTCATTTTCAGGTGAATGGTTTCACGCCCCTTAACCAGTCAGCTTCCTTATCTAAAATGTTAACAGGGACGTAACATAGGGGGTGCAGCTGCACTGGGGCCCAAGAGGTCAGAGGGCTCCATAGAAAATATAACTCTGTGATCCTCACCTGTAGAATTGTTTTCTCTTTTTCCACTCCAGGGTGGCTGGCAGTCAGAAACAAATGGGACCTCCAAAAGCAGTGCCCTCAATTCAGGGTGGGCCCCCAGGTGTTTACCTTATTTCTTTAATGAGGAGTAAAACATTCCAAGAATCAAACCTTGGTCGAAATGCTTACAACTGTAAAACCTTCCTACCAAATGCAGCATCCAGGGTTCTAACATCTACCTTATAGAAATATGAACTGAAGACCAGGTAGCAGCCTTGCATACCTGCTCTAATGAAGCTGAGGTGAGATGAGGATTCACCACTTGTCTGATCCATCAGCTGATGGTAGACTTAGCTGGCGGTAGACCTTTTGTGGCCCTTCACATATCATAAATAATGAGGCATCCTTATGAAAGGTCTGTGTAGCAGATATATAATATTTCAGTGCTCTCACTATGTCCAGCGAGTGAAGGACCCTTATGGCTGACTGGAGCAGGACATAAGGAGGGCAAAACCTCAAAATCCCCATTAAAAGCTGGAAGGGGAAGATCATCTTAGGAAGAAACTCCTGTTTAAAATGGAAGACAGTTTTGTCCTTGTGTAAAACTAAATAAGGAGGCTTAACTGATAAGGCTGCTAACTCAGAAATCTGCCACACTGAGGTAATTGACACCTCATCAACCTTAGTGAAGCTTCTGCCAATGGCTCAAAAAGAGGACCCTGAAGGGCTGACAAAACTAAGATTCCAAACATGTTTACGGGGAGAGCGCACATGGGTGACCTCTGCAAAAACATCCTAACTAGTGTATTTTCAGCAATGGGTTTCCGAAAAAAGATGGATAGAGCAGATATCTGTCCCTTTAGAATACACAATTGAAGACCATCATCAAGACCCTTCTGCAAAAATTCCAAAATTCTGGAGACAGAAAAGATTCTGCAAGAGAACACTCTAGTTCTGTTTTCAGCATGATACATGGTCCGGATAACTATGGCAGAAAGGCCCTTTCCTGCCAGGATGGAGGTTTCAATAGCCAGGTCGTCAAAGCCAGAACAGTAAATTGGGGTGCTGTAGGGGCCACTGAGTGAGAAGACCTGGATCGTTGGGAAGCCACCAATGGTCACCTTCTGACATTCTTACTATATATATATATATTTACCTAGTTATAAAATATCTGCTCCTGACCTGACCCCAGGACCCACACAGAGGAGATGGAAAAAAACAAAAACGGAAAAAAGGAGAATAAAACCCAGGGCGGCCAGCCGTGGAATGTTAAAGATTTCAGGGCTAGCCGCTGGCCTTCCCTTGTGGCATTCCAAATTGGAATGCCTCACTGTATGAAACCCCCCAGGTATTCACTCACCTTTTTCTTTGCCCAATGGCGCACGAGCGGGCTCTAGTCCAAAATGAGCTGTTTGTCATGGAAATATAATTTGTCAGCTCTGATTGTTTACAATAGGGAACAAGAGCGGCCTCATCCCCTACATCCTGAGGCTGTGTGAGCACCCCCTCATCACAACCATTTAGATAGGAATGCGACTGCTCTCACACCACATTTTAGCTTATCAGAGCCATTTGCTGAATGACGGGGTCACAGCAAACTATTCATAATTGGACGAAAGTACGCCATTGGACTAGGAAGAGGTGAGTTTTACTGGGCTCTATGGGGGGCTTCATACATCGAGGCACAGAACAAAACCTGGGGGTAGTCAGAATATCAGCTTTTGTTCCGCTTAAATACTTGTTTTTAATAGATCATGAAGAATATATTTATTTATAATACATTATTCTAAAAATTCAGCATGGTAAATTTTGTCCGATTTATGCAGCAATATAACATCCAATAAAAATATTATTTAACATTTTAAATACACAAATATGAGAAAAATATTTGTGGAATATGACAGAGCCTATCAATACTAGAGATGAGCGAACCGGTTCGGACGAACCGGAATTCGCTCCGAATTTCAGGAAATATTCGATTCGGCATGAACCCGAATATTTTGTGGTTCGTGCCGATCGAATTTTTCCTGAAATTAAAAAAAAAAAAAAGCCGGCATGGTGGGAGCGGGCCGGCCGGTTCCGCTGACAGCGGAGCCGGCCGGCCCGCTCCCACCATGCTGGCATTTAAAAAACAAAGAAAAAAAAAAAAAACATTTTTGCCGGCATGGTGGGAGCGGGCCGGCCGGTTCCGCGCTGACAGCGGAACCGGCCGGCCCACTCCCACCATGCCGGCATTTAAAAAACAAACAAAAAAAAAAAGCATTTTTGCCGGCATGGTGGGAGCGGGCCGGCCGGCTCCGCTGTCAGCGGAACCGGCCGGCCCGCTCCCACCATGCCGGCATTTAAAAAAAAGCAAACACTTACCTGCAGGTCCGGAGCGTGGAGGCCGGCGCCGCTCTCAGCTGTCATCTGAGGGCGCATCATCAGAGACGCCCTCTGATGACGCGCCCTCAGATGACAGCTGAGAGCGGCGCCGGCCTCCACGCTCCGGACCTGCAGGTAAGTGTTTGCTTTTTATTTAAATGCCGGCATGGTGGGAGCGGGCCGGCCGGTTCCGCTGACAGCGGAGCCGGCCGGCCCGCTGCCACCATGCCGGCGAAAATGCTTTTTTTTTTTTTTTTTTTTTAAATGCCGGCATGGTGGGAGCGGGCCGGCCGGCTTTACTGGCCCGCCGGCCGGTTCCGCTGTCAGCGCGGAACCGGCCGGCCCGCTCCCACCATGCCGGCAAAAATGCTTTTTTTTTTTTTTTTTTCTTTTTTAAATGCCGGCATGGTGGGAGCGGGCCGGCCGGCTCCGCTGTCACCGGGCCGGCATTTTTGATGGGGAACTTTTCAAAAGTTCGCTCATCTCTAATCAATACCTTTTGTGTTGATTGCCAAATGACCCAGACCACAGTTGGAAACGAAAGACCTAGTCTTATAGTCTTAATAGGATTAATGCTTGCAGTTAACTTACAGTTAACTCTTTCGTACAAGTTAAAAATTCTAGACAAAGAGGGATTTTATGGTTTTTGGCAAGGGAATGTTATAATAAATATATTCTAAATCTGGCAAAATAACACTTTATGCTGCACTAAATAAGTTAAACAAACCGTCCCGATAGTAGACCTGAAGAACTTGGTAACGCAAACATCTGCATTTCTACAAAGAATTCTTTCATAATGGGATCTTGTAACAAAGATGGAGCTGTGAGACATTATTAGACATCTACTGTAATCAGATATAAATATAATATTATGAGAAAGTTGCCTTATTAACTTGGAGAATGATCAGCAATAAACGTATATATTTTTTAGAATATTATAAAGACAAAGATTATCAGCTAAACAGAGTTCATTAATTCATACCTCTTTGTACTATAGTAAACCTGAACCCAAAAGGCAATATTTGCCTAGCAGCACTAATTCACCCCATGCTCGAATCAATTCCATAAAATTTCAACTTGTCACTTGTCATTACATTTTGATTTGATGTTGCTAAACTTTTAGAATAACACTTTCAGAATTACCCAAGTAACCTGGATTTATCCAGTGGAGGTAATGCTATTTTGTTTAACTCAGGGGGGCACATTTTGGCGTTAATTGCAACATGCATTTCAGTGAGCGTTTTAAAGGAAAACTCAATTTGTTACAGGTGTTTGTTCTGCCTCTATTGTTTTCTTCTCCTGGGATGTGAAGTAAACACACATGATGTGATTTGCTTCAGCATGCTGTTTCAATATTCGTGTGGCTCTGTTTTTCTCAAGCTGGAGTGGCTTTCCTGGTCTTCAGTAAAGCTGTTTAGTATAGCTGCTGCCTATAAATCACAGAAGACAGCCAATGTCAAAGGTGAGCACAGAAACCACTCCCCTCCTCCCAGAGCACATTAAACTCAAACAGCAGTAGTGAGAGCGCTGCCAGTGGCGCTTTAGCTTCTGGAACACAAGAAGCAAGAGTGGTTAAATCTGTGATCTAAGGAGCATGGAGCTTCATCTCTGCTTCAATATGTAGGGGGGCTTGATATAACTGGCACATTTTGTTAGTATTTTCACACACAATTGTACTTACGGGTGGTTCGATTTTCACCAGTGTCCTTTATCTCCTGTTTTCAGATTCTGGTATCATTCCCGAATGCTAATGCGCGGAAAATCTTGCAATATTGACTTCGACATTAATGATCTCCACTCACAAATAGAATACAAATGATCCCCATGGTAATGAGGAAATAAACAATCAACATACGCTGGGATTTGATGAACCATCAGATACCATATAAGAATGGACTCACATTTGGCTATCCTGTTGTTGCAAGATCCTCCAAATGGGCATGTGATCTTTGCTCTACTTACATTATTCTATTTTGGATGTACCACTGGCTCTCCATGTTGTATATAGGCCCTTTCTCATCCCTTCACACCCCTTCCTTTCCCTCCCTCCCTTTCTTCCTTCCCTTCCTCTCCCACATTTCCCACATGTTTTCACTTCCCTCTCCATCCCCTCCCCCCTTCTGTTCCTCTTCGCTTCTCCCTCTCCCTCCCCTTTTTCTTTTTCTACCTTTGAACAAACCACTTACCTGACTGCCCATAAGGGGTTTATAGATGTCTGCCCCTTAGCTGCAAATAGGTATCATTTTATCGCTTTAAACATGCCAATATCATATTTATTAGTGTCACATTACTGGCATGCCTAAGCCATTATTATTCTGAATCCGCTTTAGAACTCCATTCCACTGCAATGAATGGAGTAGGTTGGCTCCCTGCCATTGGTGATTATGTAGATGTTGACACTGCAAGAAGCACTGCACCTGCATGGAGAAACTGCAGTATAGAGAGTATAGACTTTTTTCTGCCTGTACAATCCCTTTAAATTCCTGTAGGTTTCCAGCATTATAACTAAGGGCATTAGAGCAGCATGAAAAATATAGAATATAAAAGGGACATTATTTATATAAAATTAGTAAGAGATTTAAGTTTTTGTGTTGGAGTTAGAATTATACTCCAGCCAAAACTAACTCCGACTATAGAGCACTGGCAATAAGAGAGTGAAACTGGGCTGTTACCTGGTTCCCAGGCCTAATGTAAATCGTATGTAATAAAATGAATAAGGGAGAAGAGCACACTTTAGATAGATTTGAAAAAAAACCTTTAGTTACCTGGTAACTTATTTTCTAAACACCCGAACAGGTAGCATACACATGAGACCTTACGTCTCTGCCCCTTGAGACGGAACATCTGACCACCAGACTAGTATAAAACTTTGACTCCTCCTTCCAGTCCCCAGTTGTTGTAGAGATCTGAAAAGGATAAAAATACAGACCAAAAATAGAACTGGTTAAATCAACATGAAATATATTCAATGCTATCTTAAGGGAGAGGAAACCCTGTATGCCTTCCGTTCGGATGTTTATAAAAGAAACAAAGGGGGGAGGGGTGGCAGCCGCTCAGACCATTTTATAACTAACCTGGGAGGTGCACGTTAGCAGGGCAATTAGGATACAAAAGTCTTAAAGGAGCCACAGCACTCAACCCTGTTAGCTTGCAGGCCAGCCTATAATCTGTCTCTAAACTTGGTTACAAAAAGAGGACTCGGTCACACACATCTGCAGAAGTATGCTTAAGCTGCACCACTACATCAAAGTGCCTCTGTGGGGTGCAGTCCTAACTCTAATCTCTGAGAGCCCATTTGGGACATACAGTACAATGGATAAATTGGGAGCAGGCTTACCTGAGGTTGCCCTAAACCTCTCAAGTGCAAGCCATGGGGTGGAAGGGTCAAAGACCTTGCAATACAGCCTAGACCCCACACACCATGTGCCTGCAAGCTAACAGGGTTGAGTGCTGTGGCTCCTTTAAGACTTTTGTATCCTAATTGCCCTGCTAACGTGCACCTCCCAGGTTAGTTATAAAATGGTCTGAGCGGCTGCCACCCCCCCCCCCCCTTTGTTTCTTTTGAATTTGGGCAAGCACATGGTGTGTGGGGTCTACGCAGTATTGCAAGGTCTTTGACCCTTCCACCCCATGGCTTGCACTTGAGAGGTTTAGAGCAACCTCAGGTAAGCCTGATCCCAATTTATCTATTGCACTGTATGTCCCAAATGGGCTCTCAGAGATTAGAGTTAGGACTGCACCCCACAGAGGCACTTTGTCGTAGTGGTGCAGCTTAAGCATACTTCTGCAGATGTGTGTGACCGAGTCCTCTGTTTTTAACCAAGTTTAGAGACAGATTATAGGCTGGCCTGCAAGCTAACAGGGTTGAGTGCTGTGGCTCCTTTAAGACTTTTGTATCCTAATTGCCCTGCTAACGTGCACCTCCCAGGTTAGTTATAAAATGTTCTGAGTGGCTGCCACCCCCCCCTTTGTTTCTTTTGAATTTGTGCAAGCACATGGTGTGTGGGGTCTAGGCTGTATTGCAAGGTCTTTGACCCTTCCACCCCTTGGCTTGCACTTGAGAGGTTTAGGGCAACCTCAGGTAAGCCTGCTCCCAATTTATCCATTGCACTGTATGTCCCAAATGGGCTCTCAGAGATTAGAGTTAGGACTGCACCCCACAGAGGCACTTTGGTGTAGTGGTGCAGATTAAGCATACTTCTGCAGATGTGTGTGACCGAGTCCTCTGTTTTTAACCAAGTTTAGAGACAGATTATAGGCTGGCCTGCAAGCTAACAGGGTTGAGTGCTGTGGCTCCTTTAAGACTTTTGTTTATAAAAGAAGGTACCAGGTAACTAAAGTTTTCTCAAAACATCCTTCGGGCAGCATACACCTGAGAGATAACCAAGATTTACCTCTATTGGGTGGGAAATACAGCTTGAAGAACACTTCTACCAAAGGACTAAAGGACTGTAAGGTCAACAAGTCCAAACGATAATGCCTCACAAAAGTCTTGGCTGAAGACTAGGTGGCCACTTTACAAATCTGTTCATTAGAGGCCCCAGCTTACTCTGACCAAGATGTAGAGACACTTCTTGTTGAGTGAGCTGTCATTCTTCCTGGAAGTTAAGATCCATGATAGGCCTTTCTTGGTCCTGAGAATGATACAGACTATCTGCCTTCCTCCAATCCTTGGTCTGATGAAGATACTCCAGAAGACATGCTCTAACATCCAAAGAATTCTGCATTGAAGAAGCTTTACTGTCCACAGAGGGAATCAGAGAAATCTTCGGAAGGTAGCAGGGATCTACCCTTAAAACCCCTCGATCTTGAAAAATCTGAAAAAAAAAGGGTGACGACAAGATAATGCCTGAGTGTCAATAACTCTGCGTGCAGAAGTTATTGCCACCAAGAACAAAACCTTCCAGGTAAGATATTTAATATGAGATTATTAGCCGTCAAAGCTGAAAGGACCTTAGCAAGATCCCATTGGGATACGATCTTCGTGCAGACAGGCTTAGAATTCCTCACGGCCAGAAGAAAACGTCTTGCCAAGGAGAAAGATGAAAGTTTATTGTCCAGAAAAAATGATAGTGCTGCTAATTGCACCTTCAATGTGCTAACACTGACACGTGAGTGCTAACACTCACTTGTGCTAACACAAGACCTAAATCTGGACCCCTTTGGAGAAAGTCAAGAATGACCGGAAGTTTAGAAGTCGACTTCCCGTTCTGGATCTTCCAAGTTCTAAAAGTTTTCCAAACTTTCAAATAACTTTCCTTGTTACTTTCTTCCTACTTGAGAGTAGGGTGTCAATTACTTCTATTCTAAGAAGCTGAAGGTGAAGGCTGCAGAGGAAAGGATATTCTAATCCTTTCCTCTGCAGCAGGTGATCTCAGGGTCCACAGAGTCAAACTCCACTTCTAAGGATCTGGACAAGGTACTGGTCCCTGGGAAAACAAGTCTGGTATCACTGGAAGTCTCCATGGCTCCTGTTTGGATAGTGTTACAAGAGTAGAGGCCACCAGGGACCCAGAAGCAGAACTGTGGTTGGTTACTTTGTTCAATACTTGAGGAAGCAACTGCACCAGAGGACAATCGTGAGTCCACCCCTAGGGCTGGATCTGAAGGATTCATGGAAAAAAACTTCTTTAACTTGTGGTTCTTCTTTGTTGCGAAAAGATCCACCTCCAAAGTGCCCTTCTGAACACAAATCTGATTGAACACCTCCTGATTTAGTAACCACTTTGATTCCAACAATGGAGCATGACTCGGAAGTCCGCTAAATGATTCAAACTTTAGATGAACAGCCGATAAAGACAGTAGGTTCTATTCTGCCCACAGCAGGATTTCTGTCGTCAACAACCAAGGGGACCTTGTTCCTCCCTGGTGATTTAAATAAGCTACCATAGTCGCATTGTTTGTTCTGATCTGAACATGACAATCCTTTAAATGCAAACAGAGCTACCTTTACAGCAATCAACTCTCTTGGACCAAGGCTCTAATGCAGTCTTCCTTGAATCTATTTTCCCTCTGCTCCCCAGGCCCCGCAATGAGCTACTCATCGCCAAGAGGATGCATCTGTGGTCAAAATTGTGTCTCTGCTAGGCTAGACTGCTGTCAAATCTGTCCTTGAATAACCACCATTCCAGAGATTTCTTCATTGTTTTGGGAACTGGAATCACATTTTCCAAAGAACCCTGGGATCTGTTCCAGTTGTTCAAGATGCGCAGCTGCAGAGTTCTTGAATGCAACTAACCCCACCGTACCGCAGGAAATGCCGATGTCAGATAACCCACGACCTTCATTGCTTGATGCACCGAAGTTGATGTTGTCTGATGTTGTCTGACTGTTGGCACAAAAGCTTCCTGGAGGGTTTCTATTTTCTGGGGAGGTAAAAAAATATTCTGGAAAATTGTATTGATCTTGAACCCCAGATATTTCATGACCGGAGAAGGAACCAGGCTGGACTTCTCATAGTTCAGTACCGAACCCAAAAGTTCCAATGATTGCATTGTCAATCCGAGATCCTGAAGCAACTTTTCCCTGCTTGGAGCAAAGAGCAACAGATCTCCTGGTAGGCTACAATGCCAATCCCTTTTTGTCTCAGATATGCCAGAGGTTCGGTCAGTACCTTGATAAAGAGTCTGGGTGCTGAGGCTAGACCGAAAGAAAAACAGACAAATTGGAAGTGAAGTGTCTGGTCCTCGATCCTTATCGCAAATCTTAGGAAGGACTGGGCACAGAGACTCATCAGGACTTGCCAATAAGCATCTTTCAGCTCAATTGACACCATGAAGGACCAAGGAGGCAGCAGACTGCTGACTGAAAAGATGGTTTCCATGCGAAAACCATCTGCGGTACCATGTCTGTACCGCACTAGAAGATTCAGTCTTTTTAGATTCAGAATAAACCTGAATCCTCCTGATGCCTTTCTTACCAGAAAAACACTAGAATAGGAACCCATCCCCTGTTGCTAGAGAGGGACTGACATGATCCCCCCTTTAGGCAACATGCAGTCTAGTCTCTTCATGATAGCCAAACTAGTATGTTCAACTAAACAGGATTTAAGGTTGCTGAAGCCAATAATTCAAATTCCTAGCTACACAAGCAGAAGCCAGAGTTGGCCTAAGTGCACAGGATTCGGCCTGCCATGCTCTTTTCAAGAATAAATCCATCTTTTTATCCAAAGGATCCTTTAGGACCTGAAATCTTCAAAAGCCAAATCTACCCCCTTAGACACCTTCGCAAAAAGTGCTTCTAACTTAGGGCATTTCTCCCAAAAAATGAGGCTACCTCAGCGAAGGGGCATCTTCTTTTGAGGTTCTAAGATTTAAAAATCTTCCTAACCGGATCCTTCCATTCATTCAGAATAGCCCCCCTAACTGAATTATGAATGGGAAATGACAAAGCCACTTCCGGAACCAAGTCTGGGTAAAACCCATTGTGTTTAGACCTAGGGGCCACACCTTTTTCTTCAATGCACATGGACAAATAAATCATGTGCAAAAGGAAAGGTAACTCCCCCAAGGAAAATAATTTTTTTCCCGGAGCGGGGACCTCAGTAACTGACTCCTGTTCCTCTTCCTCAGAAAGGGAAGACTTCATCTGAGATAATAATTTCTGGCAAATCTGAATCCTGTGTAGTGAACAAGGAATGCCCCAACAATTCACCTTGATCGACCGACCCCCCCCCCCCCCAAACACCTGAGATTCTTAATAGGTCAAGCTATCGGATTCCCATAGGAAGCCCCTATGGGATATATATAGGATATATAATGCATGCGTGTGGCTCTTTAACTGTAGCCCATGTGCATCTAACTGAAAAACCCAGCGGCGCATTTCTGACATCATTACCGCTGGGAGGAGAAGGCCCTGACAATTCCCCTTCCCCTTAACCATAAAGAAGCGAATGTTAGTGGCCGTCCTACAAACCTGGAATGAAGAGGTGAGCGTTCAGTGGGAGTACAGAAGACCAGCTCTGTCTCTCATGCTACCTATTTAAAAAAAAATGCAAAAATAGATCCGCTGAGGCTCACCACTCCTCCAGCAACAGCCTCCCCGTGCCAGCGGAGCCGAAAGGAGTCCTCTGCCACCATTGCCGTCCACAGATACATACCGGATACGTCCACAGCCATTGCCCCAACCGTCCCCCGCCCCCCCTCCCAGCCGAAGAAAGCCATAGAGAGAGAGGGGATGGGGGAAGCAAGGAGGGAAGAGAAAGAGAGAGGGTACATAGTAAAAAAAAAAACTCTAGAAGGGGACCCGGCCATCCCAGCCTTCTCCTAAAAATTAATCCTCAGTAAAAGGGAAACACTGCTTACCCCCCTTGTCCCCAAATAAGTGAACATCAAATACCAGAAATCTGGCCAGTTTCCTGGGGGTATTCTGGGCCTCTGGCCGTTCGCCTCCAGGACCGGGAAGTGGGCCTGCCTGTCCAAACCCATAGTAACTTACCTAAACCATTCCGGTTTCAGGTCTGGCTCCTATCCCAAGGAACACAAAACAAACTGGGGACTGGGAGGAGGAGTCAAAGTTTTATGCTAATCTGGTGGTCAGGTGTTTCATCTCAAGAGGCAGAGATGCAAGTTCTCATGTGTATGCTGCCCGGAGGATGTTTTGAGAAAAACGATGTAAATTGTATAAATAGTATTGATGGAGCAACTTCCCCCCTTTACATAATAAATATTTATTATAGTATTATAGCAATGGTAGTGGGGCAACAATTTCCAGTTAGTGGTCCAGTCTGGGGGCATTTCTGTATCTATATGACATGTTAGCTTACCTTGGTGTTGCCTGCACCAGTTAAATGAAAATTGCTTGTGGTGCATTTTACAAAGTCCTTCTTTAACCTTTACTAATTAGAGCATGTATTCCCCCCTAAACTTTCTGAAGACTAATATGACAATATGTACAGGGAAATACAAATATTCACATCAAACTGTTTTCACAGAGCCTCCAGTTTCATCTGGCCACACAGACCTATTTGTAGTACCGATAAGGGTACTAGGGTGGTGGGGGTACAGAAAATACAGATGGGTATTCGGATGGGGCCACCTTAAAGGTAGACTGCTCAAGGAGGAGTTGAGATGGATTCACAACTTAGATGCAGAAGCACCAACTGGCTTAAATGAAGATGTAAGCTTTGTGCCTCTTCTGACCTGAGTGGTCAGTGTCCAGCAGGACTCAATCTAATTCGACAGGCCCTGGGACCTCCTATGGGGTTGTGTATATCTTCATTTAGGTTATCATTGTAAATTATTTGTTGCATGTGGATGATCTAATTCAATTGATTTAGGTCCCCCTTGTGGTGCTGTGCCTCCTGCCCTCTGCCTCCCACATGTAGCTCGGCTCCCATCTCCACTATCTTATGGTGCAGACAGGGCCTAGCCCCTCCCCTTTAGCGCTGCCCTACATGCAGGAAGACGTGCGGGTCTTCAGTACCCGGCGCGCCACGTGTTATGCCGGGGGGGGCGGGCCGCCACCCGGCCACGCTGCATAAAAGGATAGTCACAGATGGAGACAGCAGAAGCTGCAGTGCTGCGGTGGAACACGTGGGGCCGCCCCTGCTGTGACCATTATCAGCTCCCATTAGGTGGCTTTGCACCACTAGCGCTTTGTCATTTGCTCTGTTTTTTGCATGGACCTGGTGTTGGTACAATTTTGGATGTTAAGCACTTGCACTTTAATAGAGAGTTTTAGCACAATATTATCAGATATATTATTATATATGCAAATGATTCCTTTGTTATTATTTTACACAGTCACTTTATTATGGGTTGCTTGTGTTTCATTTGTATTTGGAGTGTATATTTGTAAATAAGGGTTTTTTTTTTTGTCTTGCGATCATTGCACTTTATTGAAAGTTTTGCACATCAATATTAATTGACACATTTCAGCCACTACTAGAGCTGTTCATTATTTTTATATATTTTGTGGATATTTAAATAGTTTGGATGCTAGGACCTATAGCACCCCAGGAACAGTGGATTGGTTGTTTTTATTGTGTTGTCGTGGTGTTTGTGTGTTATTATTCTATTTGCAACATTAATAAAATATGTCTATTCTTACTTAATTTTTGGAGCTGTGCCCCAAAAATGTATATATCCTTGTCAATTTGTTTTAGTTGTTGTCATAGTACCTATAAGGGAGCTTCAGGTCTAATGTTCAACTCACTCAGTTTAGAAGCAGCCGGCCCTGCTCTTGGTCCCTCCTGCACCATGTAGCCCACACAGCTTGCTGTAGCAGTCTCTAACGCTCTGGTGCTGCTTGCACCTGTAGCCCACACAGCTACCTGGCTGAGGGCTCTCCTCAGCCCGCGTTCATCCGCAGTGCACTCCAACACTCAGCAAGTCCAGCAGGAGCCCTCAGTTGCGGCTCATCAGCACCTTGGGTCATGAAGCTCCTTCCTTTATTGCACTCCTTTCACTGGTTCAGTGAGATTAACCCTTGTTAACCTTTTCTTCAGTCACCTTTATACATACCCCCCCCCCCTCTGTTTGAACCCATCAGGTGATAAACACTTGTTTCTGGGAAGAAGATGAATTGTTCAGGGGGTCGAAGCTGGACCCTTTTACTGGCCATAGAAATTTGGGAGCTCTATCTGTTGGGGCAACCCAGCTAAGACCACCCCCTATAGGGCTGGGACACCCCTGATTGTTTGTTCCTCCCATTTTTTTTTTTTTAATAATTCTGTGTTTATTGAAAGTTTTCCAAAAGGTAAAGGAACAAAGGACACATTTTTCGAACAGTACAAGCATATATAGTCAAAGAGTGTACAATGTCAGTCTATGCTAACACGGTATGTATCGATTAAAGCATTGCAAAGGACAACATAAAGCGACCACAGAAACCAAACAGTAAGTTCTTCTAAACAAGGTCCAGCCAGACAGGCTAGCAGCTGTCTGTGATCTAGCTAGTATCGACACTGTTCTAAAAGGGAACAAGTGGAAGAGAGAAACCGAGAGGTAAGAAGGGGAAAAAAGGGGGGGGGGGAGGGAAGGCAAGGGGAGGGAAATGGGTAGGGGCGGGGCAGGGCGAGGGGGGGAGGAGACGAGGAGAAAAAGCTCCCCGATTTTATCCATGTGAACCCAGAATCCCTAGTGGCTCAGCAAGGCCCAGGCATCTGCGGTAGTCAGCCCAAGTCTGTGTCCAGATCCGCCCACCACAACCTACTCATCAGGCAGAGGGAGCAGGCCCATGGGGCGGAGGACTTGTTGTGGGCAAAGGAGTTCCTTGCCTTCCGGGGATTCCATGAACACCATCCAACCATACCAGGTGACAGCAAATTTCTCATGTGTGCCGTCGCGAGAAGACATAAGGCTCTCAAACCTCATGACGTCGTTCACCTTGTTGCACCACATGCTTATAGAGGGAGGCTCCCTGTTCTTCCACAACTGTGGGATGCAGCATTTTGCTGCATTCAGCAGGTGACAGGTTATGGAGTTTCTGTAACGTTTCAGGGGAATCTCTGAAGCATGAAGGAGGCAAAAGGCAGGGTCATCAGGTGTTATTGCTCCCGAAACCTCCTCCGTGACCCTTCTGACCTGATTCCAGAACTCTTTAAGCAAGGGGCAGGACCAGAAAATGTGTAAGAGATCCCCCCTCTCAGCGTCACACCTCCAGCAGTTTGGGGAGACGTCAGGATACCACTTGTTCAGGACCGATGGAACTCTGTACCATCTTGATAGCAGTTTGTACCCACATTCTTGAATCCGGGTACAAACTGAGGACCTGTGCGGCAACGCCAAGATCCTTCGCCTCTGCTCGGGGGTCCATATTACGCCAAGGTCTCTTGCCCATTTTCCCAAGAAGGGGGGGTCCTCTAGGTCGGGCGGGGCCACAAGGAGTCTGTATGTCCTCGAGAGGACGTGTCTCTCCGCTTCAGTGCTGCGGCACATGTCCTCGAAGCTCGTAAGGGACTGTCTGCCCTCCCTGTGGTCCCTTATAGAGGCCAAAAAATGACTTAGCTGCATACCCTGCCACTCGGACCACTCCGGGATCCCGGCCCCTCTAGCCAATTCACCTAGGTCCGCCCAGCCTCCCTCTCTGACAAAATGGCCACTGGTGTACATGTTTGCAGCAATCCAAGTTTTTGCTTGTGGGCCCTCACATCCAGGCGGAAAGCGCGGGTTTCCCAATATGGGGTACATGGGAGAGGGGGGGGGGGAGATCCCCTGGCAACGAAAGGTGGCTCCACATACCCTAAGCGTGGGGCCTATGGTGGGGTGCTGCCCCCCGAGCCTAGCTCCCTCAGCCGCCACCCATGGAGCACCTCTCAGTGGAACTGCGAGGAAGCTCTGCTCCAAGCCAACCCACTGCTTGCTCCGGCCATGGACACACCAGTCGACCACTCTACTGAGGTGAGTCGCGGCATGGTAGAGTACTGGATCAGGGACACCAACGCCTCCCTGGTCCTTCACTCTGGTTATAATCTCCCGCCCCAGCCTCGGCCTCCGCCCAGCCCAAATGAATCTGGTGAACACCGAGCGCACCCTTAGGAGAAAGGAGCGAGGAACAAGCACTGGGAGAGCCTGAAGGAGATAGAGCAAACGAGGCAAGAGGGTCATTTTGACCGCGTTGCATCTCCCGAACCATGAGAGTCTCCCACCCCCCCACCTGGCGGTCTCCCTCTCGAAAGTTTTCAAAAGCGGGGGGAAGTTGAGAGAGTATATTTTTAGGAGATCACTACTGATATTGGTCCCCAGGTACTTAATACTGCAGCTAGCCCAGCGGAACGGGAAGGAGTTTTTGATGTTTTCAAACCGACGAGGGGGAATGTTCAGGTTAAGGGCTTCAGATTTCTGGAAATTGATCTTGTAGTTTGAAAGGTTCCCATATTCCCTGAGCTCCCGCATAAGATTGGGAAGGGATACTTCTGGATTGGATAAGCAGAAGATCAAATCGTCTGCATAGGCCGCTACCTTATAGTGGCCCGACACATTCTCCACTCCCCGGATGTCTGGGTTCCCCCGCACCCTGCACAGAAAGGGCTCAAGAGTCAAGACAAAGATCAGGGGTGACAGAGGGCAGCCCTGTCTTGTCCCGTTCCTGATTGCAAACGAGTCAGACAGGTACCCATTCACTCTCACCGACGCCGAGGGGGAGCTGTAAAGGCTCCCTATCCAACTTATCATGTTTGGGCCGAGACCAACGTGGTTAAGCACCGACGACATGAAACTCCAATTCACCCTATCGAAAGCTTTCTCGGCGTCGGTGGAGAGCAAGAGAGAGGGCAGGTTCCGCGTCTGCACCAGGTGGATCATATTTAGGACCTTAGTAGTGTTGTCTCTGGCCTCTCTGAGAGGCATGAAACCCACCTGGTCCAGACCTATCACCGAGTGCAGGTGCGGGGCAATCCTGGTCGCCAGGACCTTAGCAAATAGCTTTACGTCCGCGTTAAGGAGTGAGATGGGTCTAAAGTTACCACAAAGGTTCAGATCCTTCCCCTCTTTGGGGATGACCACTATGTGTGCTCTAAGGAAGTCTACAGGGGGGGGGGAGGAGCCCCCAATAAGAGAGTTCAACATACGCAGGAGCTTAGGGCCCAGGATGGGGAACAGCTTTTTATAATACTGGAGATGCAGTCCATCGGGGCCCGGCGTCTTGCCAGAGGCTGAGTTGGCTAGTGCGTTATGCAACTCCAGCATAGAGATAGGACTCTCAAGTTCAGCGCATATCTGGGCCGGAAGTTTGGGCATCCCCGAGCCCTCGATGTACCACATGCATTTCCTTGCGAAGCCTCCCTCCCCGGGTGTGGGCAGAGTATAAAGGTCTTTATAAAATTTGCGGAAAACCTCCGCGATGGCTTCCACCCTATGAACCATGCTCCCCTCAGGGTCCGATATTTTGGGTACATACGTTGTGGCTCTCTCTGCTCTCAGGGCCCTGGCAAGCATTCTGCCACATTTATCTCCAGATTCGTAATAAGCCTGCTTACATTTCGCTACTTGGGCTTTCAACCTGTCGAAACAGACTGTTTTCAGTTTTTCCCTCAACGACGTGAGGGTCGTAAGGTGGGCCGCTGCCAAAGATTCCTTATGCAAGGCCTCCAATCTCCCAATCTCCTCAAGAAGGCGCGCGACACACTCAGCTTTTTCCTTTTTAATTCGGGAACCCTGGCTGATTAACACCCCCCTAATAAAACATTTGTGGGCCTCCCAAATAGTTCCGGGTGAAGTCTCTGGGCTCGTGTTTAGCTCAAAATAGTTCTTAAGTTCTTTCTGAACCACCTCGAGAACCCTCTGGTCCTCCAACAACGACTTGTTCAGTTTCCACGACCAGCTCCTAGGGACGGGATTAGGGTCTCTAAGCGTAATCGTGATAGGCGCGTGGTCGGAAAGGGTAATGCAGCCAATTGAAGTGTCATCCACTCTACCCAGCTGGCCGTGTGGAACCAGGAACAAGTCCAGCCTAGAATAGGAATTGTGGGGATGGGAAAAGAACGTGAAGTCCCGTGTGGTTGGGTGTTGTATTCTCCAGGGGTCTACTAGTTGGAATAGGTTAAGTACTTTCTTAAGGCGCTTCAGTCTAGGGTACGCCAAATGGGGGCCCCCCCTGGAGGTGTCCAACAGTGGGTCCAGTGTCAGGTTAAAGTCCCCTCCCAGAATAAGTTGCCCCTCCCGAAACTGACCCAGGGCCTCTAACATACCTTCTATGAAGGAGAGCTGCCCTGAGTTCGGGGAGTATATGTTAGCTAGAGTAACCATCTCAGATCGTATCTTCCCCTTGACAAAAAGCCATCTACCCTCCTGGTCACCCTTATAGTCTACCAGTTCCCAAGCTACGGATTTGGCAATTACGATGCTGACCCCCCTGGATCTAGAGTCAGGGGAGTAGCTATGGTAGGACCTGAGAAAATTCCTGTCTCCCAACGAAGGTGGATTGGTCGCCCTGAAGTGGGTCTCCTGAAGGAAACCTATATGGGCACCCAGACCCCACAGGTTCCTTAAGATCAGGGATCTTTTCTCCGGGCTATTCAACCCCTTGGCATTTAGGGAAACAATTTTAGTTCCAGACCTCCCCGCCCCCCTCCGGCCCGTCAGGCCGCCAGATCTCCGCGAGTGGGTGGTCTCAGCCATAGTAGACAGAGTTATGCCCCCCTGGGACGGGGCGGGTGTGTGGGACAAGGGAAGGTAAGGGAAGGGGAGACGGGTGGGGGAAGGACAAAGAAAAAGTTACTTAAGCAAGAACAAACAAATAACAACAACAACACTAAACGATCCTATACGGAAAAAGAACAAGTCCCGAAAAGTCCAATGGACCCACGGGCTGACCCTATCGGGGGGAAGGTGTCTGTCGGCGCGGAACTGGGACAACAGTCACCCCCTCCCGCACCAGGCCAGAAAATGAGGCGGTGGGTGTGCGGCCCACCGACTTGCAAGAGGTGTGCAGCAGACCCAACGCAAACATAGCTCAGCCAGTAAACCATGCAAAAGGACATTAGCAATAGAGGGCATTAGAAAAAACAGCAGCACTGATTGCAACACAGAAGGCCTCAAAGTTCAAGTCTCTGCATCATAAGGTCTCGCCAGGGTTCCCCTTGCGCGGCGTCGATTTCCCGATCTTCTTGGGCCTCTAGGGCCCCTCCGAGCGGCACCCCCGGCCTGGGGGGGGGGCAGTGCCACCCTAGCTGCCAGCCAGTCAGGGACTTCGACAGGCTCGCATTGGATGAAAACAAAGAGACCCGGCAAGTCCTTGGGTGATTTAACCAAAAACGTGTTGAGGTCCTTTTGAACTATTAAATGGAAGGGGAAGCCCCACCTGTAGGACGCCCCGTTGCGCACAATCACCTCAAGGAGCGGCTTCAGAGCCCTTCTCATCAATAGAGTTCTTCGTGACAAGTCTTGCAAAATCTGAACTTGCGCCCCATCAAAATCAATGTTACCTTTCCTCCAGGCACCACGGGCGATGTCTTCCTTCAGGGAGTACCGGTGGACCCTGCAAATCACGTCTCTCGGTCTTAAGGGGTCCGGTCCCGGGGGACCCAAGGCCCTATGAACTCTGTCCAGCTCAATTGGAGTGGCAGGGTCTCTGTCCAACACTGAGTTGAAGATTGCCGTTACAATGCGCCTCAGGTCCTCGCCCGCGGAAGCCTCCGGGATGCCTCTCAGACGCAAGTTGTTCCTCCGGCTCCGATTCTCCACATCATCTAAGTGAAGCATTTGGGACTGGAGAAGAGTCTCCTGCATGTTACAGCGCTCTTCCAGCGCTTTAAGTCGATACTCAGTCGTGGGCTCCAAAGCCTCCAAAGCCGCCACTCTTGAGGCCACCCCAGCAACCTGTAGCTTGACCTCACCCAATTCTCGCTTATGCGCTTCGGCATACTTCGCGATCAACCCCTCAATATCGGACCTGGTGGGTAGGCTCCTCAATAACGAGATTGTTTCCAGATGGATATCTGCACCCTTGGAGGACCCAAGAGGCACACTGACGTCTCCCAGACCGCCGGACGTCGACGGGGCATCGGCCTGCTGCAGCGACCCATTAAGGGGAGAGCGAGCCCAGGTGGCCCAGGGGTCTTCTCCCCGTTCCGGTGAAAAGCACGGCTGAGAGGGTGACATCGGCGTCGGGCTAGATCTGGCTGTGGGCCAAGGCGCTTCTGGGGATGGCAATAGGAGGGGCGTCGGAGGGCTCAGGTGGGAGGAGCTTCCCCGCTGCACTATAATTTCTGGTTCCAAGGGAGGCGGGTGGCGGGGTCTTGGTGTCCTCTGGGGGAGACTTGCACCCAGGGAGGTCTGCATAGATGGATGGGCACTACGCCCCTGTGCCAAATCTCCACTCCTCTCTCCCCTTGCAGAGAACGCAAACCTCTGCAGACCCAGGCTCCCCAGCGTGTTGGGCTGTTGCCCATGAGGAATCTGCTGCTTGAGGGGGGGGGGAACTGGGGGCACCCCAGAGCAATTAGGGGATGTATTCCCCAGGGGAGGCGACGGGGGCTCAGCTGGCATTTGAAGTGGGAGGGGCGCGGGCAGCTCCTTCATTGCGTCAGGAGCAGAGGTATGACAGGCTTGTCTCGTCACTCCCCCTCCCTCTCCCCTCTTCCCCGCACGGTCAGTGCTCACCCCAGTGCGCAGGTCTCGGCTTCTGGGCTCTCCCGCCCCTCGCGTTATCTCCGGTGACTGATTGAGATCTTCAGAGGCCCCGCCCCCGCACGTCACAGGCGCGTGCCTCCTCGTCTCGGCGGGCGCCATCTTTGTACACCCCACATCTCTCGGGGCAGTCATCACGTCCTCCTCCTCCCCGCCGGAGCGGCCGGGGGACAGCAGCGCAGCAGGCGCCCGCTCCTTTGGCTCCTCACCTCGCTCCCGGCACGGCACCGCAGGGTGGCCCGTCGTCTGCCCGGTCTCTCCCGTCGCGGCACCGCTCATCTCCGCCGCCATCTTGGTGCACCCCGGATCGGGGGCAGCTGGTGAAATCGCCCGATCTGCGATAGGTGAGTGTCGGGCACCTCCCCCTTCGATCGGCTTAGGTCTCCGCCGGGGTCCTCTCGCCTCCTCAGGGCCGCTCAGCTCGCCCTCCGCCGGGAAGTGAAGCGCCATCTTGGCGCGGCGGGACTCCGTCCTCTCTTTTTGCAGGGCAGAGGCTTGATGGCGAGTGGGGGGGCCCTTCTTCACTCCCCCTCCTCTCCTCTGCGTGCTCCTCCGCTTTGCCATCAGGCGTATGGTGGGTCTATTGCTGGAAAATAATCTGGTAAAAGGGCACTGGCACGGGAGCTCGGGAAAAATGCCTCCTCACAGCTCCATGTCCAGGACACGCCCCGTTCCTCCCATTTTTTTATTGGGCAGTGATTCAGGGCTACCTTGTCCTGAAAATTGGCTCTTATTCTAGGGACACCAGAGACCCCTTTATTTTTCCTTTTTTCTTCACAAATGAAGTTGCCCTTATAATATACTCTGCATAGGCAGGGCCAGTGTCAGCACCCGGCAGCTCCAATAGGGGGTTGAAGGGCAGGCAGCCCCTCTTAGTTTTGCCCATGGAATTTATAGACCCCTTACCTGTTACTCTCCACCGCAAAGGGGCCCAATGAGACCATGCCGTCCGAGAGCCCACATAAACCTGGAGCTGGCCCTGTGCATAGGAACCATTCCTGGGCTGAAGATCATTGGCCCTTAGGCTGAGTGGATCTGCACTGCCTTTTGTCATCTGAATGTCTTCTAAGAGTACTGCATTACACCCAATGACCTCAATTTCCATAACACGGCTTTCTTAGTCTGTCATTCTCATTATTATTCAACAACGCAAATGGTGTGTCCCTGTTGCCCAGGGGTGGACTGGCCATAGGGCATAACGGGACAATGGTAGGTAGGCCACCAAATCCCATGCACTGGCCAGCTGCTGAGGTTCCGGCTTCTTGTGAAGGTCTGGGTGAATGGGAGCCACTGCGGGCCACTCAGTGTATCTGGCGGCCTGTGGCCGCTTGTCATCTATGGGGGTTTTTGCCACTCAGCTTGTCATTTGGGGGGGTTCTTCCATTCAGCTTGTCATTGGGGGGGGGGTTCTGCCATTCAGCTTGTCATTGGGGGGGGGGTTCTGCATTCAGCTTGTTGTGGAGGGGATCCTACCCCTCACCTTATCATTGGGGGGGGGGGGGGGATTCAGCCCCTCAGCTTGTCATTGGGGGGGATTCTGCCACTCAGCTTGTCAATGGAGGGGATTCTGCCACTCAGCTTGTCATTGGGGGGGGGGGGGGGATTCTGCCACTCAGATTGTCATTGGGAGGGGGGGATTCTGCCACTCAGGTTGTCATTGGAGGGGTTCTGCCATTCAGCTTGTCATTGTGGCGGGTTCTGCATTCAGCTTGTTGTGGAGGGGATCCTGCCCCTCACCTTATCATTGGGGGGGGGGGGGGGATTCAGCCCCTCAGCTTGTCATTGGGGGGGATTCTGCCACTCAGCTTGTCAATGGAGGGGATTCTGCCACTCAGCTTGTCAATGGAGGGGATTCTGCCACTCAGCTTGTCATTGGGGGGGGGGGGGGATTCTGCCACTCAGATTGTCATTGGGAGGGGGGGATTCTGCCACTCAGGTTGTCATTGGGGGGGTTCTGCCACTCAGCTTGTCATTGGGGGATTCTGTCACTCAGCTTGTCACTGGGGGGAATTCACCCCTCAGCTACATCCAAGTTACCTTCAGTTGCTTGGCCCATATCTGGCCCAGTCCACGAGTATAACCCCAGGGCGATCGATCAATTGGGCATCAGTTTCCAACATCAGTGCATCAGTTTTCCTGCAAGCAAAGTGTGATTCATCTCTACTGGTTGATTAGGACTAATCACCATTTCATTAACTCCTTCATCTGGGTTTACCATCCCATACAACCTATGCCTGTAACTCTTTCTGAGACACCTATCTCAGGCTTAGATTCACCAACAACCAGTGAATCCTCACTGCCACCACTCACTTGGGAATTGCTCAGCAGACAACTATAATCAGGGATGCTACCCCTTTTAACTTAGGCTTCCAGATAACCATTTCAGAATTAACTTCCATATTAACGCAAACATTTAGTAAATCCAGACTATGACCAAATGCAACTACATTTTAAGCCTCAGAACTAACCCTCATGACTTTTGGAAGAGACCCGTTTAAGTGCATCCAGCTTGTAGCAATCTCATTAAATTTAATGAGAATGATGGACACTCGCTCAGACTCCCAGCCTGCATCTGTCTTAACAAGGGTTAAGGTTTTGGGTCTATTGAATTCTTCCAGCTTTTTTAAAAAAATGTTCTTTATGAGCAGGGCTTTCAGAACCCTTCAAAACCTTTGTAGGGGATCACAGTATATTAACCCCCCCTTGGGTTTAGGGTGTTTCTTGGTCTCTTTAAGAAGGCGTCATCTGGCTTAGCAACCTCCCTCGGCAGCCTGGTAACCGCACCCTGTGTTATCTCACTTCTAGTAAGAAGATTCTCCCCAGGCTTAACACTGTTGCCTGTTGCCATCTCTTTCCTATATTCACTCTCAGGGTAACAGAGTGTACCATTAGGGCTATCGATCACTTGGGCTTGCCTTGGACACTGCTCTGTAACACCCATGTTTATCTGGGCACCAGAGCTATCACCTGGGCCTAAAACATGACACTCACTTAGCATGGCTACTTTTAGAACATCTACCACAGCTGCCTGACTGATAATGGGAAACAGTGGGTTTTGCAATTTGAGCCCATTGCAATACTTTGCAGACCATCATCTCCAATGGGTAGCTTAGTCTCAGAGGGACAACCTTTTCCTTCTAAACTTACACCTCTCCCAAGTTGATTTCTTTAGGCCTCCATAGCAACAGCATGTATAATGTGGACTTCCACCTGGGTCACATATGAGGCGGTAGGTGGGAAGGCTGAAAATCCTATGTAATGCAAAAAGGTGAGTGGCATCAAGTTGGGAATCCACTTTGTGGAGCAGCTCTGGATAATGGGCCAGGAAGCTCTGCACCACCAAGTTGAGCACATGTGGTAGGCAAGGAAGGTGTGTCAACCCGCCTCAGCCCAGGGCTGCTACAAGGTTCGGGCCATGGTCTCACACCACCTTGTCAGGCTTCAGGTCCAACAGCAGCAGCTGTCCTGGATGCCAGTCCACAGCTCCTGAGTGGTGTGGGGTCTCTCACCCAGACAGATGAGCTTTAGCACCGCATGCTGCCGTTTACCCATGGCAGTGCTCAAATTGGTGGTGCAGGGCTGCTCTGCTCAGATGTAACATCCTTGCCCATGCACAGGATTAGTGCATGTTTTATTTTTCCCAAGCTGTTGGTGCAGGGCAGGGATGGCTTGGTGAGAAAAGTAGTGGTGGCTGGGAACAGTATATTGTGGGACAGCCACTGCCATGAGATCTTTAAAACTGTCCGTCTCCACCAGGTGGGATGGGAGCATTAAAGCAACTTTTAAATGCTTCCATTCAAGGCCAGGGCTTTTGGGTGAGATGGGTCTAACCTTTGCTTTCTCTCAAAATTTTGAGGAATGGAAAGCTGCACGCTTCCCTGGGATTATGTGGACCGGCGTGCTAGTGCTGGTGCTGGAGGTGTTCCCACATTCTCACTTTGGGGGAGACAGGTGCCCTTGTTGTTAGGAAGGTAGAGCTGGAGGCTGAGACAGAGGGAGGCTTAGGTTATTGCATTTTTTTGCTAGTTCTGCTACTGCAGCTCATGTTTTGCTTCCCGATGCCTGGTCATGCACAAGGTGCAGTGATGATGAGCAGTTTTCCCTTGCTTTAGTGACTGTTCGCACAGCTTGCAAACTACCTCTTTCTTGACTGTTGCAAAACTGCTTAAAAAATGCCACACTGGTGAGATCCTTTGAGGCAATTTTGGCAGGCTCAGTCCCTGGGCTCGGTGGCCAGTAGTAACAACGGGCTAATGGCTGATGGTTTGCACCCTTCTCCTTCTTCTGCTGGCTGCCTGGGGCTGTGTGACCACCATCTCTTTCTCCAAACTCTGATGGCTGTCAGCCCACATAGGGTCTAAGTCATACTCCCTGGCATCTTCTTCCACCCACTCCTCCCTCTCAGACTTAATATTGCAGAAAGCTGCAACAGTTGGCACTTGGGTCTCATCATCATCCAAGATGTCCTGTGATGGTAATCTGGCCCATTCCTCATTCTCCCTACATCCCAGTGCTTAGAGTAAGTTGTGGTATAACAGCGTACACTCACCCCAGTGCTTAGACCAAGTTGTGGTATAACAGGCTACACCCCCGTGACTAAGCCAATTTGTTGTATAGCAGGGTACACCCCAGTGCTTAGAGCAAGTTGTAGTATGACTGAGTACACCTCAGTGCTTAGAACATACCTCCCAACTTCTGAAAAAGTCAAAGCGGGACAAGCCATGCCCCAGGCCACACCCCCGTCACGCCCCGGCCACACCCCCGTCACGCCCCGTCACGTCCTGGCCACGCCCCCGTCACGCCCCGGCCACGCCCCGTCACGCCCCGGCCACGCTCTCCAGCTCCAGCAATGTCGGCTGCCTTCACCCCTGCATGCGGTATGTATTATCCCCAAACCAGCATACCGCCCGCCCCCCCACCCCCGTGCGCCTGCCCACCCACCCCCGTGCGCCCGCCCCACTCTCTCACCCCACGCGCCAGGAAGTTAGCTTCGCGCCGGCGTCATTGCGGCCCTGGGCTGTCACAGCGCAGGGCGTCACGGGACATTTGGTAATGTTCCGGGACCGCGGGATCCTTCTCAAAAATCGGGACAATCCCGGGAAAATCGGGACAGTTGGGAGGTATGGCTTAGAACAAGTAGTGGTATAACAGGCTAAACTCCCCCCAGGCTTAAAGCAAGTTGTGGTATAACAGCATACACCTCAGTGCTTAGAGCAAATTGTGGTATAACAACAGCATACACTCACCCCAGTGCTTAGACCAAGTTGTGGTATAACACAGTACACTCTAGTGCTTAGAGCAAGTTGTAGTATAACAGCATACACTCACCCCAGTGCTTAGAGAAAGTTGTAGTATAACAGGGTACACCTCAGTACTTCAAGCAAGTTGTGGTATAACAACAGCCGGTGCTAAGAGAAAGTTGTGGTATACCATTGTACACTCACCCCATGTGCTTAGAACAAGCTGTGGTCTTGTATAACGGCTACACTCACCCCAGTGCTTTGTGGTATCTCTGGGTGCCCCCCAGTGCTTAAACCAAGTTGTGGTATAAAAGGGTACACCCCAGTGCTTAGACCAAGTTGTAGTATAAGAGCATACACTCACCCCAATGCTTAGAGAAAGATATGGCATAGCAGGGTACACCCCAGTGATTAGAGCAAGCTGGGGTAAAAATGGTGCCCCCCAGTTCTTAGTTGTGGTATAACAGCAAACACTCACCCCAGTGCTTAGAGCAAGTTGTGGTATAACAGTGTACATCCCAGTGCTTAGAGCAAGTTGTGATTTAACAGGGTGCACCACAGTGCTTGGAGCAAGTTGTGGTATAGCAGCGTACACTTATCCCAGTGCTTAGAGCAAGTTGTGGTATAACAGGCTACACCCTAGTGCTAAAAAGAAGATGTGGGGCACCCAGACACCAGTAGTGAGAAGCCAGTGGTATTAGTGCAGTAGTAATGAGTCCAATACGACTCTATCCCTCACTCCAGCTGCTTTCGTTGACTACCCTGTTTCCCCGAAAATTAGACACTGTCTTATATTAATTTTTCCCCAGAAATATGGCACAGCGTGCGTCTCCTCCACCTCCCTAGAGCTCCCCCCTTACGTGCCCCGTCATTACGCCCCCTAGTGGTTACAATACAATTTTCGGGGAATGACTTATATAACGATATCCTCCGAAAGCAGGCACTAGGCCTTATTTTCGGAGGATGTCTTATTTTCGGGGAAACAGGGGCAGTTTTTTTTAACCAAATAACCCTATCTGTCCCTCAGTAGCAGCCTGTCCCTATCTACAGCAGAGCGCACAGCGAGATCCCTGTTACGCAGACCCAGCCTTTTTTACAGCGGGGTCACGCATCCCACCGCACCAATGGAGGGATAGGAAGGAAGAAGGTGGAATGGCTGCGGAGCCTTATTCCGGGTCTGGCCGAACCCCTGCACAAATTTCTATATAAAATACATGCACCCGAACATTGCAGGTTTGATCCGCTCAACACTAATCTTAAGTTTTACAGTAAATATTTTTTCCTACAACCCTGGGGTGAAAGTTTCTGAGTTTTTTCATTAAAAAATTATAAAGATGTTATCTATACCATTGTCTGTGGGCACAATCTCTACAAATAAGCTGGCTAACTTTACATGTAAATGTAGGCAGGTACCAACTGGGACAAAAAAGGAAAATGGAAATTACAGGCCATTCTTAGCTAGCCCCCAGGCCCCCCCCCACCCTAGCCCTATACCAAAGGAGCTTCTTAGCTGACTAATGAGTGGTAAAGCATAGCAGGAACACATCATGGATAGTAAGTATGTGATAACTGATGATACTGAAGCTTTAGTATTGTAGGTGCAGATACTATGCCAGAGGTAAGTATGCACCCCATATTCATGATGCTGAGACTATTGCATTGCATGGGCATACATGGATAGGGGTCTTCTTGGCTGGAAGGGGTGTGTTACAATGGGGCCAGGTACAGTATGAGGAAAGGGATTTGGGGGGCTTTGGGAAGCAGGTAGTGGAGGTTGGTGTTGGTGAAAAAGAAGAGGTGGGCTACATGCCAGAAGGTGCAACCAGTTCAAGTAGCCCTCAAGAAATGCAGGCCCACCTGGGAATAATCCCGGACCTTCCCTTATGGAAATTATGCCCCTGACTGTGGGCGGGGATGGGGGGGCGGGGGTCTGACACTGCCATGGCCTGACAGGGAGGGCTCTATCAGCGCCAGAATTGATAGCGCAGAAATTGGATTTGTTCAGCATGCATCAACTGACCAAACATCACACTTATGGTGGGACAGTCCCGATTTGGTGGCTTGTCCACTGTTGCTGCAGATGATGCTAATGAGCATCCAGGCCAGACACCAACCACCAGCAATCTAGTCGGGATGCTGGTCAGCCAAAAGTGACTCTTCAAACTGGGGATGTGGCAGCTTCCCTTCCCTCTGCAGTAACTGTGTTTCCAAACAAAACTGTGCATTAAAATCAACGTCATACTTCACTGATTGGGACCCCCAAGGTGAGTTTTGGCAGCAATATGCGAGGGCCAAATCAGGATTCCTCAGGTACAGAGCCAATTACCGGACAGTGAAAACCTTAGTGAATGGTTCACTTTAAAGCTTGGCCCCTACAAATATATAACTTAGTTATTGTAAATTCCCATAGTGATAAAAATATTTTTCCTTTTCCTGGATATCTCCACCCCTAAACCACACCCTTGCTATGCCTGCCATGTCCCAAATTGAGGCCCCGAGAAAATGTTCAGTTTAAGTTTGCATGACTCATGATATCGAATCTGCAAAGAGGAAGGCAAGTGTATTTTTGGCCTGGCCTAGGGAATTTAAATAGACACACAATTATTCTTATAAATAATATTTACTTTGCTATACCTAGAACCTCAGCTATGTGTATCATTTGAATCCTTATATCAAATTAATGAACCGCACTGAACATATTTTAAATAATTCAAAATCCTGCAAAGCACAAATTTACTAAATTATTGCCATTGAATATAATCAGATAATTTAATGCTATGTCTCCCCTACTAAGTGCAAATCTATAAATTATTGCGAACTGTCGACTTTTTTGTTACAAATTTTTAGAAGCAGATTTAAAAGCATATTGGTGTTTGTGCTCAGCAAGAAATAATGATCCATTATCATGAAGGCAAAGGAGTTAGGAGCAACACATAAATAAAGAGGGACTTGGCCATCTGTTCTGCTAAACTCAACAAGCTAAGAGGATGCGAGGAGAGTCTTACACTTCTGGCCATCTGCCCCGGCGTTATCAATTACAGTTAAATTATGCTGCATGTTACAGGCCTGGCAGATATGGATTGTAGATTATAGCACCTGAAAAATATCGAAAGAAAATACATATGCCAGGAAGCAGCTGTTTATTTACGCATCTGCTGACATTTTTCCTCACTTGCCTTTTTGAAGCTTCCTAGAGATTTCAATTTGGTGTGAACTTCCAGAAAATTAGGTGCAACAGCCTAGCGCCGCATGTGTAATGTCTCAGATCTTCAATTCAGTCTGCGTTTTGAGTAGGGGGGTGGAAACAGAAACAGGGCAAAACTGAACAGATTTTAAATTAATTATTTAAAAAAAAAAAAGTTGTGAACACATCTGGGGCCTGCCATTTCAGAGCGTTTTGTTTATCCAGCATGTGTGAACAGTAGGGTGAGGAACGCGCTATACATTTCTCAGCTTCATTTAGAATAAAAAATTCAGCCTGTGTTTATGAAATCTTCGGGAGTGACAAGGGCTGGGATGTTGGATTATGGAGACGTGGTCCTCCTAGCAATTGCTCAGGCTTCTTACCGGGTCTCAGAGGAATGCAGGTCAGTGGCAACAAGGGACTCATTTTATTGCATGAGTTTTCATTTTCCAACCTGTTTGATGGACGAATGCCAGCTGTGCCTAGTGGAATTCGGCTTTTTACTAATGGTATTTGGCTATCAAGAGAGAAACGAACACTTTGAACTTGTTTGTTTTCGGTGGTATGGGGGAAAGGAGTGGTGTCTAAACAAGTGGAATTTGCTACCTCATGCGAATTACTTTTTTTTAACCTTCTAATTAGGTTTTATGGAAAAAGTGTGAGGTCTTGGCTAAAATGTTGCTGCAAGACCTTGTACACATGCGGAAGTTGTACAAGTTAAAGAACCAGACTATTCAGATTCTGAAGTGTACAATATAAAAAGGTTTTGTTAAAAAAAATGGCAATGGCAAAATTAAAAAGACAGATTAAAACAGCCTCCATGAAGTCTATAAGACACCAGGGAGGCCAATGTCTTTATCCCCGGGGCATCCAGAGTTGGGTTGCTATGTTGTAAGTAACTGCGATCGCCTAGTACAGCGGTCCACAACCCTTTCCTACAAGGCCCACCAACAGCTCATGTGGATCCCCACATAGCTGCCACTCTAGCTCTGCTTCAGCACTAATTACTTCACCTCTGCAAAATCTGGCCTGTTGGTGAGCCTTGTAGGAGTCCCTGGCCTAGTAAACTCACCTAGGGCGAATGCATGGACATTGTCCATATCCCTGCTATACCTATATTTGAGGCCCGTAACCGCATCAGACATTTTTTCAATGGCTGTTGAGTGTACACAGAGGTGCGGGTGTGCAACCAATGGCCCAAATTCCATTCATGCTAACATCAGCGTGGCTAGTAAGAAGTGAATGAGTGTGAGACGCTTATTGGTCAGTGGCCCAACCATGCACTGTAATCGTGGGGGTTTCCCAGAGCCAAATCAGGATGCCCCACTGATAAGAAACGCCACACAGGAGAGTGATAAGAAACGCCACACAGAAGAGTGAAAATTCCAGGGGATGTTCTTGTTTAAGGCAGCAAGGAGCTCACCTGAAGCTTGTCCCCTGTGCCTCTTCTCAATTCCCTGCAGCACGCTCCTTTCCATTCCATGCACTCTTAGTGCAGTGGAGATCCCGAACGGGAGTTCTACAAACTGAGAATAAAACTTCTGATGCCTAATGAAAATTGGGATGTGTAGATCGGCATCTCTGATATCTATTTTGGCCAGATAATCCCCCTGTTGAAGCGCCAGCACCACAGACCGCAATGACTCCATTTTGAATTTGGTCATGAGGATGTGATTGTTGAGGTGTCTGAAATATAGAATGGGTCGTACAGCCCCCTCCTTCTTGAGGATCACAAATTGGTTCGAATAGAAGTTGAAGCCTCTTTCATCCTGGGGAACTGGAGTGATGACCCCCGTCTGCAATAAGCGACTTACTGTTTCGGTCCTGTTTGGATTTCGGATGCCAGGGGCACCTGAGTCTGCTTGCAGACTTCTTCTTGAGTACCTGATTTCCCAGAGGATGACGTTCCAAACCCTGTAAGGGTCAAAAAGTAGGACCATGTCTGGACTGTTGCCAGGATCTCTTCTGCTGCAGCAGGTGAGTACTCTTGCCAGCAGTGACGTACTTGACCAATTCATCCATCCACTGGTGAGCAAGCTCGTTTCTGAAGAGCCTGTTCTGTGCCTGTTCTAATAGATTATGAACCTCCAGAATCTTGGTAATAGAAGGCCAGGGGGCAGGAAAGGGAAGCTCTTATACCAAAGAAGCCCCAACTCTTACATCAGTGGAGGGGAAGTTCATGAAGGGGGATATCAAATAATTCACTTCTCCATGTCCCTCCCCTCCAGTGAATCATGGGAGGATTCCACAGAAGTGTAGGTAGTAGTAAGTAGCATAAAAAGCTTACAGCAGCCGGCATTTTTCCTTGCCGGGAGCCAGGATGGTAGGAGGGGGGGCCTATTCCCCTATTTAAGAAATGCCGATGGGATGTTTGCTTTAGACAGTACTCCTGGCATCAAAGTCCCCAGCACTGGACAGGAGGAAGTTTTCAACCCATGAGGAAGAGGATGCTGCCTGTCAGGGGACAGAGGGAGGAAGGCATGGAATGCGTACTGTTTAATTTAGATCAAAAAATGTATTTGTTGTCACATATTTTTTTTACTATTGTTTGTGAACTGGTAACAGTTTACAGGGTATGGGGGTCAACATGCCACCTACGCTGATTGGTGGGTGTCATGCTGGTACCGCTGGCCTATCACCCACAACCTCTTGAGCACCAGGCGTGCAGAAGAGCCCATTGCCCTTTGGGCCCAGTGTTCTTCCAAGGGTGACATTTTCTGGCAGGAAAAAGGGATAAACTTTGTGTCTTCGAAGACCAAGCAATTGAGAAGCAGAGCAGTAGAGAAAAAAACAGAAGAGTTGTTGGGAAGCACCACATACATCCTAGACTAGGAAAAAGGGGGTAGGTTTTTTTTTTAATCCTTGATTTTCTATGTGAAGTGAGGTTAAACTGAGTGGTTCAGAGCAAGTCACATGCCCAACATGCAGTGAGTGGCTCGTCAGTACCCCTGACCAATTACCGTTACCCCACTTTGGTAAGTGGGATGTAAGAGTCTGGTGCCCACTTGCATGGACCTTTGCTGAAGGAGCTGATATGCTGCCACAGCTGGAGGCTTGTCTTTCAGCCAGTAACCACTGGGGATACCAATCTCTATGCATGGTGCACCAAGCTAATGGGAAGTGTGTCAATTTTTTCAAATATCAAAAAAGTAAAAAATGGACAATTCATTTTCCACCCTTCCATAGATTTGAATAGTATTCAGCATCTAGGAAAATCAAATGCCAAAATCTGGGCACTATTCAGCTGCCAAGTCAAATAGTCCCCCTTTGTTTTGTCCCATAACTAATTGAGAAGTAAGACATTTCAGTTTCCACATACAGTCCATTAATAACATGTTAATCAGAGCCCCTTCCACGCCTTTAGATTCCTTGTCAAAATTGCCTAAGTTATATCACTACCAAGCAATAACCCCCAATGAACTGGACTAAGGGTCAGGGTGTGCTGCAGACAGTGGCAGACTGGGGCCAAAAATCACCCCTGAATTTTACTTACCCATGGGTGGCCCAAGACATCCCTGCTGAGGCCCCCCAACCAGGATACAGGGGCTATAGAATTGGGGGCTTGTGGGTACAGAGGCCTGAGAGAATAAGGCCCTTATTTAACAAGGGATAGCGCCAGGTAGCGACTGGTGAGCGAACGGTAATGACAGTCACCACCACGAGAACGCCGGCTCCCCACCACAATCACACATTTATCAAGCCGATCCTGCTTAGCGACTGAGATAGCGCCAGATAGCCACTCATTCATCATTATTCCAGCCTCACCCCACAGCGCCAGCAAGCGACCTTGAACAGCGACAGGTATAAGCTCTCTCTACCTGGCGCTCTCCAATGCATTTCAATGGAACAATCTTTAAATATTCATAATTAATTGTTAATATTTATTATTTTTTTTTTTAATGTGAAAATTTCTGTTACCACTTCTGCCATGTTAGATATTTTTTTTTAAGGTAACAAAAAAAATAAAAAAAAAATGTGTGCAGAATTGATATTACAGGTCTGATATTAATGTATTCATATTACAAAATGTTTTTATAAACTTGTTTTTTTTTGTTTCAAAAATATGGTTGTTTGGGGGTTAAAAAACTACTTTTAACCCATCGCCGCCAGCGCTCTGGGGTTTAAACAAGCATTTCACTGCGCGAGAATTTTTTGAGCGTGATTTGTTAATGAATATGGTGGGAGCCGTTCGCTATGGCCATTCGCTATCATGCGCTCCCATACAGCACGGAACCTGTCAAATAGCGACTCCTCACCCAATATTCAACATTACCGTACACCGACTGAGTCGCTGTCAACAACCGAACAACGGCCAAGCACAGCGACTACTAGCGGGCTCTGTGAAAATACTGCTACAGTCGCTCATCTGTCGCTACCTGTCGCTATTAATGAATCGGCCTCCCCGACAACAGGGATTGAATGTGGGTGTTAAAAACAACAGCCCGACTGCCCCCAAAGCAGGGAGGCCCACCAGGCATTGTACAGGGCCTCCCTATGGCCAGTCCGCCCCGGGCTGTAATGTAATTTTGTAAGATCTAGTTATTAAAGGAGCATTATTGTTTATTGTTTACTATGAATATTGTTTTTTAATATTACACAGTTTTGCAATAGCGCTCCCTTAACTCCCTTTTATGTTGTTGGGTAGCCATCTGTTTATACAGTTTATACAGTGCGTTAGACCACCCATTTGTGGCACACAACTTTCATACTGAATTGCATTACGCTACCTTTATGTCATCTGAAAAAACGAGAAAACATGCTTTTAATCCCATGTTTTATATAATTTACAAACAAGTTAAACATTAATGGCCCCAAAACTGAGCTTCGGGTGCACCACTTACTGTACAAACCCTAGACAATTAAGAGCATGATTCATTGACCACAGCTTTCTGAACATGATCCCTACACCAGTTTTGTATATATTTACATGCTGCAATTTAAACCAGAGAGCTTTAGTGTATATATTCGGTGTCAGTGCTGTATAGTTTTAAACTTTTCAGCAAATATCTTGCATATGATTTTTACAGCTACCCTTCTGCCCTGTTTCTTTTTACCTTCTCCTTTGGCTTACTTGTTTGGCAGCATCAGTGTCATTCATCTCTATTGGCTCTTTTATAAAGGTAAAAAACCTATACAGTGCTCACCTGTTATTGCTCGTAGCAGATTGCTCCTATTCCTATACTTTTAAAGGAGAGCAAAACCCATTTTGGGTCCTTCACTTATCTCCCACTCTCCACCCGAGCAGCTTGAGAGATGCTGCTGGGTCGGTGGTGGCCCGGTTTAAAATAAAGATGCCCCGGGCTAGTGTCTGGCCCTAGAGCCTGGGGGCGGCGAGGGCTCATCTACTTTAAAGTGGACCAACACCCAGGATTTTCACTTTTGAAAATGTGAAAGCGGGACAAGCCACGTCCCCGACAACACCACTGCCACGCCCTGACCACACCTCCTGTCACGCCCTCCAGCAATGTCGGCTGCCTTCACCCCTGCATGCCAGCCTGTGTAAGTTTTTTTAATCCCCAACCCAGCCCCCTGCGCGCCCCCCTCCCCGCGCCCGCCCCCTGCGCGCACACCCGTGCGCCGGCCGGTGTTAATTCAGAAGGAGCCGGCGTCATTGCGGCCCTGGACACACCGCCACGGTGCAGGTCGTCCCGGGACATTTGTTAACGGCCCGGGACCGCTGGATTTTCTGCAAAAATCGGGACAATCCCAGGAAAATCGGGACAGTTGGGAGGCATGTAATTGGCCCTTGACCCCACATCTGTGACAGATGTACACCGCGCGCTCAGTCACAAGCCTCACCACTACTAACCGTCACAGTGACACGGCCACGTCTGCTTTATTCACTGCATTGGCCTGACTCGCCCCGCTTATTGCAGTAAATATAGCATGAAGCATGGCTGTGTCACTGTGACTGATGGGGGGCATGAGTCCAGCATGAGACCAGGGGCGGACTGGCTGTCGGGCTTACAGCAGGATCCTCTGGTGGGCCACCACACCAGGCAGCAACAGGGCCAGCCAGGATCAATGGCAGCGGCACACGGTCGACAGCAGCGGGGCCCGAGTGGTCAGTAGTGGGGCCTGTCTGGCATCCTGGTTTCCCAGATGAGGGTTGCAGCCCTCCCCACTCTTCATAAAACACAGAACCGTGCTTGCCTCGCTGGGGCTATGGCAAGATGACAGCCCCCCTGAGTAAGGACATTGGGAGAGGTGCCAGAAGGAGGTTCTTGGTGAAAGGGGGGGGGGGGGGGGTGAGAGATTGGCAGCAGGTGGCACTGCCCCTTTCCATGCTCCAGGAACCTGTCTTGCTCCACTTTCTTTCCATTTTTACTTTCTTCCCTTCTATACATCTTTAACCCTCTTTTTTAAATTTTTTTTTACATATTTTTCCTTCCCTGCCTCCTTCTTTCTCTTTCATTCTTTGCACTGATCCTACCCCTACCCGTTTCTGTCTTTTCCTTCTTTTCTTCCTTCCATCTTTTTTTTTTTCTTCCTGGTCTTTCCTTCCTTTTTTATTATTTACTCCATTTTCTTTTTCTTCCTTTTATATCGCCTTTGTTTCCCACATCATTCTTTTCTTCACTACATCTTTCTTTCTTTTTTACTGTCCCTGTTTTCTTTCTTCCATCATTCCTTCATTCCTACCATCTTTTTTCTTTTCCTTCCTTTTTTACCTTTTTTTTCTTGGTCTTTCCTTCTTCTCTTTCCATTTTTCTTTCTTCTTCTTTACATCTTTCTTTTTTATATTGTATTTGCTCCTCCCATCTGTCTTTTTATCTCTCTTTCCTCCTTTCTTTTTGCTTTTCTTCCTTTCATCTAACTTTCTTTCTCTCCTTTCCATTTACATACCATCATTTAATGTTTTCCTTGCTTTCCTACTCCCATATCTGCTTTCCTTATTTAATCACTTCCTTCTCTCATTGTTTCTTTCTTTCATTTATGCATTCCATTCATTCATTCCAATTATCTCTCTCTATCTTTCTTTCCTTTCCTCATTTTCTGTTGCTTTCTATTTTTATTTCTCCTTTGGCATCTTTCTTTCCCTCTTACCCTCCTTTCATCTTTATTTCCTTTGCGCTGTAGTACAAGAGGTGAGTTGTTTGGGGCTTTCCAGGAGGTTTCACACAGTGGGGCATCCCAATTCAGGATGCCCCCGGGGAACGGAACATAATCTGAGAAAGTCAAATTCCTGGGTTTTGTGCTCAAAATTAAGAGTAGGGACCACACTAAACACAGAGTGCCTTGCCGGGGCAGTGTGGCTTCCACATGTATCTGCAGATATGTGCAACCAAATCTCTGTCTTTCCACATAGCTAGACATGTTTGGTGCTTAATACTTGGATGATGAGAGGGATGGGCGGTAAATTGGTTCCCAGGCCCTGAATAATGATGATGATTTTGTATAAATAATAGTGATGGAGCTGCTCCCACCCCCCTTTATTCATTTGAATTGCCATGAGCACAAGCAGGGAGGAATTCAGTCAATATGGATTTCTCCCTGTGAAGTGTTCTAAAGCGAGGCTGGCAGCTTCCCAGGTGAGTAGCTCTCAGATATTTGTCTGCATTGCATGTCCCAATTTTGGGGGCTCAAAATTAAGAGTAGGGACCACACTAAACACAGAGTGCCTTGCCGGGGCAGTGTGGCTTCCACATATATCTGCAGATATGTTCAACCAAATCTCTGTCTTTCCACATAGCTAGACATGTTTGGTGCTTAATACTTGGATGATGAGAGGGTTAAACTGGGCGGTAAATTGGTTCCCAGGCCCTGAATAATAATGATGATAATTTTGTATAAATAATAGTGATGGAGCTGCTCCCACCCCCTTTGCTCACCTTGCTTAATGCTTGCAATGCCAAGTGAGCCTGGGATTTGATCTGCTTTAACTTTGAGAGGGTTAGCATTCTGACCTGAACTGTCTTCTGCTGCCTGACACGGACTTCTCATCAGAATGAAGAGGGCTGCTGGGGGCAGGAGCAGTGTCGGATTCAGCAGGCTAAGCTTTTAAAATTGTTGCGCTTACTGGAACACAGAAGGAGGGAGAGAGAAGGGGAGTTGTATCACATACGGAGCTGCAATAGCAGATGTTGCTAAATCCTGGCCACCGTCTCATAACTTGTAGGGGTTGGATTCCAGGCCCAGGGACTCCAGACAGTCACCAGTCCTCCGTCCATTTAGTCAGTGCACCTCTCAGTAGATTCCTGTCAGCGCTCCACTCTCACCACTGACCACATGCAGGCAGGAGGGAACCCTGGCTGAAGAAAGAGATAGTCCCACCCACCTTACAAACACAGGCCCTTATTTATGAAGGGATAGCTTCAGGTAGTGGCTGGTTAATGACAGGTAGCGACTGGTGAACGCCGGACACGGCACGCAATTACACATTTATCAAGCAGAATCTGTTTAGCGACTGGGATAGCGCCATGTAGCGTCTGATTCATCATTTTCACAGCCTCAGCGAACAGCGCCGGCGTTCAGCCTTGCACAGCGCCAGGTATGACCTCTGGCTACCTGTCACTCTCCCATACATTTCAATGGACGAACCTTTTCTTCTCTATAAACGGGGTAATATTTTTTTTTTTTCTAAAAATCACAAATAATGCTGTGACCTCTTCTGGCATTGAAAAAGCATTTTTTTCACAATTTTTTTATTTTTTATATATTTCTTCAGAAATGACATTACAGGTCTGCCATTAAAGTGTTCATGTTACAATGTTGCTACAATGTAATTCCATATGTTTTCGCTTTGTTACTAATGGATAGATGCTGAAAAACAGACTTTAATCACACCGCCTCCGGCGCTCTGGCCTTCAAACAAGCATTTTTCAGTGCCAGAGATTTGTGAGGCTGTTTTTTTGCTGAATAAGGAGTTGGTCACACTGACCAGTCGCTAACATGCGCTCCCATACAGTGCTGTACTGGTCAAATAGCGACTCCTCACAATGTATTCAACATTACTGCACAGCGACTGAGTCGCTATGAATTAGCGATCCACGGCTGAGCACAGTGACTACTAGCGGGCGCTCTGAAAATGCCTGCTACAGACGCCCATCTGTCGCTACCTGGCGTTAGTGATGAATCAGCCTGTTAGTCATCCAGCATCAGTGGGGCAGATGCACACTGCAGACAGTCTGAATCCATCATTGATTCATTGGCTGTGCTGCCTCCCAGTGAGCCTGAGGACCACCTCGGGGCCCCCAGAATGTGACAGACCTTACTGGGTGCTTGCAACGTCCCTGTAAATACACAAATTATGTAATATACTACATTGGGTTAGGCACAGTGCAGAAGGGCTGGTGTGACCCGAAATGTCCCAGGCCATTTATTAGGGTCCTTTTACACCTGCCCCCTAGCTTTGCTTACACACAACCTGCATCTCTTTGAGCTTTTCAATTTAAACCCTTTCAGTGCCAGCCTTTCAGCATTTTGCACTTCATGTTTAACTGTGATTTTTGCAGGGATTTCCAGAAAAATTATTTCCTCCTATTTCAGAATTTGGGATTTAACATGAAATGTCTTGTTTGTAACTTTTTCAGTGCTTTCTCCATATGTTTTGGTGAAATATGCTGCCGCCATTGATCCTGGCCCTGTTGCTACAGTACCTGATGTGGTGGCCCACCAGAGGATCCTGCAGGACAGGATACAAGCCAGCTGCGATGCCTCCCTTTTTCCAGGCTGGTTTCCAGCCTACGTAGCCTTATCCAACACTGAACCGGCAGCGGACTACCTGGACTTCTCTTGGAACACCTGACAGCCAGTTTGCCTCTGGTCTCAGCTAGCACATCCATCACAAAGCTGTCTCAAGCCGGCAAAGTTGGCCCTCAACCCCACCTTCATGATGGACACACCATCAGTCACAGAGACACGGCCATGCTTCCTGCTATATTCTCTTCAGTATGAAAGTTGTGTGCAACAAATGGGTGGTCTAACACACTGCATACATAGATGGCTACCCAACAAATGATAAATAAAAGTGTTAATAAAAAGATCTTACAAAACTACATTACAGCTATTAGGGTTATTTAACACATGCTCACAGGATTTAACATAAAATGTCTTGTTTGTGATATTTTCAGTGATTTCTCAATTTGTTTCACGAAATATGTGGGAAAAATTCTGTTTTCTGAATGTTGTAATTTTAAAATAAAAAATGTTTTTCAAGAAAACCATATTGCCCAGTTCCTTCCTATAACAGTGCCACCTTTGTATCAGTAGACACACATTTCTGCCCAGGATACACCCCAAAATGAAAAAGAGAAAAACATTTAAAAGAGCATTTTTATATGCTTTTCAACTACATTGATCTTCCCCCCACAAAATGTATTTAAAAATATTGAAAAAGCACTGAATAAATGACCAAAGCCCAAACTCTTGGAAAACCCTGTGAATTTCTGAAAAAATCAAAGCTAAACATATATCCCGCAAAATGCTTAAAACATTTCTTGCCAACAAGCAGTGAAAACATATCTAGGTAGGCTGGCACTGAAAATAATGTCCACGTTTAAAGAAAAAAAAAAGCCTCACATTTTGTCCCCCACTGCTCCTCTGTGTAGGTCGATTCAGCTCCCAGTGCTGGCATCTTCACATTTACCAAGCACCGGGATCCAGAAATTCTCCCAGCACAATGGCCTCTCATGACTGCAGCCTGGGGGCCTTGTTTCACCCCACCACAAGCCAACTCCAATCATTGTAATCAAGGTGGCATGCCTAGCCAGTGAATGGAGTAGGGCGGTTAGGGGCATGAAGCCAGCCTAATGGAAGCCACCATGTCTCCCTGACACTGACAAGTAAGAAGACAGCATCCCTGCATGGAGGCGCTGCAGGAGACAAAAAGTTGACTATCAACATTTTTGTATTTTAATTCCCAGACAGGAGGTTTTAATTGTTTCCAAAAAAATCACCTGCACATGTGATGGGCCATTTTTACAGGTGGGGTACATCATTTCTTCAATGAGGAAAGGATACTTTTTTGAAAGCTTAGGAAACAGCATCCTATAGGGTTTGCTACAGATTTTTTTATGCAAAGCCCATAAGATGCTGTTGTTCACAAACATCCAAATTATCCTGAAATCATTAAAAAAATTGAAAGAATAAAGTTGAAAGATAAAAACATGACCCCTAATGAAAGTAGGAACAAAAAAGCCATTAAAATCGAAGAGCACTTTCACTTCTATGCACTGTGTTCTTGTCACATGCAGTGTTTTGCACATAAATGTCTAGGCCATAGGTTCCCAACCAGGGATACGAATATTGCTTTTTGAGAGCCTTTCAGGTGGTACACTGACCTGTACCCAAACCATATCTGCTGCCAATATGCTGCTTTCTCAATATTTTGGGGACATTATGTATCATTTATTTTTAAAATAAAAAATGTACGTCTTTTTAAGAAAATCATATTGTATGTAAAAGCCCCGTTCCTTCTGGTTACAATGTTACCACATATTTATTGGTAGACACCCTTTTCTGCCCAGGAGACTCCCTCAAACTGGAATAGCGCTTTAGGAGATATGCGCACCTTTTTTTATGTTTTTCAATAAACAAAATCCTTCACATTTGGAATCTCTCCAACAAACTATAAATTCTCTATAAGTACTCACCACAAGCTTTCTAGGTGTACCAGGCATGTTGATGTGGGCACAGTTTTCTGGAAGTAATACCTTGATACCTCTAATTCTTTAGTTGCACAGGGTTTCCCTAAAAAAATAATAAAATGCAGAATCAAAGCCACATATTCCTAAAACAATGTGAAAACAAGAAAAAACAAGCTAAATCTGAAAGTGCAATGTCCCCCAAACAGATCAATACCCAACATGCAAAGCTTCTTTTAACCCTTTTAACTGCCAGCCTACTCAAGGTTTTGTCACTCTGTTGGCATGTCATTTTCACTATTTTGCACTATATTTAACTGATTTTTGCAGGAATTTACAGGAAAATTATATGTTGTTTTTTTTCGGCAGAGTTTGGGCTTTAACGAGACGTTAAGAAAATCTGTTCAGATTCAAGTTTAGGCGCTTAGAGCGACCGCTAGTAGACGCTGCAAGCAGGTATCAGGCGCTGTAACCTAGCATTGCGGTCGCTGTAGTAACCTGGCTGGCATTGATAAATATGAGTGTTGGCTGCTCTAACAGCACAACACTGCTGCAGGGAGCAATAGGTAGCAACAGCTCAGTGCGCCCAGCACTCGGCACTCCACACCATATTTAGCAAAAAGATACACACACACAGCGTCGCGCGCTCTAAAGCTGGGTGCTATAGCATAGAGTGCAGACCCTGTGTGATCAAAGTCTGTTTTTGAACACATATCCACCAGTAACAAAGCGAAAACACATAGAATTACATTGTTTTAACACTGGGACAATAACACTTTAGTGCCAGACCTGTAAGTAGAATTCTGCATAAAAATATAAAAAGTCCAAAAAATGTATAAAAGTGTTTGTTTGCAGCCAGGAGAGGTCACACAATGATTTGAGCAAAAAAAAATAATTTTAATGGCTGAACACGCTATTTTAACACAGCTAAATGAAACATATGGGAGAGAGACACTGAGCGAAAGGTAATACGTATTTCTGTTGGCTGATGGTGCAGTCCCCTAGTGGGGTACATCTTTCTTTCTTGTTTTTGATTTCCCTGGTACTCCTCAGTGTTTACAGAAGGTTATTATACGTGGTTATGTAGTTAGCATTATGTTAATTGTAAACTTTTGTTTTAGTTTTTGTTCGTAATATAAGTATGTTTATCTGTTAATAGAAAGGTCCAGGGTGGCAGATGGAGGCTTTTATGTAGGTGCCACTGGGTAGGCCTCTATTGGAATCAATCGACTGGTTTAAATTATCTATGGATGACAAACCATTGGGTTCATTAGTTTTTTGTACCAGTTTTCATTGAATTTTAATTCCACAGGGGCATCTTTCATATATTTTGTTTGCAGTTGTAGACAGTTATCTCTGGGTGTGCGTTGCTCAGGGCCGGCCTTAGGTTACATGGCGTTCTGTGAAAGACCTTCTTTTGCGCTCTCCCCACCAATGCGGACCTAATGTCTAATAAGGCTTTAGGTCCACAGCACAGCCTCCTCTGGGGCTGTCCTAATTTCGGATACCTGCTCCTTAATGAAGCTGAAGCTCAGGCTTGCAATTCTTACTTCTTCTAGGATATCAGCAGCAACAATCATAATGCTCTTTCCCAGAACATGTCAGGCAAACATGTTCTTTTTATTCTCTAGAAGTCGTGTGGACTGTAAGGCATAGGAATGTGGACTTGGTAAGCCAAACAGCCTGGTCTTGGGCTTACGCAGCCTTAAAAATAAACAGCGCCTCCTAAATCAGTAAACTCTGGGGAGGCTGTGCTTGAGGACCTAAAATACTTTAGGTCCACTTTAAAAGCACCTGTGGCTAAAGTAAAATAAAAAAAACTCTATCCTCACCTAACCTCTTACACTCTTGATCTGTTGAAGTGCTGGCTGCTCAAACACTGTGGGTCTTCAGATGTCGGTCCCAGTGCTGGAAGAATGCTATCCCGTTATTGCTTATACACACACACACACCAGATAAATCTATCTGTGTGACAGGACAGGAATTTGCTGCTCACTCCTATAAGCAAGGGAATCTGCAACACTATGAGTGAAGGCAGGAGTGCTGTAAGTTTTTGAGCTGCAACAGGGAGGCCGATTCATTAATAGCGGCAGGTAGCGACAGTTGAGCGACTGTAGCAGTATTTTCACAGCGCCCGCTAGTAGTCACTGTGCTTGGCCATTGTTCGGTTGTTGATAGCGACGAGTCGGTGTGCAGTAATGTTGAAGACGGGGTGACGAGTCGCTATTTGACAGGTTCCGCGATGTATGGGTGCGCATGATAGCGACTGGTCAGAGCGACCGGCTCCAGTGGCGTAGCGACCCGGGGGCGGGGGGGGCGGACCGCCCCGGGTGACACCAGACCTAGAGGGTGACACCTCTCGGCCGGTCACCCCTCGGTATAGAGACACTTACCTGCAGGTCCGGAGCGTGGAGGCCGGCGCCGCTCTCAGCTGTCATCTGAGGGCGCGTCATCAGAGGGCGCCTCTGATGACGCGCCCTCAGATGACAGCTGAGAGCGGCGCCGGCCTCCACGCTCCGGACCTGCAGGTAAGTGTTTGCTTTTTTTAAAAATGCCGGCATGGTGGGAGCGGGCCGGCCGGTTCCGCTGACAGCAGAGCGGGCCGGCCGGTTCCGCTGTCAGCGCGGAACCGGCCGGCCCGCTCCCACCATGCCGGCAAAAATGCTTTTTTTTTTGTTTGTTTTCTTTGGGGGGGGGTTGACACCATTGGGGGGGGGGGGTGGGGGTGACACCATTGGGGGGGGGGTGACACCATTTCCTACCGCCCCGGGTGACACCAGCCCTAGCAACGCCACTGACCGGCTTCCACCATATTCATCAAAAAATCACGCTCAAAAAATTCTCGCGCTGTGAAATGCATGTTTAAACCCCAGAGCGCTGGCGGCGATGTGTTAAAAGTTGTTTTTTAACCCCCAAACCACCATATTTTTGGAAACCAAAAAAAAATTTGTTAAGAATTTAGTAATATGAATACAATAATATCAGACCTGTAATATCAATTCTGCACAATTTTATTTTTTTTTTTTTTACCTTAAAAAAATTAACTAACATTGCAGAAGTGGTCACAGAATTTTTCACATTTAAAAAAAAAAAAAAAAAACATTAACAATTAATTATGAATATTTAAAGATTGTTCCATTGAAATGCATTGGAGAGCACCAGGTAGCGAGAGGTCATACCTGTCGCTGTTCAAGGTCGGACGCTGGCGCTGTGGGCTGAGGCTGGAATAATGATGAATGAGTCGCTATCTGGCGCTATCTCAGTCGCTAAGCAGGATCGGCTTGATAAATGTGTGATTGTGGTGGGGAGCCGGCGTTCTTGTGGCGGTGCCCGTCATTACCGGTCGCTCACCAGTCGCTACCTGTCGCTATTCCTTCATAAATAAGGGCCAAAGTGTTTAAAGCAGGCCCAATTGGTGATGCCCTACTCCTTAACAAAATACTCACCCCTCCAGGATCCTTCACTGCAGCCTCCTCCTCATTCACTGGGTGGGTGTGCATGCTTACCTGGCAAACCTGATATTGGTCACATTGGGGACAAAAGTGTCATGGGAATGTGCACTGGGTGAGTAATTAAGCGTCCCATAGGTCCCAAAGGAGCAGGACATATCAACTCAGATGCCCTGGGGGGGAGGGGATGATGGTCAGTGAACCTAAAGTGTTTTAGACATGAATTCCATTTTAAGCTCTCAATATTGAGATTAAGATTTTGTGGGGTTAGGAGAGCATTGTTTTTTTTTTTTGTTTTGTCACGTTTAATACTGTATACATAAATATAGAAAATATTATCGAACAAATACAAAATGTTTATTGTGGGTTTAAAGCAGACCAAAACCCATGTAAACCAGCACTGGAATCTAAAAGATAACAGGGTCGGGTTAGAGCTTGTCCCCATCTTGATTTGGGATTCTCACTGTGTGAGGCCCCCTTGGGATACCTGGTGATCCCATGGTACATGCACAGGCCTCTGCCGGCATCTAAGTAACCCCTTCCCCAGGCTTATCTGAATGGCTGGTGGCATGCTAGGGCCGTAGGCACATGCACCCGTGGGAATGTGGCTTGAGGGGGGTTTGCACAGAGGGTCATCCCAAATTAGAATGAGAAGATCAGGCCTTTGTTCCACTTTAAAACAGACACCCATTCCAGCTGTAAGTACCCCCCCCCCCCCACTGCATGAATACCCCAACACTTTCTGATCCATGTGATCTGGATGCTGACAGTCATGGGACACAGAAGCTGCTGCACATGGCACATTTGCTGTAATGCAACACAAGTGAAGCTGTGTGTAGTACCTACATGTGTCCCCCATCTGCAGCCAGGTCACATGGATCAGTAACTATAGCATATTCAGGGCAGCAGGCATCCCAAATTGCCTGCAGGGGGAGGGGGTATTACAGTAGGGTAAACATCCAGGTTGTCATGCTCTGTAATGTGTGTACATAGTGGATGTTAATGGAGAGAGGGGGAAAAGAAGAAGAAAATGAAGGGAACATGGTGCAGAGAGATATGGGGAAATGAAGACATAATGTAAATAAATTAATATTCCTGAATGGCACGTGCCAATTATGTAAATAATGAATCTCCTACAAGGCTCATCCAATTTATGTAAATAACTAAAACATCAATAATATTATATATATATTTATCCTGCCCGGCTCGACTAAAATAGGCAAATAAATATTATTAATATCTGTCCAATGATAACACAATGGATACACGCATAAGACTGTAAGACTGTAGGTTCTTTTGACTTCTGGTATATGCAGAGGACACCGAGACAAGTAGTAAATAAAGAGATATATTGTAGTAAAAAATGGCAAAAGACAATACAATTTACCCTACATGCGACCACAGATATATTAACCCCTAATGGGTGGATTTACAGCACCAATACCATACTGAGACAGAAAAATCACACAAGGAATGTACAATTAATCATTCAGAAAAGAAAAGAACCAAACAAGTTAAATAGACACCCCAATATAATGCTAGACGTAATGGTTATGGTAGGCAATACAGCAATATCCCCTGAGAGCACTAACCAGTGTTAGCTATGGCACAACATCAGTAGCAGCTCAGTTACCTGCCTGGGTCTCTCCTCTATCCTCTCTCTGCAGTTCCTCTTAGTAGCCTCAGTGGATGGTCTTTCTCAGCGCTATCCCAGGGCCCTTCTCATGTGCTCACACAGTCTCTCCTTCTCACCCTCCTTCCTCCTCCCCTTCCCATCTAAGGATCCCCCCAATTATACCCAAAGAGGGCTTTGATCTCTGGTATTCCTTCTCTTTAATCTTTTATAATCCTAGTTGCAAGTTTTACTCTTCTCCTAATATGGCTTCCCTATCTTGTCTCTTCCTGCTGCATTGTTTAGAATTTATTACTTTATAGTCTCAGGATGCTCACACACTCTGCTTTGAATACTTCCTCTAGGCTTTCCTCCTGATGTTGGGCCATAAATTCTTTGCTGTGTATTTTATATAAGCAACATTATTAACAATTATCTTCCAACTCCTATACCACTGTATATTTACAATAGGAGGGGTTAGAATGCCAGATATATGAAGTTTGCACTTACCGATCACTAATGATTCGCAGGATCAGGAGCAGTACCCATGCTGGGGAGGCAGGGGGTGGGGCCAGCCCATATTTATGGAGTGTATGGCGATTTGAGCTGGGCTGGTTGCAGACACGTGCTGGGCAGAAAAGGGTGCAGAGCTTGTCTCACACCAGGGCTGCTGTAGTGTGCAGCTCTCTTCTCTATAGCTCAGTGTCTGACAGGCTTCCCCAGCACCTATCCAGCAAAATGGCAGCAACAGGGAAGCCTATCAGAACTGCAGCCCAAGAGGAGAGGGGATGCTACACTAGTTAGGAGAGGGCTGGGGGCGCTGCAAGAAGGCCGAGGGGTGAACATAGGTAGACAGGCAGGTCCCTTCTCAGCCTAGTACAGTACTGTGTACTTGTTTTCTGGGCAAAATATCACGATAAAAAAAAACTTACCATTAAAGAGGCGTAGAGTGTGTGACAGCCAGGCAGCAATTCCCCCTCTGTCCCCAGGCTACACTGCCATCTGGTGGCAATGCTTGCGCTTCGCGGGTGCTCAATGCAGGCACCAGTGCTGGAGCCAGTGGCAGGCAAAAGCAGAGCAACTTAGCAGGGACCAAAAACAGCCTCGGAGGACATACCTGTATAGATACATAAAATAAAGCAGAATGAACGGTAGCTGCGGTGGTGCCCCCCTCTTTCTCCCTGGTCAGACTCCCTGTGGGATGGCACACATCGCACACCCCAAAGGCCGGCCCTGGCGTTGCTTATCTGTTTCCCAGATCACCGTTTCCAACACTGATATCACCTTAATAATTCTGCAACTGGACCGTTTTCTCTTCCTAGGCTTAAAAGTATCCATACAACACTTATAGTCACTAATTGTCCTTTTTATTTTTTAAATAAGACACCACCCTGAGTATATTTAGGCTTTTATGAAAATAAGTCAGACCATATGCTTGTGAAAAATATGTCAGACCAACCAAATGATTCCAATAAGGACCTACCTGGTCAACTGCACATAAGCCTCAAGCTGTCCATGTGAGCCTTCCTGGTGGCCAATACACCTTAATACTTTAATGTATCTTTTGCATTCATGAATGATGCTTTGTGTCTTCAGCCATTATTCCCATTGTCCAGGTTGATTTATGTAATCCCCTTAATCTTGCCCTGGGTAAAGGTGAAATGCAGAAAAATAGGTTTCAACCCTCTAGTTTATTTGAGAACAAAGCCCAAACCTGTATTCTATTCTATTCTATATTAAAGGAGGGGGTTCCATAATATTATACCCAACTAAACAAATTATTTCTTTAATTAGGTTTTTTATCCACGTCCACAACCTCAAAACCATGAAAGTTCATTATACTGTTACATTAAACTCAGTTTTAAACAATGAAGACCCTAAACATGTCATATTTCTTATTTTGGACTTGCAAAATTCCAAGGCTTTAAATGATTTATTTATGGAAGGGAAATGATTCATTGGCTCATATCTGTGAGTGCAAAAATTATATGTAGGATTAGCAGATAATTTGAGTCAGATGTTTCTAATTAATCTGATGACAATCAGGTGTTCGTGGATGACCTGTTTTATTTAAAGCACATTAGTCAAAGTCTGATCTTCACAAAACATGTTTGTGGAAGTGCTTCGTGGCATGAATAAATAAGATTTCAGGCTGGAAAGTCTTTTAAAATCATTTGGACTCCGTTTCAGACCCAGGTGAGAAAACTCGCTCCTTTATTAGGAGGGAAAAATGCCATTCACTGCCTCTTAATGGACCCCATAGTCTATGTATAAATAGAAGAAATTCAGTACCATTAAACCCTCTGCAGGAGAGATCGACCAACAAAGATCAAGCTGAGAGCAAGGAATTAGATAATGTTCCTAGTTCCATTATTAGAAGGACACTGAACAACCATGGTGTGCATGGCAGGATTGCAAGGAGAACATTTCTGCTGTCCAAGAAGAACGTTGCTGCTAATCTGCATTTTGCTAAAGATCACCTGGACAAGCCAAAAGGTTATTGGTTATGTTTGGAGAAAGGAAAACACAGTAGAATCATGGTTTGTGCCTGTTTTTCTGCATCTGGGCCTGGACAGCCATCTTAATTGTGCCATCAAATTACATCTGTGCGTATGTTGAATCTCAAGAGAACTTGGTCATAGAGCAAGACAACAACACTAAACACACAAGTTGTTTCACCAAAGAATGATTAAAGAAGGATGAAATAAAAGTTTTAATTGCCTTTATCTTAATTCAAGGAAAATGTTATGAAATAACTTTTCGAGCATAACAGAGTTGAAGCTATTTTGTAATGACAAAAAGGGTTAAAATTCCACCAGCGTGCAAGACTATACAACACTCACCCTAAAAGTTATTACTTGCTGTTATTACTATAAGCGATAAGGTTCGCTTACTTTTGACTCCAATAGATACAGTTTATGATATCTGTTTATGTCCCTTAATAAATAAAATAACCAAGCCTAAAATGTTGGACTTGCACTGGTTTAAATTGGTTGTAAAAATCGGATGATGTACATGTAACTGCCAGCGGCCAAATGGATTTTGCAGGGTGGCTTGCACACAAGGTTCATAACATAGACAGCAAGGTGGCATCCGGCAGTGAGGGAATGTAGAAGGAGATGCATATTGATGCATGGAGGCTGACGCCAGGTATCGGCAGATGAGCGTCTCTATAGCAGCGCTTAGAGCGACCACTAGTAGATGCTGTAAGCGGGTATCAGGCACTGTAACAGAAAGCCTCAGTCGCTGTAGTAACCTGGCCGGCATTGATGAATATGATGTATGTTGGGCGCACTAACACCAGCATAACGCTGCAGGGAGCGAAAGGTAGCGCTAGCTCAGTGTGACCGACTCTCGGGGCTCCACACCATACTTATTAAAAAAGGGCACACACACAGCGTCGGCGCTCTGGATCTGGTCGTTATAGCATAGAGCGGCAGATGCTGTGTGATTAAAGTCTATTTTTGAACACATATACAACAGTAACAAAGTGAAAACACATGGAATGACATTGTTTTAACACAGTCTGTTACATTAACACTTTAGTGCCAGACCTGTAATGACAATTCTGCATAAAAATATCAAAAGTCCAAAAAGTTTCTAAAAGTGCTTGTTTGCAGCCAGGAGAGGTCACACAATTTGAGCAAAAAAAATAAAAACTAAATGTCGAACACACTGTTTAAACACAAGCAAATAAACGGCCATTTAAATGTATTCGAGAGCGACAGTGGGTGAAAGGTAATACCTGGCGCTCTAGAACCAAGAGCGCCGGCGCTATACGCTGAGCAGCCTGTAATAATACATCGGACGCTACATGGAGCTGTTAGAGGCGCTCACCAGATTTGCTTTCATAAATGTGGTTTTGCGTACAGCGCCAGGCGTTCACCAGAAGCTGCCTGCCGCTACGAGACGCTACCTGGCGATAGACCTTCTTAAATAATCCCCTTAGTCTCAGGCATCCTGTTAGTCTCATCACAAATGATGCCCTAGCCAGGAACCCTAGCATACAACCCTCTAGTTACAAGATTGGTTCTCTAAACACTAGACCATGCCTGCCCCCTGCCCTCATTTTAACATGTCAAAAATGCTAACACATTACTTCTACTATATACAACTACTTTTCTTTTGCAAGTTGTCCCACACAAATGTGTTCATCTAACCTCATAACTAAAAATGGAATAAAACTGGACCAACAGCCTTAAACATTTGGAAAAAACTCCCCAAAACTTACTGTCAGCACTTACATTTGCTCCTGCCTCCACGGGGAGGCCGATTCATTAATAGCGCCAAGTAGCGACAGATGAGCGCCAGTAGCGTGATTTTCACAGCGCCAGCTAGTATTCGCTGTGCTTGGCCGGGGTTTGCTTGTTGACAGCGACTCAGTCGGTGTGCGGTAATGTTGAATACGGGCTTAGGAGTCGCTGTTTCACAGGTTCAGCGTTGTATGGGTGCGCCTGACAGCGAATGGCCAGAGCGAACGGCTTGCTGCAGATTCATTAACAAATCACGATACGAATTTTTTAGCGCTGTGAATTCCTTGTTTAAACCCCAGACCGCTGGCGGCGATGGATTTAAAATAGTTTTTAACCCCCAAACAACCATATTTTTTGATTTTAAAATTATACAAGTTTTTATAAACATTTTGTAATATGAATACATTAATATCAGACCTGTAATATCAATTCTGCACAAAATCATTTTTTTTTTTTTTTTACCTTAAAAAAAAATCCTAACATTGCAGAAGTGGTCACAGAATTTTTGACATAAAAAAAAAACAAAAAACATTAATAGCAATTAATTATGATTATTTAAAGATTGCTCCATTGAAATGCATTGGACATCGCCAGGAAGCGACAGGTCATACCTGGCGCTGTGATGGGATTAGCAGCGGCGCTGTTCGTTGCAGTCGGCTACATGATGAATCCCGTGCTAGCTGTCGCTCTCGCCGGCGCTAGCCTCATTTAGCTTGATAAATGCGTCATTGTGGCCGACGCCGGGCGTACTTGAGTCGGTAGCCGCCGTTAGCTGGCGGGACCTGGCGCTCGTCAGACACTACCTGGCGCTATCGCTTGATGAATAAGGGCATAAGATTTTTAGCTTCCTTTCCCGGCAACCCAGCCATGCTGCTGCCTGAATTTAACGAACATACCCCCAAATGCACAGTTGCAGGAAACTTCCTTTTTGCAGATGGCATGCAGCAATCTGAATTTTCCTGTGGAGGGATGTATATAAGCACTGTTTTGTGAAAGGATGTTGGTCCAGTTATTTAGAAAACTTTGGTGATATTATGGCAACATTTGCATTGTCCTGTTGCATCCAGAATAAGGGCCCATAGGTATACAAACAGGCACTGATTAGTGTTGGGTGGAATTAGCGAGTTCAGATTCCCAAACCCAAACACAAACTTCAGCCAGAAGTCTGTGTTGCGTTCGGCATTCAGGCCAGTCCCAGAAAAGCTGGTTGATGGGCTGAGCAACTTCACCTAAATTGTGCAGCAGCAAAAAGCTGCTGTGTAACTTACCTGAGCCCTGAGGCCCGCTCTCGCATTAGTCTTTAGTGTTCTTTACACTCTCAACTAGGCTAGGCTTCAGAAAGGCAGAGCGGCCCTCAGAGGCTGAATCCCCCCCCCCCCCCCCAAGTTCAGGTCCCCATTAACTTTGGTGAAGACCGTGTTCAGCTTAAACCGGAGCAACACCCATTTTTTCTTTAATGGGTGTTGGTCCAGCTGTCATGTCATCACAACAAGCTTAGGGGGGCATCCAGAATGCTGGAACCCCCCTCGCAGATTACCTCCCAGACCGCCGGTAATACCTTCATTACGAGCCAGCGCTGGGAAACAGTCCTGCGATTGGCCGCCAGGCAGTCACAGGTCCTGCTGGTGGCCGGCGCAGAGGACGCGATTATGGCCCATATGATGGCGCCCGAACGCGGGACTCCTTTCCCGGTGCTGCCTTGTAATGGTCCGGTATAAGTATGGGTACCCGAACCAAAGTTTTGTTCGGGTACCTTGATAAACCCAAAGCACTATATAAAATATTTATGCAGATTGTTATTATATATTTTTTCATGATAAAGTTCCATTAAAAGTCCAGTTTTTATGACATTGTTGAATTTTTTTTTTAATTTGAAAGGCATCATTTTAAAAATGCCAATGAAAGTGAACTTTCCCTTTAACCCAGACCAACAGCCTTGCACAGTTGAAAGAAAAACTCCCCAAAACTCACTTGCTCCATCTGCATGCATGATACTGAATCATTGTCAGCACTTCCACAATCATTGTGCAGCATCACCAACTTTCTCCTGGTCTCAGCCATCTTGGAGCACCTGGAAGGCTTCTTCCTTTCCCAGCATCGTAGCCGAGCTGCTGCCTGGACTTAACCGACTTCACCTGAAAGGCAAAGCAGCACTTCCTACTTACAGGCCACTGGTAGTTCCTTAAGACACTTTTGAGACAGGAGTTATTTAACAATGCCTGGACTCTGGACTCTCTCTTTCAAACCACATATTCACTCCCTGGCCACCTCCTGTCGCCTACAACTTAAAAACATCTCCCGCATCCGTCTTTTCCTCTCACCTGACACCACTAAAATGCTAGTGCATTCCCTGGTCATATCCCGTCTGGATTACTGCAACATCCTTCTTTGAGGCTTACCAACTAACAGACTGGCTCCCCTCCAATCTATCCTGAACTCTGCTGCTCGCCTCATCCATCTCTCCTCTCGCTCCTACAGTTCTGCTCCTTTCTGCCAATCCCTACACTGGCTGCCAGTCCCACAGCGAATCCTGTTCAAAACTCTAACTCTCGCCTACAAAGCTCTCTCCAACCAGGCCCCTGCCTACATCTCATCTCTAATCCAACAATATCAACCTAGACGCAGCCTCCGCTCTGCTGCTGACCTTTTCCTGTCTTCCACCCTGGTCACATCCTCTCACGCCGCCTCCAGGACTTCTTACGTGCAACTTCAATCTTCTGGAATGGCCTCCCGCACCCAATCCGCCACTCCACAACACTCAAAACCTTCAAAGGCGCCCTTTAAACTCACTTATTCAGACAAGCATATAATCTGGCCTAACCAATCTTCTAAATGGCACATGCCACAAAGCTCATTACTGACTGTTTGTGACCCTTCCCCCTCATCTTCACCCCTCTTTCTTTAGACTGTAAGCTCGCAAGGGCAGGGCTCTCTCCCCTATTGTATCTTGTACTCAGAATATCCTGTCAAATCTGTAAAACTGCATTTGAAATAGTATATGTACTGTATGTTTCTACCCTGTCTGTAATTACTACTTTTTAAAGCGCTACGAAAGATGATGGCACTATAGAAATAAAGAATAATAATAATAATGCCTGGTCTAAGACATCCTGTAAGTCCTCACAAATAAGGATTTTTATGTGCAGCAATCTGAATTGCCCTGGGTAGGGAGGCATATAAGCACTGTTTCCTTTACAGCAAACGTATTCTCGAATCGCCTGCAATAAAAACAATATAATAAACACATATGTATTCCTATTTCCATGAAAAAAGCAAGTCCTTAAACTCATCTAGTAAAGTGCCCATTTTCTATTTGTATGGAATATTCCCCCAGCCCTTATCCACCTCCTTGCGATCTAATTAACATGGAGACAGCCTTGTTTGATGAGTTTATAAATGGATCATAGACATTCGGGATACAGCAACTTTGCAATACACTGTTTAAAGATCTTTGACATCTGAGAGAGCCACAGAATCCAATAATCCCACTTTCAAAACTGCAAGATGTCCTCGGAGATCAATCTAATATCGAAACATCACATAAAGAGAGTGCAGGGCCTAGACTTTGTTCTATTGAATAAACAGCACTAGGCGTACAAGCTAAATAATCTTTGCCAGTGGGAACGAAAAAAATCAGAAATGTTTGCCAGTGATTAAAGCTGCACTATTGAATCTGTTACATTATAAATGAACCAGAAATACATCAACGCTGAACATGGAAGAAAAAAAAATGTTGAGAAACTAAATTTCATAGCTTTAAAGTTCCATATATGACCTGTCTGGAAAATGCTTGTAAATGAACATCAAACATTTTGCTTTTCCCCAGTGGATCACCTAGATTAAAGAGAAATACTACCAATCTTTTTAAAGCTTGAATTAAGTAACTTGGGGGGAAAAAATATAAATTACCTAAACCCAGAGGATTCAAGGATGGAGAATGCAAAGTTTTCCTTCAAGACTTCAAGGTCTTTCCTTTTCTTAGCTTTCATATTTATTTTTTTTTATGTACATAAGAGCGATATACATTAAATGCAGGGAGCTGCCATGCCTCATATTAAACTGGAGAGTCTAAGAACCAAGAGTCTAAGAAGAAGCAGCACTTATATGCATCCATCTTCAGGGCAATTCAGATTGCTGCACATATTTTACCTTTGTATAACTCCTGCTAGGGTCGATTCCCCCCCCCCCTCAATGGCGTCCTATGGATTTGCCAGAGGCCTGGAAATGAGAAGTTTGCTGGGTTTCCTACCAATTTGCATTGTGGATTATGTCCAGGTTAGAGATGAGCGAATCGATTCGGACGAACCCGAATTCGTTCCGAATTTCATGAAATATTTGATTCTGAACGAATCCGAATTTCCCCGCGATTCGATCGATCAAATTTTTTCTTTAAACTCCATTTTCTGCAATTACAGGCATTGTAAAATGGTGGAGGGACGTGTCTGGACAAATCCCCTGGGGCAAGGTATCATGGGAAGGTCACATGCAGCCATCATCAGCCAGGAACCCCGTTGACGTCACAGCGGTATATAAGCGGCGGCCATCTTGCTGGTGCGCATTTCAGCGTTGTATTGCGGCAAGAACAGAGCTGGGTAGTGACAGGGAAACACAGGGAAAGACAGAGAGCCACAGAGAGGCAGGGAAAGATCGAGGCAGGGACAGCAGATAAAGTGACAGAGAAAGCTTTTTTTTATTTTCATTTGATTTAATAGCCAGATCACAGTTTTATATTGCTTTTGTTTCTGCTGTAAAAACCCCTGGCCACTGGGCATGCCATGTTTGCACATTTAACCCTATCTGTTACACACAAGCAGTTCTTAAAGCTGATTTCATCTTTTTGAAATTCTTTATTTTCTCTTTTTTTCCTTCCTTCCTTATCTCATTTTTATATACACATATATAACTGTTAGGGCGAGCGCTGCGTCTTCCCCGCGCAGCGCCCCCCTCCGTGCCTCTCCTCGGGCGAGCGCTGCGTCCCCTTCCCGCAGCGCTCCCCGCTTCACCGCCATCCGGGCGTCTGCTGCTGGCCCCCCTGGCTGCGGTTCCCCCTTACCTGGTCCCCGCGCTTCCTCCTCTGACCGGCATGGCCGCCGGCTTCCTCCTTCTCTGTCTGTTCCGTCCTCCCTGCGCGCACGTCCCCGGCCACTAGGGGGCGCGCGCGTCAACCTCCCCAGATTTAAAGGGCCAAGGCCCTGTTAATTGGTCTCTGCCATCCAATCTCTTTTTTGCGCTTCCTATAAATGAAACCCTGCCTTACTTCCTGTGCCGGATCTTCGGTGTTGTTCCCTGAATGATTATCGCTGTATTGCTTGATTCCTCGTGTATGACCTCGGCTCTCCTATTGACCTCCGAACCTGTGCTGCCCGTCCCGACCTCGGCTTGTCTCACCGCTATTGAACCCGCGCTGCCAGTCCCGACCTCGGCTTGTCTCACCGCTACTGAACCCGCGCTGCCAGTCCTGACCTCGACCTTCTCCTCCGACCACTGTTTGTCTCTGCTGCACGTCACTTCAGCAGTTTGTGGAACTGTGCCGCTGTTGGGGGGTAGCGACCTGGGAGTCACCTGCCGCACAAGACCATCCCGCCTTGCGGTGGGCTCTGGTGAAAACCAGTGGCTCCTTAGACTCCGCTCCCCTGACGCGGTATCTGCCAAAACAGTTCTGCAGACCCTGCGGGTCCACTTCTTCGCACCCGGTGCGTAACAGTAAGATCCGGCCATGGATCCCGCTGAGGTGCCCTTGCCGGAGACTTCCGAACTCCCAGCGCTGGTGGCTTTGCAGTCTCGGCAGATTAATCAGCTTACCGCTATGATGCAGCAACTTTTGACCCAGCAGCTGTCGCCTTCTCCACCGCCACCGGTGCCGCCACCGCAGTCTCCAGCAGCTTCCTCATCCAGAATCCGCCTCTCCTTACCAGCAAAATATGAGGGGGACGCGAAGTTGTGCAGAAGCTTTCTAGCCCAGTGCTCTATGCACCTGGAATTATTGTTTGATCAATTTCCCACCGAACGCTCTAAAGTGGCCTTCATCATTAGTCTGCTCTCCGGAAAAGCCTTGGCTTGGGCCACTCCCTTGTGGGACCGTAACGATCCTCTCACCTTCACCGTTCAGGCCTTTGTTACTGAATTCCGTCAGGTTTTTGAAGAACCCGCTCGGGCCTCATCTGCCGAGTCCGCTCTATTGAATTTAACGCAAGGCGATCTTTCGGTGGGTGAATATGCTATTCGATTCCGTACTTTGGCCTCCGAGTTAGCATGGAATAATGAGGCCCTCTGCGCTTGTTTTAAGAAAGGTCTTTCTAGCAAGATCAAAGATGTTCTAGCGGCCCGAGAGATACCTGACTCCCTTTCTGAACTCATTCATCTTGTCACTCGCATTGACATACGCTTTGCTGAGAGGCGTGAGGAACTTCGCTTGGAGAGAGATTCCCAACGTGACAGGAGGATGTTCCGTTTGGCTCCCACCTTTCAGAAACCTTTGTCTGTACCATCTTCTCCAGAGGTGGAAGCCATGCAGGTCGGCCGCTCTCGCCTAACCCCCGTGGAGAGGTCTCGCAGGAGAAATGAAAATCTCTGTCTGTATTGCGCCAGTCCTGATCATTTTCTAAGAGATTGCCCCATTCGTCCTTCTCGACTGGGAAACGAGCGCACCTAGACTCGGTGGGAGAGGCGTCTCTGGGTGTGTGTGCTTCCTCTCCAAGATTTACCGTACCTGCACAGCTTTGTCTCTCATCTGCCTCTGTGCTTAATTTGCCGGTCTTCCTGGATTCTGGTTCGGCGGGCAATTTCATAGAGGCCTCCCTGATCAAGAAATACGACATAGCAGTTAACCGCTTGGCCAAACCGTTATTCATCGCCTCAGTTAATGGAGATAGACTGAATTGTATGGTGCAGTACCGTACCAAGCCTTTGCTCCTTAAGATTGGCCTCTTTCATCAGGAATACTTGGAACTCTTTGTGTTACCCCATTGTACTTCCCCAATCCTATTGGGTCTTCCTTGGCTTCAGCTTCATAATCCTACCCTAGACTGGATCACTGGGGACATCAAGGCGTGGGGTACAACCTGCTTCAAGAATTGCTTGAAAGCTTTACCAGTTCGAACCGATCATCCTACCACATCTCTACCGGGCCTACCCGAAGTTTACCGGGCTTACGCTGATGTCTTCTGTAAGAAGCAAGCTGAGACTCTTCCGCCTCATCGCCCTTATGACTGCCCGATCGACCTCCTGCCTGGGACCACTCCTCCTCGTGGCCGTATCTATCCACTATCCGTCCCCGAAACTCAAGCAATGGCTACTTACATACAAGAAAATCTGCAGAGGGGCTTCATCCGGAAGTCCTCTTCTCCCGCTGGGGCTGGCTTTTTTTTTGTACAGAAGAAAGACGGTTCTCTCCGACCCTGTATCGACTATCGGGGTCTTAACAAGATCACGGTAAAGAACCGATACCCCTTACCCTTAATTCCAGAACTCTTCGACCGTCTTCGTGGCTCCAGGATCTTTTCCAAACTGGATCTCCGAGGAGCCTACAATCTGATCCGCATCCGCAAGGGAGACGAATGGAAGACTGCCTTTAATACCCGTGACGGTCATTTCGAGTATTTGGTGATGCCCTTCGGGCTTTGTAATGCCCCTGCCGTATTTCAAGAGTTCGTCAATGACATCTTCCGGGACTTGTTGTACTCCTGTGTCGTGGTCTATTTAGATGATATCCTCATCTTCTCTTCTTCCCTCGAAGAGCATCACCGGCACGTTCGTCTGGTACTATCCCGCCTTCGGCAGCATCATCTTTATGCCAAATTAGAAAAGTGTCTCTTTCACCAAACCGCTCTGCCCTTTTTGGGTTATACTGTTTCAGCCCAAGGACTACAAATGGACCCTAGCAAATTGAGAGCGGTTTTAGATTGGCCTCGGCCTGTTGGTCTGCGTTCCATTCAACGATTTCTGGGCTTCGCCAACTATTACCGTCAATTCATACCCCATTTTTCCACTATCGTGGCCCCCATTGTGGCTCTCACCAAAAAGGGAGCCAACCCCAAGTCATGGCCTCCACAGGCGGAGGCAGCCTTTTTAACTTTGAAAAAGACTTTCTCTACGGCCCCGGTGCTCACCAGACCAGACCCTTCTCGTCCTTTTTCTCTAGAGGTTGACGCTTCTTCCATCGGAGCAGGAGCTGTTCTCACACAGAGGTCTCCTTCAGGGAAAAATCATACTTGTGGGTTCTTTTCTAGGACTTTTTCTTCCGCGGAGCGAAATTACTCTATTGGGGATCGTGAACTCCTGGCTATCAAATTAGCTCTTGAAGAGTGGAGACATCTTCTAGAAGGGTCGCTTCACCCCATATCTATTTTTACCGACCATAAGAACCTTTTGTATCTTCAAACTGCTCAACGCTTGAATCCTCGCCAAGCTCGTTGGTCACTATTCTTCGCGCGGTTTAATTTCCGCATTCATTTTCGACCTGCCTCTAAGAACATCAGGGCAGATGCTCTATCTCGCTCCTCGGACGTCACAGACGTGGACGCTGCTCCTCAGTTCATTATATCTCCTGATCATTTGGTTCATTCCGCTCCAGCCTCCCTAGTGCAGGCTCCGCCTGGGAGAACCTTTGTCCCGGCTCGCCGACGCCTCCAAATATTAAAATGGGGTCATGCTTCCCGTATTGCCGGGCATGCTGGTATCAAAAAGTCTAATGCAATTATTGCCAGATATTATTGGTGGCCCTCCATTGAGAAGGATGTGGCAGAATTCGTGCAAGCTTGTACCACCTGTGCACGTAATAAAACGCCTCGCCAAAGACCGGCGGGTCTTCTTCATCCTCTTCCTATTCCTGAAATCCCTTGGTCTCACATCGCTATGGACTTTATCACGGATCTTCCTCCATCTCAAGGCAATACAGTGATCTGGGTTGTTGTGGATCGTTTTTCAAAAATGGCGCACTTCGTTCCGCTTCCAGGACTCCCATCCGCTCCTCAGTTGGCTAAGAACTTTTTTAAACATATTTTTCGGCTCCATGGACTTCCTTCCCATATTGTCTCCGACAGGGGAGTTCAATTTGTTTCAAAATTCTGGAGGGCTCTCTGTACTCAGTTAAAGGTGAAATTAGATTTTTCCTCGGCTTACCACCCCCAGTCCAACGGCCAAGTGGAGAGGGTCAATCAGGTTCTAGGACAATATCTACGTCACTTTGTTTCGGCCCGACAAGACGACTGGGTCGATCTCTTGCCATGGGCGGAGTTCTCTTATAATTTCAAAGATTCTGAAGCCACAAAGAAATCTCCATTCTTCATTGTTTATGGCCGCCAACCTTTGCCTCCTCTACCCTTACCTACACAGTCGGGTGTACCCGCCGTGGATGACTTAACACAGTTTTTTTCCTCTATCTGGCGTGAAACTCGACATTCTCTTGTTCTAGCCTCTACCCGCATGAAGAGCAGCGCTAATAAAAGAAGGAGAATCGCTCCTGTTTTCTCTCCTGGAGATAAAGTTTGGCTTTCAGCCAAGTACATTCGTTTCAAGATACCCAGTTATAAATTGGGCCCTCGCTATTTAGGGCCTTACAGGATCAAGCAACAAATTAATCCGGTCTGTTACAAACTTCATTTGCCAGCCTCCTTACGTATTCCCAACTCTTTTCATGTTTCTTTATTAAAACCTCTGACGACTAATCGATTCTCTTCTAAAACGTTGGAGCCACTTCCGGTCGCGGGTACCGAAGATGCCTTCTCGGTGAGAGAGATTCTGGCTTCCAAAACATCCAGAGGGAGACGATACTTTCTAGTGGATTGGGAGAATTGCGGTCCTGAAGAGAGGTCCTGGGAACCTGAGGAGAATATCCTCGATCGGAGCCTTATTTCAAACTTCCTCGGTCCCAAAAAGAGGGGAAGACCTAAGGGGGGGGGTACTGTTAGGGCGAGCGCTGCGTCTTCCCCGCGCAGCGCCCCCCTCCGTGCCTCTCCTCGGGCGAGCGCTGCGTCCCCTTCCCGCAGCGCTCCCCGCTTCACCGCCATCCGGGCGTCTGCTGCTGGCCCCCCTGGCTGCGGTTCCCCCTTACCTGGTCCCCGCGCTTCCTCCTCTGACCGGCATGGCCGCCGGCTTCCTCCTTCTCTGTCTGTTCCGTCCTCCCTGCGCGCACGTCCCCGGCCACTAGGGGGCGCGCGCGTCAACCTCCCCAGATTTAAAGGGCCAAGGCCCTGTTAATTGGTCTCTGCCATCCAATCTCTTTTTTGCGCTTCCTATAAATGAAACCCTGCCTTACTTCCTGTGCCGGATCTTCGGTGTTGTTCCCTGAATGATTATCGCTGTATTGCTTGATTCCTCGTGTATGACCTCGGCTCTCCTATTGACCTCCGAACCTGTGCTGCCCGTCCCGACCTCGGCTTGTCTCACCGCTATTGAACCCGCGCTGCCAGTCCCGACCTCGGCTTGTCTCACCGCTACTGAACCCGCGCTGCCAGTCCTGACCTCGACCTTCTCCTCCGACCACTGTTTGTCTCTGCTGCACGTCACTTCAGCAGTTTGTGGAACTGTGCCGCTGTTGGGGGGTAGCGACCTGGGAGTCACCTGCCGCACAAGACCATCCCGCCTTGCGGTGGGCTCTGGTGAAAACCAGTGGCTCCTTAGACTCCGCTCCCCTGACGCGGTATCTGCCAAAACAGTTCTGCAGACCCTGCGGGTCCACTTCTTCGCACCCGGTGCGTAACAATAACATATATGTTACAATCATCAATATCTTAGACATTTAACATATTTATACATTATCATATATCACTAGTCAGTCTAAATCAACAACCTAAGATACTTCATCTACTATATCTAATAAGAGAAGGAAATAAAATATAATAAAGATAAAAAAAAAAATTAAATAGAAAATAGAAATAGAAGTAGAAAATAAAAATAATAGAAAAGAAATGGCTAAAAATAAAACAAAACAAAAAGGGGGAAAAAAAAAAAAGGAGAGAAAGAAAGAAAAATAGAGGTAATAGACCAGGGGGATAGTTCATACCTTGAGTTTTATGCTCTAACATATTCAGGGACCTATTTCAGCTTTCTAATTTCGTCTATAGGGATTCTATCTCTATAAATTAGATTATATCATTCATCAGCTAATCAATGGGACTAAGAGAGATGGGAAGGGGGGACATCCGCAGTCATTAGTTGTTCAAATCTTACTGTCTCTTTAAAGATAAGCCATGGTGACCATACCTGTTGATGTTGTATCTTGGTCTCATGGACCGCAGCGGTAAGTTCTTCCATCTCCATAATATGATTAATCTCTCCTATCCATTCCCTCACCGATGGTACTGCTTCAGATCTCCATAACCTAGGTATCATTATCTTTGCTGCATTAATGAGATGTCTCAAAAGAGATCTCTTATAGGTCTTCAAAGGCATATCTGACAGGTGTAAAAGGAATAGAGAGGGATCTCGAGTTATCGGTCTCCCCAAAATCTCACTAGAGATGTTGGCTACTGCCTGCCAAAAAGGGACAACTTTTGGGCAGTTCCAGAAAATATGAAGGAAGCTTCCCATTGCTCCTTGACATCTCCAACATTCAGCAGGGTGAGTCGGAGAGAAACCATGTAATCTTTTCGGGGTATAATACCATCTTGTGAGGTACTTATAATTAGTTTCCTGGATTTTAGATGAAACTGAAGTCTTATGTGTAGCCAGGAAAATATACTTCCACTGATCTGCCGTGAGCTGCTTATCCAAGTCCCTCTCCCAATTTGAACGAAAACGCAATATTTCATCTTCCCCATCTTCTTCCAACAAAGCATATATTTTAGAAATTAAGTGCGTGGGGGGATCCTCCTCTCTTGCCAGTCGTTCAAATGGGGTGAGGGATCTAAGGTATGCCTGTCTAGGTCCTAGGCTCAGAAGGAAGCTTTGAAAGACAAACAAAAGCCACTGATCGAATAATGGCGTATCCCATCTATCTCTCAAATCATCCAATCGCGCCCATCCAGAGGATTGGATAATATGTAATCCTCTAGGGACATCTTTTTCCTCAAAGCTTTTACGAAGACTTGGAAGTATATCTATAGAGAGAGATGGATTGTGAATCAATGGCGTCAGAGGGGTTGGCCAAGGAGATATTCCTTTTCTATCTCTTAGTTTTTCAAAAATTTTCAATGTAGTTGAGATAAGTGGGTGATCTTTACACATATTTTTCCCTGCTCTAGTCGCCCACGGTATCTCTTTTAAAGGAGTGTGAAGCCAAGACGCCTCCAGAGTTACCCACTTCTTCTTTGTAGTTTGATGGTGCCAGTCTAATATTCGTTGAAGATGAATCGCTCGCCAGTAGCGCATTAAATCTGGACAAGCCAACCCTCCTAACTGTTTAGTTCTGAATAGCACTCGGAGTTTCAGCCTAGGTTTACGTCCCATCCAGATAAATTTTCTAAATATTGAGTTAAAGGACTTGAAATATGCTCTAGGAATCCCAATCGGGAGGGCCTGCAGTAAATATAAGATTTTTGGCAGTACGGACATTTTAAGGATGCTAATCCTCCCTAGCCACGTGAAAGTGGGTAAATCCCAATTTGTCAAATCATTTTTAATTTTAGAGAAAAGAGGACCGAAATTTGCTGCATAGATTTCATCTACTGTTTTCGTGATCTTTGTGCCTAAATATGTAATGGCCGAAGGAGGCCACTTAAAAGGGAATGATGTTCTTAATTGCGTCTCCATTTCTAAGGAAAGGTTTAGCCCCAAGGCTTCTGATTTATCGTAGTTTATTTTCAAATATGAGAGCCTACCGAAAAGCTCAAATTCCCTTAACAAAGTTGGTAGGCCAACTATCGGATTTGCAAGAAAAAATAGGAGATCATCGGCATATGCTGATATCTTATGTGTATGTGAATCTACTAAAATTCCTCGTATATCTCCTTGCCCCCTGATCCTGCATAAGAAAGGCTCCATAGATAGAACAAAAATTACTGGAGAGAGAGGGCAGCCCTGTCTGGTACCATTTCTAATATCTACTTGTTCTGAGAGAGTACCGTTCACTTTAATCCTAGCTTTAGGGTCCTTATATAAAGCCATAATCATCTGTATAGCTTTGGGGCCTAAACCTATATGCTCGAGAACTGCTCTGATGTAATGCCAGTTTACCCGATCGAATGCCTTCTCGGCATCAGTAGATAGAAAAATGACCGGTTCTTTAGTTTGCTTAATCTTATGCAGCAAATTCAGTACTCTGATTGTATTATCGCGAGCTTCTCTTCCTGGTATAAATCCAGACTGATCCCCGTCTACTAGATTCGGCAGCATCCCTAATAGTCTACTGGATAAAATTTTCGCGTATAGTTTTAAATCTACATTTAATAATGAGATTGGTCTATAACTTCCGCATGAAAGCGGGTCTTTTCCCGGTTTCTGAATTATCGCCACATGTGCCAATAATGCCTCACTTGGGATCTTAGTCTGAGCGGGGGTTGTTGTTAGTGAATTAAACGCCGAAAGAAAGTGCGGGGCAAGTGTTGAAAGGAATTGTTTATAATATGCTATAGTGAATCCATCTGGCCCCGGCACTTTTCCATTTGGAGAGACCTTTACTGCTGCTTTTAACTCCTCTATAGAGATGGGACTTTCTAATCTCTCTCTCTCTCATCTACTCCAATCTTAGGCGTCCCCGACTCCTCAATATATTTCTTTATCAATGCCATATGATCCTGTGTTGGAGCTGATCCGTCTGGGTGGATATTATATAGCTTCTGATAGAAGAGCTGGAAGGTCTTAGCTATATCTGGTGTACTATGCAGCTTTTTTTGTTGTGTATTGACAATGGTTTCTACAAAGTTTAAAGTTTGCTGTTTCCTAAGCGCCCTTGCCAGTAAGGCGCTGCTTTTGTTGCCCCATTCAAAATAAAACCTTCTACATCGCTTTATAATATAAGCCGCCCTTAGGGACAAAAGTGAGTTCAATGTTAGTCTAGCCTCAGTAAGTGCCAAAAGATTATTTTTTGCCAGTGATGCTTTATGGGCTTTTTCTAATTTCTGAACTCTTTCTATTTGTTCTTGTAGCTCTTGCTCTCGTTCCCTCTTCTTCTCAGTTGCACATTTAATAAGTTCACCTCTAATTACTGCCTTATGGGCCTGCCAGTTATTAAATGGAGACGTGTCTGAACTTTTATTAATTTCAAAATAATTTTTGATCGTATTCTGAAGTTTTTGATTTAGCATCTCATTTTGTAATAAAGAGTCATTCAGTCTCCATGTCCAATCTCCTTTTGGGCCTCCAGTTAAGGCTAAGGTAAGGGTCACTGGTGCATGGTCAGACATAGTCATGACCTCTATATTGGAGTACGTAACCTGGGGCAAAAGGCTATGAGATATCAAGATATAATCAATTCTGGAATATGTGGCGTGTGCTGAAGAATAGAAAGAATAGTCTTTAACACTAGGGTATTTAATCCGCCAAGAATCACAGAGTTGAGCCCCATGAAGGGCTTTCTTAATTCTCTTTAAAGCCCCATATGTCATAGCTGACCGCCCCGTTGAGGAATCTAATAATGGGTCTAATGCCACGTTTAAATCTCCCCCCAAAATAATAGGGCCTTCCTGTACTTCCATGAGTTTATTCAAAAAGGACTCAATAAAAGTCACCTGTCCCGAGTTAGGGGCATATACCACGCACAAAGTGTATTTTTTATTATACAGGGAGCCTTTGAGAATCAAGTACCTCCCTTGTTCATCTGCTATTCTTTCCTCAACCCGAAAGGGGGTATTTTTGGCGATCAGAATCGCTACTCCTCTTGCTTTAACATCTGGTGCATTACTTGTAAATGACTGGGGGAAAAATCTAGAGGCCAATCTCGGAGCCCCTCCTCCCCTAAAATGTGTTTCTTGAATAAATGCAATATTTGCTTTAAGTCTAGTTAATTCCTGAAATAATTTAGATCTTTTTAATGGGGTATTCAACCCCTTTGCATTAATCGATATCGCTTTAAGGTTTTGCGCCATGCAAGGTGTCAGGTCCTTGATCTTTCGCGCCCCACATGGGCTACCTCTATTGTTAGACATCTTGGTAGTTTAAGTTGAAATATCCCCTGGTACTAGAGAAAGAAAAGAGAGGAAAAAGAGAAAAAAAAAAAAAAAAAACGGAGGGAAAGAGAGGGAGAGGATACCCTCTTTATTTAAAGAACTGTTCGTTAAACACCGAAACGGGCTCTGCCCGTGACGAAATTTTCTCTAGGGGCTTGCCGGGAATTCGAGGCCGTAACAGACTATCTGTTTCCAGCCTTCAACTCCCGTTGCCCCCAGAAGATGTAGGGACAGAGAAACCACGGTCTAAGAACACCACTAACCCGGGCGGTGATCGAATAATTTACTGATACAAAACCAGTGTCCGCTCCCGGCAACAAATCTTTTTCCCGGTCTGTTATATATGCTATTCGAACGTTTATTGTCTATAGATCCTAGAGGCCTATGAGTTATCCCTTATCCAATCCATACTCTATTTCTACTATACATCTAACCAGAAATACTCCTACTCATATCATTACCCCATCACATTCAAGTTTCGAAACTATTTCTTTTCAAAAGGGTACTACTAATATTACTTCCATTCCCTGGAAACAAGTGCAAATTAACTGCTTAGTCATATCCTGACGAAAAAAAAAAAAAAAAAAAAAAAAAGGGGGGGGAGGGAAAGGCACAAAAATCATTTCCCTATATCTAAGACCGAGGTTGTCCATCCACATACCTCGCAACCCGACTACCACCTATCCAGTGCCTGTGTACTAAGGGTCATCCGCTCCCCAACACACATCCGGGCCAGCATCGATGTTATTCCGTAGCCACCCCAACCTCTCGGAGGGCCGGGGGCGAGGAAGCTGCAGGGAAGCATCCATAGGGGCCGTGTGCGTCCAGTCCAAGAACCTTATCACCTTCACCCAACTCCCTACATTAGTCCAGCCAAGGGGGCAGCGGTTGGCGCGGGTAGCAATCCAGGAATAGAGAAAGAAAAAAAAAAAACCTTTATATTTCTCCCATCATTGGGAAATATATGTTTCAAGTGCAACGTTAAGTGCATCCTTATTTTTACTATAAGTGAAATATTATTTGTTGTGTCATATAGTGGTCAATATATATAAGGAATTTATACCCAGTGAAAATGTGGGGGTCTATGCAACCTATCAACAAAAAAAAAAAAAAAAAAAAAGAAAAAGAAAAAAATTTATCCCCATTTAGGGGCCTAACATATTCCAAGTGCAACAAGGGGTGCTACCTTATTAATAAACTATAAGTGAAATATTATTTACTGTGTTATATACGTGGTCAATATGTATAAAAATCTGAAAATAAATAAATAAGTGTAATTATCTTAGGTGACTAACCAAAGTGAAAGGGAAGAAAAAAAAAAAAAGGGGGGGGATATAGTTCTCTCCTCGATCCTCAGTCCCGCGACCTCCAACAGTCCCCTCCCTCTATTTCATACCTTCCAGACCTCCCTTAATATCTAGGCGCCCAGACCAGGCAGACCCGGTTTCCTACATCCCCTCTTCCCTCCAAGCCCCCCCGGACCCGGCCATCCACAACAGTCCCGTTGTGGGTTGAAGAGCCCGCGGCCCCGCTGCTCACAAGCCACACAAGTAGGGATCCCAATTGCTATAAATTATAAAGTGCAGCCTCCTCACCAATATAATCAATTATATATGTCATGTCAGTAAATCGTCCAAGCTTATATAACCGCAGGATGATTGATAATCAGTAATCTACAACCATCGGTCACCGATCATCAATCGTCAAACATCAGATATTGGAAAATGAACAGATAATTAACAATATATTACAAAAAAAAAAAAAAAAAAAAAAAAAAGGGGGAGGGAAGGGGAAAGGGATAGGGTTGGGGAGGAAAGGAAAATGGGTCCAAGGGGGGATATATTCTCAGTTCAATTGTCACATTTCCCTTTTCTATTCAGATTTTCTTATGAGATTTTAGGTTGAGGTTCCATTTCTCTTCTAGATCGCCAAAAATTAATCTCCGGGGAGTAAGTAAGCCAGTCCGGTACCTGAACAGGACGCAGATCGAAATGCTTAAACAAGCCTGAGAGATCTTCATATTTACGAATAGTAAAGGTCTTGCCCTGTTTTGCGGCTGTTAAGGCGAATGGATATCCCCATCTATAGGTAATATTATTTTGCTTGAGAGCCTCAAGCAATGGTCTTAGAGCTCTTCGTCTCGCCAATGTGGCTTTAGAAAGGTCTGAATAAAAATAGAGAGTTGTCCCATCAAAGTCCAGTGAACCCTTGTTTCTAGCTGCTGCCATAATTGCTTCTTTTTCTTGAGGGTAATGGATTTTACATATAACGTCCCTTGGAGGGTCGTTCTGACGAGGAGGCAATATATTTGCTCTATGAGCCCTATCAATTTCTATTTTTGCATCGCTGCTTGTTAATTCCCCCAATAGGGTGGAAAAAGTTCCTTGTAAAGTGGGGAGAAGATCTTCTGTCCGTGTAGCTTCAGGAAGTCCCCTTATACGTATATTGTTACGTCGGTTGCGATTTTCCATATCCTCCAGATGGAGAGCCAATGTAGCAGTTACAGATTCTTGCACTTGAAGACGTTGTGTAAGATGTTGAATGGTAACTCTATCTTCTTCACGTTGCTGTTCAACCCCAGCAATCCTAGCATCCAGTTGTTTAAGGTCTCCACGCAGGAGGCCCACTTCTTCAGATAGCTTCTCACCAATGGAACGGGTGATCAGGGAGAGATCTTCTTTTGTCGGCATAGACCTCATAAATGCCCAGATATCAGATAAAGTATTATCGGGGGCAGGGCATCCTGGGTTCATAAGTTCTTCTTCCCCAGTTGCCAGATCTTTCGTGCGTCCCCCCCGAGGGGTCCCACCAATAAAGCTCGAGTCTCGAGTAGTTTCTGTAGGTTTTGATATATATCGATTTAGATCTCCTTGAGTAGAGGCTGTTGTACTTCTGGTCGTCTGACCTTTATCTTTAGGTTTAGAGCCTCCTCCCATCTCTGAAACTTTTAATCCAAGTCCAGATTCAATTACAGTTTATATCCGGAGACGATAAGCACAAAAATAGGGGACAGTAGCAAATAGTACCTCTAGGAATCAAGGAGGAACAGAAGCTAAAAGGAGTAGAGTGGTGTAAATCTCAGGCGTTATAGACTTTAGTTTTATTCCGGATCTGTGCCAGATCTGCTATACTTAATTAGAGGTTTGGTAAAGTAGATATGACCGGATCTAGTTGAAGGATTAAATGGATCCCAACTCCTTTTATAGATGGTCCTTGCTTTTTGTTTTTTATCTGATTAGAGGCCTTCCTCTTTTTATCTGGATGGAGGCCTTTCTCTTTTTATCTAGTTGGAGGTCTTCCTCTTTTTATCTGATTGGAGGTCTTCCTCTTTTTATCTGGTTAGGAGTCTTCCTCTTTTTATCTAGTTGGAGGTCTTCCTCTTTTTATCTAATTGGAGGCCTTCCTCTTTTTATCTGGTTTGGAGGCCTTCCACTTTTTATCTGATTGGAGGCCTTCCTCTGATTAAGAGCTTTTCCTTTTTTGGCTGGTTGAAAAATTTGCACTTCAGGGCAAGAGAGGGGGTATTCCACTTAGGAGTATTATCTTATGTTTATCCTTTACTGGTGCCACGCAATTAGTTAATGTAATTATTAACATTTGCCAATATTTGCTAATTGAATCTTGGACAGTCTAATTGCTGTTAGAACCCGGGCAGTCTGTATTACTAGCTATTGCAGCTCTGAGGAAGAATATTTGATGGAGTCTTGTGTCTATCCTCAAGTAGCACCAGGAGGCAAATATATCAGCTTACTGAAACATAACAGCCTAGCTAAGATGCAACAATATCGACCAGGCTATACAATATGTGTTAGCTGATGTATGTGTAGTGCCTGGGTCAGCTGGTGGTGATAATTGCATTGGATAAGGCTGAATCAAAATATTGTCCTCTGCAAGTTAGTATCTAAAAGTTAATGCCAGTTGACCTCAAACAAATACTTCGGTGAATAGAGGAGCATTGCAAATACATAAACAATGGTAGATATTCTGTTAGATACAATTTTGCTTCTCTGGGGCTAAATGTATCAAATACAATAGCATAAGTTTAAAGTAAACAAATTTTGCTACTTGCTCTCTCCTCTGAACGCTTCTGCTTCTGCCTCCAGCCACTGCCTCCAGCTATCACACAAAAGCGGTTGATCTTAATAAGTGTCCAGGTCCGCACACAGCATTCACGCCTGGGGATTTCAGCCCTCCTAGGCTCTCGCATGCATCACAGGAGCAGTGCTGCACAAAGTCCGCCGTCCGTCCCCGGACTCCGCCGTATCCAGGCCGCCCGGTTCAAACACCGGAGGTGCGGCGGTGAGGAGCAGCCGCAGCCTCACCACCTCCCGTCTCCGTCAGGCTCGCTCCCCGACCCCAGAAGACCACCGCGCCGCTGCCTTCAGAACGGGGCAGTCCAGCCACACTCACAGTCGCAGCACAGGTGCTCCGCCGAGACCAGAGCCCGTCGTCCAGACACGCTGCCACACCGCCTCTAATCCACACAGCTCAGCCGTCGGGAGCGCACAAAGAGGTAGTCACCATCCCGCCAACTCTCACAACGGTCAGCTCCGCTCTCCAGCCGCAGGGCCCCACCACCTCACAGCTACCATCTCCTCCACAGCAAGGTAAGTCCGGCAGGTTTTTCCATACCAAAACGCTTACAAAATCTATAAGGGAATTCACAGGGCTCTAGGGTTTGCTATGTTTGCCGGGAGCAGTCCGCCCACGTGTCCTCACTGAACCATGGCGAGCCAAGCTGATTTCATCTAACTAGAGCACAGTTTTAATTGTTTTTGTGTCTGCTGTAAAAACCCCTGGCCACTGTGCATCCCATGTTTGCACATTTAACCCTATCTGTTACACACAAGCAGGTCTTAAAGCTGATTTCATCTAACTAGAGCACAGTTTTAATTGTTTTTGTGTCTGATGTAAAAACCCCTGGGCACCTTGCTTCCCATGTTTGCACATTTAACCCCATCTGTTACACAGAAGCAGGTCTTTCAGCTGATTTCATCTAACTAGAGCACAGTTTTAAAAGTGTTTGTGTCTGCTTTAAAAACCTCTGAGCACTGGGCATGCCATATTGCCAATTTTCATAGTATCTGTTACACAGAAGCAGGTCTTTCAGCTGATTTCATATAACTAGAGCACAATTTTAAAAGTGTTTTTGTGTCTGCTTTCAAAACCCCTGAGCACTGGGCACCAATCATTGCCAATTTTCATAGTATCTGTTACAGAGAAGCAGTTCCTCAGTTAATTTACCTTCTGCTTTTTAAAGTTAACACATTTTTTAAAGTGCCTGTTGCGCATTTCAAATACATAAAAATGTCAGGCAGACAAGTGCCAGGATGTTCACAGAGGAGTGGAAGAGGCCTAGATTCAGCAGGCAGAGGTCGCAGCAGACTAGGGGCGAGTGGCAGCAGGAGTCGCGGTGAGAGACCTGATCTGCCAGTATCTGCTAGCGGTCGTGTCTCCACCAGTAACACATCTGCCGTCATAGATTGGTTAACGCGGTCATCCACATCATCACAAGTTACATCTGACACCCCCAGTCTACAGTCGGTAGGTTCCTCTGACACAACCCTGAGTTGGCATGCCCCGAGAGCAGTCCCTGTCCTCCCATTGCCTTTGTCCTACGCCGTTCCCTCCCCCAGCGGCGTATCCTATGCTTTGGGTTCAGCTCCACTCTTTAGTGAGGACAATCAGATAGAGGACAGTCAGCAGCTACTTCCCAGCCAAGAAATGGAGGTGGCTTCTTTCGCTAGGCAGACAAATAGTGATGTGGAGAGTGGCGTGGGAGGTGGTGTGGCGAGTGTTCCAGCTCCTGTGCCAGACACTGTTGAGGAAACTGAGAACATCAGTGACGTGCAGACACAACTCGATGATGATGATGATGATGCCGATCGCACTTGGGAGCCGGGTGCAGAAGGGGCTTCATCATCATCATCATCATCAGGAGAAGAGGGGTGCAGGTTGCCCCGGAGTCAGCAGCTGAGGCAGCAAGGTGTTAGCAGCATGGTTGGCAGTCAGCATGGGGGCAGAATTGTAAAGTCTGGAGCCAAACAGGGCCGGGGCCGGGGTAGATCACTTGCTGCGTGGCAGGCTATCTTCTCGGGAGGTAGTGGAGCAGGGGTTCCTGGAGTTGGCGGCAGTAGCAGTGAATCAGTGCGGGCTGTTGGTGGGAAAATTAGCTACTCAGCAGTGTGGCAGTTTTTCATCAAGCATCCGCAGGAGGGTAACATGGCCACATGCAAGATATGTAGGCAGAAGGTGAAGCGTGGCCAGGGTCCACGGCCCTGCGTCAACATATGCTGCGTCACCATAAAGCGGCCAGGGAGAACCGAGGCTCCGAAGAGGTGGTCCAGGCTGCTTCCTCACCAAGTGGCACGCAGCTCCCAATTTCTGCCAGCCAAGGCTCCAGCACCTCAGCCGAAGGCAGCTGTGCGTCATACCCATCCTCTGTCGCTCCAGATGCTCCTGCTCCTCCCCCTCCTCCTCCAAGTCATGCATCCCGCCAGCAATCCATCAGCGAAGCCATGTCCAAGAGACAGCAGTATGCGCCCACTCATCCTATGGTGCAGAAGCTGAATGTGCTCCTGTCCAAGTTGCTGGTGCTGCAGTCGCTCCCTTTTCAGGTGGTGGACTCTGCACCTTTCGGAGAACTGATGGCTTGTGCCGAGCCGAGGTGGAGAGTCCCAAGCCGTCATTTCTTTGCCAAGAAGGCAGTACCAGCGCTGCACAATTTTGTTGAACAGAAGGTGGGCCAGTCCTTGAGCCTGTTGGTGTGTAGCAAAGTGCATGGCAGCGCCGACGTCTGGAGCTGTAACTCTGTTCAGGGACAGTACATGTCGTTTACGGCCCACTGGGTGAATGTGGTTCCTTTGCAGCAGCAGCAACTTGGATAACATATAAAAAATGAAAAAATTGTGAAAAAACTGCTATTTCAATGCCAGAAGAGGTCACAGAATTATTTGTGATTTTTTTTGAAAAAAAAAAAAACGTTAAAAGAGAAGAAAAGGATCGTCCATTGAAATGTATGGGAGAGCGCCAGGTAGCGAGAGGTCATACCTGGCGCTGTGCAAGGCTGAATGCTGGCGCTGTTCACTGAGGCTGTGAAAATGATGAATCAGACGCTACATGGCGCTATCCCAGTCGCTAAACAGATTCTGCTTGATAAATGTGTAATTGCGTGCCGTGTCTGGCATTCACCTGTCGCTACCTCTCATTAACCAGCCGCTACCTGACGCTATCCCTTCTTAAATAAGAGCCTACTAGCACTATGTATTGTAACAGACCCCCGGCGCCCCCTTGTGTGTGTTTTGTGTGTAGTGTAATTGTCTAAATGTATTTTTTATACATAACTTGTATATTTTTATGTAATAAATTGGGATATTTTTGTACAATCTTTGAAGGTGGTGCCACTTATTATATCTAACCCTTAGCACTTGTTGGGAAGTGTGGACCTTCCTTCTTTTTTCTTGGTTCCTATAGTTATAGTGCTGGGGGTGGTGTGCATACCATAATTTATTTTGTTAATATACTGGATCTTTATAAAATACTGTGAGGGCAGATAGGCTGGTGCTGCCCATCTAGCTTGTCTAAAATGATGAATCAGACGCTACATGGTGCTATCCCAGTCGCTAAACAGATTCTGCTTGATAAATGTGTAATTGCGTGCCGTGTCCGGCGTTCACCAGTCGCTACCTGTCATTAACCAGCCACTACCTGACGCTATCCCTTCTTAAATAAGGGCCTTATACACAATCTATCCACTGAATCATTGCCCAGGTGTCTTTATTGTTCCACCAAACTATGGTCTCTGTCCATTCCAGATGACCTCACACATTTATCTGGAATGTGTTATTCTTGTGATAAAATAAAGATAAATACTAAATGATTTAATGAAGACAAAGAACCTCTTTATAGTCTCATAAATGACAGGTGTATATATATATATATATAGGTGCAATATATTTTCCAGTTATAATTAATTTTTTTTTTCTTTTTGTGCCACCATTTAAGTGCCATTATTTTATCCCTCCCCCAATAATGTATACACATCACCTTAATATGGTGTTTGTAGTGAAAAGGATTGTTAAAGAAAACCCTAGTGTTTCTGTCTTCCTTGTCTTATTTACACTGGTGTATTTTTACAAGCCATTGCGTGCATGTTGCCGAGGAGGTGGACAGTCTCTTAACTCTGCAGGTGTAAACACTGATGCTTTACAGATATCTGCCTCATGTTACATCACAGCTTGTAACTCCAAGCTCCAATTTAACTTCGCAATTTTACATCCTCCCTGAAGAAAAAAGCACCAACCTTTTACCCCCATAAAATTATTTTGCAACATAAAACTAGAAACACCTCTTCTTTTCAGGCTGGTTTCACAGTACACCCATAGTCAAGTCGCATAACTTATTAAGTTATCTGAAAATGTCTCAAACACCAATGGGCAGGACACATTTTTGCTTTGAAACTATTTTGATCACTAATCAGGTCAGTTTTTATTAGGATATATATATATATATATATATATATATATATATATATATATCAAATATGTTGGGCATAGCACTGGGATACAAAACCATCATATGTGCATAATTAGCCTGAATCCAGCCTGGTTTATTATATACATCTAAAAGTTACCTAGCATCTGGTTATTTACTAAAAGAGAGCAGTCACTCTAATAGCTCAGCCATTTCAAAAACCTACTTAGGTGTGCAATATATGGAAAAAAAAAACCCTATTTTTTCTGTGCATGAGGACAGATTTGACTTTGTCCAACAAAGTCCTTTAAAAATATTGGCCTTGCCATTTATATGCACACTTAAAATAAGGAGCCCTATAAGAATTAGTGGAATCTCTGAAAACACTTGCTAAAATGGAGGACAAGAGGTACTAAAGGTTTTTGGGTTGATATACATGTTTGTAGGGTTTGTTTGGTTTTAATTGCTTGTTCAAATCTTTTGTTTAAGCCCAACTGCTGGCAAATTTGTTTTCTATTTTTTAAAAAGGTAGAAAGTTATTAGAGCCACTTTAATACTTAGGCCCTTATTTATGAAGGAATAGAGACAGGTAGCGACTGGTGAGCGGCCGGTAATGACGAGCCCCGCCACGAGAACGCCGGCTCCCCACCACAATCACACATTTATCAAGCCGATCCTGCTTAGCGACTGAGATAGCGCCATATATCATTATTCCAGCCTCAGCCCACAGCGCCAGCGTCCGACTTTGAACAGCGACAGGTATGACCTCTCGCTACCTGGCGCTCTCCAATGCATTTCAATGGGACAATTTTAAATATTCATAATTGTTATTCATTTTTTTTTTTTTTTTTTAAATGTGAAAAATTCTGTGACCAGCTCTGCCATGTTAGATAATTTTTTTAAGGTAAAAAAAAAAATTTGTGCAGAATTGATATTACAGGTCTGATATTATTGTATTCATATTACTAAATTCTTTAAAAAATTTTTTTTTTTGGTTTCCAAAAATATGGTGGTTTGGGGGTTAAAAAACTACTTTTAACACATCGCCGCCAGCGCTCTGGGGTTTAAACAAGCATTTCACTGCGCGAGAATTTTTGGAGCGTGATTTGTTAATGAATATGCTGGGAGCCGTTCGCTATGGCCATTCGCTGTCATGCGCTCCCATACAGCGCGGAACCTGTCAAATAGCGACTCCTCACCCAATATTCAACATTACGGCAAACCGACTGAGTCACTATCAACAACAGAACAATGGGCAAGCACAGCGACTACTAGCGGGCGCTCTGAAAATGCCGCTACTGTCGCTCATCTGTCGCTACCTGGCGCTATTAATGAATTGGCCTCTTAGGTGTGCAATATCTGGAAAAAAAACCTATTTTTTCTGTGCATGAGGACTGATTTGACTTTGTCCAACAAAGTCCTTTAAAAATATTGACATTGCCATTTATATGCACACTTAAAATAAAGAGCCCTATAAGAATTAGTGGAAACTTTGACACCTGCTAAAATGGAGGACAAGAGGTACTAAAGTTTTTTTGGTTGATATACATGTTTGTAGGGTTTGTTTGGTTTTAATTGCTTGTTCAAATCTTTTGTTTAAACCCAACTGCTGCCAAATTGGTTTTCTATTGTTTTAAAAAGGTAGAAAGTTATTAGAGCCACTTTAATACTTATTGTGTTGACTACAATGCATTAGTCTCCATAGACAGTAAGTTATGTACTAGAAATTGTATAGACACTATTAGTATTAAAAGATGGTTTTGGCTGTGAACAAGACAAAAAATGTACTTACCTTGTAAATGGTTTTCCCGTAGTTGTCAATACGGGGACACCAGAACTCATAACTGATGGGTTAATCTAGTACCCTGAAGGCAGCACTAGAGCAGTAAGTGTGTTGTGGCTCCTTCTTATTGCAGGTGAAAGACCTGGCCAGGCCATAAGGCTCAATTCAGAGAGACAAAAAAAACCTTCCGTTTTAGTTCCGATCTGTTTTTTTTTTGGAAATGTTTCCGTTCTTGTATGAGTGTACGAGCGATTCTGTGCATGCATTGAAAACCTTCTGTAAAGTTTCCGTCCGTTCGTACGGCAGATTACGAATATGAGGATGTCATTTTCCATCCAGACTTTTCCGTTTCATTTTCACATGTTACAACGTAGGCTTTCGTTTTTGCCCTTTTCCCATCGTATCCTCCAACGAATCCTTTACGTTTCCCGTTAGTTTCTGTTTCCCTTTTTCAATAAATAATTGTCCAGACGGAAATCCTTACGATCTTGCACCTGCACACTACAAACTTAACTAATTAAAGTGCTGGCCTACATATTTGCCACCCTCACTTCTACTACAATGTTTAGCTAAATCACTTAGCACTATCCTCCATCTTCCCTTTTGGACCCTTAAAGCTCACCCAAACCACTTCTCGGTTAGGTTCTTCTTCCATTTTTTGCCCCCTAAAACTTACCCAAATCACTTCTCAGTCATGTGAATATTCATCTTTAAATATTTCTGGGCCCATTAGTTTTGTGTTAATGTATATTGTAAATGAAATGACAATGTAAAATTTTTTTTTTAATTCCATCATAAAATATAAAATTGTAAAAAATTATGAAAATTTCAAATTTTTACAACTATAAAAAACAAAATACATAGCAATGGCAGGCCACTGAACATTATTCTTCATCTGTGGTCCCCAACGAGTTGCGCAGTTCCTGCATCTCGCCCACCAACTGAAGGACCCTGACACTCAGTTGTGCCACTCTGGCACGTGTTGTCCCTGTTAAAAAAAGTAAATTAAAATATTGGTATAACCTTGTTGGGGTCATACTGCAGTGCCCCCCCCCCCGTATGGTCCAAACACCTAAATCTGGACTTCAAAAGCCAGAGGGCCCTCGCCACCACGGGCCGGGTTTTGCATAGTGCCCGATTAGAGAACCCCTGGCCCGCATTCTGCAGGCAAAGAACGGGCATCAGGAGCAAGGGCGAGTGGCACATCTTGCAGTTCCTGCCACCAAATATAAAATAATTACACAAAGCAAAGGTAACCAACTAAAACAATAACTCTTACAACAAATTAAGATTAAGAGTTCAACAATCCAAATATAATTCACAAAGGACATACGTCTAAAAAAATATAGCAATTATATGAATGTGTGGGAAAATAAATGTTTACATGCTAAGGACTAATTAAGGTCAGCATTAAAATGCATCTATAAGACATACATGAAATGTATTGATTCAGGTATGCATTGCTATACAATTTATGGCCTCGGCCATGCTGATACATGCAATGCCTTGGTGCTAAAGGCGCGCAGACTCCTCCACATAGCCGCAAAACATGTTCAACAATAGCAATCCGAGCCCTCAAAGGTCTCGTAAGTGGATCGGAAATGAAACGGATTTATAGGGTGGTGGTACGTCGGAAATCAGCTCTTTGAATCAGACAGAAACCCATCCCAGCAACGGAAGTTATCTGAACGAACGAAAAATTTCCAATTTTGTTTGGAAAATGATCCGAACTAACGGAAATGTTTCGATTTGCTTCCGTTCATCGAAAGCGCATTCCCGAACGTTCGTACGAATGAAAAATGAACGAAAAAAAAGCAAAAAAATTACAAACACCCACCAAAACTTTCACAGACAGCTACGGAAGTCCGGACGAATGTGTCTTTGAATCGAAGCTATAGTCTTCTCAGTACAAAAGCAGCTGAGACTGGGTCTCTGGGAGCAATAGCAAAATACTAATAAATAATACATTTAACAACTGAAAAGAGCTGAAAATATTAATGGCCTAAGACAGACTTTGTTAAAATGCAACGGAAATAAGCACAGTCACAAAACCATTGGGCAGGTGTGGTGTCTCTGTATAGACAACTAAGGGAAAACCATATTACATGATTGATGTTCAAAGCAGTACAAATAAGGGTATTTTAATTTCAACAAAAAAGATCTAATTGTGTAAAGGGAGCCATATGAAATCCTTCTGCGATGAAAACTAAAGCAGAAGTGTGAAGCCTACTTATTGCTGCAATGGGGAGGAGCCACAACTCACTTCCTCCTTCTCTAGTTCCACCTTCCAGCTACTGGATTAACCCATAAGTTATGCATTGCGGTGCCCCTCAATGGACAACCTGAGAGGGTATCTCTGCAGTTCAAGTCATCTGGTCTCATTGTTATCTCGCTTTTATTTCATCACAAAACAACATGGGTGAGCTATACAGAGGTCTGTTAAGTCCGACAGTCACTGGTAATCTGTATTCAGTACTCATGAATGCTGAAAATTCCTAAAGTCCAGGGGAGAGAAAAATTCATGCACCAGGCAAAAGGACTGATATTCCTAGGGCTTGGAGGCCTTTGGCTGTGGTGTCATGCCAGCCCCAATGCCTTCCAGAATAGGTCTGTTGTACCTCCTGGTATACTCCTGGAAGAACACCATGCCCATGCCAAACAGTGCCTAGGACAAGGCAGAGGCAATCAGATGGGAGTGTTAGCAAGCCAACCCTCCTAACAATTGTCGGTGGCTCACCCTCCAAGCCCTGGGAATACCAGCCCATATGCCTGGTGTGTCGGCTATTAGTCCCAAGGAGAGGACAGTGATGGCAGCTGATCACTAGTCATCATAAAACAAATATTGTAGCAACACTGAATCTCAAAAATAGGGTCACGGGCAGAAAAAGGTGCAATAATGTAGCCTAAATTGGCTAGACAAAGTAATTGAACAGCCAACTAAAATAAAAGGACACTCACCTTTTGTCTCCTGCAACTGATCGGTCAGACTCTGGTGATGAGCAACTGATCGTTGGGCCACATCCCCCCGCGGCAGTTGTCGGCGCTTCCATGTCCAGCTTGCACCCCTCACATCAGTCACAGGAGCGCTATGTAAAGCTATGATATTTTTATATATTTTGTTTCCATTCGAAATTGTAAAAAATCTTATACAATCAAAATTACACTGTATTTACACTGACCCCATTTGTTTAGCCAACATGGTTGGTTCTTTAATAATATTCAACAAGGACTTCTTTTGTTCTAATTTTGGCCTGGTTTAGTTTCAGGTGTGTGCTTGCATGCAAATTAAGCTGGCCAGTAAATACCTGTTTGGTTTGAGATCTGAACCAATCAGAGTATCACCTGGGTTAGTTTGTCTGGGCCAATTAGAGGTTTAATTTGAATAGTTGTGCTATTACAAATGAAACAAAGGCCCTTATTTAAGCGAATGGTGAGCGAACGGTAATGACGCTCACCGCCACGAGAACGTCGGCTCCCCTCCGCAATCACACATTTATCAAGCCGATCCTGCTTAGCGACTGACAGAGCGCCAGATAGCGAATCATTCATCATTATTCCAGCCTCACCCCACAGCGCCAGCGAGCGACCTTGAACAGCGACAGGTATGACCTCTCGCTACCTGGCGCTCTCCAATGCATTTCAATGGAGCAATCTTTAAATATTCTTAATTAATTGCTATTAATGTTTTTTTTATTTTTTTTAAATGGCAAAAATTCTGTGACCACTTCTGCAATGTTAGATATTTTTTTTAAGGTAAAAAAAAAAAAAAAAAAAATTTGTGCAGAATTGATATTACAGGTCTGATATTAATGTATTCATATTACACAATATTTTTGTAAAAACATGTTTTTTTTTTCTAAAAATATGGTTGTTTGGGGGTTAAACTACTTTTAACCCATCGCCGCCAGCACTCTGGGGTTTAAACAAGCATTTCACAGTGCAAGAATTTTTTGAGCGTGATTTGTTAATGAATATGCTGGGAGCCGTTCGCTATGGCCATTCGCAGTCATGCGCTCCCATACAGCGCGGAACCTGTCAAACAGCGACTCCTAACCCCGTATTCAACATTACCGCACACCGACTGAGTCGCTGTCAACAGCCGAACAACGGCCAAGCACAGCGAATACTAGCGTGCGCTGTGAAAATAACGCTACTGGCCCTCATCTGTCGCTACCTGGCGCTAATAATGAATCGGCCTCAAAGACAGCAGTTGAGAGTGGGAAACAGGCTTGCTTTGGAGGGAGAAGGACACACGCATTATGGGTTTTTCTCTGAACTGACCAGACTAACGAAGATTTCTACCAGGGCCATGTGAATCAGACAAGTAACCCATTTTAATATATATTTTGCTTTTGCCCCATTTGAGGTTTTCTGTGTTGTAACAGTGCTTGTAATCTTTTTTGTATTCGTACATTTCTTGCAAGTAAGGTATAAAAAAAAACTAAAGTGCATCATCTAGCATTTCCTTGGAGTTACTGACAAATTAACTTATTAGACGTGGTGTAATTTTACATATAGACATATATTCGTGATTTTAAATTGCCTTATACATTTATAGGCTGCAAATATACTGCAAAATTTGAGCAAAATTACACCTTAAGCAAAACACCCTCTCCATTCACTGCAGGCACAGTGCTCCTGTTAGTCTGACACTGATTAATTTCCGACTGCTGTACAGGGTCCAGGGCAGCGCAAACTACAATCCAGGGATTAGTTGAGTTGTCGACCACCGATCAGCTGTGGGGGACCAATCAGCTGCGGAGGGACAAAAGGTGAGCACACTTTTGTTTTCTTGTATAGGTGGTCAATCACTTTAACATTTAACTACTCTATTCAAAGTAGCAATTAAAGTGGTCTAATGCCATTTTCTAGCATATGGGCGCTAGACTGCACTGGTACATAACCCATCAGAACCCCCAGTTTCACTCAACTACCATCTACGATCAAATACCAACTACGGTCCCCTTTTGAAATGCAGCCCTGCGATTCACTACTGGTGGCCACATTACAGGGCAACTTTTTCATGAATGTATTCCTGCTCGTCACTTTTTCCAGTCACCTCTGACAATGATTTGCAGAAGAATATTTAGAGACCTACTTAGGGCCAGCAACTGCTTTTCCAATAAATCTGTTTTAGATGATTCTCAAAAATGTGACTCAACAGAAGGGCTTTGAATGACAGAGATTTCTGCAAATGCAGCAAGGGGAAGGCCTCTATTGGAATCAATAGGCTGTTAGAATTTTCCATGAACGTTTGCGGCATTTGTGCAAGAGGCTGGGTCTCATTTTAATGAATAAAATTAAATATTAACTACAAATGTATATTTTAGAGGGTCAGATTTGATGACTTTGACGAACTAGTATGGGTTGTTATGTTGATCTGGTTACACTCCCCTCACTTCTTGAAGATAAAAGTGTTGCCCCTCCCCATATACTACAACAACACCTAACCTCTCCAATCACTCTAATGATCACTACACACTGCTCTATCTGCCTAACAATGCCTATCTACCTACATTTGTCAGTAACCAACCCCACTAAGAAACAAAACAAAGCCATATTTTACCATGAGTGGATGCAAAACTGCTATACCCAGAATCACTGTTAATAAGAAATAGGGCAGAAAGCAGGACCCACCAGGTAATTAATATGAAGAGTGATTTGCAGGTCTTCATGGTAATCAATATACTGAGCGGCTTTTAGGGCAAAAAGGTTTTTTTACGTTTTATAAAAAATAAAATAAAATAGAATGGTACTCTAAATCTCCTCTAAATGATGTGAAACATTAATAATGAGGTCCTCTTAACATAATACGGCAAGGAGGGAAATTCAATTCTAATTTAATAAATTCTGTGGAAATGGGTTGGTTTGAGCAGTTCTACAGAGAGGCAATGATTTGGAAATAAAATCTCGATTGTAAAATCTTCTAATATTAAAAACAGGTATAAACATGCTAGATATTGAGACTAAGGCGTTACTAAGAGGCCGATTCATTAATAGCGCCAGGTAGCGACAGATGAGCGACAGTAGCGTTATTTTCACAGCGCACGCTAGTATTCGCTGTGCTTGGCCGTTGTTCGGCTGTTGCCAGCGACCCCGTCGGTGTGCGGTAATGTTGAATACGGGGTTAGGAGTTGCTGTTTGACAGGTTCCGCGCTGTATGGGAGCGCATGACAGCGAATGGCCATAGCGAATGGCTCCCAGCATATTCATTAACAAATCACGCTCAAAAAATTCTCGCGCTGTGAAATGCTTGTTTAAACCCCAGAGCGCTGGCGGCGATGGGTTAAAAGTAGTTTTTTAACCCCCAAACAACCATATTTTTTGAAAAAAAAAAAAACATGTTTTTCAAAACATTTTGTAATATGAATACATTAATATCAGACCTGTAATATCAATTGTGCACAATTTTTTTTTTTTTACCTTAGAAAAATATCTAATATTGCAGAAGTGGTCACAGAACTTTTGACATGTAAAAAAAAATAAAAAACATTAATAGCAATTAAGAATATTTAAAGATTTCTCCATTGAAATGCATTGGAGAGCACCAGGTAGCGAGAGGTCATACCTGTCGCTGTTCAAGGTCGCTCGCTGGCGCTGTGGGGTGAGGCTGGAATAATGATGAATGATTCGCTATCTGGCGCTCTGTCAGTCGCTAAGCAGGATCGGCTTGATAAATGTGTGATTGCGGAGGGGAGCCGGCGTTCTCGTGGCGGTGAGCGTCATTACTAGAGATGAGCGAACTTTTGAAAAATTCGATTCGACTGATTCGCCGAATTTTCCGACAAAAATCGTTTCGACCCGAATAAATTCGCGACGAATCGCTATTAAAAACGGCTATTTCTGAGCCTCCTACAGCCTCAATAGGGTTGTAAACCATTCAGCCTTGCTGTAACACGCACAGGATGCGTGCTGGGTTTGTTAAATAATACTTTGAAGAAATATCACATGCAGATCAGAGGCATCGCTAATAGAATCGCAGAGCGGCACAATTGCAGAGAGTTGAAGTGGCATCACTATGAGGGGCAGAAGGAGCCCAAATATACACTGGAGTTGGCCTCAGGAGCCCAAAAATTGGATGAATCACACCCTGGAGTTGGCAGAAGTTGGCAGCAGCAGCAGGAGCCCAAATATACACTGGAGTTGGCTTCAGGAGCCCAAAAATTGGATGAATCACACCCTGGAGTTGGCAGAAGTTGGCAGCAGCAGGAGCAGGAGCCCAAATATACACTGGAGTTGGCCTCAGGAGCCCAAAAATTGGATGAATCACACCCTGGAGTTGGCAGAAGTTGGCAGCAGCAGCAGCAGGAGCCCAAATATACACTGGAGTTGGCCTCAGGAGCCCAAAAATTGGATGAATCACACCCTGGAGTTGGCAGAAGTTGGCAGCAGCAGCAGCAGGAGCCCAAATATACACTGGAGTTGGCCTCAGGAGCCCAAAAATTGGATGAATCACACCCTGGAGTTGGCAGGAGTTGACAGTAGTAGCAGCAGGAGCCCAAATATACACTGGAGTTGGCTTCAGGAGCCCAAAAATTGGATGAATCACACCCTGGAGTTGGCAGAAGTTGGCAGCAGCAGCAGCAGGAGCCCAAATATACACTGGAGTTGGCCTCAGGAGCCCAAAAATTGGATGAATCACACCCTGGAGTTGGCAGAAGTTGGCAGTAGTAGCAGCAGGAGCCCAAATATACACTGGAGTTGGCTTCAGGAGCCCAAAAATTGGATGAATCACACCCTGGAGTTGGCAGAAGTTGGCAGCAGCAGCAGCAGCAGGAGCCCAAATATACACTGGAGTTGGCTTCAGGAGCCCAAAAATTGGATGAATCACACCCTGGAGTTGGCAGAAGTTGGCAGCAGCAGGAGCAGGAGCCCAAATATACACTGGAGTTGGCCTCAGGAGCCCAAAAATTGGATGAATCACACCCTGGAGTTGGCAGAAGTTGGCAGCAGCAGCAGCAGGAGCCCAAATATACACTGGAGTTGGCCTCAGGAGCCCAAAAATTGGATGAATCACACCCTGGAGTTGGCAGGAGTTGACAGTAGTAGCAGCAGGAGCCCAAATATACACTGGAGTTGGCTTCAGGAGCCCAAAAATTGGATGAATCACACCCTGGAGTTGGCAGAAGTTGGCAGCAGCAGCAGCAGGAGCCCAAATATACACTGGAGTTGGCCTCAGGAGCCCAAAAATTGGATGAATCACACCCTGGAGTTGGCAGAAGTTGGCAGTAGTAGCAGCAGGAGCCCAAATATACACTGGAGTTGGCTTCAGGAGCCCAAAAATTGGATGAATCACACCCTGGAGTTGGCAGAAGTTGGCAGTAGCAGCAGCAGGAGCCCAAATATACACTGGAGTTGGCCTCAGGAGCCCAAAAATTGGATGAATCACACCCTGGAGTTGGCAGAAGTTGGCAGTAGTAGCAGCAGGAGCCCAAATATACACTGGAGTTGGCTTCAGGAGCCCAAAAATTGGATGAATCACACCCTGGAGTTGGCAGAAGTTGGCAGTAGCAGCAGCAGGAGCCCAAATATACACTGGAGTTGGCTTCAGGAGCCCAAAAATTGGATGAATCACACCCTGGAGTTGGCAGGAGTTGACAGTAGCAGCAGCAGGAGCCCAAATATACACTGGAGTTGGCTTCAGGAGCCCAAAAATTGGATGAATCACACCCTGGAGTTGGCAGAAGTTGGCAGCAGCAGCAGCAGCAGGAGCCCAAATATACACTGGAGTTGGCTTCAGGAGCCCAAAAATTGGATGAATCACACCCTGGAGTTGGCAGGAGTTGACAGTAGCAGCAGCAGGAGCCCAAATATACACTGGAGTTGGCCTCAGGAGCCCAAAAATTGGATGAATCACACCCTGGAGTTGGCAGAAGTTGGCAGTAGTAGCAGCAGGAGCCCAAATATACACTGGAGTTGGCTTCAGGAGCCCAAAAATTGGATGAATCACACCCTGGAGTTGGCAGAAGTTGGCAGTAGCAGCAGCAGGAGCCCAAATATACACTGGAGTTGGCCTCAGGAGCCCAAAAATTGGATGAATCACACCCTGGAGTTGGCAGAAGTTGGCAGTAGTAGCAGCAGGAGCCCAAATATACACTGGAGTTGGCTTCAGGAGCCCAAAAATTGGATGAATCACACCCTGGAGTTGGCAGAAGTTGGCAGTAGCAGCAGCAGGAGCCCAAATATACACTGGAGTTGGCTTCAGGAGCCCAAAAATTGGATGAATCACACCCTGGAGTTGGCAGGAGTTGACAGTAGCAGCAGCAGGAGCCCAAATATACACTGGAGTTGGCTTCAGGAGCCCAAAAATTGGATGAATCACACCCTGGAGTTGGCAGAAGTTGGCAGCAGCAGCAGCAGCAGGAGCCCAAATATACACTGGAGTTGGCTTCAGGAGCCCAAAAATTGGATGAATCACACCCTGGAGTTGGCAGGAGTTGACAGTAGCAGCAGCAGGAGCCCAAATATACACTGGAGTTGGCCTCAGGAGCCCAAAAATTGGATGAATCACACCCTGGAGTTGGCAGGAGTTGACAGTAGCAGCAGCAGGAGCCCAAATATACACTGGAGTTGGCTTCAGGAGCCCAAAAATTGGATGAATCACACCCTGGAGTTGGCAGAAGTTGGCAGCAGCAGCAGCAGCAGGAGCCCAAATATACACTGGAGTTGGCTTCAGGAGCCCAAAAATTGGATGAATCACACCCTGGAGTTGGCAGAAGTTGGCAGCAGCAGCAGGAGCCCAAATATACACTGGAGTTGGCTTCAGGAGCCCAAAAATTGGATGAATCACACCCTGGAGTTGGCAGAAGTTGGCAGTAGCAGCAGCAGGAGCCCAAATATACACTGGAGTTGGCTTCAGGAGCCCAAAAATTGGATGAATCACACCCTGGAGTTGGCAGGAGTTGACAGTAGCAGCAGCAGGAGCCCAAATATACACTGGAGTTGGCTTCAGGAGCCCAAAAATTGGATGAATCACACCCTGGAGTTGGCAGAAGTTGGCAGTAGTAGCAGCAGGAGCCCAAATATACACTGGAGTTGGCTTCAGGAGCCCAAAAATTGGATGAATCACACCCTGGAGTTGGCAGAAGTTGGCAGTAGCAGCAGCAGGAGCCCAAATATACACTGGAGTTGGCTTCAGGAGCCCAAAAATTGGATGAATCACACCCTGGAGTTGGCAGGAGTTGACAGTAGCAGCAGCAGGAGCCCAAATATACACTGGAGTTGGCTTCAGGAGCCCAAAAATTGGATGAATCACACCCTGGAGTTGGCAGAAGTTGGCAGTAGTAGCAGCAGGAGCCCAAATATACACTGGAGTTGGCTTCAGGAGCCCAAAAATTGGATGAATCACACCCTGGAGTTGGCAGGAGTTGACAGTAGCAGCAGCAGGAGCCCAAATATACACTGGAGTTGGCCTCAGGAGCCCAAAAATTGGATGAATCACACCCTGGAGTTGGCAGGAGTTGACAGTAGTAGCAGCAGGAGCCCAAATATACACTGGAGTTGGCTTCAGGAGCCCAAAAATTGGATGAATCACACCCTGGAGTTGGCAGAAGTTGGCAGTAGCAGCAGCAGGAGCCCAAATATACACTGGAGTTGGCTTCAGGAGCCCAAAAATTGGATGAATCACACCCTGGAGTTGGCAGAAGTTGGCAGTAGCAGCAGCAGGAGCCCAAAAAATGGCCTAAAGACATAAATATGTTTTGCACCATTTGTAAAGTGTAAAACGTGGCACCATGCTGAATCTAGTCGCATGCATCAGGCATTGGTGGGTGGAAATCCTGGCTGATCCATCCCTGATTCATTTTGACAAAGGTGAGTCTCTCCACATTTTTAGTTGACAGACGAGTTCTCCTCGCCGTAACTATGGCCCCCGCCGCACTAAACACCCGCTCAGATGGCACGCTACTTGCCGGGCAGGACAGCTTTTCCAGGGCAAACTCTGCTAGTTGCGGCCACAAATCAAGTTTGGCTGCCCAGAAGTCCAGCGGATCCTCAAGGTGTGTTGGCATGGTCATGTCAAAGTATGACATGACCTGCTGGTTCAGGTCCTGCTCCAGGTCTTCCTGCTGCTCATGAGTAGCCTCACTATGCGGGTGTAGAAAGCTACTCATTAGCGACTGAAGACTGAGGCTGCTGCTGCTGATGGAGCTTCTGCTGCTGCTGCTGCCAACCCCCCCAGCGGCCATGGCAGTGGAAGGTGAGCGCAGAGGTCCCCTCGAGTCAGACCTGCGAGAGTATGGACCATGGCGCAGATAGGCATCGGCCAACTGCCTACGTAGAATGTCTTTGTAGTAGTTGAGTTTGTCCTCCCTCTCGGTGGGTTTAAAAAATGCCCCCATTTTGTGCCGGAAGCGAGGGTCCAATAAGGTGGACAGCCAGAAGTCATCCCGCCGACAGATGGAAACAATTCTGGGGTCACTACGCAAGCATGTGAGCATGCTTCGTGCCATTTGCGCAAGTGACTCGGATGGACTACCTGTCTCCATCTCCACTGCATACTGCCACGGTGTGCCCGGGTCCTCTGTCTCTCCTTCCTCAAAAACCTCTAGCTCCTCTGGCTGCTCCTGCTCCTCCTCTCCTGTCCGCTGACTAGATAAACCAGCCATTTCGCCAAGCCTAAACTGTGTTTCGCTGGGCAACTCCTCCTCCTCCTCTTCCTCCTCCTCCTCCTCCAGTTCAGCTCCAACGGGGTTCATGTGGCCGTAAGATGTAAACGCCATGTCTCCAGTGCCCTGACCAGCCATGGTTTCCAACATGTGCTGTAGTACATGAAGCAGTGGAATCACGTCGTTCATCCCGTAATCCTGCCGACTGACAAATAAAGTGGCTTCCTCAAAGGGCCTGAGCAAACGGCAGGTGTCACGTATGAGCTGCCACTGGTTGACATTGAAGTTACACAGGGGAGTCCCCCTATCTGCTTGGATCATCAGGAAATCCGTGATGGCTTTTCTCTGTTCATATAATCGGTCCAACATGTGAAGGGTGGAATTCCAACGGGTGGAAACATCGCAAATCAGACTATGTTGGGGGATACCATTCTGACGCTGTAGCTCAAGAAGGGTGTGTTTGGCGGTGTAGGAGTGGCTGAAGTGCATGCAAAGTTTCCGTGAAGTTGTTAGGATGTCCTGCAGATGGGGGGAACACTTCAGAAACCGCTTGACAACCAGATTGAAGACGTGAGCCATGCAGGGGGCATGGGTCAGGCTTCCTTGGCGCAGCGCAGACAAAATGTTCTTCCCATTGTCGGTAACCATGATTCCCATTTTAAGTTTTCTCGGAGTAAGCCATGTTTGGATTTCCTGATGAATACATTTAAGCAGTTCCTCCCCTGTGTGACTCCGTTCGCCAAGACAAACCATGTGAAGCACTGCGTGACACCTCCGTGCCCTGCACACATGGTAGACTGGAGGGGCACTGAGACTTGAGCCTACAGTGGAGGGTGAGGAGATGGCGGAGGATGAGGAGGCCGAGTCGCACGGTGTCACAGGCCCAATGGGCAGAGAGCGCGGAGGCCGAAGCGGCGTGACCTGTCCAAGTTGCTGCTGCAAAGGGACCACATTCACCCAGTGGGCCGTAAACGACATGTACTGCCCCTGACCGTAGTTACAGCTCCAGATGTCGGCGCTGCCATGTATTTTGCTACACACCGACAGGCTCAAGGACTGGCCCACCTTCTGTTCAACAAAAGTGTGCAGCGCTGGTACTGCCTTCTTGGCAAAGAAATGACGGCTTGGGACTCTCCACCTCGGCTCGGCACAAGCCATCAGTTCTCTGAAAGGTGCAGATTCCACCACCTGAAAAGGGAGCGACTGCAGCACCAGCAACTTGGACAGGAGCACATTCAGCTTCTGCGCCGTAGGATGAGTGGGCGCATACTGCTGTCTCTTGGACATGGCTTCGCTGATGGATTGCTGGCGGGATGCATGACTTGGAGGAGGAGGAGGAGGAGCAGGAGCGACAGAGGATGGGTGTGACGCACAGCTGCCTTCGGCTGAGGTGCTGGAGCCTTGGCTGGCAGAAATTGGGAGCTCACTTGGTGAGGAAGCAGACTGGACCACCCCTTGGGAGCCTCGGTTCTCCCAGGTCGTTTTATGGTGACGCATCATATGTTGACGCAGGGCCGTGGTGCCAACATTTGGACCCTGGCCATGCTTCACCTTTTGCCTACATATCTTGCATGTGGCCATGTTACCCTCCTGCGGATGCCTCAGGAAAAACTGCCACACTGCCGAGTAGCTACTTTTCCCACCCCCTGGCCTCACTGATTCACTGCTGCTGTTGCCAACTCCAGGAACCCCTGCTCCACTACCTCCCGATAAGGTAGACTGCCGCACAGCAGGTGCTCTACCCCGGCCCCGGCCCCGGCCGGCTCCAGCCTTTGGAATTGTGCCCCCATGCTGACTGCTACCACCTTGCTGCCTCAGCTGCTGACTCCGGGGCAACCTGCGCCCCTCTTCTCCTGATGATGACGATGAAGCCCCTTCATCACCCGGCTCCCAAGTGCGATCGGCTTCATCGTCATCATCATCATCATCACCACCGGGTTGTGGCTGTACGTCACTGATGTTCGTGGATTCGTCAACAGTGTCTGGCGCAGGAGCTGGAACGCTCGCAGCACCCACGACACTGTCCACATCACTATTTGTCTGCCTAGCTAAAGAAGCCACCTCCATTTCTTGGCTGGGCAGTAGCTGCTGACTGTCCTCCTGTATCTGATCGTCCTCCTCACTAAAGAGTGGAGCTGAACCCAAAGCATAGGATACGTCGCTGGGGGAGGGAACGGCGTAGGACAGAGGCAATGGGAGGACAGGGACTGCTCTCGGGGCATGCCAACTCAGGGTTGTGTCAGAGGAACCTACCGACCCTAGACTGGGGGTCTCAGATGTAAGTTGTGATGATGTTGTTGATGAGCGCGTCAGCCAATCTACCACGGCAGATGCGTTACTGGTGGAGACCCGACCGCTAGCAGATACTGGCAGATTAGGTCTCTCAGCGTGACTCCTGCTGCTACTGGCCCCCAGTCTGATGCGAGCTCTGCCTGCGGAATCTTGGCCTCTGCCACTCCTCTTTTCACTTCCAGGCACTTGTCTGCCCGACATAGTCTAACTGGCGTGGTAGTAGGTGATATTTTAAGAACCCCCAGGCAGCAGTGGGTCTATATAAAACAGAATATAATGCACACCAAAAGTGAGCAGTAACACTCAGCCTCCAACAGGCCTGCTTAGTGTAAATAAGAGAGCTGCTTAGTGTAAATAAAGAGGGGTATGCTATGTTACAGAATGGGATGCCTCAACAGAAGTGCACCTGGCAGGCAGCAGTAAGCCTATGCCCAGCAAAAGTGTCTTATAATATAAATATAATAAGAGCAAATGCTTATATGGTCTTAAACAGAGGCTGCTTTAGTCACAGAATGGGATGCCCTGGGCAGGAATGGACCTGGCAGGGTCCAGTAGGGCTTTGGCCAGCAAAAGTGTCTTTATCAGGCTAATTTCAAATATGATAAGAGCAAATGCTTATATGGTCTTAAACAGAGGCTGCTGTAGTCACAGAATGGGATGCCCCGGGCAGGAATCGACCTGGCAGGGTCCAGTAGGGCTTTGGCCAGCAAAAGTGTCTTTATCAGGCCTGATTTCTATGAGAATAAGTGCAAATGTTTATTATGCTATTAAATAGAGGCTGCTTTAGTCACAGAATGGGATGCCAGTGCCACAAAAACCAGAGAGCATGCACAGCAAAAGTGTCTTTATCAGGCCTGATTTCTATGAGAATAAGTGCAAATGTTTATTATGCTATTAAATAGAGGCTGCTTTAGTCACAGAATGGGATGCCAGTGCCACAAAAACCAGAGAGCATGCACAGCAAAAGTGTCTTTATCAGGCCTGATTTCTATGAGAATAAGTGCAAATGTTTATTATGCTATTAAATAGAGGCTGCTTTAGTCACAGAATGGGATGCCAGTGCCACAAAAACCAGAGAGCATGCACAGCAAAAGTGTCTTTATCAGGCCTGATTTCTATGAGAATAAGTGCAAATGTTTATTGTGCTATTAAATAGAGGCTGCTTTAGTCACAGAATGGGATGCCAGTGCCACAAAAACCAGAGAGCATGCACAGCAAAAGTGTCTTTATCAGGCCTGATTTCTATGAGAATAAGTGCAAATGTTTATTATGCTATTAAATAGAGGCTGCTTTAGTCACAGAATGGGATGCCAGTGCCACAAAAACCAGAGAGCATGCACAGCAAAAGTGTCTTTATCAGGCCTGATTTCTATGAGAATAAGTGCAAATGTTTATTGTGCTATTAAATAGAGGCTGCTTTAGTCACAGAATGGGATGCCAGTGCCACAAAAACCAGAGAGCATGCACAGCAAAAGTGTCTTTATCAGGCCTGATTTCTATGAGAATAAGTGCAAATGTTTATTGTGCTATTAAATAGAGGCTGCTTTAGTCACAGAATGGGATGCCAGTGCCACAAAAACCAGAGAGCATGCACAGCAAAAGTGTCTTTATCAGGCCTGATTTCTATGAGAATAAGTGCAAATGTTTATTATGCTATTAAATAGAGGCTGCTTTAGTCACAGAATGGGATGCCAGTGCCACAAAAACCAGAGAGCATGCACAGCAAAAGTGTCTTTATCAGGCCTGATTTCTATGAGAATAAGTGCAAATGTTTATTATGCTATTAAATAGAGGCTGCTTTAGTCACAGAATGGGATGCCAGTGCCACAAAAACCAGAGAGCATGCACAGCAAAAGTGTCTTTATCAGGCCTGATTTCTATGAGAATAAGTGCAAATGTTTATTATGCTATTAAATAGAGGCTGCTTTAGTCACAGAATGGGATGCCAGTGCCACAAAAACCAGAGAGCATGCACAGCAAAAGTGTCTTTATCAGGCCTGATTTCTATGAGAATAAGTGCAAATGTTTATTATGCTATTAAATAGAGGCTGCTTTAGTCACAGAATGGGATGCCAGTGCCACAAAAACCAGAGAGCATGCACAGCAAAAGTGTCTTTATCAGGCCTGATTTCTATGAGAATAAGTGCAAATGTTTATTGTGCTATTAAATAGAGGCTGCTTTAGTCACAGAATGGGATGCCAGTGCCACAAAAACCAGAGAGCATGCACAGCAAAAGTGTCTTTATCAGGCCTGATTTCTATGAGAATAAGTGCAAATGTTTATTATGCTATTAAATAGAGGCTGCTTTAGTCACAGAATGGGATGCCAGTGCCACAAAAACCAGAGAGCATGCACAGCAAAAGTGTCTTTATCAGGCCTGATTTCTATGAGAATAAGTGCAAATGTTTATTGTGCTATTAAATAGAGGCTGCTTTAGTCACAGAATGGGATGCCAGTGCCACAAAAACCAGAGAGCATGCACAGCAAAAGTGTCTTTATCAGGCCTGATTTCTATGAGAATAAGTGCAAATGTTTATTATGCTATTAAATAGAGGCTGCTTTAGTCACAGAATGGGATGCCAGTGCCACAAAAACCAGAGAGCATGCACAGCAAAAGTGTCTTTATCAGGCCTGATTTCTATGAGAATAAGTGCAAATGTTTATTATGCTATTAAATAGAGGCTGCTTTAGTCACAGAATGGGATGCCAGTGCCACAAAAACCAGAGAGCATGCACAGCAAAAGTGTCTTTATCAGGCCTGATTTCTATGAGAATAAGTGCAAATGTTTATTATGCTATTAAATAGAGGCTGCTTTAGTCACAGAATGGGATGCCTCACAGCAGACTTAAGATCAGTTCAGTATATATGCACAGTTAGTTACTATAAGCAGCCTGAAAACGCTAACAAAGGCTGGATGAAAAAAAAAAAATCTCCCTGTCAGCCAGCTCCGTTTTTCCTACCTTTCCCTGGCTTTCTGTCTGTCTCCTGTCTGTCTCCTGCCTGTCTCCTGCCTGTCTCCAGCCTGTCCCTGTCTGTCCCTGTCTCCAGCCTGTCTCCAGCCTGTCTAACTGCCTCAGCTACACAGCGTTCTGTCTGTCTGTCACGAATGCAATAGAGAAATGAGGAAAAGCAAGATGGCCGCCGTTAAATACCGCTGTGTGACGTCACCGGGCTTGCTGGCTGCTGATAGGCTGCATGTGACTGCCCCAGCTTGCACTGGCGCGGGATACATGTCCAGACATGTCCCGCCCGCCATCTTAGAATGCCTGTAATGTAAATGAATGGATGTTAAAGGAAAACTTCGAGTGATCGAATCGCGGGGAAATTCGGATTCGATCCGAATCGAATTTTTCCTGAAATTCGGATCGAATCCGGGTTCGTCCGGATCGATTCGCTCATCCCTAGTCATTACCGTTCGCTCACCATTCGCTACCTGGCGCTTGTTAAATAAGGGCCTAATACACCCACTGCTTTTGTGACCGGAGGGTTGCAGGTTTTATTCCCAGCCAGGGCATGTCTGAACTGCTTTTGAGCAAGGCACATAACCCCCCCCCCCCCCACAGCTGCTCTTAGCATGGGCAATCCCTTTAACCCTTTCACTGCCATTCTACCTAGAGATTTTTTTTTAATATTCTTTAAAAAAAATTGCTGCGGGGGGGGGGGTAGTCGGGCGTACCTATGCTTTAAAAAAAAATGTAAACCCTTAAATTGTTGTATTGTTGCAAGAAAAAGCGTAAAACCAGCTCAGCCGATACCCAGCCATGAAGGCTACCAGCCTGCACAGCTTATATGGCCAGGTAATGGGGAAGCAGGTAATAAGGCAGGGGGTAATGGTAGTCACCCTGGTGGGTGACTTGCCAGCCTCTCCAGCCTTGTGGACTGGTACAGGTCTCAAAGACTCCTTACCAGTTCACAAAAATTACATGTAAAACAACACTCACACAGGAAGTCTTTTATTTTTCTACTTGTCTCCGATCCGTCATCAATCCTGTGCCATCCGCTGCTGCTTTAACGGTGGGAAGTGATTGGAGGAAGTTTTTGCAGATTACACCGGCTTCTGCTCTCACGCTCACTGCTGGGAGCAGCCTTTTATACCGGCTGATTGAGGTGGCATCACTGGTATCCTGGTATAAAAGGCCCCTCTCTGTGGCAGCCGGTGAGCTTTTTTTTTTTGCCTGCAAACATTGGAAAATGCCAGCTACATAGAATTCATAGAATTCATGTAACTGGCACTTAACAGACAGAGCGGTAGCTACGTGAAATTCAGGTAGCTTGTATTTAGAGGGTTAAAGCAGTTTCCAACGAGCCAGCTAAATTCAATATAGATTCTCACTAGGGATGGACGAACCGGAATTTGCTCCGAATTTCAGGGAAAATTCGATTCGGCACGAACCCACATTTTTTGGTGTTCGTGCCGATCGAATTTTCCCTTAAATAAAAAAAAAAAAATGGCGGCATGGTGGGAGCGGGGAGATCGGCTGCCCTGTCAGCGGGCGGCGGAAGCCGGCTTCCGCCGCCCGCTGACAGCACAGCCGGCCTGCCCGCTCCCACCATGCCGGCATTTGTTTAAAAAGCAAACACTTACCTGCATGGTCGGAGCGTGGAGGCCGGCGCCCTCTGATGACGCGTCCTCTGATGACAGCTGAGAGCGGCGCCGGCCTCCACGCTCCGACCATGCAGGTAAGTGTTTGCTTTTTAAACAAAAGCCGGCATGGTGGGAGCGGGCAGGCCGGCTGCTCTGTTTTGCTTAAAAAAAAAAATGCCGGCATGGTGGGAGCGGGCAGGCCGGCTACGCTGTCAGCGGGCCGGCGGCGGCCCGCTGACAGGTGTAGCCGGCCTGCCCGCTCCCACCATGCCGGCATTTTTTTTTTTCAGATGAGCGATTCGTGAAAGTTCGATTCGGACGAACCCGAATTTCTTGGGGAAATTCGGCGAATCGCCCGAATCGAACTTTCAAGAAGTTCGCTCATCTCTAATTCTCACCATAGTTCTTGGTGCTATAGGATATTATAACATTTCTTTGCATTTTTAGTTTCTTTTCATTTAGGCCAATTTACATTTTTGTTCATATAACAATCATTCGATTTAGCTACATGTATAAGATTTTCTTGTATTAACAGTTTGCATTTAACTATGGGGTTGGAAAAAAAACCTTCCAAAAATCCCACCACCTCTCGCAGTGTCAGAAGATTCAAAGAAACACCTGTATCTGTTGCGAGAGAGCAGTAGCAGATTTTTTGACTCGCATAAGAGTTTCTTATAAACTATATCTAAACTTTCTTAGAGTTTCTTAACACCTTTCCACACTCCCTAGCAGCTTCTTAATTCGGGGGGGGGGGTTGCACCCATGGGTTAGATTGTAAGATTGCAAGGGTAGGGCTCACTTAAATAATCTATTCCTGTACCAATGGGTTTTGTTGCACTTCTGTTACCTCTGGCTCATAATAATGTGTATTACCTGCATTTGTAGTTATATTTCTCTTTAAAGTGGACCAACACCCAGGATTTTGACTATCCTGGGTTTTGGTCCACTTCGGTGTGAAACCCCCCAGCCCCAAAAACTCACCTCACCACGCTCCCACGTGACCGCGCCGTCCAATTCCCGCCGACGGACAAGCGGGTGACAGCGACGGACAAGACAGCGCGTCCGCTGCCGCCTCCTGCACGTCACTCTTACAGGGCGCGCGCCCACGCCGGCCATTCACAAACGGCTGGCACGGGTGCACGCACGTCTAGAGGGGCGCGCGGGAGGCGGTGGTGGCAAAAAGGTGTTTTGGGGGGGTTTCACCCCGCGGGACATCCCGATCTCGGATGTCCCGCGGTGAGGGAGGTGATCTTATAGATTCCTAGGCCGATCACCCCTGGGTGTTGGTCCACTTTAATAAAACTCGACATGAACTGTGTATTATAAGACATTTTTTTATAAGAATTGTTACCCTCCTGTACAAGTGATATAGATAAACAATATTAAAAAAATAACAATGGATTAATAATACTAGAGACAGAAATTCTACAGATCTGAGCTGTGTTTGTTGACAATGATGTGGTTCTTTTGCGGCCCACCTTCCTCATTTCCTTATTTTGACTTTTTGATATTGTGCCCTCAGTTAGCATATGTTGTCTTAAAGCTTACCAGGTAAACCAATAAACCTATAAAGTTCCTGGGGGTCCTCAAACCTTTTTAATCAAGTACCAATTTCCATTTTCGAGTTATCTCAAGTACCAAACCACTTAATTGGAAGATGTGGGTTGTCATTAAAAATCACAAACATTTTTAATCACCTTTTGGAGCAGTGTATTTGTGGCTTTGTGGCTCCTCAATCCCCTGGTGTGTGTGGGCAACATGTGGACTAGAGGGAAAAATCACCAAACCCCTTTTCTTCAATTACCACTTTCCATTTTCCAATTATATCAAGTGCCACTTGGGGGACGCATTTGGCTCCCAAATAATGCACCTAAATAATTGGCATCAAGTTTTGGAAAAGTTTTGTAGTTATGGGTGCAGTACAGATGGCAGTAGATCAGATTGGGGTACAGGCCAGTCTGCAACCATATTGATTACCACCAGGGGTACTAGGAAATGCATGCAGAGGTGTAAGTTATTTTGTGTAAAATAAGTACATGTTGGAAGCAGTTTGACTTGGCATTATTTGGAAGATAATATATGAAGAAGATGTTTTAGCTGTGTCGTTGCATAAACTAACACCTATATATGTATTGCTTTCATCAAACCTTTTCCTTTACAGACAGAATACTACACAGAAAACAAAGTTGCAGATGTCAAGAAAACCAAGATTGACTGTAGATGACCAGATGCTGCAGATTTATAAATTATGAGGGATTTTAAAAATATCCAGATGTATCATATAAACTGAAAGATTTTTATATCACGCTGTGGAATCTATCATATGGTTTAACATATGGCCTGTCTGTCTCATACCATCCATGCTTTTGTATAATTAATGACATTTGACTTTTGTCTGCTTTCCTTTTTTTATTTTGTTATTTTACCAATCATTTGTTTGTCATTCCCTTTTCCCATTTTCACCAAATTTATTGAATTGAATGAATTTAATGAAATTTAATGAATAACCACTTAACAAACTGGCAGCTGCCAAATCAAGACTAACAATGTGGGGTAAACCATGCGTCATATTTAAGATTATTCAGGGACTAATCTGCATTCAAACTAAGGCCCTTATTTAAGAAAGGATAGCTAATGTGAGGTAGCGCCAGATAGCGACTGGTGATCGCCGGACACCGCACGCAATTCCACATTTATCAAGCAGAATCTGTTTAGTGACTGGGATAGCGCCATGTAGCGTCTGATTCATCATTTTCACAGCCTCAGCGAACAGCGCCAGCGTTCAGCCTTGCACAGCGCCAGGTATGACCTCTCGCTACCTGTCGCTCTCCAATACATTTCAATGGACGAACCTTTTCTTCTCTTTAAACCTGGTTTTTATTTATTTTTTTTTTTCGCCAAAAAAATCACAAATAATTCTGTGACCTCTTCTGACATTGGAAAAGCTGTTTTTTCCATTTTTTTTGATTTTTTTTAAATTTCTTTAGAAATGACATTACAGGTCTGCCATTAAAGTGTTCATGTTACAATGTGGTTACAATGTAATTCCATATGTTTTCGCGTTGTTACTAGTGGATAGATGCTGGAAAACACACTTTAAACACACCGCCTCCAGCGCTGTGGGCTTCAAACAAGCATTTTTCAGCGCCAGAGATTTGTGAGGCTGTTTTTTTGCTGAATATGGTGTGAGTCGGTCGCTATGAGCAGTCGCTAACATGCGCTCCCATACAGCGCTGTACTGGTCAAATAGCGACTCCTCACAATGTATTCAACATTACTGAACAGCGACTGAGTCACTATAAACTAGCGACTCACGACCGAGCACTGCGACTACTAGCGGGCTCTCTGAAAATGCCTGCTACAGACGATCATCTGTCGCTACCTGCCGCTAATGATGAATCAGCCTCTAAGAATATTTAGTCCTTATTGACAACCTCTTCATATAAATCTGACATTTGGAGGGTTGCTTACTAATAATATTTACTTATAAGTTGCGTATGTTTTAAACTATACAAACTTAATAAACTATATGAAATATGCAGGGGGTACTTGAATAATCAGAAGATGAAAGTGGTACTTGATGAAATAATTGGTTGGGAACCCTTGCTATAATGAATTAAAATATACTTGGTCTATATCTTGGTCTACAGAATGAACTCTTCTGCTGCTCTAATGTTGGTCACACTACTATGAGATAGTCCAAGTGCTGAATAAGTTGAGTGATTAAAGGGTTACTTAAAGCAAATTAAAACCAAGGAATTTATTTTACCTGGGATTTGGTCTGCTTTCCCCATTTGAGATGCCCCTGCATGTTAAACCCCCTGAGATCAGCTGTATACTCACCTCAATCCACACATTCCAGTATGATTTATGATGTTGACGGTGATAATGGTAATGTCATTATCCAGACAGGCAAATAAACTAGAATTTAAGTTATCCCCACAGTTCCTAAGATTACTACCTTTTCAGATTTTTAAAATAGAACGCCCCAAAGCTGAGAAAACATATTATTTTTGTCATCTGCTTTTTATGAATCTCCTGGGCAGCGGATGTGGCCAATTATCCTGAAGTTGAGCATGATACGCTTTAACTTTAGCATAGGGGCATTGTTTTTGTTGTGTGCGCTAGTGCTGGGGTAATAGGCAGTGCAGCAGGCTGTCATCATGCAGCGGCCCAGTCATAAGAAATGAGCAGTACTAGTTCAGCCAATGGCCACCCTGGGAGTAGGAGAGGGGGGGAACTGAGGGAGGAGGGGAGCCAAACAAATAAGCATGAATGGGCGATACATTGTCCAGGACAAAGAACACAACAGGTGGTAGATGGGCAGGGGGAGGAAGGACTGCACAATGAGGCCAAGAGAAGATGAAGCTGTGGGGAAAGATTTAACGCTTGACTGGGCAATTCCTTTAACACCTGAGCAACAAACATGTCACCAGCAATTTGGCAGGTTCCATTCTCAAATTCCTAAAGGTGATGAACATGTGTCCACCACCATGATCCACTATGAGACCAAGTAAGAATTAAGGCAACTCTAATGAAATTTTCAACGATGATGACATTGCATGACGCAAAGAGAGACACTGTGGGAAGTTGTTGGCAGGTGTGTTGCTGCTTTGTGACAATTCACCAGCTCATCAGCTCACGTCTCTCAAATCAGGGAATGTGGCTTCATGGAACTTAACCATCCATCCTACAGTTCAGACCTGGCTCCTAGTGTTTATCTCTTTCATAACCTGAAGACATTTTTAAGGGCACTTGTCTCCTGATAATGCAGCCAAAAATGCAGGAACTGGGTTCCTGCTGCAACAAGAAGTCTCCTATTTTGAAGATTGATGGTGAAGTGGAATAAGTGTGCTGAAGTCAAGGGGGATTACGCTGAAATGAAGAAAAAAAGCAGTTTTAAAAATCAGGTATATAAAGAATATAACACCTCTTGTGTTGGGGTGGCTTGACTAATGAAATGGAGGTAGGAAAGAATTTGTGTTTTACTTATTTATATGGAGGAAGGCTGAACTTGAAGGACACGTGCCTTTTTTCACCCTGGCTAATTAACTATGCGAATACCAGATTCAAAGGGTTATTTTATATAATTGTCATAGCTAAGCTAGCTAAGGCTAGAGATGTAAAAGAGGTTAATGTATAACTTTTGGCAGCAACCTAGAAATATCCAGTAGAGGCTGCCAGCTACTCTAAAATGCTTTACATATGTAATAATATCTCCTTTTCCTATAATGTCCATCGGTTTCAGGAAGTGCTGTAATTGTGTCTAAGTCATGTTTAAAGAGAAATCCTAGATACAGATTCTAATGGGTCATTGGAGAAAAGGACATGTTAATGGGAAAAAAGTATATAGAGTATATAAGACACTTGACAGAGACAGAATACTTCATTATGACTACAATTAGGTGTGACTGAAACATTACATATGGAAAAATTGTATGCTAAAAAGCGGACATGCATGTAAGAATTGACTAGAACCAAATTGCTCCAGCAACTTGTTTCCTTAATTGTCAGCTGTCAAAATTTGAATATTATAAAACAAATAATTGCAACATTGTATCCACAAGAGATGAAACTCAGGAAGATATTTATAGAGAGTTTCTTTGATTAATTATAACTATTAAATTCCATTCAGAGTCTCCAAGGCACAGCTTAGACATGTGTATTACATATGCTGGGCTAGAATCTAACAACTGTCCCCTAAATAAAGCATTTGTAGGAAATAAGATTACAATAAAACGGCAGCATTGGAGGGCCCCAGCATTTTAACGGGCTGCATTTCTGTAGCCAACTGGAACTACCTTGAGCTGTCCTAAAGTAGCCCTAAACCTTGCCAGAGGTCACCCTACACAAGTTCCAGGATGGTGCCCCTGCAAATAGAGTAAACAATCTTATACCAGAGCAAATGTAAAATTTTCCAAATAGTGAATGTGTCCCTGCTACAAAATTCCAATAAAAGCCGGCACTCCAAATCCATGCAAGAAATCCAAGGTTAAAATAATACCACTTATTGGCTCCATGAATGCATAAATTGGCTGTTTGTTCATTGGGCGAATGACCATGCTAATCGTATGCATTTGAATGACATGCGTACAGACACAGTAGCTTTGTTACTTAAAGTGGACCAACACCCAGGATTTTCACTATCCTGCGTGTTGGTCCACTTCCGCGGGGGCTGTGTGAAACCCCCCAGAAAGCCCCAAAAAACTCACCTCACCCCGCTCCTACGGCGCATGCGCGAGTTCTCCGCCAATCAGCGTGGACGGACAAGCTGGAATACAGACCGGACAAGAAGAGTGCGCCGGCCGCCGCCTCTCACGCTTCCCTCCCTTGGAACGGGGAAAAGGTAGGATTTTTGGGGGTTTCACACAGCGGGGAGGGAGCTGACCGACCCGGGAATCTTATAGATTCCCAGGCCGATCAGCAGTGGGTGTTGGTCCACTTTAATCATTCTTTTTAGTGAATTTTATGCTCCTCAAAATAATATGACCTCAACCAATGAACAATCTTTGCTTGATCACAGCGGCCATTTCTATGGATCAATTATTATTCAATTGCAGTTGCTTTAGCAATTTTTCATTTGTATTTTCAGGATCACACATGAACCCTTTTTCAAGGAAACCTGCATGTTTCCTTGAAATAGGGGCTCTGTGTGACCCCGAAACATTAGGCTATGCACATGCATGTTTATATTCGTAAAAGGATAATTCCACTTTAAAAGTTTCCATTATTGTGTGCCAAAATTATGTCCTCATGATGCTGAGCTTATCTGTTTTTTCTCATTTATTTCTTTGCAACTCTTTTCTCTTGAAACAATGTGTTAACCTTAGCAATGTACATCAACTGGTGTGTTTGATGTACCTGGCAGAGACTTCCTGACTCAGGCTTGCTAATCATCAAGGCTTGCTAGGGCAGAGATGACACTCCACATTACGAAACTCACAGGTTTAGCCACTCCTTCTCAAATTCAAACTCTTCAGGGAAGAGATCACAATCTTCTGTTCCACTAGATAAAGGGTTTCTGGCAGCGTTCCCACCTGGGGAGGTCATCGCTTCTGCTTGATTTTGCCAAAATATGTAAAAGATTGGTTCAGGGAAACATGAGACCTCATTGTCACACATGGCTTGTCAAACCTGAACCCTATTTAGAATCTTTAGGATGTGCTGGTAAAGACTTTGTGCAGTGCTCCAAATCTACCATCAGCAATACAAGATCTTGGGGAAAAATGAAAACAACTCTGGACAGAATAAATATTGTGGCATTGCAGAAGCTTATGACCTTTCTATGGGTCAGACAGTGTATTTAACCACTTGGCAGTGAAGTACTGCACAAACTCTTCTCCAGCACATTCCAAAAAATTTCTCAGATCTGAATTTTGTGGTGGCCAATCCATGTGTGACAAGGAGGTTGCATGCTCCCTAAACAGATTATTTTATTTTCGCTCTCTTCTTCCCCTATATCCCCCTCCCTTTACTCACTTTCTCTCCTTTCTCTCCTTTCTCAAGCAGTGCACCGGGTACCACATTTTGCCATAAAATGTAAAAAACACAACCCAAATGCAAGAAAAATGTAATACAAACATCAACGCAACACAGAAATCCTTATACCTCACCAGCAACCTAGCCAAAGGCAGTATCTGACAGATTCATTTGTGCAGAACACTGAAAAGAATGTTTCATACATCCCTTCCAATATATTTCATCTACTTCACACTGCGCGTCAATAAAGCATGGCTAATGCTCTGCTCTTCTGCCACCATTGAAAGATCAATAGCTCATGGCTATCAACTAAATTTGAAAACAAAGTCTGCAATCAATTTTCCAAACATGTCACTTGGTGTATTATTTAATACCTTTCCCCTCTGAACTGAAACGGTCCATCTTCTAAACCTAAAGGAAGTAATTGATCATATAATCGGCTTTCATCCTCACATGCCATCATAAAATTAAAAATCTGATGAATGGGAATAATCCTTTTATGCATGCATAATTCATATTAATTGATAGACTTGTCTGCAATGGATACCTTGTCGAAGAAAAATGAACCTATTAGTGTAAGGTTTAGCAAAATCACATGCGACAATATGTGGTCCAATGTAGGCTTATCACAAGCTTTCTTTAATTGTCATAAGCCATACAAATTGATTATTCCTGCATTAGCATGAGACATTCCATTTATCAGTGCATTGCTGTAAAAGAAATTTGTCTAATGGGGTTGGTATCTGCATTAAATACTTGTTGATGGTTCATTTTTTTCCATAAGGGCTAGAGGGTGTATTATTAACTGAGTGAATAAAAGAACAACAAACAGAGCATATACATTATTACACAGTGAAATTGGATGTGAAATAAAATCTGTCAAAATATATTCTACATCGTTTACATCACAATGTCCCAAATTTAGGTTGGAGGACAACACCTGTATAAGTGTTATCATGAAGAATACACTAAAGAAGTTCAAAAGTGGCAGAGGTGCACCTGTAATGAGGCCAGGAAAGACAGCCACCCCAGGCAGCACCATCTAGAGGGGCAGCAACCACTGGACCCATTATTTATTTAGTTTTTACTAGTTTATTGATGTCCTCTGGTTCAGGACATTTAAGGCTCTTCTAAAAAAAATGTGTAGTGTCCACTGGTTCAAACCACTTGGGTGTCACTACTCTTTAATATGATATGACGATGAGGTCCTAGACCCAACGTGGACTGAAAGCCATCAGAATTTGGAGGAAGAGGTGGCGGTCACACAGCCCCAGGCAGACAGTGGAAGAGGAAGAAGGGTGCAGCAGTCAGTGCGTTGCTGTCACTGCACACCATGGCCAGAGACTGAGAGCGCCAAGACAGGCTCAATAGGTCTCACCAGCATGGCATTTTTTTCAAGCAGTGCCCAGATGACAAGACACAGATAATTTGCAAGCTGTGCCACCAATGCCTGAAGCAAGAGAAAATTCGTAATAATCTCAGTACCAAGTCCATGATGAGGCCCCTGCAATCCAAACATGAGCTGCAGTGGCAGGAACACCTAAAAAACATGAAGCTCTCTCTGTTGCTTCAATTTCCTCAACCTCTAACATCACCTCACCAACTACAAGGCCACCTGTCTACCCTCCACCACCACCACCTCCAGCAACAGTACCATCAGTGCCTATCCACACCATCCCAAGGAAGTGTTCAGATTTCCATTCCACAAACTGGAGAGAAAGTAAAAGTTGGGTCCATCCCAACCATGAGCACTGTCCCTGAATGCAAGAATATCTAAATAGCTGGCCTTTGTCTTTACCAGGTGGAATGGGAGCATTTCAGACAGTTTTAAAGATCTGACGGCGGCAGCTCTTCCACAATACCCCATTCCCAGGTGCAACTACTTTTCTCGCTAGGCCATCCCTGCCCTGTACCAACAAGTTGTGGGGAAAAAAAGATGTGCACTGGCTAATGCCATTACATCTAGTGTCCACATCACCACTGACACATGGACAAGTAAGTAGGTCCCAGTCAAATGGGCAGGGATGTTACATCTCTCTAACTGCCCACTGGGTCAGTGTAGTGGCGGCTGGTACTGAGGTGGGAAGCACTGTGGCGCATATCCCCCCATATAGGATTGCTTGAAATCAGTCAGTGCCTCCTGTTACCTCCTCCTCCACTGTTTCCTTCTAAAGCAGTCAGTGCAGCCCCTGCATCACCAGCTTAAGCACTGCCATGGGGAAACGGCAGCATGCGGTGCTAAAACTCATTTGGGTAAAAGACGCCACACCGCCCAGGATTTGTGGACCGGCATCCAGAAGCAGACAAATGAGTGGCTGCTGTTGTTGCACCTGAAGCCTGGCAAGGTGGTGTGCGACAATGGGTGGAACCTTGTAGCAGCCTTGGGCTGAGCAGGGTTGATGTACATTCCTTGTCTGGCACATAGGATCAACTTGGTGGTGCAGAGCTTCCTGGCCCATTATCCAGACATGCTGGAGCTGCGGCATAAATTTGGCTGCTGCATTCCAATCCTGCTGCCACTCACCTGAATGCACTGCACTGCAGAAGAACTTTGGACATCCCACCCTGCCTCATATGTGACTAGCCCACCAGGTGGAATTCCATATTGTATATGCTGGAAAGGGATGATTGTGAGCAGCAGCAGGCAATAGTGGAGTTGCAGACCAACAGCACTTCACCACCAATGAGTGGGTCTACATAAGGGACATCTGCGTGGTGCTGCAGTTCTTCCAGTACACCACCAATATGGTCACTGCTGATGACACCATCATCCGTGCTAACATCCCCATCCTTTGTCTTCAGGCCATGATGGATGGTATGATGGAAGCAGAGAAGGAGGAAGGCCATTTTCTCAGGCATCAGGTGAGTGCACACATGGCTTGCAGGGTGGGTTGCTGGGCTGACAGCGGCCAGGTATGCCACTGTCCAGACAACTGACAGTTTTGGAGGGTTCAGAGGAGGAAGGGGAGGAGGAGGAAATTCTCTCACAGTAGTGTGGCAGCCAGCGCAGATTAAGGGCATCACTGGAGCATGGCTGAAGGGAGGAGTAGTAGGAGGAGGCACCTGCACTAAGGACAGCTTCTCCTTGATCTTCTACATGCTCCAGGGCCTGCGCAATGATAGTCTGCATAGATCCCAGTGCTGATTACTGGGTGGTCACCCCGCTAAATGGACAATATCACCTCCTTGATACCAGCAATGAAGTGGTGGACGCACTATTGGTGGAGTTCCCATCTGAATTTGAGGGCTCAGTGTCTACAGGAGGCCGAGGAGGAGCAGCAAGTCACCAATGCAGTGGGAGTCCCAGCAACACCTCACAGGAGAGGGTGAGCATGGCAACAATGTGGAACAACTTATTCCATTGTCCACCACATCTACCACCTTCGGATATGGCCCGAAGTACCAGGAGCAGACTCTGACTCGCATGGTGGAAGACTACCTGTCCATGCATCTCCTGGTGGGTCAATCCCATTCAATTTCTGGGTCACTAAATTGGACACGTGGCCAGAGCTTACCCTCTATGCCTTGGATGTGCCAACCTGCTCTGAGGCAAGTGTCCTATCAGAATGTGTTCAGCACCACAGCGGGTGTCATTACCTACAGGAGGAACCGACTATCCACAGCCAACGTGAACATGATGCCACGGACTTGAGTGAGTGGTTAAAGTGTTTGCTACCTCCTTCTCCTCCGCCTTGGCCACATCCACCTACTGCATCTCTTACACAGCCACAATCACCTCTACCCCCCCCCCGATTTTTTTTTTAGTTTTATTAATTTATGTATATATGTATATATTAATTTATTGACGTTAATATTGTTTATGTATATAAGTGTATATTTATTTATGTACATATGTAGTGTTGAGCAGATCCAAACTGCAAAGTTCGGATCTGTGCTGAACTTTGAGGGTCCATGAACCTGAGTGGAGTGAAGGCTAGAGCCTTGCTCTAAGCACTGGGTGAGTGTCCCCTTATACCACAACTTGCTGGCATCAGGGGTGTCCCCTTATATCACAACTTGCTCTAAGCACTGGGGTGTGCGTCAGTCTTTCACTTTAATGCTACTTTGTGAAAGTAAAACATCCTTTTGTCAGGTTTTTGGTGTTTTGCCTTATTGTTTTCCTCGTCAGGAATGTAAAATAATCAGTGTTAGGATTGTGCCCCCAGAACTGTGGTTTACTTATCAACATGCTGTTTCAAAGTTTCCTATATTCCTGTGTGTCTGTGATGCTAAAATGGGATTGTTTTTTCTGGCCTCGAGTAAAAAGTTCTGACTACATATCCCAGAATTTTTCGACTGTAACAAGTAAATATTTTAGCAGCTTTAATGACCCTTCCCAGCTGAGAACGCTGCCAGTAACCCTTTAGCTGCTAGAATACAAGATTGCAATCTTCCCTATCTGAATAGGTTGAATTACAGCAGACTGGGTTAAACCTGTCGCCTGTGTTTTAAACAATCAGCCGATAAGCAAGCTAGAGTGGAGGAAGTATCTGTATCTGTACAGAGAATTCACCAGTTGATGTACATCACCAAGGTAAGCACATTGTTGCTAGGGAAAAGTGTTTTCTTTTATAACACAGGGTTGCAAATAAATAGAAAAAAACAGATACACTTAACCCATTAAAGAAATAATTTTGGCACACTATAATGGAAATGTTAAAGAGTGTTGTCGAAAGTGGAATTACTCTTTAAAGTACATGGGGTTTAACTCCACTTTAATACTACTTGTTCAAAGCACCGGGGCTTAACTCCTCTTTAATATCAATTGTTCATGTGTATGTCACTGCTGCTAACAAATAGTAATTGAGTGTTCACTGGTTCAGGCCACATCAAGCTCTTTTTAGTTGAATAACAAATACTCCATTGGTTCAGGCACCTAGCTAGGGAGAGCGGACTGTGTCAGTAAGGAAGAGCGAGGGAGTGACATCTGCCTGTTTTTATTGCACCCTAAGGACAAGCAGCTTCTGGGGCATATCTGGGCATTAATATCAGCTCTTCTGTGGGCACCACCCGCATTCTGCTTACTGGGGCTTAGAAAAAGCTACTCACTTGTTGGGGAGGTTGATGTGGCGGTGTAGGTGGAAGAGATAGAGGTAGTCAATAGCCAATACTTCAACCACTCACGCAGCCATTTCCTGTTGGATTATCTTCACGAATGTAAGGATGTCCACGTTGGCTGCGGAAAGAAGAATATTTTTTTGTTATTGATGAACACACTGATAGGACACTTGCAGAAGGGGAAGCCTGGCACATCCAAGGCATAGAGGGCAAGCTCTTGACACATGTCCAATTTACCAATTTGCCTGCTAGTACTCCACTTTTGCCTGCTGCTGCGGCTCACACACCCTTTCCAACATACAGTATTTAAAGTGGAATTCCACCTAAATCACCTATGAGGCGGTGGGTGGGAAGGTCAAAGTTCCTCTGTGGTGCAGATAGGTGAGCAGCAACTGGGTGTGAATGCTCATGGCACCCACTTTATGCAGCATCTCCTGCATGTTTAGTTAATGGTCCAAGAAGCTTTGCACCAGCAAGTTGAGCACATGTGCTAGCCAACGGATGTGCCTCAACCCAGCTTGGCCCAGCAACCACTCATCTGTCTGCTCACAGCTGCTGGGCGGTGTGGGACCTTTTGCATAGACAGATGATTTTCAGCAGTGAATGAGGAGTCAGGAGAGGAGGAAGCAGGGTAGGAGGTATCAAGTGATGTCCAGAAATCCTGTCTGGTGAAAGTATATGCGGCAAAGCTACACCACATTAACCCAGTGGGTGTTTGAAGAGATGTAACATCCCTGCCCATACTTAGTCCACATTTTCTTCACAACCTGTTGGTGCAGGGCAGGGATGGCCTGCCGAGAAAAGTTGTGGTGGCTGGGAATAATGTATTGTGGGGCAGCCACAGACATAAGAGTTTTATTAGCAGCATGATCTTACTGAGATAACCAGCCACCTCACCATGGGATTTTTAAAGCTCTACAGATCCATCTGCTGGATTGGGAACATTTCAAAGGCAAGCAATTTAATAATGCTCGCTTTTAAGACCAAGGCTGTGGGTGAGATGGGCCAAACTTCTGTCCATTGTTTGGGGAATAGAAGCTGCCCTGGGGTGGTGTGGGCAGGTTTGGTGGTGGTCTCACATCCTTCCTTGTGGGGTGAGACAAGATAAGGAGGGATAAAGAGATAAAATATACATGCTGTGAGGCAGAATCTCCCTCCCCCATAACATGCTGAGTGGCATAATCCCCCAAGTAGCTGAGTGGCAGCCCCCCATAGCGGGTTGAGTGGCAGAATTCCCCCCATAACATGCTGAGCGGCAGCCCCCCCCCCCATAATGGGCTGAGTGGCAGAATTCCCCAACTCCCGACCGCCCACTCACCTCGCTGTCCTGCCGCCACTGGAAGCCAGGGATGCCACCCCTGGAAGCTGCTGTAAGCCCAAGGATTCCGTCGCCCCCATGAACCGAGGAACGCTGCTGAGCCGGGGCATCCCACCGTCCGAGGCTCTGTGCAGCAGCCTATGACATCCGATAGGCAACACAGCAGCAGCATGGGAGTCCCGGCAGCATGGCGACGCTGTGAGCCACCCGGACATCATAGGAAGGCCGTCACCTCTCCTGCAATGGCTGACTGCAGGCTTCAAACCTTGGGCGGGGTGAATAGGAGCTGCCGTGTGCCGCCAGATACTCTGGGTTGCCGGACCCCCATTACCTCGCCTGCTACAAGAAGCTGGAGCCTCAGCAGCCAGCCAGTGCAGGGGATGTGGCGGCCTACCTGGTATGTCCTATGGCCAGTCTGCTCCTGCTCTGGGAACTCCAATGTCTGCAACTAGGGCAGGGGCAGGTGGATGGGCAATGGTATCATAGAGCATTAGTGACTCCATGACCTATGTCTGTGATGGCCTTGATGATTGTAAGGGGGATGAGGTGGAGGACTCTGCATATAATCTGCGACTACCTCAACGTGTTTTAGGTCCCACTATTTTGGCAGCGGTATTGTGGCCTACAAGAATATGCTGCAAACCCTGGAGCCTGCTTGTACCAGATATTTATTGATGTTAATATTTATTTATTTATTTATTTATGTATATATTGATTGATGTATTTATTTATTGATGTCTTTTATCTAGCCTATTTTGAGCATGGCAATTGCCCAGGCCCTCTACTCCTTGCTGGTCCTATTTTACAGCCATTTTTGTACCCCAAAGTTCGGCCGAACTCGGTGAACATAAACTTTAACCGACCCGCTCATCACTATACATATGTATATATTTATTTATTCATTTATGTATATATTTATTGCTGAATTTTTTTTTTTTATGTATTTCTTTCATTTTTTTGTTTTCTGTTATTACTTTGACTATTTTCCCTAGCCCACTATGTACAGGGTGATCACCCTGGTGTTACCCCCCACCCCAAATGTCTCCAAAATTTGTATTTTTTTATTTACATGTGTAATTCTTTGATTTTTTGTTTTCTGTTATTATTTTGAGTACTTTTCCCAGCCCATTTTGTGCAGGGCAATCAACCCGGTGTCCCTCTCAGCCTTCTAGCCCTTGCTACCCCCATTTTACAGCCATTTTTGGTCCACCGATTCGGATACCCATTGACTTTAATGGGTTTCAGGTTGAGTCTGGGGACTGGAACTGGACTATAGTTAGTCCAAGTTAATCGAACCTGAACATAGGTGTCAAATCACAGCCTCTTTTACCTGTACTTTCACATGAAAAACATGTGTATGTGTATTTTTTCCATTGGGTTTGTGCCATTTGTGATCCACTTACGGGACCTTTGAGGGCTCGGATTGCTATTGTTGAACATGTTTTGCGGCTATGTGGAGGAGTCTGCGCGCCTTTAGCACCAAGGCATTGCATGTATCAGCATGGCCGAGGCCATAAATTGTATAGCAATGCATACCTGAATCAATACATTTCATGTATGCCTTATAGATGCATTTTAATGCTGACCTTAATTGGTCCTTAGCATGTAAACATTTATTTTCCCACACATCCATAAAATTGCTATATTTTTTTAGACTTATGTCCTTTGTGAATTATATTTGGATTGTTGAACTTGAATCTTAATTTGTTGTAGGAGTTATTGTTTTAGTTGGTTACCTTTGCTTTGTGTAATTATTTTATATTTGGTTGCAGGAACCGCAAGATGTGCCACTCGCCCTTGCTCCTGATGCCCGTTCTTTGCCTGCAGAATGCGGGCCAGGGGTTCTCTAATCGGGTACTATGCAAAACCCGGGCCGTGGTGGTGAGGGCCCTCTGGCTTTTGAAGTCCAGATTTAGGTGTTTGGACCATACGGGGGGGGGGGGGGGGGCACTGCAGTATTACCCCAACAAGGTTATTCCAATATTTTAATTTACGTTTTTTAACAGGGACCACACGTACCAGAGTGGCACAACTGAGTGTCAGGGTCCTTCAGTTGGTGGGCGAGATGCAGGAGCTGCGCAACTCGTTGGGGACCACAGATGAAGAATAATGTTCAGTGGCCTACCATTGCTATGTATTTTGTTTTTTATAGTTGTAAAAATTTGAAATTTTCAAAATTTTTTTTCACTTTTATATTTTATGATGGAATAAAAAAAAATGCTACATTGTCATTTCATTTACAAAATACATTAACACAAAACTAATGGGCCCAGAAATATTTAAAGATGAATATTCACATAACCGAGAAGTGGTTTGGGTGAGCTTTAAGGTTCCAAAAGGGAAGATGGAGGATAGTGCTAAGTGATTTAGCTAAACATTGTAGTAGAAGTGAGGGTGGCAAATATGTAGGCGAGCACTTTAATGAGTTAAGTTTGTAGTGCGCAGGCGCAAGATCGTAAGGATTTCCGTCTGGACGAATATATATTGAAAAAGGGAAACAGAAGCTAATGGGAAACTTAAAGGATTCGTGGGAGGATACGATGGGAAAAGGGCAAAAACGAAAGCCTACGTTGTAACATGTGAAAATGAAACGGAAAAGTCTGGATGGAAAATGACATCCTCGTATTCGTAATCTGCCGTACGAACGGACGGAAACTTTACAGACGGATTGCAATGCATACACAGAATGGCTCGTACACTCATACGAGAGCGGAAACATTTCCAAAAAAAAACAGATCGGAACTAAAACGGAAGTTTTTTTTTGTCTCTCTGAATCGAGCCTAGTGTGACTTTAATGCCAGACCTGTAATGACAATTCTCCATAAAAATCAAGAGTTTTCAAAAATGACTTTTTCTAGGCCAGGAGAGGTGACACATTTATTTGAGAGAAAAAAAAAAAAATAAACACAAAAAACCCCGTGTAAACAGAAGAAATGTATGAGAAAGCGACAGGTAGCTAGAGCGCCAGTGCTATACGCTGAGCTGCCTGTAATGATGAATCGTACGCTACATGGCGCTGTTAGAGTCGCTCACAAGAATCGCCTTCATAAATGTGGTTTTGCGTACAGCGCCCAGCGTTCACCAGATGTTGCCTGCCGCTATGAGGCACTACCTGGCGCTATCCCTTGTTGAATAAACTCCTATGTCACGCCACTTAGAGCGGCCGCTAGTAAACGCTGCAAGCGGAGTGTCTAAAGCTATAATCTAGCATAGCGGCTGGACAAGTGATGCTGTAGTATCCACTTTTACATTGATAGATAGACGCTGGGCTCTCCCTTAATTAGAGATGAGCGAACTTTTGAAAAATTCAATTCGACTGATTCGCCGAATTTTCCGACAAAAATCGCTTCGACCCGAATTTATTCGCGACGAATCGCTATTAAAAACGGCTATTTCTGAGCCTCCTAGAGCCTCAATAGGGTTGTAAACCATTCTGCCTTGCTGTAACACGCACAGGATGCGTGCTGGGTTAGTTAAATAATACTTTGAATAAATATCACATGCAGATCAGAGGCATCGCTAATAGAATCGCAGAGCGGCACAATTGCAGAGAGTTGAAGTGGCATCACTATGAGGGGCAGGAGCCCAAACATTGCTTTAAAGAGACACTGGAGTTGGCAGCAGCAGGAGCCCAAAATTTGGAAGAATCACACCCTGGAGTTGCAAGCAGCAGCAGCAGGAGCCCAAACATTACTTTAAAGAGACACTGGGGTTGGCTTCAGGAGCCCAAAAATTGGATGATTCACACCCTGGAGTTGGCAGCAGCAGCCCAAATATTACTTTAAAGAGACCCTGGGGTTGGCTTCAGGAGCCCAAAAATTGGATGAATCACACCATGGAGTTGGCAGCAGCAGCAGCAGGAGCCCAAATATTACTTTAAAGAGACACTGGAGTTGGCTTCAGGAGCCCAAAAATTGGATGATTCACACCCTGGAGTTGGCAGCAGCAGCAGCAGGAGCCCAAACATTACTTTAAAGAGACACTGGGGTTGGCTTCAGGAGCCCAAAAATTGGATGATTCACACCCTGGAGTTGGCAGCAGCAGCAGCAGCAGGAGCCCAAACATTACTTTAAAGAGACACTGGAGTTGGCTTCAGGAGCCCAAAAATTGGATGATTCACACCATGGAGTTGGCAGCAGGAGCCCAAATACTACTTTAAAGAGACCCTGGGGTTGGCTTCAGGAGCCCATAAATTGGATGAATCACACCCTGGAGTTGGCAGCAGCAGCAGAAGCAGCAGGAGCCCAAACATTACTTTAAAGAGACACTGGAGTTGGCTTCAGGAGCCCAAAAATTGGATGAATCACACCCTGGAGTTGGCAGCAGCAGTGGCAGGAGCCCAAATATTACTTTAAAGAGACACTGGAGTTGGCTTCAGGAGCCCAAAAATTGGATGATTCACACCCTGGAGTTGGCAGCAGCAGCAGCAGGAGCCCAAATATTACTTTAAAGAGACACTGGAGTTGGCTTCAGGTGCCCAAAAATTGGATGAATCACACCCTGGAGTTGGCAGCAGCAGCAGCAGCAGGAGCCCAAACATTACTTTAAAGAGACCCTGGGGTTGGCTTCAGGAGCCCAAAAATTGGATGAATCACACCCTGGAGTTGGCAGCAGCAGCAGCAGGAGCCCAAACATTACTTTAAAGAGACCCTGGGGTTGGCTTCAGGAGCCAAAAAATTGGATGAATCACACCCTGGAGTTGGCAGCAGCAGGAGCCCAAACATTACTTTAAAGAGACACTAGAGTTGGCTTCAGGAGCCCAAAAATTGGATGAATCACACCCTGGAGTTGGCAGCAGCAGGAGCCCAAATATTACTTTAAAGAGACCCTGGGGTTGGCTTCAGGAGCCCAAAAATTGGATGATTCACACCCTGGAGTTGGCAGCAGCAGGAGCCCAAATATAACTTTAAAGAGACACTGGAGTTGGCTTCAGGAGCCCAAAAATTGGATCATTCACACCCTGGAGTTGGCAGCAGCAGCAGCAGGAGCCCAAATATTACTTTAAAGAGAAACTGGAGTTGGCTTCAGGAGCCCAAAAATTGGATTAATCACACCCTGGAGTTGGCAGCAGCAGCAACAGGAGCCCAAATATTACTTTAAAGAGACACTGGAGTTGGCTTCAGGAGCCCAGAAATTGGATGATTCACACCCTGGAGTTGGCAGCAGCAGCAGCAGCAGCAGCAGCAGGAGCCCAAACATTACTTTAAAGAGACACTGGAGTTGGCTTCAGGAGCCCAAAAATTGGATTAATCACACCCTGGAGTTGGCAGCAGTAGCAGCAGCAGCAGGAGCCCAAATATTACTTTGAAGAGAAACTGGAGTTGGCTTCAGGAGCCCAAAAATTGGATGAATCACACCCTGGAGTTGGCAGCAGCAGCAGCAGGAGCCCAAATATGACTTTAAAGAGACACTGGAGTTGGCTTCAGGAGCCCAAAAATAGGATGATTCACACCCTGGAGTTGGCAGCAGCAGCAGCAGCAGGAGCCCAAACATTACTTTAAAGAGACACTGGAGTTGGCTTCAGGAGCCCAAAAATTGGATGAATCACACCCTGGAGTTGGCAGCAGCAGCAGCAGGAGCCAAAACATTACTTTAAAGAGACACTGGAGTTGGCTTCAGGAGCCCAAAAATTGGATGATTCACACCCTGGAGTTGGCAGCAGCAGCAGCAGCAGGAGCCCAAACATTACTTTAAAGAGACACTGGAGTTGGCTTCAGGAGCCCAAATATTGGATTAATCACACCCTGGAGTTGGCAGGAGTTGGCAGCAGCAGCAGCAGCAACAGGAGCCCAAACATTACTTAAAAGAGACACTGGAGTTGGCTTCAGGAGCCCAAAAATTGGATGATTCACACCCTGGAGTTGGCAGCAGCAGCAGGAGCCCAAATATTACTTTAAAGAGACCCTGGGGTTGGCTTCAGGAGCCCAAAAATTGGATGAATCACACCCTGGAGTTGGCAGCAGCAGCAGCAGGAGCCCAAACATTACTTTAAAGAGACACTGGAGCTGGCTTCAGGAGCCCAAAAATTGGATGAATCACACCCTGGAGTTGGCAGCAGCAGGAGCCCAACTATTACTTTAAAGAGACACTGGAGTTGGCTTCAGGAGCCCAAAAATTGGATTAATCACACCCCGGAGTTGGCAGCAGCAGCAGCAGCAGCAGGAGCCCAAATATTACTTTAAAGAGAAACTGGAGTTGGCTTCAGGAGCCCAAAAATTGGATGAATCACACCCTGGAGTTGGCAGCAGCAGCAGCAGGAGGAGCCCAAACATTACTTTAAAGAGACACTGGAGTTGGCTTCAGGAGCCCAAAAATTGGATTAATCACACCCTGGAGTTGGCAACAGCAGCAGCAGCAGCAGCAGGAGCCCAAATATTACTTTAAAGAGAAACTGGAGTTGGCTTCAGGAGCCCAGAAATTGGATGAATCACACCCTGGAGTTGGCAGCAGCAGGAGCCCAAATATTACTTTAAAGAGACACTGGAGTTGGCTTCAGGAGCCCAAAAATTGGATGATTCACACCCTGGAGTTGGCAGCAGCAGCAGCAGCAGCAGCAGGAGCAGCAGCAGGAGCCCAAACATTACTTTAAAGAGAAACTGGAGTTGGCTTTAGGAGCCCAAAAATTGGATGAATCACACCCTGGAGTTGGCAGCAGCAGCAGCAGGAGCCAAAACATTACTTTAAAGAGACACTGGAGTTGGCTTCAGGAGCCCAAAAATTGGATGATTCACACCCTGGAGTTGGCAGCAGCATCAGCAGCAGCAGGAGCCCAAACATTGCTTTAAAGAGAACGTGGGGTTGGCTTCAGGAGCCCAAAAATTGGATGAATCACACCCTGAAATTGGCAGCAGCAGCAGCAGGAGCCCAAACATTACTTTAAAGAGACCCTGGGGTTGGCTTCAGGAGCCCAAAAATTGGATGAATCACACCCTGGAGTTGGCAGCAGCAGCAGGAGCCCAAACATTACTTTAAAGAGACACTGGAGTTGGCTTCAGGAGCCCCAAAATTGGATGAATCACACCCTGGAGTTGGCAGCAGCAGGAGCCCAAATATTACTTTAAAGAGACACTGGAGTTGGCTTCAGGAGCCCAAAAATTGGATGATTCACACCCTGGAGTTGGCAGCAGCAGCAGCAGGAGCCCAAATATTACTTTAAAGAGACACTGGAGTTGGCTTCAGGAGCCCAACAATTGGATGATTCACACCCTGGAGTTGGCAGCAGCAGCAGCAGCAGCAGCAGGAGCCCAAACATTACTTTAAAGAGACACTGGAGTTGGCTTCAGGAGCCCAAAAATTGGATGAATCACACCCTGGAGTTGGCAGCAGCACAGCAGCAGCAGCAGGAGCCCAAATATTACTTTAAAGAGACACTGGAGTTGGCTTCAGGAGCCCAAAAATTGGATGATTCACACCCTGGAGTTGGCAGCAGCAGCAGCAGGAGACCAAATATTACTTTAAAGAGACACTGGAGTTGGCTTCAGGAGCCCAAAAATTGGATGAATCACACCCTGGAGTTGACAGCAGCAGCAGGAGCCCAAATATTACTTTAAAGAGACACTGGAGTTGGCTTCAGGAGCCCAAAAATTGGATGATTCACACCCTGGAGTTGGCAGCAGCAGCAGCAGCAGGAGCCCAAATATTACTTTAAAGAGAAACTGGAGTTGGCTTCAGGAGCCCAAAAATTGGATGAATCACACCCTGGAGTTGGCAGCAGCAGGAGCCCAAATATTACTTTAAAGAGACACTGGAGTTGGCTTCAGGAGCCCATAAATTGGATGATTCACACCTTGGAGTTGGCAGCAGCAGCAGGAGCCCAAATATTACTTTAAAGAGACCCTGGGGTTGGCTTCAGGAGCCCAAAAATTGGATGAATCACACCCTGGAGTTGGCAGCAGCAGCAGCAGCAGGAGCCCAAACATTACTTTAAAGAGACACTGGAGTTGGCTTCAGGAGCCCAAAAATTGGATGAATCACACCCTGGAGTTGGCAGCAGCAGGAGCCCAACTATTACTTTAAAGAGACACTGGAGTTGGCATCAGGAGCCCAAAAATTGGATTAATCACACCCCGGAGTTGGCAGCAGCAGCAGCAGCAGCAGGAGCCCAAACATTACTTTAAAGAGACACTGGAGTTGGCTTCAGGAGCCCAAAACTTGGATTAATCACACCCTGGAGTTGGCAGCAGCAGCAGCAGCAGCAGGAGCCCAAATATTACTTTAAAGAGAAACTGGAGTTGGCTTCAGGAGCCCAAAAATTGGATGAATCACACCCTGGAGTTGGCAGCAGCAGGAGCCCAAATATTACTTTAAAGAGACACTGGAGTTGGCTTCAGGAGCCCAAAAATTGGATGATTCACACCCTGGAGTTGGCAGCAGCAGCAGCAGCAGAAGGAGCAGCAGCAGGAGCCCAAACATTACTTTAAAGAGAAACTGGAGTTGGCTTCAGGAGCCCAAAAATTGGATGAATCACACCCTGGAGTTGGCAGCAGCAGCAGCAGGAGCCAAAACATTACTTTAAAGAGACACTGGAGTTGGCTTCAGGAGCCCAAAAATTGGATGATTCACACCCTGGAGTTGGCAGCAGCAGCAGCAGCAGCAGGAGCCCAAACATTACTTTAAAGAGACCCTGGGGTTGGCTTCAGGAGCCCAAAAATTGGATGAATCACACCCTGAAATTGGCAGCAGCAGCAGCAGGAGCCCAAACATTACTTTAAAGAGACCCTGGGGTTGGCCTCAGGAGCCCAAAAATTGGATGAATCACACCCTGGAGTTGGCAGCAGCAGCAGGAGCCCAAACATTACTTTAAACAGACCCTGGGGTTGGCTTCAGGAGCCCAAAAATTGGATGAATCACACCCTGGAGTTGGCAGCAGCAGCAGCAGCAGGAGCCCAAACATTACTTTAAAGAGACACTGGAGTTGGCTTCAGGAGCCCAAAAATTGGATGAATCACACCCTGGAGTTGGCAGCAGCAACAGGAGCCCAACTATTACTTTAAAGAGACACTGGAGTTGGCTTCAGGAGCCCCAAAATTGGATGAATCACACCCTGGAGTTGGCAGCAGCAGGAGCCCAAATATTACTTAAAGAGACACTGGAGTTGGCTTCAGGAGCCCAAAAATTGGATGATTCACACCCTGGAGTTGGCAGCAGCAGCAGCAGGAGCCCAAATATTACTTTAAAGAGACACTGGAGTTGGCTTCAGGAGCCCAACAATTGGATGATTCACACCCTGGAGTTGGCAGCAGCAGCAGGAGCCCAAACATTACTTTAAAGAGACACTGGAGTTGGCTTCAGGAGCCCAAAAATTGGATGAATCACACCCTGGAGTTGGCAGCAGCAGGAGCCCAAATATTACTTAAAGAGACACTGGAGTTGGCTTCAGGAGCCCAAAAATTGGATGATTCACACCCTGGAGTTGGCAGCAGCAGCAGCAGGAGCCCAAATATTACTTTAAAGAGACACTGGAGTTGGCTTCAGGAGCCCAAAAATTGGATGATTCACACCCTGGAGTTGGCAGCAGCAGCAGCAGGAGACCAAATATTACTTTAAAGAGAAACTGGAGTTGGCTTCAGGAGCCCAAAAATTGGATGAATCACACCCTGGAGTTGGCAGCAGCAGCAGCAGGAGGAGCCCAAACATTACTTTAAAGAGACACTGGAGTTGGCTTCAGGAGCCCAAAAATTGGATTAATCACACCCTGGAGTTGGCAACAGCAGCAGCAGCAGCAGCAGGAGCCCAAATATTACTTTAAAGAGAAACTGGAGTTGGCTTCAGGAGCCCAGAAATTGGATGAATCACACCCTGGAGTTGGCAGCAGCAGGAGCCCAAATATTACTTTAAAGAGACACTGGAGTTGGCTTCAGGAGCCCAAAAATTGGATGATTCACACCCTGGAGTTGGCAGCAGCAGCAGCAGCAGCAGCAGGAGCAGCAGCAGGAGCCCAAACATTACTTTAAAGAGAAACTGGAGTTGGCTTTAGGAGCCCAAAAATTGGATGAATCACACCCTGGAGTTGGCAGCAGCAGCAGCAGGAGCCAAAACATTACTTTAAAGAGACACTGGAGTTGGCTTCAGGAGCCCAAAAATTGGATGATTCACACCCTGGAGTTGGCAGCAGCATCAGCAGCAGCAGGAGCCCAAACATTGCTTTAAAGAGAACGTGGGGTTGGCTTCAGGAGCCCAAAAATTGGATGAATCACACCCTGAAATTGGCAGCAGCAGCAGCAGGAGCCCAAACATTACTTTAAACAGACCCTGGGGTTGGCTTCAGGAGCCCAAAAATTGGATGAATCACACCCTGGAGTTGGCAGCAGCAGCAGCAGCAGGAGCCCAAACATTACTTTAAAGAGACACTGGAGTTGGCTTCAGGAGCCCAAAAATTGGATGAATCACACCCTGGAGTTGGCAGCAGCAACAGGAGCCCAACTATTACTTTAAAGAGACACTGGAGTTGGCTTCAGGAGCCCCAAAATTGGATGAATCACACCCTGGAGTTGGCAGCAGCAGGAGCCCAAATATTACTTAAAGAGACACTGGAGTTGGCTTCAGGAGCCCAAAAATTGGATGATTCACACCCTGGAGTTGGCAGCAGCAGCAGCAGGAGCCCAAATATTACTTTAAAGAGACACTGGAGTTGGCTTCAGGAGCCCAACAATTGGATGATTCACACCCTGGAGTTGGCAGCAGCAGCAGGAGCCCAAACATTACTTTAAAGAGACACTGGAGTTGGCTTCAGGAGCCCAAAAATTGGATGAATCACACCCTGGAGTTGGCAGCAGCAGGAGCCCAAATATTACTTAAAGAGACACTGGAGTTGGCTTCAGGAGCCCAAAAATTGGATGATTCACACCCTGGAGTTGGCAGCAGCAGCAGCAGGAGCCCAAATATTACTTTAAAGAGACACTGGAGTTGGCTTCAGGAGCCCAAAAATTGGATGATTCACACCCTGGAGTTGGCAGCAGCAGCAGCAGGAGACCAAATATTACTTTAAAGAGACACTGGAGTTGGCTTCAGGAGCCCAAAAATTGGATGAATCACACCCTGGAGTTGACAGCAGCAGCAGGAGCCCAAATATTACTTTAAAGAGACACTGGAGTTGGCTTCAGGAGCCCAAAAATTGGATGATTCACACCCTGGAGTTGGCAGCAGCAGCAGCAGCAGGAGCCCAAACATTACTTTAAAGAGAAACTGGAGTTGGCTTCAGGAGCCCAAAAATTGGATGAATCACACCCTGGAGTTGGCAGCAGCAGGAGCACAAATATTACTTTAAAGAGACACTGGAGTTGGCTTCAGGAGCCCAAAAATTGGATGATTCACACCCTGGAGTTGGCAGCAGCAGCAGCAGGAGCAGCAGCAGGAGCCCAAACATTACTTTAAAGAGACACTGGAGTTGGCTTCAGGAGCCCAAAAACTGGATGAATCACACCCTGGAGTTTGCAGCAGCAGCAGCAGGAGCCAAAACATTACTTTAAAGAGACACTGGAGTTGGCTTCAGGAGCCCAAAAATTGGATGAATCACATCCTGAAATTGGCAGCAGCAGGAGCCCAAACATTATTTTAAAGAGACCCTGGGGTTGGCTTCAGGATCCCAAAAATTGGATGAATCACACCCTGGAGCTGGCAGCAGCAGCAGCAGCAGGAGCCCAAACATTACTTTAAAGAGACACTGGAGTTGGCTTCAGGAGCCCAAAAATTGGATGATTCACACCCTGGAGTTGGCAGCAGCAGCAGCAGGAGCCCAAACATTACTTTAAAGAGACACTGGAGTTGGCTTCAGGAGCCCAAAAATTGGATGAATCACACCCTGGAGTTGGCAGCAGCAGCAGCAGGAGCCCAAATATTACTTTAAAGAGACACTGGGGTTGGCTTCAGGAGCCCAAGAATTGGATGAATCACACCCTGGAGTTGGCAGCAGCAGCAGCAGGAGCCCAAACATTACTTTAAAGAGACACTGGAGTTGGCTTCAGGAGCCCAAAAATTGGATGAATCACACCCTGGAGTTGGCAGCAGCAGCAGCAGGAGCCCAAATATTACTTTAAAGAGACACTGGAGTTGGCTTCAGGAGCCCAAAAATTGGATGATTCACACCCTGGAGTTGGCAGCAGCAGGAGCCCAAATATTACTTTAAAGAGACACTGGAGTTGGCTTCAGGAGCCCAAAAATTGGATGAATCACACCCTTGAGTTGGCAGCAGCAGCAGCAGCCCAAATATTACTTTAAAGAGACCCTGGGGTTGGCTTCAGGAGCCCAAAAATTGGATGAATCACACCCTGGAGTTGGCAGCAGCAGGAGCCAAAACATTACTTTAAAGGGACACTGGAGTTGGCTTCAGGAGCCCAAAAATTGGATGATTCACACCCTGGAGTTGGCAGCAGCAGCAGCAGGAGCAGCAGCAGGAGCCCAAACATTACTTTAAAGAGACACTGGAGTTGGCTTCAGGAGCCCAAAAATTGGATGAATCACACCCTGGAGTTGGCAGCAGCAGCAGCAGGAGCCAAAACATTACTTTAAAGAGACACTGTAGTTGGCTTCAGGAGCCCAAAAATTGGATGAATCACATCCTGAAATTGGCAGCAGCAGGAGCCCAAACATTACTTTAAAGAGACCCTGGGGTTGGCTTCAGGATCCCAAAAATTGGATGAATCACACCCTGGAGCTGGCAGCAGCAGCAGCAGCAGGAGCCCAAACATTACTTTAAAGAGACACTGGAGTTGGCTTCAGGAGCCCAAAAATTGGATGAATCACACCCTGGAGTTGGCAGCAGCAGCAGCAGGAGCCCAAACATTACTTTAAAGAGACACTGGAGTTGGCTTCAGGAGCCCAAAAATTGGATGAATCACACCCTGGAGTTGGCAGCAGCAGCAGCAGGAGCCCAAACATTACTTTAAAGAGACACTGGAGTTGGCTTCAGGAGCCCAAGAATTGGATGAATCACACCCTGGAGTTGGCAGCAGCAGCAGCAGGAGCCCAAATATTACTTTAAAGAGACACTGGAGTTGGCTTCAGGAGCCCAAAAATTGGATGATTCACACCCTGGAGTTGGCAGCAGCAGGAGCCCAAATATTACTTTAAAGAGACACTGGAGTTGGCTTCAGGAGCCCAAAAATTGGATGAATCACACCCTTGAGTTGGCAGCAGCAGCAGCAGCCCAAATATTACTTTAAAGAGACCCTGGGGTTGGCTTCAGGAGCCCAAAAATTGGATGAATCACACCCTGGAGTTGGCAGCAGCAGGAGCCAAAACATTACTTTAAAGGGACACTGGAGTTGGCTTCAGGAGCCCAAAAATTGGATGATTCACACCCTGGAGTTGGCAGCAGCAGCAGCAGGAGCCAAAACATTACTTTAAAGAGACACTGGAGTTGGCTTCAGGAGCCCAAAAATTGGATGATTCACACCCTGGAGTTGGCAGCAGCAGCAGCAGCAGCAGGAGCCCAAACATTACTTTAAAGAGACCCTGGGGTTGGCTTCAGGAGCCCAAAAATTGGATGAATCACACCCTGAAATTGGCAGCAGCAGCAGCAGGAGCCCAAACATTACTTTAAAGAGACCCTGGGGTTGGCCTCAGGAGCCCAAAAATTGGATGAATCACACCCTGGAGTTGGCAGCAGCAGCAGGAGCCCAAACATTACTTTAAACAGACCCTGGGGTTGGCTTCAGGAGCCCAAAAATTGGATGAATCACACCCTGGAGTTGGCAGCAGCAGCAGCAGCAGGAGCCCAAACATTACTTTAAAGAGACACTGGAGTTGGCTTCAGGAGCCCAAAAATTGGATGAATCACACCCTGGAGTTGGCAGCAGCAACAGGAGCCCAACTATTACTTTAAAGAGACACTGGAGTTGGCTTCAGGAGCCCCAAAATTGGATGAATCACACCCTGGAGTTGGCAGCAGCAGGAGCCCAAATATTACTTAAAGAGACACTGGAGTTGGCTTCAGGAGCCCAAAAATTGGATGATTCACACCCTGGAGTTGGCAGCAGCAGCAGCAGGAGCCCAAATATTACTTTAAAGAGACACTGGAGTTGGCTTCAGGAGCCCAACAATTGGATGATTCACACCCTGGAGTTGGCAGCAGCAGCAGGAGCCCAAACATTACTTTAAAGAGACACTGGAGTTGGCTTCAGGAGCCCAAAAATTGGATGAATCACACCCTGGAGTTGGCAGCAGCACAGCAGCAGCAGCAGGAGCCCAAATATTACTTTAAAGAGACACTGGAGTTGGCTTCAGGAGCCCAAAAATTGGATGATTCACACCCTGGAGTTGGCAGCAGCAGCAGCAGGAGACCAAATATTACTTTAAAGAGACACTGGAGTTGGCTTCAGGAGCCCAAAAATTGGATGAATCACACCCTGGAGTTGACAGCAGCAGCAGGAGCCCAAATATTACTTTAAAGAGACACTGGAGTTGGCTTCAGGAGCCCAAAAATTGGATGATTCACACCCTGGAGTTGGCAGCAGCAGCAGCAGCAGGAGCCCAAACATTACTTTAAAGAGAAACTGGAGTTGGCTTCAGGAGCCCAAAAATTGGATGAATCACACCCTGGAGTTGGCAGCAGCAGGAGCACAAATATTACTTTAAAGAGACACTGGAGTTGGCTTCAGGAGCCCAAAAATTGGATGATTCACACCCTGGAGTTGGCAGCAGCAGCAGCAGGAGCAGCAGCAGGAGCCCAAACATTACTTTAAAGAGACACTGGAGTTGGCTTCAGGAGCCCAAAAACTGGATGAATCACACCCTGGAGTTTGCAGCAGCAGCAGCAGGAGCCAAAACATTACTTTAAAGAGACACTGGAGTTGGCTTCAGGAGCCCAAAAATTGGATGAATCACATCCTGAAATTGGCAGCAGCAGGAGCCCAAACATTACTTTAAAGAGACCCTGGGGTTGGCTTCAGGATCCCAAAAATTGGATGAATCACACCCTGGAGCTGGCAGCAGCAGCAGCAGCAGGAGCCCAAACATTACTTTAAAGAGACACTGGAGTTGGCTTCAGGAGCCCAAAAATTGGATGATTCACACCCTGGAGTTGGCAGCAGCAGCAGCAGGAGCCCAAACATTACTTTAAAGAGACACTGGAGTTGGCTTCAGGAGCCCAAAAATTGGATGAATCACACCCTGGAGTTGGCAGCAGCAGCAGCAGGAGCCCAAATATTACTTTAAAGAGACACTGGGGTTGGCTTCAGGAGCCCAAGAATTGGATGAATCACACCCTGGAGTTGGCAGCAGCAGCAGCAGGAGCCCAAACATTACTTTAAAGAGACACTGGAGTTGGCTTCAGGAGCCCAAAAATTGGATGAATCACACCCTGGAGTTGGCAGCAGCAGCAGCAGGAGCCCAAATATTACTTTAAAGAGACACTGGAGTTGGCTTCAGGAGCCCAAAAATTGGATGATTCACACCCTGGAGTTGGCAGCAGCAGGAGCCCAAATATTACTTTAAAGAGACACTGGAGTTGGCTTCAGGAGCCCAAAAATTGGATGAATCACACCCTTGAGTTGGCAGCAGCAGCAGCAGCCCAAATATTACTTTAAAGAGACCCTGGGGTTGGCTTCAGGAGCCCAAAAATTGGATGAATCACACCCTGGAGTTGGCAGCAGCAGGAGCCAAAACATTACTTTAAAGGGACACTGGAGTTGGCTTCAGGAGCCCAAAAATTGGATGATTCACACCCTGGAGTTGGCAGCAGCAGCAGCAGGAGCAGCAGCAGGAGCCCAAACATTACTTTAAAGAGACACTGGAGTTGGCTTCAGGAGCCCAAAAATTGGATGAATCACACCCTGGAGTTGGCAGCAGCAGCAGCAGGAGCCAAAACATTACTTTAAAGAGACACTGTAGTTGGCTTCAGGAGCCCAAAAATTGGATGAATCACATCCTGAAATTGGCAGCAGCAGGAGCCCAAACATTACTTTAAAGAGACCCTGGGGTTGGCTTCAGGATCCCAAAAATTGGATGAATCACACCCTGGAGCTGGCAGCAGCAGCAGCAGCAGGAGCCCAAACATTACTTTAAAGAGACACTGGAGTTGGCTTCAGGAGCCCAAAAATTGGATGAATCACACCCTGGAGTTGGCAGCAGCAGCAGCAGGAGCCCAAACATTACTTTAAAGAGACACTGGAGTTGGCTTCAGGAGCCCAAAAATTGGATGAATCACACCCTGGAGTTGGCAGCAGCAGCAGCAGGAGCCCAAACATTACTTTAAAGAGACACTGGAGTTGGCTTCAGGAGCCCAAGAATTGGATGAATCACACCCTGGAGTTGGCAGCAGCAGCAGCAGGAGCCCAAATATTACTTTAAAGAGACACTGGAGTTGGCTTCAGGAGCCCAAAAATTGGATGATTCACACCCTGGAGTTGGCAGCAGCAGGAGCCCAAATATTACTTTAAAGAGACACTGGAGTTGGCTTCAGGAGCCCAAAAATTGGATGAATCACACCCTTGAGTTGGCAGCAGCAGCAGCAGCCCAAATATTACTTTAAAGAGACCCTGGGGTTGGCTTCAGGAGCCCAAAAATTGGATGAATCACACCCTGGAGTTGGCAGCAGCAGGAGCCAAAACATTACTTTAAAGGGACACTGGAGTTGGCTTCAGGAGCCCAAAAATTGGATGATTCACACCCTGGAGTTGGCAGCAGCAGCAGCAGCAGGAGCCCAAACATTACTTTAAAGAGACACTGGAGTTGGCTTCAGGAGCCCAAAAATTGGATGATTCACACCCTGGAGTTGGCAGCAGCAGCAGCAGGAGCCCAAATATTACTTTAAAGAGACCCTGGGTTTGGCTTCAGGAGGCCAAAAATTGGATGAATCACACCCTGGAGTTGGCAGCAGCAGCAGCAGGAGCCCAAATATTACTTTAAAGAGACCCTGGGGTTGGCTTCAGGGGCCCAAAAATTGGATGAATCACACCCTGGAGTTGGCAGGAGTTGGCAGCAGCAGCAACAGGAGCCCAAACATTACTTTAAAGAGACACTGGAGTTGGCTTCAGGAGCCCAAAAATTGGATGATTCACACCCTGGAGTTGGCAGCAGCAGCAGGAGCAGCAGCTGGAGCCCAAACATTACTTTAAAGAGACACTGGAGTTGGCTTCAGGAGGCCAAAAATTGGATGAATCACACACTGGAGTTGGCAGCAGCAGCAGCAGGAGCCCAAATATTACTTTAAAGAGACCCTGGGGTTGGCTTCAGAAGCCCAAAAATTGGATGAATCACACCCTGGAGTTGGCAGGAGTTGGCAGCAGCAGCAACAGGAGCCCAAACATTACTTTAAAGAGACACTGGAGTTGGCTTCCGGAGCCCAAAAATTGGATGAATCACACCCTGGAATTGGCAGCAGCAGCAGCAGGAGCCCAAATATTACTTTAAAGACACACTGGAGTTGGCTTCAGGAGCCCAAAAATTGGATGATTCACACCCTGGAGTTGGCAGCAGCAGCAGCAGGAGCACACATATTATAAAGAGACCCTGGGATTGGCTTCAGGAGCCCAAAATTGGATGAATCACACCCTGGAGTTGGCAGCAGCAGCAGCAGGAGCCCAAGTATTACTTTAAAGAGACACTGGGGTTGGCTTCAGGAGCCCAAAAATTGGATGAATCACACCCTGGAGTTGGCAGGAGTTGGCAGCAGCAGCAACAGGAGCCCAAACATTACTTTAAAGAGACACTGGAGTTGGCTTCAGTAGCCCAAAAATTGGATGATTCACACCCTGGAGTTGGCAGCAGCAGCAGCAGGAGCAGCAGCAGCTGCAGGAGCCCAAACATTACTTTAAAGAGACACTGGAGTTGGCTTCAGGAGCCCAAAAATTGGATGATTCACACCCTGGAGTTGGCAGCAGCAGCAGCAGGAACCCAAATATTAGTTTAACGAGACACTGGAGTTGGCTTCAGGAGCCCAAAAATTGGATGAATCACACCCTGGAGTTGGCAGCAGCAGCAGCAGGAGCCCAAATATTACTTTAAAGAGACACTGGGGTTGGCTTCAGGAGCCCAAAAATTGGATGAATCACACCCTGGAGTTGGCAGGAGTTGGCAGCAGCAGCAGCAGCAGCAGGAGCCCAAACATTACCTTAAAGAGACACTGGAGTTGGCTTCAGGAGCCCAAAAATTGGATGATTCACACCCTGGAGTTGGCAGCAGCAGCAGCAGGAGCAGCAGCAGCAGCAGGAGCCCAAACATTACTTTAAAGAGACATTGGAGTTTGCTTCAGGAGCCCAAGAATTGGATGATTCACACCATGGAGTTGGCAGCAGCAGCAGCAGTAGCCCAAATATTACTTTAAAGAGACACTGGAGTTGGCTTCAGGAGCTCAAAACTTGGATGAATCACACCCTGGAGTTTGCAGCAGCAGCAGCAGGAGCCCAAATATTACTTTAAAGAGACCCTGGGGTTGGCTTCAGGAGCCCAAAAATTGGATTAATCACACCCTGCAGTTGGCAGCAGCAGCAGCAGGAGCCCAAATATTACTTTAAAGAGACAGTGGGGTTGGCTTCAGGAGCCCAAAAATTGGATGATTCACACCCTGGAGTTGGCAGCAGCAGCAGCAGCAGGAGCCCAAATATTACTTTAAAGAGACCCTGGGGTTGGCTTCAGGAGGCCAAAAATTGGATGAATCACACCCTGGAGTTGGCAGCAGCAGCAGCAGGAGTCCAAATATTACTTTAAAGAGACCCTGGGGTTGGCTTCAGGAGCCCAAAAATTGGATGAATCACACCCTGGAGTTGGCAGGAGTTGGCAGCAGCAGCAGCAGCAACAGGAGCCCAAACATTACTTTAAAGAGACACTGGAGTTGGCTTCAGGAGCCCAAAAATTGGATGAATCACACCCTGGAGTTGGCAGCAGCAGCAGCAGCAGCAGGAGCCCAAGCATTACTTTAAAGAGACACTGGAGTTGGCTTCAGGAGCCCAAAAATTGGATGATTCACACCCTGGAGTTGGCAGAAGTTGGCAGCAGCAGCAGCAGGAGCCCAAAAAATGGCCTAAAGACATAAATATGTTTTGCACCATTTGGAAAGTGTAAAACGTGGCACCATGCTGAATCTAGTCGCATGCATCAGGCATTGGTGGGTGGAAATCCTGGCTGATCCATCCCTGATTCATTTTGACAAAGGTGAGTCTCTCCACATTTTTAGTTGACAGACGAGTTCTCCTCGCCGTAACTATGGCCCCCGCCGCACTAAACACCCGCTCAGATGGCACGCTACTTGCCGGGCAGGACAGCTTTTCCAGGGCAAACTCTGCTAGTTGCGGCCACAAATCAAGTTTGTCTGCCCAGAAGTCCAGCGGATCCTCAAGGTGTGTTGGCATGGTCATGTCAAAGTATGACATGACCTGCTGGTTTAGGTCCTGCTCCAGGTCTTCCTGCTGCTCATGAGTAGCCTCACTATGCGGGTGTAGAAAGCTACTCATTAGCGACTGAAGACTGAGGCTGCTGCTGATGGAGCTGCTGCTGCTGCTCCTGCCAACCCCCCCAGCGGCCATGGCAGTGGAAGGTGAGCGCAGAGGTCCCCTCGAGTCAGACCTGCGAGAGTATGGACCATGGCGCAGATAGGCATCGGCCAACTGCCTACGTAGAATGTCTTTGTAGTAGTTCAGTTTGTCCTCCCTCTCGGTGGGTTTAAAAAATGCCCCCATTTTGTGCCGGAAGCGAGGGTCCAATAAGGTGGACAGCCAGAAGTCATCCCGCCGACAGATGGAAACAATTCTGGGGTCACTACGCAAGCACGTGAGCATGCTTCCTGCCATTTGCGCAAGTGACTCGGATGGACTACCTGTCTCCATCTCCACTGCATACTGCCACGGTGTGCCCGGGTCCTCAAAAACCTCTAGCTCCTCTGGCTGCTCCTGCTCCTCCTCTCCTGTCCGCTGACTAGATAAACCAGCCATTTCGCCAAGCCTAAACTGTGTTTCGCTGGGCAACTCCTCCTCCTCCTCTTCCTCCTCCTCCTCCAGTTCAGCTCCAACGGGGTTCATGTGGCCGTAAGATGTAAACGCCATGTCTCCAGTGCCCTGACCAGCCATGGTTTCCAACATGTGCTGTAGTACATGAAGCAGTGGAATCACGTCGTTCATCCCGTAATCCTGCCGACTGACAAATAAAGTGGCTTCCTCAAAGGGCCTGAGCAAACGGCAGGTGTCACGTATGAGCTGCCACTGGTTGACATTGAAGTTACACAGGGGAGTCCCCCTATCTGCTTGGATCATCAGGAAATCCGTGATGGCTTTTCTCTGTTCATATAATCGGTCCAACATGTGAAGGGTGGAATTCCAATGGGTGGAAACATCGCAAATCAGACTATGTTGGGGGATACCATTCTGATGCTGTAGCTCAAGAAGGGTGTGTTTGGTGGTGTATGAGTGGCTGAAGTGCATGCAAAGTTTCCTTGAAGTTGTTAGGATGTCTTGCAGATGGGGGGAACACTTCAGAAACCGCTTGACAACCAGATTGAAGACGTGAGCCATGCAGGGGGCATGGATCAGGCTTCCTTGGCGCAGCGCAGACAAAATGTTCTTCCCATTGTCGGTAACCATGATTCCCATTTTAAGTTTTCTTGGAGTAAGCCATGTTTGGATTTCCTGATGAATACATTTAAGAAGTTCCTCCCCTGTGTGACTCCGTTCGCCAAGACAAACCATGTGAAGCACTGCGTGACACCTCCGTGCCCTGCACACATGGTAGACTGGAGGGGCACTGAGACTTGGGCCTACAGTGGAGGGTGAGGAGATGGCGGAGGATGAGGAGGCCGAGTCGCACGGTGTCACAGGCCCAACGGGCAGGGAGCGCGGAGGCCAAAGCGGCGTGACCTGTCCAAGTTGCTGCTGCAAAGGTACCACATTCACCCAGTGGGCCGTAAACAACATGTACTGCCCCTGACCGTAGTTACAGCTCCAGATGTCGGCGCTGCCATGCACTTTGCTACACACCGACAGGCTCAAGGACTGGCTCACCTTCTGTTCAACAAAAGTGTGCAGCGCTGGTACTGCCTTCTTGGCAAAGAAATGACGGCTTTGGACTCTCCACCTCGGCTCGGCACAAGCCATCAGTTCTCTGAAAGGTGTAGATTCCACCACCTGAAAACGGAGCGACTGCAGCACCAGCAACTTGGACAGGAGCACATTCAGCTTCTGCGCCGTAGGATGAGTGGGCGCATACTGCTGTCTCTTGGACATGGCTTCGCTGATGGATTGCTGGTGGGATGCATGACTTGGAGGAGGAGGAGGAGGAGCAGGAGCGACAGAGGATAGGTATGACGCACAGCTGCCTTCGGCTGAGGTGCTGGAGCCTTGGCTGGCAGAAATTGGGAGCGACGTGCCACTCGGTGAGGAAGCAGTCTGGCCCACCTCTCCGGAGCCTAGGTTCTCCCAGGCCGCTTTATGGTGACGCTGCATATGTTGACGCAGGGCCGTGGTGCCAACATTTGGACCCTGGCCACGTTTCACCTTCTGCCTACATATCTTGCATGTGGCCATGTTACCCTCCTGCGGATGCTTCAGGAAAAACTGCCACACTGCCGAGTAGCTACTTTTCCCACCCCCTGGCCTCACTGATTCACTGCTGCTGTTGCCAACTCCAGGAACCCCTGCTCCACTACCTCCCGATAAGGTAGAATGCCGCACAGCAGGTGCTCTACCCCGGCCCCGGCCGGCTCCAGCCTTTGGAATTGTGCCCCCATGCTGACTGCTACCACCTTGCTGCCTCAGCTGCTGACTCCGGAGCAATCTGCGCCCCTCTTCTCCTGATGATGACGATGAAGCCCCTTCATCACCCGGCTCCCAAGTGCAATCGGCTTCATCGTCATCATCATTATCACCGAGTTGTGGCTGTACGTCACTGATGTTCGTGGATTCGTCAACAGTGTCTGGTGCAGGAGCTGGAACGCTCGCAGCACCCAAGACACTGTCCACTATTTGTCTGCCTAGCTAAAGAAGCCACCTCCATTTCTTGGCTGCGCAGTAGCTGCTGACTGTCCTCTATCTAATCGTCCTCCTCACTAAAGAGTGGAGCTGAACCCAAAGCATTAACGTCGCTGGGGGAGGGAACGGCGTAGGACAGAGGCAATGGGAGGACAGGGACTGCTCTCGGGGCATGCCAACTCAGGGTTGTGTCAGAGGAACCTACCGACCCTAGACTGGGGGTCTCAGACGTAAGTTGTGATGATGTTGTTGATGAGCGCGTCAACCAATCTACCACGGCAGATGCGTTACTGGTGGAGACCCGACCGCTAGCAGATACTGGCAGATTAGGTCTCTCAGCGTGACTCCTGCTGCTACTGGCCCCCAGTCTGCTGCGAGCTCTGCCTGCGGAATCTTGGTCTCTGCCACTCCTCTTTTCACTTCCAGGCACTTGTCTGCCCGACATAGTCTAACTGGCGTGGTAGTAGGTGATATTTTAAGAACCCCCAGCGGTGGGTCTATATGAAACAGAATATAATGCACACCAAAAGTGAGCAGTAACACTCATCCTCCAACAGGCCTGCCTAGTGTAAATAAGAGAGCTGCTAAGTGTAAATAAAGAGGGGTATGCTATGTTACAGAATGGGATGCCCCAACAGCCAGCAGTGCACCTGGCAGCAGTAAGACTATGCACAGCAAAAGTGTCTTTACCAGGCCTAATTTCTATGAGAATAAGTGCAAATGGTTATTGTGGTATTAAATAGAGGCTGGTGTAGTCACAGAATGGGATGCCACAAAAACCAGAGAGCATGCACAGCAAAGGTGTCTTTATCAGGCCTAATTTCTATGAGAATAAGTGCAAATGGTTATTATGGTATTAAATAGAGGCTGGTGTAGTCACAGAATGGGATGCCCCAACAGGAGTGCACCTGGCAGGCAGCAGTAAGACTATGCACAGCAAAAGTGTCTTTATCAGGCCTAATTTCAATTAGATTAAGTGCAAATGGTTATGGTCTTAAATACAGGCTGGTGTAGTCACAGAATGGGATGCCCCAAAAACCAGCAGTGCACCTGGCAGGCAGCAGTAAGTCTATGCACAGCAAAAGTGTCTTTATCAGGCCTAATTTCTATTAGAATAAGTGCAAATGGTTATGGTATTAAATAGAGGCTGGTGTAGTCACAGAATGGGATGCCACAAAAACCAGAGAGCATGCACAGCAAAGGTGTCTTTATCAGGCCTAATTTCTATGAGAATAAGTGCAAATGGTTATTATGGTATTAAATAGAGGCTGGTGTAGTCACAGAATGGGATGCCCCAACAGGAGTGCACCTGGCAGGCAGCAGTAAGACTATGCACAGCAAAAGTGTCTTTATCAGGCCTAATTTCAATTAGAATAAGTGCAAATGGTTATGGTCTTAAATACAGGCTGGTGTAGTCACAGAATGGGATTGCCCAAAAACCAGCAGTGCACCTGGCAGGCAGCAGTAAGTCTATGCACAGCAAAAGTGTCTTTATCAGGCCTAATTTCTATTAGAATAAGTGCAAATGGTTATGGTATTAAATAGAGGCTGGTGTAGTCACAGAATGGGATGCCACAAAAACCAGAGAGCATGCACAGCAAAGGTGTCTTTATCAGGCCTAATTTCTATGAGAATAAGTGCAAATGGTTATTATGGTATTAAATAGAGGCTGGTGTAGTCACAGAATGGGATGCCCCAACAGGAGTGCACCTGGCAGGCAGCAGTAAGACTATGCACAGCAAAAGTGTCTTTATCAGGCCTAATTTCAATTAGAATAAGTGCAAATGGTTATGGTCTTAAATACAGGCTGGTGTAGTCACAGAATGGGATGCCCCAAAAACCAGCAGTGCACCTGGCAGGCAGCAGTAAGTCTATGCACAGCAAAAGTGTCTTTATCAGGCCTAATTTCAATTAGAATACGTGCAAATGGTTATGGTCTTAAATAGAGGCTGGTGTAGTCACAGAATGGGATGCCCCAACAGGAGTGCACCTGGGACCAGTAGTGCTATGCACAGCAAAAGTGTCTTTATCAGGCCTAATTTCAAATAGAATAAGTGCAAATGGTTATGGTCTTAAATAGAGGCTGGTGTAGTCACAGAATGGGATGCCCCAACAGGAGTGCACCTGGCAGGCAGCAGTAAGTCTATGCACAGCAAAAGTGTCTTTATCAGGCCTAATTTCAATTAGAATAAGTGCAAATGGTTATGGTCTTAAATACAGGCTGGTGTAGTCACAGAATGGGATGCCCCAAAAACCAGCAGTGCACCTGGCAGGCAGCAGTAAGTCTATGCACAGCAAAAGTGTCTTTATCAGGCCTAATTTCTATTAGAATAAGTGCAAATGGTTATGGTCTTAAATACAGGCTGGTGTAGTCACAGAATGGGATGCCCCAAAAACCAGCAGTGCACCTGGCAGGCAGCAGTAAGTCTATGCACAGCAAAAGTGTCTTTATCAGGCCTAATTTCTATTAGAATAAGTGCAAATGGTTATGGTATTAAATAGAGGCTGGTGTAGTCACAGAATGGGATGCCACAAAAACCAGAGAGCATGCACAGCAAAAGTGTCTTTATCAGGCCTAATTTCTATGAGAATAAGTGCAAATGGTTATTATGGTATTAAATAGAGGCTGGTGTAGTCACAGAATGGGATGCCCCAACAGGAGTGCACCTGGCAGGCAGCAGTAAGACTTTGCACAGCAAAAGTGTCTTTATCAGGCCTAATTTCAATTAGAATAAGTGCAAATGGTTATGGTCTTAAATAGAGGTTGGTGTAGTCACAGAATGGGATGCCCCAAAAACCAGCAGTGCACCTGGCAGGCAGCAGTAAGTCTATGCACAGCAAAAGTGTCTTTATCAGGCCTAATTTCAATTAGAATAAGTGCAAATGGTTATGGTCTTAAATAGAGGCTGGTGTAGTCACAGAATGGGATGCCCCAAAAACCAGCAGTGCACCTGGCAGGCAGCAGTAGGTCTATGCACAGCAAAAGTGTCTTTATCAGGCCTAATTTCAATTAGAATAAGTGCAAATGGTTATGGTCTTAAATAGAGGCTGGTGTAGTCACAGAATGGGATGCCCCAAAAACCAGCAGTGCACCTGGCAGGCAGCAGTAAGTCTATGCACGGCAAAAGTGTCTTTATCAGGCCTAATTTCAATTAGAATAAGTGCAAATGGTTATGGTCTTAAATACAGGCTGGTGTAGTCACAGAATGGGATGCCCCAAAAACCAGCAGTGCACCTGGCAGGCAGCAGTAAGTCTATGCACAGCAAAAGTGTCTTTATCAGGCCTAATTTCAATTAGAATAAGTGCAAATGGTTATGGTCTTAAATAGAGGCTGGTGTAGTCACAGAATGGGATGCCCCAACAGGAGTGCACCTGGCAGGCAGCAGTAAGTCTATGCACAGCAAAAGTGTCTTTACCAGGCCTAATTTCAATTGGAATAAGTGCAAATGGTTATGGTCTTAAATAGAGGCTGGTGTAGTCACAGAATGGGATGCCCCAAAAACCAGCAGTGCACCTGGCAGGCAGCAGTAGGTCTATGCACAGCAAAAGTGTCTTTATCAGGCCTAATTTCAATTAGAATAAGTGCAAATGGTTATGGTCTTAAATAGAGGCTGGTGTAGTCACAGAATGGGATGCCCCAAAAACCAGCAGTGCACCTGGCAGGCAGCAGTAAGTCTATGCACGGCAAAAGTGTCTTTATCAGGCCTAATTTCAATTAGAATAAGTGCAAATGGTTATGGTCTTAAATACAGGCTGGTGTAGTCACAGAATGGGATGCCCCAAAAACCAGCAGTGCACCTGGCAGGCAGCAGTAAGTCTATGCACAGCAAAAGTGTCTTTATCAGGCCTAATTTCAATTAGAATAAGTGCAAATGGTTATGGTCTTAAATAGAGGCTGGTGTAGTCACAGAATGGGATGCCCCAACAGGAGTGCACCTGGCAGGCAGCAGTAAGTCTATGCACAGCAAAAGTGTCTTTATCAGGCCTAATTTCAATTAGAATAAGTGCAAATGGTTATGGTCTTAAATAGAGGCTGGTGTAGTCACAGAATGGGATGCCCCAAAAACCAGCAGTGGACCTGGCAGGCAGCAGTAAGTCTAAGCACAGCAAAAGTGTCTTTATCAGGCCTAATTTCAATTAGAATAAGTGCAAAAGGTTATGGTCTTAAATAGAGGCTGGTGTAGTCACAGAATGGGATGCCCCAACAGGAGTGCACCTGGCAGGCAGCAGTAAGTCTATGCACAGCAAAAGTGTCTTTACCAGGCCTAATTTCAATTGGAATAAGTGCAAATGGTTATGGTCTTAAATAGAGGCTGGTGTAGTCACAGAATGGGATGCCCCAAAAACCAGCAGTGCACCTGGCAGGCAGCAGTAGGTCTATGCACAGCAAAAGTGTCTTTATCAGGCCTAATTTCAATTAGAATAAGTGCAAATGGTTATGGTCTTAAATAGAGGCTGGTGTAGTCACAGAATGGGATGCCCCAAAAACCAGCAGTGCACCTGGCAGGCAGCAGTAAGTCTATGCACGGCAAAAGTGTCTTTATCAGGCCTAATTTCAATTAGAATAAGTGCAAATGGTTATGGTCTTAAATACAGGCTGGTGTAGTCACAGAATGGGATGCCCCAAAAACCAGCAGTGCACCTGGCAGGCAGCAGTAAGTCTATGCACAGCAAAAGTGTCTTTATCAGGCCTAATTTCAATTAGAATAAGTGCAAATGGTTATGGTCTTAAATAGAGGCTGGTGTAGTCACAGAATGGGATGCCCCAACAGGAGTGCACCTGGCAGGCAGCAGTAAGTCTATGCACAGCAAAAGTGTCTTTACCAGGCCTAATTTCAATTGGAATAAGTGCAAATGGTTATGGTCTTAAATAGAGGCTGGTGTAGTCACAGAATGGGATGCCCCAAAAACCAGCAGTGCACCTGGCAGGCAGCAGTAGGTCTATGCACAGCAAAAGTGTCTTTATCAGGCCTAATTTCAATTAGAATAAGTGCAAATGGTTATGGTCTTAAATAGAGGCTGGTGTAGTCACAGAATGGGATGCCCCAAAAACCAGCAGTGCACCTGGCAGGCAGCAGTAAGTCTATGCACGGCAAAAGTGTCTTTATCAGGCCTAATTTCAATTAGAATAAGTGCAAATGGTTATGGTCTTAAATACAGGCTGGTGTAGTCACAGAATGGGATGCCCCAAAAACCAGCAGTGCACCTGGCAGGCAGCAGTAAGTCTATGCACAGCAAAAGTGTCTTTATCAGGCCTAATTTCAATTAGAATAAGTGCAAATGGTTATGGTCTTAAATAGAGGCTGGTGTAGTCACAGAATGGGATGCCCCAAAAACCAGCAGTGCACCTGGCAGGCAGCAGTAAGTCTATGCACAGCAAAAGTGTCTTTATCAGGCCTAATTTCAATTAGAATAAGTGCAAATGGTTATGGTCTTAAATAGAGGCTGGTGTAGTCACATAATGGGATGCCCCAACAAGAGTGCACCTGGCAGGCAGCAGTAAGTCTATGCACAGCAAAAGTGTCTTTATCAGGCCTAATTTCAATTAGAATAAGTGCAAATGGTTATGGTCTTAAATAGAGGCTGGTGTAGTCACAGAATGGGATGCCCCAAAAACCAGCAGTGGACCTGGGACCAGTAGTGCTATGCACAGCAAAAGTGTCTTTATCAGCCCTAATTTCAATTAGAATAAGTGCAAATGGTTATGGTCTTAAATAGAGGCTGGTGTAGTCACAGAATGGGATGCTCCAAAAACCAGCAGTGCACCTGGGACCAGTAGTGCTATGCACAGCAAAAGTGTCTTTATCAGGCCTAATTTTAATTAGAATAAGTGCAAATGGTTATGGTCTTAAATAGAGGCTGGTGTAGTCACAGAATGGGATGCCCCAACAGGAGTGCACCTGGCAGGCAGCAGTAAGTCTATGCACAGCAAAAGTGTCTTTATCAGGCCTAATTTCAATTAGAATAAGTGCAAATGGTTATGGTCTTAAATAGAGGCTGGTGTAGTCACAGAATGGGATGCCCCAAAAACCAGCAGTGCACCTGGCAGGCAGCAGTAAGTCTATGCACAGCAAAAGTGTCTTTATCAGGCCTAATTTCAATTAGAATAAGTGCAAATGGTTATGGTCTTAAATAGAGGCTGGTGTAGTCACAGAATGGGATGCCCCAAAAACCAGCAGTGCACCTGGGACCAGTAGTGCTATGCACAGCAAAAGTGTCTTTATCAGGCCTAATTTCAATTTGAATAAGTGCAAATGGTTATGGTCTTAAATAGAGGCTGGTGTAGTCACAGAATGGGATGCCCCATAAACCAGCAGTGCACCTGGCAGGTAGCAGTAAGTCTATGCACAGCAAAAGTGTCTTTATCAGGCCTAATTTCAATTAGAATAAGTGCAAATGGTTATGGTCTTAAATAGAGGCTGGTGTAGTCACAGAATGGGATGCCCCAAAAACCAGCAGTGCACCTGGCAGGCAGCAGTAAGTCTATGCACAGCAAAAGTGTCTTTATCAGGCCTAATTTCAATTAGAATAAGTGCAAATGGTTATGGTCTTAAATAGAGGCTGGTGTAGTCACAGAATGGGATGCCCCAACAGGAGTGCACCTGGGACCAGTAGTGCTATGCACAGCAAAAGTGTCTTTATCAGGCCTAATTTCAATTAGAATAAGTGCAAATGGTTATGGTCTTAAATAGAGGCTGGTGTAGTCACAGAATGGGATGCCCCAACAGGAGTGCACCTTGCAGGCAGCAGTAAGTCTATGCACAGCAAAAGTGTCTTTATCAGGCCTAATTTCAATTGGAATAAGTGCAAATGGTTATGGTCTTAAATAGAGGCTGCTGGTGTAGTCACAGAATGGGATGCCCCAAAAACCAGCAGTGCACCTGGCAGGCAGCAGTAAGTCTATGCACAGCAAAAGTGTCTTTATCAGGCCTAATTTCAATTAGAATAAGTGCAAATGGTTATGGTCTTAAATAGAGGCTGGTGTAGTCACAGAATGGGATGCCTCACAGCAGACTTAAGATCAGTTCAGTATATATGCACAGTTAGTGTATAAGCAGCCTGAAAACGCTAACAAAGCCAGTCAGCCTGCCAGTAACACTCAGGCTGGATGAAAAAAAAAAAAAATCTCCCTGTGCCTGCCTCCGATTTTTCCTAACTTTCCCTGTTTTTCGCTGACTTTGTCTGTCTCCTGCCTGTCTCCTGCCTGTCTCCAGCCTGTCTCCTGCCTGTCTCCTGCCTGTCTCCAGCCTGTCCCTGTCTGTCCCTGTCTGTCTAACTGTCTCTCTACCTGCCTACAGCAGCGTTCTGTCTCTCACGAATGCAATAGAGAAATGAGGAAAAGCAAGATGGCCGCCGGCCTTAACCCTTTTGTTGCCAAGCACGTAACACCTACGTGCTGGCTTGGCTGGGCCTTAAGTGCCAAGCCCGTAGGTGTTACGTGCTTGACTTTCCTCGCTTCTAGTTTAAAAAATAAAAAAAAAATACTCACCTGACCCCTTGTTGGATCCGGCCGGGTCTCCTCTTTAATTTGGTGCCATCCGATCCCCCGTGGGGGGTCGGATGGCTCCAGGAGAGCCCCCGGAATAGGCCGCCCCCCCCCCCGCTTCTGCAGCAGCAGCTGCTAACTGTAAAAAAAAATAAAAAATAAAAATGACATTCACTTACCTGTGTGTGCGCTGGCTCCCGCTGTCCCTCCTCTTCACCTGGGGGGCCTCCGATCCCCCCCCAGGACTTACCGATCTTCAGGAGAGAGCCTGGGAGGCTCTCTCCTCTCTTCTTCACGATGGTGGCAGCCATCTTGCCTCTAAGCCCCGCCCCTTGGGGGCGGGGCTTATGACGTCATCCCGGTCCCGATCACCGGCTTCAGCTTTCTCAGCTTCTCAGATGCCGGTGATCGGTGCCCTGGAAGGAGGTGACAGGAGATCCTCTGATCTCCTGCCTTCTCCTTCTCTGGATGCCGATCACAGGCATCTGTCAGCTGAGCGGCGAGGGACAAGAGCTTGCAATCGAAGGTAAGTACAGTTAAAAAATTTTTTTTTTTTTTGAATAAAATACTTTTTATTGTTGTGTGGTGTTTTTATTTCACATTAACCCTTTGTGAGCTGGTAAGGGGTCCATGAGACCCCTTATACCAGTTCACAAGGCTGGGGGGGTGGCAAGTCACCTGCCCTAGCGGGTGGCTTGCCATTAACCCCCGCACCCCCATTACCTGCCTCCCCAAAGGCCAGGGGGGGGCAGAAGAGCCCGGGCCCACATAGGCTATGTGGGCTCGTAGGCTGCAGGGTGGGGGGGCCACCAAAGCTGGCCCCCCCACTCTGTGCCTACAAGCCCCCATAGCTGGTCCCGGGCTGGTTACTTTGGGTAAGGGGGACCCCACGTCATTTTTTTTTTTGGATTTTTAAGGGTTTTTAACCCTTAAAAATCAAAAAAAAAATGGGGTCCCCCTCCCCGGGAAGGGGGACCCTATGTCATTTTTTTTTTTTAATTAACCATTTGTCATCCAGCAGCTATAAAAGGCTTCTGGGCAGGAAAGGGTGTCTACCTATACATATGTGGTATCGCTGTAACCGGGAGAAATTGGGGTTTCTCACGCAATAAGATTTTATTGACAAACTTACATTTTTTATTACAAAAAAACTCTACAAATTGTAAAAAAATATATTTTTTTTAATTTTTTTCACACATTTCACCCAAAAATGTTGAGAATACACCTAAAAAATACAAACAAGACATTTCATGTTAAAGCCCAGACTCTGTTGAAAAAAACAATATATAATTTTCCTGGGAAATCCCTGGAAATCCTTTCAAAAATGACAGTTGAACATGTGTAGCGCGAAACAGTGAAACTCAGTCTGGCAACAGGGAGTGGGAAATGCTGCAGGTAGGCTGGCACTTAAAGGGTTAAATAGCGCTGTGATGTCACCGGGCTTGCTGGCTGCTGACAGGCTGCATGTGACTGCCCCAGCTTACACTGGCGCGGGGTAGATGTCTGGACATGCCCCGTCCACCATCTTAGAATGCCTGTAATGTAAATGAATGGATGTTAAAGGAAAACTTTGAGCGATCGAATCGCGGGGAAATTCGGATTCGATCCGAATCGAATTTTTCATGAAATTCGGATCGAATCCGTGTTCGTCCGGATCGATTCGCTCATCCCTACCCTTAATCTATGCAGTGCCTGAGCGTTCCAATGCTGCTATTATCCCCCATTGTTTCTAAAACTATCTGTAGCAGTGAATTTACACAAATAGCTTAGATGACACCTGAGTTATAATTTATGTTAATGTTTTTTTTTGTTTTTTACACCTCAACAAATCCAGATCACGTGGGGCGTGCCCTAGGAATGGAGCCGTGAGGACGCTTTCCACACGAGCTCCCGCACCTGTGACCGAAATTGCAAGTTAGCAAAGTGCAAATGCAGAGCTGACCCCATGGCTAGAAAGAAGATCAAACTGAGGAATGGGGGGAAGGTGGCCCCGAAGCCCTCACATCGCCAGAGTGGAGATTGGCAGAGGATGAGGACCGAGGGACGGCGCGACAAGATGGCGCGGCGGGAAGGGGGTTCTGGAGGAGAGATTGGGATGGCAGAAGCGCCTCCATCCCCCCCGCCTGCAGAAGCGTTTCCCGGCACCAGGGGTCTGGAGGATCCCCTGTGTGTGAAGGGAGAAAGTGGAGGATTCTGTCCCGCAGATGCCGAAGGGAGCACCAAGATATCGGCGACCTGGAGGGGCAGAGAGGGGAAGGACTCACCTATTGAGATGCTGCAGACTGGGATGGAGAGAGAGCGGAGCTTGGCGGCGAGGAAGTTAGCGGAGGCCCCTGCGTCAGGCCATGCAGCACAAGTACGTGAGGCAGCAGCGGAGAAACGGACACAGCCGAGTGGGTGCAGCAAGATGGTGGCCGCCTGCTCCTTCTCGCATGCGCCGGTGATGTCAGAGTGCGGGGAGGCAGCGGATTGGCTGGAATCGCCGGAGACGCTGCGAGGCGCGGGAGAGCCCAGGAGGGAGAGCGCGCAGCCTGAGAAGAGTGGAGGTATGAGCGAGGAGGGGGGGAGGAGAGAGATAAGCAGCCGAGCAAACCACCCCCAAAGTTTTGCCCTAGGTGCCGAGATGCCCTCGTCTCACCTCGCTCCTTGTGGGAGCACTCCGGATGGACCAATCAGCAATGAGGAGTTGCCCCGGGATACCTCACACTCGAGACAGGGTGTGGAGTGGGGAACCCTTGCTAGCCAGAGTCTGGGGAAGTTTGCCTTTACCCCCCAGGCGAGGCAGCAACGTGGGTGCAGCTGCACTGAGAACAGACAACTGCGTTGAGGGGATGCCCCCACCGCTAGCCCTTCCCCAGAGATGTCCCAAGCCCCGGCATCCAGTGCCCTTAGAGCCGGACATGGTGATTCAGAAGAGGGGTCCCGTACCCCTGAGCCCCCCAACTTCTCCGCTCCCGCCTTCACCAGAGATTCCTTGGTCTGCGGGGGGAACAACTCCGATCTTGATGCCGCCGTCCCAGCCCTGCTTTTCCCCGGAGCAGGAAGAGGAGCAGTGGAACCCATGGGGGCCCACACCTGACGCTGGGACGCCGCAAATGCCCGCCGCCCCCTCGGCACAAGCAGGAAAGAGCACCCCAACACCCCCATGCTCCCAGGATGTGCACTTAGAGACAATCTCCCTGCTGAAGGGGCTCCCTTCCAGGTCTGACATAGAGAGGTTGATAGCAGAGTTGCTGCCTTGAAAACAGAGGGTCCGACGACTGCCAGTCGCCTCGAGGCGTTGGAGGCGCGATGCGGCATGCAAGCTCAGCTCCAAGCCCAAATGTTACATTTGGATGACATAGAGAATAGGAGCCGCAGAAACAATCTGTGTTTGAGGGGGATCCCGGAAGCGTCAGCGGGCGAGGACCTAAAGCGCATCACGATGGTAATCTTCAACAAGGTTTTGGACAGAGATCCCGCTACTCCAATAGAGCTGGACAGAATTCACAGAGCGATGGGCCCACCGGGGCCAGACCCTATGAGACCAAGGGATGTGATCTGCAGAGTTCATAGTTACACTCTGAAGGAAGACATTGCTCGTGGAGCCTGGCGTTTAGTAATTGTGGATTTTGATGGCGCTAGTGTGCCAATCTTGCAAGACCTCTCGAGAAGGACCTTGTTGATGCGCAGAGCCCTGAAACCACTTTTAGAGGTGATCGTGTGCAATGACGCGTCCTACAGGTGGGGATACCCTTTCCACCTTTTTGTTAAGAGAGACCGGGAATTCTTCCTACTCAAATCCCCAAATGAACTGTCAGGTCTATTCTCCTTCCTTAGGTGCGAGCCAATTGATGCTTTCCTCCTCCCAACCCAAAGGTGCAGACCCGCGAGGCCCCAGGGGGCCTAGAGGCCCTAGAAGTCAGCAACGCAACAGGAGACAAGCCAGACCGTATGATGCTGAAACCTAAAATCTGGCGGGCTCCCCAGGTTGCCCCCCCCCTGTCAGTGTGCGGGCAGCATCACATGATCACCTCCTGAGCTGTAGGTGGCTGATTGTGAGCAATCACTGCCCTGGCCCTTATCTGAGATTTCCGTGCTCTGGCTAGGGGGGAATGGGGGTGGCTTGGCGCCCCGAGCTGGGCCCGGGTTCATTTATATGCATTATGTTCTAGGAATGCTTGACGTAGTTTTCTATTCTTTGTTTCAGTGCCGTTTGTTTGCTCTTCAGTTTAATACCATTTCAGAAGCTATGTCTGGCTGGTGCGGGAGGGAGTGGTTATTTCTGTGACTCCACACCGACAGGCACGTATCTCCCAGTTAGGCCCAACCCGAGGGACTGATTGTCCTGCTGGGTTTTGTTATCGATCCGTATAGGATAGTTACTGTGAGCTATTGTTGTTACTATTTCTTTCCTTAGTTACTTTATCGTGCTGTTTATTTGTGTCTTGTCTTGTCATCCCTTTCTGCCTACCTCTTGTGCTTCCCTTCACCTCTCTGTCCTGATCCCTGAACCAGCTCCCACTCCCCGAACCCCTCCCGGTGCCCCTCGTGTCGGACCCTCGGTAGCTGTCAGAATGACGAGAACTAAACTCATGTCCCTAAATACCAAGGGTATGAACAGCCCTGAAAAAAGAGCAATGATTCTTAGGAATCTGAGGGGCTTGGGGCACAAATAGGCTTCTTGCAGGAGACACATTTTTGGGCATCCAACCCCCCGTCCTTTGGAAGCAGAGCCTTCCCCAGGGCATACCACAGCCATTTGTCTGACTCCAGATCTAGGGGGGTAAGCATCGTGATCTCGAACTCCCTTATGTGGGAACTAGAGGATCTCAAGTCAGATACAGAGGGTAGGTGGTTAATGGTCAAGGGGAAAATCCACACTGAAATGTTTACTTTAGTAAATGTATACGCCCCAAACACTGGGCAACTTACGTTCTTGGAGAACCTCTTGGAAGTCCTAGCGAACTTTCGTGAGGGAGAGGTGGTGATGGGAGGTGACTTGAACATAGCGTTGGAACCCCTCCTAGACACATCCAAGGGAGGACCTCACTTGGCATACGCCAAATTAAGACAACTCAGGAAAACCCTCAATTTGTATCAGCTGATAGACCCCTGGAGGGTCCAGTACCCGGGGATGAGGAACTACACATTCTTTTCTCACCCGCACAATACTTATTCTAGAATTGACATGTTCCTAATCCCACACTCTTTGCTAGCCAGGGTGGCAGACACTTCAATTGGAAACATTACACTCTCTGACCATGCACCTATCTCGATTATGCTTGAGGGTCGCACCCCAGCCCCCAAAGGATGGTCCTGGAAGCTTAATAACTCGCTCTTTGAGGACCAGCGGGTGCTAGAAGACATCCAAAAGGAGGTTAAAGGCTTCTTTGAGTTGAATGGTGGCCCTGAGGTTTCCCCAGGGATTCTGTGGGAGGCCAATAAGTGCTACATTAGAGGGGTCCTCATAGGGCATGGGGCTAGGATCAAGACAGAAAAAATGGAGTGCACTATGGGCCTCCTTAAAGAAATAGGAAAACTGGAAGCCCTACACAAGGAGTCGCTGTTTGCTGCTTGCCTACCCTGACGTTGCTCACGGGAAAAGTTAAAAACAGTTTGTGGTGACAAGGTCAAGGTCCAGATGGTGAAATGTCATCAGGCTTTCTATGAGTCCGGGGAAAAATGTGGCAGGCTGTTGGCGAGGGCTTTACGGGCAGAAAGAGACAAAACTTTTGTCCCCAAAATAACAGGCCCTGAGGGAAGGTCTCACACCTGGTGGAAGACATTGCAGAAGAGTTCCGCAGATTCCAGGGAGACAGCTTCGAGCAGAGGTGTGTGTAGTACATCGAGGGCACGGGACTGCCCAAGCTTCCCGTCCAGATCATTTCGGAACTGGAAGCGCAGATATCAATGCTAGAGTTGCAAAACGCAGTCGCAAGCACAGCTACAGGCAAGGCCCCGGGCCTGATGGACTGCCCCTCTAATATTATAAGATGCTGCTCCCACAGCTGGCTCCAAGACTACTGTCAGTGATGAATTACTTAATCGAGGGGGCCTCTCTTCCAAGGGATGCGCTCAGGGCGCAGATAGTTGTGATCCCGAAACAGGGGAAGGACCCCAACTTATGTGCTACTTGTCGACCCATTTCCCTACTCAACACCGACGCTAAATTGGCCCCGACCCCGACCAGGTGGGGTTTATGCCCCAGAGGGAAGCTGGGGCTAACACCACAAAGGTCCTGAATGTGATCCACCTGGCACATCAACAAAGCGTACCTGCCCTCCTGCTCTCCACCGACACCGAAAAAGCATTTGACATGGTCAACTGGAAATTCATGAGAATGGTCCTCGGGCATATTGGACTGGGCCTGAACATGCTGAATTGGGTGGGGAGCCTGTATCGGTGAGAGTTAACGGGGTCTCCTCAAGTTATTTTGACATTTCAAATGGGACCAGACATGGTTGCCCCTTGTCTCCACTGATCTTTATCCTAGCTTTGGAGCCCTTCCTATGCCGGGTGCGGGGGATCCCAGACGTCAAAGGCGTTAGGAATGCGTCGGGCCACTACAAAGTAGCAGCCTACGCTGATCTAATCTTTTTTTAGTCCTGCCCTAAAATATCCCTTCCTAACCTTAAGAGATTACGGTGGGTTGTCAGGATACAAAATTAATCTACAGAAGTCGGAAGCTCTGACTTCCCTTCCCACTGGGCATGCCATATCAGCACATTTGACCCGATCTGTTACACACAAGCAGCTGTTAAAGGGGATTTCTTCTAACTAGATTAGTTTTAATTGTTTTTGTGTCTGCTGTAAAACCCCCTGCCCACTGGGCATGCCATATCAGCACATTTGACCCTATCTGTTACACACAAGCAGCTGTTAAAGGGGATTTCTTCTAACTAGATTACAGTTTGAATTGTTTTTGTGTCTGCTGTAAAAACCCCTACCCACTGGGCATGCCATATCAGCACATTTAACCCTATCTGTTACACACAAGCAGCTGTTAAAGGGGATTTCTTCTAACTAGATTACAGTTTGAATTGTTTTTGTGTCTGCTGTAAAAACCCCTGCCCACTGGGCATGCTATATCAGCACATTTGACCCTGTCTGTTACACACAAGCAGCTGTTAAAGGGGATTTCTTCTAACTAGATTACAGTTTGAATTGTTTTTGTGTCTGCTGTAAAAACCCCTGCCCACTGGGCATGCCATATCAGCACATTTGACCCTATCTGTTACACACAAGCAGCTGTTAAAGGGGATTTCTTCTAACTAGATTACAGTTTGAATTGTTTTTGTGTCTGCTGTAAAAACCCCTGCCCACTGGGCATGCCATATAAGCACATTTAACCCTATCTGTTACACACAAGCAGCTGTTAAATGGGATTTCTTCTAACTAGATTAGTTTTAATTGTTTTTGTGTCTGCGGTAAAAACCCCTGCCCACTGGGCATCCCATATTGCCAATTTTCATAGTATCTGTTACACAGAAGCAGTTCCTCAGTTTATCTGCTTTTTAAAGTTAACACATTTTTTAAAGTGCCTGTTGCGCATTTCAAATACATAAAAATGTCAGGCAGACAAGTGCCAGGATGTTCACAGAGGAGTGGCAGAGGCCTAGATTCAGCAGGCAGAGGTCGCAGCAGACTAGGGGCAAGTGGCAGCAGGAGTTGTGGTGAGAGACCTGATCTGCCAGTATCTGCTAGCGGTCGTGTCTCCACCAGTAAGGCATCTGCCGTCGTAGATTGGTTAACGCGGTCATCCACATCATCACAAGTTACATCTGAAACCCCCAGTCTACAGTCGGTAGGTTCCTCTGACACAACCCTGAGTTGGCATGGCCCGGGAGCAGTCCCTGTCCTCCCATTGCCTCTGTCCTACGCCGTTCCCTCCCCGAGCGACGTGTCCTATGCTGTGGGTTCAGCTCCACTCTTTAGTGAGGACGATCAGATAGAGGACAGTCAGCAGCTACTGCCCAGCCAAGAAATGGAGGTGGCTTCTTTCGCTAGGCAGACAAATAGTGATGTGGAGAGTGGCGTGGGAGGAGGTGTGGCGAGCGTTCCAGGTCCTGCACCAGACACTGTTGAGGAAACCGAGAACATCAGTGACGTGCAGACACAACTCGATGATGATTATGGTGAAGCCGATCGCACTTGGGAGCCGGGTGCATCCGGCTTCATCATCATCATCAGAAGAAGAGGGGTGGAGGTTGCCCCGGAGTCAGCAGCTGAGGCAGCAAGGTGTTAGCAGCATGGTTGGCAGTCAGCATGGGGGCAGAATTGTAAAGTCTGGAGCCAAACGGGGCCGGGGTAGATCACTTGCTGCACGGCAGGCTACCTTCTCGGGAGGTAGTGGAGCAGGGGTTCCTGGAGTTGGCGGCAGTAGCAGTGAATCAGTGCGGGCTGTTGGTGGGAAAATTAGCTACTCGGCAGTTTGGCAGTTTTTCATTAAGCATCCGCAGGAGGGTAACATGACCACATGCAAGATGTGTAGGCAGAACGTGAAGCGTGGCCACATTTTACACTTTCCAAATGGTGCAAAACATATTTATGTCTTTAGGCCAATTTTTGTGTTCCTGCTGCTGCCAACTCCAGGGTGTGTCTATCAGTCAATGTTTGGGCTGCTGCTGCCAACTCCAGTGTCTCATTCAGCCAATTCTTGGACTCCTGCTGCCAACTCCAGTGTGTCTTTAGGCCAATTTTTGGGCTGCTTCTGCTGCTGCTGCTGCTGCCAAGTCCAGGGTGTGTCTTTAGGCCAATTTTTGGGCTCCTGCTGCCAACTCCAGTGTCTCTTTCAGCCAATGTTTGGGCTCCTGCTGCTGCTGCTGCTGCTGCTGGCAACTCCAGTGTGTCTTTAGGCCAATTTTTGGGCTGCTGCTGCCAACTCCAGTGTCTCTTTCAAGCAATGTTTGGACTCCTGCTGCTGCTGCCAACTCCAGTGTGTCTTTAGGCCAATTTTTGGGCTCCTGCTGGCAACTCCAGTGTCTCTTTCAGCCAATGTTTGGGCTCCTACTGCTGCTGCCAACTCCAGTGTCTCTTTCAAGCAATGATTGGGCTCGTGCTGCTGCTGCTGCCAACTCCAGTGTCTCTTTCAAGCAATGTCTGGGCTCCTGCTGCTGCTGCCAACTTCAGGGTGTGTCTTTAGGCCAATGTTTGGGCTCCTGCTGCCAACTCCAGTGTCTCTTTCAAGCAATGTTTGGGCTCCTGCTGCTGCTGCCAACTCCACTGTGTCTTTAGGCCAATTTTTGGGCTCCTGCTGGCAACTCCAGTGTCTCTTTCAGCCAATGTTTGGGCTCCTGCTGCGCTGCTGCTGCTGCCAACTCCAGGGTGTGTCTTTAGGCCAATTTTTGGGCTCCTGCTGCCAACTCCAGTGTCTCTTTCAGCCAATGTTTGGGCTCCTGCTGCTGCTGCCAACTCCATTGTGTCTTTAGGCCAATTTTTGGGCTCCTGCTGGCAACTCCAGTGTCTGTTTCAGCCAATGTTTGGGCTCCTTCTGCTGCTGCTGCCAACTCCAGTGTGTCTTTAGGTAAATTTTTGGGCTCCTGCTGCCAACTCCAGTGTCTCTTTCAGCCAATGTTTGGGCTCCTGCTGCTGCTGCTGCCAACTCCAGGGTGTCTTTAGGCCAATTTTTGGGCTCCTGCTGATGCCAACTTCAGGGTGTGCCTTTGAGACAATTTTTGGGTTCCTGCTGATGCCAACTTCAGGGTATGCCTTTCAGACAATTTTCGTGTTCCTGCTGCTGCCAACTCCAGGGTGTGTCTATCAGTCAATGTTTGGGCTCCTGCTGCCAACTCCAGTGTCTCTTTCTGCCAATGTTTGTGCTCCTGCTGCTGCTGCCAACTCCAGTGTGTCTTTAGGCCAATTTCTGGGCTCCTGCTGCTGCTGCTGCCAACTCCAGTGTGTCTTTAGGCCAATTTGTGGGCTCCTGCTGCCAACTCCAGTGTCTCTTTCAAGCAATGTTTGGGCTCCTGCTGCTTCCAACTCCAGTGTCTCTTTCAAGCAATGTTTGGGCTCCTGCTGCTGCCAACTCCAGGGTGTGTCTTTAGGCCACTTTTTGGGCTGCTGCTGCCAACTCCAGTGTCTCTTTCAAGCAATGTTTGGGCTCCTGCTGCTGCTGCCAACTCCAGTGTGTCTTTAGGCCAATTTTTGGGCTCCTGCTGGCAACTCCAGTGTCTCTTTCAGCCAATGTTTGGGCTCCTGCTGCTGCCAACTCCAGGGTGTCTTTAGGCCAATTATTGGGCTCCTGCTGATGCCAACTTCAGGGTGTGCCTTTGAGACAAATTTTGGGTTCCTGCTGATGCCAACTTCAGGGTGTGCCTTTGAGCCAATTTTTGGGTTCCTGCTGATGCCAACTTCAGGGTATGCCTTTCAGACAATTTTTGTGTTCCTGCTGCTGCCAACTCCAGGGTGTCTTTAGGTCAATTTTTGGGCTCCTGCTGGCAACTCCAGTGTCTCTTTCAGCCAATGTTTGGGCTCCTGCTGCTGCTGCTGCCAACTCCAGGGTGTCTTTAGGCCAATTTTTGCTCTCCTGCTGATGCCAACTTCAGGGTGTGCCTTTGAGACAATTTTTGGGTTCCTGCTGATGCCAACTTCAGGGTATGCCTTTCAGACAATTTTCGTGTTCCTGCTGCTGCCAACTCCAGGGTGTGTCTATCAGTCAATGTTTGGGCTCCTGCTGCCAACTCCAGTGTCTCTTTCTGCCAATGTTTGTGCTCCTGCTGCTGCTGCTGCCAACTCCAGTGTGTCTTTAGGCCAATTTTTGGGCTCCTGCTGCTACTGCTGCCAACTCCAGTGTGTCTTTAGGCCAATTTGTGGGCTCCTGCTGCCAACTCCAGTGTCTCTTTCAAGCAATGTTTGGGCTCCTGCTGCTTCCAACTCCAGTGTCTCTTTCAAGCAATGTTTGGGCTCCTGCTGCTGCCAACTCCAGGGTGTGTCTTTAGGCCACTTTTTGGGCTGCTGCTGCCAACTCCAGTGTCTCTTTCAAGCAATGTTTGGGCTCCTGCTGCTGCTGCCAACTCCAGTGTGTCTTTAGGCCAATTTTTGGGCTCCTGCTGGCAACTCCAGTGTCTCTTTCAGCCAATGTTTGGGCTGCTGCTGCTGCCAACTCCAGGGTGTCTTTAGGCCAATTATTGGGCTCCTGCTGATGCCAACTTCAGGGTGTGCCTTTGAGACAAATTTTGGGTTCCTGCTGATGCCAACTTCAGGGTGTGCCTTTGAGCCAATTTTTGGGTTCCTGCTGATGCCAACTTCAGGGTATGCCTTTCAGACAATTTTTGTGTTCCTGCTGCTGCCAACTCCAGGGTGTCTTTAGGTCAATTTTTGGGCTCCTGCTGGCAACTCCAGTGTCTCTTTCAGCCAATGTTTGGGCTCCTGCTGCTGCTGCTGCCAACTCCAGGGTGTCTTTAGGCCAATTTTTGCTCTCCTGCTGATGCCAACTTCAGGGTGTGCCTTTGAGACAATTTTTGGGTTCCTGCTGATGCCAACTTCAGGGTATGCCTTTCAGACAATTTTCGTGTTCCTGCTGCTGCCAACTCCAGGGTGTGTCTATCAGTCAATGTTTGGGCTCCTGCTGCCAACTCCAGTGTCTCTTTCTGCCAATGTCTGTGCTCCTGCTGCTGCTGCTGCCAACTCCAGTGTGTCTTTAGGCCAATTTTTGGGCTCCTGCTGCTGCTGCTGCTGCCAACTCCAGTGTGTCTTTAGGCCAATTTGTGGGCTCCTGCTGCCAACTCCAGTGTCTCTTTCAAGCAATGTTTGGGCTCCTGTTGCTTCCAACTCCAGTGTCTCTTTCAAGCAATGTTTGGGCTCCTGCTGCTGCCGCTGCCAACTCCAGGGTGTGTCTTTAGGCCAATTTTTGGGCTGCTGCTGCCAACTCCAGTGTCTCTTTCAAGCAATGTTTGGGCTCCTGCTGCTGCTGCCAACTCCAGTGTGTCTTTAGGCCAATTTTTGGGCTCCTGCTGGCAACTCCAGTGTCTCTTTCAGCCAATGTTTGGGCTCCTGCTGCTGCTGCTGCCAACTCCAGGGTGTCTTTAGGCCAATTATTGGGCTCCTGCTGATGCCAACTTCAGGGTGTGCCTTTGAGCCAATTTTTGGGTTCCTGCTGATGCCAACTTCAGGGTATGCCTTTCAGACAATTTTTGTGTTCCTGCTGCTGCCAACTCCAGGGTGTGTCTATCAGTCAATGTTTGGGCTCCTGATGCCAACCCCAGTGTCTCTTTCAGCCAATTTTTGGGCTGCTGCTGCTGCCAACTCCAGTGTGTCTTTAGGCCAATTTTTGGGCTCCTGCTGCTGCTGCCAACTCCAGTGTGTCTTTAGGCCAATTTTTTGGGCTCCTGCTGCCAACTCCAGTGTCTCTTTCAAGCAATGTTTGGGCTCCTGCTACTGCCAACTCCAGTGTCTCTTTCAAGCAATGTTTGGGCTCCTGCTGCTGCCGCTGCCATCTCCAGGGTGTGTCTTTAGGCCAATTTTTGGGCTCCTGCTGCCAACTTCAGTGTCTCTTTCAGCCAATGTTTGGGCTCCTGCTGCTGCTGCTGCCAACTCCAGGGTGTGTCTTTAGGCCAATTTTTGGGCTGCTGCTGCCAACTCCAGTGTCTCTTTCAAGCAATGTTTGGGCTCCTGCTGCTGCTGCCAACTCCAGTGTGTCTTTAGGCCAATTTTTGGGCTCCTGCTGGCAACTCCAGTGTCTCTTTCAGCCAATGTTTGGGCTCCTGCTGCTGCCAACTCCAGGGTGTCTTTAGGCCAATTATTGGGCTCCTGCTGATGCCAACTTCAGGGTGTGCCTTTGAGACAAATTTTGGGTTCCTGCTGATGCCAACTTCAGGGTGTGCCTTTGAGCCATTTTTTGGGTTCCTGCTGATGCCAACTTCAGGGTGTGCCTTTGAGCCAATTTTTGGGTTCCTGCTGATGCCAACTTCAGGGTATGCCTTTCAGACAATTTTTGTGTTCCTGCTGCTGCCAACTCCAGGGTGTGTCTTTAGGCCAATTTTTGGGCTCCTGCTGCCAACTCCAGTGTCTCTTTCAGCCAATGTTTGGGCCCCTGCTGCTGCTGCTGCCAACTCCAGTATCTCTTTCAAGCAATGTTTGGGCTCCTGCTGCTGCTGCCAACTCCAGTGTTTCTTTCAGCCAATATTTGGGCTCCTGCTGCTGCTGCTGCCAACTCCAGTGTGTCTTTGGGCCAATGTTTGGGCTCCTGCTGCTGCGGCTGCCAACTCCAGGGTGTGTCTTTAGGCTAATTTTTGGGCTCCTGCTGCCAACTCCAGTGTCTCTTTCAGCCAATGTTTGTCTCCTGGTGCTGCCAACTCCAGGGCGTGTCTTTAGGCCAATTTTTGGGCTCCTGCTGCCAACTCCAGGTTGTGTCTTTCAGGTAATATATGGGCTCCTTATGCTGCTACCAACTCCGGGGTGTGCATTTCAGCCAATATATGTGCTCCCTATGCTGCTGCCAAGTCCAGAGTGTGTCTTTCAGCCTATGCTGCTGCCAAATTCAGGGTGTGTTTTTTAGGCAATATATGGGCTCCCTATGCTGCTGCCAACTCCACTGTGCGTCTTTCAGGCAATATATGGGCTCATCATGCTGATGCCACCTCAAGGCTCTGTAATTGTGCCGCTCTGCGTCAGCGAATCTAATAGCGACACCTCTGATCTGCATGTCATACTTCTTTAAAATAGTATTTCACTAAGCCAACATGCATCCTTCTTAATTGTAATGTTCTGTTACTTTAACTTCCTTTTAGATTGCGATTGCTCTCGAAGATTCTTGGTTCTGCAAGCTTGCTGACGTTTACTTTTGAGTATTTGCTTTTTGGCTGTTTTGTTCCCCAACTTCTAGGCTTTAGATTTAGCTTTTAGTTACTGTAAACTTCCCCCTAGTTCCTCCCCTTTAGTGTAGTATTTTTATTGTTTTCATTTGGTTTTAGCCTTTGTTTAGCAGATTTCAGGATGGCTGGGAAAAGGTACTCTGCCCAGGAAGCAGCGGCTTACATGATGGAGTCAGACTCGGAAGAGTATAGTGATTCAGGGTCAGATTATTTGCCCTCAGATAGTGAGTCTGACAGTGTCTCCTCTACTGAAGAGACACAGCCGTGCAGTAGTACCAGTGGTAGTGCTAGGCATCCTAGGAGGGATGGTAGCGCACAAGGAGAAGCCACACTGGAGGAGAGTGTAGATCAGATGGAGAGTGCTGCAGCTGGTGATGGAGTGCCTGCGTGGAGGCCTCCTAATAATTATTCCCCCGAAATTCCCCCTTTCGATTCGGTCCCCGGAGTCAACGTTGGCACAACAAACTTCCGTCTTGTTGACTTTTTCAAATTGTTCATCACAGAGGCCATCCTACAGGACATGGTCTACCATACAAACTGCTATGCTGAGTGGGTCCTAGCACAAAATCCCCCACAAAGGCACGCCCGCGCTCATGCATGACATCCCACAAACAAAACTTAAAAAAATTTTGGGGGCTCACTTTAGCCATGGGTATCTGCAAAAAATTTAGTATCACCTCCTACTGGGATACCCGAACCCTTTTGGCAACACCATTATTCCCGGCCATAATGACCAGAAACCGCTACCAAATTTTACTGCGGTTTCTACATTTTAATGATAATGCCACTGCAATTCCCCGTGATGAGCCCGGTCACGACAGACTTCACAAAGCACGTCCCCTGATCAATAGTCCGTCTGAGCGCTTTGCAGAAGTGTACACCCCCTCCCAAAATTTAAGTATTGACGAATCGCTTCTGCTTTTTAAAGGGCGCATTGTATTTCGTCAGTATATCCCTAGTAAACGTGCCCACTATGGGATAAAAGTTTACAAATGGTGTGAAAGCTCGACCGGCTACACCAAATTTTTTCGTCTTTACGAAGGAAGGGACACACATCTGGACCCCCCTGGTTGTCCCCTTGATTTGTCTGTCAGTGGCAAAATAGTTTGGGAACTCATGACTCCTCTACTGGGGAAAGGTTACCACTTATATGTGGATAACTTTTATACCAGCATCCCCCTATTTCGAGCTCTCTACTCATTGGACACACCGGCCTGCGGCACCATCAACCGTAATCGAAAAGGCTTGCCCAGGTCATTGCTGAAATAAAAAATAAATCGTGGAGAGTCATATGCTGTAAGAAGCGATGAGCTCCTGGCCGTGAAGTACATGGACAAAAAAAATGTTTTCATGCTGACTACAATCCACGATGAGTCAGTCGTGAAATTACGGCAACGTGGCCCCCGAGCCCCTTCCCAAAAGCCACGTTGTATCAAAGATTATAATAAATTCATGGGTGACGTTGATAAAACAGACCAAATTTTAACATATTACAACGCCACCAGAAAATCCAGAGCCTGGTACAAAAAAGTTGCTATCCATTTGGTCCAATTAGCAACTTAGCAACTCCTTTGTTGTCTTCAAGGCAGCAGTACCAGGCTCCAATTTGTCGTTTGTAAAATATTAGCTGCAGATACTCCCTGCTCTGTTATTTGGGGATACCGAGCAGGCACCAGAGATGGCTGGTAATGATGACGAGGCTAGATTAGTGGGGAAGCATTTCATAAAGTGCATCCCCTCCATCAATAGGAAGAGGTATCCCCAGAAGCCTTGTAGGGTTTGTAGTAGGTGTGGCTTTAGGAGAGATGTGCGCTACTACTGCCCGACATGTCCCAGCCAACCTGGTTTGTGTTTGGAAGGTTGCTTTGAAGCATACCATACTAAATTCAATTTTTAATTGTTTTATTCTGGGTTTTTAATTGTTTTTTTCAGGATTTTTAGACTGTAGGTTAGGTTTAGGTTAGGTTTTGTTCCGTGCCCTAGGGTCATCCTGGTTTGGAATACCCTGCTCTGCAAAACCCCCCAGATCTATAGTAACAGAATACATCTCCACATCTGGGTGAAGGTAAGTGGCCAGACCTGGAATCTTTTAGGCTATTTGCATATACTTTCTCTAGTTAAAAATTCAGTTAGATAATTGCATTTTCTTGTCCCTGTGTTGTTGTGTTTTTATTTTTGGTACTTGCGAAGCCAAAAGATGATGGAGGAAATTGTGAAGGAGGAGCCGCTGGATACTTGTGATAGATGATGAAAACATGGGGCCCTTCATTAGGATTTCAGTGTTTACTGACGTTCACAATCTATCAGCACAAGGCTAATCCTCCCATTACTAATCCTAGCAGAACCTATTAGTAACATTATTGAGATTATTTTGCATTGCTTTTTGTTATGTATTGTTAAGTATTGTTCTGTTCCAGGGACCCTGCGGTTTCAGATTTATTGAGTTTTTTCTTGTTTGCATATTGATATATTAGGAAAACTTTTTAGGGAAATCCATTGCAAACTATCCCCTCGATTCAAAGAGCAAAAGTTAAGTGATTTCGTATCGAGAATCGTAAGTTTGGGTGGGTGTTTGTCATTTTTTCTTGTTTTTTTGGCCATTTCGTATTCGCACGATCGTTCGCGCATAGACGTATATGAACATACGCATTTCGTACGAGAATCGTATAATTTGCGTTAGTTCGTGTGTTTTTCCCGTCCAAATCGTATTATTTGCGTCCGATCCTATTTTTTACGTCCTTCACATGGGCTTGCGCCCAATTCAGAGAGGTGATTGCTAATTGTTTTGAAGCCCATTAAAGAGCTGCTTTACGAAATGTTTGCCGGCAGCTATTTGGCCTCGGGAGTAGGATGGAGCGGAGCGAGTTTGTGGCACATCAAGGGCTTATGCTTTTTGGCATTGAGTTGATCGAGATGTCTGAGAGCAGATTGCCCCTGCGTCGTCGCATGAACATCGATAGCATGAATGATGTTGAGCTGTTCGAGCTGACCAGGCTTAATCGCGCTTCCCTCCATAAATTATATAGTGAGCTGCGGCCATGGTTAGCCCGCACCACAAGGAAGGGGCATGCAATTTCAGGTATGACCAAGATGCTTGGCTGCCTGCAATTTTTGGCGAACGGCTCGTTCCAGAGGCTGGGTGCCCTCTCTGTGGGGATGTCACAGCCTACGCTGAGCCGTGCACTGTCTAAATTTTTGGAAGGCATGGCTGCCATAACTCAAAAATATATATTTTTTCCAGATGATATGGCAGCCAGAAACGCCATTAAGCTTGGTTTTTATAATGTGGCCGACATGCCCAACGTTATTGGTGCAATTGACTGCACACATGTGGCACTCGTACCTAGGGCAGCCGACGAGTATATATATAGGTATTGAGATTGGTTATTATGTTGCCCAACGTGTCATGTAACCTGTTTTCCTTTGCGGCAGCATATTTGTTTATCCCTCATTTGTGTAGCTGCTTTATCTCGGCTTTTCATTAGTCTTTCCCAATAGAGTGCAGACATGTTTTGTGGTTAATTTATTAGTTTGGGTCAAATATCAATTACCCTTTTTGTATGTTTTTTCCTTAAGGAATCGTAAAATGGGACACTCACTTAATGTCCAGGCCGTGGTTGGTCCGGATATGCGGTTTATGAGTGTCCTTGCCGGCTACCCCGGATCGTCCCACGACTCCTATATCCTCCGGCGATCTGGGTTGTTTCGGAGATTTGAGGCAGGTGAATTTTCGGGGGCATGGCTGCTTGGTAAGTGTGTCCTATTTGTGTGTTATTAAATGTGGCATTAATCTTGTATTTGTTGATATGTTTGTTTTGGAAAACTTTACAGAAGCGTTCAACTGCCTTTTTCTTGGCTCATATATTAGGAACTTACCCAAAAAATCCTTGTCTCGCTGTGGCCTTCAGAATGTTTTCCCTTTAGTTAGGATGTCTGTAAGTTCCTTGTGCCTAAATATATTGGTTTGGAGTTTATACCCAAGGATCTTTGACCTTTGGCTCCTTTGGGACTATTGGTCTTTAGATGTCAAAGTGGACTTAAACTGCATACATTGTAGTTTCCTGTGAAATGTGGATAGGGATCTTTGACATTTGGCTCCTTTGGTACTATTGGTCGTTAAATGTCAAAGTGGACTTAAACTGCATACATTGTATTTTCCAGTGAAATGTGGATAGGGATCTTTGACCTTTGGCTCCTTTTGTACTATTGGTCGTTAAATGTCAAAGTGGACTTAAACTGCATACATTGTAGTTTCCAGAGAAATGTGGATAGGCCCTCCGCAGCATCCTAATTGTAACATGTCTGAAAACTACAAATATATGTAAAATACAAATACCCTTGGCCGTGCAGATGTTTGTTAATTAATTGGTATATAGAAGTGCCATTTTTATTTAGGTTATACCTTAGTGCAATTTTTGGGGGCCCTAATGTGCCGTGTTTTTTTTTGGGAACACTTTACCTTACATCATTATGATATCTGTGAAATTTTTGGTGTTGGTTGTGTTGCCTTTTTAATTTTGATTACATTTAATTCTCTGTTTAAGGTGATTCCGGGTACCCACTTCTACCCTGGCTCATGACGCCTGTGCTGCGGCCCCAGGATGCCTCTCAGGAAGCGTATAACCGTGCGCATCGCAAGACCCGGGCTGTTGTGGAGAGGGCCTTTGGTCTGCTGAAGACACGTTTTCGTTGCCTTGACCATACTGGGGGGGCCCTGCAATATGATCCCAAGAAAGTGATCGACATTATAATGGCATGTGCTGTTTTGCACAATTTTGCCATCATGGAACGTGTCCCACGTTATGTGGACAGCCTGCCCTCTTCAGCCGTCGAGGATGAAGCCGAGAATTTTGAGGGGCCCCCCAGTGAGTCTGGCCAATCTGTTCGAGCCAACCTGATCAGCCAGCATTTTAGTTAACTTTTTTCCCTGTCTCACCATTCTGTATGTCTGTGTTATCCTTTTTGTTACATATGTTGTTTTGCCGTAATGTGGCATTACCTCTAAGTAAAACATTTAGACCTTAATTGTTGCCTAATGTATTTCATGTAGTTTCCTTAGCTTTAGCTTTGCATTGTTACACCTCTTCAAACCAAAATTATCTGGTTTAGCCCAAGCTGTTAAAAATGTCTTCCCACTAAAAACGCCACAAGTATTGTAAGTGAATTTTTTGTTTTACTTTGAAAATGAAAAATTATAGTGGTTAACAGAAATCAGTCCACATACATCTGTGGTAACAAATGGATAACATTAAAAAAAAACATCGAGCACATCTACACCTGGAAGTGAGTGGCACAACCAAACAAGGACACCCAGTCCAAAGGCCAGCCTAGTCCAGTCATTAATATTGCCTGTGCCCAGGGATATTTGGGCATGGCCATAATGTCACACAAACATGTCTGCAAACAGGAGGAGCACCAACCAAATACATAGGTAAAGCCATAAGTGGCCAGATAAACTCCACATAGACCTATGGCATTGGCTAGTGGCCTTAAGCATTACTCTAAGGAGCTATATGGGAGCAAATACAAAACACAACCTGCCAGAGCAACACAAAATGGATTGTTTGAAACCTCAAAGGACAAGTAAATACAGTGGGGGTTAAGAGAAAAGATGTCCCACACACCCATGGCTTAATAGGGTGGCTGCCCATAATACCCAGGTGGAGGTCCAGGTGGAGGTCCATGGGAATGGGACCTAGCCTGGGCCATGGCAGCATTGTGAATTTGAAACTGCTCCACAATGTTTCTCTGCATATTGGTCATCTCAGCCATGGCTGACTGGATGCCATTACTTGCATTGGCCACGTTGCTGTTGAGGGTACGCAACTCCGCGAGGATGCCCTGTAGACTGGTATGGATGTTCACCATGTCGGCATGCCTTTGCTCACGCTCTGTAACGAGCTGGGCGTCATAAGAGTCCCTTTGTTGGGTCCATAATTGAAGCAGGGCACTCTGCCTCCCCTGGGAAATTGTGGGGCGGCGTAATGGCGTCCGCCGCACAATTACCCTGGCTCTTGGGCGTGCCCTGCCGCGTGGTGTCGTACCCTCAACAGCAACTGGCCTGCTTTGCAAATCCTCAGCAGCAGAGTGAACACTGGGGACTGTAGTGTCAGTCTCCCCATGTGCAAGCACAATGGATGGAGATTCACTCTGCTGCTGAGGATTGGCCAGAGAAACATTATGGAGCAGTTCCAAATTGGGACCCAGGGGGAGTTCATCCGACGTGCCCTGTACGGAGACATCATCATCTTCCTCCATGTCCTGGATCTCTTCCATGAGTGTGCGGGTCTGTAGGGACATATCAAAAAAAAAAGGCTAAGTTTGCGTCCAAATTTTGGATTTCAACAGTTTAACACATTCTTAAGCACTTGTTAGTATTTATGCTACTAAATTAACTTACCGAAAATCTCTGATCTGGGCTCCTATGCTGTACGGACCTGGTAGGCATAACCAAACTGGGGGGTGAGTTTACCCTTGCTGAGGGATCATGCTGGGCTGAAGAAGAGAAAAACAAACCACGTAAACACACACACATAACCTTTTTTAGGATAGGTAATCAAATATAGCTCTATTTGTAATATTATTCAACTCTAGAGCAATGGTGACCTTTGTTCAAACACACGCAAGTTTACATAGGTGCAATGGCTCTGACAAACTGCTAAGTGACCTCAGTTCTAAGTCATGAAGTGTACCCAGTCAGCATACAACTTTCAAGGCACATTTTTGGATTTAGCCTACCATTCGCTAGGTCCGGGGTACTCAAACAATTGTTTGAAACGCCCATTTAAAGGTATGTGGTGAGAGGTGAATGTCTGGCCATGGTGCTGACGCAGGGGGTGTCTAGTTAAAAATAAAGACACTGGTGGAGGGGCTGGAGATTTCAAAGTGCCAACTAATAAAGGCTGCTTGCCCTTGCTGGGCTGGATGGGCCAGAGCTGAGGGGACAGGGATTGGATGGCTAAAGGGGGGAGTTAACGTATTGATGGTGATGGGATGGATGGAGCCAATCTGTTACAAATGTATGGGGCTTATGTGGGGGGGGGCATGGGGGGACTGTGGCAGATGGGCCAGAGCAGGGGCAGCGGGACACGATTGTGGCCAGAGAAAATTAAAATAAGTTACTGTGTACCTTGCAATGCCACTTCCTGGGCAGTACTTCATATTGCAATGCTATGTTTCACGGAGCCATGACATTGGGCAGGAGACCAACCACTACATGGCCGATCAAGGGGGCAGCTCTGAGCACGTCAACACAGAAGTAACTGAGTGCAGGGCTGTCTGGGCAGGGGTCCTTGAATGTGGTGGCAAGGTCCGCATTGGGACCCCGGGCCGCCAGTTGAGTCTCGCTGCTCTAGGTCACATATGTTTGTGGGTGGCTAATTAAATTGTTAACTCAAACACAACTCACACAACCAAAAGGCAACCCATACATAATGATGTGTGTTTTGTGATTGATTCAAAATATCTCACTTATCTTGCGAAACTTCATGACTTTAACAATACAATTGGACATTTGAACTTTGCCATAATGGCTGTGGGCCTAAATGTGTGATTCCCAGGGACAAAAAGAGGACACAAACAGCCACAGTAGTGCGAGGCCAAGCAAGGCAAACCATAGGGGCATCCCGTTAGCTTGTTACTAGTGAACTGTAGATTATTTAGCAAACAGGCAAACATGCAGATTTAAGAGTACTCACCGTGGGTACGGGTCGGTGAGTCTGTGTCCCTTAGACCAGCATGTCCACCGACCGCGACCGGATGGAGAAGTCCAAGCACAATCTCCTCAGCAGGGGTAAACTCCAATTTAGATGGAAAGCCACCGCCAGTTTTCAGGCTGAAAAGAGAAAATCGTTTGGTACTCAGAAAAGGTGCATACAGTACATCCAAAACATTAGATTTAGCGTAAACATTTAGTTACCTGTAATTATGCCTTTTAATTTCTTTTTGCCGTACAGCATACTTCAGATCAGAGATTTTCTTCTGAATTTGGGACACATCTTTCCTCTCTTCCCCCGCTGCATTTACTTGTCGGAGGATGGTTTCAAACAATTCCATCTTGCGCTGCTTGGTGGTGTGTTTGGATTTGCTCCCATATAGCTCGTCATAGTATAATGTAAGGCCACTAGCCAATGCCATATTTTGGTCATGGGAGAATCTCCCACTCAACTGGCCGCGGCGCAATGTGCGGCCAGATGGTTGGCTTGGCTGCTCCTCCATGTGTGCAGACACATGTGGTGACATTATGGCCTGGGGCTGGGTAGGGGAATGGCCGGATTGGTGGCTTCCCAATGACTGGACTGGACTGGCCAAGGGACTGGGTGTTCTTGCGTGGCTGACCACCGAACTTCCAGGTGTAGATGTGGTCATGGGGGCAATTCGGGGCCCTCTTGGGGGGCTAGGTTCCCGGCTGGTGCCAGGTCGGGGGCTCTGTTCCCGGCTGGTGCCAGGTTGGGGGCTTCTGGCCCTGGATTGGGTTCGTCGGGCCCTGTAGGGGCTTCTGGCCCTGGATTGGGTTCTTCTGGCCCTGTAGGGGCTTCTGGCCCTGGATTGTGTTCTTCTGGGCCTGTCGGGGCTTCTGGCCCTGGATTGGGATCTGCGGGCCCTGTAGGGGCTTCTCGGCCTGGATTGTGTTCGGCGGGCCCTGTCGGGGCTTCTGGCCCTGGATTGGGTTCTTCTGGGCCTGTCGGGGCTTCTGGCCCTGGATTGGGATCTGCGGGCCCTGTAGGGGCTTCTGGCCCTGGATTGGGTTCTTCTGGGCCTGTCGGGGCTTCTGGCCCTGGATTGGGATCTGCGGGCCCTGTAGGGGCTTCTGGCCCTGGTTTGGGATCTGCGGGCCCTGTAGGGGCTTCTGGCCCTGGATTGTGTTCTTCTGGGCCTGTCGGGGCTTCTGGCCCTGGATTGGGATCTGCGGGCCCTGTAGGGGCTTCTCGGCCTGGATTGTGTTCGGCGGGCCCTGTCTGGGCTTCTGGCCCTGGATTGGGTTCTTCTGGGCCTGTCGGGGCTTCTGGCCCTGGATTGGGATCTGCGGGCCCTGTAGGGGCTTCTCGGCCTGGATTGTGTTCGGCGGGCCCTGTCGGGGCTTCTGGCCCTGGATTGGGTTCTTCTGGGCCTGTCGGGGCTTCTGGCCCTGGATTGGGATCTGCGGGCCCTGTAGGGGCTTCTGGCCCTGGATTGGGTTCTTCTGGGCCTGTCGGGGCTTCTGGCCCTGGATTGGGATCTGCGGGCCCTGTAGGGGCTTCTGGCCCTGGTTTTGGATCTGCGGGCCCTGTAGGGGCTTCTGGCCCTGGTTTGGGATCTGCGGCCTCTGGATGGGCTTCGGGGCCTGGATGGGGTTCGGGCCCTGGATGGGGTTCGGGCCCTGGCTGGGCTTCGTGCCCTGGATTGGGTTCTTCGCCCTCTGGCTGTGCTTCGGGCCCTGGATGGGGTTCGGGCCCTGCTGCGGGGCATGGGTTTCCGAACTGCCCTACTTGAAGGCATGGCCGGTGTGGGCTCACTGGTGCTGCCTGTTCTGGGGGCAGAGGTGGTGGGTGCTGCAGTTGCCAGCTTTTTGGCTGCAGGAGGGGCACGGGGCTTGGGGCCCCTTTTTTTGGTACCTGAGGGTCCAGGGTCCCTTGGTGGGGCCGAGGTGGGAGTCTTGGATCTCAGTTTTCGGCCAGCTTGCTGGGACCTTGTGGTGGGGCCCTCCGCGGTCTTGCTTGCCTGGGGTCGCTTGCTCATCGCCTTTTTTGGTGCCATCGTACACAAATGCTCAAAGAGAATGAGCTTTGGGTGCAGGGACCTTTAAATAATGAGCCCAGCGTGTGACGCCTATGCGCACGACTACGCGCTCGTACGAACGTACGTTCGAGCGGAACCAGGAAACCGCTGGGGTTTCACTTATCTGCTGCCTGGAAGAAGCCTAAAGATGGCGCCCACTATCTTCACCCGTCAACAGGAAGAGATCCTCATGCTGGTAAGTGGCTGCCTGTGCATTTTAATAGAATAGTCAATGATGGCCTAAATGTAAATGATGCGTTGGGAACTAGTTTGGGGTCTCTTAATGTTTAATCACTGGCTCCTCACACTTCATCCTCAAGGGCCGAGCCTGGCCACGTTTTCACCTGTCTATGCTGATGTCCTAATTCGGCCAATTGCTCCGGCTTAGCAACAGTTAATTAACCTGTGGAGTAGCGGGGCGAGCTGTCAAACCTGGCCTGTCTCGGACCTTGATGCGGATGTTTGAGGAACACTGTTTTCCTAAGCCATAAAAACACAACGGGAAGCCACACACGTGGTCCAAAAGCCTAAGCATTAGGCTACATCTTGGATGTTTAAACCATCCTAACATGCCATAGATGCAGGTGGCCTGATTCTTGATGTTGGCTATTATCTGTATGTACATGGTGTGTGATACATATAACATAAGACCAGACTGTCAATCACAGTCAACGTCCTCTTTAAGGCACTCCCCAAAAATGGCGGCCACTCGAAATGTGTGTGTTAATGACATTAAATTCTCAACTTGTGATGCAACACATATGGGTCTGTGTGTAAAAGTAAAAGCTCTGTGTCCATTATGTTTTTCAGATCATGCTTCAGCGCCGGTATGACTTCGCGCCCAATGTGTGCGAGAAAAGGGACATCGCCCGGGAGATCATCGCCGAGATCCACCGTGTGACCAGCACCACCTTCACTCACACCCAGATAATGCAGCATTGGTCGGACCTGAAGCGTCTGCACATGCCCCGGGTGCGGAGGTTTTTTGGGATCCATTTCCCAAGTAAGTACAAAGCAATTGCATGGTATATGTTCCAAATGTCTAAGTTATGCCTTTATTTATAATGACTTTTCTTTGGTAGTGTTGGAAATGGATTTCAGAATTCGCCGCACCCGGAGACGTACAGGCCGACCAGTGCTGCATGACTCTGCATCTGTGAGTGAAGGTGGTGGATCTCCCGGGCGACGGACCTACCCCTCCTCTGTGGCCTCCTCAGACCAGCCCCTGGACCTTACCACAGAGAAGGGGCCAAGGCGCGTGGGCGTGGAGTCATACCTGGCCACGCATGGGGAAGGCTCTGGTATGTCACTCTTCATGTATAGGCACAAAGATATACATGGCAGGCCAAAAACTAAGTTATCCTTTATTATGTATTTGTAGAAGCTTCAGGAGCGGGTGAGATAGTGGAGGAGGAGGCAGCAGAGATGCTTGAAGTCGATCCTGGCGAAGGTGAGTGATGTCAGCCAGACTGGGAGCCAGATATGTTGGGAATAGTGACTCTCTACAAATACTAACCAAATGTCACATGTTTCTCCAGGGACTTCTTCACAGCAGAGCCAGGACCAAGGGCAGCCTGTTGGCCCCAACCAGCCATCTGTCGGCCACCAACTCCGTAAGTCTCCATGCCATTATTCATATTAATGTTTGCTTAGCTAATAACACACACATAACTAAAGGCGTAGCCAATGTGTAGTTCACACTTTAATGTGGGCACTTCGTTAGCTTAAAGAGGACCCTAACTAGTATTAAGAACCAAAGACTTAGCCATCACACTGTACCTACAGATTAGAAACATGGAAAAACACCCTTCACCCATCTAATGCATGTTATTAGACAGAACAAAACCAATATTGGGGAATATGGAATGCACAATATTTACAGGCAGCATGGGATACAGATTGAAAAAAGGAAGGTGCTGCCATGCATTGTGTGAGTGATGACCTTTCCCTCAACCCAGCTATGCTCTGGATTCCCAACGCACCACTGTAACCTACTCCCCTGTACTTTATCCAACTCTCCACTCCTCATTAAGTGTTATGCTTCAGAGTCCAGATGGCGGCGCTGTAATCCCCAAAAAACCCTAAATAACTTTGAGGTGGTGCAGAATCATTTGTGAATAGTTTTTGGTTTTCATTAAATAATGTTGAAGGTCCGGTTTAAGGAGTTTAAACACTTACCTGTGGGAAATGCATTAACTGTATCCCTTTGAAGAAGGACATATGTCATGCATTTACATGTATTTGATTAACCCTAAATCTATTTCCAGCATACAAACCGGTCTGGGACTCCTATTTATGTTTCTTTCTCTATTGGTTACAGGGATGATCCCCCAAACCTTGGCGGGAAAAAAAAAAAGAATTAAGGAGTTGGTGGCCGAGCTGCTGGCCATACAGGCGACGTTGGGGCCAACAGATGAAGAAGACGAGGAGGATTAGTGCCCTTGGTCCTGGCTCCTTTCTTCAAGTTGTTTTTAAATGTTTCCAAATTTTTAAACTTTTTTTATGGTTTTGGTGAAAAACCAAAAAAGTTGTTTTTAAAAAAAACAAAAAAAAAACAAAAAAAAAAAAAGTGTTTTCCTGTTAAAAAAATACCAAATAATTTTATGTGTTTTTACTTGCCCAAAAAAAAAAAAGTTTTTACAATTATTCCCAAAAAAACTAAGAAAATATTTAAAATAAATTATATTTTAAGCCTTCCGAAATGTGTCTTTTCTAATATGCACACACCCAAAAAATTACACAAACCAGAAACAACACACTTAGAAACATATAGACATATGTAAATTATGTGATATTCTTACGTTTTAGGGACCGAGAAATGAAGTGGGATGCAGCCGCTACGGGGTTTAGGTAAGTTTGAGGGACCGAGAAATGAAGTGGGATGCAAGCGCTAAGGGGTTTAGGTAAGTTTGAGGGACCGAGAAATGAAGTGGGATGCAAGCGCTAAGGGGTTTAGGTAAGTTTGAGGGACCGAGAAATGAAGTTGGATGCAAGCGCTAAGGGGTTTAGGTAAGTTTGAGGGACCGAGAAATGAAGTTGGATGCAGCCGCTACGGGGTTTAGGTAAGTTTGAGGGACCGAGAAATGAAGTGGGATGCAGCCGCTAAGGGGTTTAGGTAAGTTTGAGGGACCGAGAAATGAAGTTGGATGCAAGCGCTAAGGGGTTTAGGTAAGTTTGAGGGACCGAGAAATGAAGTTGGATGCAAGCGCTAAGGGGTTTAGGTAAGTTTGAGGGACCGAGAAATGAAGTTGGATGCAAGCGCTAAGGGGTTTAGGTAAGTTTGAGGGACCGAGAAATGAAGTTGGATGCAGCCGCTACGGGGTTTAGGTAAGTTTGAGGGACCGAGAAATGAAGTGGGATGCAGCCGCTAAGGGGTTTAGGTAAGTTTGAGGGACCGAGAAATGAAGTTGGATGCAAGCGCTAAGGGGTTTAGGTAAGTTTGAGGGACCGAGAAATGAAGTTGGATGCAGCCGCTACGGGGTTTAGGTAAGTTTGAGGGACCGAGAAATGAAGTGGGATGCAGCCGCTAAGGGGTTTAGGTAAGTTTGAGGGACCGAGAAATGAAGTTGGATGCAAGCGCTAAGGGGTTTAGGTAAGTTTGAGGGACCGAGAAATGAAGTGGGATGCAAGCGCTAAGGGGTTTAGGTAAGTTTGAGGGACCGAGAAATGAAGTTGGATGCAAGCGCTAAGGGGTTTAGGTAAGTTTGAGGGACCGAGAAATGAAGTGGGATGCAAGCGCTAAGGGGTTTAGGTAAGTTTGAGGGACCGAGAAATGAAGTGGGATGCAAGCGCTAAGGGGTTTAGGTAAGTTTGAGGGACCGAGAAATGAAGTTGGATGCAGCCGCTACGGGGTTTAGGTAAGTTTGAGGGACCGAGAAATGAAGTTGGATGCAGCCGCTAAGGGGTTTAGGTAAGTTTGAGGGACCGAGAAATGAAGTGGGATGCAAGCGCTAAGGGGTTTAGGTAAGTTTGAGGGACCGAGAAATGAAGTGGGATGCAAGCGCTAAGGGGTTTAGGTAAGTTTGAGGGACCGAGAAATGAAGTTGGATGCAGCCGCTAAGGGGTTTAGGTAAGTTTGAGGGACCGAGAAATGAAGTTGGATGCAAGCGCTAAGGGGTTTAGGTAAGTTTGAGGGACCGAGAAATGAAGTTGGATGCAGCCGCTACGGGGTTTAGGTAAGTTTGAGGGACCGAGAAATGAAGTGGGATGCAGCCGCTAAGGGGTTTAGGTAAGTTTGAGGGACCGAGAAATGAAGTGGGATGCAAGCGCTAAGGGGTTTAGGTAAGTTTGAGGGACCGAGAAATGAAGTGGGATGCAAGCGCTAAGGGGTTTAGGTAAGTTTGAGGGACCGAGAAATGAAGTGGGATGCAAGCGCTAAGGGGTTTAGGTAAGTTTGAGGGACCGAGAAATGAAGTGGGATGCAAGCGCTAAGGGGTTTAGGTAAGTTTCTGGTTGAGGGTGCGCATGCGCAAGATCTTATATCCAGAGGCTAACGCAAGTAATTGGAAGAGCTTGACGATGGACGCTGCCGAAAAAACAGGCTGCCGCCGCAACAGGTGAGCACATGAACGTGATTTTTACGATTGGCAACTGACTGAGGCAAGTTCGGGAGATATCATACGAACGGACGTATCTTTTAGGATAGAAACGTATTTGCTTATTGAATCACTCGCAAGTTCATACGAACGCACGAGCGGACGTGAAAAATAGGATGATCGTGAGCAAAATCCAAGCTGTTACATGTTTCTTTGAATCAACCCATATGAATACCTCAAGGTTTTTCATCCATAAAAATGTTCCCACAACAAAAAACCCAGCACGCCTAGAAACCTTGAGGTATGTACTTTCCAAAAATATATAGTTTGTGGGGGGTATTTCAAATGTAAAGGGTTGTAAATTTGGAGAAACTGCAAGGTGCGCACTTTGTGTGCGCAGCTGATTTTTGCCAGTAAAATGACCCTCAAACACACGCTTGACTTTGGGGTGTTTGGCAACTCTACCCTTCAAAGTACCTATGCATGTGGGGTATTGTGTTGTTCAGCAGACACTGTGCTTTCAGATTTACTGTGTTAGTTCTTGTTTGCTTATTGTTTTTATAGGAAAATATGATTTTGAATCTGCTTTTTGCTTATTTTTTTAGGGAAATCCTTTGGAACCAGAGGTTCTGCCAATGAATAGAGTCCAAACGAATGCACCCACGCCAACTAGCCCAGTAGGCTTAGAAACCTTGAGGTATGTACTTTCCAAAAATATATAGTTTGTGGGGGTATTTCAAATGTAAAGGGTTGCAAATTTGGAAAAACTGCAAGGTGCGCACTTTGTGTGCGCAGCTGATTTTTGCCAGTAAAATGACCCTCAAGTGCATGCTTGACTTTGGGGTGTTTGGCAACTCTACCCTTCAAAGTACCTATGCATGTGGGGTATTATTTTGTTCAGCAGACGTTGTGCTTTCAGATTTACTGTGTTAGTTCTGGCTTGCTTATTGTTTTTATAGGAAAATATGGTTTTGAATCTGCTTTTTGCTTATTTTTTTAGGGAAATCCTTTGGAACCAGAGGTTCTGCCAATGAATAGAGTCCAAAACCAATGCACCCACGCCAACAAGTAGGCTTAGAAACCTTGAATTGTGCACTTTCCAAAAATATATAGTATGTGGGGGGTATTTCAAATGTAAAGGGTTGTATTATTTGAAAAACTGCGAGGAGCGCATAGTATTTGTATTTTATCTGAAAATCTCCTCTAGCGCTCTTTGCAGTTTCTGGGGTCTCCTAGGCAGGAAAGGGTGTCTACTAATACATGTGTAGTACCATGGTAACCAGGAGAAACGCGGCTTTTACCCTCAATATGTTTTTATTGGAAAACCTTTATTTTCGATTAAAGAAAAACACTGCAAAATGTAAAAACGTGTGTATTTTTAATTTTCTTTCACATATTTTGCCCAAAATAATTAGGATAAGACTACAAAATTGATAAACAAGACATATGCTGTTAAAGCCCAGATTCTTCTGAAAAAAACAATATGTATTTTTTATGGGAAGTCCCAGAAAATCCCTTCAAAAATTACAGTTGAACACGTGTAGCTCAAAATAGTGAAAAATGCTCTGGCAACAGAGCGTGACAAAATCTCCAGGTGGGCTGGCACTTAAAGGGTTAAATATTGATAAAAAGACAGGAAAACTGATTTGGAAGGGAAGCCGCCAAGAGGCTTACAGCAACATTAAAGGCATTTCTAGCAAACACTGGTTGTGTACTGAACTTGATGACAATCCCCCATTTTTTTCTAATGTCTGCACTGGTTGGTAGGGTGGTAAGACAAAAGTTTTCTTACAAAATTAATCCAATTAAAAATCTGTGTGTTGATCTGAAGATAACTGTACATGGGAGATGCCCTCACAGTTTTAAAGATTTGGAGAGCTTCTTGTAAGGAAGAGTGAGCAAAGATTGCCAAATTTAGATATGCTGTCATAGGTTCAGTGGGTCACTCAACAAAGGATTGGTCTAAGGGTGTGCCTACAGTATTTATGCAAGCATATATAAGGCAGCAAAAAGACAAATGTAACCAACCACAAAGTAAGTTTTTTTTATCCAGAGATGTCATGTCAGCATGGTAGGGTCTGATAGTGGCAACAAACTACAAAACTCCCCCCTCAGTTTTAACTATCCCAAGTTAACAATTGGCAGAGGAATTGAACAACTTCTACTGCAGGTTTGAAAATGGAACTCGGGCCAGAGACAGTGACAACGGACCACCAACAACAAGAGACACCAGATAAGAAGTCAGACGACTACTCACAAATCTAATCCGGAAGGCACATCACGCCCTGATGGCATATCACCTTCATGCCTGAAGGTGTGTGCAGAACAACTTGCACCAGTTCTAATGGGGATCTTTAACAGGTCACTAGAGGACCAACAGGTTCCAGGATGTCTGAAGTGGTCAACCATCATCCAATTCCCTAAGTCAGGGTCACTAAATGGCTACAGGCCTGTAGCACAGACATTGATAGTGACGAAAAATAGTGATGGCCTATCTACAGGCAAGTAACAAGGACTTCTGAGATCCTCTCCAATTTGCTTATAAAGCAAATAGATTGGCTGAGAATGTGGTGAATTTGACCATCAAGTTCATTCTAGAATATTCAGAGATCGGGTGCATATGCTAGATTATTGTTTGTTGATTTCAGCTCAGCGTACAATAGCCCCCGTTATACTGATCAGTAAACTGGAGAAAATGTCTGTCCTATCTGGAATGTGCGACTGGATCTGGAGCTTCCTAACTGGAATATGTACAAATTGGTGAAATACACTCCAGCATCAGAGAAACAAACATTGGTGTCCCCCAGGATTATGTCCTGTCACCCCTGCTGTTCACTCTACACGAATGACTGTACGCCCCCTAAAGAATCGGTCAAGATTCTGAAACTTGCAGATGATACAACAGTTATCAGACCTATCATCAGTGAAGATGAAACATAGTATCTCAGTGAGGTTCCATAAAATAACCACAATGACAGAAAAGGTTATAGGTGCCCCCCTTACCTCCATCCAGAACTGTTTTGACTGGGAGCACGGGCTACAAAGATCATGAAGGACCCATTCCACTCAAGCTGTCACTTTTTCAGACTATTACCATCACACTGGAGAAACATAGTACCGCTAACTTAAACAAGACACAAGACCAGCTTTTTTTTTCCCCTAGCTATTCAGCAGTTGAATAGTGTCAGTACTTACTACTTCGAACATTCCACCTAGGAATAACTGCCGCACTATAATATTCGCATGTAATTTTTTCTTTTGAATGTAGTAATTGAAGTTGCAGATGTATATTTTTGTTCCCTGTAACCTTATCCATGCTTCTTGCCATGTAAAATTCCTGTTCCATGTACACCATATAAGCATGACGAATAAACACATTCATTCATTATTTTATTTCTTTATTTTTTCATCTAATAGATGTCCACTTGCTTTTCTATTGAATTGTACACATTATATAGATGGTGGTAAAAGTTCTGAGACGGCCTGAGGAAGTGATTCAGTGGGAATCACGCTACGCGTCGCCTTTCGCTCGTCTGCACCCCCAGGAGGATAGCTCTGGTTATCTGGGGAAGTACCTTACTATACATTACTCTTAGTCCCATTCGGGAGAGAGGCGCTACCTGGCGCTGTGCAAGGCTGAACGCCGGCGCTGTTCGCTGAGGCTGTGAAAATGATGAATCAGACGCTACATGCCGCTATACCAGTCGCTAAACAGATTTTGCTTGATAAATGTGTAATTGCGTGCCGTGTCTGGCGTTCACCAGTCGCTACCTCTCATTAACCAGCCACTACCTGACGCTATCCCTTCTTAAATAAGGCCCTTTGTTGAATGACCACTTGAATTTATGACAACATTCAGTCGTATTGGAAAGAAATCCATCAGCATGGCACATCTTGACTTGGCAATCATTGCCCACTCTTCCTTGCAAAAAGTGCTCCAAGATTGTAATGGCATCTTCTGCGTTCTCTTAAGGTCAACATACAGATTTGCAAGTAGTTTTGTAAGAAAACTTTTGTCTTGCCACCATATCCCCCTGCCAAGACATAAGAAGAATGTGGGGATTATCGTCAAGTTCAGTACACAACCAGTGTTTGCTAGAAATTCCTGCAACATCATTAATGTTGCTGTAGGCCTCTTGGCAGCCTCCCACCCAGACCAATTTTCTCATGTTGTTTCATCATTATTTAAAGGATGGCTTGTTCTTAGTAATATCGCTGTTGTGGCAAGTTCTAAATACTGCATTTCCTGATGTATTGGTGATACAAAAGAAATATACAATATCCTTGGCACCCAGAGCGATCGTTGTGCCAGGCCTCCCCTAGAAACTGCCCCGTCCAATAAAAAAATATATAAATATATATATATATATATATATATATATATACACACACACACACACACACACACACACACACACACACACACACACACACACATTTATTAGTGATGAGCAAACCCATTCTAATGAAACGGAATTCAAGTTTCAAGGAAACTGGGCACAAATCTGAATTTCTTGGGATTCGTGCTAATTGCATTTTCCCTGAAATTAAAAAAAAATGAAAAAAACAGCAAACTCACTGTCAGTCACTTACCTGCGTGCCGTCTCCCAGTCACTCTGGTTTGGCAGAGGGTTACAGGTGCTGTCTCAGGCCCTTATTTAACAAGGGATAGCGACAGGTAGCGACTGGTGAGCGGCTGGTAATGACGGGCCCCGCCACGAGAACGCCGGCTCCCCACCACAATCACACATTTATCAAGCCGATCCTGCTTAGCGACTGAGATATCGCCATATAGCCACTCATTCATCATTATTCCAGCCTCAGCCCACAGCGCCAGCGTCCGACCTTGAACAGCGACAGGTATGACCTCTCGCTACCTGGTGTGCTCCAATGCATTTCAATGGAACAATCTTTAAATATTAATAATTCATTGTTATTAATTTTTTTTTTTTTAATGTGAATAATTCTGTGACCACTTCTGCCATTTTAAATAATTTTTTTAAGGTAAAAAAAAAACAAAAAAAATGTACAGAATTGATATTACAGGTCTGATATTATTGTATTCATATTACAAAATTATTTTAAAAACTTGTTTTTTTTGGTTTCCAAAAATATGGTTGTTTGGGAGTTAAAAAACTACTTTTAACCCATCGCTGCCAGCGCTCTGGGGTTTAAACATGCATTTTACAGCGCATTTGTTAATGAATATGGTGGAAGCCGGTCGCTCTGACCAGTCGCTATCATGCGCTCCCATACAGCGCGGAACCTGTCAAATAGCGACTCCTCACCCAATATTCAACATTACGGCAAACCGACTGAGTCGCTATCAACAACTGAACAATGGCCAAGCACAGCGACTACTAGCGGGCGCTCTGAAAATTCCGCTACAGTCGCTCAACTGTCGCTACCTGCCGCTGTTAATGATTCGGCCTCCCCGTTGCCAGCTTCCCCCACTTACCTCCTTCTGTGCTCCCTTCTCACTTTGTTATAGCATGGCAGGAGTGAAGCAGGGGAAGCCACCCATGCAAGCCAGCTTCCAGCGTCATTGGAGCAGCAGCCTCCGCCAGCCACCGGATTGAAGTGGCATGCAGGTAGTGACTGACAACCATCTCCTCCCTTGCAGTCCTTGGCAGAGATGTTGCATGCCCCTCTGCAACCAGGGACGGAGGATGCAGATCCTCCGCCTGCCAGCTGGTGAGTGCCCAGTGCAGGGCAAAGGATCTGTATCCTCCATCCCACTTCCGAGCGGTGTGGGAGACCTGTGACAATGGAAGATTGCAGGGAGAAGGTGAGGGTTATTTCTTGAGCCATTCAAAAAATTAGATTTGGACAAACCCTAATTTCTTTGGGGAAATTTGGCAAATCACCCAAATCGAATTTTTAGGAAGTTTGCTCATCTCTAATGCGTATATGTGAAATATATATATATATATATATATAGAGAGAGAGAGAGAGAGGGGTAGTTATTTAATGTGTGTGTGTTATGTCAGATATATATATTTTTGACATAACACAGACATCTATGAAACATAGCAGGCAAAGGAAAGCTGCTGCCATCCATAAATAAAATATTTTCAATCCCAGCCTAATGCTCTGTTATTTTAGTACATATATTATTCTCTTCGTTCTCTTTGGGGCAGAAAATGATAATAATTTGCACATTGAGACAGATAAATGATTCAATTCTTAGTTACAAGAAGCTGTTGACAATGATTACTGATGCTCATTTCTTTTATGCACATTACGTGGGGCAGGAAATTCCGACTCTCGCAGCCCTTTATGTTTATTTTAAAATAAATCAGTCACTTGCATGATAATTATGGTGTCGGAAGGCCAGTTTAATGTGTCTGAAAGCCATTTTTCCTCCCAATATAAGACAGTTTAAGAACAGATGAAATACATTACAAAAGAAATGATTCCTACTTATATTTGAACAATTCCTGAACTTATTTCATATCGTTTTTGAAGGAAATTTGCTTCATTTAGTACAAGCTCTTTTAAGTCTTTAATCTGGGCCCTTAAAGTCAATTTAAACTAAAGTCAATGGTGCCAGTACATATTTAGATTAGGCTTGTTTTTACTGTGGTTTTTCTCCATGATTTGCAAGTGCTTTTGTTAGGACTGAAATTAAATGACGTCGTCATTTTCAGGCCTGAGAGCTGCTCAGTCTGTTGTAGGTGGCGACACCGTGATGATGATGTTCATTCGACTTCCTTTTTAAATAGCCATTTAACAGTGATGATTAATCAGCGAGCCATTGAAACGAGCTGAGGATTCTCAGTGGGTGGCAAGTTTAGATCTCTTTATGTATTATACTAAGAAAATATTGCTATTAGGCAGCAGGAACCTTTAAATCATGTCTAAGCTGCATTTTGGAAGTTATTTACTAAAAGAGGTTAACTTTTCTGACTCACTGGAAAACTTCTCTGCCTTTCTTTTGAAGAACATATGCATAGGTGAATGCGTTTGTTAAAACTCTATTTGGTGAAGTAATTATAAAATTGTGTAACACATTGTGATCTTCTTGGAAAATGTCTGCATTTTATCCAGAGAACTTCCCCAAACTCAACTAAATGTTCAAGATGAAAAAAAAGTTGTGAAGTGAAATTGTTAAATTTGCCTGAAACCCAGATCTAGAGTCTTAAAGATCCACTTTAATGATGATCTGCATTGTTATACTGACCAAACTTGTGATCCTGCAGGGTCAACTGCATATTTCAAAGAGTGCTCAACATCAAGGCTCTGCATGCTGTGCCCAGCAGCAGAAGATAGATCCCCTTAAGGGAGTGGTTTCAGACACACCTAACTATCAAAAGTCCCCACAGGTAGCTTGTCATTTTTTTTGTATTTCATCCACCGAAAGGGTCTCGGATCATGTAACCGCCTGGTCCAACCCCCATCTGGTCATCTTAAACCAGTTTTTCATCATATTCCATAACTTGTTTAAAGAAGCAGTATCGCGAAATTTGCATTAAAAAAGATAAATAATGAAATAGCCACACAATAGCTTCTAACGTGTATAAATAATGTGGCGATAGAAAAAGGAAAAAATATATGCCTTACTTTTAAATTGTATAATGACAATGGTTCAGTCCATTTGCTGAATAGGGGGATCTGCTGGGTTGTATTTAGTGAGATGCTTCATTTAGCCCACTGGTCTCCTAGCAACACTTTACCTCAGAGGCTGACACTGTAATCAGTGGTAACGGGCGGCTGTGTGTGTGTGAGGTGCTGCTTTTGTTATGAGACCAGGTGACTCAAATGTGTAAAATCTATACAAAATAAACTAAACTGACTGAAAATGACTGAAATTCTTCTTTGAATAACTGTGCAGGAAAGGAAAATCTAAAGGTATTAAAGTGTAACAAAACCCCGAGTGGCGACCCTGAAGTCTATAAGACCCGGCCATTGACCTTGCCCCTTGGGCATACTAAATCGGGATGCCCCACTGTGTGAAACGACCCCTGGATAACCACAGATCCCCCCATTTTTCTGGCGCGCTCACGCAGATAGTCATTTAGACAGGCCGGGCGGCCAGGAAGGTTACTGCTCAGGCTCCCCATCTGCGTGCAAACAGAGCTGATTGGATGAGAGACCTTGCATGCGCTGTGGGACAGGGAAAGGTACGTTTTCACAGGCGAACATGGGGATTTCACATATCAGGGCATCCCAAGTCGGGATGACCCTAGGGGCACAAAACAAAACTCCAGAAAATCCTGGGTTGGGCTTTGCTCAAAACACACAAAGCTGAAAGAAAGATCATATGGAAAAATGTGTTGAGAAAAGAGAGAGAAAATGGTAAACTGAAAGATTCTGCAGCAGAGCCAACATGAAGGGAAAACTGTCAAAATCAGCTAAATGACTTCTAGAGCTTTTCTCTCTGTTTTAGATATATAAGTTCTGGCCAGGCAATGTTGCAATGTTGTTATCTTATGCTGGATGGCTGCCAGCACTGAACAGCTGAAACTTTGTTACATTGTTTCCCCCTCTCCTCAGCGTGGAACAGGCCAGAGTGTCGCCCCGACACTCAGCAGACATAAACATGAGCTATTAGTCTCCAGCTGCACAACACAGACATCATTTTTTTCTACATTTGTAATTCTTACTCCAACACTTACCTACATTCAAAGTACCATTTAAATATAAGTCACCAAGAAAAATTTGCGATACTGCTCCTTTAAGGTTTGAGTTACGTTCCCAATAAAGTAGACACATTGCAGTAACAGAAAATACCAACATTTTTATACCAAATATATTTATACCATCTGGTCCAGAAGACTAATGACATTCAATCACTCATAAGAACTTTCAGATATAATATGTTTGTTGGCAAAAGACACAACATTTTGTGCTGATATTTTGCAACTTTCAGGAAGTAACACTTAACCTATTTCTCAACCCCCCTCCTCGAGGGCCACAAACAGGCCAGGTTTTGCAGATCTCCACACTGATGCACAGTTGTAGTTATTAGCGATCGGTCTATAGCTCTGCTTGAACACTAGTTACATCACCTGCGAATCAATATGGAGGTCTGCAAAACCTGGCATAGTGGTGGCCAGGGCCGGATTAAGTGTGGCGGAGGCCCCTGGGCACAAAATCTGCTTTGTTGCCCATCAGACCAAAGACTGAAAATCCTCCTGGACCAGACTATAACCCAAAGGTTGGTGGAGGCCCCCTTTGCAGGACAAGTGGTGGAGGCCCTGTGGCTCTAGCCCCTTGTGCCCCCCTCATAATCTGGCCCTGGTGGTGGCCCCTGAAGCATGTGTGCCTCAGAGAGCTATGGACTGTGTGTGTGTGTGTGTGTGGGGGGGGGGGTAATACTGGGCATCTTAGGCTACTGTAGGTGCAAAAATGAACACACCCACACATATACACATATATACAGCTGTCTAACATGGACAATATATGAGATCATTTGAGACATGAATGGCTAATTGTTGCTGGCCAAGTGCATGAGGCTATTCAGATTGGATAATTGGTGGTCAGAAAGAGGACAAGTGTCCTTGCCTTGTCCACCCTTACTATTGTTTTACAATTCGAGTTACCTGTTTAGCGAATGCAAGGTATATGCATAGTTCAGGCAATTGCAATTGTTATTGTAGCCCAGCAGTGCTCAATGGAACCTTAAGTGGTTTAGAAAATCTTCTGTAACCAATGCCATCAGTATGTTTTGCAATAAGGTTGCAAATGTTTTAAGAAAGCTCACTGGTTTTACTTATCATGTTTTTTAGGTGGCTTCTTGGTAATGAGACCCTTTTTTTATAGGCTGAACCAGCTATTATGAATTTGATATTAATCACTGTTCTGCAGACAAGCATATGACCTGGTTTGGATATCCCTTATAACTTCCACATAGCATATGCCACCAAATTCAACAAACTACCATGCTTAAAACTTTCCTTTTGTTTCCCTTAAGCTGTAGGCTAACAAGGGCAGGGCTCCCTCCTGCTGTATCCTGTTTTCATAGCATTCACTTTAACCCTTTAATTGCCAGCCTACCTAGATTTTTGTCACCCTCTTTTGCTACACCATTTTTCACTATTTTGTGCTACACGTGTTCAACTGTGATTTTTGAAGGGCTTTCCTAAGATTTACTGGGAAAATTATATATTGTTTTTTTCAGCAGAGTCTGGTATTTAACATGAAATGTTGTGTTTGTCATTTGTTAAGTATATTCACAATATTTATGGGTGAAATATGGAAGTTTTTCAATGAAATATTATTGCATGTAAGCCCCATTTCTCCCAGTTATAACGGTACCACATATGTATTGGTAGACACCCTTTTCTGCCCAGGAGACTCCCCCAAACTAAAACAGCGCATTAGGAGATTTTTAGATAAAGTATAACTATGCTATGCAATATGCGCACCTTGCAGTTTTTCAAGAAAAACTACCCTTTACAATTGAAATACCCTCAACAAACTATATATTCTCTGGAAGTACTCACCTCACGCTTTCTAGGTGTACCAGGCTTGTTGACGTGGCCACAGTTTTCTGGAATTAATCCCTCAATTAATTCTTTGGTCGCACTGGGCTTCCATAAAAAAAGAATTAAAAAAACAGAATCAAAGCCACATTTTCATTAAAAACAAGAAAAAACAAGTTCAGTCTGAAAAAGCAAGGTCCCCCGAACAGAACAATACCCAACATCCACAGCCAACATGCATAGGTACTGTCAAGGGAAAAGTTGCCAAACACCCCAAAGTAAACCATACGCGTAATTTACTTGAAAATTTCAGCTCTGCAGACAAAGTGCGCACCTTGTGCTTTTTCAACCAAACAACCCTTTACATTTGAAATACCCCCAACAAACTATATATTCTCTGGAAGTACACACCTTACGCTTTCTAGGTGTACCAGGCTTGTTGATGTGGCCACAGTTTTCTGGAATTAATCCCTCAATTAATTATTTGGTTGCACAGGGCTTCCCTAAAAAAGATTAAAAACACAGAATCAAAGCCACATTTTCCTTTAAAAAAAAACAAAAAAAACAGGTTCAATCTGAAAAAGCAAGGTCCCCCGAACAGAACAATACCCAACATCCATAGCCAACATGCATAGGTACTGTCAAGGGAAGAGTTGCCAAACACCCCAAGTAAACCATACGCGTAATTTACTTGAAAATTTCAGCTCTGCAGACAAAGTGCGCACCTTGCGCTTTTTAAACCAAACAACCCTTTACATTTGGAACACCCCCACAAACCATATATTCACTAAAAGTACACATGCTAAGCTTTCTAGGCGTACCCAGCTTGTTGTAGTGGCTTCATCAAGTGATCACTCGAAGAAATCTGAAAAAAATTAATAAAAAAGCAGAATAAACACATTTTCCTAAACTATCAATATGCAAACAGGAAAAAACAAGCTAAATCTGAAAGCGCAAGTTCCCCCAAGCAGAACAATACCAAACATGAATAGGTACTTTTTAACTGCCAGCCTACTTGAGATTTTGTCATCCTCTGTTGACAGCAGGTGCTGATTTTTGCAGGAATTTAATGTGAAATATCTTGTCTGCAATTTTTCCACTTTTTTCAAATAAAGTAAAAAAGTAAAGATATATATTTTTAAAATTGTCTACTTTATTTTAAATAAAACATTTATCTTATTATAGAAAACCATATTGCTTGTGAAAGCCCCATTTCTCCCGATTACAACAGTACCACATATGTATCGGTAGCCCTCGTTTCTGCCAGGAGATCCCTCAAACTGAAAAGAGCACTTTATAACATTTACAAACTATTACAACTATACAACTATTATCCACACTTTAAACGGTTAAGTAAAAAAAAAACCCTTTGAAATCCCCTCAAAATGTCTTGAGGTCCCCCTAACCAGCATAACCTGCCCGGGGACCAGATATGGGACTTGTAGAAGAGGGTGCAGGGGCCAGCTTTGGTGCCCCCCCCGCCTTGCCAGTTACAAGCCCCAAAGCCTTACAGCCACTGGCTCTTCTACTCTCCCCCAGGCTTTGGGAAGGAAAGTAATAGGGGGGCTCGGGGTTAATCGCAAGTCACCCGCTAGCCGCAGGTGACTTGCCAGACCCAGAGCCCTGTGAACTGGTATGGGGGTCTCATAAATCCCTTACCAGTCTATAAAAAGTTAAATGTAAAAAAAAAAAAACACACATGGACACAGAGACAATATATATATATATATTTTTTAATACTTACCTCCCATCCATCCCTGTGTCCCACGCTGATCTCTTTGGCTTCTGCTCTCCTGCTGCTGCTGGAAGCCTTTTATACCTGCTGGGTGACATATAACATGAGGTTAATTTAAAAAAAAAAATGACATAAGGTCCCCCCCTCCCAGGGGGTGCTCGGGGTTAATGGCAAGTCATCCGCTACCTGCAGGTGACTTGCCAGACCCAGAGCCTTGTGAACTGGTATAGGGTCTCATGGATCCCTTACCAGTTCACAAAGGGTTAACAGTAAAAAAGACATGATTTCCTGCCCCTCTCCTCCTATCGCAGGCCATCACCGCATATGAGAGCTGAACCTCTGGGAGGCGGGAGGGCGCCCATCGGGTAACGTCATCTGCTGCGTCCCCAAAGGGGTGGAACTAGTCGTAAAGATGGCAACGCCCATCAGGAAATCAGGGGGAGAGGGCCTGTCGGACTCTCTCCTGAAGACTGAATAGCCCTGAGGGGGGGACGGAAGCGGAGTTTGGACCTATTCTGGGCACTCTCCTGCAGCCGGAGGAGCCCGGGCATGGGATCGGAGCCCACTCGGGTGAGGAGGGGACCCGGACAGATTGAACAAGGGGTCAGGTGATTGGCTTTTTTTTTTACTTTGGCCACTAGGGGAAAAGGGGGGAAAGCCAGGCACGTAGAATTTACGTGGCTGGCATTTAACTGTCGGAGAGGAAACCACGTAAATTGTACATGGCTGGCAATAGAAGGGGTAAAGGGACATACCAAGCAGAAGTTTAATTTAGCATACTTTCTGTTCACACCATGCTATCTGTAAGTAGCTGCAACTTTAATTCAGTCTGCTTTAAATTTTCTACCCTTTTTCTTCTGCTGGGCCTCTCATGCTAGCATGAATCCTCAGCTCTGAAATGTATCTCTATGGGGGACTGTGAATTCAAACAGGGGACACTGAAAATCAGCAGAAAGGAAAACGTTCTATAGGGTTTATCAGGAAAAGCAAGGTGCTGTTGAATAATAGATGCAACCCCTGACATTCATCATGGGGCAAGCGGTAAGCAGGATAATTTACGCTTTGCCTGGAATGTCCCTTTAATCTTTCCAGCATCTTGATTTTAATAGCTTGTGTATGTAACATAGAAACATAGCAGGTTGATGGCGGGAGGAGACAATATGGTCCATCTAGTTTTACTTTATGTGTGTATGTTCTCTTTATCTTAGGATAGATGTATGCTTGTCCCAGGTATTTTTAAATTTACTTACTGTTGATTTTTCAACTACCTTTACTGGAAGTTTGTTCCAAGCATCTGCTATTTTCGAACATTGCTCCTGATCTCGGAAATTGGTGATGTGATGAATACTTTTTCAATATATATAGCTAATATAATTGTATATACACACATACACACTATATATATGCATATACACATACATATATATTTATGTATTATATATATATCTCGTCTTCACAATCAAATAATTTTTCTACTCTAGAAACAAAAATATTTTTTTCAGATGGTATTTGACAAATGTATAAATGTATATCCAGCTCTGCATTTTCCAGGATTCCATAAAAAAAAGTACAATACACATAATTAGCCATAAGCTGTGAGCGATATTAACATATTATGATACAGACACAGCAAAAGCGAAACAATAACATGCAATTATGTCTAGACACTTCAAGCATAACCGGTATTCTCTGACATTTGCCGTATAGGTAGAATCTTACACTCATAAAATAAATCCCGGACCTCTTATATTTCATCATAAAAGTAAACTATTCAGTAAGATGATCCGCTTGCATTTTACCAAAAGCAAATATGTGGCTTTCAGCAATTTATTACTTTAAATACGCCTTGTCTCTTGTAGATTTGGTCATATTCGGTGACATTTCTTTGTTTATTTTACAGAAATGACTCATTTCCAGTTAAAAACTTTGCCAAACTAGATCTGACCTCTCAATCTGCTTCCCCCAGGAAGACTAGTCAGTTCTACTAAGAAGAAAAAATGTATGACAACAGAGATGAAGGAGGTTTGCAGACATTTTCTGTAGTGGGCGTCCCTATTTTTGCATAGATTTGTATTTATTTGTATTGGAAGCTATTTTTGTTCTAATTTGTTGTGCTACTATTAGCACAGAAGGAAAAAAAATAAAAAAAATAGGGGTGGGGCATATAGGTAAAGGTATTTGGATGTGGTAAAAGGGTGGGGGGCTCTGGGTGGTTGAGTTGCCTATCCTGTCTTTTGGTGATGGAGGGATGTTAGTGGTGGAGGTTGTTTCTTACCTGTCACTGGCTAGGGTTCCCATTCCTAATCTGGGCCAGACTTTCCCAGCGACCCCACCCTGTTATGCCTACAGCTGGGAAGATTTCTAAAGATACTGAGACTTGAAGAGACCTGGCAGTTGAGAGATATGGAAATTGCAGGCTTTTGGAATTTACAAATAGTACACATATTCATGAATAAAATTCCTCACCATTTGCAGGAAGTTAAACATCCTCAGCTCAGTTTCTTTACATGCAAACAAGTTTCATCTTAGTGGCTTCCTCAGTGCACAATGCCTATTATTAAGAAAAACAGGTTGAAACTGTGGTAATGATATACACATGGATACTTAATTGTGGATTAGATTTTTAACCTGTGACTAATTGAATTATTGGGGAAGGGGAGTACTTGGGAGGGATCACATTTATTTAAGTGTTTTTGGGGATCAAATCCTCATGTCATGAGTAAGGACCCAGCGGTCTGAAACGCGCTGACAGAGGATTTCACCCCACTTTGTATTATGGGATTGCCTGTATCTGAAACCCCTTTTTAATCATTGGAAATTGAACTTTTGGAATTTTACTGCAAACTCTGGCTGGCTACTTTCACTTGAAACTGTGGTAATGACACAACATAGGCATCCTATAGATGAAGATAATGTAGTATAGTATAATGCAACTTAAATTTATGAAGGTGCGCTGGTAATTGCTAATGGTGCCCTTGTAGGTGCCTGGAGTTCAGCCAACCACAAGATTCCCCAAGTAGGTAAGTAGGTAAAGAAAGTTAATAGGGTAAAAATGGTCTGGTTATATATAATGTATGCAGGAGTTGGATTGAGGAAAGCACAATTAGATAATTTGAGCTGCTCCTACTTGAGGGAAAAACTTGTATTCCCTGGGAGAAATGTAGATGGGTTAATCTGTTCTAACTTAGGTGTGGAGTGGACCTAGGTGGAGAAAAGATTAGTGTAGGTGCGCTGTGGATAAAAAAAGGCAGGTTAAAAGGGAGAGTAAATAAAGGGTTAATGTTCTCCGCGATCCGATGAGGAAAAATAGGTTAGTATATATACATAAAAGTATGAATAAATAAATGCAATAGTATTATCAAAGTGAAGTTTTGCTTGAGGGGGTGTTTCCACCTTTTAATTAAATCAGAAACAACTAGGTATCATTGCCTCTGACTAATTAGGCCTCAAAAATTGTTGGAATTTTTAATCTTGCTGTGGGAGGGATTTCTCCTCTCAGGTAGCGTTATACAGATTGGTCAGTGTTGATTACACTACTGGCCCTGTATTCTGAGTTCTTTGAGCTGGTTTGTGGTGTATGATTCCTTGTTCAGGGTGAGTTGAGTTTCTAGCGGGTTGGAGCAATGTGGTTGGTGGATCCTAGATGGTTTAGAGGTTGTGGGTCGGCATTGAAATGAAATAAGCGGTGTTCCTGAGGTCCAGGTAGGCGTGTGAGTTGAGGTAGATGATTGTTCTGGTTGGATGGAGATGACTGTACTGTCAGAGAAGGTTCTAGTGGTTAGTGCAGATTAATTAGTTGAGGTCTGCTTTAATGTTCTGATTTTAGATGTGTTGTGAGGCTTATAACCGTTGCGGGGGAAATGTGAAAAACTTGTAATTAAAGGTAAAACGAATATAAGGAGATTGTATGACTTACAGTTTTCGATAAGTTGATTAAAATTGATGCAACAATTAGTACAGTATATGCTCAGTGCTTTTTATTCCCCGCAACAGCCTGGATTGGCTGTGGTTTTACTTGTATCCTTTTAATTAATGGCAAACGAATTCAAGAAAATTGTATGAATTACAGTTTCGGTAAGTTAATCAAAATTGCTAGGAAAAATAGTACAGTTGATGCTCAGTGCTAGTTACTTACCACCACAGCCTGGATGGGCTGTGGTATTAGTTGTAGTGCAGAGGGTGCAGGTGAAAAAAATGGAAAAGCCGGTTACTGGAGAGGGCACAGGCAGGAGCAGGGCTGAGGTTTCCTCTGGGCTGGAGAAGTGTAGGAGACGTTGGTCTGGCTTTCCTTGGGTAGTCAGAACTGAGATGGCGACCGTCGGGCGGTCGGAGAGGAGAGCCAGTTTGCAGCTTGGGTTTAAAATTGAAGTTTGAAAAAGAGACGCTTGAGGGATGATCTAATAACTATGTATGAATATAGCCAAGGTTATAACAAAGATCTATCCTATGATCTATTTATACCCTGGACTGTAACTATAATCCAGGGGCATCCACTAAGGTTAGAGGAAAGACATTTCCTATACCCGCATAAGAGGGGGTTCTTTACTGTAAGAGCAGTGGACTATGGAACTATGCCAGATGAGTCATGAGGAATATACTAAAATAGTTCAAAAGCCTGGATGCCTTTCTGGCATAACATTACCAGCTATGGCTGCTAGACCACTGGAAGGAGACCTTCTTTAATACACAGGCTGAATTGAAAGGATAGGGACCCTTATTTACGAAGCCTCAGCACCACATGCGCCACTTTTTTGGCCTCAGCTGCACTCAGCACAGGATTTAAGAAAAACAGTGGCTAGCATCTTAACACTAAAGTTGGAAATGATGCAGCGCCGGGCAGAAGTGGATTGTATCGTTTAATGCTTAAAATTAATAATGTACAGAACTTGCATTTTAAATTTTCAATAATTGAAACGCAGGACCTATATGGTTCTCGTTTGGGTGAGGGAGGTTATTAAAATTGATCATAATGGCTTTTTTTGCATAATGTGTAATTGGGGCACCAATAACTAAAACACTACCTAAACGCAATGTAAATTTGTCCCCTGACCAGCACCGGAAAAATACAGTGCAAAAAAATTCATAAATATGTTGGGGAACGCCAGGAAAAATGGCAGTATAAAGTGATGCTCACATGCACTGGGATAACCTGGCGGGGGGGGGGGCGATAAGCTGGCCAATACCTAAGGGCAACAATCAAAGCTAATTAGTAGCGTTCAGCGACTGCTAGTGCACACAGCACAGCGCCAGATAAGACGGGAATTCCCGCGCTCCAAAGCTGGCGCTATAGGCCTCAAAAATGATGCTAAAATGCGCACATCATAAATAAGGTGCTAAGTCTTTTTTCAGCCTAACATACTAAGAGACTGATTTATTAATAGCGACATTTAGCGACAGTTGAGCGACTGTAGCGGTATTTTCACAGCGCCCGCTAGTAGTTGCTGTGCTTGGCCATTGTTCGGTTGTTGACAGCGACTCAGTCGGTGTGGCGTAATGTTGAATACAAGGTTATATAGAGTCGCTATTTGACAGGTTCCGCGATGTATGGGTGCGCATGATAGCGACTGGTCAGAGCGACCGGCTTCCACCATATTCATTAACAAATCACGCTCAAAAAATTATCGCGCTGTAAAATGCATGTTTAAACCCCAGAGCGCTGGCGGCGATGGGTTAAAAGTAGTTTTTTAACCCCCAAACAACCATATTTTTGGAAACCAAAAAAAAAAACAAGTTTTTAAAATAATTTTGTAATATGAATACATTAATATCAGACCTGTAATATCAATTCTGTACAATTTTTTTTTTAATTTTTTTAAAATGGCAGAAGTGGTCACAAAATTTTTCACATTTAAAAAAAAAAAAAAAAAACATTAATAACAATTAATTATGAATATTTAAAGATTGTTCCATTGAAATGCATTGGAGAGCGCCAGGTAGCGAGAGGTCATACCTGTCGCTGTTCAAGGTCGGATGCTGGCGCTGTGGGCTGAGGCTGGAATAATGATGAATGATTCGCTATATGGCGCTATCTCAGTCGCTAAGCAACATTGGCTTGATAAATGTGTGATTGTGGTGGGGAGCCGGCGTTCTCGTGGCGGGGCCCGTCATTACCGGCCGCTCACCAGTCGCTACCTGACGCTATTCCTTCATAAATAAGGGCCTAAGTTACTATGTAGAATCCAAATAATTTGGCCAATTCAGCTCTGCAGCTTCCAAGCCAAGTCCAATCAGCATAAGTTCAGTTCATCATTACTGTACATATGAAACATGCATAGCTGGTCGATAAAATCAATAAAATATTACAATAATTTCCCATAACGTTTCATGATGGAGTGCATATTTTGCTATCTCGTACTTACGTTGCTATAAAGCAAAAGTAACATTTTCCATTAAGACAGGTTCAGAACTCCCGGCTCTGAACATAATACAACTTCCACCCTGAAAGTGTTTTTTGGAACAAGAGCTGGTGGATTATAATTGTTTCCATAATCATAAAGTTACAGGCCAAGGCTTATTAAGGTTTTAATAAATGGCTTCTCTGGATCTCGCGAGCTCATGGTGACATGATGCTATTAAAATGTTTGCTTGGGAAAAGCATTTTTAATGCTTTTGTTTACTACACATGTCAAAATATGGCGTAAACAACTTCTTTATACCACCTGTAGCCTGGATCTTTGTGCAAAGGATGTTATTACAATGGGTTTAGTTTGGAAAGATTGAGTTTTTTAACCTTTGGATTAAAATTAATATTTATATTTTCCATCTCTAATAATGATGCTAAACTTATGGGATGTTTAGATATTTTAGCCATGAGAATGTTCCTATTTAGACTGTAGCAGGCCACACACATTTAATCACAATAAATAGCATTTAATATGTTTACAGTAATGGAAAAGGAGTTAAACTTCTGTTTTCAAGTTATGAACTCAGCTGTTCTTGGAGTCGGGTTGTTTACAATCAACTCCATTTTCTTTTGTTTTGCGCTTAAATAGAAGGGAGGACTTTTTTCGATGGTAACTTAGGAACGAAAACAATATTTAATTTAACAATTAACTTAAGACAGTTGTCTCTGGTTGGTGAGGAAAAAAAAAGAAAAACTGAGATATATACAGGTTAATGCTGACTTCAATATTTTCCTCTTATAACCTAAATAAGACATACAGTGAAACCTTTCCAAAACGCTTTAATAAACGTATGACGCATTTTAGCTGCACTGAGTAATTTTCCAGATAATATATTTTCTCTTTCGAGATCTCAAATGTATTCGTTGATTTGTATAGATGGTAGAAAAACAAACTATGTATATAATGTAAAAACAATTTGATTTTATGGAAGTACCTAAAAAGATGTGACATGCCTGTGGGTGGAATAATAATGGGTGGCCTAGGAGAAGGAAATTTCTGCTGGCAAGTTACTAGGACGTGGCTGCACTCCATTAGATTTTCCGTAAAGATCTAGCGTGGCCAAGCTTGTTACTTCAAAATGAATGAAGGTGCTTTTCTTTATTTAGAAAACTAGAAATCTAGGTAGACAACCAGCATATTTAATTATCTGTATACCTGGAGCCAAAACACTTTCCTCTTTGAGTCTGCCTGGCATTTGTGCATTGATGACTAGTCTATTGGCATAGAATGTCAAAAGCCTAGAGCAGGGGTTCCAAACCAGTGGCACTGTAAGGGTCAACCACATGTAGATCCCAGTTTAGAGATATATTGCCCAGTCTTCACTGCCACTTCACCATTAGCCAAAGGTTATGCATAGGAAGACATCCCTAACATAAGTCAAGATACAGTTGTAGAGGTTGGCTAATCCAGACCAACACCCTTTCTTGAAACAGTGTCCATATGTATCCCTCCCTAGGGCAATTTAGATTGCTGCACATAAAAATAATTTGATTTTACCCCCAAAATGCAGTTCTATTATCCTGCCAGTGGCAGGCAAAGAGGAAGTGCTGCTGGGTATCTTGCTACTTTGTATTGTGGGTTATATCGGTTAAACCAAGGCAGCAGAACGGCTGAGAAGTTGGAAAATGAAGCCTCCTGAGTGCTTCAAGATGGTCGTGACCAGAAGAAAATGGGGGAGGTGGTGTTTCAGATTTAAGTGGATACAGGAGCAAATGTAAGTGCTGAAAATTATTGAGTATCAGGCATGCAGATAGGGAAAAGGAGGCGAGGGAGTTTGTTTTCCACTGTGCAAGGCTTTTGGTCCAGTCTAAATGCTGCCCCCATTTCCTAGCTTTAATAGTCTGGATTTATATTGTTATCTAGGGCAGTTTCTAGGTGGACAGAGTTATTTGTTGCAGATTGGATCAATCGATGAATGCATAACTGTGAATGAAAAAGGAGACTTGTCAGAATGCAGAAGGTGGTGGAGGAAGAGTGATGTAGTTATGGGTCCATACAGTTAATTCAGGTTCAATTTGCTGCATACTTAGAAAGATTCAGACCTCTGATTCTGAGCATTGCAGCCAAAAGTGCCTTGCAGCCACTAGCACTCAATATAAACAACAACTCTGTCAGAACTGAGAGGAGCTAAGCACTGCATGGTGTCCTCAGCAAAGGGGAAACCACCTGGGCCTTCCCTACCTTTCAGCAGGGTCCCAAATTTGTGGCAGCCTGTAACTCCGTTAATGCAGATAACCCCCTTCCAGCAATTGCACTCAGGGCTCAAATTACATTGATCGCTAAAGAAGGGAAAGATCTGTTACAATGTGCCAGTTATCGCCCCCTTTCTTTGCTGAATACTGACCTAAAACACTTTTCCAAAACGACAGCAAACAGATTAACCCTTTCGCTGCCAGCCTACCTGCAGCATTTGCCACTCCCTGTTGCCAGACTGAGTTTGACTGTTTTGCGCTACACATGTTCAACTGTCATTTTCGAAGGGATTTCCAGGGATTTCCCAGGAAAATTATATATTGTTTTTTTCAACAGAGTCTGGGCTTTAACATGAAATGTCTTGTTTGTGTTTTTTAGGTGTATTCTCAACATTTTTGGGTGAAATGTGTGAACAAAAATAAAAAAAATATATTTTTTTACAATTTGTAGAGTTTTTTTGTAATAAAAAATGTAAGTTTGTCAATAAAATCTTATTGCGTGAGAAACCCCAATTTCTCCCGCTTACAGCGATACCACATATGTATAGGTAGACACCCTTTCCTGCCCAGAAGTCTTTTATAGCTGCTGGATGACAAATGGTTAATTAAAAAAAAAAATGACATAGGGTCCCCCTTCCCGGGGAGGGGGACCCCATTTTTTTTTGGATTTTTAAGGGTTAAAAACCCTTAAAAATCCAAAAAAAAAAATGACGTGGGGTCCCCCTTACCCAAAGTAACCAGCCCGGGACCAGCTATGGGGGCTTGTAGGCACAGAGTGGGGGGGCCAGCTTTGGTGGCCCCCCCACCCTGCAGCCTACGAGCCCACATAGCCTATGTGGGCCCGGGCTCTTCTGCCCCCCCCTGGCCTTTGGGGAGGCAGGTAATGGGGGTGCGGGGGTTAATGGCAATGCCACCCCCCCAGCCATGTGAACTGGTATAAGGGGTCTCATGGACCCCTTACCAGCTCACAAAGGGTTAACTGTAAAAAAAAAAACACCACACAATAAAAAAAAGTATTTTATTAAAAAAAAATAATTTTTTTTTACTGTACTTACCTTCGATTGCAAGCTCTTGTCCCTCGCCGCTCAGCTGACAGATGCCTGTGATCGGCATCCAGAGAAGGAGAAGGCAGGAGATCAGAGGATCTCCTGTCACCTCCTTCCAGGGCACTGATCACCGGCATCTGAGAAGCTGAGAAAGCTGAAGCCGGTGATCGGGACCGGGATGACGTCATAAGCCCCGCCCCCAAGGGGGCGGGGCTTAGAGGCAAGATGGCGGTCGCCATCTTGAAGAAGAGAGGAGAGAGCCTCCCAGGCTCCCTCCTGAAGATCGGTAAGTCCTGGGGGGGGATCGGAGGCCCCCCAGGTGAAGAGGAGGGACAGCGGGAGCCAGCGCACATGGAGGTAAGTGAATGTCATTTTTATTTATTTTTTTTTTTTACAGTTAGCAGCTGCTGCTGCAGAAGCGGGGGGGGGGGGGCGGCCTATTCCGGGGGCTCTCCTGGAGCCATCCGACCCCCCACGGGGGATCGGATGGCACCAAATTAAAGAGGAGACCCGGCCGGATCCAACAAGGGGTCAGGTGAGTATTTTTTATTTTTATTTTTTAAACTAGAAGCGATCAAAGTCAAGCACGTAACACCTACGGGCTTGGCACTTAAGGCCCAGCCAAGCCAGCACGTAGGTGTTACGTGCTTGGCAACAAAAGGGTTAAGCCCCCTTCTGAATTCCTAAATTCACACTCACAAGTGGGGTTCATGCAGACCAGAGAGGCACGGGATAATACCACTAAGGTGATGAACCTCATCCACAGAAACCAGGCAGATCCTTTGCTCCTACTTTCCACAGATGCAGAGAAGGCATTTGATCGTGTTAGGGCTCCCCAATCACATGCTCCAGTGGGTTCTATTCCTATATTCAAACCCATCGGCTTCAATACGGGTGAGCAAGGTATAATCAAACTTGTTCTTGATCACTAATGGGACACGTCAAGGGTGTCCGTTAACCCCATTAACTTTCATCCGTGACCCATGAACATTTCCTATGTAAAGTCAGACAGAATCCTTATATCAAAGGACTAGTCTCCCGCTCCGGTCACCATAAGGTATGCGGACAACCTGATCTTTTTCCTTTCTAACCCTGAAATTTCGGTATCCAACCTAATCTTCGAAATTGATGTATCCGGTCATTTAGCAGGGTATAAAATCAATTTCCAAAAATCAGAAGCCCTAAATATCAATATTCCCATTAACAGACTTGAGACACTGAAATCCACATTTAGTTTTAAGTGGACTACGGGTGCTATCTCTTATCTATATCCAAATATTCTCCCTCAATCAAACCCCTGCTATCACGGCTTCAGGAAGATATGAAGAGATGGTCTAAAGGCATATTCACCTGGTTTGGGAGATGCAACTTTATCAAAATGAACTTGTTACTGAGCTTGCTTTACCCTGTGCAAGCTCTCCCAATTCGCGTTCCACAAAAAGTCTAAACGAAGAGCAGGTCTGTCTTTATAAGGTTCGTGTGGACAGCCGGGCCAGCCAAAGTAAGGAGGGAGATTCTATGCTTAGTTAAAGCAGAGGGCGAAGTGCACATTCCAGATCCTGTCCACTATCATGCAGTGGTTCACCTTAATAGGTTGATAGACTGGCGCAGACACATCAGATATAAACAGTGGGTCTGCTTAGAGCAGAACATCTCCCATCCTCCCATTCAATGTCTCCCACGGATGAGCAGCGAGCTCCCTTGAGAGCTGCTTAGGCACCACACGATTGATTCCACTCTAAAGGTATGCACTTTGGAAACTTGGAACATGTGTCCAAGTCCTTCTCCAATGTACCCATTTTGGGGGAACTGCTGTTTCCCCCTTGCACGCAGTCTTGCACGATTTTGCACACAGCATTTTCAGTGACTGGGTGAATGGGGGGTGCTACAGAACCATACATCAAACAGGGGGATCCCAAAGGCTGGAGCCTCTCTCTCTATCCACTTGACAAAACCTCCCCGGGTGGGACTGGTGGTCCTCAATCCAGTTAGCCCACTTTATGAAACATTCTGCACTCTGCCTGCATGATCTATGACTGACTGCGAGAAGATCTGTAATGCTTACACTTAGAAGAGGCCTCTGGAAACAATCTATAGGGTACCACCAGCACCCTGTACCATCTAGAAAGAATCTTGTACCCTGATTCTTGGTATTTGCCCCTTGCAAATACCAAGAATCAGGGTACAAGATTCTTTCTAGATGGTACAGGGTGCTGGTGGTACCCTATAGATTGTTTCCAGAGGCCTCTTCTAAGTGTTGGAGGTGCGAATAAGAGGAGGGTACACTCCTCCACATGTTCTGTACATGCCCAACCTTGCAGAACTTTTGGAATTCTGTTAATATCTATACACTTTTTTCCTCCTTTACCACAGCGACTGCTCCATCAAAGCCTTCAAAAAGGGTCTACTTATTCACTTGGTCAATGCAGCCAAAGCATGTATTCCCACTCTATGGCACAGCACAAATCCCCCTATGCTTGCTATGTGGTTCCAGAGAATCAAAAATATCTGGCAGATGAAGGATCTTACGACCTCAGTCTGTGGGCGCTCAGAGGAACTGAGACGGGTTACTTGGTACCCATGGCTGGAATTCACTTCGCTTCTTGTCAACCAGTCATAGGCCCTCCCAAACTCTCTGTCTATCTTTTCATCCTCTTTCTTTTTCACTGTCTGACTTTATTCCCCTTTTTTATTGTTTTGCCATTCAGACTGATCTCGTTATCTGAAACAGCTTTCACATTATCAAGAGATTAGGAATGTTTTACTCTGGTCTTATTCGTGAAATGCCTGTTCCTTTTGTAGATTAATAACCGGCTTAATTAACTAACTATATTTCCTGTGTACTTCTCCGATATTATGTCTCAATTTCTTGCTTATTCTTTTATTGTATGTTTGCAAAAAGTCTTTAAATTAAGAATATATAAAAAAACTGAAAAAATGGGTTTCAGAGTGCAAAATGTCTGGCAGGATGTATAAAGTGTAAGCACCAGCCTAAGGTCCGACTAACTGTATGGGAATAAAGTTGCATAAACTGGCAAAATAATTTTATATGTCTGCCAAGCAAATACATGATGTTAGCACCTAAGCATTTGTTTACTGCAAAAAAGATTCACCATATGATGAATACATGATGTGACAGACAGCGAATCTTATGAATAATGCCTCAATTATGCCTCCATGATTACAGATTATTCAATTGCTGGAAGGAGACAGCACATCAAATATGTATTGAATGGCTGTTTATATTTTACATAGCAAGGAAAAAAGTCTGTAAGTGTTTTTTAACAGATACATTAAATTTCATTTTGTGTTAAAACGGGCATTCCTGGTAATGGCAATAATAAGGCAGCAAGCAGCTTATCTGAAGCCTGTCCCCTGTGCCTCTCCACTTCCTGCGGTGCAGTTTTGAAGTACTAGAAGGTCTCCAAATTTTGCCCCTCCATCCAGTTTCATAGCTTCACGACCACTGCTAGTGTAGAAGACAAGGACGGATTACAGGAAGGGGCCCAAGGGGTGTGCACCCCTGGTCTCCACCACTTGTTCATTGTGGTAACCGGGAGGGCAGGGCAGGAAAGATGCCAGTGGTGGCATGCCTCCATTAGTAAAATAGTAAAAATAAGTCTTTCAGTGAATGGTAGGAAGAAGAATCTGCTTACAGCAGCAAGATCGGCCTAAACAACAAAGACGGGGCCAGGATTGGTGGCAGTGGGGCATTTTATAGCTTGGGGCACAGGCAAGGAATGTGAAGGTGGCCAGGAATGTTAACTCCGTAGGGTGGAACCAAAATGCATGTAGCTTGTTCCCCCTATCCCCATTGAGAGAGCATCAGAAATAACATACCAGCATCTCTTTAGAGAGGAAGAGGAAGCCCAGAGCAGTGGGGGTGAGGATTGGAACCAGGGACAATCGCCAAGTCCAACAAAAATGGAGAAGAGGAGGTTCAGAGTCTAGGGCAGCACGATTTCCCAGACCCCGGGTCGGGGGGGGGGGGGGTGGCTGTGACAATCGGTGGTTTGCACTGGGCTATTTTTTTAAAGGAAATATAATACAGTATCACGGGCCTCCAACTAAAAATTTTTGCCTATGGGCCTCCACAACACTTAATCCAGCTCTGGTAAGTGAAAGCAACAGGCATCATCACTTTGGCTTGTTGGGGTCACTCACACTGGAAAACGGGCATATTTTGAAGACATGCTATGGCATCTACAGTACCACGCATTGCAGATAACGGAGGGAAGGCCATTGCCTGGGCTGTCCCATTAAATTTGAGAGGCTTTCTATACTTGCCAGTCATAGTCAGCAATGTCCACAGTGCTAGCCTTTGGGGTGTGCAAGCTGTGCAGCTGCACATGGGGCAATTCAAGCTTGCATCTCAGGGGCACCATGCCATTCTAAAATTCCCCCTTATTCTCTCCCTGTAAAGCTTGCTCTTTTCACCTGCCTTCTGAGCCCAGGTCCCTCCCCATACTTGGGCCCCAATACCCCTCCCAGCCCATGCTCTACCCCTGCAATGCTAAAGCTTTACGGTGACAGTGAGAGGTCATATCTACCTCTGCCATATCTGCACCTACATTAATGCTTGAGTACTTCGCTTTAGGAGTAGATATATCCTCCATGCCCAGGATTTCTCCCAGCAATTGGTACAGCCTTAGCTGTGGAATACACTTAGGCCCTTATTTAACAAGGGATAGCGCCAGGTAGCGAATGGTGAGCGAACGGTAATGACGGTCACTGCCATGAGTACGCCGGCTCCCCTCCGCAATCACACATTTATCAAGCCGATCCTGCTTAGCGACTGACAGAGCGCCAGATAGCGAATCATTCATCATTATTCCAGCCTCACCCCACAGCGCCAGCGAGCGACCTTGAACAGCGACAGGTATGACCTCTCGCTACCTGGCGCTCTCCAATGCATTTCAATTGCTATTAATGTTTTTTTTTTTTTTTTTTTTTTTTTTTAAATGTCAAAAATTCTGTGACCACTTCTGCAATGTTAGATATTTTTTTTAAGGTTAAAAAAAAAAAATAAAAATAATAAAATTTGTGCAGAATTGATATTACAGGTCTGATATTAATGTATTCATATTACAAAATGTTTTGAAAAACATGTTTTTTTTTTTCAAAAAATATGGTTGTTTGGGGGTTAAAAAGCTACTTTTAACCCATCGCCGCCAGCGCTTTGGGGTTTAAACAAGCATTTCACAGCGTGAGAATTTTTGGAGCGTGATTTGTTAATGAATATGCTGGGAGCCGTTCGCTATGGCCATTCGCTGTCATGCGCTCCCATACAGCGCGGAACCTGTCAAGCGACTCCTAACCCCGTATTCAACATTACCGCACACCGACTGAGTCGCTGTCAACAGCCGAACAACGGCCAAGCACAGCGAATACTAGCGTGCTCTGTGAAAATAACGCTACTGTCGCTCATCTGTCGCTACCTGGCGCTATTAATGAATCGGCCTCCCAAACAAAGGCCCCTTTCAGGCCAGGCCCTTCCTAATACATTATCCTGTTACAAATAATGAATAATTCCTATTTAAGTCATTTACATCATCTTTATGTAAAGCTAGAGGGCCCTTTAAACAGAACAATATCATTTTAGAGTGGAAGAATGTCCCTTTTCTATGGTATAACATTTTCCATATAAAGCCAAGGATACAAATGTATCAACAATTGTTACAATTCTAATGTGTAATGATTACATTTAACAACAAAGATAAGAAGCCTTTAATTGTTAAAGTGGACAATCACCCTCGGGTGATCGGCCCGGGAATCTATAAGATTCCCGGGCCGATCACCTCCCTCCCCGCGGGACATCCGAGATCGGGATGTCCCGCGGGGTCAAACCCCGACAAAACCCCCAAACCCCCTTACCTTAGGCCGCCGCCGCCTCCCTCGCGCCCCTCTAGGCGTGCGCGCCCCCGCGCCGGCCGTCTGTGAATGGCCGGCACGGGGGCGCGCGCGTCAAGAGGGACAAGCGGCTGTCAAATCGCTTGTCCGTCGGCGCTGGGAGCGGGGAGAGGTGAGTTTTTTGGGGGGGTTTCACACAGCGGGGCACCCCGATCGGGGGTGCCCCACCGAAGTGGACCAAGACCCAGGATAGTCAAAATCCTGGGTGTTGGTCCACTTTAAAGTCCCTGTCCAGGCAAAAACAACAAACCACAGATAATCACCTATACTCCCGCACAGTGACTTGCCCAATGCTGGCAGCTTAAACATATGCAATCTCATTAGTCACGGTGATTAGCCAGGCCCAATCCATGACACGTCCCTCCATTGAAGTGAATAGAGTGGGTGTGGACGCAAAGGTAATGGTGCAGTCTGGATCTCTGGTGGAGATACATTTCTTTTCAGTTACTTTAAATTAAGTGACATTTACAGTTCACTTTCCAAGCTAAAGGTAGGTATTTTGAACATTGTACTTTTTTGTTGTTTTAAGGTCTAGCTTTATATACAGATGTTCTTTTAAAGCTGTTGCTCTTCATACAGATGTTCTGAAGGAGTTAAAGGAAGATTCAATTTCATACACTAAAAAAACATTACTTGGCTAAAGGGGCCACTGATGATTTAGTTTTGTGGTTTTCATCAAGCATTAGACTGCTGTAGCTGCTTTCCAGAGACTCAAATCACACCCTGAATTGTCCTTTTATAGACTTCAAGGGGATTGGGGTGATGCAGAAGCAGAACATTGAAAACTATTCAGAAGCATTGCACCAGAACAGAATAGAGGCAAATTCCACTCATCACTACTTGTGACCCCTATATCAGTTCAAAGGGTGGGTAGTTGCATGGGGCAGAGGACCTACCATTATGGTGTTAATTTTCTATAACAGGAGAAGCTGGAAATAGTGAGTATTGCTCTTTTACACCAAGAAAATGGCTTATTCAATCATGATATGAAGTGAATTACTGTCAGTTACCATAAAATACGGGGAGGCCGATTCATTAATAGCGGCAGGTAGCAACAGTTGAGCGACTGTAGCGGCATTTTCAGAGCGCCCGCTAGTAGTCGCTGTGCTTGGCCGTTGTTCGGTAGTTGATAGCGACTCAGTCGGTTTGCCGTAATGTTGAATATTGGATGAGGAGTCGCTATTTGACAGGTTCCGCGCTGTATAGGAGCGCATGATAGCGGCTGGCCCTAGCGACCGGCTCCCACCATATTCATTAAATCACGCTCAAAAAATTATCGCGCTGTGAAATGCTTGTTTAAACCCCAGATCGCTGGCGGCGATGGGTTAAAAGTAGTTTTTTAACCCCCAAACAACCATATTTTTGGAAACCAAAAAAAACAAGTTTTTTAAATAATTTTGTAATATGAATACATTAATATCAGACCTGTAATATCAATTCTGTACATTTTTTTTATTTTTTTTTTTACTTAAAAAAATGATTTAAAATGGCAGAAGTGGTCACAGAATTTTTCACATTTAAAAAAAAAAATAAAAATTAATAACAATTAATTATGAATATTTAAAGATTGTTCCATTGAAATGCATTGGAGAGCGCCAGGTAGCGAGAGGTCATACCTGTCGCTGTTCAAGGTCGGACGCTGGCGCTGTGGGCTGAGGCTGGAATAATGATGAATGAGTGGCTATCTGGCGCTATCTCAGTCGCTAAGCAGGATTGGCTTGATAAATGTGTGATTGTGGTGGGGAGCCGGCGTTCTCGTGGCGGGGCCCGTCATTACCGCTCACCAGTCGCTACCTGTCGCTATCCCTTGTTAAATAAGGGCCATAGTCTCCCCAGGCCTACCAACAAACAAGGTGGGGGAGTTGGGGTTCTACACTCTGAGCAATGCTCTTTCAGCCCAGTCCCTGCCTTGCCATCATTATCCTTTCCTATCTTTGAAGTTCACTCTGTCCTCCTGCACTCACCCCCCCCCTTCAGCTTAGAATTATAGTCCTCTATCACCCCCCTGGCCCCCTGCACCTTTTCTTGACCACTTCTCAACCTGGCCCCCTCATTTTATCTCCTCTGACATACCTGCAATAATCATGGAAGATATCAACATACCTATTGACACTGGCAGTCCTGCTGTTACCAGACTACTTACACTAACTTGATCCTTTGGCCTCACACAGTGGCCCTCCTCTCCCACCCAAAAAGATGGCCTTAGACCTCCTTTTTACTATCCTCTGCTCAGTATCGAACTTCCTTTCATCTCCTCTTCCATCCACTCTCTGACCACAACCTGCTAAATCTGACCCTCTCCTCTACTTTTGCTAACCACACAAAGACCATGCACTTTCATGGTTTTCCTCCTACCTTTCTGATTGCACATTTAGTGTGTCCCAGTCATACATGGTTTCCTCTCCCTGCCCTCTGTCAGTTAGTGTACCACAACGTTGTGTTCTTTCATCGCTTCTCTTCTCTCAGTCTGCACCTTTGGTCTTGGAAAACTCATGAACTCATTTGGCTTCCAACACCACGTCTATGCGGACCACACTCAGATCTACCTCTCTGGCCCAGATCTCTCTCTTCTCTTCTATTGCAGGGAGTAACATGGGTCTCTCGCTTGTGACTATGGCTTGTGACTATGTTTTGGCAATCTCGAGTCTCCTTTTCCAAACTCCTATCTCCAGCCTTGTGCCAATGTGGAGTGGGGTGTAGGAAGGTGCAACAGCAATGGCAACAGCAGTGTGTCACTCTGGATTCTGCATTCTTCTTTTTGTCCTCCACAGTCTAGACTAGTGACATAAGCTGTATTGGGACATCTATGTCCTCTGCCTGAGATGCAGAAGATGGGGACTAGAAGGCAGGTGCCAGGGTGAGTACTGTATAAGAGCACACTTCCCAGAATGCACAGGTCAGTGCTGCACCTCCTTCAAAGTGCAGTGATTTATGTTGTAGAGACGTGGTTCTCAACCTCCAAATGTCAAGCACCCTCTAGCGCCAAGAAGTTCCAACCAAGTACCCCCAAGGGGGTGATCAATTATCAATGGTAAATGGTAAAACTAAGTAGGCCATATGACTCGTAGTGCTAAAGCAATAAGGGATAATGTTTCACTGTTAAAATAATATACCAGATCAGCCAGGCACCCCCTGTTGGTGTGCCTCTGAACATCATTGTGATTAGTGTGTTAAGACATTAAAGGGGTTGTGCACAAATACAAACTGCCCCCCCCCCATGACAGGTAGCTCAGTCTTCTCACTTTCTGATGACTTATTTTCACGTGTTTTTAAAGGGGCCCAAAAGTGGCCCTGCAGTCTATAAGATTTCAAAGCCGCAGGATTCCTTCCCTCCAGGGCATCCAGACTCGCGATGTCCCGCTGTGTAAACCCCCCCCCCCCAGGTCAGCCAGTAGACTCACCTTCTCCCTGATCATCAGTGCATGCGCAAACCGTGCGTGTTAGCAGGGCCCATGACCATGCCAGGCATTTATGAAGGACCAGTGCGGACACGCACCCTGGCGATGCGATAGCCCAGTCTTAGTTGAGTCTAACCAATTTGACGTGAGAGCAGCTGAACTTGCAAATTGGATGAGTGGGTACGCATGTGGTGTAGGACCGGGTAAAGAGGAGTTTCCTGAGTGTAACCTTTACTGGTTTTATACTGCTGTTTTTCAATGGAGATTTTGGTTTTACTTTTTGTATGAATAAACTTCAGGATTTTTAAGGAGTGCGGATCCTCTCTTTGGTTTTCTATATTCGTTTGGGGCAGGAACGGCCTCTGATCTCGCACCCACCAGCCAGAGTGCGTTTGCTTCCTATTTTTTTGCTTGAGTTTCCTGAGTGACCTGGGGGTTTCACACAGCGGGGCATCCCGAATCGGGGTGGCCCAGGGAACAAGGTCCAAAACCCGGGTAGTAAAAATTCTGGGTTTTGGTCCATTTAGTTGTACTTTACGTATGCCCTGAAGTGTTTTAATAAATAATAGTAATGGTCAGATTTGAATTTGTCAGAACAGCTGCCAGTGTCCTCACTTGGGGGGAAGCTATCTTGTATCCCCTATTTTAGCCCATTTTGTGAGATAAAAAAATGTGTATAGCCCCCCGCCCTACAAACAATGGTGTCACTCAAATCCACTCAAATCCGGCCCTACAATTCAGGCTCTGACAGGACTCAAGGGCCCATTTAAGGTCCTTTATCACTAAGACCTGAGCTATGTATAGCTCTTTCGTGGCATCCCAAGTCGGAGACAATACAGTCTGGCATTTAAATGTGCCCCCCCCCCCCCAGAGTCAGTTCTACAGATGGGCTCCAGACACTCCAGTCCGACACTACTGTGACCCCCAGCAACATTTTGCCGAATTTTTTCTGCTTCTCCACTTGTCGATGGAAACACGTGATCTCCAGTGGCCAGTCATGGGGCCAGAATTCACCATGGAAGAGGTAAGTGAAACTGGGTTTTGCATGGGGCATGCGTGGAGGAATCCATCAATCTGGATGCCACCCCAAGGCTGTTACATTATAATTCTATAAAATAGGGGTAGGCCCGCTTAAAAAAATAAAAACTTCAACCTGATGCTTAGTTTCTCACAATTTGCAATATAAGGAAGAGCAACACCCCCTCCAGACTCTTGTGGGGGTTGGTCTACTTCTTTATGGGGCATCCCAAATTGGGATGGTTGTTAGGGAGGGCCAAGCGGCACTGGCTCTATTCAGATTTCCTTGTCATATTGAAGTTAGGGTGGTCGCCGCAAGTGCTGTGGAAACGACGAAAGGGTTCATTCTGGGCCATCCCGGAGGATACACACAGCGAGGAACAAAACCCAGAAAAGTCAAGTTCTCAGGAGCTGTTTTTCATTAAAGAGGAGCAGTACCTCACTTGAATCTAAGACTTGTAGGGGGTTTGCTGTTCCTTTTTATGAGACTTACCTCTTCAAGGAGCCTCCCTGGCATACATCCATTTTTGGGCGCGCCAGGCCTTTCTAAATGTCTGGTGTGGGCCCACAGCTAAAAGTGGGTGGAGGCACAGCCAATGGCACTCACGTCACTTCAGCAAAGCAAATCTGAATGGAACGAGCACCGCTGATTGGCTAAGCGTCCCCTGGGGACAGGGTAAAGGGGAGTTCATGGCTGATCCCGGTGGGATACACATAGTGGGGCATCCTCCCATTTCTTGGGTATCGTCCCCCACGCCCCAAATGTATATGACTCTTGGGGGGGGTTGGTCTACCTCTTTTTGGGGAATCCGGAATTGGGATGCCATGCTGCGAACAAAACCAAGGGCAATCTATTTCTTAGGTGTTGCTCCTCTTTAGTAGCAGCAAGGATGTCCTCAACATATTTCTGGATTAATTAACTGATTTCTCAATAACAGAGCTGTCAGTACTGTATAAAACTAAAAGCACCGCCGCACCTGTAATCTCATTTTCAATAGCCAGAGAATCCTACGATTTCCTTTTTGTTAGGAATTATTATGAAGCATTGACAAATTAATACAGATTAAACCATAGCATGTGATTTATTGCTTCCAATTACAGAGCCACCTTCTAATTTCAACAGCTTGCCAGGTTGAGTAGTTTTGCTTTATGCAGAGTGACATTAATCTCATTAGTAATCATTATGAATATCATTTTTATCGTACAGTACAGTTCAATGGTGAGATGACAAAACATAATGAAGTGTGGCACTAGGATCGGATCATCACTACATTCATTTCACAAAGTCGTCCTAGTTTTCTTCAATGGCGGCGCCATCTTAGGGAACTGACAGCTGCTGTTCGTGCAGGTGCCTCTTTGAAAATCAGTGACAAAAGAAATAACAGGTTTAAGTACGTGTTAACACTCTGATCGCATGTATAATTGCAATATGGCAATGTGTCACGAAGATTAAATTAGTTTGTAGCATATGCAAGTCCGTAATTAACCCGCACATAAAATACGCGAATATGAATTCCGGCGGCGGGCAATGACAGTATAGCACAGAGGCACTTTTTTTTTTTTTTTAGACTCAGTAGCTCCCGCTATACATTTTAAAACATAGCTTTATTTATCTTGCCCTTTTACTAGTAGAGGTAATGTTTCAGTTTAAGAATGCAAATAAAAAATATTAGAAGCAGCTATATCATAGAATACTTTGTGGAAGGGTGACCAGGTGATGGCTTGCATCTGATCTTTTCAGTTAGTTTTTTGTTGTTTTTTGTGAGCAGGAAAAACACCCAGTGTGCCTGGTCCCCGGGGGATCCCAAATCGGGATGCCCCATTGTGTGACCCCACCCCCAGTTTGCTTTTAACAGCTTGCCTTTACCCAGGCCAATGGCAAATGCGGGGGATCTCATCCAATCAGAGCAATTTGCCTTGCTCTGCCCTTCTGCAATGGGGAGTGAGAGTGTGCACACCCCCACCCCAGCCTATCTGAATGTGCACAGGCCAGAGCTAAGGGGATGCGGCATCTCTCGCTCCCCATTGCAGAAGAGCAGAGCGTTTGGTAAATTAGATAGGCATGCAAATGACTGATTGGACGAGAGCCTGCCCATACAAAGTTGAACATAGTAAAGGTTAGCTGTTACAGGTGAACTGGGGGGATTCACACAGTGGGACATCCCGATTTGGCATGTCCTAGGGGCTGTATTGGGATTTGTTCTACTGAGTGACTGAACGGGGAGGCCGATTCATCAATAGCGCCAGGTAGCGACAGATGAGCGACTGTAGCGTGATTTTTTCAGCGCCAGCCAGTATTCGCTGTGCTTGGCCGGCGTTAGCTTGATGACAGCGACTCAGTCGGTGTGCGGTAATGTTGAATACTGGCTGGGGGGTCGCTGTTTCACAGGTCCAGTGTTGTATGTGAGCGCCTGACAACGAATGGCCAGAGCGAACGGCTAGCTTCATATTCATCAAAAAATCACGCTCCGAATGTGCTGTCGCTGTCCATTCCTTGTTTAAACCCCAGAGCGCTGGCGCCGATCTGTATTAACTAGTTTTTAACCCCTAAACAACCATATTTTTTTAATGTAACATTATACATGTTTTTAGAATCATTTTGTTATATGAATACATTAATCTCAGACCTGTTAGATCAATTCTGCACATATTTTTTTTTTTTTTTTTTTTGACTTAAAAATAAATCCTAACATTGCAGAAGTGTTCTCCGATTTTTTGACATTAAAAAAATTTAAAAAAAAATTATTATCAATTAATCATGAATTATTATACATTGCTCCATTGAAATGCATTGGACATCGCCAGGGAGCGACAGCTCATACCTGGCGCTGTGAGGGAATTTGCAGCGGCGCTGTTCGGTCCAGGCGGCTTCATGATGAATGCCGCGCTAGCCGTCGCTCTCGCCGGCGCTAGCCTCATTTTGCTTGATAAATGCGTCATTGTGACCGCCGCGGGCGTACTTGAGTCGGTAGTCGCCGTTAGCTGCCGCTACCTGGCGCTCGTCAGACACTACCTGGCGCTATCGCTTGATGAATAAGGGCATAAGTCGCAGATAGGACAAGAGCCCCCATACATGCACTGTTGGACCAGGGAAAGATAAGCTGTTATAGATGAACCGGGGGTTCACCTAGCAGGGTCTTGTTCCACTTTAAAGAGGAAAATGTGCCTCTTGGCCAGTCCTGGAGTCTAAAAGTCTCCAGTTCAAGGCGAGTCTCACTCCTTGGAGCATCCCAATTTGGGATGTCCACTGTGTGAAACCCCATATACTAACTCACCTACATTACCACAACCCCACAATACCATTAGCTAGGTGTGTGACCACACCATTTGTGAATGGCTGGCAAGGGTAGGTCTCCCAGCTTGAAGGGAGCAGGGATGCGGCCGGCAGAACGCCCCACATTTGGGCCATGGGTATACTGGAAAGGTTAGTTTTCTTGGTGATCAGTGAGTATACACACGGTGGGGCATCCCAAATAGGCATGCCCTGCCCGAAGGGAACAACAACCCAGGAGAGTGAACATCTAGGGTCTTCTTCTTTACATTCGTGCTTACTGAGGGCAGTTTTGCCTTACTGTGAACCATAGCCCTTACTGGCCGGCTACAGAGTCTAAAAGATTCCAGGGCCACCTGATTTCCTATGGTTCTGGATTAAAAAAATATTACCACCCCATTTTGGAATGCCCCACTGTGTGAAACCCCTTGGAATCTCTAGAATCCTCACCTTGCCAGTAATCCCATGGCACATGTACGAGCTGCATCCCTGGCATTACACGGCTGGTGTACACTTTGGTGCCCTTCCTTGGCGTGGGTCAGCCAGAGGAAGACCGGCGATGCAGCCCGACGCATGCACTGTTGGAACGCTGGCCAAATGAATATACAGGAAATCCCAAAGAGGTTTCACTCAGTGGGGATGCCCCGGGACATGACATGACCCAAAACAAAAAAAAAGTAGTCTGCTTTAAAAAGAAAATCTAATCATTTGCATAACATTTAAATACCACCTTCACAGTCTTTCCTACCTCAGTTCTAAGCCTAATTTTGGCAATACAATAATAAATCCACTCACCTTATCGCTGTGCTGTGATCCTCCTCTGATGCTGGTGTCCTCCTCACCCAACCCCCCCCCCCTCCCAGCATTGATGGAGGAGCACAGTAACATTTCTTATTTTGATGTCCAAGTTGGGCATAGCAAAGTTTGGGATGTCCATCTGCAAGTATCCCTAGGAATCTCCAAAGGAAGCACAAATATAAAGCAGGAATAATATACACTCACTTCTTTCTCTTCCACCCTCCTGCCCAACTGGAAGTGCAGTAAACACAGATACAACTGCCATAGTCCTACGTAAATAAGGTGAGTATACTGACTGGCCTTTAGGCTTCCTAAGAGGATTCCAGCCTATTGGCATCCCAAATCCAGATACCCAGGGAGTGGAGGGGGGATAAATTGTTCCTACTTAGCCCCTTTTTGTAAAGCAGACTGAAGATTTAAAACTTTCGCATTTCAGCAATTCAAATTGCTGCACGTAAAAACTAAGGCCCTTATTTAACAAGGGATAGCGCCAGGTAGCGACTGGTGAGCGAACGGTAATGACGGTCACTGCCACGAGAACGCCGGCTCCCCTCCGCAATCACACATTTATCAAGCCGATCCTGCTTAGCGACTGAGATAGCGCCATATAGCGACTCATTCATCATTATTCCAGCCTCAGCCCACAGCGCCAGCGAGCGACCTTGAACAGCGACAGGTATGACCTCTCGCTACCTGGCGCTCTCCAATGCATTTCAATGGAGCAATCTTTAAATATTCATAATTAATTGTTATTGTTTTTTTTTTTTTTTCAATGTCAAAAATTCTGTGACCACTTCTGCCATGTTAGTTTTTTTTTTTATGGTAAAAAAATAATAAAAAAAAATTTGTGCAGAATTGATATTACAGGTCTGATATTAATGTATTCATATTACAAAATGTTTTTAAAAACTTGTTTTTTTTTGTTTCCAAAAATATGGTTGTTTGGGGGGTAAAAAACGACTTTTAACCCATCGCCGCCAGCGCTCTGGGGTTTAAACATGCATTTCACAGCGCGAGAATTTTTTGAGCGTGATTTGTTAATGAATATGGTGGGAGCCGGTCGCTATGGCCATTCGGTAACATGCGCTCCCATACAGCGCGGAACTGGTCAAATAGCGGCTCCTCACCCAATATTCAACATTACCGCACACCGACTGAGTCGCTGTCAACAACCGAACAACGGCCAAGCACAGCGACTACTAGCGGGCGCTGTGAAAATACTGCTACAGTCGCTCATCTGTCGCTACCTGCCGCTATTAATGAATCGGCCTCTAATTTAGCAATTTGTAACTGCTGCCTTGGTCAATTTTCCTCTCTCAGTGGTGTCTCAAGGATCTGCCACTGGCCTGCGAAGAGGAGGAGCCTCTGGGTTTCCTGCAGCTTTACATTGTGGGTTATATTGGTAAAGTCCAGGCAGAAGCACGATGGGCATGCTGGGAGAGAAAAAGCTGGCCGCGGCCAGGTGAAAATCGATGAGGCAAGGTACGCTAAAGCCTACCTATGTAATAGACAAGCTCATTAAAAACTTTAAAATATCTAGCGGCCTTTTGGTTCTGTTCTTGTGCGCTTTTGGATAATTTGGCAGTGTTTTGTATCACCAAGAGGCCAGCATACACATGTTTTCCATAGTAGCTTTACAAACTTCTGGCTGTTTGGAACAAATGTTTAGAGGAGGTAGGAGAGGAGTGGTAGAAAAAAAGGAAAAAGTTTAACATCCAGGCTCCTTTTGCGATTTAAAGTGGACCAAAACCCAGGATTTTGACTATCTTGGGGTTTTCCTCCTCACATTTATGAAGTCGATTCTGTTGAGTGACTGGGATAACGGGATGTAGCGTACAATTCATCATTATCCTGGCCTCAGCGTACAGCGCCGGCATCCAGTCTTGCAGAGCGACACGTATTACCTCTCGCTACCTGTCACTCTCCCATACATTTCAATGGACGTTCTTTAACTTCTCTTTAAACAGAGGGTTTTAATTTTTTTATTTTGTCCTCAAATAATGTTGTGACCTCTCCTGGCCTTTTTTTTTTATATATTTATGCAGAATTGACATTACAGGTCTGGCATTAATGTGTTCATGTCACAATGTTATAACAATGTAATTCCATATGTTTTTGGTTTGTTACTGGTGGATACATGTTCAAAAACAGCCTTAAATCACACAGCCTCCGGCGCTCTGGGCTACAGCGAAAGGAGGTCCAGAGGCATTAACCAGTAGATTGACTATACTCCGCCAGCATACCTATTGATGTCTAATATTTACTTTTTATGTATTTAACCCAATCATTATACTTATTGTTGTAGTCCAACATATATTCCACCTCACCCCACGGATGTGGCTTTAATTGTGTTTTTAAATGTATGTTTTTTCTCTTTTTTGGCTTACAATAAAATATGAATTTTGAATTTTGAACATATTCTGTAGAGCGGCCTATCTGTATAGATAATTGGGGGGCCTTGGTAAGCTGGACTGGTAGCTCACCTTTTGTTATTCTTATACATACCTGGTCCCTAAGGTTTGGCCTACCCCTAGCCGGCATCCAGAACAATATAGTAATACCACAGGCAGTGCGGGAATACCTTTTAGTTGCGAAAGGAGGTCCCTCCTTAGTGTTTTAACTCATCCCGGGTCTGGATATTAGTCAATCAGTGCCCACAATCCATCCACCAGTCTGTCTTCACTTTCTATCACTGGCCATTGGCAATTGAACCCCTCCAGGCTGCACTCCTAGCAGCCTCCTGAGTCTCTTAGACTTAACTCTCCTAGGTTCTCCTGCTTAGGTGCATTCTCCAGGTACTTCTAGCCAGCCGGAATAGTCATCAAAGCCTGATTTGGATTTCCAAAACAATTTAAAATAGTAAAATGTTTGAAAAATCCTTGTGTGTGTATTTGAGATGAGTGAACTTTCTAATAGTTCAATTCGGCTAAATCACCAAATTTCCCAATAATATATTTGGTTTGTATGAATTGAACTTTAGATGGAACAAAACCCACCGGCCTGCCCTGGAACCTAAAATATTCCAGGGCCGGCCACTGGTATTCATCCAGGGCATGCCAAATTTGGATGCCCCTTGGCGCACCCATAAACAGTCACCTTTCACTGCTCTAACAGCACATGCATTGGCTCTCGTCCAAAGAGAACCACCTGCCATGACTATGTCATTCTGCAAATGGCTCTCATTACTGTCAATGGGGAGTGTGCACTGCTGCTTCCCCTGCATGCCGCTGGGGATGCAGCAGTGCGTCCTCCCTATTCCAGTCAATAACAGCCATTTGCCAAATGACATAATCATGGCAGATGGCTCTCATTAGACAAGAGCCCGTGCATGTGCCATTGGAACGGCAAAAAGGGGAGTGAATAGCGCTGTTCTAAGGAGTTTCACACAGTGGAGCATCCCAACTTGGGATGGGCCAGTCGGGCTGGCTGACCCAGCTGGTGCCTGGCTAGCTTTGCTATAGAGGGGGGACCCCATGCCATTTTTTTACATTTTTAAGTGTTTAGCCCTTAAAAATGTTAAGGTGTGGGGTTCACCCTCCCCACCTTGGAGAGGGAGACGCTATGTCGTTTTTATTCTTTAGGGTTTAACTGTTAAACATAAGCCCAAATGGGCTCTGGGGATGCAGGTAATAGGGTGTGGGGTTGGCAAATCACCCACTTGCCAACCCCTCCTACCCTTTAAACCTGTATAGGGTCTCAAGGACCCCTTATACCCCAGAGCGGCATCGGCAGATGCTCTGACATCGTCTGTAAAACTTGGTGTGGAGAGACGACCAGGTCGCCGCCTGGTGTTGTAAAGCCCGAGACGCAGCAATCACCGTGGTGGTGTGAGCGGTGACCCTGAAGGACACCTCCTTCCCCTTGCAGGCCAATGCTTGTATGACCGCCTGCCTGATCCATTTGCTAAGAGTGGAGCTGGCAGCCACCAGGCCCCTCCTTGGTCCTTTTGTGATCACAAACAAGACATCTGTCTTATGGACGTCTCGAGTAGAGGCCAAGTAATACTTTAATGCCCTGACCACATTGAGGGAATGCAGAAGTCGCTCCTTATGGCGAGTGGGGCATGGGCACAAAGAGGGTAGCACAAAGAGGGTAGTAAATCTCCTGATTTAGACAGATGGGTCCCAGGGTTGGACTAGCGACTGCCGAAGAGGCCGAACATGAGCAGTGCATGAAAGTACGGATTAACCTATGCTCCCCGATCATAGAAAAAAGTGGACAAGGCCGAGACCTGGCCCTTAAGGGTGCTGGGATATAGGCCAGCTTCCAGACCTTGCTGGAGGAACTTCAAAATTTTGGGTACCGAGAACCTCCTACAGGAGTAGCCCTTAGATTCACACCAAGACACGAAGGCCCTCCAAGTCTTGTAGTAAACTCTAGTGCTCAAATCAAGGTCTGAATTACTGCGGTGAACAAACCTCTTTCCTCCAATATGCTCGTCTCTCAACAGTCAAGCAACTAAAGCCCAGAACGCCACCCAAACCCATGAGACTGGTGTCTGTGGTCAGGATGACCCAGTGGACGGGCAGGAAAGACCGACCCACTGCCGGTCCACCCACCAATTCAGGGATTGCCGGGCATTGGTTGTCAAGATGAAGCGACTGTCCAACGCCTGCACAGTATTGTGCCACTTCGATATGAGCAGCATTTGTAGAGGCATTTGGAGTGGAACTGGGCATATAGAACTGCCTCAATGGTACACACCATCGGGCCAAGAAGACACATGCCCTGCTTGATCGTGGAATGTTCGCCTGTCAGCATCAACCTCACCACCTCCTGAAGAGCCGTGCACCTCTGCACCGGAAGAAGGACCCATGCCAATCGAGTATCCAATATCATACCTAGGCAAGTCACCACCATAGAGGGAACCTCCTGGGACTTGGGGTAATTGATCACCCACCTGAAAAGTTCCAACATGAACAGGACCATCTGAACATCCTGCAGTGCCTCTACCAGAGATGGGGCTCAAATGAGCAAGTCGTCCAGGTATGGGGTGATGTGCACACCCCGCAGGGCAGTGGGCGGTCCAAATGGCAGTGCCACAAATTGGAAATGCTGCAAAGAGATGGAATTTTTGGGGACCAGGGAATATCGGGATATGCAGATAAGCATCCTTTATGTACACCGTGGCCAGAAAATCCCCCTGTTCCAGCGAGGGCACAACCTGCCTTAGAGATTCCATGCAGAACTTCCACGTGCAACATAACTGCTCAGATGCCGGAGATCCAGGAACAGCTGAACGAGCCTGTTCTGCTTGGGGATTATGAATAGGAATCAATACAAGTCAAAAGGATTTGCCCCCAGAGGGAGCCCTACCTGACCAAGGAAAACTGTGGGATGGCAGCCACACTGGATCCGATCCTTAGCCCAGTGAACAGGGAAGGAGTGCAGGAGCTATCCGGGGATGCAACAGGTACCTCCAGGCACCATACAAAATTGCAATGCCTCGTGCTGTTAGTGAGGAGAAGAAGGGCAGAGCCGTAGACCATGCAAGTGCGGCCACCCTGCCCCCTCCTCCTGTTCTCCTGTAAGGCTGAGCAGGCCAAAGCCACACTCCAGCAGGTGCTGGAGGCCCGCTCCCTTCCCGTGTCTTCCAATAGGCAGGCCGCATGGCCAGTAGCCACGTCCCCACCGCGATGAGGCTGCCCCCCCCAGAATGCTGGTAGCTGAGCTCTAAATGAGCTCTGACCAGCAGTACTAAAAAACACAAACCACTAACATGTGGGAGCCCGGAGTCGAAGCCCCCACTACCGGTCAGCACTGTACCAAAAAAAGAAATCCAAAACATCTTCACAGTCTCTTGCGACTGCAAGAAGAGAACAGAGGAGATCCTGCCACAACCTGCCCTATATAGGCTGGGACAAGCTAGTTTTTTTTTTTCTATCTTGCAGTCCCTGCCTATGGCTGAGGTTAGCCCATGTGTTGCCCCAAAATGGAAGAGATGAGAAATATTTTTTACACCAATACTTACCACTTTCCTTACTCTCCTTTGCCGGGTGGTGCCCTCATTCAGCGCCACTCTCTGCTGTCCTGCGCTGCTCTCCACTGAAGACAGCAGGCCTAGGACATAGATTCTTCACCTGCACTGGGCTCCTGCCACCTTCCTTCTTGCTGAAGGGAGGGGATATACAGTATATAGGCGAGGCAGGAGGTGGCTGGAAAAGCCCTACATGCCCCCTTGCCATGCACAGTGAAGTCAGCCATCTTGCTGCTGGCTACAAATAGCCCCTCCCTGCAGTGGAAAGCAATGTGGCCAGTGCCTGGGGCTAGGATGTCTGTGGAGAGTGCACAGGACAGCATGGATGGACCGCAGGACAGCGATGGAGCAGGTGAGTTTCTATTTTTCTTATTGAAGTCTATTACATTTTTATTAAAGTGGACCAAAACCCAGGATTTTGACTATCCTGGGTTTTGGTCCACTCCCCTGGGGCACCTTGATCGGTGGTGCCCCACTATGTGAAACTCAGATCTCCCGCATCAACTCATCTCACGGTGATCCTATGGCCGCTCGTCCAATCAGTGCGCTCGGAGCCGCTGAGCTCTGGACGTCTGACTCGACGTCTTAGCTCAGCGGCTCAGAGCGCGCTGGCGGCCACATCTCACGCTTCCCTCTAACAGGGAGTGCTACCTGCTAGAGGGATAGCGGGGATGCGTCCGTGACCCGTGCATGCACCGTTGGTCCAGGATTAAGGTAAGTGTAGCGGGAGACCTGTGGGGTTTCAAACAGCGGGGCATCCCAATTTTGGATCCCCTGTAGGGAGGGAATGGATCTATAAGATTCCCGGGCTGATCCAGCTGGGTTTTGGTCCACATTAAATATGGCTATTGTGCAACCAGGCACCATTACAGCTTCATAAGCAAAAGTTAGAAAGTATAAGTTGCTAGGGTGGCCTTGGGGGAATATAAACATTTGGAAAAATTTGCCTCATCCAAAGCTACTCTGCCAACAGGAACCATTGCACTTTCATAGACTAGATATAGAAGGTGGACATTGCTAGTGTGGGGTTGGGGGCATATATAATGTGATGGAGCTGTTGGATGCCCCAGCCAAGACTCTTTTGCCACCAGGCATAATTTTATCTTGATAGATAAGACATAGAAGTTGTAAGTTGCTAGGGTGGGGTTGAGGGGTATATATAAAATGAAAGAGCTGATATAGAAGGTGGATGTTGCTAAGGTGGGCTTTGGAGGGATATCGAAAGTGGAAAAGCTTTTGGCTGCCACTTCCAAGGCTATTTTGCCACCAGGAAAATAAATAGAAGGTTGAAGATGCTAGCGTGGGGAGCATATAGAAAGTGAAAGACTTGTTGGCTGCCCCAATAAGGGCTAATCTGCCACCAGGCCCCATTGTAGCTGCATAGACATTGTCTCTAGTGATGTTTTCTTTTCAGAAAGTGAAATGGTGAAGCCATATTTTTTGTTAATATTTTATGATCAGGAGAGAGGAAGTGTTAACGTCACGCCAACAATTTGTTCTGCTCTGTCCACCATAAATATTAGGTATTAACTCTCCGTGCGTAATTTGTTTAACATATCTAGCCACTTTTATGTATTAATGCGGATCTATGGCCTGTAATATAATTACAGTCCTTCCAGTAAACATTTTAAAGAAAGACAATTTCCTACCTCCTAGATACTTGAGCCCATAAGCAGGTGTTTTCATTTATCCCTTAAAGGAAATGACTTTTTTTACACCTAATTTAATCCAAAGTTATTCGACATGGAGTCAGGCAGACCCTCCCATGCAGGTGGTCCGACTGTGCCAAGCAGTGGTTAATCCCCCCTCTCCATCAGACAGACAGATTAAATGTGCAGGCTGATCTCACCCAATTTACAAAAATAACAGCCACTACAAATTGAAAGTGATTTAAAGAGTCCTCCTAATGTGCACCATTAGGAAATGATACATAGCAAGGGGAAAGGATCCAACAGGTAAGGACGCATGGGAGGCATTTCACAAGTATCCACAGCCTAACAGAATAAGTAGTGGGGATTTAGTTTGAAGTGCAGGTCTCAACTTTTTTTTTCCAGCAATTACTGTTGCCATGAATGTTTTTACTGCGTAGCCACAGGCGCTGACCGGTTTTAAGAACTAATGAACGCAAGAAGGTTTAATTTTATTTGAAGATTTTTTTACCAATGAATTAAAATTGTGCTTTGTTAAATGCTTTTGGCTGCTTGTATATCCCTCCCTTGTTACAAGTCTAAAGCAGTAAGGAGAATAATATTATTGCAGGGAATTAGTCTTAATGGTTAGTCTGGTTAATAGATGGGGAAAAGGATTGTACTTTCCCAACCAATGTAAAAAAAAAAAAAAGAAAACTAATTTTGCATTTTAACCCTTATTGCGTGGGAAAACTGATCATTTTTAAGGTTCACACTTTGGGCGTATATAGCGTGGTTGATGTAGAGGATTTGTTGGCAGATATGAACCATGTGGCCCACCCAGTCAGACTTCCGCTCTACCTGCTGTAAAATCTCAGACTCTATTTGATCCTTGACCCGCATTTACATTCATTGTTGTATCATGACTATCTGTTATTAAAGAATTTGCTGTAGCTAAAGTGTTATAAAAGCTGGAAAAGCTACGCCAATTATTTGATACACCAGAACTGTATGTAATGTCTATTTAAATGTATTAATACTTTTATTTTATTATTTTTTTTTTTTTTTGGAGGGGGGTCACTTACAATACATTGCATTAAATAAAAACAACTTCCATATAAGTTTAGGAGAATCAGATAACTCTTACAACTAGTGTTAATTCTCGTATTTGTGTTCAAGAGGAACAAAATCCTGGATTTTCACTCTCACACAAGTTTCAGTCCCCATCCCAGGTGTTCTGATTTGGGATGCCCTGTTGTTTGTTTCATAGGAGCACCCGCTGTCCTCTCCAGCGATCCCATGGCGCATGTGCGGGCTCCCCTTCAATCAGTGTTCTATCCAATGCATATTGAGTGCTTCTTGGAGCTGGGGGTATACCAGGAATGCTGCTGCAGTTAGCAAATTGCTGTGGTATCGCTGGAAAGCTACATTTTATGGGTCACCCTAAACTCTCACAACTAGTGTTAATGTTCGTAAACCTAGGATTTTCACTTCCCAGGGCTTTGTTCCTTGTCCTAGGGGGTCCTAGGGGAACTCCCCACAACTGGCAAGTGTACTTGCCCCTCTCCAGCGATCTCATGGCACATATGCAGGCTCTCTTTCAATCAGTGTTCTATGCCATGCATATCAATGAGTGAGATAGAGTGCTGCATAAAGCCACAGGGATGCCACTGCAGCTTGCAATTGAGCTGTGGGATTGTTGTAGAGGTACATTTTATAGGGCTTCACTCATCAGTCACTTTAAACTTTTATCTATGATTAAAATCTATGATTAAGGGGCGCTGAAGGACCCGAAACGCGTCAGAGGGCCCCACTTCTTTCTCCTGCCCGAATCCATATTGATTTTACTTGACTTGGAGTATCCTGACTTGATTTGGAGACACTGATGTTTTTAAGAATTTTTTGTAATAAAGAGTCTACTTTTTAAGGAGTGCGGATCCATCAACCTTTGTGCTACTTTCAACTTTTATAACCAGTGATAATTTTCATATTTGGGAGAAATAAAACCTGGGAGTTTCACCCTTCCGGGTTTTGTTCCTCATTCTTGCTGCCCTTACCTCTGATCCTATGGCCCATGTGCAGACTATTCCTTAATCAGTGTTTCATGCTGTTCATATTAATGAATGCTCCATGGAGCCAGAGGAATGGCAGGGATGCTGCTGCAGCTTGCAAATATACTGTGGGATTGGAGGTGAGGTACACTTTTGGGGATCACAAGGGTTTCAATTATCGATCATCCTAAATTCCTACAACTAGTGTTAATGGGATGTTCACTCTCCATGGTTTTATTCCTTGTCCTATGGTTCTCCTGATTTGAGATGCCCTACTGTTTGAAACCCTCTAGAATGCCCACTGTCCTTAACCCTCCGGTGATTTCACAGCCCATGTGCCTGCTATCCTTTAATAGGTGTTCCATGCTGTGCATATTAATGAGCGACAGAGTGCTGCATGGAGCCAGAGGGATACCATGGATGCCACTGCGGCTCACAAATGTGCCATGGGATCACAACAATTGAACTGAAATTGCAATTTTCTCCACATAATACATTACACAAGTGTAATTGACAATTATACATTTTGGCTGGTTTGGTTAGGCTGTAAACTGTTCTTATCGAGTCATGTTCCTCCAACACGTTTCACCAAACTGGCTTCCTCAGGGAGGATTATAATCCAGCTCTATAACATGATAAACCTATACAAAATTATACAAACTAAGCATTAAAAACAGGAACTCCATTCGCTTTTTTTTCCATTAACTGTAATCCATATACATATTCATCATTTTAACTCACTTAATGTAATTTCATATCATATTATTCCTTTTGAGATTATATGTTTTCTACATGTTTCAAACTATAACATTAAGCAAATATTTAAATTAGTGTGCAGCTAGTTAGATCCTTACCTTGTTTTTTCTCTTTTTAATATTTTATTATTACCTCTTCCAACTATTTATTACTCACTTTCATGCCTTTCTATTATGGAGTCTCTCTGCTGAATCAGGATGAATAGACCTTGTGTATTCAGCTGATGTTCTTAAAGTGTACCAACACCGAGAGGTGATCGGCCCGGAAATCTATAAGATTCCCGGGCCGATCACCTCCCACCCCGCGGGACATCCGAGATCGGGATGTCCCGCGGGGTGAAACCCCCCCAGACACCCCAAATCGCTTAACTGATCGTGCGCGCGCCCGCGCCGGCCGTCTGCGAATGGCCGGCGGGGGCGCGCGCGCGCCGAAAGTGACGCGAGGGAGGCGGCTGGACGTTGGCGGGGATTGGACCGTCCAGTCACGTGGCAGCGGGGACAGGTAAGATTTTGGGGCTTTCTGGGGGGTTTCACACAGCGGGGCACCCCCGATCGGGGTGCCCCGCCGAAGTGGACCAAAACCCAGGATAGTCAAAATCCTGGGTGTTGGTCCACTTTAAAAATAATAATAATAATAATAAATGTGTGTGTGTGTGTGTATACATTGCATTGTATGGACTTTAATAAAAATAGCTTCATAACACCACACACACACACACACAAGGCTTACCTTGCTATACCTTTTTGTTGTTTTTTGTTACCAGTGTTCCCTCCACCATATGTCAGTCCGATCTCCCACTCTCAACTCCTGAACTGCTGTCTTTCAGGCTGATTCATTACTAACGCCAGGTAGCGACAGATGAGCGTCTGTAGTCGCTGTGGTCGGCCATGGATCATTGTTTCAGAGCACCTCAGTCGCTGGCCAGCATTGATAAATATGATGTGCGAGTCGCAGAACTACGCTGTATGGGAGCGAACGGTAGCGCCAGCTCAGTGCGACCAACTCACACCACATTCATCAAAAAAACAACCTCTAACATCGCCGGCGCTCAAAATCATGTAGTTGTAGCCCATAGCGCCAGAGGCTGTGTGATTAAAGTCTGTTTTTGGACATGTATCCACTAGTAACAAAGCAAAAACATATGGAATTACATTGTTATTACATTGTAAAATGACATGTCAGGACAATTCTGCATAAAAATATTATTAGTCCGAAAAGTTTTCAAAAATGTCATTTTCTAGGCCAGGATGCATGTCAGAAACTTTTGAGATTTAAAAAAAATATATAATAAAATTGGGATCAGGAAAGGGATTTAAGGATCTTCCATAGAAATGTATGGGAGAGCGCCAGGTAGCGACAGGTAAGACGTGGCGCTCTGCAAGGCTGAATGCCAGCGCTGTATGCTGAGCCTGGGATAATGATGAATCGTACGCTACATGGCGTTGTTCCAGTCGCTCTACAGATTCGGCTTCATAAATGTGGAATTGCGTGCCGTGTCTGGCGTTCACCTGCTGCTACCTGCCGCTACCTGGCTCTGTACAGGCACTACCTGGCGCTATCCCTTCATGAATAAGGCCCTTTGTTTCCTGATTATGCAGAGAGACTCCATATATTCGAGAGACATGAAAGTGAGCAGAAGAGGGAATAATAAAATATTAAGGATATTAAAGATTAAGGATTTGGGTTCCTAGAGCACTGGGCTGACATTTGTTTGGGGTACAATCTGTATTCTATGGATAATGTGCACCTGAATGGAAGGGGGAATGTGCTAGGTAAGAGGATACTAGAAGAGGTGGAGGCAGGGATGGACTGGCCATAAGGACAATGTCTGGTGGGCTGCACTGCTTTGGGGCCAGTTGGGATGCTAATTTTAACACCCATATTAAATCCCTGCCCCCTTAGTCTCCCTCTCAGCCCCACTGTACCCACAAGCCAAGAAACCACAGCCTCAATGCTATAGCCCCAGCATTATGGTTGTGGGGAGTGGGGGCTCAGCAGAGATGGTGGCTGAGACATGACTGGACTGTCAATCTTCAAGGTTTTGCTTGGAAATAGGAAAGGGGACGAAGTGTGTCTCTATGTAAAGCAAGAATTCAAAGCATATATTAATGGGATACTAGCTGAAGATTCCGAGGATGTAGACTCATAGAAACATAGAAACATAGAAGGTTGACGGCAGAAGGAGACCATACGGTCCATCTACTCTGCCCTTATGTGTATACTGTATGTTCTCTTTATCTTAGGATAGATGTGTGCTTATCCCAGCCATGTTTAAATTCAGTGACTGTTGATTTTTCAACTACCTCTGCTGGAAGTTTGTTCCAAGCATCTACTACTCTTTCTGTAAAATAATATTTTCTAACATTGCTCCTGATCTTCCCCCCGACTAGCTTCAGGTTGTGCCCCCTTGTTCTATCATTAAGCTTCTTCTTAAAAACACTTCCCTCCTGAACCTTATTCAATCCTTTCACATATTTAAAGGTCTCAATCATGTCCCCCCTCTCCCTTCTTTCCTCCAGACTGTACAAATTAAGTTCTTTAAGTCTCTCCTGATAAGTTTTAGGTTTAAGTCCTTCCACCATTTTCGCTGCCCGCCTTTGGACACGTTCTACTTGAATAATGTATTTTTGCAGGTAAGGTCTCCAGAACTGCACACAGTATTCTAGCTGTGGCCTCACCAGGGCTCTATACAGCGGCATCACAACCTCCCTCTTCCTACTGGTGATGCCTCGAGCTATGCAGCCGAGCATCCTGCTTGCTTTTCCCACTGCCTGGCTACACTGTCCACTCATCTTGCAGCTATCAGTAATCAGTACCCCTAAATCTCTCTCCTCCGAGGTCCTGGCTAACACAGTACTGCCCATACGGTACTCCGAGCAGGGATTCCTTCTACCCAAGTGCAGGATTTTACATTTAGAGACATTAAACTCTAGTTTCCACAGTTTTGACCATCTATCCAGTAAAGCTAGATCATTTTCCATGTTGCAGACACCTCCAGGAATATCCACCCTATTGCTAACCTTTGTATCATCAGCAAACAGACAAACTTTTCCTACCAAGCCTTCTCCTATGTCACTTACAAATATATTAAAAATAATGGGGCCCAGGACAGAGCCTTGCGGCACACCACTTGTAACTCGCCTTTGTTCAGATTGCACACCATTTACAACAACGCTCTGATACCGATCCCTCAGCCAACTGGAAATCCACTGAACTATCCAGGGATTGAGTCCTACCTTCAATAACTTATCTATAAGCTCCTTATGTGGTACAGTGTCAAAGGCTTTGCTAAAATCCAGATAGGCGATATCCACAGCACCACCTTCATCTAACACTTTAGTGACATTGTCAAAGAAATCAATAAGATTGGTCTGACATGATCTGCCCTCAGTAAAGCCGTGCTGTTTTGGGTCCAATAGGTCATTAATTTTTAGATGGGAAATTATCTGTTTTTTTAAGTGTTTCCATGTGGGTAGAAGTGCGGGGTGATGTAAACAATGTTAAAATACAATTTGGTGTATCTATAGACCCCCAAACATAACTGAAGAAATAGAGGGTCAGCTTCATAAACAGAGTGGGCATCACGGGCTGGTACAGTGGTGGTGATGGGGGACTTCAACTAACCAGGTATTGACTGGAGACACGGTTTTGCTTCTTCTACAAGGGGGAGAGAATTCCTCAGCTTGCTACAAGATAACTGTATGAATCAGTTTGTGGAGGCACCTACTAGGGGTGATGCTCTTTTGGATCTGGTAATATTAAATGATGATGACCTGATAGGGACAGTAACAGTCCATGAAAATCTTGGTAGCAGTGACCACAAAATAGTTGTATTTAACATAAACTGTAAAAAAGATTTCCTGTTTGGAAATTTTGGAAAAACACTGAATTTTAGGAAGATCATCTTCCCCAGGCTCAGAGCTGCACTCCAGGACATAGACTGGGAGCATCTGTTGAAGAATAAGGATACAGACACTAAATGGGAGTATTTTAAATCAGTTGTGAGTACCAACATTGCTAAATGTATTCCTATGGGTAACAAATACAAGAGAGCTTGAGGCGGCGAGCAGTGGCGACCACAAGGAGGACAGCGGAGGTGGTAGCGGCCAGTGATGGAAATGGTGGAGGCACCAGACACGGGTAATGTGTGTGTATTTGTTTATGTCGGTGGGAGCTGAGGAATGTAAGAGTTTTTTGGAGAGGCAGCTGCACACTGATTGTATTTGGAATGCCTGCACACTGCCTGTAATTGGGGTGCCTCACACACTGCCTGTAACTGGGATGCCACACACACAGTCTGTAACTGGGATGCCACACACACTGTCTGTAACTGAGATTTTTCTTATTTTTCTCCTCCAAATCCTGGGTGCATTTTATGGGTGCGTCTTATATGGCGAATCATCAGTATATATTTAAGTATATATTAATTTATTACTGGTAATATTTATTTATGTATACATTTATTTATTTATGTTATTAATTATGTTTTTTTTTACTAATGTATGTATATATTGATTGATGCATTTATTTATGTATGTATGTTTTTGTATTCATTCAATCTTAGTTTTCTGTTATCATTTTGAGTACTTTCTCCAGCCCATTTTGTGCAGGACAATCCCCCAAGTATTCCCACACCAATTTCAGTTTGGCGGAACTCATCGAATCGGAATTTCAGCGGGTTCCCCCTTCCCTATACTTGGGGATCACTGCTCTGTATTACTAATTGTTCAAACCACTAGGGGGTCACTGCTCTTTTAGACCAATTATTTAACCTTTTAACTGCCAGCCTACCTGGAGAAGTTGTCACCCTCTGTTGCCAGACCATTTTCCGCTACACGGGTTTAACTGAAATTTTTTAAGGGATTTCCCTATAAAATAATATATTTTTTTTTTATCACAGTCTGGGCTTTAATATGAAATGTCTTGTTTGTACATTTGTCAGGGTTTTTTAATATTTTTAAGAAAAAGATTTATGAGGATTATGAGGATTTATGAGGAATCGCTCCAGCCAGACATACCTAATCAGATTTTATGAGGAGGTAAGTTCAAGATTGGATCAGAGGGAGTCATTGGATGTCATATATCTTGACTTTTCTAACGCATTTAATACTGTGCCACATAAAAGGCTGGTACAAACTTTGGCTTAATGATCGGAAGCAGAGGGTGGTTATCAATGGTACATTCTCAGATTGGGTCACCGTTACTAGTGGAGTACTAGTGGTCAGTTCTGAGACCAATTCTCTTAAATTTATATATTAATGACATTGGGTATGGATTAAGCAATAAAGTCTTAATCTTTGCAGATGATACTAAGCTGTGTAAAGTAATTAAAACAAAAGAGGACAGCAGGCAGCTACAAACATATTTAGATACATTGGAAGCATGGGCAGTTAAATGGCAAATTAAGTTTTACACAGATACATGTAAGGTTATGCACATTGGAAGGAGAAATCTATGTCATGTAAGAGCAGTGAGACTATGAAACCCGCTATCAGAGAAGGTAGTAATGAAGGATACAGTAAAAAAGTTCAAAAGTGGCCTAGATGACGGGGAATAGCAGTGGAATTGACGTTAACATGCAAAAACCTCAGTAACATTTGGTAGCGGTTTCTGGACATTATGGCTGGAAATAATGAGGTTGCCAATATGGATTTGGTATCCCAGTAGGAGGCAATGCTAAAGACTTAGGATCTAAGACCTGCTTGGCATAGTGATTGGCAAAGAAGACCATATCCAGTAGGATGACTTCTGTAAGAAACAATTTGAAGAAGTCAATGACACCAAAGTTTGTTGTGTCTACATTGACCTCGGGGACTGAATAAAAAAAAGGGAGTTTTGGGGGAGGCTTCCACGCAGGTGCTTCTTCTCCCAAAGGGTAAGATCCCAAAGAGCAAGGGCTAAGGTTCCAAAAGAGAGAGGGCTAAGGTCCCAACTGAAGCAGGAACGGTCTTCGACCAAAACCCAGTTACAAACCTAAAGGAAGAAGTTAAGATTAGGAAGTGTGGGTAACCCCCCCAAATCCCTGGTAATAACTACCTTTTCCCCCAATCTAATGGCGCATGCACAGGCAACAGTCGCACAAACAGACGTGGCCTGAACAAGTGGGCACTACAATAATATTTTTTTCAGCAGAGCCTGACATAGCCTGAACAAGTGAACACTCAATTAGCATTTGCTATTAAACAAAAAAAAGAGCCTAACTTGGCCCGAACAACTGGACACTACAATTTGTTATTAAACAAAAAATATCCAGATGGGGTGTGAACAAGTGGACACCACACAATAGAGTCGTCGGACATGGCCTTAACAATTGGGCACCCAATTGCTATTTGTTATTAACAAAAAAAGAGCCAGATGTGGCTTAAGCAAGTGGACACTACACAAATATTTTTTTGTTCAAAAGAGCTTGACATGGCCTGAACAAGTGGACACACAATTACTATTTGTTATTAAACCAAAAAGAAACTGATGTGGCCTGAACAAGTGAACACTCAATAACTATTTGATATTAAAAACAAGAAGAGCCTGACGTGGCCCAAACACCACTCAATTACAGTTTGTTATTATACAAAAAAAAGCCTCTGTGGACACTAAACAAATTTTTTTTTTCAGAAGACCCTCACATGGTCTGAACAAGTGGACACACAGGAAAAGCGCAGAGCCAGTGACAACATAAATTAGTTTTCCCTACAAGTGTGGAACTCATGCAGGTTTCTCCTCCATTATTGAATGTGAGGAAGCTGAGACACTGAACTGGCAGCCAGTTCTCTTCTGAAAAAGTTATTACATAAATCCCCGGGCGTATCACAATGGAGATGTTTTACAAAGGGACCCAACATCTTCCTTATATTTTGTGAAGTCATGAACTGCACCTAAAACCTGAGCTGATTCAAGGTGTCAATGCAATGGGATTCAACAGACTCTTTAAAATACAAGAAACTGCTACACATTGAAATTCATTTGCCAAGTCAGCCTGAAGCTTGTGAACATCTTCAATAGACTGCACTGTGCTACATATCTTTGTGTCATCTGCAAAAAAAGAGACAGTGCTTCTAATTCCATCAATGCAGTTTATAAACAAGTTGAATAAAAGTGGGCCCAGGACTGAACCCTGGGGTACACCGCTTACCTCTGTAATATCTAATCCTGAAAATCTCAGTTTCCCCAATAAGCGTCTATGGGGGACAGTGTCAAATGCTTTTGCAAAATCCAGAAAAACTATATCCACAGCCGCCCCTCTGTCCAGGCTTCTACTCACCTCCTCATAGAAGCCAATTAGGTTAGTCTGGCACCAATGTCTTGGCACTATACCAGTTAGTGAGTCCTTAAAGATCAAGAACAGGGGTGATGAGATAACTGGGCTGAGTTCTTTAAGAACTCTTGGGTGAAGTCCATCTGGTCCTGCAGTGTTATGCACATTCAAAATAGTCTTTCTTGGATGATATTCATGTTTAGCTTGTTAAGTATTATACTTGGGCTATTGCTATCAGTGGCATCTCCTGCATTGGCTCTTTGCTCCTTTCTTGTGTACACAGAGCTAAAGAATCCATTCAACAGCTCCACCTTCTCTTCATCCCCAGTGACCATTTCCCCATTATCATCAAGTAGGGCACCTACCTGTTCTTAGTTTTCTTTGAGTTTATATACTTAAAAATACATGTAGGGTTTGTGTTGCTTTCTTTGGCCACATCCCTTTTATTTTGTGCTTTTGCCAACCTTATTTCAGCCATGTAGTGTTTAAATGGCATTTTCTTTTTCTTTATTGCCCTTTTAACCGCAGGTGTCAGCCATGAGGGGTTTAATTTGAGCCGCTTAGATTTGTTACCCATAGGAATACATTTTTCAATGTTGGTACTCACAATTGATTTAAAGCACTCCCATTTGGCATCTGTATCTTTATTCCTGAACAGATGCTCCCAGTCTATCCCCTCGATTCAAAGAGCAAAAGTTAATTGATTTCGGATCGAGAATCGTAAGTTTGGGTGGGTGTTAGTCATTTTTTCCTGTTTTTTTGGCCATTTCCGACTCGCACGAGCCTACGTACGAATGCGTATATGCTCTTACGATCATCGCAAGTTCGTTCCTAAATTTTAGGATCAAAACGTAAAACTTAGGATCAAATCCTAAAACTTAGGATCAAAACGTAAAACTTAGGATAATCGGATGTGTTTAGGTGTGATTCAGATAGCAGTTTTCCAACCTCTAAATACGTTTTAAAAGAAAGCCACTGCCGACACCTTTTAGCAGTCGGATTGCTGTTCTTGAACAGGTTTTTTGGCTATGTGGAGGAGTCTGCGCGTCTTGAGCTCCAATGAACTGCATGTATCAGCATGGCCGAGGCCATAAATTGTATGGCAATGCATACCTGATTCATGTATGCCTTATAAAAGCATTTTAATGTGGACCTTAATTAGTCCTTTGCATGTAAACCTTTATTTTGCAATATATTTGCGTTAATTAAAGAAACTTATGTCCTTTGTTATTTATTTTTAAATTGATGTACTAGAATAATATTTTTAGATTGCATTTATTGGTGTAGTTGTTTACCTTTGCTTTGTTTAATTATTTAAGCACATCTTTGGTCAGATGCATCACACTTACTGAGGAGAGGAGAGCGGGATAAAGTGCAGGATGTGGGTTACTGCTGTATTTTGCACAGACACAGCAGAGCTGGGGGCACAGAAAGGTCAGAAATCAAAGAATGCAGAGCAACACAGTCACAAGGCCCTTTCTGTTTGCAGGCTGCCCGATAATACCTGACCCGCCATCTTGGCTGTTTCTAGACTCATAACATTCAGAAGTTGCTGGGTGTTTTTTTATATTTGAGAGCAATCTGTATGTAGAGGGTGTGGATAACCACACACAAAATTTTAAGTTGTACCATTTGAAGCCAAAATATTAAAATTAAATCCACAAGTAAAAAATGCAAGTTAACTAAAAATTAAACAAAGTAAGATTTACTTATGCAAATGCATTCATTAATGGTTGGTTACTACAAAATGAATGAAATAAAGAAAAATAAGACCAAATATTTAGAATGCACTTTAATGAGGTAAGTTTGTAGTGCGCAGCCGCAAGATCAGAAGGATTTACGTCCAGACAAAAAAGGAAAAAGGGCAAAACCAATGTTGCAACCTGAGAAATGAAACGGAAAATTCAGGATGGAAACTGACATAGGTCTGATTCCCGAACTGCCATACGAACGGACGTAAATTTTAGGATAGAAACTTATTTGCTTATAGAATCACTCGCAAGTTCATACGAACGCACGAGCGTACGGGAAAAATAGGATGATCGGCACCAAAATCCAAGCTGTTACATGTTTCTTTGAATCGACCCTTATGTCTTGGAGTGCAGCTCTGAGCCTGGGGAAGTTGGCCTTCCTAAAATTCAGTGTTTTTGCCCTCCCAGACAGAAAATATTTCTTACATTTTATGTTAAATACAGCTATATTATGGTCACTGTTACCAAGATTTTCACTGACTGTTACTGTCCCTATCAGGTCATCATTATTTAATATTACCAGATCTAAAAGAGCATCAACCCTAGTAGGAGCCTCCACAAACTGATTCATATAATTATCTTGAAGTGCACCAGATCAGAATGGCATAAGTGATGATGAACTGGCAAGGGGCCATGGGCTGGCTGGTGAGCCTCTAAACCAGGGGTTCTCAACTTTTTGAAGAGCATAGGTCACTTAAATGTTTTGGAAACTAGCCACAATAAACAGATTCAGTTTTTTTTATTTTTTTCATTTTGTATTGCATAACAAAGATTTTTTACAACAAACTCCCCAAACTCCATTAGATTGATTTTCTACACTTACCCATTACCACATTCATATGAAACAATCTCCACATGCTGCTAATACACATGCTGATTGCCTTACCTATCCAAATATTGTATAAGGGCCTGAAATGTTTAGTCCATCACCCAATCAGTCCCAAACTGTAACCATTTTCCCAAAACTCAACCAATCTAAATACCTACCAATGCTAAACATACAGTTACATACATAGTAACATAGTATGTAAGGCTGAATATAGTCCATCCAGTTCAGCCTATTTATCTCCTTCCAGTGGTCTAGTAGCCATAGCTGGAAATGTTATTACATGCCAGGAATGCATCAAGGCCACTTTTGAGCGTTTTTACTGTATCCATCATTACTACCTCCTCTGGCAGTGAGTTCCATAGTCACTGCTCTTACAGAGAAGAATCCTATGTCGGTGAAGAAAGCACCTTTCGTTTAACCTTAGTGGATGCCCTTGGGTTATGGTTACACTCCGGGGTATAAAAAGATTGTGGGACAGATCTTTGTATTGACCCAGAATATATTTATACATAGTTATTAGATCACCCCTCAGACATCTTTTTTCTAAACTAAATAAACCTAACTTTGACAATCTTTCAGGGTCCTCTAGCCCCCGCATTCCTTTTATTAACTTTGTTGTCCTACTTTGAACTGGCTCCAGTTCTGATATGTCCTTTTTAAGCACAGGTGCCCAGAACTGTACACAGTATTCCATATGGGGTCTGACCAGTGACTTGTACAGGGGTAAAATGATGTTCTGGTCATGAGCACCTATGCCCCTTTTGATGCACCCCATGCTCCTATTTGCTTTGGCAGCTGCTGCCTGGCATTGATTACTACAGTTGAGCTTATTGTTAACTAAAACCCCTAGGTCCTTTTCTATTGTTGTTTTACCAAGTGTTTCTAAATTTAGTGTGTAATCATGACACATATTTCTCCTTCCCATGTGCATAACCTTACATTTATCTGTGTTAAACTGCATTTGCCATTTAACTGCCCATGCTTCCAATTTATCTAAATCTGTTTGTAGCTGCCTGTTGTCCTCTTTTGTTTTAATTGCTTTACACAGCTTAGTATCATTTGCAAAGATTGAGACTTTACTGTTTAATCCATACCCAATGTCATTTATATATATATTGAAGAGAATTGGTCCCAGAACTGACCCTTGTGGTACTCCACTAGTAACAGTGACCCAATCTGAGTGTGTACCATTGATAACCATCCTCTGCTTCCAATCATTAAGCCAATTTCTCACCCATCTGCACACGTTTTTCCCCAGTCCAAGCATTCTCATCTTTTGTACCAGCCTTTTATTTGGCATAGTATCAAATGCTTTAGAAAAGTCAAGATATATGATATCCAATGACTTACCTCCTTGAACTTACCTCCTCATAAAAGCTGATTAGGTTTGTCTGGCAGGAGCAATTCCTCATAAATCCATGCTGATATGGAGTAATAAGGTCATTTTCCCTAAGATGTTCCAGGATAGTATCCCTTAAGAAACCTCCAAACAGCTTGCCCACCACAGATGTTAAGCTTACCGGTCTGTAGTTCCCAGGTTCCCCCCTAGATCCCTTTTTGAATATTGGCACCACATTTGTCAAGCACCAATCCCTCGGAACAGACCCTGTAGTTATTGGATCCACAAATATTAGAAATAACTGCTTGTCTATTACTGTACATAACTCCCTTAAAACACGAGGATGTATGTCATCTGGTGCCGGTGATTTATCGATTTTTATCTGCTTGAGACGGCGCTGGACTTCTTCCTTGGTTAGATCAGTGACATTTATTGGAGGGTTTGGGTTATTGCCCTGCATTTCACTTGGCATGTCAAATTCTTTTGTGAATATAGATGCAAAGAAGTTGTTTACTAAAATTGCTTTCTCCTCATTTACCTCTATAGATGTCCCCTTCTTGCTTTTCAGGGGGCCCACACCCTCAGATTTGTACCTTTTACGGTTTATGTAGCTAAAGAGTAATTGGTGGTTGGTTTTACTCTCTGTTGTGATCAGTCTTTCTGTCTCCAGCTTAGCTGCCCTTATCTGTTGTTTACATTGTTTATCTTCATCTTTATAATTTTTTAACGCTTCCGCTGTCCCTTCCTGCTTTAAACGTTTAAATGCCTTTTTTTTTTGTTGTTGTTTACTGCCCCCTTAACCTTTTTGTTTAGCCACATCGGTTTACATGTGTGTCTAACAGTTTTATTCCAGTAAAGTATATATCTGTCACAATGAAAATTAAGGATTCCTTTGAAAGTATCCCATTTACTGTCTGCTTTTGTTTTTAAGGACATTTTCCCAGTCAATGCAGTTTAGGGCATCTCTAAGTTGGTCAAACTTTGCCTTTTTGAAGTCCCGCGTTTTTGCGGCTCCTTGATAAGGCAACCTAGTGACTGCTAAGTGGAAATTAACGATATTATGATCACTGCTTCCCCGGTGTCTCCCAACCTGTACCCTTATTACTTTGTCTGGTACATTGGTTAGTATTAGGTCCAATATGGCTCTCCCCCTTGTTGGAGCTTGTACTTGTTGGGAAAGGTAGCCATCTTTTGTTCTAGATAAAAAACTATTACTTTTATGGGACCCGCATGTTCCAGCATCCCAGTCTATATCTGGGTAGTTAAAGTCCCCCATAATCACTACCTCATTTAGTTTAGCGGCTATATCTATTTGCCTTAGCACATTTTCTGTGGATTCAGGTATATCTGAAAGGTTTGTAGCAAACCCCCATCCGTATGTTATTTTTGTTTCTCCCTCCATGTATTTCTACCCATACAAACTCCACATGGTCATTCCCCTCACATATATCCTCCCGCAGAGCAGGTTGTAGAGAGGATTTTACAATAAAGCAGACTCCACCCCTTTGCATTTGTTACAGTCCCTCCTAAACACACAGTAGCCCTGTAGATTTACTGCCCAGTCGTAGATTTCATCATAGATTTCATCCAGCCAGGTCTCTGTTACCCCCAATATGTCATATTGTTCCTCTGTTATTATCAGTTCTAGTTCATCCATTTTATTAGTCAAGCTTCTAGCATTTTTCAGCATGCATTTCAAATGCTTATGATAATTTTTATATTACACAGTACACACACCCCAGTGCTTAGAGCAAGTTGTGAGATAACAGGATGCACCACAGTGCTTAGAACAAGTTGTGGGGTAACACGGTACACACACCCCAGTGCCTGGAGCAAGTTGTGGGGTAACACGGTACACACACCCCAGTGCCTGGAGCAAGTTGTGGGGTAACACGGTATACACACTCCAGTACTTATAACAACAGGTAGAACCCAGTTTTGACCTGAATTTCAGGAAAAGTTTGGTTTTCTGTGAACCTGAACTTCACGTGGTTTGTGGTGGAATGCAGAGGACGAACCTGGTGGCATTTTACCAGCACCCCACAGGTCACAACCAGCCAAGGAGAAGCAGAAAGACAGGGTCACATGTTCGCAGCTTAAGAGGTCAGGGTAGCTGGGCCAATCAGGAGGTGCTATTGCAGGAGATAGTCACATGATGCACCGTCTATCCACCATTATTGATCTGCCTGTTGCAGAGAGAGCATTGCTATTAGAGCAAGGACAGTTTAGGGCATTTTGAACCACAGTATAGGAGAAAAGATGGGACAGGAAAGGAAATGGGCACAGTGGAACGCTAAGGAGGGATGTTTGCTGCACAGAAAAAACTGCATCTGCTTGCACTGGGATGTGCTGGTCATTGTAGTCCACCCTGTAAAGTCTGAAAACTTCAGTGAGAGTTTTTTTTTTAATTTTTGGCCACATTTGTTTAGCTGGCCCCTGTCACTGCGTCTGGGAATTTGGGGTACACAGTGCCTCAGTGTTTAATACAGTTTAAAAAAAAAATCAATCTCACCAGCCAAGGATTTTTTTTGGGTGGGTCAGTTCTGTTTTAGCTTTGCAGGCCCCGTCTCTCTGGGGTCCACAGTGCCTCTTTGTTAAATACAGTTTAAAAATAAATATTTCACCTGCCAAGGAATATTTTGGGGAACATCTATTTGTTTTAGGAAATACTAAGTTATATCTGGGAAAGAAAGGGGTGGAAAAGGATAAGGTAGAGGAAAAGACATCCCTGCAATTCTTTCTGCCACTAAGGATAAGGATGTTGGTGCCAGTACCAACACTGTGGTCAGCAGCCATGTGCCCAGGCCCAGTAAAAGTAGCACCAGTCATTTACCCAGGCCCATCCATAGTATTGGCAGCATCCATTTACTCAGGCCCAACACTTCTAGTAGTAGTAGCAGCAGCAGCAATGTACACTGTAGTAGCAGCAGCAATAATGTACGTGGTAAAAGTAACAGCATCAGCAAGCCAGAGCTTAGCCATTTCCTCAAGTGGGTGTGTTATTTCAGACAATGCATCTATTGTGGACCGTTTGACTCGCTCTCTTTCATCTCAGGAGGAGGAGAAAGACTCTGGCGCAATGACTGAGTCAGGTTTCAGTGGATTCTTCCTCCACTACAGCTACACGTCATAGTAAAAGAAGCCTTTCTCTTCCATAATCTGTCTCTTTACTGACCACTCCTCGTAGGGCTCCAGCTTTTCTCTTCAGCCCGGTTGCTACGGATAGTGATGAGGAGAATTTGTTTGCTGACATCCAGGTTTTGGAGTCCGAGACGCATAGCTGTGGAAGTGGTGGTAGACATGGACATACTGGCAGTTATGAAGGTGGTTGTGGGGAGGCAAGCAGATCACGATGAAACTTCAGAACAGGGAAGTTTCGGGGATCAGGAGGAGGAGTATGATGATGTCGTTCTGGACAGGACCTGGGAACCAGGTAACAAGGAAGGTACTTCTGGCACTGGCAGCGATAAAGAACCATCTGCAAAACGGCACATGGCTAGGTCTGCTGCTTTGGTCCACTCAGGAGCAGGGGATGGCAAACTAAAGCTGCTTTTGCAGACTCCAGAAAAAAAGCATGCCAAAGGAGGAGAAAAGTCTGGTGGTGGTGTTGGAAAGGCCAGCTCTGTATGGTACTCTTCCGTGTGGCAATTCTTTTGTACCTTTCCAGAGGAACAGCACCCAGCACAGTCCGGATCTGCTGGGCAGCCATTAAACCTTATTGTGGGTTCAGGCCGAACACCAAACTCAGACATGGATTTCAGTTTGAAATTCGTGTTTGGGGACCCAAACTTACAAAGTTTGGCACTGATAAGGACTTTGCAATTTGGGTCTGATCATCACTAGTCAGGAGGGTTATTAATACAGTAGCTTGATAAAAAAAAAACTAACCATCAATGGTCTGCCTCTCCTAAGAAAGCCCTTGATCTTTGCTAAATATCTCATAGTTTATCCTGACATCTGATTTAAAAGAATTAGGGCACTTTTACCCTATTCCAACACTATAGTTTGTCTTATACCAACAGATAATGAATCATTTGACATTATTAACATTGCAACATTTAATTGGAGCTCTGCATTCGTAATTATTTGCTGTGGGCAGCTTGATGTGTGACATGATAACAAGACTTAGCAATTCCTACACAGCTGCAAATGCAAATAAAGTGGAGGATCGCAATAATTCTTCCTGAAAATATTTTGTCACATAGCCACAGTGCCTTTGTAGGCTTCTTTAAACCATATATTTTATTTTACATTGCTCTAGATTCCATGTTGTGAGAAACACTGAAAAATAAACATTTAATAATGTAATATTTTTTAACAGACATCTGTAAGCAAAAATGAAATTCTGCATTTTACCCCCCCCCCCCCTCCCTTTCATAGCATTCATTTTTGAATGTGTGGCGTTCCCTGCATGGGGGGCATTGGAATCAATGTCCCCCACCCACTGTAACCCCTGGTAAAGCACAAAATCTTAGCTTTCAAATCATCCCTCCCCCCTGTAAAATTGAGCCCCACGATTGCCCGCTGCGTTCATGTGGTCATCTGCAGCTAGAGCTAGGAGAGTCTTGGGGATCATGTGACTCTGGCGGGCAAGAGCAGGACACAGTTTCACCGGGTGAGCAATTTGAGCTTAGGGCTTTATAGCAAAAGGGCACATGGCAATTTTCAGTTTTTTAATTCAAATTTTTTTATGTACCATATTTTTTGCACCATAAGATACACCTGCCAATATGATGCGCCTAAGATTAGGTGGAGGAAAATAAGAAAAAAAAATATTCTGAACCAAGTTTGTGCTAAAATACCACCCCCTCAAATAATAGGCAACGTCCAAAATCTCCCACTGATTAGGAATGGGAGGAGGGAGAATGCCTATCAGCAGTGTGGCATTTACCCCCCTCCATCCTCATAGGCGGTGCGGCATTCCCCCTCCCATTCCTATATAGTCCGTGTGGCATTTCCCCCCTCCCATTCCCCATATAAGAAGTGTAGCATCCCCCCTCCCATCCCCTTATGGCCAGTATGGCCATTCCCATAGTCAGTGTGGCCTCCCCCCTACCATTCCCCATAGGCAGTGTGGCATTCCCCCTTTCCCATATAGGCAGTGTGGCATTTCCCCCCCCTCCCATTCTCCATATAGGCAGCGTGGCATTCCTTCCATTCCCATAGGCAGTGTGCCATTCCCCCCTCCCATTCTCCATAGACAGTGTGGCATTCCCCCTCCCATTCCCCATAGGCAGTGTGCCATTCCCCCCTCCCATTCTCCATAGACAGTGTGGCATTCCCCCTCCCATTCCCCATAGGCAGTGTGGCATTCCCCATCCAATTTCTCATAGGCAGTGTGGCATTCCCACCATCCCATTTGCTATAGGCAGTGTGGCATCCCCCATCCCATTCCCCATACGCAGTATGGCATCCCCCTATTCCATCCCCATAGCCAGTGTGGCATTCCCTCATTCCATTCCCCATAGGCAGTGTGGCATCCCCCCTCCCATTCTCTTATGGGCAGTATGGCAGTCTCCCCCCTTCCATTCCCATAGGCAGTGTGGCATCCCCCTTTGATTCCCATAGGCAGTGTGGCATTCTCCCTATCCCACAGAGGCAGTGTGGCATTTCCCCACCTCTCATTCCCCATATAAGCAGTGTGGCCTTCCCCCATCCCCATAGGCAGTGTGGAATTTGCCAACTGTCTTTCCCTATAGGCAATGTGACATTCCCAATCGAATTCCCCATTGGCAGTGTGGCATCCCCCATCCCATTCCCCATAGGCAAAAGAAAAAATCTCACATCATTTACTGTACCAATCCATAAGAAGGGGAGTAGAGAAGAAGCTAGTAATTACAGGCCAGTTGGTTTAACATCTATAGTAGTCAAATTAATGGAAACACTCTTAAAAAAAACATAATTTCCCATCTAACAATTAATGACCTCTTGGACCCAAAATAGCACAGCTTTACTGAGGGCAGATCATGGCAGACTAATCTTTGACAATGGGTAGAAAGAATCCCTGCTCTGAGTACAGTATGGGCAGTACCGTGTTAGCCAGGACCTCGGAGGAGAGAGATTTAGGGGTACTGATTACTGATAGCTGCAAGATGAGTGGACAGTGTAGCCAGGCAGTGGGAAAAGCAAGCAGGATTCTCGGCTGCATAGCTCGAGGCATCACCAGTAGGAAGAGGGAGGTTGTGATGCCGCTGTATAGAGCCCTGGTGAGGCCACAGCTAGAATACTGTACAGTTCTGGAGACCTTACCTGCAAAAAGACATTATTTAAATAGAACGTGTCCAAAGGCGGGCAACAAAAATGGTGGAAGAACTTAAACTAAAAACTTATCAGGAGAGACTTAAAGAACTTAATTTGTACAGTCTGGAGGAAAGAAAGGAGAGGGGGGACATGATTGAGACCTTTAAATATGTGAAAGGATTGAATAAGGTTCAGGAGGGAAGTGTTTTTAAGAAGAAACTTAATAGAACAAGTGGCCCAACCTGAAGCTAGTCGGGGGGAAGATCAGGAGCAATGTTAGAAAATATTATTTTACAGAAAGAGTAGTAGATGCTTGGAACAAACTTTCAGCAGAGGTAGTTAAAAAGTCGTCCGTCAGTGAATTTAAACATGCCTGGGATAAGCACACATCTATCCTAAGATAAAGAGTACATACAGTATACACATAAGGGCAGACTAGATGGAGAGTATGCTCTCCTTCTGCTGTCAACCTTCTATGTTTCTATTTCCCCCCTCCCATTCCCCATAGGCAGTATGTCATTCCCCCTATCCCATGCCATATAGGCAGTGTGGCATGCCCCCCATCTTTTATATAGGCAATGTGGCATTCCCCCCATCCCATCCCATATAGGCAGTGTGGCATTCCCCCCATTTCCCATAGCCAGTGTGGCATTTCCCCCTCCTATTTCCCATAGGCAGTGTGGCATTCCCCCCTCCCATTCCCCATATAGGCACTGTGGCATTCCTCCATCCCATTTCCTATAGCCAGTGTGGCATTTCCCCCCTCCCATTTCTCACATGAAGTGTGACATCCCCTATCCCATTCTCCATTGGCAAAACAAAAAAAAAAACTCACATAATTTCCCCCCTCCTATTCCCCACAGGCAGTGTGGCATTCCCCCATCCCATTTCCCGTAGGCAGTGTGGCATCCCCCATCCCATTACCCATAGATAAAATAAATAAATAAAGTATACTAACACATCCAACGCTCCTGATGTCCCTGCTATTCGCACTGTCCCTGACTTCCATGCTGCCCGATAAGATGCACCGCCATTTCCCCTTCACTTTTGGTGGAAACTAAGTGCTTCTTATAGGGTGAAAATATTGTATATATTTTATATTCATCAAATTAAACTATTTTGTGCAGCATCACATGATACAGATGTGAAAACCATTTAAATACATATTGTAATGTAGCAAAATAGGAAAAACAGCCAAGGTGGTTAATACTTTTCACAAGCCACTGTATATTTATGGTAAAGGTCCTTCTTATTTGGCTATATTTTACTAAACTGCTTCAATGCTTAAACCAACATGATATTAACTTCAGGTTTTAAATATAGCTATAGAGTACATTACAAGATGCTGCCAGTTGCAGAACATAAAGTAACGCAAAACTCTTATGAATTAAATAATAATTAGTACTTCAGAAATGTAGACATTAGCCTCTGGGCTGTCAAAATTGTCATGGAGGCCTATTAATCATAGCACATTTGCATTAATCCTGTGTACATTTCATTTTTTAAATCATCTCTTTAACACCTTGTAAATGTACAAATAAGTGCAACCCCAGGGGAAACTTTAATATGTTTTTCGTACATATTTTAATTTCAACTCAAAGTGCTGGCTGCTAAAAAATTAAGTCAGACTCACAAAAACGCATTGATTTCCTTTGGATAAAACCCATGTGTCCAAACTAATTTAAAAGCTTTTTGAAAGCAGTAAAGTTAAGTCATGCAACACTGAAGTCATTATAGACATCCTGTACAGTACAGAATCTGGTGTAATTTTAAGAAGGTCATTTTGTTATGTTTACTGTATTTAACTACATTTGCTACTCTTACAGGACAAAGCTTCACTGTGTTACTCTATTGAAAGTCAATCTGAAACTGTGAAAAGCAAGATCTGTTCTTTTGTGGCTGATTAATGTATTTCACTGTCAAAACCAAAACTTAACTCTGTTCATTTAATACAAAGTAAACAAATTTTGCAGCCTTATACTCAACAGATAAGAGTCATGCCGCCAAAGAGTTTCAACCCCAGAATTGGAATTTTTAATTTCATTTTGGTATTTTATGAGATTATGAGGCTGATTTATCAATAGTGCCTCGTAGTGCCACTTGACCGTTTGCGGTGAGATGCTATTAGTGCCTCAGCTGCAACGCTTGCCACAGGCAGACGGCTCTGTTAGTGTGTGGCGCTGTGTCTTGTTTGCTTTTTTCCAATGGAGTTAGTGACAGGTAGCTCCGCTGGGGAGGGCCAGAAGTCATTAGTATTTAATATGTAAATGAACAGTGCCAGCTTGGATGCAGTGAAACCACAATACTGAGGCATACAGTGCCATGTGCAATGCAAAAAATGTTTAACGCTTCTCCTGCATCATATAGCGCTCCAATGTCTTTCTCCCTTAGTTGCAAGGGGGGGGGGTGAAGGGGCCTCTGTAGATACTCCTCTAGTGATGTATCCACGGAGAAAGTTGTCCAGGGTTTAGCGTCCCTACTCTGGTTATCTTAATTGAAAAGGGGGGAGGGGGTGTTTCTGTTTGAAACCCCCTGAGGGTTGAGTAGTTTACGGGACTGTTGGTCAATAAATGTATATGATGTGATTAGTAATATTAGTAGGTTTATTTACACAATTCATGCATTGATGCAGTTCATATACATTTCACAATTATACATTTTTTTCACATATTTCAGATAGTGTAAACATAAGTATATGTTTCCATTTCCATATTTTGTTTCAGATAATATCATATTTTGTTCACATATTTCAGTTCATACAGGGAGATCAGCAGATAATAATACTTATCTGGTCTCCTCCAAATATTTTTTCAGTAATCTGTTATACACAGTTTGTAGCAAGAATCTGTTTCTCAGTATGCAGCAAGCGTTTCACCTTTGGAAATATACAACAGAGTGTGCAGACGTTTCGCTATAAATATATGTTGCAGGTTCAGGTATTTGCTGTGGGGAGGTGCAAAGAATTAGTTATAAGCAATTAGGACGCTGTAGGTGGGGGATAGTAAGATGAACCTGCTTACCTCTATCCAGAGTCTGTTACCCGTTCTGTAGAACGGGTGGCGCCTGAGGTCCCGCGTGTGTCTGCGTGCTGGATGGCGCGCCGCACTGAGTGTAAGTGGCGGTGCGCGTTTATTCCGGCATGTCCCGTAAACTACTCAACCCTCAGGGGGTTTCAAACAGAAACACCCCCTCCCCCCCTTTTCTTTCTCCCTTAGACATTAATTAGCCACTCCAGTCCCATTTTTTTTTTTTTTGTGACTTCTGGTTAGTGTTTTTTTGTTTTTCTCAGTCCAGTGACACAGGATCCCTGGCCTGTTCAGAACGTTTTTTTTTCATTTATTATTGTAGTTATGTTACTTGCTGCAAACTTGCCTGCCAATCATGTGTCATGTCTTCTGTATGTTTCCAATGTTATTCCACGTGTTTTCGCTTGGTCACTGTGCAGCCATCCCCATTTAAAGCCTTTTTTTGCATCATTAATATGGCTTGCTGGTGGTACTCACAACCCCCCCCCCCCCCCCCCCGCTGCTATGCGTTTCTATGTGGCGTTAGTGTTTCTTAAATAAGGCCCATTATCCTTATAAGTCAGTCTGTAGATAATTCAAATAGACCGCTTTCTTCTTGGCCCATTCTGGCTGTCAGGGGCGGCAACTTTCATTTACCAGCACTTTGAATTCCCTGATGAACCCCTATAGCACCTTCTGCTGACACATTTTTCAAGGTCCCCAAAATTAAATGACTTTTGAAGGCATCCTCACACTGAAACATGCAGGGATGAGTCATCATTTGCTGCCGAAGAGGCCCTGCAAAAGGGACAAAGTACACTGGTAGTTATTGGGAAATCTGGATGATGTCTTTAGTAAAAATGCATCCCCTGACAGCCAGCTTTGGACAAGCAGGCTTATGTAACCCTTTGTCTGTAATATCCCTATAAAGTGGATCAATTGTAACATGACAAAATATAAAACAGCCAAGAAAAAAAACAGCTTACCTCCCCCGGAATCCAGTGCCATTGCCCCAGCAATTCCATCTTGGAGAGGCTGCATATAATGTGTGAGGCCCTGTCCACCCATTCACATTTTTTTTTTTCATAATCCGCTTGTCCTTCCTCAGCACCAGGGGAGGCATGGGGGGTTATTTCTGACTGGACTTCCATTTTAATGGGACCTTAATGGGACTGTCCAGGCAAAGGTTTAACTAAGGGTGCTAATTTGTTATCTTATGTTTGTGTCAGTAGCTGTGTTTCTATTCAATCATTGTCCACAGGTTTTCTTTTTTTAGTGCCAGAGAGTCTCCAGACTGCACAGCTCAGAGTCATGAAATGCCTTTGTCGTCAGGCTTTTCAGTGAGAGACATTCAGCTCAAAGGAAAACTTAAAGCAATGATTGATTAGAAACACAGCCCCTGACAAAAACACAAGGTAACAAGTAAGAACACTTAGTTTACTCTTTGCCTGGATAAAAGTTTGAGATCAGCGTTGAACAAAATTTCTCTTAAAAATCTAAATCTGCGCCTTGCAATGGGGCAGTTGAAAACTTCCAGCATAAAATATCCACAGAGGCAGCGTTACTGAATGCACTGCCAAATGTGCCGCAGCTACTACTGTGTATGTAACCAGCAGAGATTAATCATATTCTTGCATTGTAAATGCCAGCCAGCTCCCTGCTGTGTAACACATTGAAACAGCTAGGCTAAGGCTGTATGTTACAATTGTAACAGCTATACCTGCTGTGATACATTTTTAAGCAGCCATGACCCTGATGTTAAAATGTAAACAATGCACAGCTGACTCACAGCTTTCTGCATTGCCTGAGTGCGTTATATGTCATGTCTCATTTACAATGACGAATGCAGCTGTACCTCAGTTTTAAATAAAATCCACAAATACAGACATGCTGGTGCAATTCAAAGATAGGGACTTCAGCTTATCAACTTAATGTTGACCAACAGTCAAAAATGACCAGACCAACACAGCAAACAGTGCATATGCACCCCCGCTATGGTAAATTTTAAAACAAAATGGCAACTCATGGATCTGCAGTCTGCCTAAAAACAGGAAGTGCTGCTGGGTTTCCTGCGCTGTGCATTTTCAGTTGAATCCAGGGAGCAGAATGGCTGAGATGCTGGGAAAGGAAGCTCCAAAATGGCTGCTACAAACAGAAAACTCGTGAGGTGGCGTTTAAGCTTTGAATGAGACAATGATTCAGTATCATACATGCAGATAGAGGAAGTGAGTTTTCTTTTCCAACTGTGCCAAACCCTGCACAGGCTGAAATTCACATCATAACCGAACATTAGCAAATAAATATGGATAGAACCTAATTTGTTATTACTATTTTACGGATTTGTTTCAGATGGATCTGACACTGAACATCAGAAGTTGCACAGCTGGTCTCTGGCTATGCTGAATACCAAATCCTCTGCCCTTAAGCATTGGTCCAGTGCTGTAGATGGGGTGCCCCAAAGAATGGACATCCTTGGGAGAACATCTGGACTATGGTAGCTAGTATGATGGCTTGTCCTCCTCCACAGTTCCCAGGAAGACATTTGGATAAGCCCTCGGAACAGCCCCTGTAATTATTGAATCCACAAATATTAGAAATAACGGCTTGTCTATTACTCTATATAACTCCCTTAAAACACGAGGATGCATGCCATCTGGTCCGGGTGATTTATCAATTTTTATCTGCTTGAGATGGCACTGGACTTCTTCCTTGGTCAGACCAGTGACATTTAATGGAGGGTTTATTCCCCTGCATTTTACTTGGCATGTCACATTCTTTTGTGAATACAGAAGCAAAGAAGTTATTTAGTAAATTTGCTTTCTCCTAATGTCCCTCTATAGGTGTCCCCTCCTTGCTTTTCAGGGTGCCCACACCCTCAGGTTTGTATCTTTTACTGTTTATGTAGCTAAATAATAATTTGGACAGTCTTTCTGTCTCAAGCTTTGCTGCACTTATCTGTTGTTTACATAGTTTATTTTTAATGCTTCCACTGTCTCCTGCTTTAAACGTTTAAATGCTTTTATTTTTGTTTTTTATTGCCCCCCTAACCTTTTTACTTAGCCACATTGGTTTACACGTGTTTCTAACAGTTTTATTCCTGTAAGGTATATATCCATCACAATGAAAGGATTTCTTTAAAAGTATCCCATTTACTGTCCATGCTTTTGTTTTTAAGGACAATTTCCCAGTAAATGCAGCTTAGGGCATCTCTAAGCTGGTCAAATTTTGCCTTTTTGAAGTTCCACGTTTTTGTGGCTCCTTGATAAGGCACCTTAGTGACTTCTAAGCGGAAATGAATAATGCAACTTTTTTTACTTTGTCTGGTACATTGGTTAGTATTAGGTCCAAATTGCCTCTCCCCCTTGTTGGAGCTTGTACTTGTTGTTAAAGGTAGCCATCTTTTGTTTGCTTGTAGCAAATCCCCATCAGTATTATCACATATATACTCACACAGAGCGGATTTTACAATTAAGGAGACTCCACCCCTTTGTGTTTTTATGTTCCCTCCTAAACACACAGTAGCCCTGTAGATTTACTGCCCAGTCATAGATTTCATTCAGCCAGGTCTCTGTTACCCCCAATATGTCATATTGTTCTCTGTTATTATCAGTTCTAGTTCATCCATTTTATTAGTCAAGCTTCTAGAATTTGTAAGCATGCATTTCAAATGCTCATGAAAATTTTGTATATTGCCCTTATTCCTGCTAGATGTGCTAACCCCTTCCCCCTCTCCACCCCCAGTTTCATGTCTACACCCACTGTCACTTTCTTTCCTAGCTTCCCCTTTGTAACTGCTCCCCCCCCCCCCCCAGTTCTTAGTTTAAACACTTCTCCAACCTTTTAGCCATCATCTCCCCCAGAACAGATGCACCATGCCAATTGAGGTGCAACCCATCTCTGCCAAAGAACCTGTAGCCCACTGTGAAGTTGGCCTAGTTCTCTAAGAACCCAAACCCTCCTTTTTACTCCAATTTTTGAGCCACCCGTTTACCCCTCTAATCTCCCGTTGCCTCTCTGGTGTGGCTCTTGGTACTAGTATACTACCAGTACTACCAGTATACTAAAGTTGAGGTCCTTGCCTTAGGCTTACGGCCCAAGTCCCTAAAATCATTTTCAAGGACCTTCCACCTACTTCTTCCTATGTCATTTTTGCCAATATGCCCCATGACCGCTGGGTTGCCAGCCCCTCCCAACAAACTGTCAGCCCGCTCCGCTACATGCCGTACTTTTGCCCAGGAAGGCAACACACTGTTCTGCGATCCTGGTCTTTGTGACAGATTGCCCTGTCTGTGAGTCACCACTACCAACACCTGGCTTGCCTGCCCTGTTCTTCCAAATCCCTTCCCTTTCTTACTGAAGTATAAGATAGGGAGAGCTGCGGGTATGCACAGCTAGTTGGCCAGTAATAGAGATAGGGTGCTAGCAAAAAAGGGGCAAAATGTATGTACACAACCAAAGATAAAGAGCCCTAGATTGGCCCCAAATTCCCCTTTGCATAACTACTGCACACCAAAACCATATCAATAAATAAAGGAATAAATTTATTTAATCATTCTTGAAAAAATGCCAAACAACATTGAAGACTGGATTAAAAAACATAAACACAAATAAAAGATACTGGAGATAATTGTCCTGCTATGAGCTATAATTTAAGGTATAAAATATATTTTATCACAAATATATTAGAATTAAATAAATAAATATGCTACTATGGCTGTATGGTGGCGTTGTTTGAAAGCAAGAAAGGAGCTACTAATTCAAAATCTATTATCAAAGAATACTGACAATAATGATGATGATTAAAAGAGAATTTTAATAAAGTGCAAAGTGCTTCAGTGTGAAAACTGTGCAAGGTGCCAAGTGAAAGTATTTGAAGAAAATGAAGATTAGAAATCAGTGTAATCCAGGTAGTGCATACGCCGTCATACAGGTGTCGTCTTGCTTCAGCTGTGCCTCTCCGGAGCTAACATCCCCCTCATCTGCCAACCGGGCAAACTTGTTGGGGGGTGCCTGCTCAGGGCTAGCCTCCCTGTAACCTTTACCCCTACCCCACCTTTCTGTTATCCAGCTAGCTGCCTCATTTTCCTGCCCCCCTCCCTTGACCCAGAGAGTACCAGCTCAGTGAGATCCAGACTCTTTTCCATGATAACAATGTCTCTCAGTGTTGCCGATCGCTTCTTTAGATCGTGAATGACAGCTTCCAAATTTGCAATTCACACACATCCGGAGCATAAGTATGTATCCTCAACCAATTGTTCAAGAAGTGCTTACATAGCACAAGATGTACACTGGACAGCATTGTTAGGCATGGAGCTCATTGTATCAATTTGCTGGAACATAAATAACTTTATTAAACGGGAGCTCAATGTGTCAATTTGCTGGAACACAAATCCCTTTATTAAGTGAAGAATTTGCAAATACTTAAATAGCACCCTGGATTTAAATGTATATATGTACAGCTTCATAGCATACAAAAGCTTGCACTGTCCCTCTTTATACATAATAAACCAATGAAGAGGGTGCCACCCCCAAGAGCTCTAGCAATCTCTATTAGAAATTAAAAACAAGGAGGTAGGCACACCAATGTCCCAATCTATATATGATTTTATTTACTCAAAAATATTCACAAAAACATTCACCAAGACATATTAAAAACTATTAAAATACATAAACACAGGGACATACAAAACAAACCAACCAAAAAAGTTTACTGTGTGAGCCTTCAATATTTGCACTAGGTGGCCCATCAGAATTATTTATGCCACTGTGTGTAAGGTTGAGTGAGCATCCTCACCTCAGCAGGGGCTATAGCTGTTCTGTGTGTACAGGGCTCCCTTTTCGCTTCTCATAGATCTTAGTGTATAGACTTACAGTTGTAGGTAATGAAATTTGATTCCATAAAACATACATTTACTACCTGCAATCTATTAGCAACTGTACGCCAGGTCAGTACACCAAGATCTGGCTGAGGTGAGGTCGCTCACTCACACCTACACATGCCCAGCAGCAGTGTTCTCTGTGTATGGGGCTATATCTATATATATATATTGTAAGCGGGCAAACAATCAGCAGTGACGACAACAGATTTGAACGGCAAAACGGCTTTTATTCAGCAAAGTTCAGTAGATAGTCCAAAGGTTGCAGCATAAATGCAGTAAGCAAAAAGGGTTACTTCACCAACCAAATAGTCCTGGGCTGGGTACTCCAGCAAGCTGATCAATTCCAGTCCACTTTACAGGGCGTATCAGCCCTCTGCTCAATGTCCAGTGCTATCCTTCACCACGGTGCAGCTCAGCCTGGGCTCACTCCAACAGGCTGGTCATCAACAAAGGAAAGGCCGTGTGCTCTCTTCTTATACAGGCTTCCCCTGTAATCAGCGTGCACACTTGTGGAGGCCGTAGAACATGTAACAACCCGTTATGGAATTGAGGAAGTGACCCGGGTCCTGAAAACCCGGGCTGGATTGTGCTTTATACAACCAAGCAGGGAAGAAACAGACATTTTGATACAATTTACCACAATATATATATCACTGATTGAACAAGAGAACCTGCACATGTGCTGGTTTTGGTCTACTTTAAACAATGTGTAGCCCTGGGAAAAAAATGTGTAGTACAACTATCAACAACAGACTCCAGGGCTTAATATGTTTGGGTCACCAATTGATGGATGGCCCAGCAGCAAGTTAATTCGGCTGTGCAGGGTTTTGTTCTGCTTCACTTGTTGGTCGTTGGAAGTTGGTCTACCTCTTTGTAGGGCATTCTGAATTCGGCCCCGGCATGTGCCATTAAATCGGGGGTCAGATATGTCTAACAGGGCATCCCAAACCGAGATAAGGAATTAGGCAACCCTGTAATCTTATAGATTCCAGGGCCACCCGAGATGTGGTTCGGTCCACTTCGATCAGGAATAGGGGATGGGGAATAACTGCACACTGCAATGAAGCAAGCTGTCCAATGTACTCCCTTTCGGCTCTTTAAATGTTTTTTCATTTAATCTCTTCACTTTACATCTGTGGGTGGGTGTGGGGTGATGTTGGTGAGCTGTGGGAACAGCGGAAAGGTAAGTTGTATGGATGATCTTGGGGGTTTCCCACAGCGGGGTATCCCATTGGGATGCCTCAGGAAAATAGTGAAAATCCTGAAGATAGGTCCACTTTAAAGCAATTCCAAAGCTTAAAGTGGACCAAAACCCAGCCCTGAAATCTGAGGGATGCCCCTCACTGGTTGTAATGAAGAGATGCCCCTCACTGGTTGTAATGCGGGATGACCTTCACTGGTTGGCTTTTCACTGGCTGTAATGATGGATGCCCTCACTGGCTGTAATGAGGGACTCCCCTCACTGGCTAGAATGGAGGGATGTCCCTCACTGGCTGGAATGGAGGAATGCCCCTCACTGGTTGTAATGAAGAGATGCCCCTCACTGGTTGTAATGCGGGATGACCTTCACTGGTTGGCTTTTCACTGGCTGTAATGATGGATGCCCTCACTGGCTGTAATGAGGGACTCCCCTCACTGGCTAGAATGGAGGGATGTCCCTCACTGGCTGGAATGGAGGAATGCCCCTCACTGGCTGGAATGGAGGGATGCCCCTCACTGGTTGAAATGGAGGGATGCCCCTCACTGGTTGGAATGGAGGGATGCCCCTCACTGGCTGTAATGAGGGATGCCCCTCTCCTTACATCTCTTGGGTGTAATGTGTTTGGAAATGGCTGGTCTGTATTATTATTATTATTATTATTATTATTATATTCTTAGGTGGTACATGACTGGGGGCGTGGTTTAAGTGTAAAAATATGTCTGCGGCATGCTACGTGTGTCACTTCTCATGTCCCTCTTTACAGCTTTCAAAAGTTGTGAGGTATGCAGTAGCACATATACAGTAATGGTAATCACTGTACACATAGGGAATCTGGAAATGATGAAGCCCATTCTACATATGTATCTGTAGCAGAGATACAGCAATGGTCATCACTGTACAAACAAGGAATCTGGAAATGGTGAAGCCTATTTTGGAGATGTATCAGTAGCACAGATACAGTAATGGTCATCACTGTACACACAAGGAATGTCACTGGGAGCAGAGGGGTGTCGCTCCGGCCGGGTCTGGCCACAATATGAGTTTTCTGAGTGCCCCCCAGATTCTAAAACAGTGGGCACTGCCATTTGAGATGCCAAGGGGAAAACCTCCACCCCTAGAGTCCTATGAACTTTAGGGAGGTGGTTGGGGTCCGGGAATCCCTTCCCACACATCCTCATGATTAAAGACAACCCAGGGCACCTAGACGAGCTGATTGCATCCAGTTTGGCAGTAATTAACACATAAGTAAGTGGACTATTAACAGTTCTTACTTTAAATTGATCCGCCTATATAATTAATCCTTTAATTTGTCAACAATAGCCCATTTAGGGGATAAAAACTCTTTTCAGAGGAGCCAAGGCCCCCACTGAGGTAAGCCACAGGCCTCAAGCCTCTAAGATACTGTTGATGCAACACTCCTCCTAATCCATCCATGTATGGCTTTTGTGAGTCAGCATAGGCCAACACCGGCACTTCAATAAGACATTTTTTTAATTGGAAAAAACATCATCACAGGCAGAAGTCCATTAAAAAGAGCTTTGTTAGAAGCCTAAGTGCCCTTGAAATGGTGGTAGTAACCACAAAATCCCAAGAAAGACCTCAATTCACCTCGCAGGGTGAGTTGCCACTCCTACTCCAGTCATAACATGTCCCACAAAGGTCACCAAAGCACAAGTTAATTTTTACTTGTCAATGGAGACCTTTAACCCCTTTCCTCAGATGATCAAATCCCTTAAAAAGTTTTTTATCACGTTCCTGCAAGGTGGAGCCAAAGACGATAATGTCATCAAGACAGACAAGACACTCTCTGGGGCAAAGGTCTCCTAGTGTGTGGTCCATCAAGCGCTGAGAGGTGGCAGGTGCTCCTTTAAATCCTTGTGGCATGTAAAGAATGAAACCAATGGGACAGATGAAGGCAGTCTTTTCTTGGTCCTCCTTACTCATGGGTATTTGGTAATAGGTCGATCTCAAGTCCATTACAGTGAATCACTGGTTTCCCTTGAGAACTTTCAGAGCTTCTTCGGTTCTGGGAAGCGTATACTGATCAGGAACAGTCCGACGTGTTAGGGTTAAATAATCCACACATATACGCACTCCTCCACTCTTTTTCCTTACCACAGTGATAGGAGAGGCATAAGGGCTTCAAGAGTCCACAATCATATTCTAATCTTTCAACTTGTAAAGGCACTCCAGAACATATTCCAGATCTCTGGGAGGAATGAATCATGACCTTTCTCTAAAGGGGTTGCTATCAGGTAAACAGATGATATGCTTTTAGCAAACCACTGTTCATATCATCAATAGAGAAAACATCTCTTTGTTCCATAAGCTGTTTTTGCAGGGAGTCTTTGTGCTCTTGTGAACTGTTAACCTTCTCTAAGTGGAAAGGGTAACCTCCTCACTCATAACTTTAACAGGATAAGATTCAACATTCTCCAATGGAAAACAATAGGCCACTACCTGCCAAGCTGGTATAATTACAGGATGAGCTGTAGCATTGTGAATAGTAATATCATCCATTAGTGGACAGCCGTAACAATTCCTTTTTTGGGCGATTTCTACATACACTTTCAAAACTTTTACTGCCCCTGGTGAAAGTTCTACAGAAGACCTGGGGCTAACCCCCCACCCCCCCCGGGAATTCTGGTTCAAAAGCATGGCAACTGTCTTGTAAATCAGGAGCCATTGGTAAAGCTGTCAGTGGAATCCCCCTTTGAGGAGGTTAAAGAAATCAAAGGAACACAGCTTCAACATCTGACCCCCCCCCCCCCCCCCCATCATGAACACTTAGCCGCCAGGTGGAAGACTGACATAAGCAATAACTTTCAAGGAAGGAGCCCTTCAGCCACCACCCGGCAATGTGTAAATCCAATTCACAACAGCCATCCATAAAGCTAGGGTTCTTCCCCACCCCAAAAACAGGCATAGTATTCACAGGCTGCAATAGAATATGACTTAAATAGCACCCTTTCAAAATTACTAGAAAGATAACAGCACAGCCAGATACACCAGCCCCCTTTGGATATATGGGGCCCTTTAACAGGATCCAACCAGTTCATGACCATCACCTTTCTCCCTTTTATCCATCGGCGCAGCATACTACAAAGTATTTGTTTCTTTTAATGCTTATTGTGTAATAACTGAGTGCTCACAGTTATAGTAACACGTTATATAAAAAACACTCTGTTAATAGACAGCTCCTCTTCCAGGGCCCCCCGCCGCACAGCTTGCATAAATAACAACGGCATGTTAGCCCTCGTCCTGCCTCTGATCTCAGCAGTGCCTCCAAAGCCATGTTACTACTGAATAACCTATTTCTGGTAGAAAGTATGGCACCACCTGTGCCATACTGAGCCTTCACTGCTGATTTGGGTAGAACAGGATGAGCTTTATTTCTAGTTCAGTGCCTCCAGCCAGTCCAGACTGATAAACACAGGGGATATGTTGCAGTATTTTTTTTTCTTTTAATAATTTTTGGATCTATTGCAGTAATTCTTGTAGCTCTAATAAAATTTCAGATGTGAGGCTACTTAGAAATTATATACAGGGTAGAATGAGAATTTGGTGTAGAGAGAAAGAGGAAAGGAGGACAAGAGAAGAAATAGGAGAAAGAAAAGTTTAGCCTCTGCACTTGGTCTGCCCCAAGGACTCTACTCCGCTCTCAATTAACTGACAATTGGCTCAATAATGGCAGGGCGAAAACTCTCCAAGTCTCCCACACAGACATGAACCTAGTGTGCAAGTCACTAAGGTTGTTGGACAGTTCGTTGTTTATGAAAAATCCATTCATTCTTGCTTTAATCTCTTCCAGGGACACAAACTGTTGTTTCCAGGCTTTTGCAATTGCCTGTTTTGTTTATTGTTAAGTTTCGCCAATTTTTTGGTGAAGCAGCACCACCTCGGGTCTCTTTGGTATTGGGGAGCCCAACAGCTGGGAAGCCATTTTAAAGATCCTATAACAAAATCTGGTGAGCATTAGGCAAGACCACCAAATATGGATTACATCTCCTACTGACCCACAGCCTCTAAAACAAGTGTTCGGGTACGCAGGATAGAATTTGTGATTCCACTAGGCAGTAGGAACCAACAGAGCAGACTTTATATGGTAAATAATTTACCACTCCCAAAACGTGCCTAAGAAATCTTATTTGAAAGGTGTTAAAGGAGTAATATGACACTATAGTAAAATCTATGTCGAAAATTGTTCCCTGTACCAGGACATACCTCACAGTGGAGACTAGGATTTCCATTTGGGCATAAAATTGGGACTGCAGTGTGTTGCAAACCTTGTTTCCTGGGAAGAGGAATCCAGGTGAGATGGGAGGAGGATGGGAGGCTATTAGGACAAAAAGAAAAGAGGTTAGGTAAGTACAAGCATTTTGCAAACAAAGAAAGTCACGTACTGTAGGAGAAACACTCATACCCAGACGCGGAAGCATTTTTGAACCAGTTATTAACCATAAACAATAAAGAAACACTGTCATGCAGCATATGAAAAGCACAGGGTTATATGCATTTGGTGGCGGAAGCATTTTTGAACCAGCTTTTAACCATAAACAATAAAGAAACACTGTCATGCAGCATATGAAAAGCACAGGGTTATATGCATTTGGTGAGGATGACTAATAGCAAACACCTCAAGGGGGGAATTTAGTTTGCAATGTTCAGATGGCATGTCTAGGCTCCAGTATGCATAGACGGGCCAGATCCCAGGACCCACCCCCAACCCTGTGTCGGGAGGGTGTTCCCACTCCTAGCATGCTTCCCACGGCAAGCTGAGCCCAGGGTCATCCATGTCCACCACAGCGAGACACCCCCAGACAGCATAAATACCTCCTAGCTTTTAGGCATGTTCTACAGCATCCATACTGGGAAACAAACAGTAGAGAAAAATAAAAAAGGAGCAATAGGGGCAACTTGAAGGGTCACAGCGGCAAGTCAGGCACCCCCAATAACAAGTTGTGCCACATTCGCCCAACCCAACCCCCTCAACATTGAACTGTCCATAAAGAGCTCAAAAACCCTCAGGATAACCATTTGTTAAATCTTTAACTACTGGAAAAGTGAAGGTAGAGCTGTGTGCCAGTGGTGGGCAACTTTAAATGTGACCAGTGTTGCTTGATTGGCGGGCTGCTAAAGCATCCCAGAGCACCTCACCCCGGGTCCTTGCGAGGTTGCCTCACTTCAGCTGGCAGTCTCATGTTGGGGGTTCTGGTGTTTGCCCGTTTACTCCAGGGCTGAGTCTGGGAGCTGAGAGTGCTGTGATGCAGGTAGGGTAGATGTTGGGGGGCCAGATGTAAGTCCACTAGATTTTTCAGGCCCTCTTCAGGCGTGTGGATATCCTATGTTTTTCCCGAATGCTGAAAGGAAGGAAAAGCCCCATTTGTACCAAATATTGTGGGAGTTCAGGAATGTTATACAGGGCTTCATATGGCGTCATTTAAAAAGAGTGGTTGGGCATAAGTCCTCGAAAATCTGATATGGGTGAAATATTAGGTCTGACGTATCTTCTTAGTGTGGTAGAAAGTAAATTTAATTATGACAACTCCTGGGGGTCCATCTTGATGCTTGGGGCCCAAGGAGCAGTGGATTCTGTCGAATTCGAGGCTGTCGATGGGGATGACGGTTGGAGCACCTGAAAAAGTGCAGTGCAGGTAGATATTAGGTCTGTGATGAACTCCGGGAGGCCCCTGATACAGAGATTGCTCCTCTGGGACCTGTTTTGCAGGTCTTCAAGCTTGGATGAGGTCAGAACCATCTTCTTGTTTTAACATCAGTACTGGATTAATTGAGGTTGTGGGGCTGCTTTCTGTTTGCCATTTTTAGCTGGCAGACCACTTTAAAGCAATAGTTTTGCATCGCTAATGGAAGCTTCTCCAGGATCTGAGCATGTGGGAGATACTGCAAGGCTGTCCAGTGAGGCTTATAAGAGAGAGGGTGATAAACACTGTGGCAAGGCAGCCTCTACCATTTTGGAAGTGGATCTGGAAGTACTGTAGTGGAGTGACATTGTTGGCTCACCCTGGTTTTACATTTCTTCCCACCATGTGAGTGCACTCCCATGGGCCCCAGACAAATTGTTGCCCACACTGGGGACCCCGAGGGCTCAGTGTTTGGCTCTGGGCAGCTCTCACTTCACATCGCTGGAGGGTTGATGGCAGGTTCTCCTCGGAGCCACCCATAGTCTTGGGCCATCCGCCTTCCCTCACCCTACCCCCCGCCCCCCTGGTCTCCTGTAAGAGGCTCTGTATGTTACTTTAATGTTCAGGTGAGAGCGGAAAGCTGCTGCTCTCCACAGACAGACCTAGAACAAAGGTCCAACCCCCTTTTTATAGAGTCTCTCCAGGAAAAAACAGCACATCCCTTCATGTGGATTTTTATTATTAGGTTATTTTACAATACAGCTCCTTTATGCATATCTTGTACGTACAGTTGGTAGATTATGCATACCTTTTTTTTTAGTTTTTTTAAAATCCCCTAAACCCATTAGGGGGAAGTTACAGTTAGGATTGTGAGTGGTGCTAGTATTGCAGACTGAAAGACCTGAAAGAAGAGCCTTAAAAATAGTTTGATATGTTTTCCTCTATGTACAACCTGTTTCTTCAAGGATGCTTTGGCTTTGGCACAACAGTAAGAAGTGAAAGCCAAAAGCTCAGCTTCCAACTGTTTTCTTAAGCTGAAATGCTTGTAATTGTAATAAATCCGTTTCCATCATCTTGTGAACATTAAACCAATTTTATATATCAGTTGAACTTTCCCTGCTTTTTTCTAATATGAAGAAATTCAGAATTATTTATACGACTTTTGCTCTGAGATGTCTAATTGTTAAAATGTTGCAATCCGGCATTCTGCCCGAACACGGCAAAGCTGGTTGATGGGCTGTTAAGCTACCTATGCAGAGTGGCAGCTGGAAGCGGCTGTAGGTAGCTTACCTAAGCCCCGCGATTCGGTGGCGGCTTGTTCTGAGATATTTTGTAAGTCAGCGGGGATGAAAGTAGGAACCGGATAGCGGGGCTGAGGTAAGTTAGAGCTGCTTCCAGCTGCCACTCTGCCCCCCCCCCCCCACCTGCCATCACAAGTTTGGAATCTAATTGTTTACAATAGTGACCCATGTTCGGGTTTGGGTTTGGGTTTGGCAAGTTCAGCCACCCGGACCAAACATTTGTTTAAAGTTCAGCCGAACTTGTAGAACCCAAACTATAGGGGGTTCGCTCATCCCTACTGGTGATGATTCCACCAGAGCAGCATTCCTGGATTTATGTCACATGACAAGTACATGGGGCAGGATGTGTACATTTCACAAAAACAAGTTCACAGAGTACTGATGATCGACATGCCACCTGCCTGCTTCGGAGGTTGGCATGACGGATAATTTGATCTGGCTCTTGCCAGCATCTGGGATGGGGCAAATCGGACTTAGCAGGTAAGATCCAGGTTGAATCTAGCTTCAGCCCAGATTCAAAGCCAATCACTGGTTGGAACCTCCCTAAAAAGTTCACTCCAATACAGTTGCACTACCACAAATCTAAATTGGCCTTGGCGTTCCTTTTAAATAGTCCTCGGCCGGGACCACAGAAAGATGACACTAATCCCAAGAATAAGGACACTCCTAGTGCCAGCACTGTCAGCAGCTGCACACTCTGCGTCCCCCCCTCCTGCCACACATTTTCTTTTACATCCCTGGCTTTGTCTATTGGGGTCACTTGACAGATGACCCCCCCCCCTCCGCCCGAGTGGGTAGGGAGTGGCGAAGCAGAAACGCCCATCAAAATTCAGGTCCCCATTGATTTTATTAGAGTCTAGGGGTTCTATACTCAATCACTACAATGCTCCTTCCTTTTTATAAAAATAATTATCAAACAAACATTTTCAGTGCAAGTTCAAATAAAATATGAATATAGCACATGCAAAAAAAAACCCCAAAGTATCAACGGTTCACAATATAATTATATATATATATATATATATATATATATATATATATATATATATATACACAAACGTGTATATATATTTAAAAAAAAATATATATATATATATATATATATATATATATATATATATATATATACACACACTAGTCAAAATGTCCAACACTATATAAACGATTCTTCATAAATTTCAGGATGAAGCTCTATATATAACTTTTTAAGGATTTGCTCCAAGATTTAAGGGACTGCTTATGTACCCTAATACCCCACCCTGGACCACCTCCTGGAGGTGTATAAGAGCCCAGTGCCCATTGGCATGGGCCAGGTGTTCTTCTAGGGAAGCCCCTGGAAGTGCAACAAATCTGTGCTGAGGGGCATATGGGCCATCAGGCTTGGCTTCTGGGTACTAGGCTACCAGCCCCTACTGCATGCCATGCTTGTGCCCCCACGCCAGCGGCGCACATTTTCTTTTTAAAATAAAAAAAAAAAATGGACAGATTTTTCCTCCCATAGACTTCTATTCTTTTGTATATATTAATTTTGTATTAGGAGTCTTTGAACATTTCACCCATAAGTATTCAAAATGCACTGCAAAAATCACAAACAAGACACTTCATGTCAAAAAATATATTACATTTTCTTGGGAAAATTGGGACGTGTCCTGGGCAGGAATGGGTGTCTACCAATACATATATGGTAGCAATGTTTTTTTACATGGAATATGATTTTCATGAAAAACAATATAGCATTTAAAGAAAAATGTCTTGTTTGTAATTTCCACAGTGCACTCCGAACACCCCTGGGCGAAATATGTGGAATTTTTTTTTTTTTTTTATAAATTCTTTATTTATACAAGTTTTTATCCATACAAAAAAAACAGATCACACAGCATCAAGAAAGAAAAACAGAGCCTCCTGCTGGTGATTAAACAGAATGCACAATATTTTGGACATTACAGATCAGATTCCAATTGTCAAAAGGCAAACCTTAATTTTGACTGCAAAATAAAGACTAATCAGTAAACCATACAAGTGTTCAAACCACTCCACCAGAGAGGGGGCACAACCTGGGAGGGGGAGGGGGGGGCAGGGGGGAGATGCAGGGGGGGGGGGGGGGAAGGGAGGGACGGGGAGGGCTGGAGGGGTCTCAGGCTTTCCCAAGCAACATTTTACATTCATCAGATTCGGAAAACTCTATCCACCTATACCATGTACAAGTGAAACTTTCCTGCCTGTTGTCTTTAGCTAGAATCAGGCTCTCGAACCGCATAATCTCATTGACTTTCAAAACCCACATGGCTATTGAAGGGTGGTCAGCCTTTTTCCACATTTGGGGAATACAAGCTTTCGCCGCATTTAGCACGTGGCACAGCACGGACTTCTTGTACCGTTTAGTTGGGATTTTCGTCGAGTGGAGGAGGCATAGGGCTGGGTCATCAGGGATATCCATATCAACCAATCTCCCCGCAACTCCCCTAACAGTATCCTAGAATGGTTTAAGCTTAGGGCAGGACCAGAGGATATGCAATAAGTCACCCATTGCTGCCGCACACTTCCAGCACACAGCGGGGGTACCCGGAAACCATTTGTTAAGTAGAGAAGGCACCCTATACCATCTAGTAAGAACTTTATAGCTGCACTCCTGAAATCTGGTACAGACAGCCATTCTATAAGGCATCGCCAGGATTTTTTTACACTGTTTGGGTGAAAACGAAACTCCCAGGTCCTCTTCCCATTTCTTTAAGAAGGGAGGCTCATCTCCCTCTGGGGGGGCGATCAACGTTTTATACACAAACAAGAGCGTGTGTTTCTCTGTGTTTGTACTTGAGCACAGCTCCTCGAATGCTGTAAGTTTTCTTTGCCCTTCAACGAACTCCCGGAACAAGGAGAGGAAAAGGAGAAGCTGCATATGCTGCCATCCTGTCCAGGCCGGGAGGCCCTTAGATCCCGCCAAGCTATCCAAATCCGCCCACCCACCATCCACCCAGAAGTGCCTTGCCCTGTAAATCCCACCTCCCATCCACATCTTTGAGGTACGACCCTTGCACCCGGGAAGGAAGCTTGGGTTTCCAAGAATTAGGAACAACAGGGAGGGGTAGGGGGAGAGGTCGGGGCGGCCCATGTATTGTCTGCAAACCCTTAACGAACATTGCCAACGGAGTATCCTTGCCCGTAAGCCACAAGACACCCGTCAGCGGGGAATCCGAGAACTCCTGCTCAAGGCCCACCCATTGTTTATGTTTACCGTGGATACACCAATCTATGGCCCTATTCAAGTGGACCGCTGCGTGATATAGAACCGGGTCGGGAAAACCAAGACCTCCGTGCTCCTTATCCCTTGTTAGAATATTTCTACTAAGCCTCGTTTTTTCCCCCTCCAGACGAATCTGACAAAAAGAGCTCTAACCTTTTGCAGAAAAGTCTGAGGTACCGCCACCGGGAGGGCCTGCATTAGATAGAGCAGACGCGGGAGAAGATTCATCTTGAGGGCGTTACAGCGGCCGAACCAGGATATCTTACCCATGGACCACTGAGAAATCTCCTCTTCAAACTTTTTCAGAAGGGGGGGAAATTAAGAGTGAAAATGTTATTCAAGTTGCTCCTGATTCTGGTCCCGAGGTATGTTACACTGTCTCTGACCCATTTAAAAGGGAACAAATTCTGAATATTATGGAACCTTTTGGGAGGGATGTTTACGTTTAGAGCCTCAGACTTTTGACAATTGATTTTGCAATCCGAGAGCTCTCCGTAACGCCTCAACTCCTCCAACAGATTGGGCAGTGATGTTTCTGGCCCCGACAAGCTGAAGGCTAAGTCATCCGCATAGGCGGCTACTTTATAATGATTATTGGAGCCCACCAACTCTTTGATATCAACGGACCCTGCACAGGAAAGGTTCGAGGGGTAATGATAAAAATCAGCGGGGAGAGTGGGCACCCTGCCTAGTCCCATTAGCCATCTTAAAAGTGTCTGAGAGGACCCCTTTCACCTTCACCGACGCCGAGGGCGAGCTATAAAGGCTAGCGATCCAGCTCAGTGCATTCGGCCCAAGGCCAATGTGCCTCAAAGTGGCGTTCATGAATTGCCAGTTTACACGATCAAACCTTCTCGACGTCAGTGGCGAGAAGTAGGGAGGGGAGGTTCTTCCGCTTGGGCCATGTAGATCAGGTTCAACACCTTTATTGTGTTATCCCTGACCTCTCTATGCGGCATGAACCCCACCTGGTGGAGACCTATGATATGGTGCAAATGAAGTGAGATCCTGGAGGCTAAAATGTTTGCGAATAATTTTACATTGGAGTTCAAGAGCGAGATTGGTCTATAGCTGGAGCAGCAGTTTGGGTCCTTACCTTCTTTCGGTAGCGCGGAAATGTGAGCCCTGAGGGAGTCCTGCGGGAGGGTCCCCCCATCTCTGAGAGAGTCAAACACCCCCAGCATTCTAGGGGCGAGAATGGGAAAAAATACCTTGTAGTAATGTAGGCTTAGGCCATCTGGGCCAGGAGCCTTCCCCCCCACTGACCCAGCCACTACCTTCTGCAGCTCTACCAGCGATATGGGCTCCTCCAACTCTCTCAACACCTCCCTGGGGAGCTTAGGCATACCCGACTCCCTCAAATACTGGGCTATGCATAGCTCTTGTTTCTCCCCCTTTGTACTGGGTAGATTGTACAACTACCCATAAAAATTGCGGAAGGCTTTAGCGATATCCCTAGTTAGGTGAACCAATCGGCCCTCTGTGTTAAAGATCTTAGGGATGTATGTCCTGACCCTTTCTGCCCTCAATGCTTTCGCTAAGAGCCTGCCGCACTTACCCCCAGACTCATAAAAACTTTTTTACCTTTGACTAATTGGGCCTTAACTTTATCACAACAATGAGTTTTCAACCTCCCCCTAAGGGAGGTCAATGCTGCAAGATGTGTAGCTGCCAAAGACTTTTTATGGAGCTTTTCTAATTTCCCGATCTCATTGAGAAGTTTCAGAGTAAGCTCCGCCCTTTCCTTCTTGATTCTGGACCCCAGCTTAATGAAGGTTCCTCTAATGAAACATTTGTGGGCCTCCCACAGGACGCCAGGGCCAATCTCACTTAAGGTGTTTATCTCGAAGAACTCCTTGAGATCCTTCTGGACCTCGGCTAACACACTTTGGTCATCAAGCAAAGAAGCATTTAGCCTCCAGGACCAGCACCTTGGGATAGAATGGGGCAGGGGAACAGTGAGAGCAACAGGGGCATGGTCCGAGACCGTGATTTTACAAAAGGTTGAATCTGCGACCCGGGACAAGGAGGCATGTGGGATCAGAAAGAAGTCAATTCTAGAATACGACCCATGTGGCACAGAGAAAAAGGTGTAGTCCCGATCGCTCGGGTGAAGTATTCTCCAAGGGTCTATCAGTTGATGGAGAGCTAGTATCTTTTTGAGTCGTTTCAACCTGGCAAAGGATTCATGAAGACTCCCTTTTGATGTATCAAGGAGTGGGTCCAGTGCCACGTTGAAGTCTCCTCCTATGATCAGCTCCCCCTCTTTAAAGGAGGCAAGCTCTTCCAATACTCGTTCAAGAAAGGTGATTTGACCCGTATTGGGTGCATATACATTGACAAACGTATAAATACAGGTAGTGATCCTCCCTTAGGGAAGATCCATCTCCCATCCCCGTCTGTCTTGAAATCCATCAATTCCCAGGGGAGGGCCGCCTCCAGTAGAATGCTAACCCTCCTGGATCTGGAGTCTGAGGCCCTCGGATACGCTTTATTACTGAAAGATGGGGGGTTACTAGCCCTGAAGTGGGTCTCCTGCAGGAGGGCAACCTTGGCCTTCAATCCTTTAATATTTCTTAGGACAAGGGACCTCTTTTCAGGGCTGTTAAGGCCCTTGACATTAAGGGATACAACTTTTAGGTCGGACATTGCGTTAAACACGTTTTAAGCTTGGTCAGAGGTTCAGGAACTCCAAAGATAGATCCCCAGAACCACCCAGTGGGCTAGCTAGGGCAGTAAAGAGGACTTCTGGACCCCTCCAAATAGGGTAGGTGCAGGGGAAGGGGAGAACAAAAGGGACAAGACCAGAAGGGGTAAAACGGAACAACAAGTAAACGAAGGTGTCCTACACGGATATAAAGGAAGACCAAATCCGGCGGGCAACCAGTCCCGACGTGGTCAGCCTATTGGGGGTCATAGACTTCTATTCTATTGAAACACTCCACCTACCCCTCTCTCCCTGTGCTAAACCCAATTTGGGCAAACTGCATGGAAGCTGAAGCTGGGACCTTGAATGACAGGTCAGTCACCTAATCCTGTGCAGCGGTGAGACTATACTGGATGGTCACTCAAGTCCAACTGTCACTCAAGCCCATTGCTTCCATGCAGAGCACTGCCCCCGTCGGAATAAGGGGAGGATTTCAGTGAGTTATTATTGTAACACCTAAATTGGGCTTAAAACTGGGGTATGGAGGGGTAGCTGGGGGTTCCAAAAAGCGTGGATCTACTCTTTAAACTCCATGGACAACACAGAGATTGGGGCGGACATGTAAACTTTTTTTTTCCTTGGAGTTATGGTTTGACCTCTAAGCAGAAGTGATATGTTAATTATTACACTAATAAAAACTGATGATTTGATTTTTAGATCCACTACAAAGTCAACATATGACTTTGATTGTCCTTTTTCTAAACATAAAAGCACTGCCACCATCTGTTTGTTTCTGCTTCACTCACAGCAGGAGGAAGCAAAAAAATACAATAGAAAAAAAAATCTGTTAATAATAAATCGATGCTGTTAGACAGGTTATGTAATTTGATAAAGCCAATCGTAATGGCGTAAAAAACAATGTATCAAAATTTCTTTACATCAGGGGTCAAAGGGAAGCAGGATGCCTCACTTCCCCACAATTACCAATTATCACCAGGCAGCTGCTTCAATAAATATTATTAGGAGATCTCACAGCTGCAACGAATTTGGATGTGTTATTTTATTGAGCTCCGCCGCTCGATCAATACCAAGCCCGAGACTTCAATCGCCTGCGGACTAGAGCTCCTCTACACACAGTACATCCATTTTCATGATTGTGAAATTATTTTATATTGTGTGTTATGAATCGCAGGAGCTGTTCACCAGACAGCGATAATTATCAAGCCTTAACGACATATAGGAAATGGAGAAATACCCACCAGACTCTGGCTATCATCTTCCTGCTGCAGGTTAAAAAAGATATATAAATAAAGGAACTTTTTTTCAGATAATTTTCATTAGATTGTGGATTCTATGACTTGAAACTACTTTTTTTAGCTTGTCTATAAATGATATATAGCAGTGTTTCACAACCCTCTCCTCGAGAGCTACCAACAGGTCATGTTTTTAGATCTCTAGACAGATGTCTCTATAGCACTATTAATAGTAATAGTAACTAGTAATTCTAATTACTTTAACCTGGTCATCTAGGTGCAGATCTGCAAAACATTGCCTTTTGGTGGCCACTGATATAGAAGATGGAATTAATGTGTATTTTTGCAGATGACACAAGATATGTAGCACAGTGCAGTCTATTGAAGATGTTCACAAGCTTCATGCTGACTTGGACACTTTGAGTGGAGCGGCATCCACTTGGCAAATAAAGTTCAGTGTAGGATCGCTGGCATGCAGGACGCTCGATCACCCATTTCATGCCCTTACAGGGGATGGAAGCTTTCATTTGCCTGGACAGGTACTTTAAGAGGATCACTGGGCATGTCTACCTGCTTCCAGGTCCCATCTGTACATGCATGTATTGGATCACAGATGGCAGAATTCCATGCACATGCACGTAATTCATGCACTTGGCATGATGACATGTTTTAAGGCTTCCCTTGCCCCCTATATTGTATAAGGAGCCTTGTGATGCTTCATTTTGCTGGACTGTCTTTGGATCATCTCAGTCCCTGCTTTTCCTATTATCTTGCCTACAACCCATCTAAAGTCAAGCCTAGGCTCCTAGTACTGCGAGATGGAGAAACGGCGGTGTCCTCGCATAGACATCGCATAGACCCGTTTACCTGGTATGTCGGGCATTCAGTGGCTCCACCCATTGGGCTCCACTGTCTTAGCTCTTGACATGGTGATGTTATATTGTCTCTTTACAAGGCACTGATGCGCCCTCATCTGGAATATGCTGCCCAATTCTGGACACCAGTTAATAGATGGGATGCTTGATTTTGGAAAGGGTGTAGAGGAATGGGATGCTTGATTTTGGAAAGGGTGTAGAGGAAAGCCAAGAGAGGTGATGTCTAACGGGGAACATGATTAACTTGTATAAAAAATATGGGGAAATGTGGAAAATCCTCTCTACAGACAAGAGGGCTCTCCCTCCACCTGAAATAGAATCTATAGCCTCCCACAGAGGCTTGTTACAACATTAACCTTTTAACCACCAGCCACATAGAATCTACAAGGCTGCTTCTCTGACCGTTATCCACCAGCCCCATAGATTCTGCATGGCTGGCCTTGAGACCTCTATACCAGTTCGAAGGGTAAGAGGGGCTGGCAGCAAGTGGGTGACTTGCCAAACCCCCACCCCATTTCCTGCATCCCTAAAGGTCAGTGGGATGCAGAAAAGCCCAGTGCCCATGGGGGCTATGTGGGCTGGTGGCCTTTAGGGCCGGGGCCAGCTGCTTGACCTCTGGGTCTGATCTACAAACCCACATAGCTGGTAACCAGGTTGGTTTTGCTGGAAAGGGGGCCTCATGCCATCATTTTCTTTTATTCTTAAGGGTTTAACACTTGATAGTTGCAGTTGCAAGGTGCAGTTAGTTATATTTTATTTGAAAATCTCCTAAAACACTTTTTTCAGTTTGGTGTCTGGCTCAGCAGCCCATCAACCAACTTTTCTGCATTCAGGCTGAAAGCCAAACTCGATCATGGACTTCTGGCTGAAGTCTGTGTTTGGCATTGAGAACCTGAGCTTGCAAAGTTCAGTATGAAAATATACAGGTTTTGCAGAGGCTGAGCCTGATTTACATGCATATATTCTTAACTAAAAAATAAAATAATATAATATTTAAGGGGCAATATTAACCCTCTTGTTTGATTTTTTTTTTAGCAGACATGAACCTGTTTCAGGTATGGAACAGGTTAAGGCATTGTGAGTTCCCATTATGTCTAATTGTCTATTCTAAATAAAAAAACGCAAAAAATAATAATATGTAAAGGCTATGTAAACCCTCTTTTTTTAGCAGACATTAACTTTTTTTGGTGTGGAACAGGTTATAGCATTGTGAGTTTCCAGTCTTGAAACATAAAATTCAAATTAAGCCAACAAAGAACAGATTTCCGCCAAGGAGAGGAAGAACGGTAGTGATCCTGAATTCTGGCTATTGAACTCCTGTTCCAGATGTAGTTTGGCCTTAAGAAGGTTTCACCATCTGTTGTCTGAAGTCTGTAATTACTGAATTTGGGTGGCATACCCTAAAAAGTCTTTATTCCCAGGAAACACGCAGTGCGATTACCTAACAATATTCTTTGTTTAGCTTTTAAGGACACAGCACATCCACCATAAAAGTCGCATTAGAGCATGCAAATTCTGTCAGTTGGATCAATTTGTCCCCAAAACGCTAAAGCATGGAGCTTGCACTCATATTTGGACATCAGTTTAGATAAATACTGTACATTATTTTGTTTTGTTTTGGGACAGCATATATACTTAAAGTGGACCAAAACCTGGGATTTTCACTATCCCGGGTTTTGGACGGTGCCCCACTGTGTGAAACCCTGCCGTTGTCCCAGGAAATTTACCTTCCCTTGGCCTAACAGTGAATGCGAGGTGGCTCATCCAATCAGCTTCTGCGGCCGTGCATATGAATGTACGACTGTAGAAGCAGAATGGAATCCCAATGCTGCACACATCAGTGGCACATGGCATTGCTAGCATGGCCACGCACAGACATTTATTTACGGCCTGTATGGCCATGCACAATCAAGAAGGGATTTGAATAATGCCAACACTTGACGCATATGCGTCTAGTGTGGAAAAGGCTACTCTGGGGGTTTCACAGAGCGGGGTATCTCAGTTTGGAATGCTCTGGGGGAAAGAGTCTGGTTTTGGTCCACTTTAACAACTGCAGCTTATCAAAGCATTAATATATCCATTTTATTTTTATGTTATTTTGTTTTAAACTTATTAAAACTAATGAAGAGCAGGAGCAGAGGTAATTTGGCTTGGAAGCCCTCTTGTCTAATTGTATCCAGTATCTGATATTCAGTACTACTGAATGCCAGCTACAAAAGCTCCAGCAAGCACAATATGTGAACTAGTATAGACCCATCACCAGTTCACAGACTGTTAAAAAGAAAAAGAAAAATACATAAAAAAGCAACAAAATTGACACCATTTGATGTCTTCCCCCTCCTGTCCCCCGATGGTCAGCGTCCTCTTTTTAGGTTCCACAAGTTGGGGCTTCCTCCATGTCCAGCAGGCCCTGGTGTTCTGATGCTGGGGAGCAGCTATAGCAGCCCCATCGCCAGCATCTGTATTAAAGGAGAACACAGGTTCTACATCTAGCAGGTGACTTGCCATTAACCCCAACCACCCCCATTACCTGCCTCCCCAAAGCTGGGGGGGGGGGGCAGAGGAGCCCATGGCCATAGGCTATGCCGGCTTGTAGCCTGCAAGGCGGGGGGCCACCAAAGCTCGCCCCTGCACCCTGTTCTACAAGCCCCCATGGCTGGTCACGGACTGGTTATGCTGGGTAGGAGGGACCACACACCATTTTTGGGGGGAATTTTAAGGGTTTTTAACCCTTAAAATGCAAAAAAAATAGGACCCCCGGAAGGGGCGACCCTATGTCATTTTTTTTTTAATTAACCTCATGTTACCTTTCACCCAGTAGGTATAAAAGGCTTCCAGCAGCACCAGGAGAGCAGAAGCCAAAGTGATCAGCGTGGGACACAGTGCTCTGGGATGGATTGGAGGTAAGTAAATATTTTTCTCTCTGGGTCTGTGTTTTTTTTCATTTAACCCTTTGTGAACTGGTAATGGATCTATAAGACCCCTATACCAGTTCACAAGGCTCTGGGTCTGGAAAGAGCCTGGGGATATTAGGCTTCGGGGCTTGTAGCCTGCAGGGCCAGGGGCATCCTGTTCTACGAGCCCCCATAGCTGGTCTCTGGGCTGGTTATGCTGGGTAGGGGGGACCTCACGCCAATTTTTTAAAATGAACCCTTTATAGTGTGGATTGTAGTTGTATTTTATTTTTAAATGTTATAAAGTGCTCTTTTCAGTTTGGGGGGTCTCCTGGACAGGAACAGGGGCTACCGATACATATGTGGTACCGTTGGAATCGGGATAATTGGGGCTTTCACATGCAATATGGCTTTCTTTAATAAAACAAATGTTTTATTTAAAATAAATGAGACAATTAAAAAAAAAAAATTAGTTTTTTATTTTAAAAAAACAAACAAGACCTTTCATGTTAAAGCCTAAACTTTGCCACAAAAATATATATATATATATATAATTTTCCTGGAAATCTGGGAATTCTTGCAAAAATCACGGTTAAACATAGCACAAAATGGTGAAAAATTACCTGGCCACAGAGGGTGACAAAATCTCAAGTAGGCTGGCAATTAAAAGGGTTAAAAGTAGCTATGCATGTTGGGCATTGTTCTGGTTGAGCCCACTACAATAAGCTGGGTACAATTATAAAGCTTACTTTCTGTGTGTGTACTTTCAGGGAATATATGGTTTATGGGGGATATTCCAAATGTAAAGGGTTGTTTTGGTAGAAAAAGTGCAAGGTGCGCAATTGGTCTGTAGAGCTGAAATTTTCAAGTAAAATAACCATTATGCGCATGCTTTACAGGAAAGGGTGTCTACCAATACATATGTGGTACCGTTGTAACTGGGAGATATGGGGATTTCACACACAATAAGATTTTATTGACAAACTTACATTTTTTATTAACTGCAATAACTACAAATTGTAACAAATAGATTTTTTTTATCTTTTTGCACATATTTAACCCAAAAATATTGACAATACACCTAACTTAATTACAAACAAGACATTTCATGTTAAAGCACAGACTGCTTAAAAAAAAATATCATTTTCCTGGTAAGTGGTCTGGCAACAAAGGGTGACAAAAACTCCAGGTAGGCTGGCAGCGAAAGGGTTAATGTATGAAGATTTATTGGTTTTAATGCAGACATTATTAAATATTTACAAAATGTAACACATTTTTTTAATTTATTTTTTTTGGTTACTAAAATTAATTTTAATGGCTTATTTCGCCTAACAATGTGTAATTTGGTGAACAACTAAAATGCAGCCAAAACACACTGTAAAGTTTGTACCCTTTGTCCCCAGCAGTGTTTTTTTGTAACTGTAATGAAGAAACACTGACTAGCGGTGGAAAAATACAGCACCAAAGATTTCAAGCAGGAAAAATGTCATAAATATGCTGGGGAGTGCCGGAAAAGTGGCAGTACAAAGTGGCGCTCATTTGTCTGGATAATCAGCAGCCGGGTCCAACAGGCGCTGACATAGGCCGGCCAATACCTCAATGCAACAATTAAGGCTAATTAGTTAGTGTTCATGCGCAACGCCTGTTAGCGCTAATGTAGTACCCAGCACAGTGCCAGATAAGATGGGAATGCCGACGCTCTGAAGTTAACTGATGCACATCATCAAGTCTAGGGTCTAGTCTAATCTTGTCTAGTCTAAAATGCAAATAATAATGCCTTGTGGTGTTTGTTATAACTTAAAGTATTACAAAAAGAAACCCCTCATGAACCTGTATTTAAACCCCAATAAATAGATCTACGACCATAAATATAACAAAAATAAAACCACTTTATGTAGAGTATAAAGCCAGCAAAAGTCTAGATAGTATGTAAGCTGACAGTGATAAACGGGTTGGTTGAAGTTCGGGTTTACCGAGTATGACTGAACTTGCCAGTTTGGGACCGTGGCCCAAAAATTGCTGTAAAATAGGAGTAGCAGCGGCTAGAGGGCTGTAAATACAGGGGGAAACAAGGGCAAGCACCCTGCACAAAAGGGGCTATGGAAAGTACTCTATACTCTAAACAATAAAAAAAAACTAAAAAAAAATTAAAGAAAGAAAAAGAAAGAAATGCACAAAAAAAAAGGAAATAAAAAAGAATTTTCTTTTTTAGGGATGTTGGAAGCCGATTTAGGGGCTAGGGAAAGTACTCAAAATAATTATAGAAGTCTAACAAATTAAAGAAATAAACAAATAAATAAAAACATCAATCAGTATTTACATAAATAAATATTTACGTGAATAACAAATATATATATATATATATATATATATATATATATATATATATATATTAACAGCAATAAATGAATATATACCATATTTGCCGGCGTATAAGACGACTGGGCGTATAAGACGACCCCCCAACATTTCCACTCAAAATATAGAATTTGTTATATACTCGCCGTATAAGACTACTCCCTCTTCCGCACACCTTCCACACACCAAATAAACAACAAACAAAAAAAAAAAATAAAGGAGAGTTTTGTGGAAACACGAGGGGGGTTGCACAAGGGGGCATCCCAAATCAGGCATCCCAAAGGATGGAGAAAACTGGCATTCCTGAATATACAGTCATTAAGCCCTCCCCGCAAACATATACATCAGTAACCCCCAAGCATATAGACCAGTTAGCCCCAGACACCAATTAAAGCGGAACACCAGGATTTTCACTATCATTGTCCCTTGGGCATCCCAAATCTGGATGCTCCACACGAGGCATCCCGAATCGCCCCAGATGCCCCAGGTGCACTAATTCAACCAGCACACATGTAGGCCCATTTTAACTCCCATACACTCCAGTTATCCCATAAACCGTTACCCACACCCAAGGAAGAGCTTACCTTTTCCTTTGGGGACTTACCTATGATGGAGCAAGATGGTCGAACTGAGGGCATGGGGGAGCCTGGCTCCCTCTAATCACAGGAGCAGTGCCGGCAACTGGGTCCGGCCGGGAGACATGATGGGAGGGCAGGCCATCCCATTGGCCTCTGCGGTGCCCAGCAGTCCACAGAAGCCACTATTAGTCTCCAGCAAAATGGCAGCAGCCAGCAGTCTCTAGTAAAGTAACAGAAGCCACTATCATTCTCCAGCAACATGGCAGCAGCCAGCAGTCTCCAGTAACATAACAGAAGCCACTATTAGTCTCCAGTAATATAGCAGAAGCCACCAGTCTCCAGTAATACAATAGAAGCCACAATTAGTCCCCAGCAGCTGCCTCTATAGGCTCCAGTAACACACGCTTTCTCTGACTGACCTGTGGTGGGTGGTAAAGGCTGGTTGTGGGTCGGGTATGGGGCAGGAATTACAGCTAAATGTGTATTTGGGAGGGGGCATATATGCAGAGATATTCCCCGTGTTTTCCCTATTTACCTGAAGCCAGGCTGTGGGAGCAATGCGCGCTGCCCCCTCGCGGTCCCGTACAGCTCCTCACACAGTTCCACTGAAGCGCAGGAGCCTCAGAATTGCGCGCGGGGTCTTTCCTCCTGGCCACCGGCCCCGCCCCCTGTCTTTCCTCCTGCCCGCCGACCCCGCCCACCGGCTCCGCACGCAGTTTTTCCTCCTGGCCGCGGCGACGTAAGGCGACTGTGCGCGGGCAGCAGACGGGGCTGCGCCGAGGGGCAGATGCGGGTGCGCGGCCGCGCGCGCACCTTAGAGGGAACGCTGCCGACGGCCCCACCCGCTACCTTCCATCCTGGTCGACGGCCCCGCCCACTGCCTTCTCGTCTCCGGGTTGCGCGCTGCCTTCCCTCCCGGCCGCCCCGGAATCCTAGCGACCCCGCAGGTAACAGTGCTGTGCCGTGCACCCGGCGTATAAGACGACCCCCTCACTTGAAGGCAGATTTTTCAGGGGCAGAAAGTCGTCTTATACGCCGGCAAATACGGTACATAAATATATACGCCAATAAATAAATATCTGGTGCCAGCAGACGCCAAGGTTTGCAGTGTATTTTTGTAGGCCCCTATACCGCTGCCAGAATGGTGAGGCAAGACCAAGTTGAGCCAATGATTGACCTTCAAAGCAAACAAAAAAAATACTAGTATTTTATTGTATTTCATGTCGCTGTAAAAAATTAATATTGCAGGAAGGTGGGACACGGAATAATCTTTCCCACGTCCATCCCCAGTAACCTGCAAAGCAAACAGAAAAACATTGTTAGTATTATTATTATTATTGTATTTTTTTCTTTTTTTTTTCTCTGGCTGTCCTATAAGATTCTGTGGAGGATCTGCTAGCATCATGGGTAGAGCAGTTTCTTGTATTTTAGGAGGTTTGTTGAATTCCATTGCCTAGACACCTTGAAGCAGCTTCTACATTGTGATGCGTTTCCACCATAGATTTAAGTATAAACTTGTTCAGAAGAGATTTGGCTGCCAAATCCCCAGCTTCCTCACTTTCAAGATTGGAGGAGGATCCTGCATGAGTTCCATGAGTACATCCCTGCACAACGTTCATCACCAGGGACCTGCAAAGCAAAACAGAAAAGCTGCCTCCTCCCACCCCCATATGAGATCTCATAGGCCTTCACCAAATCATAGACATAAGTATTGATGATCATCAAACTTCATGAATTACCATGTCAGTCCTTTTTGAGCCATTTTCTTTGGCATATTCTTCTTGCTTCTCAACTAGGTTGTCCAACCTCTCCTGGCCCTCTTTCCACTGGAGGAGAATCATTAGAGTCATTAATGATAATGATAGAAAAGTTGATACATGTTGTATAGAACAGGGTCTTTTTCATATGTTATATAAAACCATGTGTTCTCTGCCCCATGTCCATGGACAGGCACAAACAAACTTAGTATTATTAAAAGATAATATATATATATGTATTTAAAAAAAGCAGGCCAATTTTTCCAGGTAAAAAAAGGCTTGAGAGGTCAGCACAGACAAGTTAAACAGCGATAAAAACATAATAAGGTCCCAACAGCCCTCTTACGCGTTTTGGACGCAGTTCGATCCTTAATCATAGATTGCCAGGCCACTGGGTGGCCTCTGGGTGGGTTGTTGGACTGACAGCAACCAGCCAAGGTTGAGTTTTGGAGGCTTGGAGAGTGGAGAATGTGCCATTTTTGCGAATAGAATGGTGTGGGAAGAGCACAGAGCAAAGTGACTGCCATAACAATGACATGTCGTTAACAAAGTCCATCACCTGAGACATGCAAAGCAAATAGAAAAAGATTAGTATTATTAAAATAATATTATTAATATAATTACAGGCAAACTCCTTCTTATACTTTTGTTGTCTCAGCCTCTACCACCGCCTTTACAACATGGCCACCTGTCTCCCCCCAAAGGGAGGATGTGAGACCACTGCCACCACCAACACCACCACCAAGCCTGTCCATACCATCCCAGGGAAACATTTAGCTTTTTTTTCCCCAAACAATGGACATAAAGTTTATTCCATGTGACTCGCAACCCCCAGTCTTAAATTTGAGCATTTGAAATTGCTTGGTTTTTAAATGTTCCCATTCTGCCTGGTGGAGGTAGAAAGTTTAAAAATCTTTTGGTGGGGGGCGGTTATCTCAGTTAGTTGGAGCGTGTTGCACTGAGCAATGCTATATGTTGAAAGGTCCACATCACACCTGACAAACGGACAACTAAGCATGGGCAGGGATGTTACATCTCTTTAACGGCCCACTGGCGCATATACTTCCACCACCCTGGATTGCCAGACATCACTTTTTCCCTATATCCAGTCCAGGTCGTCCCAGTGATGACATGTGGGTGTTCGCCAGGGGGCGCTCGACTGCAAGATCAAAGATGCAGCTCCTCCCGGCCCCCTATAAAGGCAGGTGTCCCTCTATCATTCTCCAGTTGTTCATCTTGCAGTCTTGGCTGCAGAAGATCGTTGATACTCTCTCAGATAATGGCAGCAGAGCAGGGCCACCTAGCCCGTCGGCTGCTGCGGGCCCTATTCCCACGGATCCCTCCTGACCCATTCCTGCCTCCCAGCTTCTGGCTGCTAGGGGATCATGACTGTAGGGTGAAAGCCAGGGTCTGTTGGCGTTCGGCAGAGCACATGCTCTGGGCCGCAGACCCTATATTAAAGGGTAGCCAGCCACAGGCTTATGGTGAGCCTGAGGGGGAACCACTATATGCCATTTTTTGATTGTACCCTCCCTGCCCAGAAGCTTTATTGGTTTTGGATTGTGTGTGTTTGGACTTGTGTTGGTGTTTTTTCTTACTTGTGTCCTCGCTGGCTCAGCATGGCCATCCTGAGGAGCACTCTGCATGCCTACTCACCTCCCTCGCTCCCTCGTCGTCACTTGGGCTGCGGGGTCGCCAAACCCCGCGGGGCCGCCGCATCGCAGTTGGTGCGGCGCTGTCTGTGACGGGGGGGAGACTCGAGGCGCCATCGTGGCCGTTTTCTAAGCCTGGGCAGCACTGGAAGGGGGCGGGAGCATCTTCACACGCGTCACCGGGGGGACGGAGCCTGGTGCCGACGCGCGTCGACGTCATCACGTTGGCTTTGTTCTGCTTTATGTGAGGGAACCTGTGTTACTTTAATAATAATGTTAAGGAGGTGGGTTATTCCATCCTAACCTGATTTGGTCATGATGTTTTAAAGCAGGCCAAAACCCATGTAACCCAGCCCTTTGGAGTGTGAAGAAATCCAGGGCTGGGTTACAGGCATCATGTCTCTGGGGCATTCCAATTTGGGGTGTCCTGCACGTCACTGCAGGGGAATGTCAGAGCTATACCAGGAGCTATGCCATCTTTACACAGGAGCAGGACGACATCATCATGGATGTGAGTATGTGAGCGTGCGTTTATGTGCGCGCACACATTCCTTATAATAAAAAAATAACAAAGCGCAAGAATAGTCTGAAACAACTTAGTTTGTCACGTTAAATACAAGCCCACCTTAGTTTAACCCATGTACGCAGCTACAAACTAGGCTACATGCAGATAGAAGAACTAGGGCAATGTGAGGCAGCAAGAGGTTAATAAAGTGACTTTAGTTAGGCCAGGAAACTTGTTAATGTATTGTATCTTTTTTTTACAGATGATGCTGCGGAATCGTTTTTTTTTTTAGTTTGGGCTTTTCATTAAATCATGCTGAAGGTCCGGTTTAAAAAGGGCCCCAAAAAAACAACGCCCAACCAAACCATAAAAACAATGCTAAACTAATGTTGTTTTTCATTCACAGATCAAAGAAAAACACAGCCACAAGACCCCGAGGCCTAATTTTTTACATGTTTAATTCAAATTTAAATTGTTTTTTACTTTTGTTTTATCAAAAAAATAATCTCAAAACCACAAAACCAAAAAAAAAAAAAAATTGCTTAAAAAAAACATAAACAGATTTTGTGAGTTGTCTTTCCTGCAAATGTACAATCACACAACATCATCACACATTTACATGACACAAAAGGTTTAGATATGGGACAAAAAATCAGAAAAACTCACAACCAATTACGGCAATAAAGGCAAGGAAGAAGGAACACCAAAGAGATTAAGGTATGCATTAATGGCAAGGAAGAAGGAACACCAAAGAGATTAAGGTATGCATTAATGGCAAGGAAGAAGGAACACCAAAGAGATTAAGGTATGCATTAATGGCAAGGAAGAAGGAACACCAAAGAGATTAAGGTATGCATTAATGGCAAGGAAGAAGGAACACCCAAAAATAAATTTGACAATATATATATGTGTCAAATTGGCAGTTGGTGACATATGCATATTCCAATGGAGGTTTAGGGATGTGCGCTTGCGTGTAGCCAGATTGGCAACTGAAGAGCCATGGAGATGTAAGTATACTTGAAAAAATCACCAAAATGGAAGGTCAAATACGACGGAAGGCAAGCAGGTATGTTCAAAAACCAAGGAAAAAGCAGGGAAAAACGGGCCGCCCGTGTAAACGGGAACGGAAGCCCCGATCAAATTGAAGGCACCCGAGAGAGCAAAAAAAACTTCCCGAGTAAAGACAAATTGACGGATCAGTTAGGGAGCCATTCCGACGGAGGCTCTGCATCACATTTGAGCCACGATTCAAACGGGAGCCCCGGACAATCGGAAGCTTTTAAGGTCAGTTCAGGGGAGGCTCTGCATCAGGCCCATAGTTCAGATGTCAGTAGATCGCTACATCATGTCCGACGAGCCAGGGCTTCTCACACACGGGTCGCTGCGGCACCCCAATTTATGGATGCTGGCTTTGATGGCCTGGCTATTAAAACCTCAATCCTGGCTGAAAAGGGAAGAAGTCGTCTTCCATGATATACTACAGAGTTTGGCGCGCTTATATTGCTTGGTGCGAGACCAAGAGTCTCCCTTGCCGCACATTTTCTATTTCTAGGATTCTGGAGTGGTCTTTTTGGTAGCGATCACCTCGATGCGGCGTGTATCAGAGCTGGCCGCACTTTGTATGAAACTTCCCTATTTTGAGTGGCATAGGGATAAGGTGTTTTTTCGCTTTAAACCTGATTTTTTGCCTAAAGGTCGTTTCTCCCTTTTACCTTAATGAGGAAGTCGTCTTACCTTCCTTGTGTCCAGCACCAGCTAATTCCAAAGAACGGAACCTCCATGCCTTGGATGTGGTCAGGGCCATAAAGTATTACCTGGCTGCGACTGAATCCTTCAGATCAGATTTGCTCTTTGTCCTAACAGAAGGCTCTAGGAAAGGTTTGCAGCCAGCCAAGTCCACTCTCAGTAAATGGATCAGACAGGCGGTGGTGCAAGCATATTCTGTCAAGGGGAAGGAACCCCCTTTTCGGATCACAGCTCATTCTACTCGTGCTATTGTCGTCTCTTGGGCTTTTCAGCACCAGGCATCAGTTGAACAAGTTTGTAAGGCCGCCACTTGGTCTACTGTTCATACTTTTACAAAGTTTTACAAGGTGGATATCAGGGCCTCAGCTGATGCTGTTTTTGGCCGGAAGGTGCTTCGGGCGGTAGTGAAATGAACTACATACTGCTTCCGCACTGGGGATCCCGCTCATATGGACACTGCTTTGGATGTCCCACATGTCATCACTTGGGACGACCTGGACTGGATATAGGGAAAAATTGAATTCTGTGAAACTCACTTTTAGAATTGTTTTTGGATATATCCAGTCCAGGTCGTCCAACCCCGCCCTTGTGTTCATTGTTTCCTGTTGCCTGTTATGGTGATCATCATTTTTCATTCATTGGACATTGTTTTCATAAATCTTGTTAGAGAGAGTACTAGCTGAAGCTATGTGAAGTAACATGGTTTCTTGGGCCTCCCGACCTGTCCTCTTTTTGTCTACTGCTTTTTAACCACTGGAGAATGATAGAGGGACACCTGCCTTTATAGGTGGCTGGGAGGAGCTGCATCTTTGATCTTGCAGTCAAGCGCCCCCTGGGGGCAAACATCCACATGTCATCACTTGGGATGACCTGGACTGGATATATCCAAAAACAATTCTACAGGTGAGTTTCACAGAATTGTATTATTGCCTTCTGTTGCCTCCTACTCCACTCCCTCCTCTCCTGTCAGCGTCTGCAGCACAATTTTGAATTCAGCCATGGGAAATTGGCAGCAGGTGCTGCTGAAACTCATATGTCTCGGCAAAAGACCACACACCACCTAGGAGCTGTAGACTGGCATCCAGGAGCAGACAGATGAGTGGTTGCTGCACCTAAAGCCCCGCAAGGGGGTTTGTGACAATGAGCAGAACCTTATAGTAAACTTGGGCTGAGCTGGGTTCCTCTGATTATCTAGAGACCTTTCTCATATTAGCTGAGAACAATGTTTTGTGGAAGGACGAGGCCAGAATAGAGCTCTTTGGTTTAATGAGAAGCATATAGATAAAAATCATTTAAAGATACTGGGGTCCTGGAGGGGGGATGCAACTCGCACACAGAGGTCCGTCCATTCTGCAGTCTTGGACAGCGCACATTCCTACCAAAGGCTTGCACCCCTGGAAGTGCCCCAGACCAGAATAGCATAAGGGCTGATAACCTGGCAGGGTCAGGGGCTGGCTGGTGAGCCTCTAAACCAGGAGTGCTCAACCTTCTGAAGACCATGGGTCACTTTAAAGTTTTGGAAACTGGTCACGGGCCACAATTAATAGGTTCAGATTTTTGATGTTTTGATTTTGTATTATGTAGTAATATGACGAAGATTTTTTATATCAATCAGCATACCCCACTGCCTCCCCAAACTCGATTAGATTGATTTTCTACGCTCACATGTTCTTCCATCACACCACACTTTACCACATTCATATGTAACAATGTCCCCACATGCTGCCAATACACATGCTGATTTCCTTACCTATCCTAATGTTGTATATGGGTCCCATATTTATAGTCCATCACCCCATCAGTCACAAACTGTAACCATATTCCCAAAACTCAACCAATCTAAATACCTACCAATGCAATTAATTTAGAAAAAACTATTTCTTGTTATAATGATAGAGATTTTACCCAGGGGTTTTGTTGATCTATCAATGTCATCACATTTCTCCAAGCCTCTGCTGCAAATTGCAAGGTGCCCACAATGTAATAGTTTTATCAAAGGACAAGAAGGTCTAATGTCAGTTGTGCCACAATGTTATAGTTTTATCAAACACCAAGAGAGTCTAATGACAGGTGTGCCTCAATGTAATAGTTTTTCCAAAGGCAAAGAGGGTCTAATGCCAAGTGTGCCACGATGTAAAAGTTTTTCCAAAGGCCAAGAGGGTTTAAAGCAAGGTGTGCCCACAAGTAACTTGTTTATCAAAGCCCAAGAGCTTTTAATGCAAGGTGTGTCAATAAGTGAGTGGTTTTATCTAACGCCCAGTAAATATTATGCAGGTGGTGCAAACAAGTGAGCAGTTTTCTCTAAGCCCCCCAGTAGGTCGAATGCAATAGATGCCAACAAATGAGTCATTTTTTTAAGCCCCAGTAAGTAGAATGCAATGGGTGCCAAAAACTGCATAGTTTTTTCCTAAGCCCTAGTAAGCAGAAAGCAGGTGGTGCCCACAGATGAGCTGATGTAAATGCCAAAATGTATCCCAGCAGCTGCCCATCCTCAGGGTGCAATATGAACAGTCAGATGTCCCTCACTGATTCCGTTCGCTCTCACTAGCTAGGTGCCTGAACCAGTGGACTATTTGTTATTAAACTAAAAAGAGCCTGATGTGGTCTGAACCAGTACACACTCAATTACTATTTGTTAGCAGGAGTGACACCCAAGTGTCCTGGACAATTGGAGCAATTGGGTTAATCCCAGTGCCTTGAACAAGTACTATTAAAGTGGAATACTAACCCAGTGCTTAGACAAAGTTGTGGTATAACAGTGTACACAATCCCCAGTGTTTAGAGCAAGTTGTGGGATAATAGGGTACACTATCCCCAGTGCTTAGAGAAAAGTGTAGTATAACAGGGTACACAATCCCCAGTGCTTAGAGCAAAGTGTGGTATAACAGGGTACACTCACCCCAGTGCCTAAAGGAAGATGCGGGTTGAGGACGCACACAAACCCCAGTGCTAACAGCTTAATGGGATACACCCCAATATTTAGAGGGTGCTGTTGGATTACAGTACACACAAAACCCCAGTGCTTAAATGAAAAAGTGGGTTAAAGGGCCACACACAAAACCACAGTGCTTAAATGAAAAAGTGGGTTAAAGGACCACACACAAAACCACAGTGCTTAAATGAAAAAGTGGGTTAAAGGGCCACACACAAAACCACAGTGCTTAAATGAAAATGTGGGTTAAGGGGCCACACACAAAACCCCAGTTCTTATTGCTTCTTTTAGTATAAGGGGATACACCCCAGTGCTTAGAGGACGATGTGGGATCACAGTACACTCTAGCCACTATCCCTGACTACATATTGCCCTGAAAAGGGCAGCTTTTTAATCATATAGGTCTTTCTGTCCCTCAGCAGCAGCCAGCAACCTGCAGAGAACACAGAGGCAGCGTGCAGCGTAACGCCGACCCTACCTTTTATACGCTGGCATCCTTCCTCCAGTCCGCGTTCGGCATCAGGCGCACAAACCTGCAAAGTTTGTCATGGATCTGAACTTTGAGGTTTGGATCCACTCATCATCAGTCATAGATCTATCTATGGGGATTTAAAAACAGGATCATCTTACAGTTCATTTGTGTTACCTCACTTTATAGATTTATTGTTTAATTATTTATTTATTCCGCTTACTGTTTTTTTTTTTTTTTTTTCAAATAGTTTTACACTGTGGAGACATTCCCCTCGATTCAAAGAGCAAAAGTTAATTGATTTCGTATCGAGAATCGTAAGTTTGGGTGGGTGTTAGTCATTTTTTCCTGTTTTTTTGGCCATTTACGACTCGCACGAGCCTACGTACGAATGCGTATATGCTCTTACGATCAGCGGAAGTTCGTTCCTAAATTTTAGGATCAAAACGTAAAACTTAGGATCAAAACTTAAAACTTACGATCAAAACGTAAAACTTAGGTTAATTGGATGTGTTTAGGTGTGATTCAGAGAAACCTCTAAACGCGTTTTAAAAGAAAGCCACAGCCGACACCTTTTAGCAGCCGGATTGCTGTTCGTGAACAGGTTTTTTGGCTAAGTGGAGGAGTCTGCGCGTCTTGTGCTCCAATGAACTGCATGTATCAGCATGGCCGAGGCCATAAATTGTATGGCAATGCATACCTGATTCATGTATGCCTTATAAAAGCATTGTAATGTGGACCTTAATTAGTCCTTTGCATGTAAACCTTTATTTGGCAATATATTTGCGTTAATTAAAGAAACTTATGTCCTTTGTTATTTATTTTAAAATTGAGGTACTAGAATAATATTTTTAGATTGCATTTATTGGTGTAGTTGTTTACCTTTGCTTTGTTTAATTATTTAAGCACATCTTTGGTCAGATGCATCACACTTACTGAGGAGAGGAGAGCGGGATAAAGTGCAGGATGTGGGTTACTGCTGTATTTTGCACAGACACAGCAGAGCTGGGGGCATGGAAAGGTCAGAAATCAAAGAATCCAGAGCAACACAGTCACAAGGCCCTTTCTGTTTGCAGGCTGCCCGATAATACCTGAGCCGCCATCTTGGCTGTTTCTAGGCTCATAACATGCAGAAGTTGCTGGGTGTTTTTTAATATTTGTGAGCAATCTGTATGTAGAGGGTGTGGGTAACCACACTAAAAATTTAAAGTTGTACCATTTGAAGCCTAAATATTAAAATTAAATCCACAAGTAAAAAATGCAAGTTAAGTAAAAATTAAACAAAGTAAGATTTACTTATGCAAATGCATTCATTAATGGTTGGTTACTACAAAATGAATGAAATAAAGAAAAATAAAAGACCAAATATTTAGAATGCACTTTAATGAGGTAAGTTTGTAGTGCGGAGCCGCAAGATCAGAAGGATTTACGTCCAGACAAAAAAGGAAAAAGGGCAAAACCAATGTTGCAACCTGAGAAATGAAACGGAAAATTCAGGATGGAAACTGACATAGGTCTGATTCCCGAACTGCCATACGAACGGACGTATATTTTAGGATAGAAACGTATTTGCTTATAGAATCACTCGCAAGTTCATACGAACGCACGAGCGTTCGGGAAAAATAGGATGATCGTGAGCCAAATCCAAGCTGTTACATGTTTCTTTGAATCAACCCAATTGTGTATGTCACTATTTGAAATGTAGATTCAGGTTGAGATCAGATGTAGAACAGGTTAATCATGCGTGAGTTTTGGTGGTGGTAAAGGTTATTATTATTGCTGTTTACCCATAGAGAGCTATCACTTTAGTAGAAGTATTACCAGTTGGGCATCACAGAAATGCTTTTATACATTTTCACGTTTCATGCCCATGCACCAAAAACACCAAAACTATGAGCATCCACATATGGTAACTTGCAATTCGGCGCACGATTCATGGCACCAGACGAATGGTTCATGCATGTGCACATTGCACAAAATGGCATGTGTTAAGGCGCGATCGAAAGTTACCTATTCATGTTCAGAATCGCATGAAATACATATCTTTACATGTGGAAATGGCCACAGAATTCCTTGTCAGGGTGATATGGCTTCTACATGTATCTGCAGATATATGCAACTAAATCTCTGTCTTTCTACCTGTTAGACATGTTTGTTGCTAAATTACTAAGGGGTGGTTCCACTGGGTTCATCCCACACCAATTACAAATTTCCCAGAGCAGCTTGCAATTTCTTCCCTTGCACATTGTCAATGGTCCCCCTGACCCTAATGTTTCTTCCCTGTCTTTACTGTTTAGCAGTGGGAAATTTGTCTCTCCTGCATTTTTGTGAATCTCTATTCTCCAATCTGTAGTGTATTCCTTGTTGCATCTGTGCTCTCCTTGTTTTGATGTGTAGTGTTTTTAGTAGAGATGAGCGAACTTTTAAAAAATTTGATTCGCCAAATTTTCCGGAAAAATTTGTTTCGGTCCAAATTTATTTGCAACGAATCCATATTAAAAACGGCTATTTCTGGGCTTCCGAGAGTCTCCATGGGGTTGCAGAACGTTTTGCTTGGCTGTAACATGCATAGGATGCATGCTGGGGTAGTGAAATAATATTGTAAAGAAGTATGACATGCAGATCAGAGGCGTCGCTATTAGATTCGCTGTCACAGAGCGGCACAATTAGAGAGCCTTGAGGTGGTATCAGCATGATGAGCCCATATATTGCCTAAAAACACACACTGAATTTGGCAGCAGCATAGGGAGCCCATATATTGCCTGAAAGATACATTGGAGTTGGCAGCAGCATTAGGAGCCCATATATTGCCTGAACACCACACCCTGGAGTTGGCAGCAGCATTAGGAGCCCATATATTGCCTGAAAGAGACACTTGAGTTGGCAGCAGCATTAGGAGCCCATATATTGCCTGAAAAACACACCCTGGAGTTGGCAGCAGCATAGGGAGCCCATATATTGCCTGAAAAACACACCCTGGAGTTGGCAGCAGCATAGGGAGCCCATATATTGCCTGAAAAACACACCCTGGAGTTGGCAGCAGCATAGGGAGCCCATATATTGCCTGAAAAACACACCCTGGACTTGGAAGCAGCATAGGGAGCCCATATATTGCCTGAAAGACACACTCTGGACTTGGCAGCAGCATAGGGAGCCCATATATTGCCTGAAATACACACTCTGGACTTGGCAGCAGCATAGGGAGCCCATATATGGCCAGAAAAACACACCCTGGACTTGGAAGCAACATAGGGAGCCCATATATTGCCTGAAAAACACACTCTGGAGTTTGCAGCAGCATAAGGAATCCATATATTGCCTGAAAAACACACCCTATGTGTGCAGGACACAGCGGTTTCACGCTGGATTTCACATGGTTTGCCTTGAGCCATGGAGTCACACATGGGAGGAACTGCTAAAAATCATAAATCAATAAATGAAATCATGGCTTACTCCACGAAAACTGCAAATGGGAACCATGGTGACTGACAGTGGGAAGAACATCTTGTCTGTGCTGCGACAAGGAAGCCTGAGCTATGCGCCCTGTATGCCACACGAGTTCAACCTAGTTGTCAAGCGTTTTCTGAAGTCTTCCCCCCCATCTGCAAGACATCCTAACAACTGGAAGGAAACTTTGCATGCACTTCAGCCACTCCTACACCGCCAAGCACACCCTTCTTGAGCTACAGCGTCAGAACGGTATCCCCCAACATAGTCTGATTTGCGCTTAGGGGGACTCCACTGTGTAGCTTCAATGTAAACCAGATGTAAACCAGTGGCAGCTCAAACGTGACACCTGTCGTTTGCTCAGGCCCTTTGAGGAAGCCAATTATTAGTCGGTCGCCAGGACTACGGGATGAACAATGTGATTCCACTGCTTCATGTACTACAACACATGTTGAAAACCATGGCTGGTCAGGGCACTGGAGACATGGTGCCTACATTTCATGGCCACATGAAGCCTGTGGGGGCTGAAGTGGAGGAGAAGGAGGAGGGGGTGGGGAACAGCGAAGCACAGTTTAGGCTTGACAAAATGGCCATTTTATCTAGTCATCTGACAGACAGGAGGAGCAATAGCAGCCAGAGGAGCTAGAGGGTTGTGAGGAAGGCGAGACAGAGGACCCAGACACACCGTGGCAGTATGCAGTGGCGATGGAGACAGGTAGTCCCTCCGAGTCACTTGCACAAATGGCATGATGCATGCTCATGTGCTTGCGTAGTGACCACAGCATTGTCTCCATTTGTCAGCGGGATGACTTATGGCTCTCCACCTTATTGGACCCTCGCTACCGGCACAAAATGGGGGCATTTTTTACACCCACTGAGAGGAAGGACAAACTGACCTAGACATTCTACGTAGTCAGATGGCCGATGCCTATCTGTGCCATGGTCCATACTCTCGCAGGTCTGACTCGGGGGGGACCTCTGCGCTCACCTTCTACTGCCATGGCTGCTGGGGGTGGGTGGCAGGAGCAGCAGCAGCAGCTCCATCAGCAGCAGCCTCAGTCTTCAGTCGCTAATCAGTAGCTTTCTTTACCCGCATAGTGAGGCTAATCATGAGCAGCAGAAAGACCTGGAGCAGGCCCTGAACCAGCAGGTAGTGTTATAGCTTGACATGACCATGCCAACGCACCTTGAGTACACCCGCTGGACTTCTGGGCAGCCAAACCTAACTTGTGGCCACAACTGGCAGAGTTTGCCCTGGAAAAGCTGTCCTGCCCGGCGAGTAGTGTGCCATCTGAGTGGGTGTTTAGTGTGGCGGGGGCCATAGTCATGCCAAGGAGAACTCGTCTGTCCACGAAAAATGTGGAGAGACTCACCTTTGTGAAGATGAATCAGCAATGGATTTCCACCCACCAATGGCTGATCCACGGTAGTAGCTGATGCATGGTAGCTCCTTATGCTGCTGCCAACTCCAGGGTGTGTCTTTCAGGCAATATATGGGCTCCCTATGCTGCTGCTGCCAGCTCATATGTGTGTTTTTCAGGCAATATATGGGCTCCTAATGCTGCTGCTGCCAACTCCAATGTGTGCACTCTAAAAATACACATGCTAGCATATTTGGGATGCCCCCTGGATAAAGGCAATGGCTGCTGGCAATTTGAAAATGTGACTTTCTTTACAAAATGCAAACAGTTAATAGACAGGTATCCTTGAAATATTTATGCTAGTGTTTGGGATGCCCCCTCTTCAAATACACAGGTTGGCTGCTTTGATAGTGGAAACGTGACTTTGATTACAAAATGCAACCAGTTAGTAGACAGGTACTCTTGAAATATTTATGCTAGTGTTTGGGATGCCCCCTCTTCAAATACAGAGGTTGGCTCCTTTGATAGTGGAAAAGTGACTTTGATTACAAAATGCAACCAGTTAATAGACAGGTACTCTTGGAATATTTATGATAGTGTTTGGATGCCCCCTCTTCAGATACACAGGTTGGCTGCTTTTATAGTGGAAAAGTGACTTTGATTACAAAATGCAACCAGTTAATAGACAGGTACTCCAGAAATGTTTATGCTATTGTTTGGGATGCCCCCTCTTCAAATGCAGAGGTTGGCTCCATTTATAGTGGAAAAGTGACTTTGATTACAAAATGCAACCAGTTAATAGACAGGTACTCTTGAAATAGTTATGCTAGTGTTTGGGATGCCCCCTCTTCAAATACAGAGGCTGGCTCCTTTGATAGTGGAAAAGTGACTTTGATTACAAAATGCAACCAGTTAATAGACAGGTACTCTTGGAATATTTATGATAGTGTTTGGATGCCCCCTCTTCTGATACACAGGTTGGCTGCTTTTATAGTGGAAAAGTGACTTTGATTACAAAATGCAACCAGTTAATAGACAGGTACTCCAGAAATGTTTATGCTATTGTTTGGGATGCCCCCTCTCCAAATGCAGAGGTTGGCTCCTTTTATAGTGGAAAAGTGACTTTGATTACAAAATGCAACCAGTTAGTAGACAGGTAGTCTTGAAATAGTTATGCTAGTGTTTGGGATGCCCCCTCTTCAAATGCAGAGGTTGGCTCCTTTGATAGTGGAAAAGTGATTTTGATTACAAAATGCAACCAATTAATAGACAGGTAGTCTTAAAATATTTATGCTAGTGTTTGGGATGCCCCCTCTTCAATATAGAGGTTGGCTCATTTTATAGTGGAAAAGTGAATTTGATTACAAAATGCAACCAGTTAATAGACAGGTACTCTTTAAATATTTATGCTAGTGTTTGGGATGCCCCCTCTTCGAATACAGAGGTTGGCTGCTTTTATAGTGGAAAAGTGACTTTGATTACAAAATGCAACCAGTTAATAGACAGGTACTCTTGAAATATTTATGCTAGTGTTTGGGATGCCCCCTCTTTAAATACACAGGTTGGCCCCTTTGATAGTGGAAGAGTGACTTTGATTACAAAATGCAACCAGTTAATAGACAGGTACTCTTGAAATATTTATGCTAGTGTTTGGGACGCCCCCTCTTCAAATACACAGGTTGGCTGCTTTTATAGTGGAAAAGTGACTTTGATTACAAAACGTAACCAGTTAATAGACAGGTACTCTTGAAATATTTATGCTAGTGTTTGGGATGCCCCCTCTTCAAATGCAGAGGTTGGCTCCTTTGATAGTGGAAGAGTGACTTTGATTACAAAATGCAACCAGTTAATAGACAGGTACTCTTGAAATATTTATGCTAGTATTTGGGATGCCCCCTCTTCAAATACAGAGGTTGGTTCATTTGATAGTGGAAAAGTGACTTTGATTACAAAATGCAACCAGTTAATAGACAGGTACTCTTGAAATATTTATGCTAGTATTTGGGATGCCCCCTCTTCAAATACACAGGTTGGCTGCCTTTATAGTGGAAAAGTGACTTTGATTATAAAATGCAACCAGTTAATCGAATCGCGACAATATTCGGTATCGTAACGAATCGAATCTTTCCTGAAATTCGTAACGAATTCGGGTTCGTCAGAATCAATTCTCTCATCTCTAGTTTTTAGTGCACTGTATCTTGATTTTAGCTGACCTACAGTGTTGTGTTTCCCAATGTTTTGCCCCAGATGTTTGCTTTACCCCTCCCTACCTGCTTGGTTTAGTTAGTTTTTTATTGCTTTATAACTGAGCTGCTAACATGTTGTTTCTTCATGTTTTTTTTTTTTAATTTAGACATTTGTGGACAAATGGCCACCTTTTGAGGTTTATAGCTTAATAATAATATAGCTTAATAAAAATAGGGTTGATTCTGCACTGTGCGTACATTTTTCACTCTTTTTTAATAGAGAAAATGCTTGTTAAACAAATTGCAACGCTAAATATGGTGCTGAATTGCACTTAGGGAAATAAATCAAAGAAACAGTGTTTACTCTAAAAAAAACATGATTAACTATTATAAATATATAATTGGCCAATACAAACAATATGGGGAAACACTATTTCAGGTAAAATCCTAACTAAAGACAAGGGGGCAATCCCTTCGCCTGAAAAAAAAAGAAATTCAGTCTCCGAGGCTACAATCGTTTTTACCGTAAGAACTATAAATCTGTGGAATAGCCTCCCACATAACTCTTTCTGAAACCCTATAACAACCCATTTAATTTTAACCTTGATGATAAGTACATTTTTCCCTCTTTGTGGTTAAATCTTTCCCTGTAGTTTTTCTAGTCCCCATTTTCGAGTGCCCTGTGTTAGCATTTTATTTCTATTGCTTACAAAAGACAGATGTTTTTGTGGGAAACATAGTTTGTGCTGTAGGCTTTTCCTTTTAAAATCACTTTATTTCTATTTAAAAATGAAAAGTATGACTTGTTATGTTGTTCAGGTTATACCACCCTCCTGCATTACTTACAATCAGTGTATAAGCTGTGCTCCTCTCCTGTAGAACCACAAAACATTGATCCATTTGCTCTAATAATCACCACATTGTGCTCCATCTAAAAGTCCCTGCATTTGTCAGTAACCAATGCCAAGCCAATCCCTACCATGAGTGGAAAAGGTCTTTTGTTGCAAAACTGCTATATCCAGCAACATTGCTGACCCTATAGATGAAAAATACCACTGATCTAATTGTGTACCACACTCCATAGCCCCCCCCCCTCCTCCAGATTAACCCACCTTAGATTCCAAAGATTAAAATTCATACTATACATATCCCACCCTCCACATTCAGAGTGTGTATGCAGCCCCCTTCTCCCCCACAATTAATATGCAGAGCATGTCTGCGGACCACTCCAATTATTACCTACAGGCAGGTAAGTAGGGGTTGGTGGGCAGGCAGGTGAGTGGGTGTTTGGTCAGGTAAGTAGGAGAGTAGCTAAGTGGAAAGGCAGGCAGCTAGATGGGCAGTCAGGTTGGTAGGTGAGTGTGTGGGCAGGTAGGTGGGTAGGTGTTGGGCGGGCAGGTAGGTAGGTGGGCAGACAGGCAGGTAAGTGGGTGAGCAGGCAGGTCAGTGGATGGGCTCTCCAGGATAATGCAGTGCTTTCTTTCGGACATTGGCAGTAATGTTAAGAGCTTGCAGAAAGATCCCAAAGTGCCATTTCCTCCCAGCTTGACCCAACATTAGCTGGAGTCTAGTACCAAGCAAAAGCAGGAGATGAGGGCAGTGGGATAACTAGATTTGACAGGGCCCTGGTGCGAACATTAAACGGGGCTCGTTTATGACTCATACATTAAACTTTTTCTATCGTTAAACCTAAATGAATGCAGATAGATTACTAAAGACTGAAACAGCCAAGGCACATGGTGCTTCCTTACTTCTCTCAGTAATGCCAAGTGAGTGCAAATATGATAAGTAGGGTGAAGGAATAACAATGATGGGGGCCCCCTTGCCCTTCTGGGCCCTGGTGCAGTTGCACCCCCACAAGTCATGCCCCTGTATGAGGGTAGGCAGGCTATGCTGTATGCTAGTGGGACAGTCTATTACATGCTTTGCTCTATTACAGACTTTGGCTGATACTTGTTAATCCTTGTCACCAGTTGTGGTGTTGTAGTGTTGATTACACTGAATTGTATGATGAGAGCGCTCCTTTTCATGGTTTCTGCCTGTCCATGATGATGCAACATCTGCTTTTCTTTTTCACTCCTCCCCTTTCTCCTCCGTACCCCATTGTTGCCAGACAGAGCATGCAATCATACGGTATAGCTCTAATCATTTAATCAAATATTTGCACATAGAATTTTCAGCACATTGGGCACAGGACACTTTAGGAGATATATTTAGGGGTAGGTGCCTGGGTCCTCATTCCAGAAATAATGGTGGAGGTGCTGCCTGATGATGTTGTAGCTCATATGGAACACCAAGCTTACTTATGACTCTTGTTAGTGATGTTCCTTTGGTGCTTTCCCCCAAAAATGTGTCTCATAGCAGTTAAGCAAGGGACCAAAACATTTACAAGGTCCTTGGGGACCGGTGCCTGGTAGACTAAATCCAGCCCTGCATCCGAATTGTCACTAACAATAAATTATGTAATTGTTATTATTTTAATGAACTTTTCCATATAAATATTTTAATTTCAGTCTAGTGAAAGGGAAGCCGTGGGAATGAATAGGAACCTTCACATCTTGATGCTTTGGGATATTTTTAGAAATAACTAGTTATATATAAAATGGGGGTTTAAAACAAATAAGTTTTCATCCTTTTATCGAATGGGAAATAAAATAGTTTTACCACTTATGGTTTTCATTTCAAATACGCAAATCATATGCCCATAAGTGGATACTTCAAAACAATGCATTTACACAGAAACACCTCATAAATTTAATACGTAACACTTGTACGGAGAAGCCCTCACTCACTTAAGTATTTTTCCTTATTGTTTATAATATGACCACGTGTGTGTTGACATGAATAATTATCTTAAGAAGCAGCACATTATAAAACCTACGTGTGAAAATGGAGTCTCTTTATCGGATTTGGTGGGTGGGGAGGTGATGCTGGGATGTAAACAAGTTTTCTTTGCATCCAGTGTTTGCGTTGTGAGAGTCAGCTGGAAAATGTTCGACATTGCTGAAGGAATTTGCTTCTACATTTTACATTCAGCTCAGCCTTGTGTTATAAAATGTTCTGAAAGCCTTTAAACACTCTTTAAAACTCCAGTTACTGATGATGTCAGAAGGGCCCATCCACCCAAACAAAACAGAAACCAATTTGTGGCCTTTTCTTTACTGGGGCCTATTAAAATGGCTTTGTATTAAAATGCCTCCATGTAATAAGTACTAATATCTCCCGCTGAATTAAAGTGGCTTAGTAGGCTGTTATGGTATCACCGCGGGAAGATGTATTTATTGGGTCCTGGCAAAAAGTCTATTTATTCACATTACTGCGAAGCTCATGATAATTACTTTAAAAGAGCAGAACCCAGGATCAGACCCCTGATGCCCCCAAAACTGCACAGCTTACCTGCCACTATTTTTTACTCCCCTTACACATTTGGCTGATGCTTGGGAACTTGTCTGACTGAAAGTGTGTCTGTCACCCACACATTAAAAAATTCCTGTGTCAGATATGATCTATCATGTCACATGACACGGGAATTCATGGCTGACACTTTAAGGCACTCCCTTCTGTACTCCCTCCTGCCCCACAAGGAACCCTAAACTAAACTTAAACCGGACCTTCACCATGATTTATTGAAAAGCCCAAACCCTTAAAAAAACTATTTCCCAGCATCTAATGTTAATATATTTTAAATTTTTAGTCACTTACTTATTATTTTTTCCCCCACTGGACTGCAACTCTGTTCAGGACTTTAGGATACGGGCACCGCCATCTAGACTCAGAAGCATCACACTTACTGAGGAGAAGAGAGTGGGATAAAGTACAGGGGGCAGGTTATAGTTGCGCTTTGCTCAGACAGAGCATAGCTGGGGACAGGAAAAGGTCAACAATCCCAGAATGCAGAGCAGCACAGTCAGAAGGCACTTCCTGTTTGTAGGCTGCCTGATGTTACATGAGCTGCCATCTTGGAGGTTTAAAGATGGCATGGTATGTACAGGGTGGGGGAAACATAGAAGATAGACTATTATTCAGAGTGAAGGACAGCTTTAACCTTATCAAGAGCACTTATCTGTCTGGCACTCTCACGCGGCTCCTCGGCTGGTGTCATGACATGTTGATATTCCACCCTACTCCAGTAAAATATTTGTTACTTGCTCCCAAGATCAAGTCCTGGGGCATGTAGGCACAGTCCCTGTTTATGTGGGATCTCTGACCAAAGAGCTGATTCCTTGCATTATTCACTAGTGACTGGAGAATGTCCACATTGCAATGGAGGGTGTGTCAAGCTAATTATAGATTTCTACTTTCTACTTCCCAATTTTCTCATCTTTTTTCCCATATTTTACAAATTTTTCCCCAAAACATGTATGCCAATTATATTACCAATACCAAGGCAGATAGTAGTTTAAACCACTCTTAAACAATAGTAAGACTAATCAACAAAAATAATAGTGGGGGTTGTGGCTGTCTGGGTCATGAAAGTCGGACTTGGATCCTGCAAACAAGGTCCCTTTTTCCAGTAGGCTAGCTTACAAGTCAACAAGTTGCATTTCCATGCATTAGTAATGTATCAAGCAGGCCTCAAGCCACACTATTTTGTGGATGCTGTTATTAGCAGTTACATGCACCACATAATAAGGCCTTACCTAAATATAATTTCTGTAGGGGTGCCTCAGATTCCACAGTTTGGGATCTTGCACTCACAGCCTTACTATATTGGTCAATGTTCCTACATGTATTCTCTACAGGATAAAGACACTGTGGTTAGAAGTAAATGGTGAAGAGTTGTAGCAAGAAAAGTTTTTGCATCAAAAAATCACATTTTACTAATTTGAAAAAATGTTATCAAAAAAATATTTGTTTTGGCAATTCAGACTTGGTTCGTAAATTAAGAAAATTTGGACCAAATCTGAAATGTACTCTTTTGCTAGTCTCCAAAGAATGAGCCATTTGGAATGGGCATTTTCCAAACCAAGATTGTGACACTGTCCACCCCTTCTTTTTTAATTTAAGCAAAATTATTTTCACTGGTCCAGGCCACTGTTGCATCTAATGCGGTGGTCACACTAGAGAAAACTGAGGACATCTTGTGGAATCACGTATTAACATGTTCATGCGGGGTAGGGTAATGACATGTTTAGTATTTCTTATGACACTTTAAAGCATAAAAAAACATTCACCAAAAAATCTGATAAAGCCCTTTAACAAGACCCACAAATAGGGAGACCCAACCTTCAGAATGTGAAAAGAGATGTTTGATTAAAAAAGAATAATGTTGCTAAGCCAGTGTTCACTGATCGCCACCAGACTTTTCTGCTGTATTGGTAAGTTATGCTATCTTGGATGGAAGAAGTCTGGCAAACCATTTATTATTTGCTAAATACAGTATAAGCTGGCAGGATATGCTAAACCTGATTTTCAAACTGATGTAGGATATGACCCCAGTGAATGCCTACTCAAACTAAATAAACAAAAAGATAATATACTTTGTGACTTGGCCTTGGTTGCATCAAAAATTGTGTTACGAGTAGGCTCATGGTTGAAGTCTATGGCTATGCTTATAAGCTCGATTCACAGCCCTCTAGCTTTAGTGTGTAAGCCAATTCATTACACATAATTGTACGTTTGCATGATTCAGAGCCTCCATTAGGGGCGTTTCATAAATTCTTCGTTGTTGCATAAGCATGCAAGAGCGTTGCTCGTACATCTCTCGCAATATATGTAATGGACGACAGTGTCGTTTATGTGGCGTGAATGTCCTGCCACATGTCCTGCCCAGTGTTTTTTGTGCATGTTTTAGTGTACCTTGCAGCAAAATGTGTCCAGTGAGCGCCTACTAGTGAACTTTGAAAATGAGCTGTTTTGTCCTTTCTTTTTGTGCTGGCTTGTACACATATGCAAGCTTCTCATTATTTGTGTTTTCCAGTGTTCTACTCCAGGGCCTGGCATTTTAGTGCTTCCTTATTGCTGTGCCAAGTGCTTACCTGTACCCACCCTTCTTTCCAGCGTTGCTCCTTTTGTTTGGGATGCCCCCATGTATATTTATTACACATTACTCTTGCAATAATTCACATTAAATAGACAACACAATGCTTTAGATGTATTCATTATAAAATGTTATTTTTTTTTGCTTGAATTTTGTTGATTGCCAAATGGCAAACTTGTCTATTTTTTTAATATAAAAAAAAAAATTGGGGTACACTGGTGGTTAAAAACTATTTAGAAGGGGGATATAAAACAATGTGTCAGGCTCCCAGTTTATTTAGGTGGGGGGCTCCCCATAGGCATGGCCAGATCTGCGATGTCCCCCACCAGCCTTTGGACAGCAATGGCCAGCTTATCCAGCCGCTGCTGCACCTCGTCTCTGTATCCTGTAAATGCAAAAACAAACAATTAGTGTCTAGCCTCTGCTTGCTGCAAACCTTTGGAAGAAGGCATGTTGTTGAAATAATCACTTGTCTTAAAACTTACTAGGCTGGTGGGGTAGTCGCGGTTGGGGAGCCACCCTTCTAACTAGAACATGCCACTCCTTATTGTCTGAGTCTGTTGGTCAAAACAAAAAATATCTATTAGTAAATGTGCTATAGCTGTGAATTGGATTTTGTTGTGTGTGGCGCATCGCCCACCTGCTTCTTTTGCCAGTTGTAGTGGTGCTGGTCCTTACCTTGGCTACTCACCCACTGGCCCATCCACGGCATCTAGATGCAAAGATCCCAACAATAATGTGTGTCTTCCTGTGTGTGGTTGTGTGTGATGCTCATACCCGAGTCATTTCGCACAGAATCTTCTTCCTCCCTGCCCAACATCTGTGCTTCCTACTCGGGTTGGTCCAGGTCAGCTTGGAGCTCACCTGTAGAGGAGGGTGAGGGCGTTGGCACCCCTGGTAGCCACCCGACATGTCCACCAGGTGTTTTACAGCATTGGCCAAACTTGTCACTTCCCGGTAGGCCTGACACTTTGCCTGAACTCTGACACTAAAAGAGAACTTGTACTTGTACAACGTGGAGCCAGATGGGTTAGCTATTGCTTAGCCACACAAGGTCTGGTGCTTTACTAAGTTTATGCCCTCTTCATATTTCAGGAAACACCCAGCAAACAAACATGGCCACCCTACCAAAGGAACACACAAGTACTGTGGCTGCGTCATCAAGGACTGCACCGATGGAACACTTGGATCTGGTAATTGTTATGTGCTCAAATTGGGAACCCAATGTGTGGCAAACAGCAGAGAGCTAACTTATTTGTCAGGCCCTACAGACATCCTCGTTACTCGTTGCCATACAGGAGCAGCATCTGCCTCCACAACAACAGCAGCATCAGCACCCTCTGCGCAGCAGTTGCCTCCCCAGCACCCTCAGACACAAAATCTACCTCAACAGCTGCCACTGCCGCAGCATCTGCCTCAACAGCTGGCACTGCCACAGCATCTGTCTCCCCCACTCCCTTTGCAGCAGCAGCTGTATTCAGAAATCTATCTGCAGTAGCAGCTCCTTCCACCACTCCCTCTGCTGCTGCAGCTAGATCCACAGATCAATCTGCAGCAGCAGCTCCTTCCACCACTCCCTCTTCTGGATCCACAGATCCATCTGCAGCAGCAGCTCCCTACACCATTCCCTCTGCTGCCGCAGCTGGATCTGCAGCCCCAGCATAGCCAACAGATGCAGCCATCATCTTCATAAGAGAGCTCTACTGCCAAGGATTTCCCATCATCTGCATCATGCACAACACATGTGGAAAGGCCAAGCACTCCAGCTGAAAGTGTCCCTACTTGGGGAAGAGGACGACAGGCTCAGGCATGTCACCATCTTCCCCTGTTGAGGTGGGTGCAGTTGATAGGGGCAGATTGGTAAGCAGATAGCAGAGCCTTTACATAAAGCACAGCCCTATTCCACCAAAGCATGTGGAGACACATAATGCTGCTCCACCATGACCTCCAACCAATGGTGGGGGAGCAACAGAACAGCAACCAGCACACGGAGGCACTGATAGCACAGTGACAACCTGGGTAGGATAAATACTTTCTAATGTGGCTCCAGCAACCATTAGCAAAACAGCAAACCACATCACCTTCCCCACTAAAAAAATCAACTACTTTACATAGATAACATTTCAAGATTTCACCTTAATTATCTAAAAACTACACATTACACATAGACAAGTATAAAAGCACATAAGAACATCCCACCCGAACCCTCAATTTAATTATAACCAAAATCAATATAGTGATTAGTATCATGACCAAAATCTTCTCTATTTCTGCAAAATAAGCTTTAAAGTGCACAAGTGCATTTGCTGTGCTGCAAAAAGAAAGATTAATAAGATTGACAAGAGGAGCAAAGTGCAAAACAATGTGACAACAATCAAACAACTAGAAAATATCACCTATGTGTTATGGTCCAGGGGATCACATGCCATAAAAGTCAGTCAAAAGGTATCCCCGTGGTCCGAAATCTGACCACTTCCTCAAAATGACAACCTGGCACGCCTGGTGGCATGCCAAGAGGCCAGAGACCCACCAGACGTTGCAGGCTACCCACCCTAGTAATTAGGAAAACATTTTTGTTTTTTTGGGGGAACCTTAGTAGTCTAGGAATATAGGCACACACTGTTAAAAAAAAAATGTTGTATGTCAGAGTTTTGTGACAATAAACAAAACAAGCAAAATGGATTTGGTAATTCAGTTTAATCTCACTGAATACATCAAAAAAGGGGATGAAGTTTATAGAGCCAAAAACCAAGGCTTGCCTGAAATCCGAATTAACATTTAGAAATGTATACGGGGAGGCCGATTCATTAATAGCGCCAGGTAGCGACAGATGAGCGACAGTAGAGTTATTTTCACAGCGCACGCTAGTATTTGCTGTGCTTGGCCGTTGTTCGGCTGTTGACAGCGACTCAGTCGGTGTGCGATAATGTTGAATATGGGGTTAGGAGTCGCTGTTTGACAGGTTCTGCGCTGTATGGGAGCGCATGACAGCGAATGGCCATAGCGAGCGGCTCCCAGCATATTCATTAACAAATCACGCTCAAAAAATTCTTGCGCTGTGAAATGCTTGTTTAAACCCCAGAGCGCTGGCGGCGATGGGTTAAAAGTAGTTTTTTAACCCCCAAACAACCATATTTTTTGAAAAAAAAAAAACAAGTTTTTCAAAACATTTTGTAATATGAATACATTAATATCAGACCTGTAATATCAATTCTGCACAATTTTTTTTTTTTTTTTTTTTACCTTAAAAAAAATATCTAACATTGCAGAAGTGGTCACAGAATTTTTGACATTTAAAAAAAACAAAAAAAAAAACATTAATAGCAATTAATTAAGAATATTTAAATATTGCTCCATTGAAATGCATTGGAGAGCGCCAGGTAGCGAGAGGTCATACCTGTCGCTGTTCAAGGTCGCTCGCTGGCGCTGTGGGGTGAGGCTGGAATAATGATGAATGATTCGCTATCTGGCGCTCTGTCAGTCGCTAAGCAGGATCGGCTTGATAAATGTGTGATTGCGGAGGGAAGCTGGCAAACTCGTGGCGGTGACCGTCATTACCGTTCTCTCACCATTCGCTACCTGGCGCTATCCCTTGTTAAATAAGGGCCACAGACACACCACAAACATACCACTGTAGAAAAAAATTAACTAAAATGAGACGAGATAAGGTGGTTCTTGACAGACTTCTTGCCCCGATATAGTGCTGCAGGGACACATGCCGATATTGTGGAACCTTCTCCAGGAAGGGCAAATTTATGCAGCACCGTGCACCCCAGGATTATTTTGATTACTTTCTGTAGCTGATACTATAGAGTGCCCCCAGTATGGTCCAGGCAATGGAACCGGGTCTTCAGCAAGCCAAAGGCCAGCTCGACCAATGCCCTTGTCTTGCTATTAGCCCGGTTGTAGGTCGCATGTGGCTGAGTCTGAGGGCAGAGAATGGGGATCATAAGCCTTGGAAGAAGGGGGTAGCCAGAACCGACAAAAATAAGAGAATAATTAGACACATACATCATAAACACATTATCATCTGCAAAAAAAGAAAAAAAATAGTGGAAATGGAAGGGGGAGACAGGGGATGGATCTGCAAATACACAAGTTCAAAAAATCAGCAACAAAGGACTAATAATGGCAACAATTACCAAGTAGCCACCTGTAAGACAGCTCACCAGACTCAAATTACTCATACAGTCTGGAATTGCACAGCATTTAGACACCATGGGTAGACCCTGGAAAGCCAACCATAACGCTCAGGAACCGGAGGTCAGGACCCGCCACACCCTGAACATTTATGGAATGTCCCATTTTACAGTTCCTGCACAAAAGACACAAAGCACACAGATAAAGAGCAGTAGCATTCAAGCACACCTAAACTCACAGAACAGATGATAGGCAGAAAAGTACAACCACTGGTAAAACTGCCTTCTTTGGGTGAGTCAGAAAAGGGAACTTGGCAGATTGTGTAAGGTGGGACGCCATAGCTTGTGTGAGCAAAAGGAAAATGAACTGCTCATTAACAATGGCTTATTTTAGATTGAAGCAGCTACAGGGAACAAGGGTCAACTAGTTGAAAGGGGAGATTGAGGTCCACTTTACAGGAGGCAATACAATGCAACGGTCAACACAGACTAAATATGGGGAAGCTAGACTAAATATAGATGTCACAACATAGTATGGAATTAAGGATGCAAAGGGAAACCAAGCACATACCTAAAGAGATACTCATCTGCAACCGGTGGCACTAGTGCAACGTGCGTAGTGTCAATTGCACCTATGACATTGTGTATATCGGCCAGCTCGTAAAAGCCCAACTTAAGCGCATTCGAGGCTACCATGGTGTCAGGAACGCGTAAATACTTGTCCACCAAGGTAGCCATGCCATCAAGAAATTTATTCCAGCCTTTAGAATGCCAAAGATCGAAGGCAGCCAACCAATTTGGTCATGCCTGCAATTGTATGCCCCTTGCTTGTGGTGGGAGGCAACCATGGCTGTAACTCACAATACAGTTTTTCAAGGGAAACATGGTTAAGTTGGGTCAGCTCAAATAGCTCAACACCATGCAAGGGATGGACATCTACATGCGGCCAATGCAATTGAAGCTCCGTCAGGCACATGCACAGCAGGCCGCAACGCTGCAGACGCATATACTCTTCTATTTTAAAAGAACTTCACTACTCAGAGGACAGTAATGCAAGGCTCCCACTAGAACAAGCTCTAGCTATACTAAAGGCTCTGAAGGTAGTGGTGATCAATATAGGGACAACTGAGAACCCAGAGGTAGAGAGCTGCCCTCCTCCTTTCTGTCAGAATGCCACTGCTCCTGGAAGTAAAAACAAGAGTAGTGGCACAGCCTCTGATATCCTTTGCCTAGACAACCAATCATAGGGCTCCACTGGAGGTCTATAGCTTGGCCCTCATTTGTCAACTCTAGCAGACTAGCATTATGCGGCCTGATTGGTAACTAGAGTATGGATTAGAAATGACTCTGCTGGTGTGTAACAACTAATTCTAACCAATGTATAAAAACACACAGTTTATAAATGCATATCATAAAATATTATTGGCATATATTTGTTTATTATGTGCCTTATGTAAAAAAAGTGTTTATAGTGTATATATTCATTTCAATGCCATTATATTAATATATGTATATGTGTGGGAGAATGCTTGGGTCTGAAGCACAATATATTGGGCTCTTACAGACCCTGCCATTATGCTGATTATTATGCGGCATCACAGAGTTAAGTGCTGCACCCACTTGCTTCAAAAGAAAAATCATTAGGTGAAACTTTATCTCGGCCACAATTCTTCTTCAATTTAATAATGGAAAACAGTTTAGGACAGTGCCAAACGTGGCACGACACAATGGTATAAGAATTGCCTTTGCCTGCTGTATCCCTTTAATGACACACAGCTCCTTATGTTAATTTTTCTTTTCCTGTGTTTTATAGTCATATAACAATAAATCACATAGGATTTATTGGTTTGGCTTATTTGAATACCTAGCACACATAATATAAAACTGATTGTTGAAAGTACTCTGCATCATGTCAGTATTTAATATCAAATATAGCCCTGACTTTGTGTGGATAGGTCTATATATAATTTTAAATGTTTAAGAGAAACTTCCCAAAACTCATGTGCCCCATCTGCATGCATGATACTGTATCATTGTCAGCACTTTCATTTGCATCTGCATCTACTCAAAGCTGAAATGCCACCTCACCGATTCAGTCCACCTTCTGGTCTTGGAAAAAGTTTTCATACTAGAACAAAATCTGAATAAAAAAACAGCCATTTTTAGCAGCACAACGGAACTGATCCCCCAAATGTATCCTTTGGATGACCTTATAATGCAGATCAATACCCTCTACGCCCCCCCCCCCCCCCCCGCAGGCTTGGCGGTGGCTCAGCTTAAAATAAAATGTCATGCTAGAACAAGATCTGAGGTTTGCCTCAATCTGTCGACCCCATGGGGCATGCACAGGCTTCCACCAGAGTTTTGGTGTTCCAGGTATATTATTTCATGCCAATTAATGAGCATTGTATTGATTTCCCACTGGCCTCTTCAATAGCTTTATTCCCAGCCATTCAGACATCCTCAAAACTGTTTGAGAAGTAAAAATTGTCCATGCCTAGCTCTCTCTCAGCTTGTACACATGCACACCATTACATTAACTTTGCTCTGCATAGCCACGGCCACACCCTCTTTGTAGAGTCCAGAGTGCCAAAAAGGCCAAAACCATGCGCAAGTGAACCAGCACACAATTCATGGCACCATACGCATAACAAACGTGCACATTGCACAAAATGGCACTTGCAAAGTGTTATCGTAAGTTTCCAATTTTATGCAGAAATGGCTCAGCTCCATGCTCTGGTTTAAGTCATTTTTTGACTGTTGGTCTGCTTTAATACAATAACCGGTGCTGTATGCAGAGACGTAGACAGTGACTTATTCAGCAGTGACCATGGCATCTCAGGTACAATATAATGTCAATGTTTTATTTTAAACAATACAACCCCTCTAGAAAATGAATTAAAAGCCCAGCTTGATGAGTGCCTTACCCACACCAAACCTGATAACATGTATAATTGTTATCACGTAACTTTATTGATATTATGTCAACCAGCACCTACAAGATCCACCTCCAGCCTCCCCCACCTTTTAGAAATTAGAAAATGAGTGGCACACTATTACAATACATTAAGCATGAGGGTGCGTAAGTAAACAAACAGGCACCAAAACAGACTAACCTATATAGTGCTAATGCAAGATGATTACTTAAAGTGATTGTCTATCCCCCGAAAAAAGCAAAATGGTATTCACCTTTTGTTCTGTGCAGTTGATTGGTCCAAGTCAGAGAATTGGCAACTCATCTCATCGCTGGATCTGAGCCTATGCCTCCCAGGACCTGAACATGGGGCAAGACCTGATATGCCCTCCCCATTGTAGTAAATGGAGAGGGCGTGGCTGTGTCCCTATGACTGATGGTGGGGGGCAGGTGCTGGTACAAAATTGCTGGGGCATGGAGTTTGGAACCTGGGTGCTGTGGGAAGCGCAGACTTGGATCCAGGGGAATTGATAATCACAGGACTTGAATCGATCAGCTGTGTATGATGAAAGGAGAGTACCTTATTATTTTCTTTATTGCGTGGCCAATCTCTTTAAGAACAGATATTTTGACCAATGATGAGACAGAGCTGGGACAATCCAGTTCAAATGTCCTACAGCCGGGTAGTGACAGCTTCTGGCATTTGGGAGTACATGCACAATACCTCTGGCAGCCACAACATGTGTATTTGTATAGGGGTCATTGGACCCCTTACCAGTTTACAAGCAGTACAAAAATACAGACAAAAAAAATATTCACCATTGCTGCATTTTCAGTCCTCTCTAAAGGTCTTCCAGATCAGGAGCTCCATCCTGGTCCAGCGGGCACTGGCAGTGAGTAGCTTTTGCAGTCGTCCCGACGGCATCTGTAGTGGGGGGGCAGGTCCCCTGCCTCCTTCCTTGGTGTCTGGGGACCAAGCTAATTCCAGGCTCCTTTAGTGATAAATTTAGCATTAGCTTGGCAGGAGGCCAAGTAAGGAGGAGGCAGGACCCCTTACCACAGATGTCCATCCTCATCAGCAGCAGACCAGCATCCACTGGACCAAGAGGGAGCCCTCGAGAGAGGACAGATGAAGGAAGATGCATCGAAAGTGCGTTCTTTTTGTATTTTAAAACTGTATTCTTTTCTTTTTTAACTGTTTGTGTAATATTAATGGGTCAAAGGGATCTCTATATAAGTTCACAGGGTAGCGATGGGAATTTTCACCCAAATCTTGTCAGTATCCAAGATAGGATGAGCCAAAACCGAACTGACAAGATTCAGGTTGAATCTAGCTTTGCCCCGGACCTAAAAAATGTAGCCAGTTTTGATTTGCATCACCATTCAATGCACACTTACAGATGACAAACAAGAAAAACAAGTGGATGAACCATGGTGGAAGTTAATGTCAGAAAAGTGGCACAACATGGTGCACTTTATAAATCAGGCTCCCCATGTTTGCCCAGACATTCGTAAATCAGTATCATTGCCAAAAACTTATAAAACCCAAATTCAAGAATTATTTTGTTTAACCAGACTACTGTGACATGTTTTTGAAATAATCCAGGTACAGTAAAATTGTATTCAATGCTAAATAAAAAAAAAATCTTAAAGTAATTGTCAAGTCAAAAGTTAAAACATAAATATCAGTAGCTTACCTTACATGGAGTCCCTCCAGCTCTCCCCTTCCTGCTATGTCAGCCTTCAGAGATTGGCTTCCTCTCTCTGCAGCTATGAAACCCCACTCTCCTCCCTGGTCACACTATGTGCTGGCAGACTGGAGATGCTCTTAGCTTACAGCATCTCTCACGGCCTTTTTCTGGAAACACTATGTGCTGGCAGTAATAACAATGGACTTATTTTTTTACTATGATATATGTAAAGCACACAGTGTGCTTACATCACATCGCTGTTGCCACACCCACTATTTCTTCTTGTTTTTTTTCTGCATCTCCAATGCTCTTATACTTTTACAAATAACTTAAGGGCTACAGGGTCTTTTTGAAAATGGATTGAAGTTTGGGAAAGTGAAACGTGTAGCCTGATACAATGCAACAACAATTGGGCTCGCCTTTAGTAACTTGAAAGGCTTAAGGCGAGCCAAGAAATGAATATGCTCTGAAGGAAAGGAAGGCAATAAAATCAAAAGCAGACACCAAATTCAATGTAAAATTTTAAAGCAAATTTTGGCAGCTTTATTTTTGCAGTATCTCAAACAAAAGACAGTTTGGGGATTATAATTATTCATAAACGGCACCCCAATGCCTATACATCACCTTAAATAAAATACGATTGTTTTGTGACCTTCTATCTGTTTCGTGCAAATGAATGCATGGCTATTGGGAAGTTTTGACCCTAGTCATTCCTTTATGGGTAGATACTCTCTATGAAGTAATGTATTTATAAGGTACCTGTTAACATTTTGTTCATAAATAACAGATGGCAAAACGCTTTAACAGATGTCAGCAGGACCAGAATCCATGCACATTTTTATATACGTACTAAGCCTTTGAAAAATCACCTACACTTTCTAAGTGCTAAAACATCTGTCGAGCTCAGACAATAATGTAAAATGTATCTCTAGCAAAGGATGTGCTGACAAGTCTAAAACTGTCATAGCACAAAGAAACATATCTGTTTGGAAGCCGTCTCGAGGTGATAGCACGAGAACAAACTAGTGCAACAGTTACCTTGCTGTTAATTGCTACCAAAAACATACTTGCTTTTGTTTGCCAAAACCACAGGTACAGTTTTTTTCTGCATCACTTGACATCCCTAGCAAAGCAGCATATTGCAATAAAAACAGAATCAGCTTTTTCTGTTTGTTTTGCTACACTGTACTAAACATATTATTCGGGGCTGATTTCTTAATGTATTGCACCATTTTGTGCCATTAGATGTCAATCTCATGCTAAAGATTTAGTGATGAACGTTAAACTCTAGGTTAAGCTTTTTAATTTTAAAACAGAAAAATAGTGCAAAAAACATTTGTTAACTAATAAATTACCTGCTCATGTGATGGGGCGTGCTTGCTCAGGTGAGGGGCTTCATTTTTCCAATTATGTAAGAATAATGTTTAAAGTGGACCAACACCCACGGGTGATCGGCCCGGGAATCTATAAGATTCCCGGGCCGATCACCTCCCTCCCCGCGGGACATCCGAGATCGGGATGTCCCGCGGGGTGAAACCCCCCCAAACACCCCAAACTCCTCACCTTATCTTCGGCGGCGGCCGGCCGCCGCTGCCTCCCTCGCGCCCCTCTAGTCGTGCGCGCGCCCGCGCCGGGCCGTCTGCGAATGGCCGGCACGACCGCGCGTCAAGAGGGACGCGCGGGAGGAGGCGGCGGCGGCGGAGGAGCCGCTTGTCAGCGGCTTGTCCGTCTGCGCTGGGAGCGGGGAGAGGTGAGTTTTTCGGGGGGTTCGGGGGGGTTTCACACAGCGGGGCACCCCGATCGGGGTGCCCCACCGAAGTGGACCAAGACCCAGGATAGTCAAAATCCTGGGTGTTGGTCCACTTTAAAGCGGATCAAAACCCTTTCCGGCTAGCCCTGGAATCGAATAGACTCCAGGTCCAGATGTTAGCCTGTCCCTGAGCATCCTATAGTAGGATGCCCCACTGTGAGTTCCTCTGGGTTGCTGATAAAGGCTCCCGCAACGATGTGATCACTGGCCGTCACATCACCAACCTGTAGCTATGTGCTCTCTTATCCCCAAAGAGTTGAGTAGGCACAGAAGTGCGCACTCTAGAAAAAAGCTGGGGATGCGTCTAACTGACTGGCCTACTTGAGATCATCCAATTGACAATTTAAAAATTGCCAGGGAGCCACCGCCGAGCTGGCAGCATCGCCTGTACTAGTTAACAATAAACTTAACTGTAGTGATCAATGCCAGGGAGCAGCTGCCAAAGCAAACAGGATCATGGGGTGCATCAACAGGGGCATAGGTGCCAATGACCATTATTTTACCCCTGTACAAGTCACTGGTCAGACCCTTTTTGGAGTACTGGAGAACATATCAGAACTTGAACGCGTTCAAAGGAGGACAACTAAGTTAATAAATGCAGTGTGGGGACTAGAGTACCCTGAAAGATTGTCAAAGTTAAGTTTATTTAGTTTGGAAAAGAGTCATATGAGGGGTGATCTAATAACTATGTATAAATATACCAGGGTCAATACAAAAATCTGTCCCACAATCTATATATACCCAGAAGAGTAACCATAACCCGAGGGCATCCACTAAGGTTAGAGAAAAGGTGCTTTCTCCACCAACATAGGAGGGGATTCTTCTCTGCAAGAGCAGTGAGACTATGGAACTCGCTGCCGGAGGAGGTACTTATGAAGGATACAGTAAAAACATTCAAAAGTGACCTGGATGCTTTCCTTGCATGTAATAACATTTCCAGCTATGGCTATTAGATCACTGGAAGGAGATAAACAGGCTAAACTGGATGGACTAAAGTCTTTATTCAGCCTTACATACACAGGTACTCTGGTGGGTGGGGGTGCAGGTTTCGATCTGCTCTTAAAGTTTGGAAACAGTAGTCCCCTATGTGGTATTCTAAATAAATTGATTTTTTTCTGCATACCCCATAGGGTGCTGTTGTTTTCAAACTTTTAAATACTTATTCTTACTTCATTGGAAAAATGATGGACCTCATCTGTAAAAATGCCCCATTGCAGGTGCAGGTGATTTTTTAATGAAAAATATTTTTTAGAAATTTTTTTTTGTGTGTGTTAAAATTAAAAAGAGGCAGGAGTCAATTCACACCCAAATGTGCACCCAGAATTGAACTTGCTTAATTAAATCTTTAGCATGACCCCAATGTAGACCACAGTTTTAACCACTGTGTCACTTTATGCCTCATTTAGATGCGTAAAACAGTTAGCACCAATGAGGGTCATGCTAATTATTTAGTGAAGTAAGAGAAACCCTAGGGGAACATTTGCATGCAAATTGCAACCTGCATCTCAGTGACCTTTTCCACACACAAAAAAGTGCACGAACATTTTTCCCCCCCAAAAAAAATCACCTTTACTTGTGAGGGTGCATTTTTGCATTTGACGTCTAGACAGCAGCACCCTATGGCTTGCTAAAGAATTTGCAATTTATTTCTCCCTAGCCCATAGGGTGCTGATCCTTACCTCACCTGGAAAAATGCCCCATCATTGTTGCATGTGATTTTTGGGGGAAAATATTTGAAAAACATTTTTACTGCATTTTTTTCTGTGTTAAAATTAAAAAGCGCACAGAGATGCAGGTTTCAATTAACGCTCAAATGTGCCCCCAGGGTTTCACTTTCTTCACAATATATTTAGCATGACCCCCAATGTGTCTTCCAGAGCAAACTGGTGCAGTTGAAAAAGCTGCTACTGTTTTTAGTGGTGTTAAATCACAGAATTCTTCCACTGGGAAGGGGAAGCTCCCCACCCCCCACATAATAGAGCTTGGAAAAATCAGGCAGCAGTAATAATACATGCTGCCAGTAACATTTAGCCACTTGAACACAATATTGTGATATGTGGTGCTGCACTGAATGCCAGTAATTGTCCTGGCCCAGTAGGAGGGGAGCAGAGGAAGCCAGCATTGCTGTCAGTTGCATGAGCCAGGTTTTGGTGCTGCTGAGACAACACACGGTGATGATTACCAGACCAGATGGACTGGGGAGTCAGGGTGCAGATAAGAGTCTGACTTACTTGTGATCTTGGGCACAGCTGTCCCACGCGCTCTGCAGCCAGATGGAGGACACAGATCTCCCATTTGACACTAGGCTCCCATCAACTTGCTCCCTGCCACAGGGAGGGGCTACCTGTAATGGGACCAGAGTGCTGGCGGGAGCGCAGGGAGTGGTGGGGAATGCCACCAGGGGACAGTGAATGAGGAGGTTAGTTCTTTTTTTTTCTTTGAGCAATTCATTAAAAATTCTATTTGGAGGAACACGAATTTCTTCAGAAAACTGCCTGAATTGAATTTTCAACAAATTTGCTGATCTCTAACTAGCAAGCCGGAGTCAGGAAGTCTCTGCTCCATACACCAAACATACCAGTACATGTACAGTTGCTAAGGTAAACACAGTAGCCCTAGTTCAGAGCATCTCTCGAAAACATTCCCGCATGCAGGAATGACGTAAAAGTCCCATATTTGTCCATTCTTCTGAGTCGTGCTTCTGGGCCCTGTTTTTTGTTGTCTGTTTTCAGGATTTTACATTTTGCATTCGCAAAGTATTTGCCAAATTTTACATAAAAAGACAGGTTTTTGTTTTCCTGTGTATGTAATTTTTTCGGGTTTAGCCTGCACTTGAGCAGGATTTCGAGCCTTGATTTGGCAGTTTTCGGGCCTAAAAGAACCATAGTTTTCCGGTTCAAAACTATGCCCTCTTTTTGCTAGTGGGAACCATGCATACATGCTTACCATGAATTCCCTTTACGAGTTCTGTGAAGAGTACGAGCATCTGCAGCAGTGGGGCTGTTAAACATGTACCTTCCAGAGCTTAGGCATACCCGTTGTCACCTGGATATCGGTCAGCTAGGAACGAATATGTGAATATGCCAAGTGTCATGGGTGCCATTGATTGCACTCATGTGGCCCTGGTTCCCCCAGCTGCTCAGGGGTATATGTTTGGATCCACATTGCTCCTCCTCCTTGGTCAGTCTCCTGTATTTATGCTAGCCTTGCTTCAGCTCCCCTAAACCAGCTTTCCTTTGTTCCTGTAGACCATGTTTTTGTTTTTGTGTCTGTTCCTTTCTTACTGCAAGTATATTACCCTGACTCTTTTCTGCATTTGTTTCAGCAACCGCAAGATGGACCACTCTCTTAATGTCCACTGCGTTGTGGTACAGGATTTGCATTTTTTCAGCATTTTGGCTAGATTCCTTGTCCCAAGACTCATCTTGAGGAGTTCCAGTTTGTATACCTGTTTTGAAAGTGATGAGCTGAATGGTGGTTGGCTTCTGGGTAAGTGTGTCTATTCTTGTATGTGTTCTGCATTTCTATTTTAGTCATTTGTAATCTGTGCGCCCTTTTAAGTTTTTGTGCTACTTTGTGGTTGCCTTTTTGTCTTCCTGGCCTCTCCCAGTACTACTGTGCTTATGTCCCTATTTTAATACCCCATTTTAGCTCAGTTAAAATCCATTTTGTCCTAGAATTGCGCCTTACCTTTAGCCTTCTTTCACAACTGTCTGTCTAATGTCCCAGTAAATTGGTGCCTCCATACAACTGTGTGCCCATCTCTCCTCCTCCCACTACTAGTTGCTGTCTGCTGTTTGGCTTTGGTTTGTTCTTTTTGGGGTGTATGATTTTTTTACCTTTTATTTTACCTTTTAGGAATTTCAGGTGACTCCCTGCTGGCTGGCTATGGATGCCCTTTTTAAGGCCCAAGACAGCTGGCCAGAAGGCTTATAATCAGGGCCACAGCTGCACCCAGGCAGTTATGTAACATGCTTTCAGCCTATTAAAATCCATAATCAGGTACCTGGATCACGCAGGGGGAGCACTCCAGTATAAGTCAGAGAAGGTGGTGAAACTCATCTCGGCCTGCATCACAATTTTGCCCTAATGGGGAGGATGGCAGCGTTGAGGAGGAAATCCCTGCTGCAACCCAAGCCGTGCTGTCCAATCCATTCGCCACTTCTCTCTTTCATAATTAGTTGTGGCTAATTTTGTTTTCCTTTCTTTTGCTTCTGTGCCCCCTTTACAGTTTTTGGGTGTGAATAAAGAACATCCAATACAAGTTTCTTGTATTTATTTGTGGAACATATATCCAGTTCCACTCAACTTGGGTGACTGCAGCCAACACGGGGGCCCAAGTTAGATTAAATTAAAGGTTTGCCCTTTGGGCTAGCAAAAATGTTTTCCCCCTAAAGTCCCCCAGGCCTTTTTAGGGGGAGGTGGCCTGGTGCCTGACATCCCTCCAGCAGTGCCAGCATTCTGCTGGTTGGCCTCCACCATTTGTCCCAGCAGTGCAAGTGGTGTTACTGTCCGCCATCCATGATTTGGCACCACCTTATAAAAAGACAGGTGCCACCTGGCTGCAGGGCAGGGCTGACTTCCTCTGGGGAGATCAGGGGTGGTAGTGGGGCAGCTGCTGCCAGACTGCAGTGGTTGGTCCTGGCTCTGGGAGGTGGTATTTGGCCCAATGGCAGGTGTCAGAGCAGGTGGTCGAGGCATCTGCAGCAGATTTGGTGTTATCTCCACAATGTCCTGCATTGGCTCCTGCATCTCTTGTACTTCATCCAGTAGAAGTGCGTGTCTGTGTGGAGCAAGAGAAACATTAGTGTCTGCTTGGGTCAACAGTCCCACACAGCAAATAAAAATCTTCTTTTTATTTGCCTCAAGTGCCCCCCCCCCACCTATTGCCACTTGTTCATTTTGGCCACACATTTACCTCATCTGTGTCTGAGCTCCCCTCACTGGGTTGGTGGCTAATGGATGGGCTAGGTTTGCACGGTGGGTCCGAGGAACGCCCACCAGACAGTGAAGCTGTAGGTGCACACATGCCATCCAGCAGGAACTGGGGACCTTGAGTCCAGTCTTGGGGGCTGATGCTAGCTGGCATGTGTGGGGGAGCCTGAGACACTAGGCCCAATTGCTGCTGGCTCACACTGCTGCGGGAGACCCACTCTGAATGGGTTGTGTGGCTGGCATCAGGGGTGTGCCTGCAGGATGAAAGGCAGGGCCTTGGGCTGCAGTACTTTGGCTGAGTGCTGCACCTCCCTCGGTCAGTGCTATGACCGACTTGTCCAACTAAGTCCTCTTGTCCTAGAGGACTTAAGATGGTAGACCAATCCACTAGTACTAGAGAAAGGAAAGGAATAGAGATAAACCCTGTGGTAATCACAACAGATGCAAGCATTTGGGGTTGGGGAGCCCACTTAGACAATCTACAAGTACAGGGAAAATGGACAAGGTCCTTGGCGGCCAGGTCCTCCAACTTCAGAGAGATCCTGGCGGTCAAGTTGGCGTTGAGTCATTTTCAGTCGATCATAGCAGGCAGAGAGGTACTGATAAGGTCAGACAATGCCTCAACAGTAGCCTATCTAAACCATCAGGGAGGGACAAAGTCCCTTGCGCTGATGGAGCTGTCAAACAATATCCTTCTACCCCTCCAGACACATGTTCGGTCCATTGCGGCAATGCATCTGAAGGGAGCCCTCAACACTTTAGTGGATTTTCTGAGCAGTGTAAAGGTTCAGCAAGCAGAGTGGTGCCTGAACCAAGAGGTGTTTCATCAGATTGTAAGTGTTTGGGGGCTCCCACAGGTAGATCTGTTTGCCAGGGCCAGCAATACAAAATACAAGAATTATTTTTCGCTGGTAAGGGGAGAGGGTGCACTAGCAGTGGATGCTCTAGCTCAGGTCCACCTTGCTTATGCTTTTCCTCCTTTCAGAATTCTGCCACAAGTTATCCGCAAGATAGCACAGGAAGAAATTCAAGTCATCCTGGTATCTCCATTTTGGCCGAAAAGAGCGTGGTTCACGGAGTTAAGAAAAATGGTGAAGGAGGGTCCTTGGTGGCTTCCATATCTTCCGAATGTTATTCATCAGGGCGACATTCGGCATTCGAATCCATCAAAACTTCAACTGACAGCATGGATTTTGAAAGGTCCATCCTAAAGAGTAGAGGTTGTTCAACTAGAGTGATCAAAACTCTACTAGGCAACAGAAAATTAAGCACTAGAGGAAGCTACGGAAAGGTATGGAAATGTTTTTCTTCTTCCCTGTTTGGGGGACATCAACAAGCACGTGTGTACACACAGGCGTTAACATGCATTTATTTTGTCTTTACAGGTGTGTTGTTTGTTCACCCCAATAATGTCATTTTGTGTTTTTTAAACATTTTTATTAGTTGTTTAACCCTTTAAGTGCCAAGCACGTAACACCTATGGGCTCGCTTGTCCGGGCCTTAAGTGCCAAGCACGTAGGTGTTACGTGCTTAACTTCCCCCCCTCCTGCTAATTTAAAAAAAAAAACCTGACCCTTCTATCAATCCGGCCAGGTCTCCTCTTTAATTGGGTGCCATCCGATCCCCCTTGGGGGCTCGGATGGCTCCAAGAGAGTCCCCGGAATAGCGAACCCCCCCGCTTTGGCAGCGGCCGCTGCTAACATTAAAAAGAAAAAAAAATGACATTTACTCACCTGCGGCTACAATGCCTCCCGCTGGGTCTCCTCTTCACTGAGTGGGGTCTCTGATCGCCCCCCAGGCTCTTCTGTGGTGAGGAGAGGGCGAGAAACGGCCCTCCCCCTCACGTCCTGGGTCGCGACTGCTAGCCTGCTACCCCTTGGGGGCGGGGCCGGGTGACATCATATCCGGCTTACCTCACCCGAGACGATCAGTCTTGCTGGGTGCTCGGAGGAGAGAGGTTGGAGGTGGGCCGAGGGCTGTGATCCCTGCCCCCCCCCCCAGCCTCCCTCCACTGAGCACCCGGCAGCTGTCATCGTGGATCGCAGGGGGACAGAGGAAGATCGGAGGTGAGTAAAGAAAAAAAGTAAATAAATGTCATTTTTTTCATTGTGTCAGTGTGTTTATTTTTACTGTTAACCCCTTGTGAACTGGTAAGAGGTCCATGAGACCCCTGTACCAGTTCATAAGGCTGGGGGCTGGCAAGTCACCTGCAGCTAGTGGGTGACTTGCCATTAACCCCCGGTACCCCCAATTACCTGCCTCCCCAAAGCCTAGGGGGGGGGGGCAGAAGAGCCTGGACCCACAGAGGGTATGTGGGCTTGTAGGCTGCAGGGTGGGGGGCCACCAAAGCTGGCCCCTGCACCCTATTTTACAAGCCCCCATAGCTGGTCCGGGGCTGGATATGCAGGGTAGGGGGGACCCTATGTCATTTTTTGTTGTTTTTTAAGGGTTTTTAACCCTTAAAATTCCAAAAAAATGGGGTTCCTCCCCCTGGGATTGTTCTGCTCGGGGTGCTTTCAGATTTAGCTTGTTTTTTCTTGTTTGCATATTGATTTTTTTAGAAAATTAGTTTTTTATTCTGCATTTTTATAATTTTTTTGACGGAAACCCTGTGCAACCTAAGAATTCTTCAAGAGATTACTTCTAAAATGATGAGTCCACTGCAACAAACTGGGCACGCTTAGAAAGCTTAACATGTGCTCTTTCAGGAAATATATGGTTTATGGGGGATATTCCAAATGTAAAGGGTTGTTTTGGTAGAAAAAGTACAAGGTGCGCACTTTGTATGCAGAGCTGAAATTTTCATGTAAAATTACCCTTACGCACATGCTTTACTTTGGGGTGTTTGACAACTCTTCACTTGACGGTAGCTATGCATGTTGGGTATTGTTCTGTTCAGGGGACCTTGCTTTTTCAGACTGGGCTTGTTTTTTCTCGTTTGCCTATTTTCTTTTAGGAAAATATGAATTTGATTCTGCTTTTTTTATTCTTTTTTAATGAAACTCTGTGCAACCAAAGAATTCATTGAGGAATTACTTCCAGAAAACTGCACCCATGTTAACAAGCCTGATACACCTAGAAAACTTGAGGCGTGCACTTCCAGAGAATATATAGTTTGTTAGGGGTATTTCAAATGTAAAGGGTTGTTTTTCTTGAAAAACTGCAAGGTGCACATAGCACTTAGCATATTTGTCTTTTATCTGAAAATCTCCTAAAGCGCTGTTTCAGTTTGGGGGAGTCTCCTGGGTGGGAAAGGGTGTCTACCAATACATATGTGGTACCGCTGTAACTGGGAGAAATTAGGATTTCACACGCAATAAGAATTAAATTGACAAACTTTTTTATTACAAAAAACACTACAAATATTAGACTACAAAGAATACACCTAAAAATGACAGACATTTCATATTAAAGCCCAGACTCTGCTGAATAAAACAATATATAACTTTCCTGGGAAATCCCTGGAAATCCCTTCAAAAATCACAGTTGAACATATGGAGCACAAAATAGTGGAAAATGGTCTGGCAACAGAGAGTGACAAAATCTCCAGGTAGGCTGGCACCTAAAGGGTTTAACATTTGTTTTATTGCTTTAAAGCAAGCAATGAAATATTTTTTTAAACAAGTTATATTCTGTGTGGTGTCTTTTCTTAAAGCTACATCCTTCAAGCAGGGTGTAGCAGCTTAAGCAGGGGTGTGTCGTGAGAAAAGAGGAGTTGGACTCATGAAAAAAACCCCAAAAGAACAGGTAAGTAACTGTGAGTGGAACCAGATGACATGGGAGGTCACAGAATGAAAGAACTTAGAGAAGGCAACACTACATAAAGGCACACTTCATGGGATGCCCCTAATGGAACGAAAGGGGAAAGGTAAGTCACACTACATACATGTACACTACATGGGATGCCCCTAATGGAAACAAGGGGGAAAGGTAAGTCACGCTTCATACATGCACCCTACATGGGATTCCCCACAGGTGGGGCCCAGCAAAATTCCTCCCCCCTTGGCGTATGCTGAAAAGCCAGTGACGGGCATGGAACCTCAATGGATGGACTTCACAGCAATTATACAGGTGAGAACACGTACAATTTGGCTTCCAAGATGAGTTTGCCAGCCCAAACCATAAATGCTATGGTAAAACGTATGCGTACACCAATTAATTGCGATTGTGTATGCATGGCCGAGTAATTATTGGGACGCGGCTGGGAATCATGCGTGCAATCGCAAATTCCCGGTGTACGACTTCAAGACAGAAAAATTAGCATTTACATGCAGACTAAAAATCAGGTTTATTGTAGCTAAAGAAAAACGAAGTAGCATCAAAAAATTCAGGACAGCTCATTGCCACCAATGTAACCGAAAATAGGAATCTCGTGCCAGGAGAAAGTCAGCTGTACTCCACACTGTGAACAAACAAGAATGGCTCCGGCTGCAGGATTCCCATAAAACTCCCTCTTTAATTCTTCATATAAAAAGCACTCCAAAAAGCCTTAGAACAGAAGTTCCATCATCATATTTCAGGAGACAGTATTTCTCCTTAGTCATATAAATCATTAAAAATCAAACAGACTTAAATGGCGCACTTAACCGAGCTACGCCCTCCTCCTCTCATGTACTCGACTAATCACAAGAGAGCCGCCCGACCAGGAAAGAAAAAGGAGGAAATCCTTTTTCCTTTCCACACTAGGTGAAAAGCACGGTGGGGAGTCACGGCCGGATCACTTAGGGCACAAGGCGCAAACTCCAACACCCAGCAGAGAAAGAAGCCAGCACTGCATTCCACCTCCGACTCCACCTCCACATTCCCCCCGGCCGCCCCCCCTCCGTTGTGAGAGAAACACTTAACCCACACTGTCCAAATGGGCAGACGAGCTAAGGAGGATGGCATTACCTCTGAAGTGGCCAAGGCTAAAAACATTTCCAAATGCGAATAGTCACAAATATTCAATGATCGTATAGAAAAAAACATTTATACGAATTTAGATAATATTTATAATTAGTACATTAACAGTCTAATTCTCTGTGTGCATGAAATGCACATGAAATGCCCCATAACTAACTCAAGGAAGAAAAAAAAATGACATATTGCGTTTGCCATATCAGAATAAAAATGTAAACACTGCACAAGCCCAAAAAGAGATATTTGAAATAGAATCTATATTACTATACTACTAATTAGTATTACTAATAAGTTATACTATATGTAAACAATCCTTATAGAGAAAATAATTTTTAAATTTAAATGTAAACCAAATGGAACCAAATCCTGATTTAATCGGTTAACCATTAAAGTTGGTAAATAGTGACACGTCCCCCCCTCTTATTCAAGCCATTTGGGACCCTAGTATCTAAAAGAAAAATCCATCTACATTCCCGGGTCCAAGTTTAACCCATCTGATGAATTGTATCTTGAACCCCGAAAGGACAATTTCATGTACTTCTAGCCAATGTTTTGTCACTTGAGATGACGGGCTTGTATTGTTACTATGCCTAACCCCTCCATGTGTTCATAGATTTTTTGGGCTATACGACCAGTGCAACCCACATATTGTAGGTTTCAGTGTTGGCATGTAATCAAATACCACATAGGAGGTGTTACAGTTAATGAATGTTTTTATCGTATACTCTTTCTCTGATACCACAGATGTAAATGTGTGACCTTGAATTACAAACTGACACACCCCACAGCGGGTCATACCAAGGATAACCATTTGCGATAAGATGCTCAAAGTTCATAGATTGTGAACAATTCCTTATGACTCTGACCCATGGGAATGGAGCTGATGGTGTGTGAGGAATGGGATCTACCAGCATGCAACACAGTGCCTGTTATAGACTTTCTCAAGTTCTTAGTAACAATCAACCCTGCTTCTCCCCGCAACTCCAAATGCAGAAATGGGATAGAGGCCGAGTTCAGTTGTCCTGTAAATTTCAAATTTTCTTCATATGTGTCAATCCATTACACAAACTGTAACCATCTAGTGGCATTATTATGCCAAATAAAAATCAGATGATCCGTATATCGAAAATAAGAGAAAAACTGTCCCTGAAGGGGTTCATACCTCCAAGGATGCGACGCATCTCCCACCATCCCAACCATACAAATTGGCCAGAAATAGTGAGAAGGGAGAACCCATGGAAGCGCCACATCCCTGGAGGTAGAACCCCCCCTCAAATAAAAAATCTGTGTGTTTAAGCAAGAAAAACAGCAGCAAGAAGAATAAATTGTATATGTTGTATATGGTCATTATCATAAGGGGAGTATTTCTTTCAATTTAATTCCAAAGCAAGTAAAGTAAGGTCATGAGGAATTCATGAATATAATGAAGTCACATCTAGTGTATGCCAGTGTGCTCCTTCAGGCCACTGAATAGTGTCTAGAAGTAGCAAGACATGCTTTGTGTCTTGCAGAAAACTGGGAAGCCACTTCAATAAAGGTTGAAGTTGGTAGTCCACCTACTCTGTCAGTCTCTGACACAATCCCCTCATCCCTACCACAATAGGATTCCTTTGGGCAGATGGGATGGATTTGTGGATTTTGGAGAGGTGGTGGAAGAATGGCACAGTGGGCAACTCCACCCTCAGAAATTCTGCTTCCTTGGCCGTTAGAGCATTAAGGGCTACTCCTTCATCAATCTAATGGTGAAGGTCAGACAGAAAAGGGGGCAGTGGGATCAGACAATAACCTTTTGTAGGTTGTCTCATCCCACAATTTTCTTAAGCCGTTATCAATATATTATTTTCTGTCTAATATCACCACAGCCCCCCTTTCCTCATGACAATTTCAGCAGAGTAGATGTTTCCTCTTTTATAAGATCATCATGAGTTTGTAATCTACCAGATAATAGCAAAAGGTCCCATTCTACTTTATCCTGAAATATTTCAATCAAATTGGACCTAGCTTGTACCTAGTAAAAAGACTTGTTTCTAATATTCAAAGATTGAGGAGATTCTACAGAAATATGCATGCTAGTCTCCCTTAAATCAATAAGCATGTCACCAAATTCTAATTCCTGGTACTGTCTTCTAAAAAATGTATATCTTCATTCCAAATAGCACTGGCAATGTGATTGTCAAAAATCAGAATTCACTCATCCCTTATTGGCAGTCAAATCCTGCATCTCAGCAAAAATATGTCTTTGTAATGTCAATGATCTCACCAACAGATTTGCATCAGTGATAGTCTCAAATAGGTTAAAATGTATTTTGGGGCATATGAACCTCCCTTAGAGAGCAGTAATATATCATTCGCTGTAAGTTCAGAGGATTAATAACATATATATATTTTCTTCTAATTGCTCAAAAAAATGTGGACTTTCATGCCTCTTCCTCCTTCTGCCCGGAGTTCAAGGTACAATTCATCAAACTGGTTAAACTTGGACCCAGGGAGGGTGACCTCCATAGTCGGTTATTGCCCTTGAAATGTAGGGATATCAGGGTTTGGATCCATTCGGTTCCTCCGACATTTTATCAAATGACCAACATTTAGATTTAAAAATTATTTTCTCTGAGACTATGGGGATTGTTTACATATAGTATAGCTTAGTAATATCGATTCTATTTCAAATATCTCTTTTTTGGGCTTGTGTAATGTTTAAATTTTTATTCTGATATGGTAAGTGCAATATGTCGGGTTTTGTCCTCCCTTGAGTTATGGGGCAAGTCATGCACAATGACAGTAAGACTGTTAATGTACTATTAATGAATATTTGAGACTATTCACATTTGGAGCTGACATCCTCCTCAGCTCACCTGCCCATTCGACGAGTCAGAGGTTCCATATTAGCCTGCATAAAGAAATGGTGCTGTCATGGTTTCAGCTTCCTCGTATTCTGGTTAATCACCTTTCTGTCTGGCTGTCAGTATCCCCGGCATATCTTTAGGTGTGCTGTCTTCTTTTATCACTATGTTTTGCAGGCCGGTTTCCCCACAGGTATTGCTGGGGTTAAGGTGGTGGACTGAATCTGGCCTCCTGTCCTGAAAACCATGCCTTTCCCAGCATGCATTGCCCATTATAACTTTTGCTGGGTGTTATAGTACCACTGTTAGTTGGATTCTGGTACCTGTTGCCGACTTTTGCTTTGTCTGACCCTCCTCTGATTCTGCCTGGAATGATGCCTGGCTGACTTCGAGCTTGTCTACTCATCTGTACCCTCTGACAACCTGGCTTGACCCTTGACCATTCTCCTGTTTATCCCCTTGGAACCCTGAATCGGAAGGACTGTTATTCTCATGTATAACCTCAGCCAGCCCGACTTTTGCCCAGCCTGCTCCCTGGTTTATCTGCCTTCACCCAGTAGGTCCGCATCCTTTGTGCTACCTAGGGGCAACCATGTCCAGTGAGGCATATCCAGTGTCCTGGCAAATGGGAGCTTGTCTATAAGTAGAAGGAACAGGGGAGATTGGAGGTTGCAGACTCACCTGAAGGTGGGTGTCCCACGGGGCCTGACAGGCACCTTGCATCCTGAGTGATGCGGCCGTGACTCCCCACTGCACTTTCCACCTAGCATGGAATGCAATGCAGGCCATACCCGACTTCCTCCTCTCTCCTTCCTGGCCAGACGGCTCTCCTGAGATTGGTCAAGTTCTTGTTGAGGTGGAAGGTGCAGCTTGGATAAATGTGTCATTTAATTCTGTTTGATTTTTAATGATTTATATGAATAAAGGGGGAATACTGTTTCCCGAAACGCGATGATGGAACTCCTGTTCTAGGACTTTTTGGAGCCATTCTTATTTGCTAAAATGTTTCTTTTATAACAGAGTTTCAAGCAAAAAATAAAAGAAAATAATAACAGATAATCTCAGCACTTTGAGGGCATCATTATGTCATACAACAATGGAATCTTTTAAACATGGCATTGAAAGTGGAATTATCCTTTGAGTCAATGAATTTATGTCTATTTTGTTTTAAGGATAAAGCACAAAAGCTAATGTGCCTGAATTGCTGGGGGATCAATGCTGGGTCCCGTGTAAGGTAAGAAGGTTTTTTTATTGTAACCCTCCCCAACCGTGTCTCAGTTCCAGGAGAGAGGTGCAGGGTGGAGGGGGGTTTACCCCATGACTGGACATCTACTTTAAAGAGAAGTAAAACCCTCTGGGGCCATCACTAAAGTCTAAAAGGCTCCAAGTAGGCCACTTGCCTAGTCTAGGGGCATCTTGGGTTTTGGTCTGCTGTGGTCTCGTATATTCTCCACAATTTTATTATCGCTCTCTGTTTTTTTCTTCCATCTTTAAAAGCTTGAAAACAATTCTATCCTTAGCTTATATTTTTCTAATTTTCTCAGTTCATATATGTCACACTTTGATTTGCCCCATGTGATTTTCCCCCCTTAGTTTAAACCAGTAAAAACAAAGTAACTACTAATGCACTGATCTCAGGGCAGTGATGTCATTGCAATGGAATGAGTGACATCATCAAGCACCCACAACATAGACGATATTTTCTGGAACATTAGCAAGCTGTATAAAAGTAAAATTAAATTGGCTGAACTATTGTTTTATTAGTCTCAGTTTTGCATGATATCACTAAAAGAAAGATTATGTGGACACAGGAAGCAGCAGCTTTGCTTCTTATTAAATATGTTAACTGTCAGCTGAATAGCTATTGATTCATTATCCCCTCTAAAAGCTGTTGTTAATTTACAAGTTGCAAGCAGCAAGCAATCTACACAAATATTTCATTGACTTCTAAAAGGTAAGCAAATAGAAACAGATCTTCTTAATTGCTTCTAATGCAAGCTGCAAAACCCTCTATAATTGTTATTTGTAATTATCACTAGCATGGTTCTGGGTAATTGGCATAAAGGATGAAATGCAATTACATTTCAGATGGATTGATGGCACAATTTTGTTTACAGAATGCAATAAATATTTGACATCACATGCAAGGTGATTTGGTGGAGTGTGTCATTAACTTCAACCTGTAGAATGGAAAAACTCCAAGTCATCAAATAGATACAGGTAGGTTTATTTTTAATTAGCATCTTAAAATAGAGAATTTGGGGGGGGGGGGTTGTAATTAGTGATGGGTTTCGGATCCAGACAGAAAAAGAAAAAGCTCCCACGTGGCTTTTTTTATTGACAGATGCCATACCGGTAGATTCAACCCAGATCTTGCTGCTTCAGTCCAGTTTGCCCAACCCTTGATACCGACCAGATCCGGGTCATCTGGCATCCCTTAGCTGCTGCCAACTCCAATGTGTTTTTCAGGGAATATATGGGCTCCTTATGCTGCTGCCAAGTCCAGAGTGTGTCTTTCAGGCAACATATGGGCTCCTAATGCTGCTGCCAACCCCGGTAAGTTTTTCAGGCAATATATGGGCTCCTAATACTGCTGCCAAGTCCAGAGTGTGTCTTTCAGGCAATATATGAGCTCCTAATGCTGCTGCTGCTGCCAACATTTGGGTGTGTCTTTCAGGCAATATATGAGCTCCCTATGCTGCTACCAACTCCAATGTGTTTTTCAGGCAATATACACCTGCTTTAATAAAAAATAAATTGCATCGGGTCTGTAAGCTTCAGGGGAGGAGAGCCACCCCCTTTTTCTTTTATATCACTGGTAGGGGTATAGGGGAAAAAAAAGTGTAGCACCCCTCCTCTAAAGCTTACCAACTGGATTCGCCAAACATAGGGGCTTCATAAGCCATTGCTCAAGGGTGGACCTCCTGGCCCCTGGCCCTGGTACCTAACAGCCGTCATGCCTTTCAGCACAAGTCGGGTGCTTTTCCAGGGGTGCCTCCAGTGCCCATGTAAGAACACAAGGCCCAATCCAAAGGGGGCACAGGGCTGTTCTGCAATCCTTTGGCTAGTGGACTTGTAGGTAATAGGCGGTATAGGTAAGCCATCTGCCGGCATGTCAGGCAGGTGGTTTGCTGACCCCCCCCCCCCCCAACTCTTAAAACTGGTTTACCACATTGCAATAAAATGTTATATTAAACTAAACCCCATCAGTTCCTTATATACCCCACCTACTCTTTGTCCCTTTGGACAAGGGTAAGAGCTAGACATCCTGGTGGGACATTTTTATATAACTAGTACATCATTGGATGGGAGGGGCAAGTAGGGGGAACCCAAGGAAATCTCTTCTATGCCATATCCATATCCATGCCATACATAGATAGTCACATGGTGAGTGGAATTCCACATAGGGGCCACCTCTGTGGTACAAAAGGTTCCCACCCAGACGGCCCACTTTTATCCTTTGGAAGGTAAAGAGGGGAGGACCTGTGCCCCCTTCACACCAGATTCTGTGAGAATAGTTGCATTAGCCACTCCCCAGAATCAGAGGATAGGACAGCCCATTTGACCAGGAGAGAGCCCTGAACCTCGTGGACCTCATGGATCTGCAGGGAGGAAGTCACCCAGTAGGGGACAAGAGGAGGAAGACGAGGAGATGGTGACATTTATTATTTCAGTTTTATGTTAGTAATAGAAACACATGCAAAATTCTCAGCACATGGATTTATTTTCACTGCTGCTATGATGTTTTTGAAGTCACTAGGGGAAAAAATGTTAATAACTGTAACTAGCTTGGCACATTTATGGGGGCAATGGCAATAAGGTGCATAGAAAGAATTGTCCCAGTGGATCGCTACTCCCTTCTATGCCTTCCAAGGCCATGTTCTGCCCCTGCAATACTTTTGCCTCAGCATCATGGTTGTGGGGGCCACAGTATCTGCCCTTATAATACTAAGGCTTTAATACTAGAGGCCATATCCACCTATGCAATGATATAGCCTCATCTGTGGAATTCACTCTTTAACCAAACACCTTGGAGGCAGGTCTAAGCAGCTCATAGGCTGGTGGTGAGCTGGCCAGGGCACATGTGTTTATAATAGCCATGTTGCCATGTTTACTCAGCCCTCATATCCCCTCACCTGGCACTACTATCTTTGTGGCACAATATAAAGTTCCTCCTGTGAGTTGAGAAGCCCAGATCTCTGCACCGGGGCACAGGGAGGTAAGGAAGCCCCATCATTGTTGCTTCTCCACCTTATTTATCTTATTTTTGCTTACTTCACTATCATTTAGAGAAAGGATGCACATTCTTTTCTGCTGTTGTCATGTTGCAGTCGATTGAGTTAAAAGACAAAAAAAAGTTTACTGCATGAGCCTTGAAAAAGCCCCATTTAATATCCACACCAAGGCCCCATCACATTTAGCTCCACTGGAGAATATTTTTTGATGCATACAGCTTAGATATAGGCTGGTCCCAATTTACCCCTCAACACCTTGAATTTAGAAGCAGCATATAAGGTTCTTCTGCTGTGGTATTTGGTATCTGCCCATATAGCCAAGGTGGTCCCTAACTACCCTGATAACTGCTTTTGGGGTTGTAGAGCTGTTGGGGATATGCATCACATTTGGTAGTCATGCCCTTTTGCCACCAGACTCTGGTCTAAAGTCTATGATCTGACTTATAAACTCTTTGGTAAACGTATCTGCAGAGACCCTTGGGTCACACTTTAACACACCAAACCAAAAGAACTTTCTAAAAATCAAAATACCCCACCATTCGTTGAGGTGGTTTCTCGAATGAATGGCTCTCTTATTAAAGAGAAGCTTACGATTATACTGAATGACACGCATCAGAAATGTCTTTCTGTTTGGTAGCCCTGGCTGGAATACTTTAATCCTCATCTGGATTATTTTGCATTACAATAAGAATACTATCTGGTGGGACCTTCGTAGAGGAATTGTGGCTCGGACACCCTCTCTGTTCGCTTTCCCTTTTCCCTCTTCACTTCATAACACCATTTATCTCTTGACCCCAAATTAGAACTGCCTCATGACTGGGGCCATGTAGAGAAGTCGGTTATTAGCTACTAACCAAAGGCTTGCAGAGTGACATGAATCTTGGGGAGCCACCAGCATTTCCATAACATCCAAGTCTCAGCGAGTCCTGAGGAGAAGGTAAGCCTTTGTGGTAGTTAGTGTTAGGTCTGCAGGATTCTCAGCATGATGTGTGAGTTTTGTAGGCTCAAGAGGGATTATTTCTAATGTACAGTAAGCAGCTTGAGATTGCTTTCCTCAATAACACAGTTGTGATATGTCATTGTTCTTTTATAAACTTAGGCAAAGGTGAATTCAATTAAACACTTAAATATGTGCCTTAAAAGGTGAGGGAAAATAACTATATCTGAAACAATACTCATGTGGTCCACAATTGCGGGATCACATTATCATGACGGGGAGGCCGATTCATTAATAGCGGCAGGTAGCGACAGTTGAGCGACTGTAGCGGTATTTTCACAGCGCCCGCTAGTAGTCGCTGTGCTTGGCCATTGTTCAGTTGTTGATAGCGACTGAGTCGGTGTGCAGTAATGTTGAATACGGGGTGACGAGTCGCTATTTGACAGGTTCCGCGATGTATGGGTGCGCATGATAGCGACTGGTCAGAGCAACCGGCTCCCACCACATTCATCAAAAAATCACGCTCCAAAAATTCTCGCGCTGTGAAATGCATGTTTAAACCCCAGAGCGCTGGCGGCGATGGGTTAAAGTAGTTTTTTAACCCCCAAACCACCATATTTTTGGAAACCAAAAAAAACAAGTTTTTAATTACATTTTGTAATATGAATACATTAATATCAGACCTGTAATATCAATTCTGCACAAAGTTTTTTTTTTTTTTTTTTTACCTTAAAAAAAATATCTAACATGGCAGAAGTGGTCACAGAATTTTTCACATTTAAAAAAAAAAAAAAAAACATTATTATGAATTAATTATGAATAATTAAAGATTGTTCCATTGAAATGCATTGGAGAGCGCCAGGTAGCGAGAGGTGATACCTGTCACTGTTCAAGGTCGGACGCTGGCGCTTTGGGCTGAGGCTGGAATAATGATGAATGAGTCGCTATCTGGCGCTATCTCAGTCGCTAAGCAGGATCGGCTTGATAAATGTGTGATTGTGGTGGGGAGCCGGCGTTCTCGTGGCGGTGCCCGTCATTACCGGTCGCTCACCAGGCGCTATCTGTTGCTATCCCTTGTTAAATAAGGGCCTTAGTGACATTGATACCACCAATGCTGGTCTCCCTATAGAAATTCTAGGCACTGTAATGGTATATATTTACAGTTTTTTTTTCTCTACAATCTATTATTTAAATAAATGCAGTTTGATAATTTTGAAAAAGAGTCTTAACTGTGCACCTGCTACTGCTTTGCAGCTCAATAAATATTGATGCATGAGAAGCAGAATTGCAGTTAGACAAGGAGATTTTTTTTAAGAGTTTAGCAATGGCAGCCTCCATATTTCTACTATGACATGTTTCCTTTAAGCATCAGCATATTACCTAACCATAGTGTTTGATTACAAGCAAATAGATTTGCTTGTACTAGCATAAATCCTAGCTTTGTGATGATGTTAGATTTTTTTTTGCTTTTTTTGTATTGTTTTTGGAATGAGCTGAATTACCAATAGGTCTTATCATTCAGATGTATAATTAGATTCATTTTGCAAGGTATATACCTACATACTAGGATGTAGCTGTGACTGAGAAGCTGGGGGACACATGGAAGACAATTCCAGCATAAACAGAATACGGAATAAAACGTCAAAGAGACAGGGTTGAAAGTCATGGGCCTTCCAAGCCTTCCGAGTCCCAGGAGCTTCTTCCCAGGCAATCAATTTTAAGAAGCCACATGGGGAAGGGGGTCCAGGTCTGAAATCAGAGACATGAGTTCATCCCAAGCTATGAGCTTCATAACCAGAAAGCCATTCCAATGTCAGTTCAAGGGGTGCCACATAGCACAAGAAAAAAATTAAAATAAAAGAGTAGGCCGATGTTGGAGGTTTGGGGTCTGGGAGCAACACCAAAGTTGGGTCAGACACTAACTGAAGTCATGATGGAGGGGAGGGTATGTGTCCCACTGGCTTTTACCAAGTGGGAGAGTGGAGGAGGAATTATCCGCAGGGAGCACCCCACATAAATTCTAGGCTGCTGAGGGAAGACAGGGGGGCACCTGGGGAGGCAGGGGGATTGCAGTTTGGGGTGGATAAATTCATATGTGAAGGAGAACTTACATATGGGGAAGGGGCTAAGACATTTGAAGAGGGCAGCATGCATGAGGGGAGCAGCATACACGTTGAGGGGCAGCATACTACAAGGCTGCAGAGACATGTGGAGAGGCAGCTAATAGTGGCTCTGGGTCGGTCCCTCTGGGCTCCCGGTGAGCCAGTCCGACATAGTCTGGGCCCTCTCAGGGACAGTAAACGCGCTATATGATGTATAAGGGCAACTTCTTCACGTAACACTTTATTTAACACGTAGACACTTTACTACTTATATATACTACATAAATACGTATACTACTATTGGAACAGCTGTACCAGGACCAGTGTTATAGGCAGAGGCAGACTATTGGAGAAATATTATTTGTTATTAGGGGCTTTTTAATCTTTTCATCAGCCAAGTCAGTTTGATTTTCACTTGTTCATAGTGTTTATGTATGCCTTTTTTAGCTGATAAATGTATGTGATTTTTTAAAGATATATATTTTAGTTGCACACCACTTCTTTGGGCCCCTTGGGGTATAAAGAACCACACCAAAAATGAGGATTGTCTAGTATTTTTAATCGTTTTGGTCCCGTTTGATCAGTTTCCTTGCTGGGGAAGTGCCCACTCTCCTTGCCCCCTGCAGGATGTTTTCGCTTCAAAGCCATCTGGTCACAGTGTGCAGGTTTCTAGTGTGTCCCTTTTACAATGCCAACATAGGATTACAACCACAGATTTTCCAGGCCACCCAATGTGCTCTAGACCAGTGGTTCTTAAAAAAATGTACCTCCTATAGATAATACGTTCCAATAGAGTACCCCTAAATAGGGGATCCATTTTCTACTGTTAAAACAACATACCGGACTCATTAGACGTTTGCTGTTGGTTCACCCCCAAGCATCCCCACGTACCCCAAGGGTAACGCATGCTGCAGGTTAAGAACCAGTGCCCCAGACAATGCTTGCAGGCGTGGTAAGGAGGGTGGGATGCGCTCGGTGCACATGGGACAGATTTAAATGTAGGTAAGTAACTGTATGCGTGATTGAGGAATGTTAACCTAACATAGTTTTAAGGCTGGTTGGCAAAAGACCCATGTTAAGTGGTTTAAAGTGATCTAAAAGCCCTCTAATATAGGTAGAGTGCTTTCCTAAAATGGAATGTATTTCCATGGGACCTACAAGCCAAAAATAATGGAATCTCTTGTAGTAGGTAGGCCCATGCAAATTATCCCTTTACTCCTCTTAAAGCTATATTTATAACACCTGGATCAGCCAGGGTGTGCAATGTCTTAGAAGCCCATATAAGTAAATATGTCACTATCCTCTTCTACCAGTGGACACGTGTCATCAACACAAGGCTTAAGTTAGATGGTGATATCGGGATAAGTGCCAGAAACTGATCATAAGCCTGATAAAGAGCGTCCATGTTAGGCAGTATAGGGGGATTAAAGGTATCTATCAACCCTCTATTGAAAGTACAAGGCAGAGAATGCTTTCTTGAAATGGAAAGTATTTGCATGAGGAATACGAGCCAAGGATATTGGAATTTCTCCCAGCACCGCTGAAACATGTCATAGAATTATAGTTTTGACCAATTTTCTGGGCACTGTGTAGACCGTGCTTGCAACTGATTTATCTGTACATGTTTTTAATCACAATTAAGTATATGCTACGTTTTAGCAACTCCTGTAAACTGGCTTTATTGTTGTCAACCCAAAAACCTATGGGGCAGTATTTACCTGCATTTTCCATTGACGTCTATAGGCTGCGTTACCAGGCAAACGCTGCATGCAGCATTTCCCAAAATGCGCAGCAACACAGCACACACACCTGAAAGCGGCCATTGGCAGATTTTGTCCCCTATTTGTACTTAGGCCCTTATTTATGAAGGAATAGCGACAGGTAGCGACTGGTGAGCGGCTTCTAATGATGGGCCCTGCCACGAGAACGCCGGCTCCCCACCACAATCACACATTTATCAAGCCAATCCTGCTTAGCGACTGAGAGAGCGCCATATAGCCACTAATTGATCATTATTCCAGCCTCAGCCCACAGCGCCAGCGTCCGACCTTGAACAGCGACAGGTATGACCTCTCGCTACCTAGCGCTCTCCAATGCATTTCAATGGAACAATCTTTAAATATTAATAATTAATTGTTATATTTTTTTTTTTTTTTTTTTTATGTGAAAAATTCTGTGACCACTTCTGCCATTTTAGATAATTCTTTTAAGGGAAAAAAATTAAAAAAAATAAATTGTACAGAATTCATAAACTTGTTTTTTTTGGTTTCCAAAAATATGGTTGTTTTGGGGTTAAAAAACTACTTTTAACCCATCGCTGCCAGCGCTCTGGGGTTTAAACATGCATTTTACAGCGCGAGAATTTTTTGAGCGTGATTTTTTAATGAATATGGTGGGAGCCGGTCGCTAGGGCCAGTCGCTATCATGCGCTCCCATACAGCGCGGAACCTGTCAAATAGCGACTCCTCACCTAATATTCAACATTACGGCAAACCGACTGAGTCGCTATCAACTACCGAACAACGGCCAAGCACAGCGACTACTAGCGGGCACTCTGAAAATGCCGCTACAGACGCTCAACTGTCGCTACCTGCCGCTATTAATGAATCGGCCTCTTAAACTCAACGTAATTGAGCAGGTGTGAAAGAGGCCTAGATGTTTACTCTTGGCTCCCCTCCAAAGATTTTTAAAAACATTAAAAATACAATTACATCTAAGATACATGGGGCTCTAGTTCAAAAGGTGAAAAAAAAAAAGATATAAAAAGATATGATCATAGGAAGTAGTTGCTGACAATCGAAATATGCAAAAATGGTCAGCCTCTTAGCAGCATAAGTGCCGACAAATGCAGACTTTCTAGGGAAATAAATAAATGGGGATAGTTAAGTGAGCAATTGAATGACAGCAAATTAGGTTAAATAATGTATAGATTTTGCCCGGCCATCATTCTGTTTAATGGGCAGTCTTGATTAGCCATGTCAAACAAATTGCAGATAAAAGCCGTTTGCCTGACCTGTGACCTCAATAAATGTAGGCTGCTAATCGAACAATTTCTGTACATTCATACATGGTAGAATCTTGTTTTGCTTTGCCTGGATATTTTTTCAATAAACATTTAAGTACCTTAAAGGATTACTCTATCAACAACCGCATACATACTATACATTACAGCATTCTCTTTTCAATAGAAAAACAGTTGTGGGGTCATTTGCTTCTCCACCACTTTAACACTTCATCAGGTGTAGCTAGCATTCTGTTTTTTTTCATTCAAATCATTTGCTCCTAATTTGTTAATGAGATAGACAAACTCTTCAAGTGAGATAGGTAGCTCCTTTTAATAAATACCCCTGCATATTAGTAATTAGAAGGATCAGTATCTATAGTAAAAGATTATTTATTAATAGACAATGTATACATCAGTGCTTGGCAGCAATGCCAGAAGTGAAAAGAACAGTCCACTTCCAATGGAAATTTTTGAAAGTGTATATTTTTGTGTGCCAAAGTTATCCTCACTTGTCCTCAAGGTGCTGAGCTGATCTATTATTTTTTAAGTTTTCTTATGTTGGCAAGTCTGTGTTTTATGGTTAGGTTCCCTACCTGTAATCTGTTGCTACTGTACACCAAAAAGAGAGACCAACACTCAGCTACATCTGCTTACATCCCCCATTGAATTACTATACCGAGCACTATGGAATTCTATACGACAATTAAGGTAAAATACCCCCTCCTAGAAATCAATAGAGTGCAGAATCCGCCCCCAAGAGCCCAATAAAAGGTAGTGGCAGAATCCCTCTAATCCCATATAACAGGTACTGTGGCATAATACCCAATGTCATATACCAGGCAGGGTGGCAGAATTTGCCACAATTTAATATAATAGGCACTTTGTCAATCTCCTAAACAAGTTTCCAAAAGCTGATTACAATAGATACAATTCTAAAATCAAGACTAGTTATGTAGTGAGCGTATGTTAACATACAGTATAAAAAAACACAAACTATTAACTACCAGGAAGGAGGAACCAATGGGTTGGAAAAGAAGCAAAGGGGGGGGGGGTGGCTCTAACAAATATGTTTATAGTGATGTCAGGCTTCCTTGGTTAATATTTGGATGTGCGTATTTAATGCAAGGATCCCTTTATTTCAGAAACGTAGAGTGAATATCATTTAGGATTTTTTCGTTTTTTAATGAGCCCATCTATCCAAGTATGAAACTATGATAAATTAAAAAAAAATGTTATCCAGGTCGCTGCTATGAATTGTTGGACTGCTAATTTAATAAAAATATTTGGATTTGGATGCCCCCAGATCGCTCCCCTACCTTTAAACAAAGGAATTACTTATTTTGGGTTAGGCTACAATTTTTTCTTGGAGATTGGTGGCCATTAGATGGTTTGACAAGGGCAATCTGAATGTGGAACTAAAAATATGGGGGGGGGGGCAGAGAAGCACAGATGTGGGGATAACAAAGAGAAACAAGAAGGCACCATTTAAAGAAATAATAAAAATGAATTAAATTGTCTTGGATGGATAGAAATTGGCCCAGGAAATGTTGTAAATGGAATAAAATAAAGGGACAGTGAAATGCAATCTCAGAGAGGTGCTGATGGGACAAATGGAGAGGTAGAGGGGTGGTCACAGTGCCAAATATTGGGATGAAAGTTTAAAACATTGGGATGCATTATCTCTCCCTCCTGTTGTGACTATAACAAACAAGGTTAGTCATTCTGAAGAACCTGCCAGCTCCCTGGTGATAGTTATAGTCAAGGAGCAGTTGATGTATCATCATTGTATCTATCATATTCAGCTGTGATACATTGTAAAGCAGCAATGAGCAAGTTTAAATAGCTCACATATACTTTACAGCTTTCTGTGATGTGTGCATTCCACTTCTTTGATAGACACTGTGAAGATTGTCTCCTTTGTACTGGCTCCTATTCTCATCAGCTACTGAACTCCTGCATAGCTTAACCATTAAATATTTCTTCAGTGATTCCAAAAGCCAATCCAAACCAATGATTGGTTCATTATTCCACACAACTGCATTTAATAATTAAAGGAACAGTCCAAGCAATGGAAATAATACAGCAGCAAAGGGGTCACTTGAAGCCAGTCCCATGTGCTTCTCCTCCATTTCTTGCAGTGAGATATAGGTGCTGTAGCATGTCCCCAAAATTTGCAGCTGCTTTCAATTCCATTTTTCTAAGACCACCCCTAAATGTGGTCACACAGCCGCCCCTGTCCCTAAGCACTACCAGAGTGAGCCAACCAAACAGCAGCGGTCAGAGCACAGAGGGATAGGGGGCAAATGTGCAACCACATTTGGTGAGTAGTCTTGGAGAGTTAAAAATTCGGGACAAACTTTGGCTACCTACTACTGCATCTATGGGGCATTGCAGGAAATAGAGGAGAGTAAAATGGGAAAGGCTTCAGGCGAGTCCATTACTTTAAGTGAATCAGAACTGTCCATTTAAGCAACTTCATTGTAATAATTGATTACTTTACATATCTATTTGAAAAGATTTAGAGCTTGGTGTGTATAAGTGTATTGGCTGGAAGTTCCTAATTCCTGATTTACCTGATTTACTAAGTTCCTAATTTACCTGTTTAACATCAGATTTATCAGAATCTGATATACTGTACACTAATATATTTATGGACTAAATGCTGCTTGCGCAAACACATTGCTTTTATAGCTCCCCGACCCAATTACATTAATATCTGTGCATAATTAGTTTACACATTACTAAATTACTGACAGATTAAACCTGAAATAGTGCAGTTCATACTCAGCCATATAACTGCCAGAAAGGAAATTAATATGGATTCAAATAGTCCTTCGAGACTTGCATTGAAATAGCAGAAATCTATAAAGACTGCTTGCATTAGGAAATTTCTATCACTGCCATGTCTGTGGTTAATACTTTGCAAACTTTGCTAATTTGACGGCATTATAGCAGTTAAAAAAAAAGGACTGTGGCCGGGTAGTGTAGAGAAATCAAGTTACAAACCCACATAATGTTTGACGGAACAAAAAAAATTGAACTGAACTTACAAATACTAAAATGCTTTGCAATTTGGTTTATATATTGTGTAAACAGTACTGTTGAGTTAATAAAATGTGTCTATATTTGCAATTTAAAAAGTGTTTCTACCCACGATGATTTTGGACGCAGAATTAAAATTGAGCCGATAATATTTAATAATGTTTTCTAGGTGAAGACTTGCCCCTTTTGTGTGCCATATGTGAAATTACTGTATATATATTTTCCTCAGGGGTGGGATTCCCTATATGGGATCAGGAGGGAAGTGTTTCTAAGGAGAAACTTGATGATAGAACAAGGGGGCCCCAACCTGAAGCTAGTCGGAGGGAAGATCAGGAGCAATGTTAGAAAATATTTTTTTTTACAGAAAATAAACTTCCAGCAGAGGTAGTTGAAAAATCGACAGTAAGTGAATTTAAGCATGTCTGGGAAAAGTGCACATCTATCCTAAGATAAAGAGTACATACAGTATACTCATAAGGGCAGATTAGATGGACTGTATGGTCTCCTTCTGGCGTCATCCTTCTATGTTTCTATGTATACCTTGAAGCGTTGTAGAGCAATTTAATATATCTTACTATTTATCCATCTATCTATTAAATATGCAGGGATGTCATCTGGAACTTTGGGGTCCCATTCAACAACGTCTGGGTTCCTCGCATAACGTTTATCTGATAGCTGGGCCCCTAGTTTGAATTGGGACTCTGGCCCCAAGGCAACGAAGCTTCCATCAATATTCAGACTGTATGGAAAACTGAATTTAGAACAAGGGGCCCAACAATCATATTATAGGTTATGGGGGGGCAGACACAATATAGGTGGTAGAGAGTGTGGGCCCTTCTGTAACTTATATGCAATGACTGGGCCCCTAGTTTAAACCAGAGCCAAAGGCAAATCAGCATGGGAGGGCAGGTGACCTCATTCATTATTTCGTGTGGCAGCCAGCAAGTCCCAAGTCAGGGTCCAACACCATCATACCCATCCGGCCAGGGCCTCCTTTTCATAACTGTGCCTATTGGGCATAGTACTGGCACCATGGATGTCCAGCCCAGATGGGTGCCCTGAGCAAATGTATCTACAGTATCTATCCAATCGTTCCATTATCCATCTTTTAATGTATCTTACTATTTATCTGTCTTCCTCTCTGCCATCGTGAACCAGGTCTGGACCAGCTGGTCAAGTGGATTCTCAAATCCATTTTAAATTTTAACTAGTGGATCATGGGGCTCTGTGGGAAACCACTGAACCCCACCACTGTATATACCCTTAAAATCTGCCCTACACATAAATGAATGAATTAATTAATTAATGCATCACAGCCCAGCAGATTTTGAGTACCAAAAAACATCCCCTTTGATCTATTGTGTATTTTTCATAAGTTGGTTCTCTTTGAGCAAAGAAATAACTACCATTAATGTGTCCATTTGTGGATTGTACTGGCTGAAAGCTGTCAAGTTCAAAGAGATCAACCCATTGCATAGTGGGTAAAAATGTGCAGTTACCCTTTGCTGACATTAGTAGTTAGCCTAACCCACCAAACCCAGGGCATTTGGTCAATTTAAAACGGGGGCCCAGCTCTAGATTGCTGAGTGCAATGTACAGATTGGCTGAGCATTGGGTAAATCACCAACATCGCTGGGCCAGAGATATCCAGGTTGTGCTTTGAGCATATGTCTGGGCCCGGGGCAAAACGTACATACACACTGAAGAGTAGCATAAAATGCTGCAGATATTTGTTTCTTAAAAGCCTGCAAATAAGCCCTATCCTCAATCCATATACATTAACCATTACCCATTAACAACAGAGAAGGACTGATTTTTCACAATGAACAGTAATGTTTTTAAATAATGGTATTGTTTTGCTGTGGGCCGTTTCACATTTCAGCATGTTGCTAGGTCATGCATGCAGGGTTTGCATTGCAATGCTGCACACCCGCAGCCCCATAAAAGTCTAATGCAGTGCAGTGCAACGCAGGTAAAGCTGAGTATACTGTACTTAAGCTTAGTTCCTGACCATATCGATGCCAAAGGGTATATGGGCTGATAGTCTTTCATGGCCAGAGGTCCTGGAAGGGTTTTGTTTCTGTCAGGTAATCTAGAAAATGTAGAAACGCACGGTAAACAGGTGCTGATCACCATCCAAAAATTGAACTAACTAATAATATAAATGCACTGAAAAATGGTCTGTTTATTGAGAAATCATAGATGTGAAAGTGATTGTACCACATCAAAGTTCCAAGTAGCAAGGGAGGGTGGCCCAGAAAAAAAATAGTGGTTTAATTTCTTTCATTTAGCTATTAACTCAACACTAGTGAAGTGCTGGCTCACACTATCCCAGGTACCTGCACTAGCATAACTACCTTGTGAACTGGTTTATGCATCCCTTGGACCTCATAAGAGTTCTCGAACAGGTAAAAAAAGAATAAATGCAGTTTTAAATAAAAAATCAGCTAATTAATGGCCAGACTGCTGCCAATTTACACAGCGGTCTCCCTTCTTCAGCTAATGGTCCAAAGTAATGACAGGGCCATGCTTAAGTATACTTTTATACCCGTTGTCTTATCCTACAGTACCACACAGATTTCAGGCCACTCTGCTACTGACCCTCACTTTGTTCTTTACTACACTTATTCAGATTTGCTTTGCAGTTCCACGCCTGATCAGCCATCTGGTCCTTTAGCTCAGTGCCCTATGCCCTCGGCGTTCTCCTACAGTATCTTCAGTCCATCAGTCAGCATCCTTTGGGCTAACAAGTCTTGAAGGAAACTGTGACTTATGAGGCATCTCCATCTTCCCGGCAGACAGGGGCTTGACTATAAGTGAAGCAGTGTCGAAAATCGGGGGCTGCTGATTGACCAGAATGCAGGTGTCAAACTGAGCATTATACATATCTATGTTGTGGCTACCACAGCCACATAAAAGTACTCTTTTTTATAATTTTGCAAGAAATAATGAGATAGAAAACATTCGCAGATTCATCAGCATCCCAAACTTGTTAATGGGTAGGGAGCTATCATCTGAGTTTCTACCTATTTCTGACTGGAGGTCAAGTCCACCTCCTCCCCCTGTGCTTCTTGGGGAGAAGCAATAGAAACGTCAACAATAATATCATTTTGTAATGGGGGCAGCGAATGTGTAATAGGAGTTAATCTGCATTGTACTGTAAATAGTTTTAGATTTATAGTATAATTCAGTCATACTGTGTAGTTTTTTGGGGGGTTAGATTAGGGTAACTATGTTTAATTGTTTTCATTTAATAGTTAAATGTACCTATATTGGTGAGATAGGGAATGTGTACTGTTTGGCCAGGTTCCCATAGCAGCAGAGCTTTTTAGGATGTGCCTGAGTGACAGTGTAGATAGAGATAGAGTCTCAGAGGTGTGAAAATGGTGGACACTGCTTGATCAGTAAGAGGAAGCTATGTTGTTACTCACCTGAGCTCCAATCCTGTGCCTGTATAGCGTTGGTGGACTGAGGCCAAAAATCAGTCAGAGATTTTACCAGCACCTGGCCAGTGGCATCTCTGCTGCTTCCTAGCCAACCAAACAGCATGATCCAAGGCTGAGGCTAAATCATTAGGGGGAGGACATGGGCAGGGGTTGCATGGATGAGGGGGTAGACCTAGGAAGGGCTGCCAAGCTTTTCCATGCTTGGGTGGAAAGACAAACTTGAAACACGGTGTCAAGCCCCATGGGACACCCGCCTTCTAGGTAAGTCCACAACACCCAATCTCTGCTGCTACCTTCACCTATAGCCTTGCTGGGACACTTTACACACATCGCTGGCAAGACTGGGCGACATCGGGTAAGCTGGGGTCATACACGGGTAGTCAGTCCTTACTAGCACAGCACCAGGGGTCAAGCCGGAAGGGTCACGGATATGCAGCACGAGGGATGAGACAGATTCGTAGTGAGGGTGCAAGCAGGCATCGGTCCAGGCGGCAATCATGGGATGATCAAACAAGACGAGGTAGGCAAGGAACAAGGATCACAGATACTATCACACCCAGCAGTACGGGCAATCAAGGAGTGTGGGGGGAACAACCATTATTAGATGGGAACTAACTGGATTGGCTGGGGAGGAACACTCGGCTCATTGGCCAGCTAAAGAAATTCATGAGCTGATTGCTCAGAACAGTAACAGGGCGTTTCGTGTTTCAGTAACACTAGGGCTCATTGGCCCTTTAACTGATCTTCCGGGGTTGATTTTTGAAGGAATGTCCAAGGATTTCCCATATATTGTTTTTTTCTTACAGATTTGGGGCTTTAACATGACATGTCTGGTTTGTTTTTTTAGTGTATTCTCAAAATCGTTGGGTAAAATACTGCATGGGCAAACAAAAAAAATGCTATATTGGCACCTTGCAGTTTTTTTCAGAAAAACAACCCTTTACTTTTGACCCTCACAAACTTAAGGTTGATTTAGAGCCTTCCATATTTCGTTTTTGTCTCTAAGTGTGAACATTTCACATAGCTTTCGTTCAGTATATGTGCATTCACAGAGCCTCCATCGTGAGCGTCTCATACTGTTTCTGTAGCTGCGTAAGCCATCGAGATGTTTGAGTGTCAGGTGAGATCCTCCTAGTTCCCATCAGAAAAATCCTGTTTTTACCTTTCATTTAGCCCCTAAATTCCAAAATATTTAATTTTTTTGTGATTTTTTTTTTCAGTGCTTTGTATACACATCTACGTGTCCATGTACCCATGTTAGTCCCAGTTTAGAGTTCTCACTCATACCTGTAGAGCCACTTTTATGCCCACTCAACCATACTTGGGTCATAGCATGCACATTTCCTGCCCCTGTTAATGTTACAAGAGCCAACCTGATCAAGCCAACAGTTGGTTATCTACTTTCATTGCTGCTGTTACATTCCTGGTCCATGGTCCATACATTCCTGGTCCATGTCACCCTGCATTGGCTATATGGTCCATTGTTAAGTATAAGTCACATAATCACTCACTGTTGTATAATGTATGGTTTAACTAACCTCAGCTGGTATACGCCACTTCAACCACCTTATTGCAAACTTATTGCTCTTGTCAAGTAGCCCTGTTTAACATAGATCATACGCATATACCTTAGGTGTAGACCTGTAGGACTTAATTATGTTTTCTCTTTCCCACAGCATGCATTCAAGAGGATGCATTGTGGGGGACAAGAATAATGTTGCTGCTGTGCAGCAGAATTTGTTGGCCATGTTGGCCTCTTATTTTCATTAAAATATTTTTGAAATTTTTCAAAACTAAATCTGTCTTATGTTTTTGTCCCATAGTATTGTATGTGTTCACACACAGAGGAGTGGCTTGGCTTGAAGGCACACGGGGCAAAGATTCCAAACGGCACCCCCACCTATTCTCAGGCCCCCCCTTTGGTGCCCCCATGACCTGGTGCTCCAGGGGAAATTGCCCCCATGCTCCCCCCTAGCTACGTCCCTGTCCACACATGTATCTATGTTTAAGGCAAAACAAATTGAAACAACATACATGTTAATGACATTAGACCGGTTTGCATGTGAAAAGTCACTTTTTTTGGCCTAAACTCAGGCACAAGTTAGTGCTATATACGTTAGTGCTATATAAGTCTAACATATTTTACATTAAATCCTCTCAACCCAATATATCAATGTATCATTTAGGCCTTCTTGAGGACAGGTGCAAGGCTTGGGTTGAATAAAAATATAAAAAAAAAAAAAAAAATATATATATATATATATATATATATATATTTATATATTTAGAAAGAAAGAAAAAAATATATATATATATACATAGAATTAGAATATATATATATATATATATATATATATATATATATATATATATATATTGCCTAGATACACATTTAACATAAAATTAAAAAAATAGGTGTGATTTAAGCTGTTTGGGTAATGCGGGTGGAAAAGAACGCTGCTGCAGATTGGTTATGAAAACAAAGCAGCATTGGACACTGCATTGATTGACGGAAAGCGCTTCTACAGCACCCTCAAAAAATCACATTTATCAATGTAAAACTGGATACTACAGCGTCACTTGTCCGGCCGCTATGCTAGGTTATAGCCTCAGACACCCTGCTTGCAGGGTTCACTAGCGGATGCTATAGACGCTCAAATGGCAATACGTGGCGCTAGTCTAAAATCATCCTCTTAATTTTATATTGTGTAATTTTTAGTTCATATTGTATTATTAACATTTTAATCATAATACATTTTTTGGGGGTAGTTAATGTTTTTTTACATTTTTTAAATAAATTATAAAAGTAAAAAAAATAAAAACCTTATAAAAAATAGGTAAAATTGTAATCAAAAATATTTAGAAATGTTTATTTTGGGAGGTGTTTAAAAATAGGTGACAGCCTCCCAGTGTCTTAAGGACTCCATTCTGTTTTCTCACACACCACGAAAGTACAATCTCACCAACAAAAAGTGCCGTAAGTGTAGATGGAAATTTCCCATTTTATAGCCCTCTCTCACACGCTAAATCTGGGCTCTGAACAACGTGGAAGCCCTCACTCATCCCGACTTTTACACATGAAAGTGAAAACAATACGAAGCAATTACACATTAGAGAAGCTAACAAAAAGGCTTACACACAACCACAAAAATACTAATATGAAGAAAAAAAACGCTTGAGAAACTCACAAATGGATGGAAACTTTACACATACACATGCAGGTAAAAGTGTGAATCGACCTTTATATGTTAGTCAATAAAGGCACAGAGCTGTAGTATTTTTCAAAACTTTGTAAGCTATTCATTTAAATATCCCAAAGTGCATGCACATCCACTAAAAACTTATTATAACACGAGTGCCCACCACCTTATGGGTATCAGCTTACCAAATACAGACATAGGATGAGCCTTAAGCAAAATCAATCAATTGTGGATTAGTCACAACTTTTATCATCCGATACTTTCTTATAGCAATGACGCATACAGGCATAGGATGAGCCTTAGGCAGAATCAGTTAGTTGTAGATCAACCACACCTTTTATCCTCCACTATTTCCTTATGGCAATGACTCCAATGAAGATATATTATATATTTCCAATATATAAAATGGAAAAAAGCACAAAGAAGAGAAAACCTAGTGCAACTCTGTTTTTACTTTTGAAAATTTTAATAAACTAAAATGCACTCACGGTTTCCAAATTATTCACAGGCTTATAGCATAACACAGCATCAGGCAATCCTTCTTTCACCTCCTCCACTGTGGCCGCACAGGGGGATATCCAGATCGCGCACTGCTGGTGTACTTGTTTAAAGATGAAAATAAAGACCGCTATCCTCCCGCCTAACGCGTTTCGTTGCTTGATAGCAACTTTCTCATATTTTTTGACCTTTATATATTGTCTGGAAGTACACATCTCAAATTTCCAGGCATAGCAGGCTTATTATCGTAGGTGCAGTTTCCTGGAGATTTTCCCTAAAATATTTATAAAAGCACATTTTTCAAAAATAATAATGTGCAAAACAGTCATCACTGTATCCAATATTAGGGGCCCCAGACAGGCCCCCAAAAAGAACCCCTATAAAGTGAAGCTGCACACACTGGTATATGTCAAATAAATAATACCATTTAATTCACAGATTCACAAACAATAAGCAATCAGTTATCTAAAAAACACTAAAGGAAACAGCTTTCATTGTTTCTTTTTTTCCCACTCAGCTTAACAGCCTGGGTGAGATATATATTCCGTCTGCACGTTTACCCACTGCATGCCTACATATTAGAGATGAGAGAATCTTTTAAAAATTAGATTCGGACGATTCATCCAAATCGAATTTTTAAATTAAGTTAAAAATAAAAAATGTTATCCATCCTCGTTCCAGCGTCGGCCCCAGTAGGCCCCGAGTTAGGCTGGTTAACGGAGGGTACTAACAACGCAGCCGACTTCTCCCTGTTTCTATACATACAGCAGGAGGGGAGCGGGAGAAGCCTGCCATGCTGTCAGCTGAGGTAGCCAACTTCTAGTGCTGCTGAGAAAGCACCCGCCACCAGCCGCCATACCAGGGCGATGTGGGAGCCGGCATAGTATACTCACTGCACTGAGGATAATGTGGGAGGTGAGTATTGCAATGTCCCAGTACAGCATTTGCAATACTGTTCTATATGTGTCCCCTCGACCTTCGGCTGTCCCTGTGACTTTGGGGTCTGTTATATTGCATAGCTAATATGGTAAAATATATCTGTGCTCATACAGTATATATATATATATATACCCTGTTCCTGTATAATAACCTTTTATATCCTGTTTTCATGTAATGACATGTTTCCTATGTGAATTTATGTAGTTTGCATTCAAAGAGTTAATGTTTTCACATTGTGCAGCTTCACAAACTTAATAACTCCCTAATGCTGTAACTAACTTGCTAGGGAAGGGTCACGTGACAAGTGGTGAGCCTATCAGGACTGCCTCTAAGCCTGGCCTCTCCTCCATTTTCTAGTCAGAATAGCTGGGACATCTGAAGGGAGCAGATCTGTGCTTGTGCTGCTGGCTGTTCTCATGTGGCTAGTGTGGAAAAAGAATCCAAAACAGCACCTGGACAAAGAAGTAATGCGTTTCAGGTCTGCTGATAAATCTACTGTATCATCTCTCATATTCCAGGTCACAGAGCCTGTCCTGAATTCAGCTCTAATCTCCAAGGCTGCAGAATCTTCAATCTTGCAAGTAAGCTATTCAGCCTAAAAGGCACTATAAGTCTCAGCAAGTCCTCTAGTCTCCCACACCACAGGATCGCTCCTGATCTGTACTGTCACTGTACCATCTAGACTGCCAGTAAAAGTTCCATTGATCCTAATCTGGCCACCCCAAAAGCCGGTGACCCACAGCTGCCTCCCAGCTTCCCTAACCTGGTCACCACAGTATTAGTTACTTACCAACACACTGGCTCCCACATCGCTCTGGTCTGATAGCTGCCAGTGGCCGCAGATGGGAAGCCGGCTAGCTCAGCTGACAGCAAGGCCAGCTTCTTCCACTCTCCTCTTGCTGTGCAATACAAACAGCAGCAGAGGAGGGGGAGCTGGCTGCACTGTCAGTGCCCACCACCACCAACCACTTACCACTGGACTTGAGTCACAGGGAGCTGGCCTGCAGGTAAGTGACAGTGAGTTTCAGGTACGATCGGCACAAATTCCAAGAAATTCAGATTAATGACTAATCAAATTTTCGCAGAAAGTGGAAGCGAATTCCAAAACGGTTCGCTTATCAATAGTTATATCTGCATAGGTTGCAAATAGCAGCCCGGATTGTATCCACTGCCAATCACCACTCTTAAGTGTATGAGCACCTCAGGTGAAAGTCTGGCAGGAGCCTTTCGATATTGAGTCCTTTAGGAGGGTGACAGCTAAAGCCACATGACCAATGCGTGAATTAAGGATAGAAATTCACTAAAAACATTTAGTAAACCACTACCATAACAAAGGCCATTGTCAATATGGAATATCCTACGGAATATCATTTTAGAGTTTATTCACATCTGTCCAATAGGTCTCCTTTTCTGCCCTGATCAGTGCCTGGGACCTACCAAAGGATCATCCAGTCCTCTGCTGTGCCAGTCTGATACTGACTGTGCTGCCATTTCCCTTACAACTGTGTCTAGTGGGTTTAATTATAAGAGTTTTGCTGAGGAGAACAATTTTGACCCAGCAGAAAAAGGCTTAATTAAAGCACCATGTCACAAATTCTGACCCTCTGAAAAAACAGCACATCGATAAAACTCCTAATGCATAACTTTTCTCCATGTATTTTTTTTTTTTAATGAAGCTCCATCCCAGTACAGTACATCTGCATGAATGTTGAAGTACCTACAGCCACATTCAGGGGCTTTAAACTGCCATCCTAAACCATCCTGTTGCCAGGAATTTATTTATCAAAATGATTAAAAGCTCATCAGTTTTCCTTCAGTCTAGAAGCCTCCAGTTATTTCTACGTGTTACATTCAGTCAACTCAATGCCTCCTCAGATTGTGTACACTTGACCCCCCCCCCCCCCGTGCCATTCACCTCTCCATCTCTTAATCTACTTTCCCTTCTTGTTGTTTTCTCAATCATCGTCCATAGTTTCTTTATGTATCTTCCAGATTCTACAAGTTGATTGCTACTTAGGAACATCAACACGGAGTGACTATTTAAAGTGGTCCAAAACCCCAAATTTTAACTAGCATTCCCTGAATTACTCCCTGCATAAAGCATGAAGTACCCTTTGGCAATTTTCACTGCAGCTGCATCACTTGGGCCCTTATTCATCAAGCGATAGCGCCAGGTAGTGTCTGATGAGCGCCAGGTCCCGCCAGCTAACGGCGGCTACCCACTCAAGTACGCCCGGCGTCGGCCACAATGACGCATTTATCAAGCTAAATGAGGCTAGCGCCGGCGAGAGCGACAGCTAGCGCGGGATTCATCATGTAGCCGACTGCAACGAACAGCGCCGCTGCTAATCCCATCACAGCGCCAGGTATGACCTGTCGCTCCCTGGCGTTGTCCAATGCATTTCAATGGAGCAATCTTTAATTAATCATAATTAATTGCTATTAATGTTTTTTTTTTTTTTTTTTTTAAATGTCAAAAATTCTGTGACCACTTCTGCAATGTTAGGATTTTTTTTTAAGGTAAAAAAAAAAAAAAAAAAAAAATTTGTGCAGAATTGATATTACAGGTCTGATATTAATGTATTCATATTACAAAATGTTTAGAAAAACTTGTATAATTTTACAATCAAAAAATATGGTTGTTTGGGGGTTAAAAACTATTTTACACCCATCGCCGCCAGCGCTCTGGGGTTTAAACAAGGAATTCACAGCGCGAAAAAATTCAGAGCGTGATTTGTTAATGAATCTGCAGCAAGCCGTTCGCTCTGGCCATTCGTTGTCAGGCGCACCCATACAACGCTGAACCGGTGAAACAGCGACCCCTAAGCCCGTATTCAACATTACCGCACACCGACTGAGTCGCTGTCAACAAGCAAACCCCGGCCAAGCACAGCGAATACTAGCTGGCGCTGTGAAAATCACGCTACTGGCGCTCATCTGTCGCTACCTGGCGCTATTAATGAATCGGCCTCCCCGCTCCTTGGACTGGAATTGCATTGCACTGGAAGTCCCATGATAATTTCAAGATGACGTAGGGCCAGCAGAGTGGGACAGAAAAAAAATCATTGTTCCAGGACAATTCCATAAATGAAAATATCCATTTCCAGTTCTACAGCCCAAGAAGTATCAGCAGGGGCTTTGGCTAAATGTATCTCATTATTGAGTTTTCATCCACTTTGAATCTTTTGTCATTCTAAGTGACTTGGTTCATATTTAGGGCTTGATTTAGGAAGCATCTGCGGCATTCAGCTTTTACTACTGAGTCACTTATGTCTAATTCAAGACATGTGTGACAGTTAGCATCAATTAAAATGATGTATACAGATGAATTTATGACATTTGCCTTTTTCAGAGCGCAGTGGGGTGCTGTAATACAAGTTATGCCAGTCATTATTTGTTCTGGAGCCTACGCTACTATAGAGCACAATGGTTTGAAAAGTATTGAAGTTTTTCATCATGAAAAAATGTAAAAAAAAAAAATCTGATATAGTTTGTGTAACATGTAAAAAATGCAAACCCGTAAATTAGATGTCGCCAACTACTATTTTTTTCTTACAAATTATCAAAATTCACCCTTTGTTCCTGCTTTTTACACCAATGCATTCACCTAACCTCAATAAATATAAATGGTAACAAACACACTATAAAGTTTCCCACCTTTTTATTAGAACCTTTTTTTTTATTAAAAATTATTAATGAATTTATGGGCATCACCATCAGATCCACCACTAACCTTGCACATTGGTGCAGTTACTGCATACTAGCATAATGACCCATAGGTTCACAGGGGGAAACGGGGAGGCTGATTTACTAATAGCGACATGTAGCGACAGTTGAGCGACTGTAGAGGTATTTTCACAGCGCCCGCTAGTAGTCGCTGTGCTTGGCCGTTCGGTTGTTGACAGCAACTCAGTCGGTGTGGCGTAATGTTGAATACAAGGTTCCGAGTCGCTATTTGACAGGTTCCGCGATGTATGGGTGCGCATGATAGCGACTGGTCAGAGCGACTGGTCAGAGCGACCGGCTTCCACCATATTCATAAAAAAATCACGCTTAAAAAATTCAAGCGCTGTGAAATGCATGTTTAAACCCCAGAGCGCTGGCGGCGATGGGTTAAAAGTCGTTTTTTAGCCCCCAAGCCACCATATTTTTGAAAACCCAAAAAAAAAAATTATTTTAAATAATTTAGTAATATGAATACATTAATATCAGACCTGTAATATCAATTCTGTACAATTTTTATTTTTATTTTTTTTTCCCTTAAAAACATTATCTAAAATGGCAGAATTTTTCACATTAAAAAAAAAAAAAAACATTAATAACAATTAATTATTAATATTTAAAGATTGTTCCATTGAAATGCATTGGAGAGCGCCAGGTAGCGAGAGGTCATACCTGTCGCTGTTCAAGGTCGGACGCTGGAGCTGTGGGCTGAGGCTGGAATAATGATGAATGAGTCGCTATATGGCGCTATCTCAGTCGCTACGAAGGATTGGCTTGATAAATGTGTGATTGTGGTGGGGAGCCGGCGTTCTCGTGGCGGGGCCCGTCATTACCGGCCGCTCACCAGTCGTTACCTGTCGCTATTCCTTTATAAATAAGGGCCCTAGTATACCAAGGAAAGCTGAATATTTAAGAACAGACATTTTGACTTGCAGCACCATTCAATGCATGCTTAAGGAAAGATAACAGTGCCAATAATAAGTGGACACGCCCAAGAGCAGAGAATTGCATGCTTTTTCCTCTAAGACAAACTGTGTTATCACACCTTATTTTATTTCGGTTTAACACGATGATCATTATTTGATCCGCACATAGGTATGAGTGAATCGATCTGGGGATAAAGTAGGAAGACCTCTGTCTCTATGTGTGCAAATCGGCAGCTACTGGAACGCGATTGAGGGTTGTGCTGGATGTCAGAGGACAGAACATGCTGGGGCAGTACAGAAGAGTTGCCAGCTAGCTGGACAAAGAGGAGGGAACCAGATCCATAGCCACCGCCACCTAACCTATGTGGAGAGCCACAGGACAATTAGGACATACCTCAGCACTGGATAGAGAAAGGAGATACTTTTTTTAGATTTTTTAGATTAATTCATTAAAATTCAATACTGAGCGAAACAAATTTCTTGGGGAAATCTGGTGAATTGTTCAAATTTGTGTGAATATAAACATCTTTAAAATTTCTGCCACAAATAATTGTTCCAAATATTTTCTCCCCTTTATCTTGTCACAACATACAACATTGTTAATGAATTGAACCATATTTTTAAAGTTGCTCAGCAGCCTATAAACCAACCTCACGTAAAGGATGAAGCAGCCAAAGCTGCTGTAAAACTTACCTGAGCCCTGCAATGCCCTTCCTGTCAGCTGCAGCATTCTTTTGAAATGGTCCATGGCTGGGGCCACAGACAAATGGCCGCTGCTCCCCATGAGTGAGGATCCTCCCTTTGCCAGCCCTGCCAGCTACGGTGGCTACTCCTAGAGGTTTTATCGTGTTGAAAAAGCAGGAAAACTGAAAAAGGCGGATGTGAAAGTTGTATCTAGCTTCGAAATGCCTCCAACACACAGCTCAGTTTTCTGAGCTGGAAAAGAGGTACAAAGCTTTGTCCATAGCCAGTAATACTTCCTGGTAAAAGGAAGCCAGGCCCTAGGAATTGGTCAAGCAAAGCTGTTGTGCTGCTAGCTCTGTTGATGAGGTTAGACATGTAGTTAGCCAGCCTGCAGCAAGCCAGGTGGCTGAGCTGCCATTGTTTAAGTCCAAGACCCCCTCAAGTGCAATGAGTGGGCTTCCGGTTGTGAAGATGCAGCCTGCACCTCATGAAAATCCCAAGAATGACTTTGTGAAAAGGAAATGGAAAATTCCTTGCAAGATTCTCTGGGTGGATTTATTGAAATCAAGGGTCCCAAAGCAAGAGATAGATGGGGTCCCGTATCAGGAGTTGTTGGAAAAATGGAAGAGGGTAACTGGGCACAGAATTATATGTTTTGACTGCAAGAAACGTGGACATTTGTCCAGTAATTGTAATACTGTAGACAGTGATGTGGGGGCGGAAGCGCACATGTGTTGCACACCCCACAATTTCTAAATGCAATATTGATACGTGATTCAATTCGTGGTTTGGGTTAAATGCAGTTAGGCAGCAAAAGATACCTTATAATGATATAAGAGCTAAGGCAGAATAAGAAAATGTTCCTGATCTGAATGTTTTGTAAAGAACAGGCATTTCCGCTGTCCTTTTTCTTTGTTCCTGCAGCCGTTACATCAAATGGGCAAGAGAACTGCTTTGAGAGACTTTTGTGCCTAAGAAGTGCGATTCTTCCTACTTGAGTCGAATTACAGCAGCTGAAACATCTGAAAAACATTCTGCCTGGGCCCTGTTAAGAGCTGAAGACTTAGATTTGGTGACTTTTTCCAGAATTTCTTTTTCAAAGTGTTTTTTATGCCATTTTTTCAGTCACCAGAAGCTAGAAAGACATTGGTCAGACTGATTGTTGCCCAATATTTTACAATTTCATAGGGAACAAACTGGGTGGATTGTAAAGCTGTGATATTTTTATACATTTTGTTCCCATTAGAAATTGTAAAAAATCTTATACAATCAAAATTGCACTGTATATAGCTTGACCCCTGTTTGTTTAGCCAGCATGATCAGAGACCTTTGCTCTGAAGACTTATGTGTGCATTTGCATGCAAATTAAGTTGGCCAGCAGGATCACCTGTGTTAGTCTGGGCCAATCAGAGTATCACCTTGGTAAATTTGAATTAAACAAAGGGATAGCCAGGGCAAAAGATTTTTTGCTTTGGAGAGATGGAGTCACAGACCGATTTGCTTGGGGCAGCTGAAGGAGTCTTGTTATTGACGGACACAGATGGATGACCATGAGGCTTCTTTTGGTAATGAGAGACTTGAATGTGATATCTTGTATAGGACTTGGAGATTGGATGAAGCCTGCTGATTTCTGCCAGGATCAAATTAATCAGATGAGTAACCTATTAATATATGCTTTGTTTTTTTTCTCTGTTTTGAAGCTTTCTGCATTGTAACAGTGCTTGTAGTATTTTTGTATTTTACATTTTAACAAGCAAGGTTTTATAAATAGCTTTATAAAGTTCATATTAGCATTTTCTTGGAGTTACTGACAAAGGAACCTATTAGGGTTGATTCATAGCCTTCTCAAAACCATCTTGTTTTTGTCTCAAAATGTGTATTTTTCACATTTTTCCTGCATGTCTGCATGCGTCTGCATGATGCCGAGCCGCCATCGGGAGCCGGAGCACATGGCAGAAGCCGGCCGGCGTCGGCCATACTGTTTTCTGTTTCCTGAGGCCAGCAAGGCCTCAGGAAGATGCTGGTCTCGTGCTGCTGAACAAAGCGCTCCTGACTGGGCAAATTGGTACCGGTGGCACCCCCGGTGGGTTTGCTGAAACCGATGGCAGGGGACGGTTCTCCGAATGGGGTAAGTCAGGGAATAAGGGGGGCCTTCAGGTTCTCCTGAGTTCCCCCAAACCCCCTTCCCAACCCCCCCAATCTCACAATAACTAATGGTATGTTGAATTGTGTCATTGTAGGCTAAAAAGCCCAAAGTAAAGGAGGCTAAAGCCACTAAGGATCCCAAAAGAGATTCCAGAAGCCATAGGGAGTCCAGGGAGCAGGATGAGCCCAGGGATAGAGTGGGTCACCTTAGGTCATGCTCCAATTGTATGGGTCCTCTCCCTGAGGGGCACTCCAAAATGCTACGTAAGGAATGTTTGGAGGAGGCTGCGGGGGATAGTGTACCAGAGGTCCTGAAAAGATATTTGAGAATATTGACTCAAAATTATCTGACACTCTGGAGCAGTTCAGGTCCCGGTTTTTGCAGGTCCCTGGGGATAACTTAGAGGCTGGGCCTTCTTGTTCGCAGCTACCAGCCGCTCAGGAGTTACCTTCCATCCAGATTCTGGTGCCGGAGGGGGAAGAGGAGCGAACGGTATCTTCGGATGAGTCAATCCATTCCTCTGCTAGAGAGAAGGGATCGGAGCCCTCGGCTTTGGACCAGCCAGGAAGACTTCATTTCTGTCTGGAGGATGTTCCCGATCTTGTTAAGGCTGTTCGGGCTTCCCTTAGTTATGGGAATGAGAGCAGAGGAGGCCCCATGGCACCTGAGGCGGACAGGGGTGTACTCGCAAGTATTCCTGATTCAAAAGCCTTCAGGAAAGGCATCCAGTACAAAAAAGGATTCCGGATGGAAACAATTTTTACCATCAAGGAAATTCTGTCCAAAGGGGTCCGGATGGCATCCATAGACCTTTAGTGTGCGTATCAGCATATCCTGATCCTGCCTGCACACAGAAAATGTCTAAGGTTTGCAGTGATGTTAGGTGGAGTAACCTTTTACTGGCAATGCAGGGCAATGCCCTTGGGTCTTTCGTCTTTCACCTTTACAAAGGTCCTGAAAAGGGTGATGGACTTTCTGAGAAAGGCTATGATGCCTATCTGATCCTATTTGGATGACCTGTTACTGTTTGCACTGTCCAGGGAGCTCCTAAAGAGCAATGTGAAAAGAACATTTTCTCTTTTGACGTAGCCAGGATGGATAATAAACAAAGAAAAATCAAGTTTGCTTCCCCAAACAGATGGTATATATCTGGGGTATCTGATCAACAGTTTGGAGGAGAAAACTTACCTGCCTCCTCCAAAAAATACAGAGGATTGCCTCCCTGTCCTCTGGCGTGCAACAAGATCCCAAGGTATCCTTAAGAAAGATTCTGTAGGTTCTAGGTCTAATGGCCTCCGCCATTCCGGCGGTCAGTTGGGCTCAGTTTCACTCAAGGCCCCCGCAGTAATTTTTCCTAAAGACATAGAACAAGGATCAGAAGTCATTAGATATGATAACAACTCTCCGAGAAAGAGTTTGCATGTCCCTTCAGTGGTGGACAGTTCAGGGAAATCTGGAAAGGGAAAGGCATCAGATGGACCACATAAGGATCAGGACTGATGCAAGCACCTGGGGATGGGGGGCTCATTGGTCCCAACATCAGATACAGGGTGCATGGTTGGACGATCTGTCACAAAGATCATCAAATTTTCGAGAACTAAAAACTGTGGATCTAGCATTTGATCACTTCAGAGGCCAAAGACAAAATCAGGGTGTCCTGATTGTGTTGGACAACGCCACTGCGGTGGCCTACATCAACCATCAGGGCGGCACCAGGTCAGTGGAGCTAGAAGCTCTCTCCACGATCATTTGTGCCAAACTAGAAAACTGGGTAAGGTCCCTGAGAGCGGTACATATCAAGGGTCAATTGAATGTACTGGCGGATTTCCTCAGTCGGGGTCAATTGAGGCCCTCAGAATGGGAGCTGAACCAGAGTGTCTTCGAGCAGGTAGTAGACCTTTGAGGCTCACCAGAAATAGATCTGTTTGCCACAAAGAGGAATTCCAAATGCCAAAACTTCTTCTCGCTGTACCAGGGTCAGGGAGCCCTGGCAGTGGATGCATTCTCCCAGGATTGGGGGAGATTCAGCCTTTGCTATGCATTCCCACCTTTTCATCTGCTTCCCAGAGTATTGAAAAAGATAAAGACAGAGGGAGTGAGAATAATTTTAGTGGCACCACAATGGCCCAGAAGGCTGTGGCTCTCTCTTCTGATTCAGATAACATCCGGTCCACCTTTCATTGTACCAGAGTCAGTGGTCTTGCTTCAGCAAGGCCCCATTCTTCATCCTCAGGTCCAGAACCTTTGGCGGACAGGCTGGATCCTGAATGGAGTTTGTTAAAGGGCTTATCAAGCAGAGTTGTTAAGACTCTGCTTCAGAGTACAAAGGTGGTGACCAGAAAAATTTATAGTAAAGTCTGGAAAACATACAATTCTTTCTGTAAGAGCCATAACCTAGGCCCTTCACAGGTGGCCTCGGTTCTGGAATTTTTACAAGAAGGTGTGGAAATAGCCTTAGCCATAAGCACTTTGAAGGTGCAGGTGGCAGCTCTATCTGTATTTTTGTACACAGGGCTTAGAGCTAGAGCTAGGAAAAGGCCAGTGAATCTTAAGACCTTTCCACTTTGGGATCTATCCATCGTTCTTAATGGATTGACTAAGACAACCTTTGAGCCAATTGCTGACTCAACTCTTAAATATTTGACGCTGAAAGTTGTATTTATTCTTGCGATTACTTCAGCAAAAAGAATTAGTGATTTGCAGGAATTATCTGTTAAGGAGCCTTATTTTCGTGTATTTTCGGTTCGTCTTTCGATCAGACCTGATCCGCTTTATTTGCCAAAGATTTCTACAGAGTTTCACAGGTCCCAGGAGATTTATCTTCCTAGACTCAGGCCTGAAGATATTGGTGATCAGCAGGAAATGCAGCTCTTGGATGCTAGGAAGATTGTATTAATGTATTTAGAGAGATCTGCTGGGTGGAGAAAGTCAGATCATTTATTGATAAGCTTTTCAGGTAGAAACATAGGGTTGCAAGCTTCTAAGGCCTCTATTGCTAGGTGGATTAGGGATGCCATACAGGTAGCCTATGATAGTATGGGTAAGCAGGCCCCTGGGTTAGTAAGGGCCCACTCTACTAGGGCAATTGCTGCTTCCTGGCCTAATCAGACAGGAATTTCGCTGGAAAAAATCTGCAGAGCAGCAACATGGGCATCCCCACACACATTTCTGAAGCACTACAGAGTGGATTTGTCTTCAGATACCAAGCAAGCTTTTGGCAGAAACATACTTCAGAAGGTTACCCCTCCCTGAGGTAGGACACATATATAGTTACTCGCTTATCATTGGCTGGGCCGTCCTGGAGGACGCCTTCGGAAAATCCCAATTAGCTTACTGGCAATTGGTTTTCTGGTAGTCCTCCAGGACGGCGTCCTACTACCCGCCCAAGATAAGTATGATTAGAGGTGAAGTATTTTTTGTTATATGAATGTTTCCTTCGGGACTACTCGGTTTACACACTGAGGGTCTGGAGGAAGGGGGGGGGGGGTATTTATGATGTTCAGTTGTGTTTCCTGTAGGTGGGAGGAGGTACTTGGCTGGGCTGTCCTGGAGGACTACCGGAAAACCAATTACCGGTAAGTAAATTGGGATTTTTCAGCGTTTTTCAACATACCTTCCAATGTAGAATTTCAGTGTTCCTCGATATCCCAGCTTGCATGTTTCTTAAAATATACGTAATGTGCGTGGTTTATTAACTGATTTATGTCCCCGGTTTAAACTATTCCCTCACTCACTTCTGCTCCCATGCTTACCTTAACGCCAAAACAGCAAAAGATTTAACAAAATATGACACACATGACCCAAGTTAATAATACTCTGCAAGCCCTGCTGGAGTAAAGGCAGACCAGCAATAGACAGCAATAGGAGGAGCAGTGGCAGATGCTGAATTCTACCCTTGCCCAGATTGTGGTTATTCAACAGGCTGCACAATAACCATACTTTGTCCATCCACCATACCATTAAATTGCTTGGTAAAGTTCTGATTTGCTATGTAAGGCCAATTGAGTGAGTGCCAATCATGTCCAATTAGCATTAAATATTATTATACACTTAACAAGCTTTTCTTTTCAAAAATGCAAAAAAAATAAATAAAAAATATTTATCATAAACTACGTTTGTGTTACCAAATTTTAATTTGGCACGGAAAAAAACAAATATGTAACAGAAAAAAACACAGATTGCTAACCAACACATAACATAAATTTTAACTGAAATGACTGGAAATCAGGTGATCCCTGACAGACTGACCAGAGGAACTCTGGGTGCCAACATACAGCTCTTCTGGTATGTCCAGAAGTGCTGGAGAGGGAGATACATCAATATATTGGGGCACCTTCTCCATGATGGCAAAATTATGTAGAATCATACAGGCACATATAATTTTAATAACTTTGGCAGGCTCGTACTGCAGAGCCCCCCTGTATGATCGAGACAGAGGAAACAACTCTTCAGCAAGCCAAATGCCCTTTCAACTAGAGCCTGGGTCTTCCGATGTGCCCGGTTATATAATTCTTGTGGCTGCGTCTGGGGGCGAAGGATGGGGGTCATGCCTTGGGAGAAGGGGGTATCCCAAATCACCTTTAAAAAAAAACAAAAACACAATTACTCTCAATATCATAATAACATTGTATATCATTTAATCAGAGGGGAAGACCATCATATGTTGAGGCAGGGGACTCCTAAATTTATAATAGTTACACATTGAAAAACCAAGTAAGCTATTAATAAACACTTACCCAGTAGCCAACCACCAGACAAGTTGCTAGACTCAAAACGCCCACAGAGACTGGAATTCCTAAGAATATAGGCATCATGGGTAGAAACAGGAAACCCAGCCATGACCCTGAGAAAGCGAAGGTCTGGACCAACAACACACTGGACATTTATGGAATGAATCTTTCTGTTCCTGTAATTGCAAAAGAAAAAAGAAATCAAATATATTGAACATTTTCATTTCTAATTGTTAAGGGGTCCTTATTAGTTAATATTGGGGGGAAAACCTCATATCTAACAGTAAAAATACAAAGTAGCTTTACATTTAGATCTAGGTCAACATTAACATATACAATGCAAGGCTACATTATGTTACATATAAGGAAGGACGGGCAGAAAAATCACATACCTGTATAGATGTTCATCCGCAGCTGGAGGCACCAGCACTACGTGCGTACAGTCGATCGCACCCATGACATTAGGCCTATCGGCTATATCATAAAAGCCCAACTTCAATGCATTCCAGGCTACCACGTTATCAGGGAAACAAATGCATTTTTGAAACATGGTAGCCATGCCATCCAGAAATTTGTTTAGTGTGCGGCTCAGCGTAGGCTGGGACATGCCCACGTTTGCTAAAAATTGAAGGCAGCCAACCAATTGCATGCCCCTTCCTTGTGGTGGGGCCAACCATGGCCGCAGCTCACTATACAGTTTCTCGAGGGAAACACGGTTCAGTCGGGTGAGCTTGAATGCATGTGAGCGATGCAACCTGAAATCTGACATACAGATGCATAGTATGCCATGTAGCTGCAGACGCTCATATTCCTCCACGTAATCCGCCTCCATCACACTGCAACTCACACGACAGCAAACTTTCACCAGGAAATACACCCTGTAAGTTTGGTGGAAACACCCTCATTTTATTGGCCGTGTTCGAATCAACAATCAAGGCTCGGAATCATGTGCAAGCCCATACCAATAACGTAACATTCCAGAGAAAGCAAACTATTTACGTGACGTAAGGGGTTAGGTAGCGGGTTAGTCGTCTCCTGGGTAGACGGGCACTCTTTCAGCAGGCACAAAGTCCACAGAACAAGAAAGGATCGTTTAACTGACCTCAGCCAGTTTTATTGCCAGATTGTGGTATAAAGTAAAACAAAACTAAACAAAAATAAGTCTTATGCCTGTCCAGCTCTAACTAAACATTAGGTGCTCCTGACTAACCCAGTGCCGGCCTAGTACCGGGCACCATAACATAACAGATCATAACATACCACCTTCAATGCTCCCACAGGCTCCTAGCAGATGTCCTGCTCCCAGGATGAGAGAGACAGAATGTGTGTGAACTCCCTCCTTCTATCAGGCAAGCACACCTTGCACTAATCAGACAGCCCAAGACCCGGACTGTCCGGGTGGAGTGGGGCCCACCCTCTCTTCCCCACTCCAGCAACACAGGCCCTGTAAACGGGTTTTTACCCAAACCCTAAACTAGAGATCCCAGATCCCTAGTTTCTAACTTCCTAGTTGCTTTACCTGACAGATACAATAAATCTTGGGCAGATATACACACACTCTATGACTTGTCCAGACACTCTGTCACATGAAAAATACGATCATCAAATATGCTTATTTGCGTTAACGTAAAATGCACATAAGCATGAAAAAAGACACGAAAATCCTGTTAATGGCTGCAAAAACTCACAAAAAATACACAAACACATGTGAAAGTGAAAGAAAAGGAGGCTGTGAATCAAGGCCAATGTGGTGTAATTAGAGATATACATATATTTGAGCTTTTTATTTGCCTTATACATTTAAGGGCTGCAAATATATTAAACTGCAAATGTTAAACTTGATTTGCCATTTAAATGCCTGTGCTTCCAATTTATCTAAATCTGTTTGTAGCTGACTGCTGTCCTCTTTTGTGTTAATTACTTTACACAGCTTAGTATCATCTGCAAAGATTGAGACTTTACTGTTTAATTCATACCCTATGTCATTAATATATATATTGAAGAGAATTGGTCCCAGAACTGACCCTTGTGGTACTCCGCTAGTAACGGTGACCCAATCTGAGTATGTACCGTTGATACCCACCCTCTGCTTCCGATCATGCCAATTTCTCACCCATGTGCACACATTTTCCCCCAGTCAAGCATTCTCATCTTTTGTACTAGTCTTTTATATGGCACAGTATCTAATGCTTTAGAAAAGTCAAGATATATGATATTTATCGACTCCCCCGATCCAATCTTGAACTTAGCTGATTAGGTTTGTCTGGCAGGAGCGATTCCTCATAAATCCATGCTGATATGGAGTAATAAGGTCATTTTCCCCAAGATACTCCAGGATAATATCTCTTAAGAAACCTTTAAACAGATTGCCCCCCCCAGATGTTAAACTTACCGGTCTGTAGTTCCCAGGTTCCACCACATTTGCTAAGTGCTAATCATTTGGAACAGCCTCTGTAATTGTAGAATCTACAAATATTAGAAATAATGGCTTGTCTTTTAATGTATATAACTCCCTTAAAACACAGGTATGTATGCCATCTGGTCCCGATGATTTATCGATTTTTGCCTGCATGAGACGGCTCTGCACTTCTTCCTTGGTTAGACCAGTGACATTTAATGGAGGGTTTGGGTTATTGCCCTGTATTTCACTTGGCAATGGCACATTCTTTTGTAAATATAAAGGCAAAGAAGGTGTTTAGTAAATTTGATTTCTCCTCATTCCCCTCTATAGGTGTCCCCTCCTTGCTTTTAAGGGGGCCCACACCCTCAGGTTTGTATCTTTTACTGTTTATGTAGCTAAATAATAATTTGGGGTTAGTTTTACTCTCTGTCTCCAGCTGTTGTTTACATTTTGTTTATTTTCTTCTTTATAGTTTTTTAACGCTTCCAATGTCCCTTCCAGCTTTAAACGTTTAAATGCTTTTTCTTGTTGTTTATAGCCCGCCCCCCTAAACTTTTTCTGTTTCAATATTTTTATTGTATTTTAAACAGTACAGGCATGATAAATTACATGGTCAGTACAGGCATCCCATGCAGGGGAGGTAGGAGAAGCTGACAATCTGTCTTAAACAAGGTTGTATTCCAAGGTGGTTGCATCTATTATGCAATGTTCCACAAAAGAATGAACAATACAAATATGACAATTACAGCAACTCTTCCTTGCTTCCTATCAATTGTAAAGATTTTAACATTTGTCAGCCTACGCAAGATGTCCTGTTCCTACACACCTTTGCTACTTTCAAGTTTAATCGTAACCAGACATAGCAATAAATATAGGACTGATAGAAGAGTTAGGAACAAAAACATTCGGAAAGGAGAGGAAAAAATAAGATGCTAAGGGGAGCTCTATCCTCTAGCTGGCCTCCGAGTACGCTCCTGGAGGGTCCCGATGGCGGCACCGGGATGGGAGGGCCCAGACCTCGCCTCTCCCCCCAGCTGCGCCATGATGTTTCCCGACTGGCGGGAATGCGGTGGAGTCCCTCCGCCTTGCCCCGTCTTCTGTCCTCGTGCTTTAGCTCTGTTCTTGCCCATGGAGGAGCAGGGGCTCCCGGGCTGTTGGTGGTGCTGCTGAACGGGCATGTGGCTGTGTGTGGCTGGGCTGTGGACCACCTCTGTGCTCCCGAGGTGCAGAGCCGCGTAGAGAGCAGCCATCTTCAACGACAGCTAGCCACGCCCTCTCCCCTAACCTTTTTGTTTAGCCACATCTGTTTACTTGTGTTTCTGATCTTTTTATTCCTGTAAGGTATATATCTATCAGAATGAAAATTGAGGATTTTTTTGAAAGTATCACATTTACTGTCCATGCTTTTGTTTTAAAGGACATTTTCCCAGTCAATTTAGTTTAGGACATCTCTAAGCTGGCCAAACTTTGCATGTTTTAATTTCTGCATTTTTGTGGTTCCTTGATAAGACACCCTAGTGACTGCTAAGTGGAAATTAATAATATTATGATCGCTGATTCCAAAGTGTCCCCCAAACTGTACCTTTGTTACTTTGTCTGGTACATTGGTTAGTATTAGGTCCAATATGGCTCTCCCCTTGTTGGAGCTTGTACTTGTTGGGAAAGGTAGCCATCTTTTGTTTTAGATAAAAAACTATAACTTTTATGAGAACCACAGGTTTCAGCTTCTATAAGGTTGATGCTTTTTTCACACTTTCTTTGTGACGCGGCCCTCCGGGCATCGCCCGAAGAGTTTTTATAGGCTGGAGGGCCCGTCTCGTAATTCACGAGCGCACTCACTATCCCCCCCTTTTTTTTTTAGACCCCGATTTGTTGTTTTCCCTTTTTCACCCCTTTTTTTGCCACTAGTTCCTGTTTTTGTTTGTGTGTTCACATTTAGGTGCCAGCGGCTCCCTATGGACCCTGTCCCTAAGACTGGGGGTCAGAAGTTATAGGCCCTTTGGACTTGCTTCCGGCCCCTGCCCAGTGCTCCCGCCTGAGGCTCCCAGTGAGTAGAGGGCAGCGAACCCCGGAAAAAGTGTTTTCCAAAGCCTGTCCCAGTACTCGCATTTGAATCCGAGGAACGGCAGGCTGTGGAGGCTACTAGTACTGGGGCTAGATACTATCAAAAGCAGGGGGCTGAAGCCAAAGATCCAAGTACACGGTCGGGCAACTGCCGGGGAAAGGTAGGCTGAGGGAGTTTATACCTAAGTCCATGGGGAACATTTCTGTTAGTACCCAAGGGCGAAAGCGGCCCCGAGGTCTTCAGACTGAGGGGTAGAATGTACCCGATGCTGTTAGGGGGTTCGTCCCCTGGGGAAAGGGATGGGGTTCTTTCCTTCGGGAAGAAACCAGGCTGGGCGCCAAGTGTGTTTTTTAGTGCACCTGCACTTTTTCACATTAGGTTCCACGTAACGGTGCTTTGTACTCACGACGGTTCGATGAAAAAAAAAATAATAAGGTTGATGCAGAGCCTTCTATACTCCTTCTCATTTTTGTCTCTCAGTGTGAACATTACACATGTCTTTCATTCAGTAAGGAGCGTTCACATGATTCAGAGCCCCATCGGAAGCATCTTGTACTGTTTCCAATGCTGTGTAAGCCACCGAAAACACTGTGAGTACGGCTCACAAAGCCAATTTCACAGACGACGCTCTCGTATACATTGATGTGTAATTCTCACTTGCGTAGCGTTTTTCTAGCGTTTGTGAATGTATTTTGTCACAAAAAAATGTTTGAGAGTCAGGTGAGATCCTCCGAGTTCCCATCAGAAAAATCCAGTTTTTACCTTCATTTAAATTCCGTAATCTTTTAGTTTTGGTGAAATTTATACAGAGACTCTGTTTTTCTGGCTTGTACACATATGCAACCCTCCTTTTTTTAACTCTTTCCCATACCCTGGCACTGCAAGTCCATTACTTACTTATTGCTGTGCCAAGTCTCTTCTGTGCCAAAGTATTTAGCATGCCATGCTTGCCATGGATTCTTCCTTAATTCTTCCTAAAGCATACCTTAACCACTTTAATGCGTTCTTATTTTTATTTCATAAAGTGTACCTTAACCACTTGCCATGTATTCTTCTCTACTTCTTCCTAGTTGAATATTTGTGATGCCCACATGGATATAATGTAAAAATTACTCTTAATTGTTTATAATACAGGGCTTTATTTAAAAATAAATAACATCTATGAATGTAAAAGTGGATACTACAGCATCACTTGTCCAGCCACTATGCTAGGTTATAGCATAAGATACCCCACTTGCAGCGTTCACTAGCGGCTATTCTAAGTGCCGCGACATAGACGCTCAAATGGCAATATGTGGCACTAGTCTAAAATCAGCCTCTTAATTTTTTATTGTGTAATTTCTATTTCATATTGCATTATTAAATTATTATTCTTAATGTATTTTAAAAATTGTATTTCTAATATTTTTTTGGGGGGGGGGTTAATGTTTTTAAAAATGTGATTTGGGAAAATATAAAAGTAAAACAAATTTAACCTTATCAAAAAATAGAATAGGTCACATTTTATTCAAAAATATTTAAAAATGTTTATTTTGGGGGGTGTTTAAAAGAAGATGACAGCCTCCCAGTGCCTTATGAACTCCATTCAGTTTTTTCACACACCACGAAAACACAATCTCACCAACAAATAAGGCTCGATTCAGAGAGACAAAAAATACTTTCGTTTTAGTGCCGATCTGTTTTTTTTTTTGGAAATGTTTCCGCTCTCGTATGAGTGTGCGAGCGATTCTATGCATGCATTGCAATCCTTCTGTAAAGTTTCCGTCCGTTCGTACAGCAGATTACGAATACGAGGATGTCATTTTCCAGCATGACTTTTCCGTTTCATTTTCACATTTTCACAACGTAGGCTTTCGTTTTTGCCCTTTTACCATCGTATCTACCCATGAATCCTTTATGTTTCCCGTTAGTTTCTGTTTCCCTTTTTCAATAGATAATCAAACGGAAATCCTTATGATCTTGCACCTGCGCACTACAAACTTAACTCATTAAAGTGCTCGCCTATTTATTTGCCACCCTCACTTCTACTACAATGTTTAGCTAAATCACTTAGCACTATCCTCCCTTTTTTCCCTTTTGGACCCTTAAAGCTCACTCAAACCACTTCGCGGTTAGGTTCTTCTTCCATTTTAGGTCCCTAAAACTTACCCAAATCACTTCTCGGTCATGTGAATATTCATCTTTAAATATTTCTGGGCCCATTAGTTTTGTGTTAATGTATTTTGTAAATGAAATGACACTGAAACATTTTTTTTATTCCATCATGAAATATAAAATCTTAAAAAAAATCTGAAAATTTCTAATTTTTACAACTATAAAAAACAAAATACATAGCAATGGCAGGCCACAGAACATTATTCTTCATCTGTGGTCCCCAACGAGTCGCGCAGCTCCTGCATCTTGCCCACCAACTGAAGGACCCTGACACTCAGTTGTGCCACTCTGCAGTGCCCCCCCCCCGTATGATCCAAACACCTAAATCTGTACTTCAAAAGCCAGAGGGCCCTCGCCACCATGGCCTGGGCTTTGCATAGTGTCCAATTAGAGAACCCCTCGCTCGCATTCTGCAGGCAAAGTATGGGCATCAGGAGCAAGGGCAGAAGTGGATATCCAGAATCCCCTGAAAGAATTAAAATTTACTAACATAAAATACACATTTTAAGCTACAATATTGTTTAACATGTCATCAAGGGCTAAAAACAGCCATAGGTTAAGACATGAGTCATCAACTATATTCATTGCCATACAGTGAAAATGGATTGATGGAATGTGAGCAAACTTACCTAGAAGCCATCCACCAGATAATTCTCCTGACTCAAACTGACAAAATAAACCGGAGCTCTGCAATATAAAAGCATCATGGGACGACCCTGGATGCCCTGCAAGAACACTGAGGAATCGCATAGCTGGATCAAACACTGTTTGTATGTTGTGCGAGTGGCACATCTTGCAGTTCCTACAACCAAATATAAAATAATTACACAAAGCAAAGGTAACCGACTAAAACAAGAACTCCTACAACAAATTAAGATTCAAGTTCAACAATCCAAATATAATTCACAAAGGACATAAGTCTAAAAAAATATAGCAATTATATGGATGTGTGGGAAAATAAAAGTTTACCTGCTAAGGACTAATTCAGGTCAGCATTAAAATGCTTCTATAAGGCATACATGAAATGTATTGATTCAGGTATGCATTGCTATACAATCTATGGCCTCGGCCATGCTGATACATGCAATGCCTTGGTGCTAAAGGCGCGCAGACTCCTCCACATAGCCACAAAACATGTTCAACAATAGCAATCCGAGCCCTCAAAGGTCCCGTTAGTGGATCGGAAATGAAACCGATTTATAGGGTGGTGGTCCGTCGGAAATCAGCACTCTGAATCAGACTCAAGCCCATCCCAACAACGTAAGTTATCTGAACGAATGAAAAATATCAGATTTTGTTTGGAAAATGATCCGAACTAACGGAAATGATCCGATTTGCTTTCGTTCCCAAACGTTCGTACGGATGAAAAATGAACGAAAAAAGCAAAAAAATGACAAACACCCACTAAAACTTTCACAGACAGCTACGGAAGTCCAGACGAATGTGTCTCTGAATCGAGCCTATAGTGCCTGTAAGTGTCGTAGGAAATTTCCCGTTGTTTAGCCCTCTCTCACATGCTAAATCTGGGCTCTGAATCATGTCGAAGCCTTTACTCATCCTGACTGAAAAATTACGATGCAATTACACTAACAAAAAAAGGCTTTCACACACAAAGAAAACGCTAATACGATGGAAAAAATAATTGAGAAACACAAAAATGGCCCAAACCCAACTGAAAAAATACTAATACACATGCATTTTCATGTGAAAGTACAGGTAAAAGAGGCTCTGCATTGAGCTTTATATCTGGGTAATTAAAGTTCCCCATAATAATTACCTCATTTAATTTAGCGGCTATATCTATTTGCCTTATCATCAAGTTTTCTGTGGATTCGGATATATCTGTCTCTATGTATTTTTACCCATACAGACTCCGCATGGTAATTTTCCTAACATATATCCTCCCACAGAGCGGACTGTAGAGAGGATTTTGCAGACTCAAACCCCTTTGTCTTTTTTATGGTACCTCCTAAACACACAGTAGCCTTTTACTACTGCCCAGTCATAGCAGTTCTAGTTCATCCATTTTATTTGTCAAGCTTGCATGCATGCATTTCAAATGCTTATTGTAAATTTGTATATTACCCTTATTCCTGCTCAAGTGCACCCCCCTCTCCATTCATGTCTACACCCACTGTCACTTTCTTTTCTAACTTTCCCTTTATAATTGCTTATACCCTCCCCCACAGTGCTTAGTTTAAACATTCCTCCAACCTTTTAGCCATCCTCCCCCCAGGACAGATGCACCCTTTCCATTGAGGTGCAGCCCGGGTGTAGGCCTGGCAGCAGCGGGCAATCCCTCGAAACATTGTCCCACTTGTAAAGGAGGGTGGCTGCAGGTTTGGCATCCTCACTATTTAGTTATACAAGAAAAAAAGAAAAAATTGCCCATTTTGGGCATCGCAGGGTTGACCTGCGTGTGTGTTGGCCTGGCAGTAGCAGAGGGTGGCAGGCTGTTAGAGGAGGTGCTGTTGGTGGTAGTAGTGGCATGCTAATCAGTGACATCAGGCAGCATCAGGAGTTTTAAAATCATCACCTATCCACGTCTGATTCATCTTTACAAAAGTTAGTTGTTCCACGCTTTTGGTGGGCAACCTTGTCTGCTTAGCGGTGATGACACCACCTGCCACGCTGAAAACCCTTTCTGACACTGTGCTTGAGGGTGGACAAGACAGGACCCCCCATGACAAACTGTGCTAGCTCTGGCCAATGGTCCAATCTTCTCACCCAGGATTTCAAGGGGTCTGAGCTCAGTGTATCTCCTGGAGAAAGGGCACAGTCAAAATAGAAGTGTACCTGGCAGTTCAGATGGTGGTGATGATGAACATCCCTTCCATAATGATGTGTGTCAGGTGGGCTTATGGGATGTAAAACCTTGTGCATCATATTCTCAAGAGTGAGTTGTGTGCTGCTGCCCCTGGCTGTTGGCAAGGTAGAGCATTGACTCAGTGGGGAGTGGAGAGTGAACACCCAATCAGACATGCCTGCGGCAGGTGTCTGCCGTTTGAAAACCATGGCTAACTGGCTGCATGTCTTCTTTCTGTAATAAGACATCTTTGGAAGATGTAAGAAATTCCACCATTTTGGCTTTATTCCAAGGGCCTAAAAGAGTAGCTATCCAGTACTCATCTTTTTTCTTCATGATAAAAATGTGGCTGTCAGCGCGCAAGCACCTGAGCATACAGCACGCCACCCTCACCAGCATTTTGGAGGGCCCAGTTGGTTCCACCCCTATATTGCATGTTGCCATTTTTGTTCATCATCGTCATCACCACCACCATCATGATAGCCGTCGTCATCATCATCACACTCATCGTGTGCCTCCTCCCCTCTCCCTTCCTGTGATAATTTGGTTGTTTCCATCTTCAAATCCACCTCATGGGGTCTTATTTCCTACTCCTCACCCTCCTCCACCTCTTTTTGTAGATCCCAAGAGCTAGGAGACAAGAGGGATCCTTCATCCGCCCCTTACTGAATAGTGGCAGTGAGCATTTGCTCCAAAATGAGTGGTATAACATCATTCATTTTGCTGTTGTGTCTGCTGACAAATCTTGTTGCCTCTTCGAAGGGCCTCAGCATGCGACACATGTCTCTGATCATCTGCCAATGCTGGAGCTGAAAATCACACTGGCTGGAAAAGCTGGCTTTTGCTGCATGAAGAAATCATTCACCATTTTGTGCTGGTGGTAGAGGCAGTCCAGCATATGTAGGGTGGAATTCCAGCGCGTTGGCACATTGCAAATTAAGCAGTGTTTGGGAACACCATTTTGGTGCTGCAAGTCTACAAGAGTGTGTTTGGAGGCATAGGACCGGCTATAGCGAACACAAATCATCCTGGACATGGCCAGGACATCTACCAGACCATCATATGTTTTTAAGAAGAGTTTGACGACTAGATTGATCACGTGGGCCAGGCATGGGGCATGTGCCATGCGACCTAGATGCAGAGTGCAGAGCAGTCACAATATTCATCCCGTTATCTGCAACCACATTGCCCAATCTAAGTTGATGTGGAGATAGCCAGCAGGAGATTTCCTCATGCATGCATGGCCGCAACTCCTCAGCAATGTGGCTTTTTTCACCCAGGCTCAGCATGTGTAATACCGTGTGGCAGTGCTGTACCTTGCAATGATAACAGGATGGAGGAGGAGGATTAGCTACGCCCTGCTGTCTCCCATCTGTTCTGGAGAAGGAGGATATGCACCTGGTGTCCAAAGCTGTAGCAGATCGGCACAAACACGGAGGTGTTACTAATGCCTGACCTTGTTGCATAGGAGCATCGTGCTGCACAAGGTTGTATTGCCCTTGTCTGTAGCTACTGCTCCAAATTTCTACTGTTGCGTGCACTGTACTGCACACTGACAGTTGCATAGAAAGCCCCACTCTCTCTTACGCATAAATTTGCAAGGCAGAAATGGCCTTGTTGGAAAAGAAATGGTGACTGGAGACAGGCCACCTGGGCTGGGCACACCCATTAGTTGCCTAAAGACGGTGGACTCAACCAGGTGCTATGGCAGCGACTGCACCACCAACTTGGCCAGGTGCGAGTTCAGCTGCATGACAAATGGATGACTGGGCACATAGTTTTGACTGTTGAATATTGATTCTATTATGGATAACTGATGGGATGGAGGAGGAGCACTAGATGATGATGAAAAGACTGAGACTGTACTGCCTGTGGATGAGGCCGGGCTACTAGACAGATGACAGTTTATAGGAGCCGTAACAGCAGCAAGAGCAATAAGGTTTTCATGGTGCATTTACAAGGCATTTTGTTTGTCCTCGGCAGCCTTGTGATGCTCCAAGTGCTTTCGTACAGCTAAGTTCCTAGATTTGTGCCCTGGCTACGGCTAACTATCTGCTTGCATATCTGCCACTGTACCAGGTTTTGTTCCTCTGGTAAGGTACGAAAGAATTGCCACATGGCAGAGCACCGTACAGAGCTAACCTTTCCAACACCACCACTACCATACTTTGCTCCTCCTCTGGAGTCTGCAAAAGCGGCATCAGTGTCGCCATCACCTGCTCCTGACCAGACCATACCAGTAGACCTAGCCCTGTTTTGTTTTGCAGATGATCTGGCCCTACCTTGGCTTGGCTCTTTGCCGCTGCCAGTGCCAGAAGTACACTTCTGCTCTGACGATGTCCCTTGTTGCCTAATTCCCAGGTCCAGTGCAAAATTACATCATCATGCTCCTCCTTCTGATCCCCGCCACTTCCCTATTCTGATGTTTCATCATGGTCTACTTGCCTCCCCACACCACAAACACCTTCCTAACTGCCAGTATGTTCCTGTCTTCCACCACCTCCGCTGTCACAGCTATGCGTCTCAGACACCGCTTTCACCTCCACCACCTCCGCAACACACTCCAAAGGCTGACTGTCGTCAAACAAATTCTCCTCATTACTATCCATAGCAACTGGGCTACTGAGAAAAGCTGGCGCCCCACTAGGAGCTGGCAATAAAGAGACAGATGATGAAAGAGAAATTATTCTCTTACTGTGATGTGTAGCTGTAGTGGAGGAAGAATCCACTGAAACCTGGGATGAGTGAGAGTGAGTCATCCAGTCCACAATCGATGCATTGTCCGGAATAACACACCCACTGGAGGAAATGGATAACTCTGGCTTGCTGCTGCTGCTACTAGCAGTAGCAGGCCTGGGCAAATGGATGCTGCCACTACTATGGCCGGGTTTTGGTCAAATAGTTGGTGCTAATTTTACTGGGCCTAGGCACATGGCTGCTGACCACAGCGTTGGTACTGGCACCAACATCCTTATCCTTAGTGGCAGAAGGAATTGCAGGGATGTCTTTTTCTTTACCCAGTCCTTTCCAACCCCTTTCTTTCTCAGACATTTTACTTAATTTTACACAACCACCACAGGTTTCTTGTGCCATGACCTAGTCTTTCTTTAAAAGCTGCAGCCTCTTTTAATGCTGCTACTACTACTGACACCAACAGCGCCTCCACTGGCAGCCTGCCAGCCTCTGCTACTGCCAGGCAAACACAATTGCAGTTTAACCCTTTAATGCCCAAAATAGGCACATTTTTCAGCGCTTGCAAAAAGCTATTGCTTCTTCTTCAGCTTTTAAGGGTACCAATCTCGTTGCTACCCCCGTTACAATTGGGACAGTTTTTTGGGGGCTTGCCTGCTACTGCCAACTCTATTCAACTGCAGGTCTACCTCCTGTGAGTGTTATAAAGGACTTTTAAGTCAGCGTTTCAGATGAAATTTCATCCTGAACTAGGCAGCACACAGCCCCCTCAGCGTCCCACTGTGCCCACTTCCTTAGCTGCCCTTTTTTTTCTCCTATGCTGTGGTTTAAAATGCCCTAAACGGTCCCTGATCTATGCTCTCTCTGTAATAGCCAGCTTGATATTGGTGGATAGACGGCCCATCATGTGACTATCTCCTGCAATAGCCTCTCCTGATGGGCCCAGCTACCCTGACCTCTTAAACTGCGACCATGTGACTCTGTCTCTCTGCTTCTCCTTGGCTGGCCGTGACCTGTGGGGTGGTGCAGTTGAAATCCTGCCAGGTTCATCTTCCAAGTTCTACCGCAAACCATATGAAGTTCACTTTTCCTGAAATTTGTGTCGAAATCAGGTTCTACCCGTTTGGTTCACTCATATCTACTAGGTAATAATGAAGGGATTGACAATAATTTTTATTTGCAAACAATTTTTTGTGTATGGCTGCTAAATGTGGAACATTGGAAGATGTTTAAAAAGAGTTAGGTTGATGTCTGAGAAATATTATAGTTATATTGCTGTATCTGAGCTGTAAACCAAGGTTTTCTCTTCTTTTCTCTGCACTTTTCCAGTCTCGTTTTCCTCTTGTGTTTCTGTGTTTTCCCTTCTTTCTTTTGTCTTGTTCTCCTTACTATAAAGAGTTAATTGCTGACTCTCTTAAAAGGGCAGTTAAGAAGAAGTCTGTCCAATATTTTATAATGTTCATACTGTAAGATTATACTTCATGGTCATTTTAGAAACAGACAAAGCTAGGAAGTGTTCTTTAATGTGAAACGTCACAGTGGAAAGACCCCCCCCCCATATTATTCCTATGCATAAAGCAATTTACTTACAAACAAAAAAGTTAATTTCTGTTCTATTATCACTCACTTATCACTTAGATGGCACAAGGATAATAATTATTTTATGCATGCACTCATCCCTTGAGAACCTTTTTAACATTTTGATCCCATATCATTGTTAAAGAAGAAAAACAGCTACTTGTAGAAAGAAAGTATTTTCTGCTTCATTTTTTTTATTTATGCTGTTACTTAAGAATGGTGAGAACATTTTGCAGACTTGTAAGAAGGAGATGCGGCTCTCCTGTTTCCCGTCTACAGAGTGGTTAATTAGTTCCTAATGACACTCGATACTTCTGTAAATGCAGGAACGGGATTTTTGGGTTTCATTTTAGTGGATGTGCTGAACAAAGAATGAGAAATAAACCATATTTTAAAGTGCTTTGCTAAACATTTGCGAGGAAAACAAATGGAAGTGCTTTACCTACTAGCCTGGTAGGAGAAAATTAAATTTGGTTATTTAAAGAGCTGTGCTTCCAATGAGCCTGGGAGGTCAAGTGTTTTTCTGTCTATGAGCAAAAGGCTGCATGAAGCTAGGCATATAATTGCTACATTTTGTAATAATGGTATATGATACTTCACCTAATGTAGTGTACCATTGGAGTTTCCGTCTTTGTTGTACTCTGTGGTTCTCTGTATATATCAACTAAGAGTAAATTGCTCTAAAAGGCCACACAATGAGATATTCAATATACTTCTTTTCCCTAGCATTGAAATACCATATCTTTCCATAATCCAAACACAGATTAGATGGGATCTAGGGAGCAGATTAGGAGATAATGTGGGGTTTTCTCTCTTTTCTTGTTTAAAGTTAGACCACTATCAATAGAATTTAGTCATCTACAAGGTTGTTTCGCAAAGGCACCACATGACCTACGTTTGCAATTACCTGTTTGAATGAAAGGGAACCCTGTACCATAATAACAACATATTTAATCTGTCATCACTACAAGTGCAACATTTTAATTGATAATTTATTGTGTCAAGACAAAGCTGGTTAGTGTTATAGAGAGCACAGTAGCTAAAAACTTGTAAATGTAAATGAGTAAATGAGTTATGATACAGATATTTTTACTATTATGATCATGTTTTTAGGTAGACGATTTGAGTTATAGCTAAAATTCTGATCAAAATTATGCTCAATATAGAACCATAAATATGCCATCACTGAATTACTCCTACACATAAATATATTGATTGCATATCAAAAATACCACACCAATGTGGAATCCCCCTGATGTAACTAATAAATGGGATGTATAAAATGGTATAAAAGCCTCCCTGTCCCATTGTCCCAGCATCAGCTTGATGGGACACCAAGGCGGAGGAGGAGCGACCTGTGTCCCCTGTGTCTGGCATTTACCTCTGTCTAGGTTCCAGCGCCGAGGGCGTTCTCATCCTTTGGCAGGCCTCCAATCCTCGGTCTGGTGAATTCAGCAGAACTGTTTGCTGGGGCATGGAGGGGTTTTTATACTGGCAGAGTGAACTGATGTCAGCTCACTCTTCTGGTATACTGTAAAAGGCCCCTCCCTGCAGTCAGAGTGGGTGTCAAAGGCTGGCAGTGGGGCAGGGGACACAGATCCTACTTATTGCCCCCAGCTTCCAAAGCTCCTTGAGACTCCTATACCAGTCCAAGGAGCAGGAGAGGCTCCAAAGTCACCTGGCCGAGGGTGACTTGCCAAAAACTCCTGCCGAATGACCTGCATCCCCAATGGGCTGGGGGGTACAGGAAAGCCTGGTGTCTGTGAACGCTATAGGGGCTGGAAGCCCTGGTCTATGTGAGCTAAAGTCCACAAACCCGGTTTTGCTGGAGAGGAGGTTCCCACAGATTTTTAAATTTTTTTAAGGATTTAACCCCCCCCCCCCCCCCCAGGAAGGGTGGACCCCACATTGTTTTCTTGTATTTTTTAGGCCTTGATAGTGGTTGTAGTTTATTCAAAAAATCTCATAAAGTGCTATTTTCCAGGACAGGTGTCTACCATTATATATGTGGTACCATTTTAATCTGGATAAATTGGGCTTTTACAAGCAATATCATTTTTTAAAACTAACATTTTTCTTAAAAAAGGCTACAAAGGTAAAAAAAAAACTTAAAAAAAGAAATTCTACATATTTCACCAAAAATGTGAAGAAAGCAGTGAAAAAATGACCTGTCATGCCCAAACTCAAAACAATATATATTTCCCTGTAAATTTCTGCAAAAATCACAGTTAAACATATATACTTCGAACTGCTTAAAAGTTGCTTGGCAGCGAATTAAAAAAAAAATTGATTCAGCCGATTCGCCGAATTTTCCAGAAAATTTAGTTTTGTTCCGAATTTATTTGCGGCGAATCGTTATTAAAAACAGCTATTTCTGGTCTACCAAGAGCCTTAATAGGGTTGTAGAACATTTTGCCTTGCTGTAACACTCATAGGATGTGTGCTGGGTTAATGAAATAATACTTTAAACTAAGTATGACATGCAGATCAGAGGCATCGCTATTATAATCATTGTTGTAGAGCGGCACAATGACGGCCTGGAGACACCCTGGAGTTAGCAGCAGCATGAGGAGCCCATATATTGTCTGAAAGACACACTGGATTCGGCAGTAACACGAGGAGACCATATATTGCCTGAAAGACACATTGGATTTGGCAGTAACACGAGGAGACCATATATTGCCTGAAAGACACATTGGATTTAGCAGCAACATGAGGAGCCCATATATTGCCTGAAAGACAAATTGGATTTAGCAGCAACATGAGGAGACTATATATTGCCTGAAAGACACCCTGGCAGCAGCATGAGGAGAATATATAAAAAATTTGGCACATATATATATTATCCTAAGAATATTAAAAGTTAAGTTTTACATAATGCATTTCCTCAATAATTACTTGTGGTCTGCGGAGGAATGTCTGTAACTGGAGGGCTGCACCTTAAATCTGTTTTGCACTATCCATATTTCTTAAGTTTTGGTGTGGCACCATGATAAATCTACTCTGATGCATCAGGCATTGGTGGTTGTAAATCTTGGCTGATCTATGTCTGATTCATCTTCACACAGGTCAGTCTGTCATCGAAATGCCCTTTTCAGTGCATACCATATACGCACATATAAGAGTTGTACCAATTTGTTTCTGTTAAAGTCTTCAGGACCTAGAAACTGTGAAAGGCCAGACATAGTTACACACCTGCTGCTGTTGTTGACAAATCCTTTTTTAAGCCTTTAAGTGCCAAGCACGTAACACAGGTGTTACTTGCTTGACTTTCCCCCCTGCTAGTTAAAAATAAAAAGGAAAAAAATATTCACCTGACCCCTCTTATCGATCCCCCCTGGGGGCTCGAATGGCTCAAGGAGAATCCCGTAATAACGTCCCCCCCCTGCTTCGGGTGCCATCCGACAGTGAAAAAAAATGACATTTACTCACCTGCGGCCGTCATATGACAGCTGGCTTTTCTCACCCGAGACTATCAGTCTTGCCGGGTGCTCGGAGGAGAGAGGTTGTGTCATGGACAACTCACCTTCAAGCCGGTCTCCGGCGGCTGTCTGGCTCCCTCCCCGCCCTGCGGACGCGTTTCCGTCAGGTGGCGTCAGAGTGAGTGGGGCCGAGCAGACACGCCCCCTCTCTGCGTCACCTCTCCTCACTGACAGTCCGTGCTTGCGCGCCTCTCCGTAGGCTTGAGTAAAAGGGCAGAAGGTTCTGGGCGAAAACGTCCTTTTAGAATTAAACTGGGCAATCAGCCCAAGGTTCTAGTGGGCACCAATCAGCTTACTCCTTCCCATCCAATCCCATCAGTTCCCTTTAATAAACCTTGGTTCCCCGCAGTTGTTCCTTGCCCTCAGAATTTCCTTAATTGATCTTGCTGTGTATTGACCATCCCGTGATTGCTGCCTGGACCGACCATTGCCTGTTTCTGACTATGATTTGCCTGCTCCCTTGTACTGCGTACCCGTGACCTTCCGGCTTGACCCTTGGCTCGACTATGACTATTCTTCTGTCTCATCCTTTGGTGCCGCGCTTGTTTGGACTGATCTCTCATGTATGACCCCTGCTTAACCGACCTCGCCCCGTCTCGTTTCGGGTTCATCTGCCTTCCTCCCCGTAAGTCTGCATCCTTTGTGCTACAAATCCTGGGGGCAACCCTGCCCGTTGAACCATATAAAGCGTTCCAGCAGACGGGGGCTTGTCTGTAGGTGAAGCTAGCAGTGGAGATTGGGGGTTGGGGACTTACTTAGAAGGCGGGTGTCCCACGTGACCTGACAGGTTGGAGGTGGCTGAGACCCCTAACCTCCCCCCCCAGCCTCCTTCCACCGAGCACCTGGCAGCTGTCATCAGGGATTGCCAGAGGGCAGAAGAGGATCGGAGGTGAGTAAAGAAAAATAATAAATATATGTAATTTTTTTTCATATGTGTGTGTGTTTATTTTTACAGTTAACCCTTTGTGAAATGGTAAAGGGTCCATGAGATCCCTATACCAGTTCACAAGGCTGGGGGCTGGCAAGTCACCTGCAGCTAGCGGGTGACTTGCCATAAACCCCTGGTCCCCAGTTACCTGCCTCCCTAAAGACCAGGCAGGGGCAGAAGAGCACGGGCCCATGAAGCTTGTAGCAGGCAGGGCGGGGTGTCACCAGGTGTAACCTGGCCCCTGCGCCCTGTTCTACAAGCCCTGCATAACTGGTCCCGGGCTGTTTAAGCTGGGTAGGGGGGACCCCATTTCATTTTTTTTTTTTTAAGGGTTTTTATTAACCCCTTATGTTGCCTAGCAGATATAAAATGCTTTCAGCAGGAGAGCAGAAGCCAGAGTGGTTGGTGAGGAAAGGAGAAGAATGAGAAGTAAGTATTAAAAAAGTAAACTATTTTTCTCACTATATTTAACCAGTTGTGAACTGGTAAGGGGCCCATGAGACCCCTATACAAGTTCACAAGGCTTGGGGCTGCCAAGTCTCCTGCGTCTAGTGAGTGACTTGCTATTAACCCCCAGCCCCCTATTACCTGCCTCCCCAAAGCCAGGAGGGGGCAGAATGGCACTGGGGCAAATTTAGGTGGTGCAGGGTTGTAGCTGGCCGGGCGGGGGGCCACCAAAGCTGGCCCTCGAGAAAGGGACCACCATTTTTTTAACCCTTTATAGTGTGGATAGTAGTTATATTGTATTTGTAAATGTTATAAAGTGCTCTTTTGGGGGGGTCTACTGGGCAAGAAGGGGGGGCTACCGATACATATGTGGTACCATTGTAATTGAGAGAAATGCAATATGGTTTTCATTAATAAAATAAATGTTTTATTTAAAATAAAGGAGACAATTGTATAAAATAATATTATATTTTTTGTTTTTTTACGCAAAAATATTTAAAAACAGTAGAAAAATTATCATTTCAAGTCAAAGTCTAAACTCTGCTGCAAAAAATATATCTATAATTTCCCTGGAAATTCCTGCAAAAATCACAGTTAAATATGGTGCAAAATGGTGAAAAATTTGACAAAATTTAAAGTAGGCGGGCAATTAAAAGGGTTAATAGTACCTATGCATGTGGGGTATTGTTCTGCTCGGAGGACCTTGAGCTTTCAGATTTAGCTTGTTTTTTCTTGTTTACATATTGATTTTTAAAGAAAATGTGTTTTTTATTCTGCTTTTTTATAATGTTTTTGGGGGAAACCCTGTGCAACCTAAGAATTCTTCAAGGGATTACTTCTAAAACGATGAGCCCACTACAACAAGTTGGGTACGCTTAGAAAGCTTAACAATTGTTCTTTCAGAGAATATATAGTTTGTTGGGGGTATTCCAAAAGTAAAGGGTTGTTTTGGTAGAAAAAGCGCAAGGTGTGCACTTTGTCAGCAGAGCTGAAATTTCCAATTAAAATTACCCTTACGCACATGCTTTACTTTGGGGTATTTGACAACTCTTCCCTTGACAGTAGCTATGCATGTTGGGTATTGTTCTGTTCGGGGGACCTTGCTTTTTTAGATTAAACTTGTTTTCTTGTTTGCATATTTTTTTTAGGGAAATATGGGGTTGTTTCTGCTTTTTTATTCTTTTTTATTTAAAGAATTAATTGAGGGATTACTTCCAGAAAACTGCACCCATATTAACAAGCCTGGTGCAGCTAGAAAGCTTGAGGTGTGTACTTCCAGAGAATATATGGTTTGTGTGGGGTATTTTAAATGTAAAGGGCTGTTTTTTTTTCTTGAAAAACTGCAAGGTGCGCATAGCGCATAGCATAGTTCTATTTTATCTGAAAATCTCCTAAAGCGCTGTTTCTGTCTGTGGGAGTCTCCTGGGCAAGAAAGGAAAAAATGGGGACTTGCACTATACCCTAATTAAGCTGTAGAGGTGCCGCTCCCAAAGCTACAAAAGAGCTCAAACTAGGACCAAAAAAAAAAAAAACATGTAGGGAGGCACTCTCAACTCAAAAATACATTTTTATTAATTACATACACTCAACATATTAAAATCCCTTAAAAAACACATAAATCGAACAATAACACACAGGACCATAACAACGCATAAACATATACACATATCAATCTACTCTATTCACCAGTTAAAGAATAATATGAAAATATAATCACCTGTATATATTATTAGGCCTCCCAAAGAGGAACCACTGATGTATATCACAATGCCAATCCAGAAATTAAATCACAAATCTATCACAAAAAAAAATCACCAGAAATAAAGACAAGGTATCATGAAAATAACATGTGTGAAGTCTCCCCACTGCCTACTGCACCAGGAGCCTGATGAAGTGGGTGATGTGCCCACGGAACGCGTGGCTCCTGGTGCGGTAGGCGGTGGTGATTATAGGTGATTATATTTTCATATTATTCTTTAATTGGTCAATAGAGTAGATTGATATGTTTATATGTTTATGAGTTGTTATGGTTGGGGATTGTTTTACTGGGAGCACTTGCACTTTATAAATAAATAGATTTTATAGTGATCCGGATCATAGGCAGGATTTGCAAATGTTTAGTTGCACTGTTGGAACACTTTGTTGAATGATTTAGCACATATATCTAGGCATTTGATATCAATTAGTGTGGTGAGACTCTCCCTATCGCCTACACAACTTTATGTTGGTTTGTCCTGTGTATTATTGTTCGATTTATGTGTTTTTTAAGGGATTTTAATACGTTGAGTGTATTGTATGTAGTGATTATAAATATGTAATTAATAAAAATGTATTTTTTTATCAATTTATTGAGAGTTGAGAGTGCCTCCCTACATGCTTTTTTTTTCTTTTTTTTTTGTTCCTGGGCAGGAAAGGGTGTCTACCAATACATAAGTGGTGCCGCTGTAATCAGGAGAAATTAGAATTTCACACGCAATACGATTTTATTCACAAATCATAAAAAAATACATTTTTTGCACATATTTCACCCCAAAATACTGAAAATACACGTAAAACATGACAAACAAGACATTTTTTTCCTGTGAAATCCCTGGAAATCCCTTCAAAAATCACAGTTGAACATGTGGAGCGCAAAATAGTGCAAAATGGTCTGGCAACAGAGAGTGACAAAATCTCCAGGTAGGCTGGCACTTAAAGGGTAGCGTTTGGTCCTCCCCTCATATACGCACGCAGAGAAGTGGCAGAATGGGCACAGAGGAGTTGCAGAGGCCTAAATTCATCAGGCAGAAGTGGCAGCAGACTTGGGGTGAGTGGCAGCAGGAGTCGCAGCGAGAGGCCTGATCTCCCGGTATCAGCTAGCGGTCAGGTCTCCAGCAACCCATCTGCCGTCATCGATTGATTAACATAGTCATCCACTTCATCACAAGTGACATCTGACACCCCCAGTCAACTGTCGGTGGCTTTCTCAGACACAACTCTCACTTGTCATGACCCAGGAGCAGTCCCTGTCCTCCCATTGCCTCTGTCCTATGCTGTTCCCTGCCCTAGTGAAGTATCTTATGCTTTGGGTTCAGCTCCACTATTCAGTAAGGAAGATCTGAGGGTTTCCTCCACTAGGTGGGCAAGCAGTGATGAGGGAGTGGCGTAGGAGGTGGTAAACAAGGAAAAATATATAGTACAGAGAACAATACAAAACTAGATGCTACGAGGTTCAAACCAAGTGTTGTGAGCACAGGAGACAATAGGAAAGAGAGCCCTGCCCTTGCAAGCTTACAGTCTAAAGGATGAGGAAGGAGACAAAAGGTAGGGATCACAGGTGGTAGAGCTTGAGTTGGGCTGCATGTGCCGTTTGAAGGTTATAGGATTTGCTTAAGCCAGGTTATATGCCCTGTCTGAAGAAGTAAGTTTTGAGGGCACTTTTAAAGGCTTGGAGTGATGGAGAGTGATGGATTGATGGATTGAGCAGTCAGCATGGTGACAGAAATCAAACGTGCCTGGGGCCAGGGTAGACCACCTGCTGCGTGGCAGGCTACCTTCCCGGGAGGTAGTGGAACAGATTTTCCTGGAATCAGAGGCAGTAGCAGTCAATTAGTGCAGACTTTTGGTGGGAAAATCAGCTATTCGGCGGTGTGGCAGTTTTTCATCAAGCATCCGCAGGACGTTAACATGGCCACATGCAAGATGTGTAGCCAGAAGGCAAAGTGTGGCCAGGGTCCCAATGTTGGCCCACTGCCCTGTGTCAACATATGCAGCATCAGCATAAAGCGGCCTGAGAGAAACCTTGGCTCCAAAGTGGTGGTCCAGCCTGCTGCATCACCCAGTGACACGCCACTCCCTGTTCCAGCCAGCGAAAGCTCCACCACCTCAGACAAATGGAAATGTGGTTATACCCATCCTCTGTCACTCCAGATGCTCCTGCTTCTCCTTCTCCGACTCCGTCAGTCATTCCACCAGCAATACATCGGCGAAGCCATGGCCAAGAGACAACAGTATGCACCCACTCATCCAATGCGCAGATGCTGAATATGCTCCTGTCCAAGTTGCTGGTGCTGCTGTCCCTCCCTTGCAGGTGGTAGACTCCGCACCTATCAAAGAACTGATGGCTTGTGCCGAGCCGAGGTGGAGATTCTTAAGTCGTCATTTCTTTGCGAAGAAGGCAGTACCAGCCCTGCACAATTTCGTTGAACAAAAGGTGGGCCAGTGCTTGAGCCTGTTGGTGTGTAGCAAAGTGCACTGCAGCACCGACGTGTTGAGCTGTAACTACAGTCAGGGACTTGGACAGATCACACCGCTCCCAGCTCCAGTCCGTTGTTCCTGAGACAGTGTGCCACTCCGTCTCCTCATCCTCCACCATTGTCTCCACTACATGGACAAATCTCAGTGCCCCTCCAGCCTTGTGTGCAGGGCACGGCGGTGTCACGCTGTTCTTCACATGGTTTGCCTTGGAGAATGGAGTCACAAAGGGGAGGACCTGATAAAATGAATTAATCAAGAAAATGAATGGCATGGGAACCATGGTGACGGACAATGGGAAGAACACCTTGTCTGCGCTGTGACAAGGAAGCCTGAGCCATGCATCCTGTATGCTACACGTGTTCAATCTGGCTGTCAAGCGTTTTCTAAAGTCTTCCCCCATCTGCAAGGCATCCTAACAATGGGAAGGAAACATTGCATGCACTTCAGCCACTCTTACACCGCAAAGCACACCCTCCTTGAGCTGCAGCATCTGAACGGTGTCCCCCAACATAGTCTGATTTGCGATGTTGGAATTCCACACTCCATATGTTGGACCGACTATACGAACAGAGAAAAGCCATCACTGATTTCTTGATGATAGGTGGAAACTATGGCTGGTCAGGGCACTGGAGACGTGGCACCTACATCTCACAGCCACATGAACCCTGTGGGGGCTGAACTGGAGGAGGGGGAGGGGCACAGTGGAGCACAGTTTAGGTTTCGCAAAATGGGCATTTTTTTAGTCATCTGACGGGAAATGAGAAGCAGGAGCATCCCGAGGAGCTAGAGGGTTGTGATGAAGGTCAGACAGAGGTGCCAGACACACAGACATAGTACGCAGTGGAGATGGAGGCAGGTAGTCTCTCCGAGTCACAAATGGCACGATGCATGCTCAAGTGCTTGCGTAGTGACCACCGAATTGTCACCTTATTGGACCCCCGCTACTGGCACAAAATGGGGGCCTTTTTAACACCCACTAAGATGGAGATCAAACTGAGCTACTACAGAGACATCTTACGTATTCAGTTGTGCCATCGTCCATCCTCTTGTAGGTCTGACTCAGGGTGCCCTCTGCACTCACTTTCCACTGCCATGGCTGCTGGGGAGGGGTGGGGTGGCAGGAGCAGTACCAGCTCCATCAGCAGCAGCCTGAGTCTACAGTCGCTGATGAGTAGCTTTATTCACAAGCATAGTGAGGCAACTCATGAGAAGCAGGTAGACCTGGAGCAGGACCTGAACCAGCATACCTTGACTTGACCATGTCAACACACGCTGGACTTCTTTGCAGCCAAACTTTATTTGTGGCTACAACTAGAAGAGTTTGCCCTGGGAAAGCGGTCTTGCCCTGCCAGTAGTGTGCCATAAGAGGGGGTGTTTAATGCAGCAGGGGCCATAGTAAACCCAAGGAGAACTCATCTGTACATGAAAAATGTGTCTGGCCTTTCACAGTAACTAGGCTCTGAAGACTATAACAGGAAGAAAATGGCACATCTCTCAGATGTACGTATGTGGTTTGCACTGATAAGGGCAGTTCAATGAGCTCCAGTAGGCTTAAAGCAGTAATTTTGAACAACAGCAGGTGTATAACTATGTCTGGCTTTTCACAGTAACTAGGCCCTGAAGACTTTAACAGGAAAAGAATAGTGCAAATTTCAGATGTAAGTATGTGGTGTGTACTGATAAGGGGCAATTCAATGCTCTCCAGTAAGCTTAAAACAGTATTTTTACACAGCAGGCAGATGTGTAACTATGTCTGGCCTTTCACACTAACTGGCCCATCAGCACTTGAACATAAAACCAAATGCAAAAACTCTCAGATGCCCTTAAATAGGATGCCCTCAGTGTGGGTCAGTTAAATACATTACAGCAAGCTTTAAAACAAGGTTTTGGTAGAAAAGCAAGAGCACTATATTTTTGTCCTTAAATGGGATGCCCCAAGTCAGGGCAAGTTAAATGTGTGACAACAAGGTTTAAAACAAGGTTTTGATAGAAAACCAAGAGCACTATATTTTTGGGTAGGTGTGTGGCCTTTAACACTAACTAGGCTTTCAAGACCTGGGCATAAAACCAAATGCAAAAACTCTTAAATGCCCTTAAATGGGATGCCCCCTGTGAGAGACAGTTAAATGCACTACAGCAAGCTTTAAAACAAGGTTTTGGTAGAAAAGCAAGAGCACTATATTTTTGGGCAGGAGTGTGGCCTTTAACACTAACTAGTATTTCAAGACCTGGTCAAAAAACCAAATGCAAGCACACTGTACACTGTCACTCTCTGTTTCTTTCTCGCCCTGTTTATTTGTTGCCCTGGCTCTATCTCTCACTGATCCATTCTCGCCGCAAGACACCGTTGAAATGAGCGTCCGCAAGATGGCCGCCGCTTATATCGGGCTGTGACATCACCAGGGGGGGGCTGCCTGCTGATAGGCTGCATGTGATGCCTTCCCATGATTCTTTGCCCAATGAGATATGCCCTGACATGTGGATCCACCGTTTTAGATGGTATTGACCGCACTAAATGAAGTTTAAGAAAGTGTTTTGCAATCAAACGATCGAATCTCGGCGATATTCGGATTAGTTGAGAATAAAATTTTTCCTGAAATTCGAAACAAATTCAGATTTGACAGATTAAATTTCCTCATCCCTACTGAAAGGGTTAGCCCTTTGCAATAATACTGGGACATCCCGATTTGGGATGCTCTGCTGTTTGTATCCCCTCAGCTTTCTATAATTTCTACTATACATGCAGGGGTCACGCAGCCAATAAGCAGCTTGTGTTGCATTTGGATGTTTCTTGCTGCTAACAACATATTTATCAATAATATATAAACATGGTTTTAACAGGATTAATGAGATCAGCTTGTATCTGTTTGTAGTATAATCTGTACTGAGACATGCTAGCCATAGTGATTCATCTTTCCCAGTACTGCCATCTAACTATTTACAGACATGTAAGTATTTGATGCCTGAAGCTTTGTATAGAGATGCTATGATACATATTTGGAAAATAAAATGTATAAACAAAATGTTAAGAAATATTTATACACATATGTCCTATAAAAATGAACCTTAGTCTTTGCAGTCTTTACTTGTTTTTTTACTGATAAATGAAATAAATCATATACTATAATATACTTTGTCAGTCACTATGAAATTTACCTAACAAGTGAATTAATTTTCTAACATGCAATGTACATAAAAAAAATAACGAGGTCACTGTTCTATTTATCTGGTGGTGCAGGGGCTGCACTGACTGCATGAGGAGGAAGCTGAGTAGGAGGCAAAAGAAGGCACCAACTGATGTCCAACAATCCTCGGTGATGGAAAGATATGCTTCCTGCCTCAGTCCCAGCTGCCACTACATTGACCCAGTGGACAGCTAGAGAGAGGATTACTTGTCCACATGTCACTGGTGATGTGGACACTGGATCGAATAGCATTGCCAGTTGCACACCTTATTTTCTCCACAACCTGTTGGTGCAGGGCAGGAATGACCTGGAGAGAAAAGTAGTGGCGGCTGGGAATGGTCTATTGTGGGACAGCAGCTTTAAAACTGCCTGTATGCACCAGGTGGAATGGGAATGGACCATTTCAGGTACTGGTGGATTAGCTTGCAAATTACCTGTGTCTTGATGTTTGTTCAAGGTTTATAAAAATACAATGCTGGTGTCTGCCTGTCTGCCTTGCATGCTCAGTCCCTGGTTTTGGTGGGCATTAGCAGCTCAGTCCCTGGTCTTGGTAGGCAGTAGCAACAATGGGCTGACTGCTGAGGGTTGGTACTCTTCTCCCTATTCTGCTGGCTGCCTGGGGCCATGTGATCAATGCCTATTCTTGCAAACTATGATGGCCTTCAGTCCATGTTGGGTCTAGGACCTCATCATCACCCCTGGCACCCTCACCTCCCCACTTAGTTGGCACTAGGGTTTCATAACCATTGAAGGTGTCCTGTGATGGTCCGCTGACCATGTCCTCATCCTCCAAAATAAGTTGTTGGGAATCTGGGAACCCTAGGTCTGCAATTGTGGCAGGGGCAGGTGGATGGCCTTTGGTATCCTAGCTAGGAGTGTCCTCATAGAGTATTAGTGATTCCTTGACTTGACTGGGACGGCCTTGCTAATTTAAGAAGGGGGGGGGAAGGGGTCTGCACTTTTGGCAGAAGTGGAGGGGGTGGGAGACAATCTCATGAAACTGGTAGCACTGCGTGCCATATAGTCTGCGATTGCCTCGACTTGTTCTGGCCTCTTTACTCTGGCAGCATAGTGGGGCCTACAAAAAGACACTGCAAACCGTGGTGCCTGCTTAAACCAAAAGTCCTCTCCCTGCAGGGCCAAGATGCCGGATGTGCCAACAAGTGAGCATTTTTGTCTAACCCTCAGTAAGCGGAATGCAGGTGGTGCCAACCAGTGAGTAGTTATTTTTCTAACCGCCCAGTAAGAATACTAGTGGTGCCAACAATTGGGTCGTTTTTTCCAACCCCCAGTAAGTAGAATGTATTGGGTGACAACAAGTGAGTAGTCTTTTCTAACCCCGAGTATGTAGGAAGCAATGGGTGACAATAAGTGAGTAGTCTTTTCTAACCCCGAGTAAGTAAGAAGCAATGGGTGACAACAAGTGAGTAGTCTTTTCTAACCCCGAGTAAGTAGAAGGCAAAGGGTGACAACAAGTGAGTAGTCTTTTCTAACTCTGAGTAAACAGAAGGCAAGGGTTGCCAACTAAAATTGGTGGTGCAGGGGCTGCACTGACTGCATGAGGAGGAAGCTGAGTAGGAGGCACCAACTGATGTCCAGCAATCCTTGGAGGTGGAAAGATATGCTTCCTGCCTCAGTCCCAGCTGCCACTACATTGAGTGAGCAGCTAGAGCAAATAATCATTTTCTAGGTGTTACTAGTGAAGAAAAGCACTCATAATTAGTGAATCATTGGCAGTACACGTATTACAAGTCCCTTTTAGCCAATAAATCCATTGTATGCAATTTGTACTTTTGTGGCTGCATGTCAGTACATACATCCTTTTTTAAATAAGGCTGGGAAGCCTGCGCAACCGGCCACCTGTAGAGGTCTGTCTGCTAGGAGACCAGAAAGGAGGTGGCAGATAAAGGCTACATTTATTCTGTTGTGGCTACATATTAGCACTAAAAGTATATTATAAATGTATAATTAATCGAATTGGGCCCAAATTGTAAGGCACTGAAATACTGCCATACACTAATCATTGAGAATCACCAGCATTGAAACCCCTTAGACCCCTTACCAGTTCACAAACCATTGATCTGTCTCCCGATTGGCAGCTTCCTCTCTGCAGGTCTGCTGGGTCAAGTGCTCCCAGTCAGGTTGTGATCTACTTGATGCTGGGGAATCGCTATTGCAGCCACCCCACTCCCTGGCATCAAGAAGATCACAAGGAATCCCCCTTTATGTCCCTCCTCTTAGTCACATGGGGAGATTCCATAGAGGCTCCTCCTTCCTGCCTCCCTGCTCAGGCTGATTAGCTTGACATAACACCAACAAAAGAGGAGGGGGAGGCAGAAAAAGAAAAAAGTGGTTTGGTGGGTTTCTTTTTTACATGTATTTCTTTTTTTTATATCTGTTTGTGAACATATATAAGGAGTCCATGGGATCCACATTACAGTTCACAAATTGTGATGGCTGGAGCTATTGTATACGGCATTTGGGAGGACCAAATGCATGATACTGGGGACTATCAGGCTGAAGGGCTTCCGAACCAGACTGTCCCCGCTCTGGCTCATTCACTAGTAATGACATCATCAGCAAACGACAAAGCAATCACTGGCGAAGGAAAATGGCCCAGGAGTAAAGCATTTTTCTATTAGGAGATAAAAGGAAATTCTCTAATTTACTGTTAATTTTGGGGACATTTAGGCCCTTATTTAACAAGGGATAGCGCCAGGTAGCGAATGGTGAGCGAACGGTAATGACGCTCACCGCCACGAGAACGCCGGCTCCCCTCCGCAATCACACATTTATCAAGCCGATCCTGCTTAGCGACTGACAGAGCGCCAGATAGCGAATCATTCATCATTATTCCAGCCTCACCCCACAGCGCCAGCGAGCGACCTTGAACAGCGACAGGTATGACCTCTCGCTACCTGGCGCTCTCCAATGCATTTCAATGGAGCAATCTTTAAATATTCATAATTAATTGCTATTAATGTTTTTTTTTTTTTTTTTTTTTTTTTTAATGTCAAAAATTCTGTGACCACTTCTGCAATGTTAGATATTTTTTTTAAGGTAAAAAAAAAAAAAAAAAAAAAAAATTGTGCAGAATTGATATTACAGGTCTGATATTAATGTATTCAAATTACAAAATGTTTGTAAAAACATGTTTTTTTTTTTTCCAAAAATATGGTTGTTTGGGGGTTAAAAAACTACTTTTAACACATCGCCGCCAGCGCTCTGGGGTTTAAACAAGCATTTCACAGCACGATAATTTTTTGAGCGTGATTTGTTAATGAATATGCTGGGAGCCGTTCGCTATGGCCATTCGCTCTCATGCGCTCCCATACAGCGCGGAACCTGTCAAACAGCGACTCCCAACCCCGTATTCAACATTAACGCTCACCGACTGAGTCGCTGTCAACAGCCGAACAACGGCCAAGCACAGCGAATACTAGCGTGCGCTGTGAAAATAACGCTACTGTCGCTCATCTGTCGCTACCTGCCGCTATTAATGAATCGGCCTCTTAGTTTTAAATAAGTTATTAAGGGGGGTCTTCTTTTATTTCAAGTCACATTATTTGTCTTAAGGAAAAACTCTGACTTATAAATAATACATTTGTAATAGGACGTTGGGTGAAATATCAGAGACAATGCTTTGACTTCAAGCAACACCTTTTTATACTGTGTAAAATAGTTTTCCAAGCTAGAGCCAAAGAGAACCTTTTTTTCACAGATATTTAAACATTGTGCATAGTTTAATCCTATATTTGCTGTGCTTTTTTAGTTTATAATGGTAAACATATGTATGCAGCCCTTATATTCTGTCAGATGATTTTTACTGCATCCTGCAAGCTCAATGTTTGCAATCATTTTAAAGGCCACATGTTCCAGCACATAGTTGTATCACATGGAGGGATATAGCAAGGGTCACTGCAAAAATGAGCCACGTTTATGTAGCAAATGCACCAGTCACATGACATTTATATAGTTTTCTTATTCCTTCACAGTTTTCACCTTTCTGCTCATAATTTTGAGAGCACTGAGAAATGCTAAAGCTGGTGTTCAAGGATTATCGCTAGTTTAAAAGCAAGTTACTATTATGTTAATAGACTTCTTTTGGCACAGGTATATTATGAAATGCTAGAGTCAGAAATGTACAATTCATTTATTCAACATGACTAGATTAACAGATTTCATCCACAGTGGAAGTTAAAGACTTAACAAGTATTTTTTATACTGCATATTAAGAAAATTTGAATTATTATAAAAAAAACTGTAACCATTAGGGTTTTTTTTCATTACTGTATGTTTGTAAAAATGGGCACCATCTACCTACTAGCTGGGCTAACTGCAAGACTTGAAATGAGTGCACACTGCCTGTTATGGGGTGACAGGGGAGTTTATGCATACTGCCTGTTATGGGGTGACTGGGGAGTTTATGCATACTGCCTGTTATGGGGTGACTGGGGAGTTTATGCATACTGCCTGTTATGGGGTGACTGGGGAGTTTATGCATACTGCCTGTTATGGGGTGACTGGGGAGTTTATGCATAATGCATGTTATGGGGTGACTGGGGAGTTTATGCATACTGCATGTTATGGGGTGATTGGTGGAGTTTATGCATACTGCATGTTATGGGGTGACTGGGGAGTTTATGCATACTGCATGTTATGGGGTGATTGGTGGAGTTTTCTGGCAGCAGCCTTTTATGAGGGGGGATTCTGAATCTTGCCTGGTATGGGGTTATTGGTGGGGATTCTGCATTCTACTTGTTCAGGTGTTTTCTGCAGGCTGCCGATTATTTGGTGATGGTGGGAGGATTCTGTACACTGCCTGTTATGAGGCGTTTGGTAGGATTCTGCACACTGCCAGTCATGGAGAGATTGGGAGTTTATGCATACTGCCAGTTATGGGGTAATTGGAGGGGGGTTGGGGGAGATTATGCAAAGTGCATTTAATCGGTTTATTGGGGGAGGGGTTCTGCATGCTGCATGTATTGGGGTTATTGGAAGAAATTCTTTATGCTACATGTTACATGCTAACATTTCCTGCTATGGGGTGATTGGGGGGATTCTGCACACTGCATGCTATGGGGTGATTGGGGGGTTCTGCATGCTGCCTGTTATTGAGTGATTTTGAGAATTTTGCACACTGCCTGTTATGGGGAGACTGGGGAGTTTTCTGCACACTGACTTTTTTTTGGGTTATTGGGGGTGGGTTTCTACACCTGCCTATTATGGGTGATCAGGGGAATTCTGCACACTGCCTGTTATGGAATGATTGGAGGGATTCTGTACACTGCCTGTTACAGAGTGATAGTTGGATTCTGCATACTGGTTGTTATGGTGTGATGGGGGGGGGGAGGGATTCTGCACACTGCAGTGCCTACTACAGGTTGATTGCTTGTTATGGGGTGATTTTGCACACTGTCTGTTATGGTGCAATTGTTGGGATTCTGCACACTGGTTGTTATGAGGAAATTGAGGGGAGGGTTCTGCACACTGCCTGTTATGCAGTGATGGGGTATTCTGTATGCTGCCTGTTATTGGGTGATATGGATAACTCTGCACACGCTGTCTGCTATGGGGATATTGTGGGGGAAGGGGGATTCTGCATACTGCCTATTATGGGGTGATTGGGGGAGATTCTGCACGCTGCCTGTTATGAGGTGATTGGGGGAGATTCTGCAGGCTGCCTGGTATAGGACGATTGGGGGGAGGCTAGAAATGCGGCCTGTTGTGGGGTGATTGTAGGGGTTTCTGTTATGAGTAATGGGGGGATACTGCATGCGGCCTAATGGGGGGAGGGGGTTCTTCACAGTGTATGTTATTAAGTTATTGAGGTGGAGTATTTTAGCATACTATTCGTTCTTGTTTTGTTCCTCTAAAGCCTTTATGCACCTTTTGTTTTTTTGTTACAATACTTTTGGTTGTGCAACCAAGTCTTTGGGCTTTTTGCGGACTGAGGAGCTCCCCACAATTTTGTAGTATTGTCACTTTTGCCCCTAGGCTGCACCCCAGCTGGGCCACAGGTATTTCCCTTTTTGGCCCCAGATATGCACAGATGCTGAACAATCTTAAAAACTTTATTATGTTTATTGTCACTGAACTATTCCAATCGATGATGTTTCACAAACCATACCAACAAGCTAATCATGTAACCGTGTCTGAAAGAACTCACTGGCTAAATGGTTTTACCGTTAATCCTTTTGCGAAATTCAAAAATGAATATTCAATATTTTTTTGTTTCAAGCCCCTGACACTTCATTGATTAACGTTATTTTCCCAACAATTTTCTGACAGCTTAGTCACCACGGATTACATTATTGTTTGATATCTATCTGGAGATCAGCTTTGAAAATCATGCATAAAACCTTTGAAGGTTTCTTTTTTGTCAATTGCTTCACTTTTTCGGAATGCCATAACAGCTCTTCACATCTTGGAGCTTAAATAAATGGAGCTTAAATAAATTGATGTTCTCTGTGTAAGTCCTCATTGTGGTAAAACTCTGAGCAGCAAGGTTAGTTGTTTCCCCTGATTTTATGAGCAAAGAAATATTGCTGAGAGCCTTCAAAATGATGTTAATTAATTAAAGGAAAACTTTTTGGGGAAATAGCCCTGACATATAGACTGCATAAGAAAGTAATTTCCCTATTTTCCGAGTTTTGGTCTGTGTATATGGATTAGAGCCTGACCTGAAGTGTAATAGACTTCAGGGCCAGGCATTGAAGTCCACCTATGGATGATTCCCCAATGTGTGATCCCCTACAATTGCCCCAGAATTAACTTTTTCTGGCATTCCCATGCCGGGTTATTGGGCCGAATTGCATCCCCATGTCTGAGGTGTTCTCTTGCATGCAGATGAACGTGGGACCATGACACAGAGAGATCACAGAATGCAACCACTACACCACCATAAGCTGAAGCTCTGGTCTGAAACATGGTATGTCCATGCATTAAAATGCCTGACAAGCAGCGCTGATTGGACCAACGCCAAAGCAATGTTGGTTTGTTTACAATATAGGCGCCTGTGCGTGGATGGTCCGAGGCATCCCGAGTGATTCGACAGTTTGGGCTTTTCTGGCGGGTTCAAGATCTTCCTTCTTTAACAACTCTCTAGGATCTCAACATCTTTGTTCTGTTAGAGTGGCGACAGAGGGTCCTTGCAGATACATATTGCTGGGTGTTCTCCTGGGCACCTGTACGTATGGTCACAGGGACCAAGGGGGCTTATGTTCTGTATAGTTACCCCAATCCTGTATTGGGGGATCTACAGTGTTATGCCCACGGTCTTTCCGTTTCTTCTCCCCTTCCCCCCCTTTTTTCCCATCCCCTCTCTCCCCCCTCGTCTCCCCTTCCCCCCCATTTTAGAATAACATTTATATTGGCCACCTATTGGTGGGTCCTCCTGTACCCTCTGAGTGGTGAAGGCTGGGCTAGGGGTTCTTCCGGCCTAAATATTATACCATAGAGTTTTTTTAATTTTTTTAGTGTATAATGGATTTTCTGTACAGTAGGTATAACAGTGCAGTGTTGAGCATTGGATGCCTGGATTTGGGTCCACTTGAGCCTTTATAGTCATTTGGGCCCATCCGACATCGTCCTCTTTTCCTCTCCCTCCCCCCTTCTCTTTTTTCCCCCTTACAAAATGTTGTTGCCTAGGAAGTGGGTTGGGGTCACCTGAATAGTGGGGTGTTCTATCCTGGGCTTGGTAAATGACTCCCCCTCGGCACTCCAGCATAGCTCTGCTCTGTATTGTCCTCATATTCATTGCAATATTTTTTGTGCCAAATTTGTAACTTTCATGGCATAATAGCTGATTTATTCCTGGATGCGCTGTAATTATTCCGCTGCATAGCTTGGCACTATAATTGTATAACAAATATTGTATAGATATAATGTGTTTAATGTTAGTGTTGTTAGTGTATTGTGTGTTGTTGCCGGGGGATACTCACATTCCGGTTCCCCAGTCCTGTGCCTTGCTCGGCAGGGCGCACGCTGCTCTCGCCTCCCTGACTGCAGGGGGATGCGTGGCACGGCCGAGCGCGTTTTCACATGACTCACTTCCGCACTCCAGCTCCGACAGCGTCATTTCTGGTTGGACGAGCTGACGCACTTCTGGCCGGGGTGCATTTGCCGTTCATCGGTTATTGTGAGCTCGGCGAGGAAGCAATAGGAGGTGGGTATAAAACGGGGACATCAGCAACTTCCTCCTGTGTACTTTGCCTTGAAAAAGTGACAATACGTCACGAAATGCGTTGCCTTTTTCCTGGGGGGACGAGGGGCAGCCAGCACTATGGACACTATGCATTTGTAAGATAAGTGTTTTTTGCATGTTTTTGCACCTACCTCATATATATATATATATATATATATATATATATATATATATATATATATAGTTTATTGCATACTTTTGCACTGTATTCATCTGATTGTTTATTAGGATTTGATGCACTTTTGGGAAGCACAAGCACTTTATATTTGACTAAGGATTATTGCCCTCAGAAGGGCTTAGGCTTTTTGAGCGCCCCCCATGGCAGATTGTGAGAATGTTGTTGTCTTGCATGTTTTTTAAACGGTCTTTTTAGATACATTGTATTATGTGGATCAAATAAACTTTTCGAAAAATAAGTGTGTGCAACGTTAAGTCTCTGGTTCAGGCTCTTTTTGGGGATTTGGGCACCCCCACTTTTAATAGTGTTTTTTTAATGTATTATAATGTATGATGTATAATGTAAATAATGTATTTTTGTAGATACAGACAGAAGTGGAGTCTTTCTTTAGCCTTTTATATAATGGTATTTTTAATATTTTATTTTGAAGTTTTGGCAAGAGTTTCCCCTAGTGGCCATCTTTATATTAAAATGAAATCTCTTATTAAAGTGAGCCAAAACCTTCATGAAGTCTATGAGACTCCAGGGCAGGCTTTCTGCCTCCCCTCGGGGCATCCTGAACTCTTACCTTTCTCCCGAGCCTACGGGACACATGCACGGTCGACGCCAGTATCACTTGCATCCCTTCTCGGCTGTGCGTGGCTGTGCACTGCCCAAGGGAAAAAGTTATGCCACCTGCCACCAATGTGTGTGGTTAGGGATTGCATTCAGCTTTTCTAGCTGCACATTAATATTAATATGCATGCCTGAAGAAGCTGATTGGACGAGGTGAGTAGATTTGGCAACTTTTGGTGGTTTCACACAGCGGGGCACCCCAAACCAGGGTTCCCCAGTGGGGAGGACCTAAACCCAGGATATTAAACATCCTGGGTTTTGGTCCCGGTCTTGAGTCTTAGGTGCAGAGGGCCCAAAAAAAACAAAAACTGGTCACCACCTGGATCCAACTTAGCAAATAGGTAAGATCCTTCCATTGGCTAATTACTACATAGATTATGTTTCAGCTGGCAATAAGTTATTTAACTTACTCATGATGTACAAATGGTGTGCTAATATAACTCCTCCCTCAAAAACCTAATAGCAGGCAGTGTGAGGACCCTCCCCCCAAAAATCCCTGACAACAAACAGTTTGCACAATCCCCCAATAACACATAGAATACAGAATAGCCCCCAATCACTCCAAAAAGCACACACAATTTTACTGGCGATCACGAAAATTTTGGATGCCCTGCTGCATGAAACTCTGCCAGTGGCCCACTCTTTTACCTTTACTACGAGCCCACAGTACAGGTGTGGCTGTCCTCCAATCAGCTTCTCCGGGCGCTCATATTAATTTGTGGCTGGAGAAGCTGAATTTAACCCTAGCCGCCAACCACACGTGCGCCATGGGCTCATTGGTAAGGTAAGCATATTGGGCTAAATCGGGAAGCCCCAGGGGTAGAAGGCATACTGGACACACTAGGTCTGATTTGGTCGTAGATTAATTTTTCACCCTCCTCTCCCCCTCTCAAAAAAATGAACGGTAAGCTTACCAATCTACAGAGGAAAGCACGAAACGACTGCAGAGCTGGTCCAGTTATGCCCTGTGGTGTAACAGTGCCGACCGCCGGAGGGGACATGCAGAGCCACTGGGGTCAGTTGAATAGAGGGCAGATGCCCTGGACCCTTGGCAGAAGCAGAATTGATTCCAATCCCCTCTCTTGCTACCACTTTGGCAGTCAAGAATGGGACACGCGACCACTGCTGATGAATCACAGCCAGAGTTCTCCAGGGGAACGCGGTTAAAGGTAGAATTTGGGAGGTTTGCAGGGGGTAATTGAGAGACGAGGCCTGGAAATCAGGATCCAATTTAATTTGGAAAGTTTAAGTTAAAATCGTGTCCATCATTTTTATTATTTTAAATAAGTGATTAGGTTTTAAATCAATTATATTCGAATACGATATTTATTTAATAACAGAAAGACTATACCCTCTATAACTTATAGCATTTTTGTTCAAGTTAAAACAACAGCCGTATTGAGTTATTTTGCTCGTCTACATAATCCTCACTGAAGCAATTACAATGCAGGCAGGGTTTGTACTGCCTATAAAATATTGATATCTCTGCTTATATATAAGTAATTCATTACTTTCTGTTTCTGGGGCACCATCTCTAATTAAACTGCTGTAAACTGGCTTCTAGTTTCACAGATGTGACAGATAGCACTTCAGAATGTTTCACTTTGTCTGTGAAATGCTTTTGCAAATATTTTCTGTTGAGATGAGCTGTGAAATAGAGGCAGTTTTTTTTCACTCACTATATCATTACTTAAGTTATGTCAAAAAATGTTTTATTAGTCATATAGCAGGTTATCTAAATGATTTTGAGAGCTTTTGGTGTTTTTGAGGAGGCGGCGATATGGGAGACAGCAACTCAACTAGAGATAAGAGAACCGAACAGGTAGAACCCAGTTTTGACCCGAATTTCAGGAATAGTTTGGTTTGCAGCAAACCCGAACTTCACGTATTTCATGGCAAAACATGTCAAAAGACTAACCTGGTCAGGGTAACTGGGCCAATCAGAAGGTACTATTGCAGGAGATAATCACGTGATTTGCCATCTATCTACTATTACTGTCCTGGCTGTTGCAGAGAGAGCATTGCTCTTAGAGCAGGGACAGTTTAGGGACAGTTGGGGCATTTTGAACCACAGTATAGGAGAAAAAAAGGGACAGGAAAGGAAGTGGACACAGTTGAATGCTGAGGGGGGGGGGGGGTGTTTTGCACAGAAAAACTGCATTTGCCTGCACTGGAATCTGCTGGTCATTGTAGTTCACCCCGTAAAGTCTGAAAACTTCAGTGAGGGTTATTTCATTTTTTGGCCTCATCTGTCTGTTTTGCTGGCCCCGTCATTGCAATGGGGAATTTGGGGTATACCATGCCTCAATGTTTAATACAGTTTAAATAAAATCAAAATTTTGCCTTTGGGGGGGCAGCTATGTTTTAAGTGTGCAAGTACCATCTCTCTCTAAGTTGGGGTCCAAGGCGCCTCTTTGTGAATAACAGTTTAAAAAAAAACAAGGGGTCAGCTCTGTTTTAAATGTGCAGGACCAGTCTCTCTCTAATTTGCGGTCCATTGTGGCTCTTTGTTAAATACAGTTTAAAAAACAACCCTTTTCACCTGCCAAGGAATTGTTTTGGGGGGCAGCTCTGTTTTAGCTGTGCAGGCCCCGTCTCTCTTTAAGTTGGGGAACACAGTGCTTCTTTGTTAAATACAGTTTAAAAAACACAAGCTTTTTGCGGGGGGGGGGGCAGCTCTGTTTTAAGTGTGCAGGCCCTGTCTATCTCTAAGTTGGGGTCCATGGTGCCTCTTTGTGAAATACAGTTTAAAGAAAAAACAAGGGGGCAGCTCTGTTTTAAGTGTGCTGGCCCCATCTCTCTAAGTTGGGGTCCACGGTGCCTCTTTTTTAAATACAGTTTAAAAAAAAAAACAAGGGGGCAGCCTTGTTGTAAGTGTGCAGGCCCCATCTTTCTCTAAGTTGGGATACACAGTGCCTCTTCATTAAATACAGTTTAAAAAAAACAACCCTTTTCATCTGCCAAGCGATATTTTTTTGGGGGGCAGCTCTGTCTTAGCTGTGCAGGCCCTGTCTCTCTCTAACTTGGGGTACACGGTGCCTCTTTGTTAAATACAGTTTAAAAAAACATATATTTAAGGGCAAATCTGTCTCTTTTAGCTGGGCTGTGCAAGTGTATCATTTTGGTGTGTGTGCTGCTCCAAATATTTTTTTTTTTTTAATTCTAAGTAAAATGTCTGGGAAAAGAAGGGGTGGGAAAGGAAGGAAAAATAGAAAAGGATAAGGATGTTGGTGCCAGTACCAACATTGTGGTCAGCAGCCATGTGCCCAGGCGCAGTAAAAGTAGCACCAGCCATTTGTCCAGACCCAGCCATAGTAATGGCAACATCCATTTGCCCACACCTGCCACTAGTAGTAGAAGCAGCAGCAATGTACCCGGTAGTAGAAGCAGCAGCAAGCCAAAGTTGTTCATTTCCTCCAGTGGGTGTGTTATTTCAGACAATGCATCGATTGTGGACTGGGTGACCGGCTCTCACTCATCTCAGGAAGAGATAACTTTGAGCCAGGTTTCAGTGGGTTCTTCCTCCACTACAGCTACACTTTGCAGTAAAAACAGTCTCTCTCTCCGATCATCTGTCCCTTTGCTGCGCCACCTTAGTGGGGCACCAGCTTTTCTCAGCAGCCTGGCTGGATAGTGATGAGGAGAATTTGTTTGAGGACATTTACCCTTTGGAGTGTGTTGCGGAGGTGGAAGCGGTGTTTGAGATGCATAGCTGTGGGGGTGGTGCTAGATATGGACATACTGGCAGTTACGAAGGTGGTTGTGGTGTTGGGGGTGCAAGTAGACCATGATGAAATATCAGAACAGGGAAGTGGCGGGGATCAGAAGGAGGATTATGATGATGTCGTTTTGGACAGGACCTGGGAACCAGGCAACAAGGTAGGAACATTGTCAGAACAGGAGGGCACTGCTGGCCATAGCAGCGACAATGAGCCGAGCAAAGGTATGGCCAGATCATCTGCAAAATGGCACAGGGCTAGGTCTGCTGGTATGGTCTGATCAAGGGCAGATGACGACAACATTGCAGACTCCACTGCAGCTTTTACAGACTCCAGAAAAAAAGCCTGTCTGTCAGGTGGGGAGATTCTAGATCTTCTGATTCATGGTATGCTGCCATGTAGCAAATCTTTCTTACCTTCCCTGGAGAACAAAACCTAGCACAGTACCAGATCTGCAAGCAGAAATTTAGTCGCAGCCAGGGCACAAATCTAGGACTAGGAACCATGGCTTTACATAGGCACCTGGTGTGGAATCACAAAGCTGAAATTCCCTTCTTTAATTTCCAGGAAGCCAATCCTGTTGCGACTTCTCTAAAAATGGGATCATTTTGTGAGTGCTTGTCAGCTACTGCCAGTGCCAGGCCTATACAACAACCAGAGGTCTCCTGTCCTTTGGGCTAGTCTTTAAAATCTGTGCCTCTGCTAATGCTACCACCAACAGCACTCCTGCTGCCATCTACTAACACCAGCCCTACACATCACATGTCTCCTGTGCCTTTGTCTAGTCTTTAAGTACTGCTAATGTCACTACTACCACCAACATCACCTCCGCTGCCACCTTCTGCTACTACTAGGCCGACACAACTGCATTTTACCCTGTGATGCCCAAGATGGGCACATTTTTCAAGGCTTGTAAAAAGCCATTGTTTTGGAAACTTCAACTAAATGTCAAGATGTCAATCCTGCTGCTACCCCCCTTTACAAATGGGACCATTTTTTGAGGGTTTGCCCCCTACTGCCAGCCGTACACAATCGCAGGTCTATCCCCTGTGATGGACAAGATGGGCAATTTTATTCAGCACTTGTAAAACGCCATTGCTTCTTCGTCCGCTAAAATTTAAGGGTGCCTATCCTGCTGCTACCCCCGTTACAAATGGGATAATTTTTTTGAGGCTTGCTCGCTACTTCTGGGCCTACACAGCCACCAGTCTACCCCCCGTTCACCCTAATTCTTTTCACTTTCCAGGAACTCCAACCCTGTTGCTTCTCCTTTTTTATGTGCTTTAAAATATCAAAGACATCTACTGGCTATTGAAATGCTGATTGGGCCACACTTGATATGTATGCTAATTGATATGTATGGTTAATTCAAATGATAATTAGTTCACTGAAACATGTCTTTATACAGCCTTTGGTTACTTCCGGATGTTATAAAGGACTTTTAGGGCCACCAGGCATTGTTTTCCATGCATTTTAGATGAATGCTCGTCCTGAACTAGTTTGGAAAAGTTCGGCAAACCGAACTTTTGAAAAGTTCGCTCTTCGTTGCCTATCAGCCTGGTCCTGTTGTTTTTCCAAGCAGTGGATCTGTGCCAAAGTGCATAGGGCCTGGTTACCTGGAAGAGCCAGAGGCTCACTGCTCAGTCTCCAGGTGTGGGTGTGCCAGACTAGTATCCCAGGTGAAGTGGCACATGTTATCACACATTAAAAAAAGGGAAACGTGTTGATTTTTCACCCTTGGCCAGTAGGGATGTGGGTAATTAGGCAGGGGGTATTAGGAGGCCATCTATCAGCATGTTGGGCAACTGGCTACCCTAGATTTTTTTTTAATAACTCTAAATTACAAAAAACTCACTCCTGCCATTTTCTCTAGCATGAGTCCTCTCTGAGTCTTGCAGCTCTTCTCCGAGCTTCTCTGGGTGGCCACTGGTAAATCCCTTCCATATGACTGTACAGAAATACACTCCATGCCCCTTCCCTCTACTGTGATGCACAGCCACATGAAGGGGAATCAGCAGAAGCCCCAAATATGGTATATCAAAGGGTTCCTCCACATCATTCAGCATTGCCTCTGGTGAGGTGCAAAGGCTTACAGATTTGCGCCTTGTCAGCCCAACTGCCAGCACAGCTGTCACTGCTACTGCAGTTGGGACAGGAGCCACCCGGAAAGAAAAACAGGAGCTGCTGGACCCTGAAACGAAAAAGATGACGGAGGTGACATCCAAAGGACCTCTATAGCAGTCCAAAGAGTAGGGAGCTGGCACTCGCCCAACATACCAGTGGGTAGCTTGCAAAAAGAGCCCAGTGCCCGTCCCCCAAGGGCCAGTTCTTCCAAGGGTGCTCTTTCCAGTCACAAAGTTTACCTTTAAATCATGTCAGATCTGTTGTGGAACAATTTATATAAGGATGTTTCAAGTTGTTTTTCTTAACAGTGCTTTTCTTTAACAGTAATAAAGGGGCCAAGTTCAATTGTGTAGGTCTGCTTAAAATCGGATTCCTGTAGTCAACTTGTAGTAAAAATTTGGAAAGCTCAAGAAATTGTTCCTGTTCTATTCAATATCCTTTTACTCTCTTTGTTACCTCTTTGCCAAAAACAGGCTCCCAAAATTCTCGGCCAGCTCTTAAATTGAGTGAAAGTATTAGCACTTCCCAGAGCAGCAGCTTAAATAGCAGATACCTAACATCTTTCTCTGCTTTCCACTTCTTAGCGATGTCCTCATAAAGGAAGTGAAAGGGGTTATGAATGATAAATTCACAGCTCATAAAGACTCCATTGACGAAAATATCCTCTTTACGCAGTGCTTCAAATGGTCTTTATTCTCAACATTTACTCAGCTTTTATTTCATAGACAGGATTGGTCATGAATATTCATTCAGCTCATTTGCATGCACAATACAGTATATTTCTTCTCTTTTTAAGAGTGCAAGAATAGAATAAAAAATGTTGTGATTTGCAAATGTTCAAACATATTTTAGTCTTTCCATACAAGTCATAGGCAGAAGTAAGCAACATTACATTACCAACAAATCAAGAATAGAAATGGGGCTCCAATACATTGTAATCAAATAGTGTTTGGCCTTATTGAATTAGCAGGTCATTTAGGTCATGGGATCTCCAATCCTCTCTCACACGGCCCACCAACAGGCCAGGTTTTGCAGATCCCCACACACATTCACAGGTGAAGTGAAGAAGGTCGAGATCCACAAAACAGGAGCTGTTGGTGGGCCTTGTAGGAAAGGGTTGGGGGCCACAGAGGCAGAACAGGTGTGAGGTCCATTGTACAACTAAGGTCAAAACAGGTAACCAGACCAAATTCAGTGTATAGCAGGGAACAAGGCAACAAGGATTATGTCACTGCATTTGTCGCCGGAAAGTGCGTTTGTTTGGAAGTCTGCACCCTGGATCTAATATGTGCATGTACTTATTTTTAGGCAAGGAGCCTTACAGACAGCCAACTTTCTTGTTCATTGTATAGCTGCCAATCAAATAAAAAAATGGGTTTGCTGAGGATACTTGCGCATCAAACCTGAATGGTTGCTGTTGATCACATGACTGGCTGCAATTTGCTGGCAAACATGTGAATGAGGAGTTGAGGACTTGCCTATAGAGATAAGGACTGTTCACTATAATTGGACTTTCAGTCCAAAAAGTTCAGTTCAGCAAAAAAAATTATCTATGGATGTCTTTACAGTACAAAATATAACTGCAATTTTTACTACTCGCCTTTAGCCAGGCTTCATGCAGAGAGAAAGGGGGGGATCTCTACACTGGTAGCCAGGGCCGACTGGGGCCAAAAATCATCTTTTACCAGCCCCTGAACAGGCCGAGATTTCCCTGCTGATCAGGTACAGGGGGCTGCAAGGCAGACTAAAGGGGGAAGGGATTGAATGTGGGTAGCAGCCCGAATGGACCCTCCCTATCAACAGTCCACCAGAAAAGAGTCACTAAATTACCTCTAACCCTTCTCATTTATATTCAAATTAAAGCAGACATTTTAGCTGCAGTCCTGGCCTTTGGGAAGGGCATATTTTCAAATATATAAGTAAAGAATTTAGATCGAACTAATGTGTCTCAATTAAAGTTGCAAGTAGACAAAACACAATCATACATATATTGTTTGACACTGTACATTAAAAACACTGCGACCTTCACTACCCCTATATAAATATTTTATCCTATCCAGATTTATACGCGATGATGGCTGAATATGTTGTTTGTGCACTGTTTCTAAACCTGCGGTACGTGTACCCCCTGGTGGTATATTAGATTAACAGGGCAAAAGCATCCCTTCTTGCTTGAAAGTACTTAAAGATCTGTGGCCTACTTATGTTAGTACTATTTTTAATTGACCATGCCCTTGGGGGTACTTGGTTGAAACTTCTTGTTGCAAGAAGGTATTTGACATCAAAAGTTTGATAACCACTGGTCTAGTGCACATCGTTATTGGGTGTCAGAAGATACTTCATAGAGCTGGGGTCCCATTTGGAGAGTTCTGCCTCAAAAATCTGATCAGGTGCAAATGATTTAAAACAAATCTCGTTTCTTACTGCATTATTATGGTACAGATTTGTTAATCCTTTTCTCTAAGTTGTGAAATGGCCAGCTTCAGTTTTTGTGCTTACAAATGAAAATTTTAAGGGCATACTATATAATACTGTGTTGAAAGAATGTCATGAGAAAAGTGAAGCCTATCCAGATTGGAGGTGGACACATCTAACTTGCCTGGACAGACATTCTAATAACAAGCCCTGGCGCATCACATGACCTTTCACTTTCAGGTACAGTAGTTTTAGCGGTGGTTGCTCAAATGCGTATCGGGGGCTGGTCAGAATTGTAAACAGTTTAGGAGCTATTATATATATATATATATACTGTAATCAGAATGGCTCAGCCCCCAGGACTGAAGGCATGTTGGCTGGCAGGTAAGGTCAGCATTGTTTCTTTACCTATCATGTACTGCCCCTTTGAAAGTTCTTTCATTCAAATATAAATATATACAGTATGTCACAAAGAGTACACTACCCACATTTCTCTAAAATCTTTTATTAAATCTTTTTATGGGACAACACTGAGAATCAGAAACTTTGATACCATGGAAAGTAGTCAGTATACAGCTTAATGTCTCAACCCCTGGCAACAAAAGTGAATACACCCCTAAGTGAAAATGACCAAATTGTGCCCAAAGTGTCAATATTTTGTGTAAATGCCATTATTCTCCAGCACTGCCATAAAGTGGACCAACACCCAAGGGTGTTGGTCTCTGCGGCAATATGACAGATGCGGGGCATCCAGAATGCTGGCGCGCCCTGCACATAACCACCCCGAAAGCCCGTAAATCTTACCTTTACCTTGGTTCCCTGCCATGAATCCAGCACAGCCAATGGCCGCCCAGTGCCCACGTGGATAGCGAGTGGCGCCATTGTTCCGGCCACATGTGCTGCTTACGTGGACACCAGTGGCAATTGAGGTGCTGTATTCCCGGTAGGGACCAATGGAAAGGTAATATTTACGAGAGTTGGTGTCCTATTGCCACGGAGACCAAGACCAATGCTGCATGGGTTTTGGTCCGCTTTAACTCTTTGGGCATGGAGTTCACTATAGCTTCACAGGTTACCACTGGAATCCTGTTCTACTCCTCCAAGACAACATCAGGGAGATGGTGGATGTTAGAGACCGTGCGCTCCTCCACCTTCCATTTGAGGATGCTCCCACAGATGCTCAATAGATTTTAGGTCTGGAGACATGCTTGGCCAGTCCACCACCTTTACCCTCAGTTTCTTAAGCAAGGCAGTGGTCATCTTGGAGGATCATTGTGTTGGAATTTTGCCCTGTGGTGCTTCAGGTGATCATGTTCTCCTTTAGTATGTCCCAGTACATGTTGCCATTTATGGTTCTCTCAGTAAACTGTAGCTTCCCACAGACAGCAGCACTCATGCAGCCAACACTATGCATGATTGTAGGTAAAACACACTTGTCTTTGTACTACTCACCTGGTTGCCACCACACAGGCTGGACACCATCTGAACTAAATACGTTTATCTTGGTCTCATAAGAGCACAGGGCATGATGGTTCTGGTAATCCCTGTCTCTAGTCTGCTTGTCTTCAGCAAACTGTTTGCAGGCTTTCTTGTGCCTCTTGAAAACATAGATCACCACAAAGCAGCAGAAGCAGATACAGCATTTGACCTGTAGTATAATATGTAACGCTTTAAGACTCTATCCCCTCGATTCAAAGAGCAAAAGTTAATTGATTTCGGATCGAGAATCGTAAGTTTGGGTGGGTGTTAGTCATTTTTTCCTGTTTTTTTGGCCATTTCCGACTCGCACAAGCATACGTACGAATGCGTATATGCTCTTACGATCATCGCAAGTTCGTTCCTAAATTTTAGGATCAAAACGTAAAACTTAGGATCAAATCCTAAAACTTAGGATCAAAACGTAAAACTTAGGATAATCGAATGTGTTTAGGTGTGATTCAGAGAACAGTTTTCAAACCTCTAAATACGTTTTAAAAGAAAGCCACTGCCGACACCTTTTAGCAGTCGGATTGCTGTTCTTGAACAGGTTTTTTGGCTATGTGGAGGAGTCTTGAGCTCCAATGAACTGCATGTATCAGCATGACCGAGGCCATAAATTGTATGGCAATGCATACCTGATTCACGTATGCCTTATAAAAGCATTTTAATGTGGACCTTAATTAGTCCTTTGCATGTAAACCTTTATTTTGCAATATATTTGCGTTAATTAAAGAAACTTATGTCCTTTGGCATTTATTTTTACATTGATGTACTAGAATAATATTTTTAGATTGCATTTATTGGTGTAGTTGTTTACCTTTGCTTTGTTTAATTATTTAAGCACATCTTTGGTCAGATGCATCACACTTACTGAGGAGAGGAGAGCGGGATAAAGTGCAGGATGTGGGTTACTGCTGTATTTTGCACAGACACAGCAGAGCTGGGGGCACGGAAAGGTCAGAAATCAAAGAATGCAGAGCAACACAGTCACAAGGCCCTTTCTGTTTGCAGGCTGCCCGATAATACCTGACCCGCCATCTTGGCTGTTTCTAGGCTCATAACATGCATGTTTTTTAATTTTTGAGAGCAATCTGTATGTAGAGGGTGTGGGTAACCACACCCAAAATTTTAAGTTGTACCATTTGAAGCCAAAATATTAAAATTAAATCCACAAGTAAAAAATGCAAGTTAACTAAAAATTAAACAAAGTAAGATTTACTTATGCAAATGCATTCATTAATGGTTGGTTACTACAAAATGAATGAAATAAAGAAAAATAAGACCAAATATTTAGAATGCACTTTAATGAGGTAAGTTTGTAGTGCGCAGCCGCAAGATCAGAAGGATTTACGTCCAGACAAAAAAGGAAAAAGGGCAAAACCAATGTTGCAACCTGAGAAATGAAACGGAAAATTCAGGATGGAAACTGACATAGGTCTGATTCCCGAACTGCCATACGAACGGACGTACATTTTAGGATAGAAACGTATTTGCTTATAGAATCACTCGCAAGTTCATACGAACGCACGAGCGTACGGGAAAAATAGGATGATCGGCACCAAAATCTAACCTGTTACATGTTTCTTTGAATCGACCCTCATAGCTACTGTTGGTTTACCTCACCAGCTTGGCAGCACCCATTCACCCAGCCCAAGGCTAGAAGCCAGAGTAGCATGCAGTTGGCCATTGCAGGAGAGGTGGTGGCCTTCCTATGACGTCCGAGCGGCACACAGCATCAGCTTGAGAGTTCCAGGTCTACCGGAACTCTCATGCTGCTGCTGTGTTGCGGCTCGGACATTATCGGTGGCTGTAGAGAGCCTCGAATCAGACGGACGGGCACCCCCAGCTCAGCAGCGTTCCTCGGCTTGTGGAATCCCTGGGCTTCCAGCGGCGGCAGCAGTGGCATCCCTAGGCCCCCAGTGGTGGCAGCGGTGGCATCCCCAGCTCCCAGAGGTGGTACCCCCAGACTTCCAGTGGCGGTGGCATCTCGGGCTTCCAGCAGTGACAGGGTAGCAAGGTGAGTGGGGAGAAGGGGGTTGGGAGTGGGGGGATTCTGCCACTCAGCATGTTATGGGGGGATTCTGCCACTCAGCATGTTATGGGTGGGAGGATTCTGCCACTCAGCATATTATGGGGGGATTCTGCCACATAGCTTGTTATGGGGGATTTTGCCACTCAGCATGTTATGGGGGGGGGGTTCTGCCATTCAGCCTGTTATGGGGGGATTCTGCCATTCAGTATGTTATGGGGGATTTTGCCACTCAGCATGTTATGGGGGAGGGGAGGGGGGGTCAGCCTCACAGCATGTTATTGGGGGTTTCTGCCTCAGAGCCTTTTATGGGGGGATTTTGCCACTCAACATATTATGGAGGGATTTTGTTACTCAGTGTGTTATGGGGGTTCTGCCACTCAGCCTGTGGTGGGTGGGGTTCTGCACACTGCCTGTTATGGGGGGCGTGGATACCGGGAAGGACACACTGCAGAAGGGCCGGTGTGACCAGAAAAATTCTGGCCTGTTTTTTAACCCCAGTCCGTCCCTGACCCTCACCAATAGTGGGATCATTTATATTTCCGGGATATATTTTGTTGCCCTGAAGCAGATTGATCATTGCCTGATCAGACCATTCATTTGCTTGCCTCCAAATGTAAACATTAAATCATTCAATCTACCACATTTGAACAAATTTCATTTCATGTTTATTTATCATCTTTACAGACATTACAATTAAAAAGCAATTCTTCCCTTATCGATTTTAAGTCATTTTTTTTCTTTTCTTCTTTCTCTGAAATAACTTTTTTGAGATGGGGATGTAAATGGCTCATTAGAGCCAGATAAACACAAATGATGCAATTTGTTTAATAATTTATTCGTGAGCTAGTTTATTCCATCTTGGAACAATACCAAGATTCAGCTCATCACAGCGGATTGAGTTACTCAGGAATATAAGTACAATTACAATTCTATACTAACCTGGAGAGACTGAGGTGCTATTACTTTACTCTGTATAGCATTACTTGCTAAGGTTGCATGCTATACAAAAAAGTACAAACATTTTTCAAAGGTTGTAAGCTATGTCTGCTTATTTGAAACACAAATGCATCTTTGGCTTACTGATGCCTATCAGCTTTTGCATCACAAGCATTTGCCAGTTTTAATAGCCTTTTAAAATTCAGAACATATGTATTACATATGTCGGGCTTAGGTAGTTACCTGTAGAGATGGGCAAACCCCATCGGCAAGTTTGGACGAACTTTGAATAAATGTTCGGGGACCCAAACCTGGTCCCCATTGAAATGAATGGGGACTAAACTTTGGGGGGTGCAGAGTGTGCAGCAGAAGCGCTGCTCTCAGCCCTGATCCTCTTCTGTCAGCGGACCACTGGCGGCAGTGGTGTACCAAACTGGCCCTAGCCGAGGCTACAAAAAGATGGCCACCAGCTTCCAGCATAAGTGAGCACACTTCTAGTGCCAGCACTAAGAGTGTCCTCTTTCATGGGAGGCGACAGGCATCTTTTTGAAGCCCCGGCTGGGGCCAGTTTGAAACGCTGCTGCAACTGCCACTCCACTGCTGACAGGAGTAGATCGGGGCTCAGGTAAGTTACAGCAGCATTTATGCAACCTTAGGTGAAGCTGGTTGATGGGCTGCAACAAACAGCTTTTCTGTGTTCAGGCTGAATTCGATGACGGACTTGTGGCTGAACTGACTTTGCGGTTAAGGTTCACCCATCTCTAGTTACCTGTCCACCACCCCCATGGCATGCTCTGACAGTAGTCTCAGAAAGGCTTTGATGTGCTGTACTGCAAGAAGAGTGCACATCCCTCACTTCATATGCTCTGGTCATCAAGGACAGTAACGTCACAGGGCCAGTTGGGATTAACTCAAGTGGCCATTAAGCCTCCTTGTTCGGATTAAGTGGCCAATTAGTAGCCCTTGGCGATGTGACCATTTATCTATTCCTGACCTTGCTTCCATCTATACATCCAGTCTGTCACCTGGTCTGATTTTGCTTGGTTTCCTGACCACTTGGATAATCTACTTGACTGATACCTGTAAATGATCTTTGGCTCTGTTCTTGCTATAACTCTTTGAAATGGCTTTGGCTGGTTTCTAGACTCGTCCATCCAAGACACCAAGCAATCTTAAAATAATAGTGTTCAAAGCAGAGACTCAAAGTAGCTCAGATCATCCTGTGTGATCGTTTTTAAACTTCGCATAAGTCTGCCCACCACCAGCTTATAAAATTCTTACCAGAGCTGATATAATTCAGGCCAAATAGCGTGCTTCCATTAGCACCATTGCCTATAGCAACCATTCCTCCAGAGTTAATAAGAATGATGGTATCTCAAATATTTCCAGGCATAGGTAAATCAGCATGTGAAGGAATATGCGTAATATAATGTTAACTATAAATAGTTTTAATAAAACTAAACCATATACACTCACAAGTGAAGAAAAAAATACATTTACTCGCTTGCGGACACGTTCCCTTCCTGCCAGGTCTCCTCTTCGCACGGGGGACCTCCCATCCCTGCAGGACACTTCCATCATGAGGAAAGGGCCAGAAACAAGTCTTTTCCCCCACTTCCGCTGCTGCTAGCCCCACCTTTTGAGAGAAGGGTGGATGACTTCATCCGTGATGTCATCCCATCCAAATATTCTCAGTAGTGTCGGGTGAATGGCAAGAAGGGGGTTGGAGGGGCAGGGGGCTGTGATCCCCTGCCCCTATCCACCGATCACCCCGCATCTGTCATTGGATCGTCGTGGGACAGGATCATTGCAGGACACATGATTAGAGGTGAGTGTAAAAAAAATATAGGGGAGGCCGATTCATCAATAGCGCCAGGTAGCGACAGATGAGCGACTGAAGTATGGCGCTATGAGCGCCGCTAGCGTCAGCCGCGGGCGTTAGCGATTCGCTATAGCAGGCCTCCTCAGTCGCTACCTGGCGTTGTTGCGAACAACGCCTACATTGCTGAATATGATGTTGGCCCTCAGCTTTGTTGGCGCTGTCAGTCAGTGTGACCACGCTATTCTACACAGCGCCTGTTAGCTTTGCTGTGTCCTGCCCATCCAGTACCTTCTGAATAAAACACATTGCCACATTTGTTTTGAAATGTAAATATTTTTTTATTGTGTGTAAAAGGTAATTACATTCTACCAGATCTTCGAATATAAATGGAAAATAAAACATAATTAAACACATAGTCACAATTTTTTTAATTTTTATTTGTTACCTAAAAAGGAAATACAATTAAATCACCAATGAGAAAGAAAAGGAAAATAAAAACAGAACAGAGAAAGAAAAGGAAATTAAAAACAGAACAGAGAAAGAAAAGGAAAATAAAAACAGAACAGAGAAAGAAAAGGAAAATAAAAACAGAACAGAGAAAGAAAAGGAAAATAAAAACAGAACAGAGAAAGAAAAGGAAAATGAAAATAGGAATTAGAATGTAAAGGAAACTTACAACCGAATTAAACACATAGCCACATGTATATATCTAATTTTTGTTTAATTTTTGCTCTTAAACTAAATTAAGAATAAAATATAAATGAAATAGAAAAAGAAAAGTCCTGCAGAAATGCAAAAGAAAAGAAAAGTCCAGGAAAGGTTTTTTAGAGGAATGTCCAGATCACGGTGCATCTCTTGGTGCCTGAAAAATTAAGAAAAGTGCAGTTAGTATATATCTTTATAGTTATTTTGTGCTTTATTTTAAAAAAATGCATAACTTGATAACCAACATTGGCGTCTTACACCCCCCTTAGAGTGGTTTGGGTCATCTTAAACCCCCCTTAGAGTGGTTTGGATCATCTTACCCCCCCCCTTAGAGTGGTTTGGGTCATCTTAAACCCCCCTTAGAGTGGTTTGGGTCATCTGAAACACCCCTTAGAGTGGTTTGGGTCATCTTACACCCCCCCTTAGAGTGGTTTGGGTCATCTTAAACACCCCTTAGAGTGGTTTGGGTCATCTTACACCCCCCCTTAGAGTGGTTTGGGTCATCTTAAACCCCCCTTAGAGTGGTTTGGGTCATCTTACACCCCCCCTTAGAGTGGTTTGGGTCATCTTACCCCCCCCCTTAGAGTGGTTTGGGTCATCTTAAACCCCCCTTAGAGTGGTTTGGGTCATCTGAAACACCCCTTAGAGTGGTTTGGGTCATCTTACACCCCCCCTTAGAGTGGTTTGGGTCATCTTACACCCCCCCTTAGAGTGGTTTGGGTCATCTTAAACCCCCCTTAGAGTGGTTTGGGTCATCTTACACCCCCCCTTAGAGTGGTTTGGGTCATCTGAAACACCCCTTAGAGTGGTTTGGGTCATCTTACACCCCCCCTTAGAGTGGTTTGGGTCATCTTACACCCCCCCTTAGAGTGGTTTGGGTCATCTTAAACCCCCCTTAGAGTGGTTTGGGTCATCTTACACCCCCCCTTAGAGTGGTTTGGGTCATCTTACCCCCCCCCTTAGAGTGGTTTGGGTCATCTTAAACCCCCCTTAGAGTGGTTTGGGTCATCTGAAACACCCCTTAGAGTGGTTTGGGTCATCTTACACCCCCCCTTAGAGTGGTTTGGGTCATCTTAAACCCCCCTTAGAGTGGTTTGGGTCATCTTACACCCCCCCTTAGAGTGGTTTGGGTCATCTTAAACCCCCCCTTAGTGCGTTTGGTTGCTCTTTTGGATGGGAGGTCAAAGACATTTAAACAGGAGTGCAGTACTTGCATTAGAGTGAAGGGTAGTTAGCTTACCGCAAAATAAGAAGTGATCAGCCTTTCCCTTAGCTCATCGCCAGTCTGGGTGTCCTCACTTCTATCTGCGGGCAGGTTGGGGATTTCTGGCACCAGTGCTGTCTCCTCGGGGGCTTGGATTCGGTGACAAATGCAAATGTTGTGTAGCACACAGCAGGCAAGGATGATCTTGGAAACCTTCTGTGGGCTGTAGAGCATCTCTCCTCCTGGCCGTGCCAAACAAAGAAAGCGTGCTTTCAGCAGGCCGATGGTTCTTTCCACAATGCTTCTGGTCTTGCGATGCGCTGCATTGTAGCGTTCATGGGCAGAGGTCCGTGGGTTCCTGACCGGAGTCATGACCCACGTTCTCTGCCCATATCCCTTGTCCGCTGTAGAAAAAACACAAGGAGAGAGACAGCAATTAGTACTAGTACATGTTTTTGGGTGGTAGTTTGTTGAAAATTGCCTTACTAGGCCACATATTAGCAAAATACATAGACATGGTTAATTTATTACCCAGTAGCCAGCCAGCTGGCATTTCGTTGTTATCAAACTTCCGGCACAGGACTGTCCGCTGCAAGACGTAAGAATCGTGGCATGAGCCGGGGAACCCCGATCTCACCGCCCGCAGCTTCATCTCATGGTCACAGACCACCATGATGTTAAAGGAATGGAACTGCTTCCTGTTTCTGTAGGACAGCTCCTGTGCACGGGGAGGGCGGAAAGGGATATGTGTACCATCAACGCACCCTAGCACATTCGGGATCCCTCCCATCAGATAGAAAGCATGTTTTATTTTGGCAACCTCTTCCTCCTCCTCAGGAAACTTGATGTAAATTGGGATTAAATCACAAATTGCCAGAACTACCTGGATTAGGATGCGGCTCATAGTAGCCTGGCTTATCCCGCTGAGGAGGGCTGAGGTTGCCTGGAAGGTCCCTCGTGCCAACACATTAAGAGTGGCACACAGGCGTACTATGCCTGGAATGGAGTGAGTGCGTTTGGTGGATGGCTCGATTTTGGTCTTAATCTGATCATATAGGGACTGTAGTGCAGCACGATTCAGACGGAAGCGGCTCCTGATCTGCTCGTCACTTAAGTCCCATACTGAAAGGCGGATTGCAAAGGAGCGGGGTGCCCTAAGCCTCACAACACCCCGCTCCCTTTCCTCCTGCTCTTCCAGCATACGCATACATCCATCCACCCAGACACCATACATCACCCTCTTATCCATCACACACACTAAAGATATATACAAAAACAAAAAAAAAAAAAAAAAAACAATCACACACAACACACACACAAACAATCACACTACACACACACCCGCTACAATGCAGCTCACCACAAAACCAGAACTATAGTGGTCCAAACCACCAGCCTGCTGAAAACCAGCTTTCTAAGTTAAGCACAACCAAGAGGGGAGTTGCTGCACAGCCCACAAAAGGCCCCAAAATCAAGCCTTACTTGCTGTATGCTACACAAAATTTGCAGATGCCACCCAAACCAAGCTCCTAAAGAAACAGCACTGATGTCAGAAATCACCCAACAAGCCACAGAGAGTGAGGACAGAAACCAGACAGAGGCTCAAATGAGCTAAGGGAAGCGAGCACAGCACCACACCACAGCCTTTGCCACAGTGTAAGAATAGCAGAACCTACTTCATTCCTTCCTTTTATACTTCATTTTCAAAAGTGACAGGTCCGCTTTGCCGCCTTTTGCGTCGCTCTGCTCTTTCCGGGCGCCAATTAGCCGACCCAGGTGTGCGTAAAACAGAGTGCGCACGCGCACGCTAGTAGCGCTACTAGCGTACTTGAGCCGTAACGTGCGTGCATTAACGGACATGGGCCAAAAATCAGGTGGGGACCAATGAAAGTGAAGCTGTTTTTTTTTTAAATAGCCGTTAGGCTAAGCACATGTCACAAGGGTTGCAGATACATCAGTCCATTGTTGGATTTGGGTGTGTGTTGTTTGTTGATTGAGGTCTGTAATGAGTTAATTGGCTAACACACATGCTTCTGTCAGTGCAGTGGAGGTGTGCCTAGAAGGAACTGGGCTGTATGTGTGAATCAATTAAGTGGGCTGCTTTTGGATTGGCTGTTAGAGCACATAAAACCTGCCCAAGCCTAAGAGATTGCGATGCCATTCTGTAGTGTGCATGCGTGCTTGTGGGGTGTTGATTTGTGTGTGTGTGCAGCTACAGGATGGAGCCAAATACAGGACATCTGCCGGCCACAGCAGGCCCGAGTAGGAGTTTGGTGGGTGCTGTGCGCAGACCTCCCTTACGGAAAAGGGCACAGCCTGAAGGTGGGGCAGCACCCCAGGCTAAGCGCCCAGGTGCCAAGAGGGAGCCTGAATTTAATTTGGCTGAGAATAATCATCTTGTGCGCCTGACACTTGCGAAATGGGAGCTGCTTTTTGGCTCCCAAAGCAAGTCCATAGGCAAACAAGAAAGAAGCAAACTGTGGGATGCCATTGGTGTGGAGCTTAGTAGCACAGCTCAACACCCACGTAGTGGCCCATCCTGCAGGAAACGCTTCTACACTTTGCGAGGGGCCCTTATGAAAAAGATGAATCACGATCTTGATGTGGACAGTGGGTTCATCCAGGCTCCAAAGAGTACCTACAGGCCGTATGAGGAGATGCTGAAGGCCAAAATCCCACTGGCTCGGCTGCAGGGTGTGGATCCTGGGGATGACACCACCGGTTGGGCTGAAGGTACATATTTTCTGCCTTTTACAATAACCTAATGTTAATGTCTGTGATTAGCATTTTTACATTCTGACCAACTAACTGTAGGACCTTTGAAGTATTACATTATAGCTAAAACATTTGTAACTTTTCTGTCTGTTGCTTTATGCATAGGTGCACATGCTGCTGTCCGGGATGTGGCTCCGGACAACCAAGCTCCTGCCCTTCCAGCAACCTCAAGGCTACCCCAGTCTGCCATTGAAGGTATTTACCCATTATTTGTTTGCTGGTTTTTTGAAAAACAAATGGGTGTGGGAGCAGCTCAAGCAATAAAGGTTTGCCCTGTTGACTATTAATAATATGTGGGTGCGCCCTAATTGCACGCCCACTGTAACACTCACAGTCAGTAACTAACAAGGCCCTAACATGTGTAGATATGTAGGATGCCAGAGATGTGTAGCCATATATCGGCCTATCAATGTGTGAGCCACACTTGGCTTGATTAGTCTATATTAGTGAAAGAGCTGCTCACACACCTTAATGCAGGTTGTATTTTGGCACGCACATTAGCTATGGCTCAATGTTGGTTTTATTTTGCACTAGCTCCCATGCCCTTGGCCCCAGCATCTCCTCCGGATCCCACCTACTCTTTGGATGTCGGTAAGTGCATGTGTTCACCTTGCTTGATCCACTTTGACTCAAGTGCATGTGTCTCATTTGTCTTTTTTCTTTGTAGGCCAAGTGACTGGTTCATCTTTGGACCCCACTTCCGATGTTGCCGGTCAACAGGACCCTGTTGGTGTGTAGAGCAATACATAATGTATCCTTTATGCTGTTTAGGTAACACTGGTTCAATTTGGTTAGTCTACTAAGCTACATGTTTGCTTGGTAAACTTGAAGATGCCTCTTGGGAGTGCTGGTTGCCTCCCCAGGGTCAGTCTATTAGTTATTTTAGTGATAGCAATGTATATTTGCGGACATATTTTGAGGAAAACATTCACTGTAGTAGTTTGCTGAATCTTTAGACCCTTTTTTTTTTGGTTTTAGTTGACCCCAATATCGGAAGTGGCTGTCCAGAAAGGGCCCCTCAAGTTCCAGCTGCCAGAGATGAGGGTAAGTGGTTTTGCCTTGCTCTAGTATGTCTTTTGGCTCTAATGTTGTGCCACTTGCTTCTGGCAACTTGTGTGTCCACATCTATTTTCAAGGTCCAATCTCGAGTGAGGACCCCACTCCAGACATCTGGGATATTGCGGGTATGTTTAATTTAAGCAATGTTTATGATGAGATTTGCAGAAATTAGTGCGTCTTAGTCCTGTAACATACATGTTAACAATCTGAGTTTAACCAAGACCTTTGGTCTACTGTGTATTTCTAAAAATTTGAGAGGTATGACCTCGATAGCCTAACCAGGTTACATTAGAGTTTGGCCCACAGACCTACTAACCTGATTTTCCTGTTTAGCATTTGCCAACTTGGCCGACATCTCTGATGTTGATTCGCGACTCTCTGGCAGCGCTACCTCGAGCCTACCTGGGCTGGAGGACACGCAGGTAACATGGCTGATGTAGACGACCTCTAAACCCATTGGCATATTCGTGGGTAGTGGAAGAAGCAACATGTAACATTTCATTTCATTGTTGTTTTGGCAGGAGGCGGAACCAGAACCCCAAGCTGGGACCTCTTCCCAAGTCCCATGTGGCCAAGCTTCAGAGGCTCAGACAAGGGTAAGTTGTCTAGTGAGTGTTTATGGTAACTTTTGGGAGGGGCATAGCTGCATTTGTTCCGTATGACTAAAATGTGGTTTACTATTTTTTTAGCCTACTACCACAGCAAGAGGAGGTGTGGCACCAACCAGTGCCGATTTCTACACACTAGGGGTCCGGATGCTGGAGGACTACAGTCGCCAACAGCCGCGTGATGGAACTAATGAGCGCATTGCGGCGTTGGAAAATCAGGTGCTGATGTGTCAGCAACAAAATGAGGGCCTGCAGCGCCAGGTGGACCAGTTAAGGCAAAACCTACAACAGAACCAGGACCTTGGTCGCCTTGCCAATGTTATCGAACAATCTGTACAGCGGCAGGAAGAGGCAATACAGCGCCAGGCAGAGGCAATACAGCGGCAGGACCAAACTTTGTTGTTGATACAACAGCTCATACAACAGCAGTCTATATTTTTTACTGCACTGTTGTCCCCCAACACCGCCCCTAGCAATGACTCCCAACCTCCCCGGCCACCCAGCCAACAATATTAATTTTGTATCTTTTTGTTTATGTAAATATATTTGCTTCACCCACCTCTAAATTGTGTGTTTCCTAAGACCTCGCTAATAACACAGTCAGGGATGAGTATCTGGATCTACATATGTGAATGTATTGGTCAATGTAGCCCACACATTGGAGCCCATAGCTTACTATGGTTAACACCTGAAATGGCTCAAAAGGTATGGCTACATTGACCCACAAATGTTTTAGGAGACAGCTAAACTAGGCTTTGCAATGCAACACACTGGTATGATGTGTATCAAAAATGTTTTAATGTAAACAATGGCCAACACGGCCAACCTTGGCCAACAACGGCCATCAAGAGACCAGCCTTCCCCCCCACCCTAACGACGCCGTCGGCGCCTCTTCCGGGCCAGCAGCATCAGCTTCAGGAGCCGGATCTCCCGCCACAGTCTGCGATGCTGGTTTTCACAAGCTGTAGAAATGTAGAAACAACAATTTATTAATAATTTGGCAGTGACCTCAACAGACACAGATGTAGCAATGTAATGTCATTGTGTCCAATTAGGTGACACTCACATTAACATTGTTGACCACTGTGTGCTTATTGGTTAACATTATATGAGTACTATTGACTGGCAGGAATGTGAACAACACATCCCAAGCATACATTTTAGCTTAAAGTGTACCAACACCCACGGGTGATCGGCCCGGGAATCTATCTGATTCCCTGCCCCATCACCTCCCTCCCCGCGGGACATCCAAGATCGGGATGTCCCTGGGTGTGAAACACCCCCCAAACACCAAAATACCTACCTCAGTTTCTGTGTGGCAGTGCCGCTGGGCCCTCCCTGGTGCCCCTCTAGACGTGTGCGTGCCTGCGCCGGCCGTCTGTGAATTGCCGGCGCAGGCACGCCCCCGTAAAAAGGGGCGCGGGGGAGGCGGAGGAGGAGGCAATTTGCAATGGCTTGTACATTTTTGGGAGTCAACGTGAGTTCAGGGCGTTGTCACACAGCGGTGCCGATCAGGGGTGCCCCACCGTAGTGGAACAACACCCAGGAAAGTCAAAATCCTGGTTGTTGTTCCAGTTTAACTCTTGGGAAGCAAAGAAGGTCTAATTCCCTGTGTGTCCATTTTTGTGTTTAGTAACAGCCAAACATCAGGGCCTAAGTCCGAACGAGTCCACGAGTTTACCCTATAATGTTACAGGTCCAGACCTAATCGGGCCCATTTGGTTGTGTCTAACGCAAAAATAGTCTCGATAGGGCCTAATGAAGGATGTGAGCCAACAATCAAGCATGCAAACAGGCATGTTGGATTATTGTGCCAACACATTGAAAAGAGATTTGTGTGAAATTAACACATAGGTAAATTTAAATTGGCTGCTGATGTGACTAGAAGACATAGGTTTCACAAGTCTTTAGGCATATGAAGTGGGATGTACTCACCATCGCAGCTGTGGCGGGGGCCCATGCTGCTGGCCGTCCCTGGAGCTGGGGTGGGGAGGAGGGTCTCTGGCTCCGTCTGCGTCGCAACATCTGTCAACATAAAGCAAAAGGCAAAAACAAAATTAGTGGGCAAATGACACATGACTATTTGACATCCATCTGGTTATTGAGTCTGAAAATGCAAAGGCTTGCATGGTTACATACAGGTTGACCTAAATTAGCATATTTCCTGGACCATGAGTTAATGTCAATTTGTAAGGCTTCACACATGTATCCCTAAAGAGAATGTGCAAATAACATAGACAGTGCTATTTAAAGGAATCATTTGCAGTTTTTAGCCTAAGGTTAATAGTGGGCCACATGTTGGAGCGGGAACAACTTAACCCAAGAAAAGAAATGCAAACACCCATCATGGTGTTGCCAGAAACATAGGGGTGGTTGACAGTTGGCTCGCACTGTAGTGGGGTTTGTGATGTTAATGTACATTAGCAAACCAGCTGACACAATGGACCAGGAAACGTGTCTGTTAAAAGTGGTCCAAGACCCAGGATTGTTAATATTCAGTGTGTTAGTCTACTTTGGCAGAGCCACAAAATTTTAAGCTTCAAACACCCCTGCCTTCCGCACATCACTCCTCCAGTGTGTGCGCACGCGCATGCCAGTATGAAACATAGCGCAGGCGCACACACATCTAGAGTGCCACACAGGAGGCAGGGACGCTGGCTTCTGGCAACCCCAAAGAGTTAAGTAGTTTGTGGTTTTTGGTTTGGGGGTGGCCCAGGGTGAGGGATGTGATTGGGCAGGGAAGGCGGGAGAATCCAAGCAATCTCATCAATGTTTGTTGGTCCACTTTAAAGAATGACATAAATTCCAAATTGAGATGGCTAACAACATACACTTACCACGACTATGCCCGAGGAGAATGCTTCGCCAAAACTCCATGGAGGTGCCGCCTATATGATGCCCTGCAAATTAGAGAGGAATGGCAAGGGCTAAGCAAAATTGGTCAGATGAAACCTGTCACAGACTAACAATTAAAACATGTGCACTCACCAGGGGATGAAGCGCCACTTGAATCCCAGGGAGGGCTCTGAGGAGGAGGCGGGGAGCCTCGGCTCCTCACACTCTGCTCCGAAGATCCACCAGGCAAAGGACCACCCTCCTCCCTCTCACTCCCTGCTTGAGAGGGGGCCCTTGCCTGGTGAGAGTCCTCAGACGCAGAGTGTGAGGAGCTGAGGCTTGATCCAGCCTGCCCCCCAGCAGCACACTCCTCTGGGGCGTCATCCCCTTCCTCCCCTGGGTCCTCTAAATAGGACCCGCGGGAGGGACCCTCCCCCGATGACTCCCCCGAGTCCGCCTGCCTGGTTCGGGGGAGGAATCCCTTCCCACGTTTCCCCAGGGGAGGACGCTTATCTGTGTTGAGGAGGTGAAAGGAAATAATTAATCTAAAGAGCAAAAAAGGACACAGCTTAGCAGATGATTATGCACAAAGGCAAAAAAGAACTTAAGCTTTAACTTACCTGATGCGTAGGCATCATATAGGCGGTACACGCCTTCTGGGTCCCGGCGCTTAAAATCTGACCATTTTTGCTGAATCGAACGGATGGTCAGGTCCGTCTGGAAGCGCCGGGACACAGTGGCCTTCACCTCCATGGCAAGGCGTTTCTTAGCTCCTCGGGCATAGTCGTATTCTGACTTGCAGAAGTCCTATGAAAAAAACAAAACCAAAAAAAAAGGAAAATTAATACATGACATCAGAACAATGTCATAAACAGTTAAACAGAGAAAAGATCTAAGTGGACCCACACCCAGGATTAACATTAATCTGGGTTTGGGTGCACTTTGGTGTGGCTCCAATATTGTGGGTGGCCCACTGTCTGCAACCCCCTTGGAAGGCCACAAATACACCGCTGAGGACACTCCCACGTCACTCCGCAAGCCAAACACAGTGCTCCAAGCCGGTGTTGTATGCGCATCCAAGGCCGTTGGGAGGTGCATACAAGCTCAGCTGTGTCTGCACGGCAAAGTACGCATGTGGCGTTTGACTCTAACAGGGAGTGCGGCTGCACACAAAATGCAAATATGTCTGGTGCCGGGGTACACCCTGCTAGAGGTAAACGCAATAGGCATGCGCAGCTCACGCATGCACAGATGTGACGGGGCAGAGGTAAATTTTAGGCCCCTCCAGGGGGGGGGCATCCCAGCAGGACATCCACAATGGGGATGCCCCACGGGGATTGTTAAAATTTGGTCTGACAACAAATACATTTCAGACCCTATCCCCCCTGTGTGTCCTATCCCCCCTGTGTGTTCAGCAACTTTAAACATAAAACAAAATAACAAAAATACTCACTTTGACCACCTGGCCATTTACGCGGCTATCCACCCTTGTGCGCCTTTTCTTACTGGGCCCCGGAGGGGAAGGGGTGGGAGGGGGGCTATTTGGGGAAGGTGAGGTAGGTGGGGGAGGTGGGGGAGGGGTGGTGGGGCCGGAATCTGAGGAGGAGCTGGGGAGGCGCATCACTCTTCGCTTGGGAGCCATATTGGAAACGCTAAGGAGGAAACAGGAACCGGAAATGACGCTAGCGACATTAGACCAAAAAACCCAAAAAAAAAAAAAAAAAATACGCTCCGCGCCCCAGCAACAAGCTATTCTCAGCTATGTGCAAGCTAAGTGGCGGAAAAACTAAAATTACTATTTAAAACAAGCTATTGGCCTAAGCGCGAGACAGTTTTACCTTAAGGTGGCGTTGAAACGCAAAGGAGGATCCCGGAACCGGATATGACGCTAGCAAATGTGCTTCTAAATTCGAACACAAACATGCGCGCAACAGGGACAAGCTAATATAAGCTCTAGGCACGCTAAGTGGCGGACACAACAAAAATATACGCTGCTAAACAAGCTATTGGCCTAAGCGCTAGACAGTTTTACCTTAAGGTGGCGTTGAAACGCAAAGGAGGATCCCGGAACCGGATATGACGCTAGCAAATGTGCTTCTAAATTCGAACACAAACATGCGCGCAACAGGGACAAGCTAATATCAGCTCTAGGCACGCTAAGTGGCGGACAAAAAAAAAAAAATAATACGCTGCAAAACAAGCTAGGGCCAAAGGCGCAACGATTTATTAGCTGCATTTAGCAGGGAAATCTACATACTGTAATGCATAGGTCCTTCTAAAGCATACACCGTTGTGCTTAAATATAAAAATCTAATTCCTTCAAAAATTCAACACACAATCAAACTAGACTAATACCTGAAAATGTAGCACACATGAGAATGCATAACGGGTTGTTTTGAGCTGGTACGACTGAATGTAAATTCTGCTATATGTGGCCAGGCACGCTCACAACTACAGTGTATTCATTAACAACGACTGGGGTCGCGGAAAGTGAATTCCTTGAAACTGGCAGAAGGACACATGTATGAACAGCACAGCGACGCACAACGCAGCGCAGCGAGGCACAGCGACGCTCGCGCCGCCAGATAGCGAATTAAAACAGCGACTGCACAAACACCGACCAACACAGATTCATCAATGACAGGGCTGCCGAATAGCTTGGGCGCTGACACTTTCTAAGAGCGAACGTGACCGACCAACCTGACAGGCTACAAAATAGCTTTACAAGGCCCGTTTGTGTGTAAAACCAGGGAATTTGATGCCAATGAGTTTGGGTGGAGGAGACGCAATTCCCATGTCACTCACAACATTACATTGTGAAACAAAAAAAAAAAAAAAAAAAAAAAAAATAACCAGCCACATTCATCAAACATATCAATATAAACATGTGTGGAATTTTTTCCCAACAAAAACAACACAAAAACAACTAAAATCAATCATTGCAGCGTCTGCCATTGAAATGTATGGGAGAGCGGCAGGTAGCGCCAGGTAATACGTGTCGCTGTGAAGGAATTTGCTGCGGCGCTGTTCGTTCCAGGCGGCTTCATGATGAATCCCGCGCTTGCTGTCGCTCTCGCCGGCGCTAGCCTCATTTTGCGTGATAAATGCGTCATTGTGACCGCCGCCGGGCGTACTGGAGTCGGTAGTCGCCGTTAGCTGCCGCTACCTGGCGCTCTGCAGACACTACCTGGCGCTATCGCTTGATGAATAAGGGCCTAAATGTAATTTTTTTCTCTGTGTGGGGTCTTTTTTTTACATTTAACCCTTTGTGAACTGGTAAGGGGTACATGGGACCCATATACCAGTTCACAAGTCTTGAGGGTCTGGTGAGTCACCATAAAAGTCGCCATAAAATGCCCCCCCCCCATAGGGACCCTATATCATTATTTTGTTAACCCTTTGTCTCCTGTCACCCAGCAGGTATAAAAGGCTTCCAGCAGCTGGAGAGCAGAAGACAGAGTGGTCAGCGTGGGACTGTGCTCGGGGATAGATGGGAGGTAAGCATTGAAACAAAAAAAAATATATTTTCTTAGTCTGTGTGTTTTTTTACATTTAACCCTTTATTAACTGGTAAGGGATCGATGAAACCCCCATACCAGTTCACAAGGTCCCCCCAATTACCTGCCTCCCCAAAGGTCAGGGGGGCAGAAGAGCCCCGGGGCTGTGGCGACTATGCAGGCATGTAACCTGCAGGACAGGGGCCACTGAGCCTGGTGCCTGCTCCCTGTTCTGCAAGCCCTACATAGCTGGTTCCTAGGCAGGCTATGCTGGTTACCTGCCTCCCCAAAGGTCAGGGGGGCAGAAGAGCCCCAGGGCTGCGGCGACTATGCAGGCTTGTAACCTGCAGGACAGGGGCCACTGAGCCTGGCGCCTGCTCCCTGTTCTACAAGCCCTGCATAGCTGGTCCCTGGGCGGGTTATGCTTCACGCCAAATCCAATTTTTATGTTACACTGTGCCAAATTGGATGATTCTAATAGAATCTCTTATCAATAAAATGGGGATAATCTGGGAGTGAGCTGAGAGAGTACTGGCCACCAACACTGGTCTCTGATGACGGACTTTTAGTTTCTGTTAAATTAACTTCTAATGGTGGAGTCTAGAAATGTGTCACACACAAACAAAGCAAAATGAACATTAAGATCGACCTAATCCTTCAACATGAGTTTTGGATTGAGTTGGACTTTTAGGCACACCTCATAAAAGCATACATATAAATTGTACTATTTAAAGCAATGCTTCAAAACCACTCGTATGTGTGTATGGTTTTGTTTCCAGGTGTGTTTTAATATGTGCGAGCAAAGCAACATGGAACTTTTTCTATGACAACAGTTGCCAAAGCCATAAGCAAAATAAATCTGTGTGTGTGAAATACATACTGTATAATAGTCTATACCATTAAATGTGACTCCTGCTTGAGAAAAGAAATTAAGGCCAAAAAGAACAGTTGACAAAGGCACTGGGGGCCCTCTAATTATTTGGTGAATCAAGTTAAATTCTGAGGTTGAGCTGCATGTGTGGGAGGGCAGGTGGTGGCACCTGCAGAACATCGAAGCTTCCATTGGAAGTGGCGTCCTAAACTTTTTAATGGTACTGATGCCTCCTACAGCACCCTCTGCAGATACAGTATATAACGCCACCATCTGCCATCCTTTACCCACTGCTTAACCCCCTTGTACATAATTTTTCACACTGACATCCAGGAACTTTTCTGGGCACCACTGACAGTCCCAATCGCTATCACCCAGTCCACACATTCCACCATAAATAGACACAGTACAGATATTGGGGGTGCAGCTAGGAGCTGTCATATTCATGCTGGGGTGGGGTGTCAAATATAAACCCTAAGTGCATCTTATAGTCAGGTGCGCCTTATTGTGTGGAAAAATACAAACTGTTTGTAGCATTAAAATAAACTGAACTGATAGAGTGGAAAAAGCATTTGAACAACTTCAGGAGGCCTGAAAAAATCCAAAAGTTTAATTCTGATTTACATATTGGAAAATTCTTAGATGTACTTTTGGGGTTACAACTTTTTATCACTTATAAAAGAGAGACCTCTTAAAGAACTTAGAATGTATGTTGCTTCTACCTAGCAACAAGTGTTCTATACCTTAGTGCATGTAGATCACTTGCAGGATCCAACCCACAATCATGAAAGTCTAGAAGGTGTTCTTTGCCCTTCCAAATCCTTTTACTGTAGTCGTAGACTTTTGTGTTCTTTTAGCTATATTCACCAAACATAGCTAGGTTCAGGACCAGCCTTAGGTTGAAAGATGCCCTGTGCAAGACTGCAGGCTTTCAGTGTATGCACCCCCCCTCTACATAGGCAAATGAATCTGATGTCTGATGACTAAAAAAGCATATGAAACATTAAACATGAAAAGTTGATCAAGTGACGGGAGCCATTTGATCAACTACCCCCCTTTTCATCAGCAATGGGGGAAAACGTTGCACAGCCACACAAGACATTGCGCGGGTAGCGATATATATCCATCCAGACCCGGGAAAAAATGTAAAAAAATAACATTTCTAGAAATGAATTATGCGTGGCAGTGCTCCCCTCCCCTGCAGTTGGGTGTCCTGTGCAGCCACACACCTCACATACCCCACCAAAGGCTTTGGCTGGGTTTCCTTACACGGTGTTACGGACATTGCTTATGTGTAGTTATATTGAATCTCCAAATTATATAGTAAAGATGGCTGCTTCACTTGATTATAGGATTCTACTACACACTGATGAATAAAGAAATTGATTAATCTGGAACTACCTGCATTACCACATTCCAGTTGGCTTTGGGTCACCTCTAGCAGTTGTAACTTTTATACTGCAAAAGTAAAAATGATTATGTTTTTTATTTTATCTGCATTAAAGAGGTTCAACACCTGCTGCATTGTGTCAGATTGCTGACCCCCCATGCATACACAACACTTTCACCTACCTCCACCACAACCCCTGTGGCAAACTATCACCCCCGCTACTGTCCACCATCACCAATTGGTTCCGATTTACTTCTGCTTTTTTGGCTGCAGCATATACCAGGACCATGTGCGTGACTGCTGAGTGGTAAATCGTGGGGGCGAATATCGCCAGGGAATCAAGGTGGAGGTAAGTAAAAGTTGGGTTTGTGTGGGATGTATACGCATGGGGACTCCAGCAATCTGCTGTCACAGTGTGGTTTAGCACCTATTTTGCACAAAATGGGTGCTAGACCACTTTAGAGTTTTGATATGACCTCTTAATTTAAGTAACTTCTTATCTATAAGCCTCAGCAATAGATTATTAGCTAGCAACAAATTATTGATGTTAAGACCAATGAAATGATAGATCTTGTGGCTCTTCAAGTCGTTGGCTGTAGCAAATAGTTGCAATTAAAGTGTTGGAAGTGAAGTTGCCCGAGTGACATGTTCCTAGGTTTTGGGGAAAGTGCTTGTTGTTTGTGTGCAAGGGAAAGAGGATGTGTGTGCTTATTGCTACTACTACCGAGCAGTTGTATACTTAGGTCTGCTTTTTTATACTTTATAAAAAAAATAAATGGTGTTAATTAACTTTGGCCCGTGCCTTTTAGCAGAAACTTGTTGTTTGACTACGGTAATTCTTTTTCTAAACCCATTTTTATGCCCCACACTCTTTTTAGTCCCCATTGTATTAAAGGTGTAGTAGGAATGGGAAAAAAAACATGCCCATATTTTCCCATTAAAAAGGAATTTATTGGCGAATTGTCCAGTCAAATATAAAATGTGTTGCTATACCCACTTTGGTCACTATATGGGAGTATAAGACCACAAATGAGAGAAGCAGAATGTTATTCAAGCTCAGAATTTTAACGCAGAGCTGCCCTTTCGGATGAGCCAGGTGGCATAAGATACAGAACATTTGGGGAACAAAGGGAAACTGCTGAGATTAGTTGGGAGCTTTTTGGAGGGAAAATGGCAGGCAACATTGTATGAGCAGAGGTTTCATAAGGGGAAGTCAGAGGGACATACAGTACAGGGAAGATCCATAACCATGCTAATGGGAGGACTAGTATAGACTCCTGTGGAAGACGTCTAGGGTTACTACAGAAACGAGGCCCAGGCGCAGTTGGAAGTGAGTAGGAAGACATGGCTGTAGTAAAGCAGAGCCATGCTGAGTTGCAGAGAGAGAGTATGAAGAGGTGTGGGGAGTCCATGCAGAGAGAAGAGAACCCTGGTGGGCGAGAGCTCAGGGGGGTCCTGCCGTGGATATGACAGAGAAGGTAACACCTAGGAGTAAAGAGGATCCGAAGGGACTATCAGGCTGTGAGGAGGAAGTTGTTGTGTCTGAGACTCCGGTAAGGTGTGGGTGCCCTGTATGAGACCCCTGCCCTGCATTGACTGTTGTATAAGGAAGAAGTCCTTGTGTTTAGGGAATGGTCCCGGCTCAGATGCTATGGAGTAGAGGTTCCCCAGGTGGTACTCACTGGCAGCCCATCGCCAATACAGTGTCCCAGTTTGAGATACCCCTTAGATGGTCTCCACTGCGAGGGGGTGCTCAGCTCAAAGTTGGGTGGTGACCACCCAATTCCCCCTCTGGAAACAGGCCGACATTTAATCAGGAAATACAGTCCCTATGCTGCTTTGGGGCCCAAAAATGGCTGTAAAATGGGGATAATGCGGTTTTAAAATGCATCCCATTAAACATTGAAACTGCCTGCAGGGTTTTTTTATATTTTGTGGCAATTTTTGGGGGCATTTTTGGTCAGATACAATTTTATCTAATAAACAATAGCCTGGTTTTTTTATTTTTTTATTTACATTTTAGGTGTTTTACTAAATGCGGCTTTTAAATACATCCCATTAAATATTTGAAACTGTGTGCAGGTTTAACATTTTATATTTTTTGGTAATTTTTGGAGCATTTTTGGCTAGATACAATTGTTATCTATTGAACAATAGCCTGACTTTTTATTTATATTATTTTTTTCAAGTTAGGTGTTTTACGAAGTGCAGCTTTTAAATGAATCCCATTAAACATTTGAAACTGACTGCAGGATTATTTTTTTAGATTTTGATAATTTTTTGGGTTTATCTCACAAAGAATAGCACACCTTTTTATTTTATAATTGTATTTTTTCAGTTCTCTTCTGCAATCCTGGTGCTTCAAATAGGGGTGCAGGTAATGTGTATATAATTTAACTTATACTCACCAATCCCTGTCTTCAATCTCCTGTCCTCCGCCGGGGGCTCTCTGGTCCAGCGGGTCTTCTTTGTCCTGTGCCATCTCCTCTTCCTTCTTCTGAGCTCTTCAGGGCCTCCTTGTAGATGTGGCAGCGTGGGCTGTCAGAAGCTGACAGATGCACTGCCATTTGGATCAAGGGGAACATAGGTTACCCCTCCTTTCATCCTCGCTACCCAGCAAGGGACTGGAGTGAGGGCCGGGGGACCTGGCTTTAATACTTGGAGGTGTGGTCTCCATGGAATCTCCCTGACATCATTGTTAATGTCACAGAAGGGGATTATCCCCCTGTGCAACCCCCACTAGGCCCCTCCCATGTTGTGAAATCATAACGGCATGACATTGTAATGCTTGGAGGGATGGAGGGACCCCACACATTAAAAAAACTATTAAAATTTAAATTGATTAAATTTCAAATAATTTTCCCACCAAAAACTGTAAACAAAAAATGTGTGGTGTCCCCTAACTAAGCATTACCAACCCAGCGAACCAAGCATAGGGGCTTGTAATTCTAGGCTCAAGGGCCACCCAGCAGGCCCCTGGCCCTGACCATTACAAACCCTTATGCCTTGTAGAGCAGGTCCGGTGGCCAGCACCGGCCAATTCTATGGGCCGCCGTGCTCATCCTCACCACTAAGCCCATTGGTAGTGCGGGTAGTGTAGAATGAACTGGCATAGGCCAGGGGCCAGTTCAAATTGAAAGTGGATAAAAAAGACACAAACAAGTATGATAAAAAACACATTATTAATCTAAATTAACTTATACTCACCTTCCACCTCCAGGCTTCCATGCAGGCTCCTTTAAATGTATGTCGCCAGGGCGAAAAAATACAAAATAAATGCTATTTTTCATTAGATGAAAATTGTATCTAATGAAAATAGCAGCAGACACTGTGGCAGTATCACCTTAATCATCTTTATAGCAGACACTGTGGCAGTATGCCCCTTATCTTTATAGTAGACACGGTGGAAGTATGCCCCTTATCTTTATAGTAGACACGGTGGAAGTATGCCCCTTATCTTTATAGCAGACACTGTGGCAGTATGCCCCTTATCTTTATAGTAGACACGGTGGCAGTATGCCCCTTATCTTTATAGTAGACACGGTGGCAGTATGCCCCTCATCTTTATAGTAGACACGGTGGCAGTATGCCCCTCATCTTTATAGTAGACACGGTGGCAGTATGCCCCTCATCTTTATAGAAGACACTGTGGCAGTATGCCCCTTATCTTTATAGTAGACACGGTGGCAGTATGCCCCTCATCTTTATAGCAGACACGGTGGCAGTATGCCCCCTCATCTTTATAGCAGACAATGTGGCAGTATGCCCCCTCATCTTTATAGCAGACACTGTGGCAGTATGCCCCCTCATCATTATAGCAGACACTGTGGCAGTATGCCCCCTCATCATTATAGCAGACACTGTGGCATTATGCCCCTTATCTTTATAATAGACACGGTGGCAGTATGCCCCTTATCTTTATAATAGACACAGTGGCAGTATGCCCCCTTATCTTTATAGCAGACACTGTGGCAGTATGCCCCCTCATCTTTATAGCAGACACTGTGGCAGTATGCCCCTCATCTTTATAGCAGACACTGTGGCAGTATGCCCCTCATCATTATAGCAGACACTGTGGCAGTATGCCCCTTATCTTTATAGTAGACACGGTGGCAGTATGCCCCCTTATCTTTATAGCAGACACGGTGGCAGCATGCCCCCTCATCTTTATAGCAGACACGGTGGCAGTATGCCCCCTTATCTTTATAGCAGACACTGTGGCAGTATGCCCCTTATCTTTATAGCAGACACTGTGGCAGTATGCCCCTCATCTTTATAGCAGACACTGTGGCAGTATGCCCCTCATCATTATAGCAGACGCTGTGGCAGTATGCCCCTTAACTTTATAGTAGACACGGTGGCAGTATGCCCCCTTATCTTTATAGCAGACACGGTGGCAGCATGCACCCTCATCTTTATAGCAGACACGGTGGCAGTATGCCCCCTTATCTTTATAGCAGATACTGTGGCAGCATGCCCCCTCATCTTTATAGCAGACACGGTGGCAGTATGCCCCTCATCATTATAGCAGACACTGTGGCAGTATGCCCCCTCATCTTTATAGCAGACACGGTGGCAGCATGCCCCCTCATCTTTATAGCAGACACGGTGGCAGTATGCCCCCTTATCTTTATAGCAGACACTGTGGCAGCATGCCCCCTCATCTTTATAGCAGACACGGTGGCAGTATGCCCCTCATCATTATAGCAGACACTGTGGCAGTATGCCCCCTCATCATTATAGCAGACACTGTGGCAGTATGCCCCCTCATCTTTATAGCAGACATTGTGGCAGTATGCCCCTTCATCTTTATAGCAGACACTTTGGCAGTATGCCCCCTCATCTTCATAGCAGACACTGTGGCAGTATGCCCCCTCATCTTTATAGCAGACACGGTGGCAACATGCCCCCTCATCTTTATAGCAGACACGGTGGCAGCATGCCCCCTTATCTTTAAAGCAGACACTGTGGCAGTATGCCCCCTCATCTTTATAGCAGACACTGTGGCAATATGCCCCCTCATCTTTATAGCAGACACGGTGGCAGCATGCCCCCTTATCTTTATAGCAGACACTGTGGCAGTATGCCCCTCATCTTTATAGCAGACACGGTGGCAGTATGCCCCCTCATCATTATAGCAGACACGGTGGCAGTATGCCCCCTCATCATTATAGCAGACACTGTGGCAGTATGCCCCTTATCTTTATAATAGACACGGTGGCAGTATGCCCCTTATCTTTATAATAGACACGGTGGCAGTATGCCCCCTTATCTTTATAGCAGACACTGTGGCAGTATGCCCCCTCATCTTTATAGCAGACACTGTGGCAGTATGCCCCTCATCTTTATAGCAGACACTGTGGCAGTATGCCCCTCATCATTATAGCATACACTGTGGCAGTATGCCCCTTATCTTTATAGTAGACACGGTGGCAGTATGCCCCCTTATCTTTATAGCAGACACGGTGGCAGCATGCCCCCTCATCTTTATAGCAGACACGGTGGCAGTATGCCCCCTTATCTTTATAGCAGACACTGTGGCAGTATGCCGCTTATCTTTATAGCAGACACTGTGGCAGTATGCCCCTCATCTTTATAGCAGACACTGTGGCAGTATGCCCCTCATCATTATAGCAGACACTGTGGCAGTATGCCCCTTATCTTTATAGTAGACACGGTGGCAGTATGCCCCCTTATCTTTATAGCAGACACGGTGGCAGCATGCCCCCTCATCATTATAGCAGACACGGTGGCAGTATGCCCCCTTATCTTTATAGCAGACACTGTGGCAGTATGCCCCCTTATCTTTATAGCAGACACGGTGGCAGCATGCCCCCTCATCATTATAGCAGACACGGTGGCAGTATGCCCCTTCATCTTTATAGCAGACACTGTGGCAGTATGCCCCCTCATCTTTATAGCAGACACGGTGGCAGTATGCCCCTCATCATTATAGCAGACACTGTGGCAGTATGCCCCCTCATCTTTATAGCAGACATTGTGGCAGTATGCCCCTTCATCTTTATAGCAGACACTTTGGCAGTATGCCCCCTCATCTTCATAGCAGACACTGTGGCAGTATGCCCCCTCATCTTTATAGCAGACACGGTGGCAGCATGCCCCCTCATCTTTATAGCAGACACGGTGGCAGCATGCCCCCTTATCTTTAACCCTTTAACCGCCAGCCTACCTTGAGATTTTGTCACCCTTTGTTGCCAGACCATTTTGCACTATTTTGCGCTCCACATGTTCAACTGTGATTTTTCAAGAGATTTCCCAGTATTTCCCTGGACAATTATATATTGTTTTTTTCAGCACAGTCTGGGCTTTAACATGAAGTGTCTTGTTTGTAAGATTGTCAGTGTTTTTTAAATATTTTTATGGAAAATATGTAAAAAAAAAAACCCAAAAACATTTATTTTACAATTTTAGTGTTTTTTCCTAATAAAACATGCAAGTTGTTCCAGAAAATCATATTGTGTGTAAAAGCCCTATTCCTACCGATTGCAACAGTACCACATATGTATTGGTAGACATCCTTTCCTGCCCACGAGACACGTAAAACTAAAAAGAGCGACTGAGCTAATTTTCAAAGAAAATACACCATTTTGCTCTCCTTGCGGTTTTTCAACCAAAACATCACTTTTCAATAAAAATACCCCCCACAAACCACATGTTCCCTGAAAGTACACACCTCAAGCGTTCTAGGCGTACCAGGCTTGTTGTTGTAGCTGCAGCTTTCTGAGCGCAAGCCTTCCCGAAACTCACTGGTTGTACCGGATTTCCCTAAAAAAATAGCAAAAATGCAGCATTAAGACCAAATTTTTCTATAAAAAACATGCGCTAACCAAAAAAACTAATCAAATCTGAAATGGCAAGGTCCCCTGAACAGAACAATACCCAACATGCATAGCTACCTCCAAGGGTAGGGTTGCCAATTACCCCAAAGCAAAGCGTATGCATAACGGGCATTTCACTTGAAATTTCCTGCTCTGCACACAAAGTGCGCACCTTGCACTTTTTCAACCAAAACATCACTTTTCAATAAAAATACCCCCCACAAACCACATGTTCCCTGAAAGTACACACCTCAAGCGTTCTAGGCGTACCAGGCTTGTTGTTGTAGCTGCAGCTTTCTGGGCGCAAGCCTTCCCGAAACTCACTGGTTGTACCGGATTTCCCTAAAAAAATAGCAAAAATGCAGCATTAAGACCAAATTTTTCTATAAAAAACATGCGCTAACCAAAAAAACTAATCAAATCTGAAATGGCAAGGTCCCCTGAACAGAACAATACCCAACATGCATAGCTACCTCCAAGGGTAGGGTTGCCAATTACCCCAAAGCAAAGCGTATGCATAACGGGCATTTCACTTGAAATTTCCTGCTCTGCACACAAAGTGCGCACCTTGCACTTTTTCAACCAAAACATCACTTTTCAATAAAAATACCCCCCACAAACCACATGTTCCCTGAAAGTACACACCTCAAGCGTTCTAGGCGTACCAGGCTTGTTGTTGTAGCTGCAGCTTTCTGGGCGCAAGCCTTCCCGAAACTCACTGGTTGTACCGGATTTCCCTAAAAAAATAGCAAAAATGCAGCATTAAGACCAAATTTTTCTATAAAAAACATGCGCTAACCAAAAAAAACTAATCAAATCTGAAATGGCAAGGTCTTCTGAACAGAACAATACCCAACATGCATAGCTACCTCCAAGGGTAGGGTTGCCAATTACCCCAAAGCAAAGCGTATGCATAACGGGCATTTCAATTGAAATTTCCTGCTCTGCAGACAAAGTGCGCACCTTGCGCTTTTTCAACCAAAACACCACTTTTCAATAAAAATACCCCCCACAAACCACGTTCCCTGAAAGTACACACCTCAAGCGTTCTAGGAGTACCAGGCTTGTTGTTGTAGCTGCAGCTTTCTGGACGCAAGCCTTCCTGAAACTCACTGGTTATACTGGTTGTTGTGGAGGTTGGTCTCTGACCTTCCCCTCCAGGGCATTCCAAATCGGGATGCCCCTGGGGAAGAGCGCCGGAACCACCGAACTGGCCAGATTTACTTGTTGGTCATGGGGCACGGGCGCCCGTATGGGCATGCGCTCGGGAGCCCCGTGACCAAACTGAAAAAAAAAAAACACACATATACACACACACTCCCTCTCCAAAATCAACATCTATTTCTTTTTTAGTTTTTTTTAAATACCTTTTCTTCCGGGGTCTCTTCTTCAGCACTTCAGTCAGTCACACGTCCCTGACCCAGCAGGTGGGCGGAGTCCGGCGGCCTGCTCTCATGTCCCACGCCGGCAATGCTCTGTAACCAATGGCTGAGGCGGGGCAGGCAGGGCGAGGAGGCCATTTAAGATGCCGGCTGTCAGAGCCGACCAAGATGGAGGCCAGGTGGGTGCGAGCGCGGCCTCCAGGGAGCACATGATCGCCTGGGGGGATAGGATGGATGGCTGCATGGGGGTGACAGGATGGATGGCTGCATGGGGGTGACAGGATGGATAGATTGGGGGTGACAGGATGGATGGATGGATTGCTGCATGGGGGTGACAGGATGGATTGCTGCATGGGGATGGATGGCTGCATGGGGGTGACAGGATGGATGGCTGCATGGGGGTGACAGGATGGATGGCTGCATGGGGGTGACAAGATGGATGGCTGCATGGGGGTGACAAGATGGATGGCTGCATGGGGGTGACAAGATGGATGGCTGCATGGGGGTGACAAGATGGATGGCTGCATGGGGGTGACAAGATGGATGGCTGCATGGGGGTGACAGGATGGATGGCTGGATTGGGGGTGAGAGGATGGATGGATGGATTGCTGCATGGGGGTGACAAGATGGATGGATGGCTGCATGGGGGTGACAGGGTTGCTGGATTGGGGGTGAGAGGATGGATGGCAGCATTGGGGGTGATGGGATGGATGGATGGCGGCATGGTGGTGACAAGATGGATGGCTGCATGGGGGTGACAGGATGGATGGCTGCATGGGGGTGACAGGATGCATGGATGCATGGGGGTGACAGGATGCATGGCTGCATGGGGGTGACAGGATGCATGGCTGCATGGGGGTGACAGGATGCATGGCTGCATGGGGGTGACAGGATGCATGGCTGCATGGGGGTGACAGGATGCATGGCTGCATGGGGGTGACAAGATGGATGGCTGCATGGGGGTGACAAGATGGATGGCTGCATGGGGGTGACAGGATGCATGGCTGCATGGGGGTGACAGGATGCATGGGGGTGACAGGATGGATGGCTGCATGGGGGTGACAAGATGGATGGCTGCATGGGGGTGACAGGATGCATGGCTGCATGGGGGTGACAGGATGCATGGCTGCATGGGGGTGACAGGATGCATGGCTGCATGGGGGTGACAGGATGCATGGCTGCATGGGGGTGACAGGATGGATGGCTGCATGGGGGTGACAGGATGGATGGCTGCATGGGGGTGACAGGATGGATGGCTGCATGGGGGTGACAGGATGGATGGCTGCATGGGGGTGACAGGATGGATGGCTGCATGGGGGTGACTGGATGCATGGCTGCATGGGGGTGACAGGATGCATGGCTGCATGGGGGTGACAGGATGCATGGCTGCATGGGGGTGACAGGATGCATGGCTGCATGGGGGTGACAGGATGCATGGCTGCATGGGGCTGACAGGATGCATGGCTGCATGGGGCTGACAGGATGCATGGCTGCATGGGGCTGACAGGATGCATGGCTGCATGGGGCTGACAGGATGGATGGCTGCATGGGGGTGACAGGATGCATGGCTGCATGGGGCTGACAGGATGGATGGCTGCATGGGGCTGACAGGATGGATGGCTGCATGGGGCTGACAGGATGGATGGCTGCATTGGGGGGTGACAGGGTTGCTGGATTGGGGGTGAGAGGATGGATGGCAGCATTGGGGGTGATGGGATGGATGGATGGCGGCGACAGGATTCACCCACGGCTGCGGGTGAGCGGGGAGCCGTCGGGCGCGCGTCGCGCGTATAGCCAGCTAATAGGGGCGATGGGCGGGGGGCGATGGGCGAGGGGCAGGCAGGCAGGCGGGGGGCGAGGGGCTAGCAGGCGGGGCGGCGGAGGCTAGGCTGGTGGAGGGCGCTTTGCCGGCGATCGGCCTTACCTTCTCCCTGGGCTCCAGAAACGATGCGGTGCGGATGAGGTAAGCAGGGGGCGCCGGCTGATGACAGCTGCCGTGCGCCCCCTGCTGATTGGTCAGGGGAGCGATCGGGTGACTTGGGTCACACCCAGGTCACCTCCCCCTGACCTCTGGACACCCTCGAAGCAGCAAAGACAGCAACTGGCCCGCTGATGCCCCCCCGATGGCCCGGAAGGTAAGGGAACGCTAGCCACGTAAAATTTACGTGGCTGGCGGTTAACTGCAGGAGAGGCAGCCACGTAAATTTTACGTGGCTGGCGTTTAAAGGGTTAAAGCAGACACTGTGGCAGTATGCCCCCTCATCTTTATAGCAGACACTGTGGCAATATGCCCCCTCATCTTTATAGCAGACACGGTGGCAGCATGCCCCCTCATCTTTATAGCAGACACTGTGGCAATATGCCCCCTTATCTTTATAGCAGACACTGTGGCAGTATGCCCCCTCATCTTTATAGCAGACACTGTGGCAATATGCCCCCTCATCTTTATAGCAGACACTGTGGCAGCATGCCCCCTTATCTTTATAGCAGACACTGTGGCAGTATGCCCCTCATCTTTATAGCAGACACTGTGGCAGTATGCCCCCTCATCTTTATAGCAGACACGGTGGCAGCATGCCCCCTTATCTTTATAGCAGACACTGTGGCAGTGTGCCCCCTCATCTTTATAGCAGACACTGTGGCAGTATGCCCCCTCATCTTTATAGCAGACACGGTGGCAGCATGCCCCCTTATCTTTATAGCAGACACTGTGGCAGTATGCCCCCTCATCTTTATAGCAGACACGGTGGTAGTATGCCCCCTAATCTTTATAGCAGACACGGTGGCAGTATGCCCCCTCATCTTTATAGCAGACACGGTGGTAGTATGCCCCCTAATCTTTATAGCAGACACGGTGGCAGTATGCCCCTTAACTTTATAGCAGACACTGTGGCAGTATGCCCCCTCATCTTTATAGCAGACACGGTGGCAGTATGCCCCCTAATCTTTATAGCAGACACGGTGGCAGTATGCCCCCTAATCTTTATTGCAAATACTGTGGCAGTATGTCCCCTCATCTTTATTGTAGACACTGTGGCAGTATGTCCCCTCATCTTTATTGTAGACACTGTGGCAGTATGCCCCCTCATCTTTATAGCAGGCACTGTGGCACAATTCTTCCCTCATCTTTATAGCAGAACCTATGGTATAATGACCCCCTCATCTTTATAGCAGAACCTATGGTAGAATGACCCCCTCATCTTTATAGCAGAACCTGTGGTAGAATGCCCCCCTCATCTTTATAGCAGAACCTGTGGTAGAATGACCCCCTCATCTTTATAGCAGAACCTGTGGTAGAATGACCCCCTCATCTTTATAGCAGAACCTGTGGTAGAATGACCCCTTCATCTTTATAGCAGAACCTGTGGTAGAATGATCCCCTCATCTTTATAGCAGAACCTGTGGTAGAATGATCCCCTCATCTTTATAGCAGAACCTGTGGTAGAATGATCCCCTCATCTTTATAGCAGAACCTGTGGTAGAATGATCCCCTCATCTTTATAGCAGAACCTGTGGTAGAATGATCCCCTCATCTTTATAGCAGAACCTGTGGTAGAATGATCCCCTCATCTTTATAGCAGACACGGTGGCAGCATGCCCCCTCATCTTTATAGCAGACACTGTGGCAATATGCCCCCTTATCTTTATAGCAGACACTGTGGCAGTATGCCCCCTCATCTTTATAGCAGACACTGTGGCAATATGCCCCCTCATCTTTATAGCAGACACTGTGGCAGCATGCCCCCTTATCTTTATAGCAGACACTGTGGCAGTATGCCCCTCATCTTTATAGCAGACACTGTGGCAGTATGCCCCCTCATCTTTATAGCAGACACGGTGGCAGCATGCCCCCTTATCTTTATAGCAGACACTGTGGCAGTGTGCCCCCTCATCTTTATAGCAGACACTGTGGCAGTATGCCCCCTCATCTTTATAGCAGACACGGTGGCAGCATGCCCCCTTATCTTTATAGCAGACACTGTGGCAGTATGCCCCCTCATCTTTATAGCAGACACGGTGGTAGTATGCCCCCTAATCTTTATAGCAGACACGGTGGCAGTATGCCCCCTCATCTTTATAGCAGACACGGTGGTAGTATGCCCCCTAATCTTTATAGCAGACACGGTGGCAGTATGCCCCTTAACTTTATAGCAGACACTGTGGCAGTATGCCCCCTCATCTTTATAGCAGACACGGTGGCAGTATGCCCCCTAATCTTTATAGCAGACACGGTGGCAGTATGCCCCCTAATCTTTATTGCAAATACTGTGGCAGTATGTCCCCTCATCTTTATTGTAGACACTGTGGCAGTATGTCCCCTCATCTTTATTGTAGACACTGTGGCAGTATGCCCCCTCATCTTTATAGCAGGCACTGTGGCACAATTCTTCCCTCATCTTTATAGCAGAACCTATGGTATAATGACCCCCTCATCTTTATAGCAGAACCTATGGTAGAATGACCCCCTCATCTTTATAGCAGAACCTGTGGTAGAATGCCCCCCTCATCTTTATAGCAGAACCTGTGGTAGAATGACCCCCTCATCTTTATAGCAGAACCTGTGGTAGAATGACCCCCTCATCTTTATAGCAGAACCTGTGGTAGAATGACCCCTTCATCTTTATAGCAGAACCTGTGGTAGAATGATCCCCTCATCTTTATAGCAGAACCTGTGGTAGAATGATCCCCTCATCTTTATAGCAGAACCTGTGGTAGAATGATCCCCTCATCTTTATAGCAGAACCTGTGGTAGAATGATCCCCTCATCTTTATAGCAGAACCTGTGGTAGAATGATCCCCTCATCTTTATAGCAGAACCTGTGGTAGAATGATCCCCTCATCTTTATAGCAGACACTGTGGCAGAATATACCCCCTAATCTTTATAGTATACATTGTGGCAGTATCACCCCATCATCTTTATAGCAGACAATGTGACAGTACCCCCCCCTCATCCTTATAGCAGACATTGTGGCAGTAACACTCCCACCAGCTTTGTGGCAGAATTCCCCCATCATCTTTATAGCAGACGCTGTGGCAGGATCACCCCCATCATCTTTATATCAGACACTGTGGCAGAATTCCCCCCATCATCTTTATAGAAGACACTGTGCAAGAATTCCCCCCTCATCTGTATAGCAGACACTGTGGCAGTATCACCCTCATCATCTTTATAGCAGACACTGTGGAAGAATTTCACCATCATCTTTATAGCAGACATTAAGGCAGTAACCCTGAACTATAGTTAATGAAGAGCACTAACACACTGGTGCCCTGAACATTTGGTATTTGGGTAGACCCCCAGTGTGGGTTAAGGGGCACCCAAAACCCCAGTGCTGAAATAAAGATGTGGGTTAAGGGGCACCCAAAACCCTGGTGCTGAAATTAAGATGTGGTTTAAAGGGGCACCCAAAACCCTGGTGCTGAAATTAAGATGTGGTTTAAAGGGGCACCCAAAACCCCAGTGCTGAAATGAAGATGTGGGTTAAAGAGCACCCCAGACCCCTAGTGCTGAAATAAAGATGTAGGTTAAGGGGCACCCAAACCCCAGTGCTGAAATTAAAATGTGGGTTGAGGGGGAACCAAAACCCCAGTAGTGACAAGCCAGTGGTATTAGTGCAGTAGTAGTGACTAAATGAAGATGTGGTTTAAAAGGACACCCCAAACCCCTAGTGCTGAAGATGTGGGTTCGGGGCACCCAAACCCAAGTGCTGAAATGAAGATGTGGGTTAAGGGGCACCCAAACCCCAGTTCTGAAATTGAAATGTGGGTTGAGGGGACACCAAACCCCAGTAGTGACAAGCCAGCGGTATTAGTGCAGTAGTAGTGACTAGTGAGTCCACTCTACTCTAGCCCTCCCTCCAAATGCTATCCCTGATAATAGTTTGACCGGAAAAGGGCATTTTTTTAACAATAGAGCCTATCTATCCCTAAACTGCTGCAGCAGGAACTTCTCTAAATCAGCGCTGAAATGGTGCCCAGAATGGGCATGACTGTGGTTGCTAGGGCAGGAAGAATGCTGATTGGCTAATTGGCCGATTGACCTTCTTCCAGGTCTTGGCCGAACACCGAATCCGGATTTCAATTTGAAATTCATATACAACTTTGGGGTGCTGAACTCGCAAAGTTCCAAATTTTGTGGGTTGGATCCGCTCAACACTAACTCTAACCATTCAGATTAGCAAAGAGATGGGATCTTGCTAATCCTTACTGGCTGAACTTCCAACCCCATCCAAACCATGCTTATCTATTGGATAGAATATTTTAAACTAATGTAATGTTCCTTTTGTTTTCTATCAAATTTTACTTGCATTGCCCTCTTTGGTGACCAAAACAGTCACTGCAACAAGCGCATAGAAACTCTTTTGTGCTGACCACCACCCTTTTTGGTTCCAGTGATTTTTTTTCTAAAAATAATAATATAATCTCTTATTAATATAATAAACCTCTTGTTAACATGTTAAGAACTTTCTCTGGTGACCATACAAGAAGTGACCCTAGATTTCCTGAAAGGAAAATAAATAGTTAACATAGTTCAATCATTGAAACAAATCAAACCCATGGATTCTCAATGAGAGTGTAATTGGGCAGGACAAACTCTGGATTTTTATCACTTTGGGGACTCTTTGCAATTAGTGTCCTGTTAATTTTGATGAGCAGCATGGAATGTTAAATGAAATGAGAGGGACCAGCTTTGGTCATTATCAAGACACTCTATCCACTACTGTAAAAACAACTGGATACAACGTTATACATGTTCCATCTCCTTCACCTGGCAAGTTGTGTACCAAGAAAGGTACATTTGAGATTATGGACCCACTAGTTTAGGCTAAATTGTTGCCTGTAATATGGTGGACGCACTAGGGAAAACTGGAGGAAACTAGCAGATACCAGTGTAGGGGTTTGTAAATCAGGCCCTCTAGGAAAGTGAAAGAAAATCTAGAAATTAGGGACTTGACATTGGGGGTAAATGGAAAAGACAAGAGTGCAGAAGTTATTGTTTCAACAAAGAATTAGCAAATAAATGCAAAATATAAAGGAATAGCCTGAATCAAAAACAAGGTGGTTGGTCAAGAATTTCTTTGTTTTCTCTGTGGACCAACACCCTCTGCAGCGAGGGGGCATGCAGAATGCTAGAGCCCCCCCCCCTGCACAAAACCCCTGAGATTGTCCATAAACCTTATTTTAACCTCGCACCCCTGAAAGGAATCCCGTGCTGTGATTGGCAGCCTGGCTCACAGATGTCCCATGTGAGTGCCAGATAGCCAATCGTGGTGCGGGATTCCCGGTGGGGAAGTGAGGTTACCCCCCCAGTCATATAGCAGTGGCACTGGTGCATACCAACACTCTCACCGTGGAGGATGCTGGCCTGCTTTAATGCTTTAGGGAGTATAATGAGTTACATTACATATTTACAAGAGTGTATATATGTATATCAGTAAGCTAGGTAAACCCCAACGAGTGCTGCAAATGATCCTCAGAAATTGGTACACAACACATTTTGCACCAAAAGTTCAGATAGCATTTAGGGGCCTAGGGGAAGCTTGCTGTAGAAAAGAGTAGCCAACTTTATGGGGTGGTCATATACTGGTAGTTTGAAGCAAGCTTAGTTTGTGGTATGCAGTTTGTTACAAAGATACAGTCCAGAAGGATACTACCACGGGGTTAATGTTCCAGCAGAAAGTGACAGTAGTCATCTAGGTAAGGCCAGTTCTGCCCTTTACGTACTGGCTCATAGAGAAGCTGTACCGCTATTGGCAGCTGCTGCTTCCCCTAGAAAAGGGTGTCCAAGTGACATGTGTCTGCTGCATGGGTTCCCAACCAGTGTTACCTATCAGGTGGTTCTCAACAAGACTTCAGACTGAGCTGTACTTCCACCTGATCTGCTGACATCTATGCTTTACCCAATCTTGGTTTTCTCCAGAAGTACCGAACTGCTCTAAAAGGTGGTTTAGTGTCCTAAACTTGACTTACAAACCCCCAGGTGGTACCTGATATAATTAGAAAATAAAAAGTGGTGCTTTGGATTAAAAAATGTTACAGAACCCGGTCTACTGTGTAGTTTGGAGTCTCACAATCCATTCTGTTTATTAGCCTTTACTGCACCTACTGCATACCACAGTAAGTAAGTTCACTACAAACTGAGAGTATATAAGCACCCCATGAGGGTAACTACTACTTGCTATAACAAGCCTTCCCTAAGTCCCTTGGTTGATTATACTTGTTGGTGAAAAAGGTATTGAACACAGGAACAATTTTTAAGTAACAACTCATCCCATGAGTAATTAGAAAGCAGTCCTTCCACTTACTTATTACTAATTAATATCTGCCAGTTCAATTGATGGTCTGATACCAAGTTTACCAACTACCGAAGGTTGCAGTGAGCACTGTCGGGGCCATAATCCAGATGGGGAAAGAACATAGTTTCCCCATAAACAGGCCACGACCAAGTGCTCTCTGCAAGATTTCAGACAGAGGATTGAAAATAAATATGAAATGAGGTGTCGAGGTGACAAGGACCACCTGTGGAGAGCTACAAAATGACCTGGAATCAGCAGGTACAAATGAAATCAGAAGGTACAGTAATGCACTCGACCTCCATGACCTGAATGTACACTCAGTGCTGAGGAAAACGCATGGTGAAATGCATTTAAAGTTCGCTCAACAATGATTAGACAAGCCTGTGAAATACTGGGAGAGTATAGTCCGATAAGTTAGATGAGACCAACATTGAACTCTTTGGATGTTATAACACACACTGTAGTCGAAAGTGAAAAATGGCAGTGCATATCACCCCAAAAACACCAACAGTGTGGGAGGTGAGGCCACATCTTTTTTCATCTGTCCCCTGCCAGGCATCCTCTCTGCAGGTCCACTGGATTGGGACTCCCTCTTGGTCTGCTGCTGGTGCGGAGGTGCTATTGTAAGGATGTTTGGTCCTTCCTCCTTTCTTGTTTTCCCCCCTGGCCTGGCCTCTGTCATCTGCTTTATGCCAGGGAGTGTCTGTTGCAGTCAAGGGGGCCTATAGACCTTCCTTGGTTGCCTGTCACAAAGGCTCCACTTCTGTGGTATAAAATGTTCCTTCCAAGGCAGGTGCAGCACTAACATGACGGCTGGCAATGAAGGAGTGGAGGAACCTGTGTCCACCCTAATTACCGATGCCAGCAGAGTGTCTGCAACAGCCTGACCCTTGCAGACCTGCTGTGAGGACACGGCATGGCTGACAACTGATGACAGATTATGCGGCAATGTGAATTTTTTTTTTCAATTTTAATGTGTATTTTTTAATGTTTGTGAACTGTTAAGGTATCCAAGGGACCCCATACCAGTTCAAACGTAGTGTGTCCTCCCAAATGCTGGATATTGGTTACTATCTGGCTTTCAAACCAGATAGACCCCGTTCTGGCTTATCACTAGTTATCCCCCTGTCTGCATGTATTTCTGGAAATAGTCCTGTCTAACTTAGTCATGGTGAGTATGCATATGGTAGAGACATTAACTTGTGAGCTTATTTGGGCTACAAAAACTAGCAATATGCTGATGCAATATAAGAAACAGAAATGAGTACAAACTCCAGCCCGGTAAATGTTTGTTTCCAACATCTGATCATTTCATTCTGATACAAAATACATGTGCAAAATTTCCCCCCTGTCTGTTAAACAGGTTCTAAGCACAAAACAAAGCGCGATGTATGGCAACAAACACAGATGTCTGTCTATTTGCAGGTTACCTACCAGCAGATGGTGCTGTGTAGCATCTTATCAACTCTATCGGGAAAGATTATCAGCTCCTAAAAAGTTTCTGTATGTGCAACAATTCTGGAGCTCAAACAAATGTTTGTTGAATTAAGTGCTGATTTCCTTCAGTCTCAGGACTGTTTTACAGGCTGACTTTTTCAGACTGTTTGCATATGCCAAAATGAACCCCGACCACATCCAGCCGTGAAACCCTCCTACTACTTGTTGTTTCACTGTTTGCATGTTCCTTAAAGATCGAAACACGCCTTTCTTTTGGTAAGCTTAAAATGCTATAGAAGGCACAGATGGGGGCTGAAAAATGTAAGTAAACTGGGATCCTTGCTACTTTGCAACAATAAATAATTATCGAGGGAATTTTCACCGCCCATTGCAAATATAATAAATCAAAGCTGATTGAACACAGAAAAACCAATAAAACTATCAACACTTAGGCTAAATCAACCCGTTTTCGTCATGTCTTATGTTGCTTTATCAGATATAACAGAATGGAAGAGAGGAAATATAGTGTTACAACAAGTTAATCAAGGCATTGTAAAGAATATATTATGTGCGCGCCGGACAATACGATTGCATACTTAATCTGTGGGTAGATGACAGTGAGGATTTTACCTTTAATTTACAGCAAAAAAATCATTATTTTTGGGGGGATTCATGCGTATGCGATGTGCAGTATCGTGATGAATATAGATTTAAAGTTCTGGAGGAATCTGGAGATAATTACCTGCACTGCGATCTCTCTCTCTTTTTTTTTTTTTTTTTTTAACATGTGGCTTTAAATATAAGCAATCATTATTAATGTAAAAACAGTGTTAAATGCTTCTGTTATATAAAACTGCACAACCACAACACACTCACCAATAAGCAGGTAAGTAATTGTGTTGCTTTGTCAAGCATTTTATATATTATTTAAACCTCTTTTTATACTATCTATAAAAGTTTTATTAATAAACCAGAAGCAGTTTCGGCCACAACAATTTGCATGAACCCTTATTTAGATTTCTCCCGGTTCTTGGAAGTACATGCCTCTTTTGTTGTTGCTTAATATTCTACCAAGGTAGATTTTCAGCATGTGTAAGACTTATGCAGATTTTTTTTTTTAAATAAGCACATTATTAGGTCTCATTAGGCAGTCAGATATTATGTGATGGATTTTAATTAAATGGGAAAGACTCCTGTTGTAGAAAAGGAATTAACTTCTGCTGCCTTTAAAATGATACAAGACAAAAAAAATAAAAAATAAAAAGCCCAGCATGGGACTAGAAACCAAATGCTCTGATGTATCATATACCCACATAAAAAAAAATAAATTATCTTGTGCTTTTTTCATTTACAATTTCTAAAACATATTAATGATTTAAATTGTTATATGAGTTTTTTTCTTATGCATATATTTCTTTGCATACATTTTCTTCATATGCAAGCAGTTCATGTATAGTTGTTGAGTACTGTATTTTATAATTTGTATATCATCAAATTAAAACGAAAATGTATGTATACAAAAAATTATATATTACTTGCATAGCATTATTATTGTTATATATATATATATATATATATATATATATATATATTATAGCTCAAAGTATATGTTATATAAATTATATGCATAGCCTTAATGTTGCAAATATATATATATATATATATATATATATATATATATATATATAGAGAGAGAGAGAGAGAGAGAGAGAGAGATGTAGCAATCGTTTTCCGACACATCCCAGCTCCGCTGACAAAGAAGCCATTGAAAAGCACTTAAGATTTCAAGATACCCAGTGTTCCATTTAAGAAACCAAAAAATGGCCACCAGCTACTGTCTTTTTTTAACACATTTCACACTAGCGCCCAAAAGGTCACAGCGCTGGGTGCTCTGGTTGAAGCAGCACCAAGCCTGGCACTGTAGGTCAAGATCCCATAGAGCACAATGGGCAGAACTGGATTGAACTTTCAGAAAATTCAAGTTTCAATTCAGAACTTGAATTGTTTAATGCTTATAATTCATACTGCACACATTTATTTGTACAAAACATGGATTGTGACTTATCAAAAATGGAAACGCGGGACCTAGATGACGCCTGATTTCATCTTTAAAAAAAAAAAAAACATTTTTCGTGGCTTCTTTTTGTTACAATGTGTAATTTGGACAACAAAATAAAATCCTTGGCCCCAGCAGCACAAGACAAAATAAAAAATGCTGGTGCTATAGACATCAGAAAGATGCTAAATGGTGCACACCATAAATAAGGCCCATAGTTTTATTATTGAGATATATATACACACACACACACACACACACACACACACATTCATAGCCTTATTATTCTAAAGCATTATTATTACTATTGATAAAGATGATAATTATATATTGCTTGTAATTCTAGTTATTTTGTTAGATTGTAGAAATCATTTCAATCTATCCCATGTGCTTAATAGCAAAAAAACCTTTATGCTGACTGCAGGTAAATAAACCAAGATGTGCTATAAAAATCAACAAAGCATTGTTACTAAAAAGACAAGGGAAAACCTAGGAGGATCTTTATGTTAAATAGAACTGTTGCTTTTAACACAGGTGTGTGGACTTTTTTGTGTGTCTAGCATGTTTGTTTTTACTGTTTGTCATTTAAAAAAGAGGACACTTTTTTTACTACTAGTATTTTTTAAACTTCAACAGGGTTTTTTTTTTTTAATGAAGATAATACCACTATGGACCCGAGAGAAATCTCACATGGAATCTTTCTCTCACTACCTATTTTAGAAACATTAATATTTCAGAGTCTCACTATAGCATCGCCTGTATAATGTAGCTGACAGTGAAAACAAGATGGCTGCATTTTTGGCCTTGTCAATCATAACTGGTGAAGCAAGTTTACCTTTGGGTGTGCTTTCGCGTGCGAACTGAAGCTTACATCTGAGGGAACGTTTTAACTTGAACACCCCCCCAAAAAAAGGTGTAATTTTTACCCTAAAAATCACCTACCCCCATGATCAGACATTTTTACAGCTGAGGAACGTCATTTTTTTCTAATGGTGTAAAGATATTTTTTTTCTTTTAGAAAAAACAGCATAATTGTTCTGCATATTCCATAGGATGCCATTTCCAAACTTTGGATATAAATATTCTTACCTCACTGAAAAAATGGTGGGCCTCACCTGTAAAAATGCCCCATCACAGGGGTAGGTAATTGTTTTAGGTAATATTATCATTTGTGTGTTCAAGTTAAAAAGCTCACTTAGATGTAAGCTTCAGTTCACACCCAACAGTAGACTTTCTTCTCCAGATCTTTACATGACCTGACCATATTATATTATGGCTATGTGCCAACAGAGAATTGAGCAGAAATATATAGGACAGGATCAAATTTATTGTGCTATCTGTAGTATATCAATGAAGAGACCAAAGACACTATGAAATGTGATATTCAGTCTTGAATATATTTTTAATCAATTTCAAACTATAGACCTTTCTGTTTTCCTAAAACATAGGCACTGCTCTATCCAGTTCATAAAAAGATACAAATCCAGGGGGGTTAATCCGGCATCAGATGATAGTGAAAGAAAATGGCTGCCCCCATAGTATTGCTCAGTTTATTTTCTTGCCCAGCACCTACCTACAGTCAAGCTAGCAAAATTCTGCAATATGTAATGATTAAAATATTAACTAGTAACAAGTTAAGCCCCTGTCCGGGCAAACGGTAACTTCCTCCCACCTGATCCCCCTTGGAAACAATGTAAAATAAGATATTTCAAAGTATTTCAAAAAACTAAGATTACATGAAAAGATACAAATCCAGGGGGGTTAATCCGGCATCAGATGATAGTGAAACAAAATGGCTGCCCCCATAGTATTGCTCAGTTTATTTTCTTGCCCAGCACTTACCTACAGTCAAGCTAGCAGAATTCTGCAATATGTAATGATTAAAACATTAACTAGTAACAATTTTAGCCCCTGTCCGGGCAAACGGTAACTTCCCCCCACCTGATCCCCCTTGGAAACAATGTAAAATAAGATATTTAAAAGTATTTAAAAAAACTAAGATTACATGAAAATACCTTAAGTATTCTCAGTGAAGCGCATTTTTCCTTTTTAATGGGCGTGGCACCTCTTTATGATTCATGAGCATGCTCTGCTGTGGTCAGAGACAGCTGCAGGAGCTCCAAGTAACAGAGTGGCTGTTAGTCCACTTTTTTGCATGGTCCTGAAGAAAGGAAATTGAAAAGAGCCATATTAAGGCTTCTACCCAGTGCTAAGTGTCTACCCAGAAAATGGAGGAGAGGCACATGAGACAGACATCAGGTCAGCTACTTGCTGCCTTGTTATGGCCATTTGGTTTACAGTCCCTTTAAATGTTGAGAAATGTGATGGCATTTTGTAATGTATTATCCATTGTTATGAAATATATTGCTATCCCGACCAGGCTACAATCTATAACATTTTTAAAGTATCAACTGTTTTACCATAATTAATGGTGGGTGAAATCTTCGGTAAGTTCGGGCCGAACTTTGAACAGAAGTTCATTTTGGGTACCTGAACTTGACCCGAACCCAGTCCCCACTGAAATTAATGGAGATCCCTCCACACCTCACCCGTCCGCAGGACACTGGCAGTAGATGGCAGCACTTTTAGTGCCAGCTGCCAGTGTCCTCACTTATGGGGGGGCCAAATTTTAAAATCCCCGGCCATAGACATCTTTGAGCGTGGAAGGGACGCCATCAGGATCACGGGGCTCAGGTAAGTGCCGCTTTCTGCTGCTGCAAATTCTGCTTTGGGTTAAGCTGGTTGATGGACTGCTCAGCACCCTATTAACCAGCTTTTGCGGGTTCGGGAAGAATACCAAACTCAAACACCACCTTCTGGATGAAGTCCTTGTTCAGGAAGTGAGTTCTGTACACAGAATGCCGCTGCTACTGCTGAGGTGAGGAAGCTCATTCACACTCATATATACTTTATATATACTTTTAAAAATTCCATCAAAAGTGGACTTTTCCTTTAACCTTGTTTCCCATTATAATTCGCATGACCCCCACAGAGTGGACATGCCACCAAACTAAACATTTAAGCTTGAGTGTTCATAAGTGGCCCACTAAATGCACAAGCATGCATTTTTACTCAATTTTAATGCCCCTGCTCTAACGACATGCTAATTATTTAGTGAAGCTAAAGTGTAACTCTGGGAGCACATTTGGGTGTGAATTGCAACCTGAATCTCAGTAAGCTTTTTTACTTTATCACACAAAAAAGTGCAATAAAATATTTTTTTTCAAACAAAATCACGAGTGCCTGCAATACGGCATTTTACAAGTGTGGTACATCATTTTTCCAATGAGGAAAGGATAATTAATTGTGTTGAGCGAACCCGAACATTTGAACTGAATGCCGCTGATGGGACTGGGATCATGGGGCTCAGGTAAGTAGTAAAGCAGCTTCCTTTTTTTTTCATTCTGGATTCTGTCTCTAGGGGACCCTTGACAGGCATGCTCCTCTGTCCAGGTATATGAGGAGTGGGGGGAGAGAGGGGCCCCCAGAGACCTCCCCCCAAAATTCAGGTCCCCATTGATTTCACCGACCAGCTTGTCGAGCATACCGTCCTCTGATGATTTCCAGTGATGATGCATTCAGTTACAATACACACAGCGCAGCATTGGGTGTCAGCCTTATCAGTTATAATAACTGCAATAAATCTGACAGCACTACAACCTAACTGCCATTATGTGACAATTTACTTTAGAACTGAAAGAATTAGCATATGGCTGCCATTTAGACATCATACTGCTTGCTCTTCGCGTTTTTATGGATTTTGAGCAAAGGCTTTTTGGGCAAAGAAACACAGCAGGGTATAGGTACACTTTAATCATGATGGTCATACATATCTAGACTCATGTAACCTACCTTGGTGTGGACCGCCCAATGCAGACAGACTACTGCTAGCAGTACCACTTGCAGCTTCCCTTAATAGTTATGGGGAAATGCAGCAAAAGGGAAGGCCAGAGTGTCAGGTAATGATGAACTGCAGATTCCGGTGAGCTGAACTGGAACTCAGGAGCTGGAAGGCAAGATGGGATTAATGCTGGCTGAGCAGGGGAGGAGGCAAGCAGGCGTTTGCCAGGGTCCCACAGCTACTGATGGCAAGTGCTGAGCCCAGAGTTTGGTATGCACTGCATGCAGGAGCAGAGCCGAGAAGCTAAAAGTCCAGGTAAGTGCAAAAAAAACGAGCTGGACATTCAGCGTTCAGGTGAGTGCTGGAACAGAGCTGGGTGTGCAGAATTCCAATGCATGCAGGAACAGAGTTGGGTGTGTAGGGTTCCGGTGCGTGCAGGAACAGAGCAGGCATGCAGAAACAAGGCCGTAGTATGGAGATGAATATCTGCAGGCATCTTCCCAGTGCATCAGGCCAACTTTTATAGGCCACTAGCACCAGGAAATGCCTGCTGCACATGCTCAGTATCGTGAGTGCGTGCAGGACGAGAATGGTCACCGAATGGTCACCGTGACACGTATGTTTTTATAACGATTTTTGCCACTTAATGAAATAATGTTTAGATAATACAGTGGAGTGCCCACTTGGTATGGAATTCCTTGTCCTTTTTGCTTTTTGGGTTTCTTAATTGTTATATTCCTGGGATTCCTGGTGCACCCATTGTTCATGTTTTATTGTTGGCGGTGCCCTTACGGTCCTTTTTTTGGTTTAAGTCATAAGACAAATCATTATGACTTGGGCGACAGTTGACCATTGTCAGTCACATGACTGCAGTAATCCTTGATTAGTGTTTTCCTTCACATTGCTTTTAATGGCACATGCCCCATATCAGCTTATTGCTCTCCCGTACAGCACTGATATATTCAGGCACAATCAGGCTGTACCACAGCCTACAGGGAGAGACATGCAGAGCGCGACCTGCCTGGTCCCATCTCCTTCCCCTCTCACCACCCTCTTCTTTGATGCTGTTTCATATGATGGCTGCTTGGCTCTTTCGTACCTTAAGGGGCATCTCTCTTTGCTGTCGACCCCATCCACTTTGACTCTGATGCTGCAGATATCGGGCCGCTGCCAATTATCTTCCTATCTCCCACCAGGACTGTGGCGAGTGTGTAAAAAGTTCTTTACATATATATCAATAACTTTTGGATAAATTTAACAACTTGTCCAATAAGCTATATAATTATGTTAAATATATTAACTGATATTTTTATGTGCAGATGACTTGTTTATCTTTTTTCAGCTTTAATTGGGTCATTCCCTATGGGAGGGTTACTTCCGGTTGTTTGCCGGGTATTTTAATGCTGCTCTCCCGAGCCTTGATGTACAACTAAGGGCATATCCCGACATGTGTAACAAAGCTCAAGGAAAACCACCTCGTTTGCTCAGGACGATCTGTTCCCAGGTTTTGGATTTTACTATGGACAATTAAAAGTTGAGTTTTACTTTTTGCTGGATTAGGACCACACTGGCCTTTCTCACATGGTAGGCCGGAGATGTATAATTGTACAACTTGATTATTAACTGCAGCAGTTTGGTTGCATTATAAAAAAATAATCTGTGGCATTTAGCACTGATGGTTTGACCTCTGCATCACACTATTCCTAATTTAAAATGTGGTGTCAGTTAGTACCAAGTGGAATGCCGTATGCAAACTAATTTTTCACTCCCCTTTTTCACAGTGCAGCCTGTTGTATAAGATACTCCAGTCAGAAGTGGTGCTACCATCGCGTACAATGGAAGAAAAAGTATTGAAGTATTTTATAAAGAAAAAATGCTGAACAGAAACAGAAATAGTTTGTATAACATGTTAAAATGCCAACACATCACTTAGATGTTGCCTGTGGCTTTTCTTTTACAAATTGTCCAAAATCACTCTTTTATCACACCAGTGCATTAATCTAAACTTAATGATAACTGTAAGGATATTACGGCAACCAGGGGTTGCTGGCAGAACTGAGTAACGTACATTGCCCATAGGTACGCAAACAGGCACTGACACTGGCTGGTTTATAGAAAGAAACCTGTACACTAACAGCTGTCCAGGAATTTGAAAAAAATCTGTTTTTATCTATTTATGTCCATCATGAAGAGCCGACGTCTTGTCACTTACTGATATCAAAATACCAGAGATTCTGTCATGCGATACCTAACATGCCTTTTCCATCCATTGCCGATACAGAATCGCTGGATCCCTGTCCTCAGTAAGTATGCCAGCACCAGACAGTGGAGCTGCAAGGAAAAAATGGGCCTGGATAGCCTGGACTATCCCTTTAATAACAGAGGTTTTGACTTACAGCGCCATTCATTGCATGCTTACGGAAGGATAACAGCACCAAAAAAATAATAAACTAGAGGATGCTTCAAGGGGGGCAATAATGTCAGCAAAATTACACAAAATGGCCTACTTTATAAACTGGGCTCTACAACCCGAACTGTTTCTTTGACCTAATGTGTGAATTCTTGGCAAGATTAGATGGCCTTTTGGCGCCTGAGATGGTTAGTCTTATGGTCCAGATAAATTGACTATTCTTTGAGCGAACAATAAGCAGAGGATTTGTCAGCTGTTCGCCGGAGCCATCGTTCATGTGATTGCTTGTGCTGTGCACTTCATGTCCTACTTGTGGGCGATTTCTGTTTCCACATGTCAACGGTCATGTGATGAACGCGAAACTCTATGACCGATTAAACGATAAGACACTTGATCAATTTGATTGTGATCAATTTAGCGATCTTTTGTTTGACAATGAATCCATGGAAACATACCATTAGTGTATCTAGGACATCCATGGGAAGTTTCTGTGGTCCATAAAGTGACCATAGAAATGTCTTTTGAATGTAACAATATTATAGCAGAGTTTTCTAAAGCAGATAAATATTAGATCTTATCTCATGTGTATCAGGAAACAGCTGCATGCATAAAGTTGGATCCTTTATCACAGACTAACTCGGTGCCTTTGGCTTTAAGTTTGCTACAGGTGCTCTTTTCATCATCTTTGTTGATATGTGTTTCTTAACCATAACCTCTCATAAATTGACCCTGTGGTTACACAAAACACTTAATCATATGATGTCAAATTTGAAAACAAAGGCTATTTACTATGCAGAGAGAGAGTTCATTTAAGGATCACTCCAACCTCTGAGGGTCCAGTCAAATGTGAAGTATTTTCAAAGAAGGGGCACTTTAAACAATAACAACAGAGCAGACGTGCAACAAAGCACACCTATCTCTACAAAGGAGCACCACAAACTGTATGTAAAAATTATACAAATCTTTATTAATACAAAAGCACACACACAAAGCTAAAAACGATCTTAAACAGACAATTTAAAAACAACCGTGCTTGATCAATATTAAGCAATAATGGACACCCAAACGGGTATATCAATATGATCAATTCCCCATGTATATTAAGCCCACTAAATCTACCCCATATAGAATCTAATGTGCCGGCACACGAAACTAATAAAAAATTAATCTAAGCCTATCAATACTAAACCCACCAATATAATACAATAAAGTGCTGTACTGCAACAGTGGTGTTAACAATAATTAGGTAGAAGAAAACTTAGTGCATAAAAATACAATTGCCAATATATATAAACAATCACAAAGTGAAAGAACAAAAAGTATATATAAAGAATTGCATTGTATTAAGAATATATTGCACAAAAAATAAATCCAACAGATATATAAGAAATCCACAAAATATAATCCCAATACATGAAGCAATAGCCAAACTGTGTCGGCAAACCATATACCAAGTGTCTACCACATAAGGGGCACCATGGGGTATGTATTCATGTGATCAAAAGCCGGTAAATACCACCGCGCCCGCGGCTCCCATGCCGCTTCAGGGTGAGGCAAGTTATAGTGAAAGAATCTTTACATTTTTGAGAGACTTTCTGATATGTATTGAGTACCTGTGCAGTAGGTGTTGAGATTTTCAACACAGTAAATTGGTAAAAAAAATGTAGGGGGCAGTTCTATGGGATGTAAAATCAAAACAGGCTTTGTTTTAAAAATAGGGTACCAAAATGAGGTATTTATTAAAATTCAAAGAGTCTCTCTAGGCCTCTAGCCTACTCCAGCCTTTACAATGTCTCTGCTTGTCGGTCTTTTCAGACCTCTATGATTTTGAATGAATAATCCTTACCGTCCTAGTTCAGATACACACTAACTACCCCTCATTTTATCCCATTGTAAAAGTAGCTATTTCAATGCATCTCAAATTCTCTGATTATATGTAAATATCTTGAATATGCAAAGCAAAACTGCTTTCCTCGCTTCAATTTCTGGTTCATGGTTAAGCTGAGAAGGGTGTGTCATTCCGTGAGTCATGAGCATGCTCTGCTGTGGTCAGAGACAGCTGTGTGACCACTGTGGCCTGGATGGCTCGATCATACTGAGAGCTTCATAGCACAAAGTGGCTGTGACTTGGCTTGGCTGGTCCTGGGGGAATGAAGGGCAAAGTGGCAATTTCGGAGCCCTGCTGCAGCTTTTACCTGGTCATGCAGAAAATGGAGGAGAGGCACATGGAGCAGGTGTCAGGTAAGCTGCTTGCGGCTTTATTTTTGGCATTGGGGTCAATTCAGAGCCAGGTGAGAATTCTAAATATTTTTAGCAGAGAAAACTGCCAATGACTTTCATTGTCTACCGTGTGTAAATTTTCAACTGGCTCTGAATCAGCCCCGTTGCCTAAACTATCCCTTAATGATGCTTTTTTTAATGTAAAAAATGTCTGCACCCCACCTGTAAAGAAAACTCAAGTGCTACAACCAAGTGTAGGGATTATTTTTACACGTTTTAATTCCTTTTTTGTATTGTAACCTACCAAAACCCAATGCACTTGTATTCAATAGAAGTCCAAAATGCATTTGAAATCCAAATCTTACTGAACTCCCCCTGTGACACAGAAAATCTGCTGCATGTGTTTGGTGGAATATAAAAGAAGAGTGATGTACTTTGTTGATGTTGCATTTCTGTGGCAGTATAGGGGGATTAAAGAGATTAAAACCCTTCTATATAAAAGGTACAAGGCAGAGACTGCTTTTCTTAAAAAGTATTTGCATGAGGCATACAAGTCAAGGATAACAGAATTTCTCCCAGAATACCTTGCTGTAGGTGGGCTCATGCAAATTATTCATCTCTTGAAGCTATATCCAAAGCACCTCAAACCATAGGGTGTGCAATGCTTTGGCATAGCATAGAAGAAAATATGTCGCCATTCACTCCTACTTGTGGACATGTGTTATATCCATGAAATTATTAAACAGAGATGGCCTAGATCAGACTGCTGATGAAGATACATAGAGTGACAATTATTTGTACAGTGTAGAAATCAATAACAATTATACATAAAAAAACAACCCTGTTGTTGAAAGCACAGATAATGGTAGTTTAGTACTGGGTCAAAAATAAAAACACAAAGTATACTATAATCATAGAGGTAAAAAGAATAGCGCCTGTATAGTGCTCTTGGCACGTTTTGCCAAAATTGGGGCTTCCTCAGGAAGTGGTTGGTAACTTGTCGTGGGGTATGCCCTTGGTACATAGCAAGTTTTTACCAAGATGAGTTTGTAGCAAGTGGTTGAGATCGGTGATAAGGTGTCGTCCCTCAGTTTTGTAGCAAGGTAGACCTCAGCTTTGTAGCAAGGTAAACTTTGATGTTGTAGCAAGTAGAGACAGTCACAAGCAGGTACTAATCTTGCATTGGTTAAGGACCAGCGGCAGATGTGATGTGCTATACTGGTAATTAGAGGGTTAACAAGTTAAGCCTAAGGCTGCTGCCTGCAGTGGTGCTGGGTCCCGTATGGTATCCCGGTAGCAGCGTGCCTAATGCAGCTGGCTCCCACTGTGCATGTCGCTGGAGGTGTATCCAGTCTGTGAGGCCGATGTGGACATGTGTTTCAGAATTTTGGTTCTATTGTATTCAGGTGGCTGTGTGCCTAATGCGGCTGGCTCCCGCTGTGCGCGTCTCTGGAGGTGTATCCAGTCTGTGAGGCCGATGTGGACATGTGTTTCAGAATTTTGGTACTATTGTAGCAGTGGCAGTGTGCCTAATGCTGCTGGGTCCCGCTGTGCGCGTCTCTGGAGGTGTATCCAGTGTGTGAGGTCGATGTAGGCATGTGTTTCAGAATTTTGGTTCTATTGTATTCAGGTGGCAGTGTGCTTAATGCGGCTGGGTCCCACTGTGCATGTCGCTGGAGGTGTATCCAGTCTATGAGGCCGATGTAGACATGTGTTTCAGAATTTTGGTTCTATTGTATTCAGGTGGCAGTGTGCCTAATGCAGCTGGGTCCCGCTGTGCGCGTCTCTGGAGGTGTATCCAGTCTGTGAGGCCGATGTGGACATGTGTTTCAGAATTTTGGTTCTATTGTAGCAGTGGCAGTGTGCCTAATGCGGCTGGCTCCCGCTGTGCGCGTCTCTGGAGGTGTATCCAGTCTCTGAGGCTGATGTGGACATGTGTTTCAGAATTTTGGTTCTATTGTATTCAGGTCACAGTGTGCCTAATGCAGCTGGCTCCCGCTGTGCGCGTCTCTGGAGGTGTATCCAGTGTGTGAGGCCGATGTAGACATGTGTTTCAGAATTTTGGTTCTATTGTATTCAGGTGGCTGTGTGCCTAATGCTGCTGGGTCCCGCTGTGCGCGTCTCTGGAGGTGTATCCAGTTTGTGAGGCTGATGTGGACATGTGTTTCAGAATTTTGGTACTATTGTAGCAGTGGCAGTGTGCCTAATGCAGCTGGGTCCAACTGTGCGCGTCTCTGGAGGTGTATCCAGTCTGTGAGGCCGATGTAGACATGTGTTTCAGAATTTTGGTTCTATTGTATTCAGGTGGCAGTGTGCCTAATGCAGCTGGGTCCAACTGTGCGCGTCTCTGGAGGTGTATCCAGTCTGTGAGGCCGATGTAGACATGTGTTTCAGAATTTTGGTTCTATTGTATTCAGGTGGCAGTGTGCCTAATGCAGCTGGGTCCAACTGTGCGCGTCTCTGGAGGTGTATCCAGTCTGTGAGGCCGATGTAGACATGTGTTTCAGAATTTTGGTTCTATTGTATTCAGGTCACAGTGTGCCTAATGCAGCTGGGTCCCGCTGTGCGCGTCGCTGGAGGTGTATCCAGTCTGTGAGGCCGATGTAGACATGTGTTTCAGAGTTTTGGTTCTATTGTAGCAGTGGCAGCGTGCCTAATGCGGCTGGGTCCAACTGTGCATGTCGCTGGAGGTGTATCCAGTGTGTGAGGCCGATGTAGACGTGTTTCAGAATTTTGGTTCTATTGTAGCAGTGGCAGTGTGCCTAATGCAGCTGGCTCCCGCTGTGCGCATCTCTGGAGGTGTATCCAGTCTGTGAGGCCGATGTAGACGTGTTTCAGAATTTTGGTTCTATTGTAGCAGTGGCAGTGTGCCTAATGCAGCTGGCTCCCGCTGTGCGCATCTCTGGAGGTGTATCCAGTCTGTGAGGCCGATGTAGACATGTGTTTCTGAATTTTGGTTCTATTGTAGCAGTGGCAGCGTGCCTAATGCGGCTGGGTCCCACTGTGCATGTCGCTGGAGGTGTATCCAGTCTGTGAGGCCGATGTAGACATGTGTTTCAGAGTTTTGGTTCTATTGTAGCAGTGGCAGCTGGCTCCCGCTGTGCGCATCTCTGGAGGTGTATCCAGTCTGTGAGGCCGATGTAGACATGTGTTTCTGAATTTTGGTTCTATTGTAGCAGTGGCAGCGTGCCTAATGCGGCTGGGTCCTGAATTTTGGTTCTATTGTAGCAGTGGCAGCGTGCCTAATGCGGCTGGGTCCCACTGTGCATGTCGCTGGAGGTGTATCCAGTCTGTGAGGCCGATGTAGACATGTGTTTCAGAGTTTTGGTTCTATTGTAGCAGTAGCAGCTGGCTCCCGCTGTGCGCATCTCTGGAGGTGTATCCAGTCTGTGAGGCCGATGTAGACATGTGTTTCTGAATTTTGGTTCTATTGTAGCAGTGGCAGCGTGCCTAATGCGGCTGGGTCCTGAATTTTGGTTCTATTGTAGCAGTGGCAGCGTGCCTAATGCGGCTGGGTCCCACTGTGCATGTCGCTGGAGGTGTATCCAGTCTGTGAGGCCGATGTAGACATGTGTTTCAGAGTTTTGGTTCTATTGTAGCAGTAGCAGCTGGCTCCCGCTGTGCGCATCTCTGGAGGTGTATCCAGTCTGTGAGGCCGATGTAGACATGTGTTTCTGAATTTTGGTTCTATTGTAGCAGTGGCAGCGTGCCTAATGCGGCTGGGTCCCACTGTGCACGTCGCTGGAGGTGTATCCAGTCTGTAAAACCAATGTAGCCATGTGTTTCAGAATTTTGGCACTTGTCAGCACAAGGCTGGAGTTAGATGGGGGGACATGGGGGGGAGCAACAGGATAGTTTACTGAACTTAATTTACTTTTCAAACCTAAATAACAATGTATATACAATAGCCCCTATGAAGAGAACTACTTCCTTAGTAATTAACCTTGAAACCTTTTTGTAAAGGATCTCTTTAGTAAAGTAATGTCTCCATGTACATTAACCCATTCCATTAAGCTGTCTTTGAGGCACGCACAAGACTACCATGGAACCTAGAAGGAAGACTGCATAGGCTGTCAAAAGTAAGATTCAATATGGCCATTGGCACATAGATATTGGTAACTGTTATAAGCGTAAGTATTATAGAGTAAATGGTAATATAATATGTTAAGGGTTAGAATGGTTCGCCACGTAACGCGTGGGGGATAAGAGGTCTGGCTGGTGCAGCGGCGCGGTCTCCTGATAAAGGGTAATTTTGTTTTTTTATTATTAGTTTTTTCACTGTGCATGGCCTATTGGCCTGATTGGTTGTTGTTTGATTTCTTTTTTTCTTGGATTATAAATTTTTGATGATCTTATGCAAAAGCACTTTAGCACTAGGTTCACTTTATATTTGTTTGCACAAAGAGTCCAGAGATAAATATGTATTTTTTAGAGTTATATCAATTGGATGGTCTGCATGGTTTGCACATTTAAAGGAGACAGGACCGCTGTAAAGTTTTTAAATATGGTTTGTTTTGTATGTCATGTGTTAAATGGTGTATTGTGAATATATATGTGTTTTAATTCATTAAATAAATGAGGATAATTATTTGATTATCTAGATTGATTGATTTTTTTGTGTTGACTCAAATTGAATTTTGTGGGTACTGGAACCACTCCTTTTTATTAGTACTGTCTGCAGCTTATGCATTGTTTTGAGATTCTTTTGGGCCGGGCACAGTAATATCATTTAGATTGAAGGTGGTGCGGGATTGTGTGGTATTTTTGAGATTAAGGCCCTTATTTAAGAAGGGATAGCGTCAGGTAGTGGCTGGTTAATGACAGGTAGCGACAGGTAGCGACTGGTGAACGCCAGACACGGCACGCAATTACACATTTATCAAGCAGAATCTGTTTAGCGACTGGGATAGCGCCATGTAGTGTCTGATTCATCATTTTCACAGCCTCAGCAAACAGCGCCAGCGTTCAGCCTTGCACAGCGCCAGGTATGACCGCTCGCTACCTGGCGCTCTCCCATACATTTCAATGGATGATCCTTTTCTTCTCTTTAAACGGGGTTTTTGTTTTTTTTTTCCCAAAAAATCACAAATAATTCTGTGACCTCTTCTGGCATTGAAATAGCAGTTTTTTTCATAATTTTTTCATTTTTTATATATTTCCTCAGAAATTACATTACAGGTCTGGCATTAAAGTGTTCATGTTACAATGTTGCTACAATGTAATTCCATATGTTTTCGCTTTGTTACTAGTGGATAGATGCTTGAAAACACACTTTAAACACACCACCTTCTGCGCTCTGGGCTTCAAACAAATATTTTTCAGCGCCAGAGATTTGTGAGGCTGTTTTTTTGCTGAATATGGTGTGAGTCGGTCGCTATGAGCAGTCGCTAACATGCGCTCCCATACAGCGCTGTACTGGTCAAATAGCGGCTCCTCACAATGTAGTCAACATTACTGAACAGCGACTGAGTCGCTATAAAGTAGCGACTCACGGTCGAGCACTGCGACTACTAGCGGGCGGTCTGAAAATGCCTGCTACAGACGCTCATTTGTCGCTACCTGCCGCTAATGATGAATCAGCCTCCCCGGGTTAGAAGTAAAATATATTTTTGGCACTTTTATTAAATAGACCCTCTAATTAAACAAACGTTTTTATTTTTCAAAATGTAGGTATTTAGCAAATGAGCATGAAGAATAAGAGGTCAAAAAGAATTTCTTTGTATTAATTGTGATAACATCTATGGTCAATGGTTTTGCTAACAGAACATTTGCACATGTCCTGACCCTTTAAATGTAATAGCTTCCCAGCAAAGAGGTTTTATTTAGCCTTTTAAAACCATTTAACCATTCCAGTGCATATTATAGGGGTTACTTTCACCACATTGTGGAAATGACTGGTCTTGTCACTCGATTCCCTGCAAAGGAACAGCTGTCAGTTAATTCCTTAGCTGACTTTTAAATATGGAGGACAGCTTTCTATATGTTCTGGGAGATCTGAGTAGCCTGTTCTATTGTGTTGTTTGGCAAAATATGCTCAAATTTAACAAAAACATTAAAAAGGCCAACTATATAAAGTATTTTTAAGGCATTTGTTTAAAGCTTTTTTAGAACCATCTTTAGGAGGCTTAATTTACATGATTTGACATTTACATAATCAGCAGAGTATAAAAAAAAACACTCATTTTAAAATAAATTGTTCATTATTTAGAGTTGATTTCGGAGGAGACCAATGTGGACGGAGACAAACATTAGACAGGGTCTAATCTTTAATCATTTGCATTAATAAGTGCAAAAAAGTTGTGTTTTTTTAACAATCCCCTGCACCATAATCATTTTTTTTATAAATGAATAGTATATATATATATATATATATATATATATATATATATATATATTATAATATTATATTAATATATATATTAATATTATAATAACAGCCCATTTAATGAATATTCATAAAAAAGTTAACCTTTCTATTTTTGCTCTTAACATTTGAAGTCGATAGGCAACAAGTTTGTAAAACCAAATTTTTCTTATCTGTAGAATGTGTCTATTGCAAAACTTTTTTGTGCAAAAAGCATGAGAGGATCTCAAAACTCACAGCACAGATACAGTATACATGAGGTATTAAGCTGACACTCAAGACTCTTACAAAAAATTGTAATAACCCCCCCCCCCCCCCAATAGACCATACCAGTTAATGGATCCAGTACCAATATATTACAAAGCCAGATGCAAGAGACTCAAAACTCAGAGCACAGGTACATTATACATAAAGTACTAGAGTCCTCAAAATTCTAATCAATTAAAGAAGTTTGAGACTAAAAAGTAATTAATTACCCATCTCCATCCACCACAGACCATGCCAGCAAAAATAGATATCAATATGTGCAATGGGTTGAAAGTTCAGTTCTCTCTTTTGGCTCCTAACATTTGAAATGCATAGGCTGGTGTTATTATTATTAACAATTTTGAAATAATAATTTCTGCCCTTCACCAGTCAGATGCAAAATTTAAAAAAAAAAAGATTCTTAAGTGACTATGAGATACACTTGAGACTCTCAAAATTATTATTAGTTCCCCCCCCCCCCACACAAACACGAGCACGCATACATACCACAACAAATGGATATCAATATATGCAAAGACAGATACCATATTAATATTAAATAGGTCAGTGGAAAGAAACATACCCGCAGCTGATGGATTATTGTTTGTCTCCATGAAGAAAACTAAAAAAGAACAGATTTGAAGAAAAGTTTAAAAGAAATGATATATGACAAAATAATATACCTGATTAATTAAGCTTGATTTTACACCAAAAGCATATTTCATAAAAATATTGGTGGTTAACATTAAAAGTATTCTACTACAGTGAATGCATTTGTATGGCTACTAGCAGCATTTGCTAGTATTACTTGTTTTATAGTACACATTATTATTATTATTATAATTATCACCATCATTATTACTAGGATGATGAAGAATGAATGAATGATGGACGGTAAATAATAATAATAACATTAATATTAATAAGAAGAAGTTTGCATGTGTTTTTTACATTTAGCACATTTTACAATAATATGAAATACAAATGATATTAAATAATAATATTAAATACAAATGATATATTTTGTTTTAAATTACTTGAGATTTACCTATACTAATGGGAAAAAATGAAATGCTTTTGGTCTCTACGACCTGTGTGTATATGTGTCCGTTTATATTATTGTTATTATTATATTATTATTATTATTATTAATAATAATAATAATAATAATAATTATTGCAGTAGCAGTAGTAAAAATAATAATGAGGAGAAGAAGAAGGTCAGTATGTGTTTTTATATTTATCACAGACATACATATACTTCTGGAAAAGAATGTTTATTGATTTAACCACACACTCAGGTTTTGGTAGAAAAATCCCAGTGTATTATTACTATTATTGTTATTAATATTAACATTTCTATTTGTAATATATATATATATATATATATATATATATATATATATATATATATATACCAAAAGCATATTAGTGAATGACAGGAAATAACAACAATACAGTATATATATATATATATATATATATATATATGGAAAATGTAACAAAAAGTGGTAGAGGTCTTCAAAATAAATAGCACTGGAATTGTGCATTTGTGTATCAGAGACTGCGGTGTCATTTCCCCTGTGTCACGTAACCGCTTGGCACGGGAAATAGGCTATGTTGCCTGCTCCCATACGTCTCGTACACCTTCCGAATCATTCCGTCTATTTTTAATTTAAGTGGCTTACATTTCTAGCACGTTCCTTTCACGGCACTCCCTCAGATGCTCCATATTATTAGGTACAATAAGTTCAGCTTGACAAATCTGCTAATACATAATATAAGCCTCTTACGTTTAAACCAGGGTGGAGGGGTAGACGTAAGATTTATATTTGATCATGCAGAAGTGCCTTTAATCAGATTTACGTATTTCTCTTGCGTTAGTGTTTTTGCAATTATAATAATTGTTGTTCTAAATATGTTTGTCTTAATGTCTGACTTTGGGTATAATCTTCTCTCTGCAAGCTGTCTTCATGGCAGCGACTGAAATTCCGGTACAGAAGAGACCTAATTAATATTAACATGGTGTCCCTTTAATGCTTTTACAAGCGGGGAGCAGCTGAGCTGACTGTAACATTTTAAGCGCGCAGGACTGCAGTGATCAAGGAGCCTCTCTGAGAGCCGCACAACTCAATAATCCCTCGGCCAGAAACTCAAAATTCCCTCAGAGATAACAGGGAAAATCAAAGCTGTATATCACAAAGAAAATGACTGGCCCAGCCTCTCAATTAAAATGCAAAAGTTATGGATTTTCCGAAGGGTGATGGGAACCTTTCCGGCTCCATCGATTACTTTTTAGAGTTTGATTATTTCCCTAACATCACCTTAAAAGCATTAAAGACACCAAAAATGTCATTAAAAGCAATCTCAGGTTATACTGCTATATAAAGGACAAACCTGTACTATTATATTTTTATATATTGTAGGGGTGTGACCCTTGTGCCTTGTGCCAAAAGGGCAGATAAAGAGTTAATTTCAGTCATCCGAGGCTGTAAGCTTCATAAATGGGTTGAGCAATCAGACACAGGTGGTGTAGGATCTGGTAGATAGAGCTGCTGGATAGTGCTGTAAAGGCCTGCACACAACAGGGTGTGCTATGGGGCCCACAGTCGGTGGTGTCCATAACAGGCTAAGTACCTGGGACTGTGTCTGGGTCCAAAAACCACACCCTGAGTGCAAGCTGGCTCTAGAAGGTGCCCAGATAATAAGCGCCCACACAGACTGAGCAAGGAGCTTCAAAGAGCAGAGGCCAAGTGGCCGTGTTTCTGGATGGAACAGCACCTACACCTGAGTGAGTAGGCCTTTATGGGCAGAGAGACTGACTGTACCTGAGAGGCCTGCTTGACATATTTCTGATTATGCTGAAGATAGCTGCTAATTATTTGAATTTGTGAATGTTTGGTGAGACATTAAAATTTTTGAACCAACCCCTTGTGTAGAGTCTTCCCCATGGTTTGTGCCAAAAGATCCCTGGAAGCTTACATGTGGTGGAGGTATTGCATGCTGCTAGTTTCAGCCACTGGAGAGGTTTGAGAAGAGGAAATAGTTAATTCCTAGGCCAGTTTCAAATGTTGCACTGCTGATAGATTCCCACACAGTTGTATGCATATGCTTGCTCTGGAAGTTGCTGGACTTTGAGTTATGTGCTGTGGTGTTTCCCAATATTAGTCCAATTATTGGGATAAAACAAAGAAACCGAGCAAAATGCGATTGCTGGTGGCCAGTCCAGGTGATCTGAAAGGAAGTTCCTTAACCAGAGGCAGTATAAGTGAATGTACCAAGCAATGTGAGAAATACCCAAACCAGGTAGCTTGGAGCCTACCACCGAAGGCAGTGACTGTGGATACATGTGGGGTCGCGGCTATATTCATGAGGAGCTGAAAAGGACAAATGATTTTGTGTGTAAAAAGTGTCCAAACTGAAATCAATGGGTGTTCCTGTTCTACGCAGCTCAACCTGTAGGAAGATAAAACCCAGGGAGTTGGATCTCAGAGGGTTAAACCTTGATCTGCATACCAAGTGGAGACCCGGCAGTTTTATGCTCATGGATATGTGGTTTTATGTTCCTGATGAATGTTGCTTAACAACGACCCAACCAGCAGTGGCTGCAAAAGCTGAAATGGCGAAGTCAGCCACCTGTCTTCTATGACAGGAGAAGCTCATAAGCAAGTGCGGCCCCCCCACTCACAGGCCCCACCACTCCGCGACCTGCCCCCCCACTTGCAACCGCCTCCTGTCTTCTGTGGCAGGAGCGGCACACCAGCAAGTGCGGGATTTCGGGGGCTGTGGTCTTGAGCCTGAGCAGTCCACGCGCCGCACACAGCAGGGAGACCAGGTAAGTGGCCGCTCTTCCCTGTGCCACAACGCTTGTACAAGTAGTGCTTTATGCCGTGCATTAAATTGCATGGCATAAAGCACTGATTGGACAAGAGATTGTGCATGCCCAGTACAATGAAAGAAGATTAAAGTGAACCAAAACCCAACTCAATAGTTTTGACTATCCTGGGTTTTGGTCTTTTCCCGGGGGCACCCCGATCGGGATGCCCCGCTGTGTGAAACCCCCAAGGATGTCAAGCCCTTCTAACCTCTTCCCGGTCCCATGGCAAGTCTCAGAGCAGCGGCTTTGATGGCCACATTCTCAGTCAAAGCCGCTTTAACCAGGATTTAAAAAGGCCTGGTGTGGGCACGCGCCCTGCTAGAGGGAGAGCAGGATGCGGCCGTCAGAGCCGTTGCTCTTAGATGCGCCATGGGGCCGGGAAGAGGTTAGATGGGTTCTGGCGATCTGGGGGGTTTCACACAGCGGGGCACCCCCGATCATCAGGTTAGTCAAAATCCTGGGTTTTGGTCCACTTTTAAGTCTTTGATAGAACTGGGGGTTTCATAGAGTGGGGCATCATAAATCTGGATGCCCCTGAGAAGGTACCAAAACCCAGGATCGTGAGATTCCTGGGTTTTGGTCTACTTAAAACGGAAAAAAACCCACCAGCAGCTGTCCTGGAATCTACAAAATTCCAGTGCTGGCCGCTTGTGGGTATTGTTCTGCTTTAAATGGACCAAAACCCAGGATTTTGACTATCCTGAATTTTGGTTCTTGCCCCCGGGCCACCCCGATCAGGTATGCCTCGCTGTGTGAAACCCCCCAGGTCGCCAAGCGCAACTTGCCTCTTCCCGGTCCTATGGCGCATGAGCGGCGGCTCGTCCAATCAGTGCACTTGGAGCCGCTGACCTCACGCCGTCTAAGGCTTTCCTCTAATAGGGAGCATGCCCGTGCTGGCCATTTCATAAATGCCTGGCACAGGCACGTGCATTGCTAGAGGGATAGCAGGGATGCAGCTTGCGCATTCACCATTGGACCAGGAAGCTAAGTAAGTGTACAGGCCGACCTGGGGAGTTACACAAAGGGGGGGGGGGGGGGAGAATCGATCAGTCTGGGAATCTTAAAGATTCCCAGGCCAATCGCGCTGGGTTTTGGTCCACCCCAATTCAAGATGCCTCAGGGGCACATAACAAAACTCAGGAAAGTCAAATTCCTGGATTTTGTTCCGCTTTAAAAGCTGGTAAACGTGAGTGAGGATTCTCCTGTGTGTAAAGACAGGCGGCGGCTGTGACCGGGGGGTAGGCCGAGGAGTGGGGAGGCTCATAAAATGCAGCCCCTGGCTGCTCCCATGGCGCATGTGCAGGCTTACAGTAATTCAGAATATTTTGCATTGCCTGCCAATCTATTCTGAATGAATGGCGTTCTGGGGATCTCCCGCTCTGCGAGCCCACACTAGCCATTCAGCCAGGGAGATGCCACCTCTGGCTGCCCATGCACCATGGGATCGATGGAAAGGTAAGATTCATGGCTACCCCTGGAGGTTTTACACAGTGGGGCATCCTGAAGAGGGAGCAGGCTGGCCCTGGAGTTCTTTAGAGTTTAGGGCTGTCCAAAACAGTTTTTTATTTGCTTTTACAATGTGGTTAATGGTATTATGTAGTGGGGGGGTAATAGTGTGTGTAGGTGGAGGGTTAAAGTGGAACAAAACCCAACCGAGCCAGCCCGGGAATCTAAAAGAATTTGCTGGCCTTCTCCTGGGCATAATTGGGATGCCACTTTGTGTGAAAACCCCCAGAATGCCGGTAATCGCCTTTTCTGGATGCGGCACATGTGTGGACTCTCGTTCAATGAGAGCCGTTTGCTGTGACGATGTCATACAGCAAATGGCTCTCATGGTTTTCAAAGAGATAGTCTGGGAGAGGAGTGCACATGCCGCTGGAGATGAGGCCGCTTGCGCTAGCCTTTGAAGTCAGTGAGAACCACCCTGGGTTTTTTTTTTTACACAGTGGGGCATCCCAATTTGAGATGCCCCGGGGAAAGAACAAAACGGGGAAAGTCAAATCCTCAGGTTTTGTTCCACTTTAACTGTTTGTGTGGAAGGTTAAAACAGACCAAAACCTGGGTTTTGGCACCTATTTACTGGGGCATGCATTGGCTAGCTATCTATTATAAATGGAAGGTTTGGAACCACCTCCTGTTCCCCTCCTCCTGTGCAAGCCCGTTCTGGCCATTAGGCCATAGGAATGCCACCATGGGCCGCGTATGCGCTGTGGGATAAATGGAAAGTGCTGGAAGGTCCCATCCCTTCCAAACACCCTCTATAATATATGGCACCACTACAGTGAGCACCAGCCGGGGAGAGCACAGAAATATTGATCCAAATATAACAGTGACTTACATCAAGAACGACCACCAGCCCACTGCCCCAACGTCTACGCATTGCGTGACGTCACCAGCGTCACTTCCTCAGGACATGTCGTCATTGACTGGATCATTATTTCTGTGCTCTCCCGGCTGGTGCTCACTGTTTTATTAGCATGTATTTGGGTATATATAGGTTATAGGTTAGTTTAGGTTAGCACTTTAATTAGGTTTTAACATATTGTGACACTGTGGCGCTCATTTAAGTGGGATGTTGATATGCACTATAGCACTTTGATTTATACCAGCCTGGTAGGTTAATTAATGTATAACTTCAGTAAATTCTTGTTTTTTAATATTGTACCACTTGCCAGTCCCTCTCCTTTGCTTCTTGCCTTCCCTTATCGACAATGTAATGTCTTTTGTGTTTTTTAATGAGTCTTCAGTGTGTATAGTTTATTATAGATCTTTGTAAATAAATATGGATTTTTTTTCAGATATATACAGTAGTGGTGCCATATATTATAGAGGGTGTTTGGAAGGGGTGGGACCTTCCAGTTCTTTTGGTATTTAGTTGTTTTCACCCTCTTTGTGCACGCTACACATCAATAGTATAAATCCAGTGCAGTCTCCTCTTTCTTTTTAGTATAAATGGAAAGTGGTTAGAGGTAATTGGCTGGCGCTGGGGGCTTTTAGACTATGGGACAAAACGAATTATGGTCTGGTTTAACAGGTGTGACGGTTAGATGTGGGGTTATAGTGTGCGTGTAGTGGAGGGTAATAGAGTGGGGGTGTAATTGGATAATGGTGTGCGTTTGTGGGCTAACTGATGTGTGGGGCTAATGGTGTGAGGGGTTAATTGCTGATTCTTCTCCTCTATTGCAGGCCCATTTCTTACCTTATCCTTCCCCCCCCCCCCCATCTTGGTAAAATGGAACTAAGATTGGCTGCTAGCCACCACGTCAACTCTGGATCCAATGATCACTGGTCTACAATCACAGGGCCGTGGTTTTAAGGAGGGAGTGAGCATCAGGTAAGAAACATTTGGCTTGCAGTACTGTGAGCAAATATGATCAGTACCTAATTTTTTAATAAAATAGTTTTTGGATGACTGTAAATGATGGATGTGGGTGGGTTAAAGAGTATGTCTGGCCTCCTGGACACGGACCCCTGACAAATCACCAGGAATTTGATTTTTATTGGCGATTGGTACTTGGCCCTGGGGCATCCCGATTTGAGATGTCCCGCTGTGTGAAGCCTCCATGATTGCCCACTCAGCTCACCTTTGAGCCGTTCCCACATGCTGGCTCTTGTCCAATCAGCGCTATGCTGTGCATTCTAGTGCCATTGTTTAGCTTTCCTGCGTAATATCCGTGCTCCCGGGCTGGGCACAGGATTGCGCTTAGCCGCAGGGATGTGGCACTAAATTACAGCGAGGGTTGGCCTGAAAGGTAAGGGGTTTGCAACCCATTGTGGGGATTCACACAGTGGGGCATCCTGAATCGGAATGCCTCAGGGGCCCTTAGTCAGCTGGTCCTGGAGTCTTATAGAGGCCAGAGCCAGCTGGGCCGGTATTTGGTTTATTTTAAAAATAAAACATGTGACTTACCTGGTTTAGAATGACTTGGGGGGGGGGGGGGGGGGGCTGTTTTTTTAAAGCTCTCCACATGCAGCAGAGAGGCTAGGTTCACCCTTGATCACGGGTGCCAGCAGTGCTTTTTTAAGCAAACAGAGGAGATGGACCAACCATGAAAGTGGGGCGAGGCCAGGGAATCACATGGGGTAGTGGCAATCTAGAACTAAAGACAAAAATAATGGGAAGCTGAACGCAGTGCCACCTGCCTGTCATTCTGAAGCTTTGTATGTTAGCCTGCCCGCCCTCAGCACTGCATTATGGTTTGGCTTTCTTACACTCATCACTCCTGACTTGGCACCAGTCTCTACTAACTCTATTTTCTATTGCCATCTCCATTCACCCACTGCTGAACCCTGCCAACTTTGTTTCAGTCTCCACCAGCTTTGCTGACCTGCAGCATCCCCCATGTACTTCACTGTTTTAGCCTCCTGTACTGGGTCTTCGACCCACTCTACCTCTTCTACTTGGTTGGGGGGAGGCAGGGGGGGTGAAACACAAATAGTGCCTAGGGCAGCATGAACCCTAAATACGGCACTGACAGCAGCAATGGGTCCCAGTGCCATTGTAGCCCTGCCATGTGATGATGAAGGGGTTACAGAGGTGGTCAGTCAAACGGCAGACTGCAAACCTGATCAGGTGAGCTTGGCAAGGCAGCCAGCAGAATGTGATGTAGAGACTGTCTAAAATGAATTTCAGGTGCAGTGCTGAAGCTCTGAAGGTACGGGCAGCACCAGGTATATATAGAATGTATGTGTATCAAAGTGTCAAGAGAAAATGCAAGTGGCGAGACTTTGGCAAAACCCAAATGAGCGATGGTGGGACAGATCCACTTACTGTAGGTGATTCTTCACCAGTAATGTACAAAGAATAATGGTATTGGGAACCCGCGCTGCAATTTTGTCTCTTCAATATCAATCAGTTTGTCAAATAATTATGGCTGCTCCACGTGTTATGTCCTCTTATCCCAAATATAGAGTAAATAACAATTGTAAATATTTGAACACAGAGCATAAAAGTGTGATTATCAGTTCTCTTATCAGATGACACTGGCCCTTTAAGTAGTCCATATTTATATAATAATACTACAATTCTTCCACATCAGTGGAAAGTGATATCAAATTATGGCACTTTCTTATTCAACTGTCCCAACTGTAGCATAGTACAGTGTCTTCAATATTCACAGACTTATGACATCACCGCAGTGCCCATCACCAATACTGGGTACTCTTACCAACTGGTAGATAATATGAAGCTTTTGTTTTAATTCCTCTGAGGTCTCTCTCTCTATATATATATATATATATATATATATATATATATATATATATATATATATATATATATTCTCCAATTAAAGGCTGTAGGAACTGGTTACAATAGGTTTCAGCTCACCGAGATAATGGTGGTATATAATAAAACAAAAGGGGAAAGAATCTAGTGTAATCCCGCTTTTTTAATTTTTAAAAAGTATGAAGTACAACCTTTAAAATGCGCACTCACATTTAAAATATTCACATATTGTTTGTTTTAAAATAGGCGAGGCTCTCACCCTATTCCTGTCACCACGGCCGTTGGTGTTACTGTTAGGGAATCGGGTTGGCTATCGCAGTTAATCCTCTTGCAATCTATATGTAGATATATGCCGATCGCCGTTTACGATTCTTCACCAGTGATGAATATTGTTGATATAAACCAAACTATGGTGCAAATAATGAGAACTTCATTCCATGCCATGTTGTTGTCCAGATACATTTGCTCAGTGTGAGAGTTCCCCTAGGACGGGTATGGCTGACCCATACTAGGCAGTGAAGCAGCTAGTAGAAGATGAGTCATACCGTATCTATCTTGAGATAGAGCTGCTAAACACTCTGCAAAGGGTGCTGGCTGTGCTGCAAAGGCCTGCACACAGTGTGGCAGGGTGTGCTATGGGGCCCTCAGCCGGTGGTGCCCTGAACAGGACGATTACCTGGGACCAGTTGGGACCATGACTGGATCCAAAAGCCACACCTTGAGTCGAGATTTCTGAGAGGGATCAATCTGTTAACAGTCTTTCCATGTGCATCCAACCCACATTCTCTGTAGCGCACTGTAGTGTCTGCACTAGCATATGTCTGACTAGAACTGATAAAACAAAGTCTAAGTTCTATTTATCAGCTCTGTTTTCCCAGGCTGCATTGGGGCCTTTCTATGTCATGTCATCTCTAGCTTCTGCCTGTTAACTCTCTAGCTGCTGTCTTTTCTCACATACAGCTTAGCTGCTTATTACAGAGAGCTGTTTTGTGGTCTATGTACACACCTTTTTAGACGGGTCACACTAGTCCCCTCCGAAAAAATGTCAACCTAGACAACAGCGGTTTACACTGGTGAAGACAGGTGTATTGGGTCTACCAGACCAAAATTATGTTCGGTTATAGGTGTCTACCATTTTAAATATTTTCCCTTGAGCATTTGACTAGTATTCACACTTAGTGGTCCCAGTGTAAGGTTGTGTGTATTTCCCAGATGTCTAATGTAGTAGGCTATTTCACTGTTAATCTGCCTCTTTTTGAGTGACAGTGAGGTAGTTACATAACATATATAAACAAATGTTAACAGTAAAAATAATAACCTCCTATTCTGCAAGTTCTTACTACATCCCAAAGGTTTTCCTATTAAAAAGGAGAAAAGAATGCAAATGGTTAAATCGGTATTGTCCATAAACGGTTTCAGTTTGATCTTCTTTTCATGCATTTAAAGTGGACCAACACCCAGGATTTTCACTATCCTGGGTGTTGGTCCACTTCCACGGGGCACCCCGATAGAGGGTGTATGTGAAACCCCCCAGAAAGCCCCTAAAATCTTACCTTTGTAGGCAACGGAAAAGCGACGGATAAGCCGCCGCCGCCGCCTCTCGTGCGTCCCTCTTACAGGGCCCACGCCGGCCATTCACAAATGGCCGGCTCGGGAGCATGCCCTGCTAGAGGGAAGCGCGGGAGGTGGTGGCGGCTTATCCGTCACCTAAAAGGTAAGATTTTAGGGGCTTTCTGGGGGGTTTCACACAGCGGGGCGGGAGCTGATCAGCCCGAGAATCTTATAGATTCCCGGGCCGATCAGGGGTGGGTGTTGGTCCACTTTAAAGTCTTCAAACTGAACTAAATAACTATGCTAAGTAATAGAACATTTGAATGCTTTTAGTCCATCAAAAGGCATTTTTAAAAGTTCAGAGTTCTTCATAAAACAAGTGCTTGGTAGGTACCACTCAGGTTGTTCTTCTTGGTCCGCAGTCAACGATACCTGTTTCAGCGGAACAGTCCTTGGTATGGCATTTGGTTCACCCAATGTGTCATAAGTGTAAGTCTAAGCTCTTCTTCTTTCACTAGTAGATACCATTCTACTTGGCAATTCTTATTATGTCTCAACTTCTTCAATTTCTACATCATCAGATTAAACTTCTAAAGTTGGTTCATTCTCTGGTTCAGTAGTTGTTGAATCAACAGTCTATAGTTCCATAGCTGAATCATCTATTTCACTGTTCTATGTTGGTTCTTCCATGGTTACCTTTTGGAGTTTCTTCAGGACTTTGTTGGATTTCTTTACACTTTGCACACTCATCTGCTTGTACTTGTGGTATCTACTCTGTAGCTTCAGGGTCTAACGCATTTCTATCACAATAAGAGTGGCTTTTTCTTGTTGGCATTCTCAGTACTTAAGTATTATTTCTCGTCCAACCTTTCAGAGCCATTTTCCATAACAGGTGATTCTTCAGTTTGCTGCCTTCTTGAAGGTCTAGATTGATTTCTTATTTTAAGGTTGGGTCTGTTTGGTGGCAAGTAGTCACAAGGTAATTACAGGTTCTGTGTAAGGTTCTAGTTCCATTGCTTCCTATTTCACTTCATAAACTGGACTGTCTTCACTCTTTCTTTTGATTTCCACCAGAAATATTGTAGGCCCCAGCCTTGTATCTTGCCTTCCATGAATCAACATATTCAGGATAAGTTCTGTTCTGTATCAGACATAATGTCACTTGGTGATCTTCAAAGCAAAAGAGTAACTAGCATCCCTCTGTGTACAATTGTAAACATGCACCATCTTTGTTGAGGAATTTTTGCAATATCTCTTTTCTTCTGTTGACAAGGTCATTAGGTACAGTTAAAGCATTCCACTTGTCATTTATCTTTCTGCAGTATTTTTGAGCAAAGAGTTGGCCATGATGTAACTTGGTAGGAAATTCAACTTTTAGAGGAAAGTCATTAAAGATCTTCTCTGCTGCAGTTTTTCCAGACTTGTTAGTAGTAGCATAGGCTTGGAAAAACCTGGTAAAATGGTCCATGGCTACTAAAAGTATATACATAGCCTCCTTTGCACTTGTAAAGGTGTAGATAATCTATGGACACCATCTGAACTGGGTATGTTATTGTAATGTTTCCCATGGCTGCTTGTTGGCTGGTTAGGACACTTGTCTTTCAAACAACCACATTCTTTGGTCACATAACATTCTATGTATTTCTGCATGTATGGCCAAAAGTAGCATTCACATACTAAGTTCATTGTTCTTTATATTCCCAGGTGTCCCATTTCCTCATGAAGTTCCCTGAACACCATTTGATGATACACCTTTGGCAACACTAGTTATGCCTTGTTCTCTATCCTTCTTTGCGGTTTGATGATTCATTCACCTATTTAAAGTGCTTATATTGTTGTAACTGTTGCACCCAATCCATCAATAAATGAGGGGCCATGGCTTAATTTAACAATTGTCCCTCTTTCCCACCCTGAAAAGTTGGAAGGTATGGTAGCTGGTGACTCTGTTTCTTTTTTCTCTCTTGCTGGGAAGTCTATCTTGGTTGATGTACTGGAGTACTTTTCCAATTAATTTATCTTCTTTTTGAGCCTTACACCAAAAGAAGGGGGTCTTTTTGAGCTTTGTCGATTTGTTTCTTTTGAAAGCAGGCGAATTGAAAAATTGTCTTTCACACTAACTTCTTCAGAACATTGTTGCATGAATTAATCTGGTTCTAAAGGCATTCTTGATAGTATGTCTGCAGCATTGGACTTTCCTGGGTGATACTTATGCTAATCAGCAACCCATCTCTGACCCATTGCATTGCATTTTGCTGTGGTAAGGATGTGGGTCATGGGTTGTTTCCTATGTAGACCACAAAATCTAGTGCCTGTATTACTGTCCCAATAGGAGACCTGGTCCTGCAAACATCCACTGGTGTGCTTGGTTGTGCCCCTTTGGTGTCTCTGTTCTGGCTGTGCATGGTCATGTAGCACATGCACAGCATGCACTTCCTAGGCACCTAAGGCCCTTTAAAAGGGAGCCAGTTGGATTAAGACCCCACTCTGGCTCTGACCTCCTGGATTTGAACACCAACCTCTCTCTGGCTCTCAACCCCCTGCTTGGATGACTACCTGTTTTGGCTCTCTGAACTTTGGCACTGGATTACTGCTTTCCCTGGCTCTGGACTCTCTGGCTTCCCTGCATCAACTTTCCCCAAAACCAGAATGGAACTCTTCCATATTTGGGCTCACTGGCCATTCGTGACAATAGTGAGCCTCCAAAATTTCTGCAGCACAGTCGAATCCTTCTTGTGGGAGGTTCTGGGGGAAAACCAGATCTGTTGGCAGACCCCATGCTGAATGCAATGCGTGGTATAGCTCTCTACCCATTACTCCCCACTGGCTCCCTTCAGTTATAGTCAGTTTTGATTCAATATTGCTTTCCAGATCTCCCTCAATTCCTGACTGTAGTTTCTGATTCTGCATCATCCTCACGCTTGACACACCAGCCCTCCCCTCTGCTGAGTTTCCCCAGTCCCCACTCTGGGTAGACCGCAGGCGGTATTGCTGGCAGCTGTCTGTACCTTTATCAGCTTGGTCTCCAGAAATTCAGGCTAGAGAAAATGGACACAGGCAGCTTTTGAAGGCATCCTGCAATCCCTAGGTGAATTGACTCAAGTTGTGGGGGAACTCCATCAAGGCCATTCTAAATTTTGAGGTGAAATTTAAACTATCCAACCAAAACCCCAGTGCTGAAATGAAGATGTAGGTTGAAGGGGCACCCAAACCTCTGAGCTGAAATGAAGATGTGTGTTAAGGCGGGACCCAAAACCCCAGTGCTGAAATGATGTGGTTTGAGGGGGCATCAAAATCCCAGTAGTGACAGTGGTATTAGTGCAGTGGTAGTGACTAGTGAGTCCACCATACTCTAGCCCCGCTATCCGTGATAATAGTTTGTCCGGAAGAGGGCAGTTTTTGTTAACAATAGAGCCTATATATCCATAATCCGCTGCAGCAGGAATCTCTTCCTATCCAAATCAGTGCTGCAATGGCGTTGGGACACACACGGCCAGTCACGTGTCCTGTGTTGCCAGGAATGGCTTTGGTTGCTAGGGCAGGAAGAAGACTGACTGGCTGCTATGCAGCCAATCGGCCTTCTTCTGTGTTTGGCCAAACACCTACCCCCGCGCACGGATTTCAACTTGAAATGCGTGTTGGGATTTGGGGGCCTGAACTCACAAAATTCAGCACAGATGTGAACTTTGTGGGTTGGATCCACTCATCACTAATCTCCATCCAACCTAAGGCGACTCCTCTTGCTGTCATGGTGAAAATGAGAATTCTTGGGAACCCACAAGAAACATCCATGCTCCCTCACATGTTCTATGGTTTCATCAAAAAAAACATCCTGACAGGCCAATACCTGAGGTTGTCCAGAGGCCACCCCTTTGGGAGGGGCGGTGTTGCAAAACGAGACCTGGTCCTACTTGCGTGTTTTCAGCTCTGACTTCTGGCTTTGGATTACAACCCATCCCAGCTCTGACCCTCTGGCTCTTGTATTATAACCCCAATCTGGCTCTTGCCCCCTGGTTTTGGACACTGACCTCTCTCTGGCTCCTAACTCCCTGCTTGGATGACTACCTGTTTTGTCTCTCTGAACTTCGGCACTGGATTCTGGCTTTCCCTGGCTCTGAACTCTCTGGCTTCCCAGCATCAGCTTCCCCGAAAACCCAGGCTGGACTTACAGCTCACTGGCCACAGTAGTGGGACCCGGACATTCTGCAGTGCAGTTCAAGCCTCCTTGTGGAAAGCAGCGAAAATTGGATTTGTCAGCAAACTACCCACGCTGAAACCAGTGTGTGGCGTAGCATTCTACCAGTTTCTCCCCGCTGGCTCCCCTAAGTTAGTCAGCTTTAATTCACTATTACTTTCCAGATATCCCTCAGTTCCAGCCTGGTGTTCCTGATTCTGCATCATCCTCACACTTGACACCCCGGCCTTCCCCTCTGCTGACAGCTGTCTGTACCTACATTGGCCTGGTCTCCAGAAAGGTACATGACTAGCACAAAAAGTCTCTGAATCTTTCACATATGGTTCACTTCATGGCTAGGAACTCTAACTTCGCAGAAAGTAGGTGGTAGTTCTTCTCAGCTGCTGCCAGTGACTCCTACCTTGCCATCTTGATGTTGGTACAAGACTGCTCTAAGTCCTACTTAAGATGCGTCACAATGTTGCATGAATGGAATATGGAAGTCTGGCTAACCCATGACTGATTAAACAGTCTACAAGCTCTTTCAGTACTTCTTGGTGAGAAGTCCAGTTGATAAGCTGCTGAGATGCAGATCCTTCCTTTGGTTTTGGTTCTGCTTTTATTCACCTTCTTATACCCTGGCGTCTTAGCACTTGAGGTTCCTGGCAAGAGAGCATACAATGGAGCTGCAATCTTGGAGAAATTCTGAATGTAAGTCCTGTTAGGATAGGAAACCTAACAATTTCTTTTGGATCTATATTGTAACCATCTCCAGACACAATCTTCCCAAGGTATCTGACTTGTCTCTTTAACAGTTCACAATTCTTTGGTGTCACTCCCATGGCTGTATAGGCAGAGATGGTAGTTGGGTGCCGGCCTATCTTGACATTTTTAGTTGCCGCTGCTGTCTGTCTTCCACATGGCCTGCACAACTCTTTCTGGTGCTCTGTTAGGTAAAGCGAAGGACGTGGCTACTGAATCCACCAAGGGAGTATGGGTAGTTGTCTTCAGCAATCACATTGTAACCAATGATTGTCTCTTCTGGCGCTTGTTGGTCACAGGTCAGCGAAGGGTACTAACAGTTTATGGGGATTGCTGTTCTTGGCATGGAGTTGATATGTCACTTCTACCCATTATACTAAGGGTATCTTCACCTGGTTCACAGCTCTGCTGCAGAATGCTCCAGGCCCTACCAGTTAATTCACCGGCCTAAGTCTTGTTTGGGGTAGAGCTTGCTTTCTATAGTCGTCATTTATGATACTAGCTTGAGCTCCTGTGTCCCATAGAACTTCCTGTGGGTAGTACTAGCGCAACCGGTCTTCTTTTGAGGTGACTTCAAAAGAAAAGGTTTAGTTGGGTTGGGACCACATTGAATCTGAGGTTACTGGTTGTCCCCCACCAGCAACCCTCTGCCTTTTACTGTCTGAAGTAAGGGACACTGCACTCTTTGTTGAACTGTCATCCTTCATCACAATTTAGTTTGTGGCAACAAGCTCTACCTTGATTGGAGATCTGGCAGTCCTCACAGGTAGGACGTGGTCTACTCCTTGGAGGTGATCTATTTTGGAAGAACCTCCTTGTTCTTCTCAGTCTTTTTTCTGTTTTTGTCTCTTGCGATCTTCATTTCAGTCAACTCAGACCAACTGGGAAGCAGCGGTGAGTGACCTCCAAGCTGAGTTACTGTCTCTTTAAGTGGTGCCTTTAAAGTAACTGGGATATGGCCAAGTGAAGTGTTAACTTCTCTGGCAACTTCCTGTTGCACACCCAGTGGGTTCACTTCGGCCATTTTGCTTGAAAAGTTCTTTAATTTCTGTTCTCTTTCTGAATCAAGACTGGCAACATGATTTATCAACTCTATCAGTTCATCATATATGATGTGGGGCTCTTCCAGATGCTGCTTCAGCTGAAACTTGATGTTTTCATTTAACAGACTGTCAATATTAATCTGAGAAACTTCTCCTGGATCAAACCTTTTTTTCAGCTTCCTCTTCATACAAACAAAAGTCATTCTTTAAGCACAATAGCGCTAAACAAAAAGTCTTGAGAGTATTCTCTGTCTTGAGAGATGTTAATCAGCTGGTCGTACAAATCAGAAGTAATTTCTTCCTTGTAATGTCCCTTTTTAAGATGGTTCTTAACTGGAGCAAGATGAGTGTTCTTCATCTCTAGCATGTTCCTGAGATGTAACCCTGCACTGATGGCTTTCACCAAAGCTTCTATGATTTATTTGTCTCGATATTCTTTCTGGACCCCCAAGTCCATCTTATGAATGGTGTCTTTATCTCTGTTCTTGCTCCCCGATCTGGCCATTTATCTTGAACTTTCCTTCTGATGAGGGGTGGGACTAGTTCTCTTTGTTGGGGTTACAGGCTTTGACTTGCTTGGAGACTTGCTAGGGCTAATTGTTGCCACTAGCTTCGTAGCTGACGTAGCACAGCCTTCCACAGAGCAAGGAACTGTACTGTAAGTATATGGGGGGGGGGGGGGAATGCCACACTGATTAAGGGGATGGGAGGATGCCACACTGCCTATGGGGAATGGAATGGGAGGATGCCACACTACCTATGGGAAATGGTATCTGGGGAATGCCACACTTCCTATATATTATTATTAATGTTTATTTATATAGCGCCATCAACTTCCGTAGCGCTTTACAAGTTATAGGGAATGGGATGGGGGAATGTCACACTTCCAATATGGGTATTGGGAGGGGGAATGTCACACTGCCTATATAGGGAAGGGGGGGATGCCACACTGCCTATATGGGGATTGGGAGGGGGAATGCCACACTGCATATGGGAATGGGATGAGGGAATGCCACACTGCCCATGGGGAATGGGATGGTGGGATGCCACACTGCCTGTAATGGGGCACAACATCTGGTTTAAATTTTTTTTTCTTCTTTTCCTCCTCCAAATCCTAGGTGCGTCTTATTGACAGGTGTGACTTATAAGGGTTGATTCAAAGCCCCTTTCTCACTTTTTTTTTTTTTTTGTGAATATTTCCATTCTCGTTCATTTTTTCTCCTCGTCTGATACAGAAAAGCCTTTTTTCTGCGAGAACTTTAGTGTGAAATGTTTTCAATTTTGCATGATCTTTCGTTTGGTAGCAAGACCTCTATAAAAATGATGAGAAAGGGGCTCTGAATCAACCCTATAGAGCGAAAAATACGGTAAGCTTAGCACATCATTTTGGCACACAATAATTAAGACTGTAAAAAATGCAATCGAAAGTGGAATTCCCCTTTAAGGTGGGAACCAGAAGAAACTCCTGCCACAGAAACCCTATATTTTCTCGGGTGGTGCTAGACATGGATCCAGCATTCAGGTAAGAGCTACAGCCACAGACACTGAGTGATGGTCTGCATAGGAAAAGGGCGAGTAAAGAGTTTTTTTATTTTTTTCCTGAAAAATTGTCTTTAAGTCTAACTGGGATGGTTTGAATGAGTATATTTTATACATCCACTTTGCTCCCTGGACCCCTCACCAGGATTTATTTACTAAAATGTATCTGTGAACAATGTATCCAAATTGTATTGGTGTTTAATGTCCAGAAATGGTGGAGGTTAAAAAGTGTGCCGCAGTATGCTCTGCTGTTAACCTACTTGAGCCACCCCACTCCCTTCCTACCGGAGGCAGCATCCCATTCAAATTGTCTACGGCCAGACCCACAAAAAGATAGGCGCTGCCCCCATAAGTGAGGACACTCCAAATGCTAGTACTGCCAACTGGTGCTAGGAGTGTTTGAAAGGAACACCTCCACCAACCAGGGAGCGGATCACGGGGCTCAGGTAAGTTGTACAACAGCTTCCTGCTGCAATCTCTAGGTGAAGTGCTTAGCAGCCCATCAACCAGCTTTTACAGATTTCGTCCAAAAGCAGAACCCGTCTGAAGTCATCATTTGGGTTAGGGAACCCAAACTCACAAATTTCAGTATGAGCCCAAATTTTGCGATTTGGGTTTGCCCAACACTAATTTTAATGTGTTTTATTGATTCATTAAAAATTTGTTTCAGAATGGGCCAAATTTCTTTGTGAAATTTGGCGATTTGTCCAAACCATATTTTTAAGAAATTTGCTCATCTCTACATATTACCCATTTATATCGGAAAATTAAAAAGCCACTCAGATAACAAAACATAACAAAACAAATTAAAATAACACAGGTAGTTGCTTCATACTAAATTGCTATAGATATACTGTTATCTGGTGTTGCCCCTCTAATTGATTTAAGGTAAATTAAGTTACAAATTCATCACTATGGCTGCCTTAAGAAGGTACCAGACATATTTGAATAAAGAACATTTTATTGTTATAGTAACATGATAGAAATTCAAATAGGAATTCCAGATATGAATAGAATTTGTTTGCCAATGGTATTTGTTAGGAACTAACACGTTCACTAGAACAAAAAAAGCATACTCGGCTCTAAGGTAGGAGTCAACATTTAAAGGTGATTGCTGTACTGTACTAGACATATCTGAATTATGTGGGAATGTTTGAGAATCTCTTGATAGTAATTAATATGCCAAGCGCCCCATTGGTACAATTACACTAAACCCCTAATTAACATCCTCAAGATTAGATTCCCCACATGTTAAGTCTGTAGGAGCAAGGTTGAGTGAAGCATTTTAAACAGTTTCAAAACATTGTATTGTCTTCATTACGATCTTTATACTTCAGTAAAGATGGGTTTAGGATTAATTGCACTTAAAATAATCCAGACTCTGTCACTAAATATAGGAGTGAGAAGGTAATTGCAGTGTCTTTGTGAAATGCGAGCTCATGAAACCTTATTTTATAAAGGTGACATTAGACAGTAAACGTCATAAGATGGAGCATTCGATTAATCCTTTGCCTAATGTTAGACCCCTTTCAAAGTCAGTTTATGAAGTGTGTATTTTTATACTTCATGTTGGTTTAACATCAACAAATCTGTTTTCAGATATTTTAAGATAGAAAGTTTAAAGGTTAGAATCTACAAAATATTCTAATTTAGCAATTTTACAGCTATACTGAGGGAATATACAAAGGGAAAAAAAAATAAAACCCAAGGTCTGAAGTAAAGAATTCTAAAATTCCCCAAATGTACCACTCAGTAATGCTGATTAACATTGGTCAAAATTCTTCACAGAACCACAATTCCTCAGTTCACTAATGCAAATAAAAACAAAAATGAATTGAATATACACATTAGGGATGAGCGAATCGATCCGGACGAACCCGGATTCGATCCGAATTTCAGGAAAAATTCGATTCGGATCGAATCAGAATTTCCCCGCGATTCGATCGCTCGAAGTTTTCCTTTAACATCCATTCATTTACATTACAGGCATTCTAAGATGGCGGATGGGACATGTCCAGACATCAACCCCGCGCCAGTGCAAGCTGGGACAGTCACATGCAGCCTATCAGCAGCCAGCAAGCCCGGTGACGTCACAGCGCTATTTAAGGCCGGCCATCTTGCTTTTCCTCATTTCTCTATTGCATTCGTGAGAGACAGGACGCTGCTGTAGGCAGGGAGAGAGACAGTTAGACAGGCAGGGACAGACAGGGACAGGCTGAAAACAGGCAGGAGACAGACAGGAGACAGACAGAAAGTCAGCGAAAAACAGGGAAAGGTAGAAAAATCGGAGGCTGTCAGCCTGTCACAGGGAGTTTTTTTTTTTTTTTTTTTTTCATCCAGCCTGACAGGCTTTGTTAGCGTTTTCAGGCTGCTTATACTAACTAACTGTGCATATATACTGAACTGATCTTAAGTCTGCTGTGAGGCATCCCATTCTGTGACTACAGCAGCCTCTGTTTAAGACCATATAACCATTTGCTCTTATTATATTTGAAATTAGCCTGATAAAGACACTTTTGCTGGGCATAGTACTTCTGGACCCTGCCAGGGCATCCCATTCTGTGACTACAGCAGCCTCTGTTTAAGACCATATAACCATTTGCTCTTATTATATTTGAAATTAGCCTGATAAAGACACTTTTGCTGGGCATAGTACTTCTGGACCCTGCCAGGGCATCCCATTCTGTGACTACAGCAGCCTCTGTTTAAGACCATATAACCATTTGCTCTTATTATATTTGAAATTAGCCTGATAAAGACACTTTTGCTGGGCATAGTACTTCTGGACCCTGCCAGGGCATCCCATTCTGTGACTACAGCAGCCTCTGTTTAAGACCATATAACCATTTGCTCTTATTATATTTGAAATTAGCCTGATAAAGACACTTTTGCTCGACATAGTACTTCTGGACCCTGCCAGGGCATCCCATTCTGTGACTACAGCAGCCTCTGTTTAAGACCATATAACCATTTGCTCTTATTATATTTGAAATTAGCCTGATAAAGACACTTTTGCTGGGCATAGCACTACTGGATCTTTTTTGGGGCATCCCATTCTGTGACTACAGCAGCCTCTGTTTAAGACCATATAACCATTTGCACTTATTATAATTGAAATTAGCCCTGATAAAGACACTTTTGCTGGGCATAGGCTTACTGCTGCCTGCCAGGTGCACTTCTGTTGAGGCATCCCATTCTGTAACATAGCATACCCCTCTTTATTTACACTAAGCAGCTCTCTTATTTACACTAAGCAGGCCTGTTGGAGGCTGAGTGTTACTGCTCACTTTTGGTGTGCATTATATTCTGTTTCATATAGACCCACCGCTGCCCGGGGGATCTTAAAATATCACCTACTACCACGCCAGTTAGACTATGTCGGGCAGACAAGTGCCTGGAAGTGAAAAGAGGAGTGGCAGAGGCCAAGATTCCGCAGGCAGAGCTCGCATCAGACTGGGGGCCAGTAGCAGCAGGAGTCACGCTGAGAGACCTAATCTGCCAGTATCTGCTAGCGGTCGGGTCTCCACCAGTAACGCATCTGCCGTGGTAGATTGGTTGACGCGCTCATCAACAACATCATCACAACTTACGTCTGAGACCCCCAGTCTAGGGTCGGTAGTTTCCTCTGACACAACCCTGAGTTGGCATGCCCCGAGAGCAGTCCCTGTCCTCCCATTGCCTCTGTCCTACGCCGTTCCCTCCCCCTGCGACGTATCCTATGCTTTGGGTTCAGCTCCACTCTTTAGTGAGGAGGACGATCAGATACAGGAGGACAGTCAGCAGCTACTGCCCAGCCAAGAAATGGAGGTGGCTTCTTTAGCTAGGCAGACAGATAGTGATGTGGACAGTGTCGTGGGTGCTGCGAGCGTTCCAGCTCCTGCGCCAGACACTGTTGACGAATCCACGAACATCAGTGACGTACAGCCACAACTCGGTGATGATGATGACGATGAAGCCGATCGCACTTGGGAGCCGGGTGAGGAAGGGGCTTCATCGTCATCATCAGGAGAAGAGGGGCGCAGGTTGCCCCGGAGTCAGCAGCTGAGGCAGCAAGGTGGTAGCAGTCAGCATGGGGGCACAATTCCAAAGGCTGGAGCCGGCCGGGGCCGGGGCCGGGGTAGAGCACCTGCTGTGCGGCAGTCTACCTTATCAGGAGGTAGTGGAGCAGGGGTTCCTGGAGTTGGCAACAGCAGCAGTGAATCAGTGAGGCCAGGGGATGGGAAAAGTAGCTACTCGGCAGTGTGGCAGTTTTTCCTGAGGCATCCGCAGGAGGGTAACATGGCCACATGCAAGATATGTAGGCAAAAGGTGAAGCGTGGCCAGGGTCCAAATGTTGGCACCACGGCCCTGCGTCAACATATGATGAGTCACCATAAAGCGACCTGGGAGAACGGAGGCTCCCAAGGGGTGGTCCAGTCTGCTTCCTCACCAAGTGAGCTCCCAATTTCTGCCAGCCAAGGCTCCAGCACCTCAGGCAGCTGTGCGTCATACCCATCCTCTGTCGCTCCTGCTCCTCCTCCTCCAAGTCATGCATCCCGCCAGCAATCCATCAGCGAAGCCATGTCCAAGAGACAGCAGTATGCGCCCACTCATCCTACGGCGCAGAAGCTGAATGTGCTCCTGTCCAAGTTGCTGGTGCTGCAGTCGCTCCCTTTTCAGGTGGTGGAATCTGCACCTTTCAGAGAACTGATGGCTTGTGCCGAGCCGAGGTGGAGAGTCCCAAGCCGTCATTTCTTTGCCAAGAAGGCAGTACCAGCGCTGCACACTTTTGTTGAACAGAAGGTGGGCCAGTCCTTGAGCCTGTCGGTGTGTAGCAAAATACATGGCAGCGCCGACATCTGGAGCTGTAACTACGGTCAGGGGCAGTACATGTTGTTTACGGCCCACTGGGTGAATGTGGTCCCTTTGCAGCAGCAACTTGGACAGGTCACGCCGCTTCGGCCTCCGCGCTCTCTGCCCATTGGGCCTGTGACACCGTGCGACTCGGCCTCCTCATCCTCCGCCATCTCCTCACCCTCCACTGTAGGCTCAAGTCTCAGTGCCCCTCCAGTCTACCATGTGTGCAGGGCACGGAGGTGTCACGCAGTGCTTCACATGGTTTGTCTTGGCGAACGGAGTCACACAGGGGAGGAACTGCTTAAATGTATTCATCAGGAAATCCAAACATGGCTTACTCCGAGAAAACTTAAAATGGGAATCATGGTTACCGACAATGGGAAGAACATTTTGTCTGCGCTGCGCCAAGGAAGCCTGACCCATGCCCCCTGCATGGCTCACGTCTTCAATCTGGTTGTCAAGCGGTTTCTGAAGTGTTCCCCCCATCTGCAGGACATCCTAACAACTTCACGGAAACTTTGCATGCACTTCAGCCACTCCTACACCGCCAAACACACCCTTCTTGAGCTACAGCGTCAGAATGGTATCCCCCAACATAGTCTGATTTGCGATGTTTCCACCCGTTGGAATTCCACCCTTCACATGTTGGACCGATTATATGAACAGAGAAAAGCCATCACGGATTTCCTGATGATCCAAGCAGATAGGGGGACTCCCCTGTGTAACTTCAATGTCAACCAGTGGCAGCTCATACGTGACACCTGCCGTTTGCTCAGGCCCTTTGAGGAAGCCACTTTATTTGTCAGTCGGCAGGATTACGGGATGAACGACGTGATTCCACTGCTTCATGTACTACAGCACATGTTGGAAACCATGGCTGGTCAGGGCACTGGAGACATGGCGTTTACATCTTACGGCCACATGAACCCCGTTGGAGCTGAACTGGAGGAGGAGGAGGAAGAGGAGGAGGAGGAGTTGCCCAGCGAAACACAGTTTAGGCTTGGCGAAATGGCTGGTTTATCTAGTCAGCGGACAGGAGAGGAGGAGCAGGAGCAGCCAGAGGAGCTAGAGGTTTTTGAGGAAGGCGAGACAGAGGACCCGGGCACACCGTGGCAGTATGCAGTGGAGATGGAGACAGGTAGTCCATCCGAGTCACTTGCGCAAATGGCACGAAGCATGCTCACGTGCTTGCGTAGTGACCCCAGAATTGTTTCCATCTGTCGGCGGGATGACTTCTGGCTGTCCACCTTATTGGACCCTCGCTTCCGGCACAAAATGGGGGCATTTTTTAAACCCACCGAGAGGGAGGACAAACTCAACTACTACAAAGACATTCTACGTAGGCAGTTGGCCGATGCCTATCTGCGCCATGGTCCATACTCTCGCAGGTCTGACTCGAGGGGACCTCTGCGCTCACCTTCCACTGCCATGGCCGCTGGGGGGGTTGGCAGGAGCAGCAGCAGCAGCTCCATCAGCAGCAGCAGCCTCAGTCTTCAGTCGCTAATGAGTAGCTTTCTACACCCGCATAGTGAGGCTACTCATGAGCAGCAGGAAGACCTGGAGCAGGACCTCAACCAGCAGGTCATGTCATACTTTGACATGACCATGCCAACACACCTTGAGGATCCGCTGGACTTCTGGGCAGCCAAACTTGATTTGTGGCCGCAACTAGCAGAGTTTGCCCTGGAAAAGCTGTCCTGCCCGGCAAGTAGCGTGCCATCTGAGCGGGTGTTTAGTGCGGCGGGGGCCATAGTTACGGCGAGGAGAACTCGTCTGTCAACTAAAAATGTGGAGAGACTCACCTTTGTCAAAATGAATCAGGGATGGATCAGCCAGGATTTCCACCCACCAATGCCTGATGCATGCGACTAGATTCAGCATGGTGCCACGTTTTACACTTTCCAAATGGTGCAAAACATATTTATGTCTTTAGGCCATTTTTTGGGCTCCTGCTGCTGCCAACTTCTGCCAACTCCAGGGTGTGATTCATCCAATTGTTGGGCTCCTGAAGCCAACCCCAGTGTCTCTTTAAAGTAATATTTGGGCTCCTGCTGCTGCTGTCAACTCCTGCCAACTCCAGGGTGTGATTCATCCAATTTTTGGGCTCCTGAAGCCAACTCCAGTGTATATTTGGGCTCCTGCTGCTGCTGCTGCCAACTTCTTCCAACTCCAGGGTGTGATTCATCCAATTTTTAGGCTCCTGAAGCCAACCCCAGAGTCTGTTTAAAGTAATGTTTGGGCTCCTGCTGCTGCTTGCAACTCCAGGGTGTGATTCATCCAATTTTTGGGCTCCTGAGGCCAACCCCAGTGTCTGTTTAAAGTAATGTTTGGGCTCCTGCTGCTGCTGCCGCCAACTCCAGGGTGTGATTCATCCAATTTTTGGGCTCCTGAGGCCAACCCCAGGGTCTCTTTAAAGTAATATTTGGGCTCCTGCTGCTGCTGCTGCCAACTTCTGCCAACTCCAGGGTGTGATTCATCCAATTTTTGGGCTCCTGAAGCCAACCCCAGTGTCTCTTTAAAGTAATGTTTGGGCTCCTGCTGCTGCTGCCAACTCCAGGGTGTGATTCATCCAATTTTTGGGCTCCTGAGGCCAACCCCAGGGTCTCTTTAAAGTAATATTTGGGCTCCTGTTGCTGCTGCTGCCAACTTCTGCCAACTCCAGGGTGTGATTCATCCAATTTTTGGGCTCCTGAAGCCAACCCCAGGGTCTGTTTAAAGTAATGTTTGGGCTCCTGCTGCTGCTGCCAACTCCAGGGTGTGATTCATCCAATTTTTGGGCTCCTGAGGCCAACCCCAGGGTCTCTTTAAAGTAATATTTGGGCTCCTGCTGCTGCTGCTGCTGCTGCCAACTTCTGCCAACTCCAGGGTGTGATTCATCCAATTTTTGGGCTCCTGAAGCCAACCCCAGTGTCTCTTTAAAGTAATATTTGGGCTCCTGCTGCTGCTGCTGCCAACTCCAGGGTGTGATTCATCCAATTTTTGGGCTCCTGAGGCCAACCCCAGGGTCTCTTTTAAGTAATATTTGGGCTCCTGCTGCTGCTGCCAACTTCTGCCAACTCCAGGGTGTGATTCATCCAATTTTTGGGCTCCTGAAGCCAACCCCAGTGTCTCTTTAAAGTAATGTTTGGGCTCCTGCTGCTGCTGCCAACTCCAGGGTGTGATTCATCCAATTTTTGGGCTCCTGAGGCCAACCCCAGGGTCTCTTTAAAGTAATATTTGGGCTCCTGCTGCTGCTGCTGCCAACTTCTGCCAACTCCAGGGTGTGATTCATCCAATTTTTGGGCTCCTGAAGCCAACCCCAGTGTCTCTTTAAAGTAATATTTGGGCTCCTGCTGCTGCTGCTGCTGCTGCCAACTCCAGGGTGTGATTCATCCAATTTTTGGGCTCCTGAGGCCAACCCCAGGGTCTCTTTAAAGTAATATTTGGGCTCCTGCTGCTGCTGCCAACTTCTGCCAACTCCAGAGTGTGATTCATCCAATTTTTGGGCTCCTGAAGCCAACCCCAGTGTCTCTTTAAAGTAATGTTTGGGCTCCTGCTGCTGCTTGCAACTCCAGGGTGTGATTCATCCAATTTTTGGGCTCCTGAGGCCAACCCCAGGGTCTCTTTAAAGTAATATTTGGGCTCCTGCTGCTGCCAACTCCAGGGAGTGATTCATCCAATTTTTGGGCTCCTGAGGCCAACCCCAGGGTCTCTTTAAAGTAATATTTGGGCTCCTGCTGCTGCCAACTTCTGCCAACTCCAGGGTGTGATTCATCCAATTTTTGGGCTCCTGAAGCCAACCCCAGGGTCTGTTTAAAGTAATGTTTGGGCTCCTGCTGCTGCTTGCAACTCCAGGGTGTGATTCATCCAATTTTTGGGCTCCTGAGGCCAACCCCAGGGTCTCTTTAAAGTAATGTTTGGGCTCCTGCTGCTGCTGCTGCTGCCGCCAACTCCAGGGTGTGATTCATCCAATTTTTGGGCTCCTGAAGCCAACCCCAGAGTCTCTTTAAAGTAATGTTTGGGCTCCTGCTGCTGCTGCTGCCAACTCCAGGGTGTGATTCATCCAATTTTTGGGCTCCTGAAGCCAACCCCAGGGTCTCTTTAAAGTAATATTTGGGCTCCTGCTGCTGCTGCTGCCAACTCCAGGGTGTGATTCATCCAATTTTTGGGCTCCTGAAGCCAACCCCAGGGTCTCTTTAAAGTAATGTTTGGGCTCCTGCTGCTGCTGCCAACTCCAGGGTGTGATTCATCCAATTTTTGGGCTCCTGAGGCCAACCCCAGGGTCTCTTTAAAGTAATATTTGGGCTCCTGCTGCTGCTGCTGCCAACTTCTGCCAACTCCAGGGTGTGATTCATCCAATTTTTGGGCTCCTGAAGCCAACCCCAGAGTCTCTTTAAAGTAATGTTTGGGCTCCTGCTGCTGCTGCCAACTCCAGGGTGTGATTCATCCAATTTTTGGGCTCCTAAAGCCAACCCCAGGGTCTCTTTAAAGTAATATTTGGGCTCCTGCTGCTGCTGCTGCCAACTCCAGGGTGTGATTCATCCAATTTTTGGGCTCCTGCTGCTGCCAACTCCAGTGTCTCTTTAAAGCAATGTTTGGGCTCCTGCCCCTCATAGTGATGCCACTTCAACTCTCTGCAATTGTGCCGCTCTGCGATTCTATTAGCGATGCCTCTGATCTGCATGTGATATTTATTCAAAGTATTATTTAACTAACCCAGCACGCATCCTGTGCGTGTTACAGCAAGGCAGAATGGTTTACAACCCTATTGAGGCTCTAGGAGGCTCAGAAATAGCCATTTTTAATAGCGATTCGTCGCGAATTTATTCGGGTCGAAACGATTTTTGTCGGAAAATTCGGCGAATCAGTCGAATCGAATTTTTCAAAAGTTCGCTCATCTCTAATACACATTACTGAGATAAATGATATAACAGTAAAACCAATCAAAACCTACCAATTCCCAGAAAGCAGCACCGATATAAGGCTCACTTAGCGTACCAATGGTTGTTATTAGAGATGAGCGAATTTTTTAAAAATTTTAAATATTAGAATCACTGTCGCAGAGCGGCACAATTGCAGAGCCTTGAGGTGGCATCAGCATGAGGAGCCCATATATTGCCTGAAATACACACCCTGGAGTTGGCAGCATCATGAGGAGCCCATTTATTGCCTGAAAGACACCCTGGAGTTGGCAGCAGCATGAGGAGCCCATATATTGCCTGAAATACACACTGGAGTTGGCAGCATCATAAGGAGCCCATTTATTGCCTGAAAGACACACTGGAGTTGGCAGCAGCATAAGAAGCCCATATATTGCCTGAAAGACACACTGGAGTTGGCAGCATCATGAGGAGCCCATTTATTGCCTGAAAGACACCCTGGAGTTGGCAGTAGCATAAAAAGCCCATATATTGCCTGAAAGACACATTGGAGTTGGCAGCAGCATAAGAAGCCCATATATTGCCTGAAAAACACATCCTGGAGTTGGCAGCAGCATAAGGAGCCCATATATTGCCTGAAAAAAACACCCTGGAGTTGGCAGCAGCATAAGGCGCCCATATATTGCATGAAAGACACACACTGGAGTTGGCAGCAGTATGAGGAGAACATATAAAAACGTTTAACGTAATGCATTTCCTCAATAATTACTTGTGGTCTGATGCAGAGGAATGTCTGTAACTGGCAAGCAGCGACGTAAATCTGTTTTGCACTGTTTGTGAAGTGTTGGTGTGGCACCATGATCAATCTACTCGCATGCATCAGCCATTGGTGGGTGTAAATTCTGGCTGATCCATGCCTGATTCATCTTCACAAAGGTGAGTCTCTCCACATTTTTCATGGACAGACGAGTTCTCCTTGGCATTAATTTAGCCCCCGCCGCATTAAACACCCGCTCAGATACTGGCCGGGCAGGACAGCTTTCCCAGGGCAAACTCTGCTAGTTACGGCCACAAGTCAAGTTTGGCTGCCCCGAAGTCCAGCGGATCCTCAAGGTGTGTTGGCATGGTCATGTCAAGGTAAGACACGACCTGCTGGTTCAGGTCCTGCTCCAGGTCCACCTGCTGCTCATGTGTAGCCTCACTATGCGGCTGAAGAAAGCTACTCATTAGCGACTGTAGACTCAGGCTGCTGCTGATGGAGCTGGTACTGCTCCTGCCACCCCCCCAGCAGCCATGGCAGTGGAAGGTCAGTGCAGAGGGCCCCCTGAGTCAGACCTGCGAGAGTATTGACAATGGCACAGATACGGCCAACTGACTACGTAGAATGGGAGAAGGAGGTGTGTGGGGTCAGCGCAAGTAGAAAATGAGAGCTGCACCTGTGTGAGGGAAAAAAACCTGTAATCCCAAAGGGAATGTGGGCTGGTATACCAATCTGTTCCTAGTCGGGGAGGAGCCCCAATAGAAAAGCTTAGTAGTTGGTGCGTTGTGGAGAAAAAAAGGGTTAATGGTTGGGTTGCGGGTTAGAACCTGAAAAGTAGAGGATGAAATGTTAAGGGTTAAAACCTGAAAAGGTAGAGAGTAGGTTGTTAAGTGTTAGATCATAAAGGCAGTAGCAATCAATAATACAGTTAGGTTAGGTTTGTTTGAGGAGGGTGGCTTAGCACAGTGACTAAATCAGAAACAACTATGTATCATTGCCTCCGAATAGTTAAACCTCATAGAATTTCATCTGTCTGTCTATAGGAGGTATTCCTATAGGGCAGCGGTATACAGGAAGGTCAGTGCTAATTAGAGCCCTATTGACCCTGTATTTAAGTTCCATTCTAGAATTCAATGCCACAATTTTTAACGTTGGTGCACAGTGTAGATAACTCAGTTCGGAAGAGTTGAAGACAGATGCAGGAGGTTATGTGGTAAAAAACTCACCGCCGCAGCCCTGGGGTTGGGCTGTGGGTTAATTCGTCATTTGGTGCTGGAGGTCCTGAGGGTCTGGTCCGGGCTGGAATGAGACCTTGGTTCGCTGTTCGCAGTAATGTGGCCCGGGTTGTATCGCCACTCAGGGTAATTGTGTGCTGCAGGGGGGTCCCGTTTATAGCTATCAGTTGGGTGGCTTTTTGGCTGTGGCTGCACAGTTGCTGTGAGGGAAGGTGGAGGGAGAAGGGGAGGGAACCGCAAACAGCAGTGCTGAGTTCCGAGCGTGTCCACTGCTTTGGCGGCTGTGTGTGGAGAGAGATTTGCCTTGGAGGTAACAGCTGATTGCGATAGAGCATTCACCGACGCGCATTTCAGCATTTCCCGACATTGTCAAGGTGATCAGGGCGGGTTTCCTGTCTTAGAATCTAATTGGTTGTTGGTAACGCTGAGACTTCTGGGAACTGTAGTCTCTCTGAGTAGTTCTGACGTTCCTTGTATTGAAGCAAAGTAGCAGTTTGTGAAGAACTTCACGTGTTTGGTTGTTCCTTGATACAAATGTTGTTTTAGGTTAAGCAGATAAGCAGAAGAAATGTTTATCTCTGTAGTTCAATACCTTAAGTAAATATAAAAGTCTATCTGTGGTTACATTTCACCAAGGATGACACTTGGTGTTTATTGATGATGGGCGTGACGCATGTATTCAGTTTTTTTCTATTTAGTCATTTTTCCCTACTGTGAGAAGAGGTCTTTTCTCAATGATTGAAGTTAAAGATGGTGATAGTTCTGTGATTATTAGTTATTGTTAGAGCGGAATCATCAGTTGGGGTTAGAACCGACCCTAACGGGAGTTGGCAAGGCACGATCAATCGGACCTAAAATACAGATGAGGAATTTATTTTGGTTGTTTTGGTAGAGTGCTTTGATGCTTATTAGGGTAAGGGTGAGGGGGGGATCAGGTGGACCCGAAATGCTGGTGTGATTGGTAATTTGTTTTTATGGACAGTTGCTGGTGTTATTTGTTGTCCAAAAAACAATTCAGGTCAATTTCGATATTTTAAGTCCATGTGGAGTCAAAGTATTTAATTTGAAAATCCAATATGTTTCTCTTTTTGTCAGGGTTTCGTTAGGGTCGGCTCTAACCCCAACTGATGATTCCGCTCTAACAATAATTAATAAGTAGGTCGAAGCCCCTCCATTTGGGGTTGGTTTTCTCAATTATCCAAAACTCCAGTCCTATGGGATCTTCCTTGTGTTTGGGCTGATACGCTGTGAGTGGGGAGTCCTTTTTCTGATATTTCTGATGTGTTCGTTCAGGCGGACCTTGAATAGTCTTTTTTAGTCCTTCCAATGTATAGCAAGTTGGGATTCTTCGGATCCTTTTTCCACAAATCTGTTTTTTATGGTGGCAGCTTGTTGTAGGTAGGTTTCTTGGTCAGTGCAATTTCGTTTGATCCTTAGGAATTGTCCTTTAGGGTTGTTTTTTAGCGGCCGCCCACTCACAGCATAACAGAAGCAAGTTCTCATTCCAGCACGGACCTCAGGACCTCCAGCTCCAAACGACGGATTAACCCACAGCTCAACCCCAGGGCCTCGGCGGGGAGTTTTTTACCACATAACCTCCTGCATCTGTCTTCAACTCTTTCGAGTGGAATTACCTACGCTGTGCACCAACGTTTAAATTGTGGCATTGAATTCTAGGATAGAACTTAAATACAGGGTCACTAGGGCTCTAATTAGCACTGACCTTCCTGTATACCGCTGCCCTATAGGTATACCTCCTATAGACAGACAGATGAAATTCTATAAGGTTTAACTATTCGGAGGCAATGATACATAGTTGTTTCTGATTTAGTTAATGGGCTAAGCCACCCACCTCAAACAAACCTAGCCTAACTGTATTATTGATTGCTACTGCCTTTATGACCTAACACTTAACAACCTACTCTCTACCTTTTCAGGTTTTAACCCTTAACATTTCATCCTCTAACCCACACCAGCGACCCAACCATTAACCCTTATTTTTCTCCACAGCACACCTACTACTAACCTTTTCTATTGGGGCTCCTCCCCGACTAGGGACAGATTGGTATACCTGACTATGTAGAATGTCTCTGTAGTAGGGCAGTTTGTCCTTCCTCTCAGTGGGTGTAAAAAAGGCCCCCATTTTGTGCCGGTAGCAAGGGTCCAATAAGGAGGAGAGCCAGAAGTCATCCCGCTGCCGAATGGAGGCAATTCGGTTGTAACTATGCAAGCACTTGAGCATGCATCATGCCATTTGTGCAAGTGACTTGAAAGGACTACCTGTCTCCATCTCCACTGCATACTGCCACAGTGTGTCTGGGTCCTCTGTCTCGCCTTCCTCACAACCCTCTAGCTCCCCTGGCTGCTCCTGCTCCTGCTCCTCATCTCCTGTCAGATGACTAGATAGACCACCCATTTCGCCAAAACTAAACTGTGCTTCACTGTGCCCCTCATCCTCCTCCAGTTCAGCTCCCACAGGGTTCATGTGCCGTGAGATGTAGGCGCCATGTCTCCAGTGCCCTGACCAGCCATGGTTTACAACATGTGTTGTAGTACATGAAGCAGTGGAATCGCGTCGTTCATCCTGTAATCCGGGTGTCTGACTAATAAAGTGGCTTCCTCAAAGAGCAAACGGCAGGTGCCACGTATGAGCTGCCACTGGTTTACATTGAAGTTACACTGGGGAGTCCCCCTATAGGCTTGGATGATCAAGAAATCAATGATGGCTTTTCTCTGTTCGTATAGTTGATCCAACATATGGAGGGTGGAATTCCAACGGGTGGAAGCATCACAAATCACACTATGTAGGGGGATACTGTTCTGACACTGAGCTCAAGAAGGGTGTGCTTGGCAGAGGAGTGGCTGAAGTGCATCCAAAGTTTCCTTCCTGTTGTTAGGATGTCTTGCAGATGGGGGGGGGGGGAGACTTTAGTCCACGTGTTCACCCTGGAGGGGCACTGAGACTTGACCGTACAGTGGAGGCTGAGGAGACGGCGGAGTAAGAGGAGGCGGAGTCGCACACTGTCACAGGCACAACTGCCTGGGAGCGCAGAGGCTGAAGCGGCGTGACCTGTCTAAGTTGCTGTTGTGGCTGTGCAGGAACCACATTCACCCAGTGGGCCGTAAAGGACATGTATTGTCCCTGACCGTAGTTACAAGTCCAGATGTCGGCGCTGCCGTGCACTTTGGCACACACCAACAGGCTCAAGGACTGGCCCACCTTCTGTTCAACAAAATTGTGCAGGGCTGGTACTGCCTTCTTCGCAAAGAAATGACAGCTTGGGACTCTCCACCTCGGCTCGGCACAAGTAATCAGGTCTCTGAAAGGTCCACCACCTGAAAAGGGAGGGACTGCAGCACCAGCAACTTGGACAGGAGCTTCTACATGGCTTCGCTGATGGATTGCTGGCTGGATGACTGACTTGTAGCAGGAGGAGCAGGGGCATCTGGAGCCACAGGATGGGTATGACACACAGCTACCTTCAGCTGAGGTGCTGGAGCCTTGTCTGGCTAAAACTGGGAGCGGCGTGCCACTGGGTAACGCAGGAGGCTGGACCACCACTTTGGAGCCTCGGTTCTCCCAGGCCGCTTTATGGTGACACTACATATGTTGCCACAGGGCCGTGGTGCCAACATTGGGGCCCTGGCCATGCTTCATCTTCTGCCTACACATCTTACAGGTGGCCATGTTAACCTCCTGCGGATGCCTGATGAAAAACTGCCACACTGCCGAGTAGCTGATTTTCCCACCAACAGTCTGCACTAGTTCACTGCTACTGCCATCGACTCCAGGAACCCCTGTTCCACTACCTCCTGGAAAAATAGCCTGCCGTGCAGCAGGTGGTCTACCCCGGCCGTGTTTGGATCCAGACAATTCTGCCACCATGCTGACTACCAACCATGCTACCACTTTGCTGCCTCAGCTTCTGACTCAGGGGCAACCTGCAACCCTCTTCTCCTGCTGATGAAAGATCAATTTCCAGGCTAAAACAAAAAAAAAGCCTATAGTCGCAGCTCTGTGCCAGTCAACTGTGCCCATGCAGTTCCTCCACCCAGTGCTGGCATCTTCTTCCTTACCATGAGCAGGGGGGGCTCTTATGGCTGCATCCTGGGGGCCTTGTTTCCACTCCTCCATGCATTTCACTGCAGGGGGTCTGCCATGGCAGGGCATGCTGAACCCACCTAGGCAGGCCCCCTACATTGTAACGAATAGAGTAGCCATGATAGGAGGCATAAAGCAAGCTAAATTGGAACCACCATGTCTCCGCTGCACTATATCAAAAATGTACAAACTATGTAGTAAATAAATATTGTACAAATGTATTAAGGAAGAATAACAAACAACCAACGTATACATTTGTTTTGCGGGTGTTCACAGCCATCTGAAAGGTGGCGCCCAATTATTTTCTATTGTCTCAAAATTCATGATGTGATTGCCTCACCCTAAATTGCACACCTTGCCCCTGGAAACAATGTATACATTTGTTGTGTGGGTCCTTTTTCAGGTCCTTAATGGTGGATTTTCCATGGACACCAACTTTTTACATCCTATGTCCTCCATAAGAATATTAGGACATGTTGTCACGCTGGCATCATATATAAGGGACTCCACAGACTTGTGGAATAAGCTGGAGGGCATTGTTGTACTGCCTGACAATGATGATAATGTGTGATGTGGAATCGCTTTATACAAACATCACCCACGATATGGCTATTAGGGTTATCCAATATTTCCTAACTATGGAATCTCGAGAATATCTACAGAAATATGATTTTGCACTGGAATTGGAATTGTCCTGTCAGACAACCTGTTTGAATTTGATCGAAGAATCGAAGAGGTGAGTTTCCTTCCTGTATAGAAGTACAAGTCAAGTGTGCTTTTCAACAAAATAGGATATGACTATCTACGCCTAATCTTATGTTGCAATGGAGCAAGGGGTCAATCAGCACCTTCTTGGCAGTCCCGGCCTTTTTCCCTGCATGTACTTCAGGGTTTGCTGTGTTCGCTTATCCTGCGTCATTTGAGAACTGTTCCATACCCCAAAGCAGATGATCAGAAGTAAGAAGGCTGACCTAGTAATTGGACCTCTTACCAAGCAGTACATGCCAAAGACCCTGCACTGATGAAAAAGTCTTTACCCACTAAGTGTGGTCAGTTCCTAAGAGATTGGAATAAGTTTGAGATAGACAAAGGCCTGCTCTGTCATGTGGTTTTGTATCATGATTATCCTGAAAGGCGTCAACTGGTTCTCCCCTATTGTTTCCGGAGGATGGTCTTCAAAAGTCTGCATGGTTGACATTAGGGATGAGCGAATCGATCCGGACGAACCCGGATTCGATCCGAATTTCAGGAAAAATTCGATTCGGATCGAATCCGAATTTCCCCGCGATTCGATCACTCGAAGTTTTCCTTTAACATCCATTCATTTACATTACAGGCATTCTAAGATGGCGGGCGGGACATGTCTGGACATGTATCCCGCGCCAGTGCAAGCTGGGGCAGTCACATGCAGCCTATCAGCAGCCAGCAAGCCCGGTGACGTCACACAGCGGTATTTAACGGCGGCCATCTTGCTTTTCCTCATTTCTCTATTGCATTCGTGACAGACAGACAGAACGCTGTGTAGCTGAGGCAGTTAGACAGGCTGGAGACAGGCTGGAGACAGGCTGGAGACAGGCTGGAGACAGGCTGGAGACAGGCTGGAGACAGGCTGGAGACAGGCTGGAGACAGGCTGGAGACAGGCTGGAGACAGGCTGGAGACAGGCTGGAGACAGGCTGGAGACAGGCTGGAGACAGGCTGGAGACAGACAGGAGACAGACAGGAGACAGACAGAAAGCCAGGGAAAGGTAGGAAAAACGGAGCTGGCTGACAGGGAGAATTTTTTTTTTTCATCCAGCCTTTGTTAGCGTTTTCAGGCTGCTTATAGTAACTAACTGTGCATATATACTGAACTGATCTTAAGTCTGCTGTGAGGCATCCCATTCTGTGACTAAAGCAGCCTCTATTTAATAGCATAATAAACATTTGCACTTATTCTCATAGAAATCAGGCCTGATAAAGACACTTTTGCTGTGCATGCTCTCTGGTTTTTGTGGCACTGGCATCCCATTCTGTGACTAAAGCAGCCTCTATTTAATAGCATAATAAACATTTGCACTTATTCTCATAGAAATCAGGCCTGATAAAGACACTTTTGCTGTGCATGCTCTCTGGTTTTTGTGGCACTGGCATCCCATTCTGTGACTAAAGCAGCCTCTATTTAATAGCATAATAAACATTTGCACTTATTCTCATAGAAATCAGGCCTGATAAAGACACTTTTGCTGTGCATGCTCTCTGGTTTTTGTGGCACTGGCATCCCATTCTGTGACTAAAGCAGCCTCTATTTAATAGCATAATAAACATTTGCACTTATTCTCATAGAAATCAGGCCTGATAAAGACACTTTTGCTGTGCATGCTCTCTGGTTTTTGTGGCACTGGCATCCCATTCTGTGACTAAAGCAGCCTCTATTTAATAGCATAATAAACATTTGCACTTATTCTCATAGAAATCAGGCCTGATAAAGACACTTTTGCTGTGCATGCTCTCTGGTTTTTGTGGCACTGGCATCCCATTCTGTGACTAAAGCAGCCTCTATTTAATAGCATAATAAACATTTGCACTTATTCTCATAGAAATCAGGCCTGATAAAGACACTTTTGCTGTGCATGCTCTCTGGTTTTTGTGGCACTGGCATCCCATTCTGTGACTAAAGCAGCCTCTATTTAATAGCATAATAAACATTTGCACTTATTCTCATAGAAATCAGGCCTGATAAAGACACTTTTGCTGTGCATGCTCTCTGGTTTTTGTGGCACTGGCATCCCATTCTGTGACTAAAGCAGCCTCTATTTAATAGCATAATAAACATTTGCACTTATTCTCATAGAAATCAGGCCTGATAAAGACACTTTTGCTGTGCATGCTCTCTGGTTTTTGTGGCACTGGCATCCCATTCTGTGACTAAAGCAGCCTCTATTTAATAGCATAATAACCATTTGCACTTATTCTCATAGAAATCAGGCCTGATAAAGACACTTTTGCTGTGCATGCTCTCTGGTTTTTGTGGCACTGGCATCCCATTCTGTGACTAAAGCAGCCTCTATTTAATAGCATAATAAACATTTGCACTTATTCTCATAGAAATCAGGCCTGATAAAGACACTTTTGCTGTGCATGCTCTCTGGTTTTTGTGGCACTGGCATCCCATTCTGTGACTAAAGCAGCCTCTATTTAATAGCATAATAAACATTTGCACTTATTCTCATAGAAATCAGGCCTGATAAAGACACTTTTGCTGTGCATGCTCTCTGGTTTTTGTGGCACTGGCATCCCATTCTGTGACTAAAGCAGCCTCTATTTAATAGCATAATAAACATTTGCACTTATTCTCATAGAAATCAGGCCTGATAAAGACACTTTTGCTGTGCATGCTCTCTGGTTTTTGTGGCACTGGCATCCCATTCTGTGACTAAAGCAGCCTCTATTTAATAGCATAATAAACATTTGCACTTATTCTCATAGAAATCAGGCCTGATAAAGACACTTTTGCTGTGCATGCTCTCTGGTTTTTGTGGCACTGGCATCCCATTCTGTGACTAAAGCAGCCTCTATTTAATAGCATAATAAACATTTGCACTTATTCTCATAGAAATCAGGCCTGATAAAGACACTTTTGCTGTGCATGCTCTCTGGTTTTTGTGGCACTGGCATCCCATTCTGTGACTAAAGCAGCCTCTATTTAATAGCATAATAAACATTTGCACTTATTCTCATAGAAATCAGGCCTGATAAAGACACTTTTGCTGTGCATGCTCTCTGGTTTTTGTGGCACTGGCATCCCATTCTGTGACTAAAGCAGCCTCTATTTAATAGCATAATAAACATTTGCACTTATTCTCATAGAAATCAGGCCTGATAAAGACACTTTTGCTGTGCATGCTCTCTGGTTTTTGTGGCACTGGCATCCCATTCTGTGACTAAAGCAGCCTCTATTTAATAGCATAATAAACATTTGCACTTATTCTCATAGAAATCAGGCCTGATAAAGACACTTTTGCTGTGCATGCTCTCTGGTTTTTGTGGCACTGGCATCCCATTCTGTGACTAAAGCAGCCTCTATTTAATAGCATAATAAACATTTGCACTTATTCTCATAGAAATCAGGCCTGATAAAGACACTTTTGCTGTGCATGCTCTCTGGTTTTTGTGGCACTGGCATCCCATTCTGTGACTAAAGCAGCCTCTATTTAATAGCATAATAAACATTTGCACTTATTCTCATAGAAATCAGGCCTGATAAAGACACTTTTGCTGTGCATGCTCTCTGGTTTTTGTGGCACTGGCATCCCATTCTGTGACTAAAGCAGCCTCTATTTAATAGCATAATAAACATTTGCACTTATTCTCATAGAAATCAGGCCTGATAAAGACACTTTTGCTGTGCATGCTCTCTGGTTTTTGTGGCACTGGCATCCCATTCTGTGACTAAAGCAGCCTCTATTTAATAGCATAATAAACATTTGCACTTATTCTCATAGAAATCAGGCCTGATAAAGACACTTTTGCTGTGCATGCTCTCTGGTTTTTGTGGCACTGGCATCCCATTCTGTGACTAAAGCAGCCTCTATTTAATAGCATAATAACCATTTGCACTTATTCTCATAGAAATCAGGCCTGATAAAGACACTTTTGCTGTGCATGCTCTCTGGTTTTTGTGGCACTGGCATCCCATTCTGTGACTAAAGCAGCCTCTATTTAATAGCATAATAAACATTTGCACTTATTCTCATAGAAATCAGGCCTGATAAAGACACTTTTGCTGTGCATGCTCTCTGGTTTTTGTGGCACTGGCATCCCATTCTGTGACTAAAGCAGCCTCTATTTAATAGCATAATAAACATTTGCACTTATTCTCATAGAAATCAGGCCTGATAAAGACACTTTTGCTGTGCATGCTCTCTGGTTTTTGTGGCACTGGCATCCCATTCTGTGACTAAAGCAGCCTCTATTTAATAGCATAATAAACATTTGCACTTATTCTCATAGAAATCAGGCCTGATAAAGACACTTTTGCTGTGCATGCTCTCTGGTTTTTGTGGCACTGGCATCCCATTCTGTGACTAAAGCAGCCTCTATTTAATAGCATAATAAACATTTGCACTTATTCTCATAGAAATCAGGCCTGATAAAGACACTTTTGCTGTGCATGCTCTCTGGTTTTTGTGGCACTGGCATCCCATTCTGTGACTAAAGCAGCCTCTATTTAATAGCATAATAAACATTTGCACTTATTCTCATAGAAATCAGGCCTGATAAAGACACTTTTGCTGTGCATGCTCTCTGGTTTTTGTGGCACTGGCATCCCATTCTGTGACTAAAGCAGCCTCTATTTAATAGCATAATAAACATTTGCACTTATTCTCATAGAAATCAGGCCTGATAAAGACACTTTTGCTGTGCATGCTCTCTGGTTTTTGTGGCACTGGCATCCCATTCTGTGACTAAAGCAGCCTCTATTTAATAGCATAATAAACATTTGCACTTATTCTCATAGAAATCAGGCCTGATAAAGACACTTTTGCTGTGCATGCTCTCTGGTTTTTGTGGCACTGGCATCCCATTCTGTGACTAAAGCAGCCTCTATTTAATAGCATAATAAACATTTGCACTTATTCTCATAGAAATCAGGCCTGATAAAGACACTTTTGCTGGCCAAAGCCCTACTGGACCCTGCCAGGTCGATTCCTGCCCGGGGCATCCCATTCTGTGACTACAGCAGCCTCTGTTTAAGACCATATAAGCATTTGCTCTTATCATATTTGAAATTAGCCTGATAAAGACACTTTTGCTGGCCAAAGCCCTACTGGACCCTGCCAGGTCCATTCCTGCCCAGGGCATCCCATTCTGTGACTAAAGCAGCCTCTGTTTAAGACCATATAAGCATTTGCTCTTATTATATTTATATTATAAGACACTTTTGCTGGGCATAGGCTTACTGCTGCCTGCCAGGTGCACTTCTGTTGAGGCATCCCATTCTGTAACATAGCATACCCCTCTTTATTTACACTAAGCAGCTCTCTTATTTACACTAAGCAGGCCTGTTGGAGGCTGAGTGTTACTGCTCACTTTTGGTGTGCATTATATTCTGTTTTATATAGACCCACTGCTGCCTGGGGGTTCTTAAAATATCACCTACTACCACGCCAGTTAGACTATGTCGGGCAGACAAGTGCCTGGAAGTGAAAAGAGGAGTGGCAGAGGCCAAGATTCCGCAGGCAGAGCTCGCATCAGACTGGGGGCCAGTGGCAGCAGGAGTCACGCTGAGAGACCTAATCTGCCAGTATCTGCTAGCGGTCGGGTCTCCACCAGTAACGCATCTGCCGTGGTAGATTGGCTGACGCGCTCATCAACAACATCATCACAACTTACATCTGAGACCCCCAGTCTAGGGTCGGTAGGTTCCTCTGACACAACCCTGAGTTGGCATGCCCCGAGAGCAGTCCCTGTCCTCCCATTGCCTCTGTCCTACGCCGTTCCCTCCCCCAGCGACGTATCCTATGCTTTGGGTTCAGCTCCACTCTTTAGTGAGGAGGACGATCAGATACAGGAGGACAGTCAGCAGCTACTGCCCAGCCAAGAAATGGAGGTGGCTTCTTTAGCTAGGCAGACAAATAGTGATGTGGACAGTGTCGTGGGTGCTGCGAGCGTTCCAGCTCCTGCGCCAGACACTGTTGACGAATCCACGAACATCAGTGACGTACAGCCACAACCCGGTGATGATGATGACGATGAAGCCGATCGCACTTGGGAGCCGGGTGATGAAGGGGCTTCATCGTCATCATCAGGAGAAGAGGGGCGCAGGTTGCCCCGGAGTCAGCAGCTGAGGCAGCAAGGTGGTAGCAGTCAGCATGGGGGCACAATTCCAAAGGCTGGAGCCGGCCGGGGCCGGGGCCGGGGTAGAGCACCTGCTGTGCGGCAGTCTACCTTATCGGGAGGTAGTGGAGCAGGGGTTCCTGGAGTTGGCAACAGCAGCAGTGAATCAGTGAGGCCAGGGGGTGGGAAAAGTAGCTACTCGGCAGTGTGGCAGTTTTTCCTGAGGCATCCGCAGGAGGGTAACATGGCCACATGCAAGATATGTAGGCAAAAGGTGAAGCGTGGCCAGGGTCCAAATGTTGGCACCACGGCCCTGCGTCAACATATGATGCGTCACCATAAAACGACCTGGGAGAACCGAGGCTCCCAAGGGGTGGTCCAGTCTGCTTCCTCACCAAGTGAGCTCCCAATTTCTGCCAGCCAAGGCTCCAGCACCTCAGCCGAAGGCAGCTGTGCGTCACACCCATCCTCTGTCGCTCCTGCTCCTCCTCCTCCTCCTCCAAGTCATGCATCCCGCCAGCAATCCATCAGCGAAGCCATGTCCAAGAGACAGCAGTATGCGCCCACTCATCCTACGGCGCAGAAGCTGAATGTGCTCCTGTCCAAGTTGCTGGTGCTGCAGTCGCTCCCTTTTCAGGTGGTGGAATCTGCACCTTTCAGAGAACTGATGGCTTGTGCCGAGCCGAGGTGGAGAGTCCCAAGCCGTCATTTCTTTGCCAAGAAGGCAGTACCAGCGCTGCACACTTTTGTTGAACAGAAGGTGGGCCAGTCCTTGAGCCTGTCGGTGTGTAGCAAAATACATGGCAGCGCCGACATCTGGAGCTGTAACTACGGTCAGGGGCAGTACATGTCGTTTACGGCCCACTGGGTGAATGTGGTCCCTTTGCAGCAGCAACTTGGACAGGTCACGCCGCTTCGGCCTCCGCGCTCTCTGCCCATTGGGCCTGTGACACCGTGCGACTCGGCCTCCTCATCCTCCGCCATCTCCTCACCCTCCACTGTAGGCTCAAGTCTCAGTGCCCCTCCAGTCTACCATGTGTGCAGGGCACGGAGGTGTCACGCAGTGCTTCACATGGTTTGTCTTGGCGAACGGAGTCACACAGGGGAGGAACTGCTTAAATGTATTCATCAGGAAATCCAAACATGGCTTACTCCGAGAAAACTTAAAATGGGAATCATGGTTACCGACAATGGGAAGAACATTTTGTCTGCGCTGCGCCAAGGAAGCCTGACCCATGCCCCCTGCATGGCTCACGTCTTCAATCTGGTTGTCAAGCGGTTTCTGAAGTGTTCCCCCCATCTGCAGGACATCCTAACAACTTCACAGAAACTTTGCATGCACTTCAGCCACTCCTACACCGCCAAACACACCCTTCTTGAGCTACAGCGTCAGAATGGTATCCCCCAACATAGTCTGATTTGCGATGTTTCCACCCGTTGGAATTCCACCCTTCACATGTTGGACCGATTATATGAACAGAGAAAAGCCATCACGGATTTCCTGATGATCCAAGCAGATAGGGGGACTCCCCTGTGTAACTTCAATGTCAACCAGTGGCAGCTCATACGTGACACCTGCCGTTTGCTCAGGCCCTTTGAGGAAGCCACTTTATTTGTCAGTCGGCAGGATTACGGGATGAACGACGTGATTCCACTGCTTCATGTACTACAGCACATGTTGGAAACCATGGCTGGTCAGGGCACTGGAGACATGGCGTTTACATCTTACGGCCACATGAACCCCGTTGGAGCTGAACTGGAGGAGGAGGAGGAGGAAGAGGAGGAGGAGGAGTTGCCCAGCGAAACACAGTTTAGGCTTGGCGAAATGGCTGGTTTATCTAGTCAGCGGACAGGAGAGGAGGAGCAGGAGCAGCCAGAGGAGCTAGAGGTTTTTGAGGAAGGAGAGACAGAGGACCCGGGCACACCGTGGCAGTATGCAGTGGAGATGGAGACAGGTAGTCCATCCGAGTCACTTGCGCAAATGGCACGAAGCATGCTCACATGCTTGCGTAGTGACCCCAGAATTGTTTCCATCTGTCGGCGGGATGACTTCTGGCTGTCCACCTTATTGGACCCTCGCTTCCGGCACAAAATGGGGGCATTTTTTAAACCCACCGAGAGGGAGGACAAACTCAACTACTACAAAGACATTCTACGTAGGCAGTTGGCCGATGCCTATCTGCGCCATGGTCCATACTCTCGCAGGTCTGACTCGAGGGGACCTCTGCGCTCACCTTCCACTGCCATGGCCGCTGGGGGGGTTGGCAGCAGCAGCAGCAGAAGCTCCATCAGCAGCAGCAGCCTCAGTCTTCAGTCGCTAATGAGTAGCTTTCTACACCCGCATAGTGAGGCTACTCATGAGCAGCAGGAAGACCTGGAGCAGGACCTGAACCAGCAGGTCATGTCATACTTTGACATGACCATGCCAACACACCTTGAGGATCCGCTGGACTTCTGGGCAGCCAAACTTGATTTGTGGCCGCAACTAGCAGAGTTTGCCCTGGAAAAGCTGTCCTGCCCGGCAAGTAGCGTGCCATCTGAGCGGGTGTTTAGTGCGGCGGGGGCCATAGTTACGGCGAGGAGAACTCGTCTGTCAACTAAAAATGTGGAGAGACTCACCTTTGTCAAAATGAATCAGGGATGGATCAGCCAGGATTTCCACCCACCAATGCCTGATGCATGCGACTAGATTCAGCATGGTGCCACGTTTTACACTTTACAAATGGTGCAAAACATATTTATGTCTTTAGGCCATTTTTTGGGCTCCTGCTGCTGCTACTGCCAACTTCTGCCAACTCCAGGGTGTGATTCATCCAATTTTTGGGCTCCTGAGGCCAACTCCAGTGTATATTTGGGCTCCTGCTGCTGCTACTGTCAACTCCTGCCAACTCCAGGGTGTGATTCATCCAATTTTTGGGCTCCTGAAGCCAACTCCAGTGTATATTTGGGCTCCTGCTGCTACTACTGTCAACTCCTGCCAACTCCAGGGTGTGATTCATCCAATTTTTGGGCTCCTGAGGCCAACTCCAGTGTATATTTGGGCTCCTGCTGCTGCTGCTGCCAACTTCTGCCAACTCCAGGGTGTGATTCATCCAATTTTTGGGCTCCTGAGGCCAACTCCAGTGTATATTTGGGCTCCTGCTGCTACTACTGCCAACTTCTGCCAACTCCAGGGTGTGATTCATCCAATTTTTGGGCTCCTGAGGCCAACTCCAGTGTATATTTGGGCTCCTGCTGCTGCTGCTGCCAACTTCTGCCAACTCCAGGGTGTGATTCATCCAATTTTTGGGCTCCTGAAGCCAACTCCAGTGTATATTTGGGCTCCTGCTGCTACTACTGTCAACTCCTGCCAACTCCAGGGTGTGATTCATCCAATTTTTGGGCTCCTGAGGCCAACTCCAGTGTATATTTGGGCTCCTGCTGCTGCTGCTGCCAACTTCTGCCAACTCCAGGGTGTGATTCATCCAATTTTTGGGCTCCTGAGGCCAACTCCAGTGTATATTTGGGCTCCTGCTCCTGCTGCTGCCAACTTCTGCCAACTCCAGGGTGTGATTCATCCAATTTTTGGGCTCCTGAAGCCAACTCCAGTGTATATTTGGGCTCCTGCTGCTACTACTGCCAACTTCTGCCAACTCCAGGGTGTGATTCATCCAATTTTTGGGCTCCTGAAGCCAACTCCAGTGTATATTTGGGCTCCTGCTGCTGCTACTGTCAACTCCTGCCAACTCCAGGGTGTGATTCATCCAATTTTTGGGCTCCTGAAGCCAACTCCAGTGTATATTTGGGCTCCTGCTGCTGCTACTGCCAACTTCTGCCAACTCCAGGGTGTGATTCATCCAATTTTTGGGCTCCTGAAGCCAACTCCAGTGTATATTTGGGCTCCTGCTGCTGCTACTGCCAACTTCTGCCAACTCCAGGGTGTGATTCATCCAATTTTTGGGCTCCTGAAGCCAACTCCAGTGTATATTTGGGCTCCTGCTGCTGCTACTGTCAACTCCTGCCAACTCCAGGGTGTGATTCATCCAATTTTTGGGCTCCTGAGGCCAACTCCAGTGTATATTTGGGCTCCTGCTGCTGCTACTGTCAACTCCTGCCAACTCCAGGGTGTGATTCATCCAATTTTTGGGCTCCTGAAGCCAACTCCAGTGTATATTTGGGCTCCTGCTGCTGCTGCTGCTGCCAACTTCTGCCAACTCCAGGGTGTGATTCATCCAATTTTTGGGCTCCTGAAGCCAACTCCAGTGTATATTTGGGCTCCTGCTGCTGCTACTGTCAACTCCTGCCAACTCCAGGGTGTGATTCATCCAATTTTTGGGCTCCTGAGGCCAACTCCAGTGTATATTTGGGCTCCTGCTGCTGCTACTGTCAACTCCTGCCAACTCCAGGGTGTGATTCATCCAATTTTTGGGCTCCTGAAGCCAACTCCAGTGTATATTTGGGCTCCTGCTGCTGCTACTGCCAACTTCTGCCAACTCCAGGGTGTGATTCATCCAATTTTTGGGCTCCTGAAGCCAACTCCAGTGTATATTTGGGCTCCTGCTGCTACTACTGCCAACTTCTGCCAACTCCAGGGTGTGATTCATCCAATTTTTGGGCTCCTGAGGCCAACTCCAGTGTATATTTGGGCTCCTGCTGCTGCTGCTGCCAACTTCTGCCAACTCCAGGGTGTGATTCATCCAATTTTTGGGCTCCTGAAGCCAACTCCAGTGTATATTTGGGCTCCTGCTGCTACTACTGTCAACTCCTGCCAACTCCAGGGTGTGATTCATCCAATTTTTGGGCTCCTGAGGCCAACTCCAGTGTATATTTGGGCTCCTGCTGCTGCTGCTGCCAACTTCTGCCAACTCCAGGGTGTGATTCATCCAATTTTTGGGCTCCTGAGGCCAACTCCAGTGTATATTTGGGCTCCTGCTGCTGCCAACTTCTGCCAACTCCAGGGTGTGATTCATCCAATTTTTGGGCTCCTGAAGCCAACTCCAGTGTATATTTGGGCTCCTGCTGCTGCTGCTGCTGCCAACTTCTGCCAACTCCAGGGTGTGATTCATCCAATTTTTGGGCTCCTGAAGCCAACTCCAGTGTATATTTGGGCTCCTGCTGCTACTACTGCCAACTTCTGCCAACTCCAGGGTGTGATTCATCCAATTTTTGGGCTCCTGAGGCCAACTCCAGTGTATATTTGGGCTCCTGCTGCTGCTGCTGCCAACTTCTGCCAACTCCAGGGTGTGATTCATCCAATTTTTGGGCTCCTGAAGCCAACTCCAGTGTATATTTGGGCTCCTGCTGCTACTACTGTCAACTCCTGCCAACTCCAGGGTGTGATTCATCCAATTTTTGGGCTCCTGAGGCCAACTCCAGTGTATATTTGGGCTCCTGCTGCTGCTGCTGCCAACTTCTGCCAACTCCAGGGTGTGATTCATCCAATTTTTGGGCTCCTGAGGCCAACTCCAGTGTATATTTGGGCTCCTGCTCCTGCTGCTGCCAACTTCTGCCAACTCCAGGGTGTGATTCATCCAATTTTTGGGCTCCTGAAGCCAACTCCAGTGTATATTTGGGCTCCTGCTGCTGCTGCCAACTTCTGCCAACTCCAGGGTGTGATTCATCCAATTTTTGGGCTCCTGAGGCCAACTCCAGTGTATATTTGGGCTCCTTCTGCCCCTCATAGTGATGCCACTTCAACTCTCTGCAATTGTGCCGCTCTGCGATTCTATTAGCGATGCCTCTGATCTGCATGTGATATTTCTTCAAAGTATTATTTAACAAACCCAGCACGCATCCTGTGCGTGTTACAGCAAGGCTGAATGGTTTACAACCCTATTGAGGCTGTAGGAGGCTCAGAAATAGCCGTTTTTAATAGCGATTCGTCGCGAATTTATTCGGGTCGAAACGATTTTTGTCGGAAAATTCGGCGAATCAGTCGAATCGAATTTTTCAAAAGTTCGCTCATCTCTAGTTGACATGGTCAGCTGAAAAAACATATGGCCTGGTGCAAGATCGATTCTACTGGCTCAAGATGAGGGATTCTGTGCAGACGATGTCTCAGATGTCTACAGAGGAAAGCCCTGTCAACTCGAGCTGCCCAAATGGAGCACTTAGAGTTCGTGTCCCATGGATTTGGCCTGTATGGATTTTCTCTGCATTGACAAGGACTCGAGAGATTGTAAATGTATAATGGGTGACCGACCACTTTACTCGCTACTCTCAAGCTTTCAAAGAGCAGTCAGTCACTTGAGTAGTTTGGGAGAAGCATTTCGTCCATTATGGTCTACCCTACAGATTGCATTCAGACCAAGGCAGAGACTTTGAGAGCAAGTTAATCAAAGAACTACTCCAGCTGCTGAACATTTGAAAAAATCAGAACCGTGTCTTATCACTCAGAGGGTGATGCTCTTCCTGAGAGATTCAACAGGATTTTGCTTTATATGCTGGGTACTCTGGAAGTCCAAGAGTAGCAGTCCTGGAGTCACAAGGTTGAAGCTATAGTACATAGCCTACAATAGCACAAGACACAAGAGTACAGGATTCTACTTTGTTTGGAAGAGAGCCTAGATTGCCCACTGATCTTCTGCTAGGAGTTTCCACTGAGTTGGTCATCAGAACCATTATCAATAAATTGGCTCATCTTAAATATTCCTAGGTTCTCAGTATACAAAATAAAGGGGCCAGAATGTAGAATAAAGGCCTGGCATTGAAACTACTTGCTGCCTATCCCTCAAATCAATAATAAAGATGGCTCAGAAGATCCACATCAGCCTCAGACGGATGCCACTTCTGACCTGCCAGATACCAACAAGAGTTACTGGACCGCAGTTCCTGAAGTCACAAGCCCAACTGCTCCTTCCCCTTTAAGAGAGTTTTTGAGTCCAAGCTCCCCAAAGTTTGTGATTACAACTAGAGTCAGCACCATCCCTTTCCATGACTCACAGCCCTAGTTCAGGGCCTGAAAATGCCAGATTACCTCAGAGGGGAGTACAGAGAGGGGAAAGATTTAGGCCTAATCCACCCAATTATATCATGATTTGGGAGATCCCAGGTTTATCATTCAGCCACAGCTGTATCATGATTTGTAGGTCCAGTTTCACATTTGGTCAATATGTTGCCTGTCTTTGCTACTCCTGTCATGTGTTACTACTGACTCATTTTCTTGCAGCGATCTATTGTAATAGAGAGGGGAGGAGGACTTCTTGACAGGACATAAAGATTTCTCCAGGGGGAGTATGTATGGAAGTGCTCAGTTGCCACAGAATTGCATATGGAACATCACATTCCTGCTGGAGATCATAGAGAAGTGGGCTTGCTGCAGACCACTCTCTCTCTAGCTGCTGATACACTTCCTGTCCCTGCAAGTTGAGGTTTGCAGCCCCTGACTGTAGATATCAAAGTCTATATATAGGACCAACTGCCTGTATGGAGGGGAGAACTGAGAACACGGCTTGTTGCCAGGAGATGTGCTGCTGCAGCTTGCCTATACAGCCTCAAAGTGGAGCCTGGATCACTTGCCAAACTGCTACACAGTTCACCGGCATGTCCAGATGCTGGTGCCACATGGGGAATTTTCTGTTGCTGCTCTTGAGAACTTCTTCATTGCCTTTTACCTTCTGACCCACGTGTTTCTTATGGGAAACTGCTGCTGCGTATCTCCTTATCGCGTCCTGCATATCAAGAGTGAGTTAGCATCAGGGGTCCCTGCAGCTTGTGTCCTGTGTCGACTTTCTCCTGGAGGTATTCAGTTATTAACTATCTATATATCCAAGTATATGTGCACAAATTCACTAAAGCCCCAGCTGGGCCTTTCATTGTTTTGTTTTACTGTGTATAGTCCGTTCATACTTGCAAGTTAACCTTTATTACATGAAGTTCCTAGTACTGTTATACTGGACTGTGTCATTTCATGACTCTAAGGTAAAAGGTTGTTGGGAGCAGTAGTTCCAAATGTGTTTTTGTGCTTAGACAACTTGACCTATTTCCCAGAAAGGTATTCCCTATTAGTTGCAAGGGCCCTATTCTGGGTGGAGGCACTGGCACACAAAACACTTAACCCACTCTTCCACTTAGCAAAGACTCAGCTTCTCTTTGTTATCAACAGGTTAGCACCATAACCTGTCTTGAGTGGGGTGTTTACCATCACCCCCCTCCCCAAAAACAGCCCTAAAACGAGATTTAACACCACTCCTGAATGGGGAGTGCGTTCACAAATGGCTATGAATCAGGCTTATAATCGGGCCAGCATTGCACATTTTGTGTGATAAATGTGGCAAATGCGGTAAAAACCCACAAATGTCAGGCAACTACAAGCAAAGTGGTTAGTAAAACAGGCCCTTAATATTTTCTAAGGGTAAAGCATACGAGGCAAATCTAAATACTTATAACTGTTGCAGCAACAGATGGTCAGTGTCTAAAATGGCGTGCTATGAAAGAAACAGCTTCCTATTACATTTATGAAAGTTGCTGGTATAGATATTCCATATTATGCCCTAGAAAAGGAACAACAAGCAACCTCACTGATGCTCGGGTTTCAGTTGGAGACAGATGGTTTGTTAGGCAAAGTCTGATAAAGAAAATGAAATACTATTCATCTTAGGGGGACTTGGACAGTCAATGGGAACATTCATATAATTGTGTGACTAAGGGATGCCGGGGACGAGATAAAAACAGTAAATGGACTTTGACAATTTAACTTAGATTGGTAATGTATGCCTCACATTAAAGTTTTAGCAGATAGTTGATATGATTCTTCCTTTTCAAAGGAAGTCAAAGAAAACTAAATAGAAAATAGAATAGATTTCACATTTGGATGATGTTTAGCTTTAAACAGTTTATTGAAGCACATAAAACAATATATAAAGGCCCAGAAATCAAAGCTATGATGATTGTCTATATGACAGATGGCATTAACCTTTCTAGTACCAGCTAAGCGAGTCTCTTGTAGTAGCCTCCACTACTGTTAAGTGTCAGCTACGCAAGACTCGCATAGCAGAATTTAAACCCCCACAGAAAATAAGTGTAAAAGTTAAAAACTCACCTGATCCCTTGTTCGATCCGGTCAGGTCCTCTCTCCACCTGGGGGCATCCGACCCGGGGGCTCTTCTGGCTTCAGGAGAGAGCCCAGAATAGACACCCCCCCAGCCTCCGCCGCCGCTGCTAGTTGTAAAAAAAATGACATTTACTCACTTGCAGTCGTGATCCCTCCTGTCTGGTCTCCTCTTCACCAGGGGGGGCATCCGATCAACCCCAAGGCACTTCAATGATGACGAGGGTGAAATAAGCCCTTTCCCGAACTTCTGCAGTCATCCAGCTGCTGGCCCCGCCTTTTGTGGGCAGGCAGATTACGTAATCGATGACTTATCCCACACCTGACCCAAGATGCTCAGTAGCACTGGGTGATCGGAAGTGAGAGGTTTGGAGGGGCTGTGATCCCTTGCCCCCCCACCACCGATGACCCACCAGTTGTCATCGGAGCTTGGTGGGACAAGATCGCCGGGGGACAGCAAGGATTGGAGGTGAGCAAAGAAAAAATAAATAAATAAATGTAATTTTTACTAGTGGTGTGGTGTCTTGTTTTTACTGTTAACCTTTGTGAACTGGTGAGGAATCCATGAAACCTCTATACCAGTTCACAAGGCTCTGCGGCTAGCGGGTGACTTGCCATTAACCCCCAGCCCACCAATTACCTGCCCCCCAAAGCCCAAGGGGGGACAGAAGAGCCTGGGGTCATATAGGTTTTGCAGGCTTGTAGCACTGCTCCACAAGCCCTGCAGAGCTGGTCCCTGGGCTCGTTATGCTGGGTAGGGGGGACCCACATCATTTTTATTTTGGATTTTTAAGGGTTTTTAACCCTTTAAGGCTTCCAGCAGCAGCAGGTGTGTGTGTGGTTTTACATTTAACCCTTTGTGAAATGGTAAGGGGTCCATGAGACCCTTATACCAATTCATAAGGCTTAGGGGATGGCAAGTCCTGGCAAGATTATGCTTTTTTTTATTCTTTTTTTTTTTAGGGAAACTCTTGCAACTAAAGATCTCGTTGAGGGATTACTTCCAGAAAACTGCACCCATGTCAACAAGCCTGGTACATCTTGAAAAACTGCAAGGAGTGCATAGCATAGTTGTATTTTATCTGACAAACTCAAAGCACTGTTTCAGTTTGGGGGAGTCTTCTGGACAGAAAAGGGTGTCTAACAATACATATGTGGTACCTTTGTAACCAGGAGAAATGGGAATTTCACACACAATGAGATTTTATTGAAAAACTTACATTTTTTTTACTACAAAATACAAAACTATTAAAAATACACTTAAAAAATTGCCAGACATGTCTTGTTAAAGCCCAGACTCTGCTGAAAAAAACAATATAGAATTTTCTTAGGAAATTTCTGGAAAACCGCTTCAAAAATCAGAGTTGAACATGAGTAGCACAAAATATTAAAAAATGGTCGGCAACAGAGGGTGACAAAAACTCTAGGTAGGTTAAATATGGCTTACATACAATTCAGTAGAACTGAAATGTCAAGGCCAGCAATAACATGTATGTATCTAAAGACAGATATATTGAAACCACCATAGTAAAAAATGTTGGTGACTGCTCAGCCAATCCATATATTCCACTACTGCCAATCAGCCAATGAGCCAGTGCTTGACTGACACAGTGAGCTGCATTCGGTGGGACAGTCTTTCCCATTATGTTGGCAAAGTGGGACATTTTTTTTTTTTTTTTTATGGGGGGGGGGGGGCAGTGGGACAAAATGCCTTTAAAGTGTGACTACCCCAACAAAAGTTGGACGCCTGGTCAGTTTACCTTGTGGTCATGTCTCTAGTGTCATCTCGTATTTTTTTCTTTTCTCTTTGGAGCACTGAGAAAATGATTTGCTATGACTCCACCGTTTCATGTGTACTAGCTTGGCAATTAGCAAGGATCCACTGATCTACTATGTCTGCTCTTTTTATGACTGACATAGCAATACACAGATTGTTCCGATATTTATGCTATCTGTGGCTTAGCAAGATAATTAAAGGATATAAATTAATCAAGTGCAATTAATTAGAAACTTTATGTTCACAGCAGTCCTCCTTTGCATGTATAATTTATATTTATTGATTTCCTGGCTTTCATTAGCCTATGAGATAACAGCAGAAATGCATTAGTGGAGAAAATGCACAATTAGCGTGAGGGTGAAGCGAGGCATAATTGATAGATCAGAGCTGTTTGGGGTAAATATAGAGGTTTGTTATCTGTCATAAGCAGTTAGAATAGATGAGCGGTGCCCGTGTGTGTTTCTTTTACATATCTCTGCTGATTAATGTGAGGTTTAAAGAGCTGTCTTAATGGAAAGCTGATAGGATGGCTGAATTTACATTTTAATCAGAGTATTTATGACAGAGAAATCCATTGGGCTCAGGAGCGGCCTCTACTATATAATATAATTTACAAGTAGCTTTTACACATTGTGCAGAGCCGAGAAAGAAGAAATATTGACTAATTCCACAACAAATGGCTCATTTGCACTTATGCAGATATCTGCACAAAATTCTACAAATGAGATTCATTTAGTGTTTTATCTCCTGCTTAAAGGAAACATAGGATGTTCTTGTAATTTTACTTAACATTTTTATAATATTCTATTTCTAAAAGTGTTGTGAGCTAAAGTATAAACTAAAGTGTAATATTTTAGAAATCAGTTATATGCTTGGCCGTACTATTAGGTACCTGGGGGGCATGTGCGTTAGGACAGCCTCATCATCATTTTTTTTTATTTTAGTTTAAAATATTTATATTGAGCGTTGTACAAGTATAGATATGCAAATATGTTACGGAGTTATACAGTTATTGCAGTTGTGGCCTAGACCTAAAGGGTTGCAGGTTGTATTCCCGGCCATGGGACATGACTGAAGTGCTTTTGAACAAGTTACCTAACCCCCTAACTGCTTTCTGAGCACCACAATTAGGGCAGCCCATCCCTCTGGGCATGTGACATGACTCAAGTGCTCTTGAGGAAGCTACCTTGCCCCCCAACTGCTCCTTAAGTGCCATAATTAGGGAAGCCCACAGCTCAGGTCATGTTTACAGTTACTGCATGGATGGGTCAAATATGGAGAAAAATTCCTATGTGTGCACAACCATACAATGTCCATCTATGCCCCCCCCCCCCCCCAAAAAAAAAAAAAAAAAATAGTCCAAAAGTTGTATCATAGTCGTCAGCAAAAGGAAGCATAACATGCAGACCTATAAAGACTTGCACAAATTTTAGGTTCAACTGCAGCTATATTCTAAAATGGCAATCTGTCAATTTACATATGCCTAGACCCTTTTCAAGAACCAGACTAAACTATGTATAAGAGTCTTTTTGGATTGTCCCCATTCCCCCACCATTCAGACCCCACACTGCTTCTCCTGTTTTGTTTTAGGAAAGTGAAACTACACTATAATTTATTTATGATGATTGGGGTCTTGGTTTAAACTGGACCTCTGTCACCAAGGCAGCCAGGCTTACCTTATTATTTAGGACATAAAGGAAACTAAAAATTAGACTAGGGGCCCAGATAATACATTATAGGCTGTGAGGGGCTCATACACAATATAAGCTGTGCCCCCTCTATAACCTATCGATGGCTTGGCCCCTAGTTTGAACTGGGCCCCAGGGCAAACCAGCCGGGGAGGGGGCAGAAAACCTAATTTATTATTAAAGTGGACCAAAATATATATTGTAAATGAGCATCCTCTGAATTGCTCCCCTCATGTGTAAATTTTTCACTGTTCTTACTTCACTTTAATCCCAGATAATGGCGACTGTTTTAGTCATAAAGCTCCACCTCCTCCATTCATTGCCATTGTTGTGTGTGGCAATGATGTCATTGCCACACCTATGCAATGAATGCCCTCTTACAGAGAGGGACAGCCAAAAAAGTGATCCAGGACGATTCTAAGCAACAATATCCATTTCCAGTTCTACACCCTAAAAGGGAATATTGGCAAGGGCTTTGGCCAAATGTATTTCACAAGCTCAGTGAGTTATGGTATGCTTTAAGGCTAGCAGATGTAGTCGGGCAGCCTGCGGATTTCAGGTCAGGGTGGCTATTAGGGCCCTCTCATTGCAGCTGAGTCCTTTGGGATCCATACTGGAGTCTTGGCTTTTTCTGTCCTGATTCTAAATAAAGCAGATTTATTTGCTTCAATTGTCAGGTCGTGGCTGAGCTGGGAAGGGCATGTCCTTGCACAACCTCAGTGCTATTTATGGGAGATTTAAATGGGCCAATGAGCCCCATCATTGGCCTGAGTTTTCTAGCCCTTAATTATTGTGGGCTAACAGCCCTATGTTTGCTGCTGGGCCAATGAGCCCTAGTTTCCCCTGCCAACCTCCCTTCCCTTGGTGCTATTAAGGCATCCCAAGTGCACACTCTCAGTTCTCGTGATAGTCATCACATTGAATGCTCTAGTTATTGTTATATTCCTTTGTTTTGATTGTGTATGACCCAAATATTGCCTGACCTCCTCCTTATTTGAACCCTCTTGTACAGCGATCTCCCATTGGATATCCTTTTCAACTCTGTCTTGCCTGATGATTCTGTACTGCCATTGGGCAAACCTGTGGATGACCTTTGGCTCAACCTTTGACCCTGAGATCTCCTAGCCCTTGTGCCTTGTCATATAGTTGGATCTTCACATGTATGACCCCTGTCTTTATCTGACTTACCGTACCACCCCTTGGATCTCACCCACCTGCAGTCCCAGCTCTCAATATGGTATGGTTTGTCCTGGGGGCAACTGTGTCTGGTGAGGTGAAAATTGTGCCTTGGCAAATTGGGGCTTGGCTGTAGGTGAAGCAGTGGTAAAGATTGGGAAATACACTTTGATTGGGTTCTGCACTTAATGGACACTTAAGGGACAGAGTGAAAGGGTTGGACAAACTTTAGAGCCTTGCCATGGCTTTCAGCCAGCACAGCAGGAAATGGAGGAGAAGCCCTTGGAACAGGCATAAGGTATGCAGCTTGCTGTCGTATTATTGCCCTTGGGTTTACAGTCCCTTTAAGGACAGAGGGAAATGCCATCTTCTTGAATTCAAGACAAAGAAAATGGTTGCGGAGAGAAAATGCAACTTGATCCTTACAGTGTTTTAACATAAAAAATGCCGTAAATGTTCAATACTGGAATTTTGCATCCATTTAAACTAATACCAGTGTCTTATTTCTATCAAGTAAATCATGATGTCTCCAGCATTTTCCATTGTGTATAGAAGTAAACTTTAGGATCAACTTGGAGGTGGAATCAATCTGCTATTTATTACCTTGAAATGTGACACACCACTTAAGTCCCCTATTCCCTCATGGTTTAGGTTGAGTACTGCATTATGTCCAAACCATTAAGAAGCCAGAATTATTCATCGTGTATCTTTAGACCTAAAGAATTGACATACATATAAAACACAATGTATCCATGTGTTATTGGTTTCAAAACTCTTTGAAATGAGCAGATGACTGAACAATAAAGACAGATAATATACTACTTTTTTCCTGACTTTTTATTAGGTTTAGCTTAGTTTTGATTGTCTTGGAATCATTCAATTGTGCCCTTTTAAGTGGATTTAATGTGAGTGTATGTATCTGAATTCATAAATAGCTAAACTAAAAAAAAGTATGTGAGCAAAAAAAGGCACATGGTAGACATATGATGTGAAGGGTCATGCATGTACTATAAATAAAATGTCAAATAATAGATATAAAATGATACACCAGTGCTACTTTCTAAAAGTTTGGAATGGGAATACCGACAGAGCAGAGTTTCTATGATCAAATTACTAATATTTTTACATATGCTCATTTTTTTTGATACCGTTTTGAAATTGCATAAAAGAAATTATACATTCAAATTAACAAAGGCTAATTACTAAAGCTACCTAATCAACTGCTTTTCCTGTTCTTTTATAGTTTTAGACATAGAAATCCGTCCTTGGAGCATCTATTCACACCATTAAACTTCGTATAATTGTGTCAATTATTCATTTGCAACAGGAATCATTTTATTTTTTAAATAGTTTTGCCATTTTTTTAAGATGTATATTTATTAGTTATATTTCTAACACTAGCTATTAAATGGATTTAGTAGCCATAATTATGCATAGCATGGACGTACCTCTAAAAAGCTGTCATGGCACCATCCTCTCCCCCATCCTTGGCATAAGAAGAAGGAAATCCTAGCCTATTGTTGTCCCTGGGCTGCCTCCTCTCTAAACCATCTACCAATCAGAAGCAGCAGAGGCAACAGGATCTCTGCTGTCTTATTAGCATATTAATCACAGCTCCCAGTTTATTGGTGTCTGTACCCCCTGCCTACTCTCAATTGCTGTGTGAGCTCTTCAGGGTTGTCATTAGGCAGCTCGGGCATCTCTGCTTGCTGGCCTGGCAGTCATTCCAGCCACTGCCCCCCCTGGTGAGTTCAGCCCCCCTTTGCCTGCTAAATACAGCCTGGTATGAGGATGGCAGCACCCGGTGCATCACTGCTGTCCCTTCTTCTGCCCCCCCCCCCCCAGTGTGCACAACTCCTCCCTTCCCCTCCGAGTAAAGCCCAGCGTGGAGAAGGCAGCGCACCATCCCCAGCCTGGTGTGGAGACAGCAATGCCAGCACAAGTGATTTCTTCCCCTGCCCCCGCCCCCCCCCCCCCCCAGTGTGTACACCATCCTTCTCTGCTGAGCTCAGCCCCTCTTTCCGGCTGAGCATAGCTCTCCCATGACTTAATTGAGGGTGGGGGTGCGCGCATGTGCCTTTTGGGTGTGCACATGCACATTCAGGGGTTCACGCATATGCATCTAGTCCAGGGGCATGGGCGAGTATGTGGGATTTGGTGCATGTTCAACATAGGGTTATGCATGCACATTTGGGGATGAGTGCATAGACATTCAGTCCAGGTATGTGAGCAAGTAATTATGGGGGTGCGCAAATGTGAGGTCTGGGACTGTGCGCATTCACATCCGGGGGTGCACGGATGTGCATTCGGGGGGGGGGGGGAGGCTGGTCTAGGTCTCCAAGGTCGCCTGGCAACAGGGAAATAAAAGGGAGCTCAGCCAGGGTGTCTAAAGCAATATCTTGGTTTCTTACAGACCCTGTCCAATATGCTGATTATTATGCAGCATCACAGCTCCCAAGTGCCATGCCCACCTGTTTTAGAAGAGAAATCATAAGGTCAAACTGTAAACCTTAATATTTTTACCATTTCTTATTCAATTAAAAAACTTAATGTTAAGGACCATGTCAAACGTAGCCCAACGCAATTATGGCAAGTGGATATGCCTGCTGTAGCACTTTAAGGTTGAGAAAAATGTATTATTTTGTTCAATTGTATGTGTTTTCTTTGTTATTCTATATTTTTTGTAGTAGTAATAGTATTGATTTTCTTATCTAACTAGAGTTCCTTGAATATGCCTCTGATCTCTTCTGATGCACTTTTGCCTATTTTGTGTTTTAATTCAGTGGTTCTGCGCTCTTTGGCAGGCTGTTTGTTCTGGTCCTTTTAAGTGGACGAACCACCTTACATTTCAGCCCTGGAGTTTAAAAGACTCCAGGGCTGACCATTTCAGCCCCTTAAATCTGCATACCCCAATGTGTGAAACCCACCGACGGCCCCAAAGAAAACCTTTTTGGTGTTCCCACACCATGCTCACATCCCCATCAGCTCTTTATCAGTTGTCCGCTCCCATTCAAAGCCATAGGGGGCAGGAATGCACCTCAATCAGCAGGGAGACCGGGGATTCTTAAGCTCTGGCTCTGATATAACCAGAGCCTGCAAATGCACAGAGGTAAGTTGTTAGGGGTGACCTGGGGGCTTTACACAGCAGGACACCGCAAATCGGGATGCCCTGGGAACAGGGACCAAGACCCGGAATAGTGAAAATCCCAGGTTTTGTTCCACTTTAATAGCAACTAAAGCTTCCAAAAGGTCATAAATGGCTTGTTTCTTTATTGTCTTTCAAATGACAATTGTCCAATTTAGTCAAAATGCATTTCATTTTTAGTGATGCCCCTTAAAACATTTTGTGCATTTACACAATGTCATCTGCCTCACAAGAGTGCTCATATGTATCACTCCCACAGAGAAATTAAGCTGCAAATAAAAATTAATTTACCTTTTGTAACTCCCTTGGCCGATTTTCCCCCCCTCCCCGCCCAATAGCATCTCATGGCTCTGCCAATGGCCTGCAAAGAGGAGGTGCCGCTGGAAGTCCAGGTAGCAGCATGGCTATGATGCTAGAAAAGTAAGAAGCCTCCTGGGTGCTCCAAGATGGCCACAGCCAGGAAAAAAACAGGGAAGTGGCGTTTCAGCTTTAAATGGACATGGGGACAATGATTCAGTATCATGCAAGCAAATGAGGCGAGTGAGATTTGGGGAGTTTTATTGTTCAGATGTGCAATTCTGATCAATTTCTCTTACTACTCGCAGCTAATATAACCATTTCAATTCCTAAAAATATATCAGCATTTATAACATCCATGACTTATCTGCACAGCTTTTAGACTGGCTTACATTTCTGGCAGGATTGGAACCACTTCTTTTTGATAACTGTGACCTTACAGACGCATTTCCATTTCTGTGGGGACCAAACAAGAAATATAGCACAGAAAACCCATGGGCACTACGATCTCGTTGGCAATCTATAGCACAGGAACTCAATATGTTTGGCTGGTTATCGCTTTTCATGGGCACCTGTGAATTTTTTGTTAAACAAAGATTTTGGTGACTAAACTGGAAATAAAGCTGGAATTCCCAGTTGGGGTTTTAGCATTGTTTCAATGAATCAAACAGCAAATTACCCCTTATGTTAGAAATGAGATTCGGACAAATTGTTGTTTGTTCTGAATTTCGGGGAAATTTTATTAGGCACAATGCTTAGGATTCTCTATAATCTAATTTTCCCTCAGCCACTATCACCCACTTTTTTCCAGCGTGGGTGTCCCATCCTGCTCCCCACTTGCCAGAAGTCTGGAAAGTAAAGTGGGGGAGCTTGAGGCCCTGGTACTAGAAGAAAACATCAATGTTATTGGTGTGGCTGAGACTTGGCTGGACTCCACATATGATTGGTTAATCTTGAAGGGTTCACCCTCTTTCGGAAAGACAGAGCAAAAAGGAGAGGGGGTGGAGTGTCTGTTTATGTAAAACAAGATTTCAAAGCATATATTAATGAGCAGATACTAGCTAAGGATTGTGAAGGTGTAAAATCCTTGTGGGTAGAAGTGCGGGGTAATGAAAACAATGTTAAAATGTTGTAATCTTTAAAACCCCCAATATAACTGAGGAAATAGAGGGCCAACTGCATAAACAGAGCAGGCAGCACAGGCAAGTACAGTGGTGATAATGGGGGACTTTAACTACCCAGATATTGACTGGAGCCATGGATCTGCTTCAATTGGGGAAAAGCATTCCTGAGCTTGCTGCAAGATAACTTTATGAGCCAGTTGGTGGAAGCACCTACTAGGGGTGATGCACTATTGGATCAAATTATGATAACCTGGCAGGCAGGGCCATATTAAGTGTGGTGGAGGCCCTAGGTACAAAATCTGGTGCGGGTGCATGCTGCTCGGGAACTCCTGCTTTGCCATTCTGCAGTGAGCGTCCGCCGATTGACATCTCTGGCCTCACCCATCACTGTAGCTTTGTCGCCAGCCCCACGGCCCGTCAGACCAAAGACTGTGAGTACCAAAATTCCAAAATTAAGTAATTATTCTAAAATAAAGAATAAGCGACTTAAACGAAATCCCTCCTGGCTTACAACAAGTAATAAAGCTGACAAGAGATGTGGACAAAGAAAGCAAAACCAACCCCAAACATTTCTTTAAATATATAAACTCAAACAAACCAAAATCAGAAAAGCTAGGTACCCTAACTAATGGTAATGGGGAGTTGGTTGAGGACCAAAGAAAATGTTGAGCTGCTAAATGGGAAAGACTAAATAATTCTAATAAAAGTTCTTAAAGAACTCGGCTTCTTTTTCTGCACCACTGCTTTTGATCTTTAAAGACTCACTACAACTGGTATTGTACCAAGGGATTGGCGCAAGGCAAATGTGTTGCCCATGTTTAAAAAGGCTTTTAGGTCTTACAGTCTTACAGACCTGTAAGCTTAGCGTCATTGTGGGAAAATTCCTTGAGGGACTCAAGACTACATACAGGATTTTGTAACTATGCATAATATTTTAAGTTTTACTAAGGGCAGAAACTGCCAGACTAACCTGATTGGCTTCTATGAGGAGGTGAGTAGAAGCCTGGACAGAGGGGTGGCTGTAGATATAGTTTTTCTGGATTTTGCAAAAGCATTTGTCACTGTCCCTTTTTATAGATGCTTATTCAGGGTGAAAAAATACAGTTTGTGTGGGCGATTGAAAACTGGCTGAAGAATCGTGTACAGAGAGTTGTGGTTAATGATACTCTGAATAGTCCCTGGTTGTAAGCGGTGTACCCCAAGGTTCAGTGCTGGGCCCTCTATTATTCAGTTTGTTTATAAATGATATAGAAGATGATTTAGAAGTTGGCATTAAGAGCACTGTCTGTATTTTTGCAGTTGACACCAAGATATGCTTCAGGCTGACTTGAACACTTTGAGTGTCTGGGCATCCACCTGGCAAATGAAGGTGGATAAGTGTAAAGTAATGCACTTGGGGTCTAATAACCTGAAGGCCACATATGTCCTTGGGGGAGTAAAACTGGGAGAGTCACTAGTTGAGAAGGATCTGGGGATACTGGTGGATCACAGACTAAATAACGGTATGCAATGCCAAGCAGCTGCTTCTAAAGCGACCAAGCAATTAGCATGCATTAAAAGAGGCATGGAATCACTAGACAGAGATGTAATTTTGCCTCTTGGTGCACACTGGTGCGCCCACACCTGGAATATGCTGTCAAGTTCTGGGTACCCATTCATAGAAACGACACCCTGATTCTGGAAAGGGTGCAGAGGAGAGGCACCAAACTAATAAGGGGAATGAAGGATCTTAGTTATGAAGAAATATTCGAGGAATTCAATCTGTTTAGTCTTGAGAGGAGATTTCTGAGGGGGGGGCATGATTAACTTGTATAAATATATAAATGGCCAATGCAAAAAATATGGGAAAACATCAACTTAAACCCTCTCTAAAGACACGGGGGCATTCCCTCAGTCTGGCAAAACCAATTCAATCTCCGGAGGTGACAATCATTTTTTGATTTTTTGAATAGCCTCCCACAGAAGCTTGTCACAGCATCAACAGCTGACCGCTTCAAAGAAGAATTAGATGCTTTTTAGCAGAAAGAAACATTATTAGTTACTATTAGCTTTTATTAGTTTAAAAATAAATAAAATAACTTTTCCCCAATCCCGTCCCTTGCTTGAACTTGAACATATGTCTTGTTTCCAGCGTACTATGTAACTATGCTTTGCCCTGCCAGATTGCCTACCAGTGCTCCCTGGGAAGCCCTAACTGTGATGGACGTGGGTGCTTTCGTTGCCACTCTCCTATGCCATCCTCCGCTGTCATCCGGTATGGACAGGGGGCATAAAGGGCTTTCCTGATATCTCATTTCTTGCCCTATAAAAAACCTTTCCCTGTGGTGGAAGCGAGCTGGTGGGAACCCAGTGCAGGGCAGAGGGTCTGTGCCCTTTGTCTTAGAAGAAGATGCTAGAGGCCTGCCAGACAATAAGGACATCACTTGGTGCTAGAGAAAGAAAAGAAGCGAGTTCTGTTTTTATGTTTTTTAGAGAGATTTGGTAAAAATTAATTTGTGTCAAACAAATTTCTTGGGGAAATTTGCTTATCTCTAATAGTCCATCGAACCAGTTAGAAAACTTTTTTTATCCCTCTGCAAAAAAGTACATTAGTAGAAATATGAAATACATTGAAGATAATAAAACTCTCTCCTCTTTATGTATAAAAGAAATAATGAGATAAAAAATGATGGTGGACAAGGCCTGGTAAACCATGCTGACTGTGTGTTTATGGGCAGTCCATTACACTAATAGGTCTCTATTAACGTGAAACATTTTTACTGCACAATCATGCCTTTTGTACATTTCACGATGTCTTAAATAACAGCAAACCGTTAACCAATAGACACATGCAACAAATCACAACCATCTTTCAAGTGTCTAAATATATCATTGTAAATAAAGTTGTTTCAAATATTTATTACCTGTATAAATAGATAATGAACTTTCTTTAAAAGCCCTTGCTGAAATAAGTATATTGAAATGGAATGCTCACCTCAATCCTGACATGCATTATGTAATGAGTGTGGTTGGGATTCAGATTTGGGTCAAATTTGACCAGAATGTAGCCAGCTCAATTTGGCCAAAACAGAATAATGTTTGGGTCAAATTTGGGGAACTGCTTTTTTATTTAAAAATAATATTTAACAATGTTTCAAGTGTAATATGTGTTTAGATAATCGAATCCCCCATTAGCCAACTAATAAATCTGGAGGAGGTAGAAGAAAAAAAATACTTCCTACAGTAAACTTCAGATTTAACGTTTTAACAGTAGTGTTGGGAGAAGCCCCTAATGTTCAGGTTTGGCAAGTTCGGTTTGGTTTGCCTGATTTTGCTAGACCCAACCTTTCTTTGGCCCTGCTCATAGACAGTTTGCAAGCCATCGCAACGGAAGCGGGAACCAGATCGCAGGGCTCAGGTAAGTTACAGCCCACTTCCAGCAGCAAACTCTGCATAGGTAAGCTGGGATGATAGGCAGCTTAGCAGCCCATCAACCAGCATTTCCTTGTTCGGACCCAGCGCCGAACCCAAATGCAGACTTCTGGCTGAAGTCAGGGTTCGGGAACCCAAACTTGTGAAATTACTTTGTGGTTCGGGTTTACAAAACGCTATTTAAGAGAATTATGTATTTTTACAGTGAAATAATAATTCAACATTCATACTTCTAGCAATAAATATAAACATTTTAATGGAATAAAGAGTAATTATTTTTCTCTCATAAAGGAATTCAGCAGGCCAAGTGTGGCCCATTATGTAGGGCTCAATTTTAATATAAATTGGTAAGCACACTCGAAAGAAATACCTGGGTATGTTATAGCTTAGTGGGTGCATTCATATATAAAGGGGTGATATACCCCTGGTATACCATAAAGAACTATAAATAGAAGCACACCTACAACTCTTATGTGATGCAAGAGGTAACAAAGTGATTTATTTTACACAGAAATACAATATATACAAAAAATGGGCAGAAGTTTAGGTCCACATGAAGGCAATATGGACACTGAGTATAAAGACACACAATTTATCTTAAGCCAATAAGTACACTATATACACTATATACAAAAAGCACACCGAATACCATGCAGGCAGTTAATTCTGCTGTTAATGTTTCTTTAAGAGTGAATAGTATTCGGGGAAAGAGGATATTTATCAGATGTATTGAATCAGCTGAGTTGGATTTCAAAAAGTAATGAAGCTTGTTGCCATGCAGAGAAGAATATTTTTCTTTCAATATAGTCTTTGCCAAAAGATTGCAATACCTGGCAAACTAATGCTGAGGCACTCCTGCTGGGTGAAATGGCTGTTGCAAAGGCTGGATGGTCCGCACAGGGTTAATCAAGCAAAGTGATGTGGCAGAAGTAGTCCAAATAGCAAGCTCCGCTAACACATGTTTCAGGAATGATCCTTTCTTCAGAGCATTAGAACAAGGTGCAGAAAGCTGGTGCGGTGAAGCAGGGAGAAGCGGTGCCTAGTGGTGCCTGTCATGGTTGCTGTTTAAATGCGCATCTAGAGCGCGCGAATCCCCCCCGGGCCGGCCCGTGTGGCGTGGGCGTGGCGCGTGCGTCGCTCGCGTCACTCCACGTCACGTCCGGTGACGCGCGTCCCGACCCAGCGCCAACCACCTGTGTTGTCAGAAATGACAGTCACAAGATGGCGGCGCGCAGGCGCGCGGGGCGCGCACCACTTGGCAGCAGACAGAAGGAACGCTGCTAGGTGAGTATACACCTGGTTGGTGGGGGAATGAGAAGGGGAATTCGCCTGAAAAAGAAAGAGAGCATACTGTAAGGCATAGTATATGAATGACAGCAACGGCAAATAAAAAATCAAGACATGGATTTAACATGTACTGTGTGCAATCTTTTAAATGCAAACCAGAAAAACCTCCATATAATGGGGCATGCTATTAAATAAAGTTAAGGAGAAATCCTTTCACAGGACAATATTAGGAAAAACGCCATAGCAAACTAGAGGGAAGTGGGCAGGGTAAACTGAGAGGGGATTAGGGCTTATCAACTAGCCATTTTAACAGCTCAAGTCATATAGATAGAGGGACCAGAGATCTGATTTAGGCATCATACTAAATGTTATGTGTGTATATCTAACCCAAGGGGCATGTGAGTCTAATCATTATTAATATATGCTATTCTGACTAAGTCCTCCGTAGAGTATCTAACCCTTCAATGGAACTATACTATGCTAATGAGTAAAGTTATATAGTGAGGTAGACATTTACCTTTAGAAAGGGAGACAATGATTTTTATGAAGGGAGACGAGGATTGTTATAAATATGGCAGCCTGTAGGTCTCTCATGATGGTGTAATAGCTGGCGAGGCAAAATAAAGAGAAGGTTAGTAATGCACAAGCTATATTGGTAAGTAGACGGTGTCAAAAGGTTAGATTCCTATGGTCAAGGAGACATGCTGGTCAAAAGAATGGTGATAGATCACACTCCTCATTCATCCCCATTGGAATTTTGGTGTTTAATTCATAGATCCAATGTAGCTCGCGTCTAGAAAGTCTGTTTGTAATGTCACCTCCTCTTGTATGTGGTGTAACCTTTTCGATTACCATGAACCTCAATTGTGATACTTGGTGATTAGCTTCAGCAAAATCTCTTGCTACAGGGGAGGTGAAGTCAAATCTGCGTATACAGCTGCGATGTTCGCTAACTCTTGTTTTAACCATCCTCTGTGTTTGCCCCACATAGCCCTTTCCGCAAGGGCATTTCAGTAAATAGATCACATTGCTTGAGTTACAATTATAAAACTCGCGTATGGAATATCGTCTGCCCGAGGATGGGTGGCTGAAAGTATCCCCTCTAATTACAGAATTACACTGGGCACAGCTGCCGCAGGGGAACATGCCAGTTGGTTTGGGAAGTGAGCTCAGCCAGTCCCGGTCCTCTTTCTGAAGGAACTTATGAGATGTATCTGCCTGTATAAGTGTGTCCTTTAGGTTCTTTGATCGTTTAAAGGTAAACATCGGGCGACTTGAAAAAGTGTTATGTAACTTCTCGTCACATGTCAGTGTGTGCCAATGTCTATTAATGATGGAACGTACAGCGTTACTCTGTCGGTTATAAGTTAGAATGCATGGGATACGTTTGGAAGTTGTCTTAGGTTTATATTGTAACAAGGCTACCACTGGCAATGTCCTAACATTTTTTCCATTATTGTTGCTGATGTATACAGTTTAAATGTTTTACTTTTACTTTCACTTTCTCAAACACAGAGGGAGAGTGGGCATAATCATGCAGAGCAAGGGGAAGTTGATGCCATGCCTGGGCACAAGCTGAGAGGGAGCTGGGGTCAGCCCTTGTTCACAGGACACGAAGGACAGCTAACCAACATTCACTTAAGAGCTGAGGAGGATGTAACTTGTATTAGATCCTTGAATAAACAGTCCCTTTAAGAAGGAATAACAGACAGATCAAATTGGTGTCCAAAATCCCCCCTCCCCCAGCTCTGGTGACCTTTTGGATGATGGTGTCATGTGGAATGCTGTTTAATTCTCTCTTTTGTATGCAAATTCCCACTCTAGTTGCCTTAACACTGCCCCACAGCCAGGGACTTTAGTCGCTCTTAATTCGGCTGCCTTTATCGTCCCCCTCCATAAACACTGTCCAACCATATTGGATTTTGGATATTCCTTGCATGGCCTAGATAAGAGAAAAACTGCATGTGTGCAGTGCATGCTGGGAGGTCAAGGGACGACTGATGGCAGCAGGAAAAATAGGATCTATACAGACGTAAGCAGTAAAAATCATTAAGTCAAACTTTCTATTTCCAAAAACGGAGGTTGAATGGGTCGAGGTAGAAATTTAGGGCGGTTTTGTGACCTACTGTTGCTCTTTGATATACATTTTGGTTTACATACAAATCTTTTAAAGGGACTGTAATCCCAACTGCAAATAAGGCATGTTGCCTTTCCTATGTGTTTATTTTGTTTTCCTTTTTTTATTATGTCAGCCCCGTAGAATCTGTCGCTGGTTGAAGCAGCAGCTCTGTAGATTCTACAAGGTTGACCCTTTAAATGCCATATACAGTATGTAAAATTCACGTAGCTGCCTTAAGTGCCAGCTACTATAGAAGGAGGTGCCAGATGACTTCTTATTCCTCTGGTGTAAAAAACGGCTTCCGGCACGAGAGCTGTCAGAAGCTGGTAGTGACCTGTGGAGGCCAGGTGTGTGGGCAGGGGACTCTGCACCCATCTTCCACTAGATGGTAGAGTATGACTACAAATGGGACGGCTTAATCTGGACCTATAGTCTTGCAAAAAAACTTCCCAACACCCACTTGTCCTATGTGGCCGGTGTAAAGTGGTCAACAATTATATTTGGGGTTCTTCAGAGTGGTAGTTCATGTCTGTCTTGCAGTCGCCACATCACTATAAGATGACACTGTTGGATGGCTAATGGATTGTGACACTGCAGGCCTACCAAACTGTTAAAGCTGTACCCCTGTGTGGTTAGGTTATAGCCGAGTTGCCATTGGCTGATTGGCTCAAGAACACTTGAGAGAAGGTTCTAGAAGCCAACCAGAGGGAATATATAGGGAGGCCGTGGGTTACCTCAGTATCGTAGTAACTGGGAGTGAGGAAGGTACCAGCAGAGTCAACTGGTAGCAGTCACTGGTGTAGGAGAGAGCAGGAGAGCCACTTTCATACCTAACAAGTGACCACAGTGAACCATTCCAACTGAGGTGATGGAGGAAGCTAAGGCCTCAGTATTCCGCTATGGGACCAGAATGAGTGCCCACCACCTGTTGAAGTCCACCTGGATGTAATACTGTGCTATGGAAACTGCTAATGGAACTGTTGTGAATTGTGACTGTATGACCTGCTGTGAACCATCAAGTGTACCTAAAGTCCTGCTAATAAAGTAAGTGCCCTTTTTCATAAAGTCGGTCTCATTTGGAGTTATTGGATGCAAGCCCACATCGGAAGGTCCCCGAAGCCCATTAACAAAGAACCCACTCCCCACACACCTGAGGAGCTAAACCTCTCAGGGACACGTTTGCTACACCTATCTGCATGCATGATACAGAATCATTGTCAGCACTTACGTTTTCCTGCTTCCACTCAAAGTTGAAACAATGCCTCACAGATTTTCTCCTGGGAGTTACCTGCCATTTTGGAGCCTCCTTCCCCAGCATTCCAGCTGTGCTGCCTGAATTGAACAAACATGACCCCACAATGAGGTTGATTCAAAGCCAGGGGAGAATTCTCATTTCTTTTGTATGACAAAAAAAATGCCATTCACTTTCATTGTCTAACTTTGGGCTAATTTAGAGGCAGGTGAAAATGTATACACCTGGTAGACAATGAAAGTCAATGGCAGTTTTCTCACCTAAAAAGTTAGAATTCTCACTTGGCTCTGTGTGGGGAGTGTGGGAAACCCATCTTTGAAGGCAGCCTGTAGCACCTTAGAATGCCATTTTGTTTGTAAAATTGACCATGGCAGGAGTTACAAAACATTTAAATATATTTTGAATGTACAGCAATCTTAATTGTCCTGGGGCAACTGAGCACTGTTTATTTTGTAATTGGCCCAGTTTAACACCACTAGATCGATACAGCTGTTATTTTTGTCTGTCTACTAGCAATGTGCCTACATCCTCCACTATTGGAAGCTCTTTGGGGCATCAAGGAGACAAGGATTAAACTCAAATGATTTATTTTCTTCAGCATACAACTCAAAATCTTCATTTAGCCTAAAGCGGACCAACACCCTTACAACAAAGACTAATATGCTAATGCTAATATGCATTCCTCCACAGTTCAATTTAGATTGCTGCACTTCATTATTAATTAACTTTTTTCTAACTCCCGCACCTGCTGGGGTCAATTTTACAAACAAAATGTAGCTCCTCATAGTAAAACACAAATGTCTTTTTGATTAGAAAATGGTCCTCCGCAAGTGACAAAGTAGTGGCGATCACATGGATTCTTGATCCAAATGCTCTGAGCAACAGGAGCTACTCATAAAGCTGATTCGGAGATTAACCCAGATCACGCGGCATGTTCTTTTAACATCTGACATTCAGATAGAAACATGCCATATGCTGACAAGTATATCTGCTGCTAGTTAATTAAATCTGTGGACAATATTATAAGCAGTGTTTTAGCAGATTACATTTCTCCACGAGACATTGCTGAATGGGGAATGATTAGGATGTGCCTTGCTCTTCTTTGTTAAAGGAACCTAGAGATTTGCTCTTTGGTTTGATTGCTCTATTTTTTCTGTTAAGGGTAGTAATGAACTTTTAGTATTTTCCCTTTATATCCAAATGCGTGTTTGATATATTTAACAAGATTGATATTTGACTGATGCTGGGGAAGTGGCCTCCACCACTTGATATAACCAGAGGGCCTCCACCACTAGTACCAGAAATGTAAGAACATTCTTGGTATAGCAGCCTTTACAAAAGGCACCAGGTGAAACTGCCCATATCCATAGGCTCTGGAAAGATATTAACTTGAATGGGCAAGCAGAGGTGTGCAGAGAGCAGGGGATGTGGCTCGGTGCGCCAACCGGCCATGCGCCATCGATCTCACTGTATTTTTTTGTTGTAACCCCTCCCCCCCACACACACTAGGGGAGGGATAAAGGATGGGGACCCTTTGGGGTCCAAAAATGGCTGTAATATATTAGTAGTAAAGGGTAGAGGGCTGCGAATTAGGGCTCTGCGCAAAATGAGGTAGGGACAGTACTAATATTTATGCTTGGGACAGAGCCTCCATCACACATGCAGGCTGTGTGACAAAAAACCCCCATCCCCTCCATAGCAAACTATGTGACAGAACACCCCTATAGCAGACAGTGTGACAGAACACTCTCATCACCCCTATAGAAGGCTGTGTGACAGAACACCCCCATCACCTCCATAGCAAACTATTTGACATCACGCCTGTTCCCCTTCCTGATTAGTCAGGGTGCAGGTCTGGGTGGGGAGCAGGTGGGGGCAGCGAGATGGTCGACCTGAATGGCTGAAGGGCGGGCTAGAAACTGGTTGCTGGGCGGCTCAGCAGCCCATCAACTAGCTTTTAGTGTTGAGCCCGAAAGTCCATGCTCACTTCGGGAACACGAAAGATTTCTGTCCTCAGTGGTCTATTTATAACAAACATCAACCAGCAATGTTTCCTTTTATACTATATCATAATCTTAAACTATATCATATATTCTATCATATACTGTATCACAATCCCTGGTAATAAGCTGAACTAGGGTATTTTTGGTCGGCAGCCTTTAGTCAGGACCCAAGAGCCTCCTTAGTCTTTACTAGAGTCTCCCACCAGGTCTTCCCATAGGAGAAACCAAGGAGCAGGGAGGCAGAGGTCATACAAGAATGTGGTGGCAATTGAGGTCAAGGTTATGCCAAAGTTATGGGACAGACACAGAGCCAAAGCCAAATGTCCAGGTATGAAGCAAAGGTGCAAATGCAAATGTAGCCAAGGCCAAGGGTAATCCACTAGGAGTAGCCTGAGAGACAAGCTGGGTTGGTAATCAGAATGTTTCAAAACAGGTCCAAATGGGAAGATACGATGATAAAGTAGGCAGAGGTCAAACTAGATAATCCAAAAGAATCCAGCAAAAGCACAAGGAATGAACATTTGAAAATTGCAAGATCTTCTTGCACCACCTTGCTGGTGGTGGGCCTAGAGCCTAGAGTATCAGGATTGGTTCTCTCCTTGTCAGCTGACAAGCATATCTGCATTACCAAATTTGCCAGGTCTCCCTTAGTCAACTGACAAGCCCTGAATGTTCATAAGTGATTGCACATAACGATTTAAGATTGTAATTGCACAGTGGAGGGCTGTTGTCCGCGCATAGGTTGTATGCCTAATCGGTTGTGGTTCTTTTCTGCACAGGGCACATTCCCATGGGCACCGGGATCTTTCACACCACAGGAATGGGCAGACGTTTCAGCGAGTAACCTGGGGCATGCCAGGATGGTGGCTTGCTGACCTTCTACCCTTTAAACTGGTATATGGGTCTCTTGGACTCCTTAGCAGTTAACAAGTAGTGTAAAAAATAAAAAGCAACTACCGTTGTGCCTCTTTTTGTGCCTAAAAAATATATTTTCTCTATTAAGTTGAACCAAAATAGGCAAACAATAAATGCAACAATAACCCAAAGCCAATCTCATCACTAATAAGGAAAGTCTCCTTGATGTTTGTGTGCCTGGATTTTCCCTGGTTGCAGGACACCTTAAAATCCCTTCTTTAAATATAAATTCAAGGCATTAGTTTCAGCCCTCACACTTCCTTTGCACAACAGAAAGCACAGAAATAGTGGCAGCAGATAATATGTATGTATGTACATGTAGGGTGTATAGTGCTGTGCAGTCATATTGTGCTATAAAAAGGCACCTAGCTAGAACTTCCACTTGGATACCAATGCTGCCAGGGGGAAGCTAGCTATAGCGAGCTGGCATATAGTGGGGTGCAGCAGCAATAATGAGTACACTTGAACACTTAGGTCACTGCTGCACCACCCAGCAGCATATATGCCCCCTACATTCTGCGCGCACCCATGCACAGCCACTCAAGTCTGCCTAGCCCAGTAAGTGTGCAGACCAAGGATGCCATTGGAGGCCTGTTCATGCACTGTGAGATTACCAGATATAGTTATAGGCCCAGCATAACCACAGGGTAATCACAGGGTACAGTGTCATTTCCAGAGTTAATAAGCAGATGGACCTACATTTTTGGGGGTTGGGATATGGCAAGGTACAGTACAGCAGGGCTGACCTGACTAGAAAATCCCCACTGCCACTGAATGCTGCCATGTAAGAAACTGTGGGCAGATAGGATGGTGCTGCATTTTGCTCTCTTCTTTTAGGTTAGAAAAGGGAGTACCACTGCCATTCTGCTAAACATTTGTAGGGGTAAATGGGGGGTCTGCTGCCCGCTGCATACATCACATTTATCTCCAGAGAGTTGTATTGGGCAGCACATGCACCCAGCACTGCCAAGTGATGTAAAGAATTAATCTCCTGAATGGCGTGTGCAAATTATGTGATAACTAAAATATTAATAATAATATATTTATCCTGCCCGGGTCGACTAAAATAGGCAAACACATATACAAATATTATCAATATCTGGCCAATGATAACACAATGGATACACGCATAAGACTGTAAGACTGTAGGTTCTTTTGACTTCTGGTATATGCAGAGGACAAGCAGTTGACAAAATGACACAATAATGCAATAAAATCTTACAACAATATACAATACAGTTCTGAGACCGGCATACATATATATATCCAATGATTAAGGCAATAACCTGACCAGCATCTCGTATAGTTACCATCCTGACCAGGGGATCCCCCAACCGACTGTCAAGCTGGCAGCCTTCCTTCCTGCCTCTGCCCCCCTCTCCTTCTTGCCTCTGCTCTTCTCTTCTTCTGTGCTAGCAGTCTTCCTCTTGCCTATGGTTTTCCCCAATTATACACAAAAATAAAGCCTTTGATCTCTGGTCTTCTTTGATGACTGGTCTTTCTCCTCTTTTATGACCCTGGTCATAGGTTTTATGTTCTCCTAGTCCCAACCTTTGTTTGGATTTTGTCTCAGGATGCTGATACTATCTGCTTGGAAAACCTGCCCTAGGCCTTCCCACTTCATGTCATGCCATGTATATTCCTATATTTATATATGCAACATTATTAACCATATTGATTTTCCATAAAGGCCCCTTATTTACACTGATTATGGTCAGCCTTACGTTGGAAGGGGCGCTGTACAAGGCTGCAGGATGACACCCCCAAATTACAAAACAATGTATCCCCTCCAATGGCCCCCTCGCCCCTAAAAAATAAATCTGGCAGAGGTGAGCACCCCTCCCTGAGCTGATCAGGCTGCCTGTAACAAGCCTGGATTTGGAGCTGTTTGCTTTTATATGTGAAAATAAAAGCTTTTTGGCAAACATCATGGAGTTGGACAATCCTGTTATTCTTAGGGCTGGCACTCATCAGGTATACAGTAACCTTGGAAAAGAGAAGAAAGTCTGGTGCCCATTGGGCTCCCCAATAAACACAGCACCTCATGTGGCTGCTCCATCTGAACACCACAAAGGCTGGCCATGCCCATAGACAGCATTTTTTGTTGCTCCACCCCAGCCTGCACAACTCCCCCCACTGTGTATGTTGCATACTGCACATAAAATAAGAAATACTATACATTCCACAAGGGTGGAGATATTGATTTCCTAAAATGTAATTGTCCTGGAAGCCTTATCTAAAATAACAGCACTGAAGGCAGTGCATTATTAGGTTTATTTTTAATGCTTTAAATACAATGCCAATGTACTAAGAAGATTAAAGATTAGGCAGTGTTATCTTTAAATGCTTTCTTTATTTAGCAGTTCTTGATTTTTTTGCATGACATGGCAGTTTATGCTTTATTCTAGGAGTGGTCCATCATTCAAAATAAAGAGAAAATTACTGTAGTAACTAGTGTTGGGCGAACCCCAACCACAAAGGTTTGGCCAAACCTGGAAGAGGGCAGCCCATCAAGCAGCTTTTAGCCCATAGTGGTGAGTGAGGAGTATGCTTTAACCTAATGCAGAGTGTGCAGCACATAGAAAGTGGCTGTACACCTACCTGAGCCGACGCTCGGGTTGGCGTTCTTTTCTCATGCAAAATGTCCACAGTTGAGGCTTCAATAAGATGGCAACCCCATGAGTGAGGACACTGAAAGCCAGTGGACATTTTGCAAGAGGAAAGAACGCCGACCCCAATCGCTGGCTCAGGTAAGTGTACAGCTGCTTCCTAAGAGCTGTGCATTGGGTTAAAGCGCACCCCTCACTTGCCACCACCACCCACCTGCCACCACAATTTATTTATCTTTTAACAGTCCCAGTCCAATTCTGCCTCTGGGGGCTCCTTGACATACAGGCCCTCACCCACCTGGGCTCCCCAAATTTCAGGTCCCCATTAATTTCAATTGTGTTCGGGTCAAGTTCAGGTACCCAAACCAAACTTTTGTTCAAAGTTCGACCAAACTTGCCGAACCTCTAGGGCAGTGGTCCCCAACCCTGTCCTCAAGGCCCACCAACAGGCCAGGTTTTGCAGATCTCCACAAAGATGCACAGGTGGAGTAATTAGTGCAGCTGCAGAGCAATAGAGCTGGCTATTTGGAGATCCAAAAAACATGACCTGTTGGTGGGCCTTGAGGACAGGGTTGGGGACCACTGCTCTAGGGGATAGTCCAGCACTAGTAATAACACAAATATATGCTCAACTTCAGTAAACATCTTACTTTTAATACACAATACAGTAGATATCTTAAAACAGACCAAAACTCTCTAAGCAGCCCCCACTTTAGTTCCTGGGGTGAAGCATTGAGCTTGGTTGCAGCAAATTTTTTTTTTGCAGCCGTAGCCACCCCCAGTCCACAGATATGAGATCGCTGATTGACCAGCACCTTAAGCAATCCACTTCAAAATTGGCTTGGCTTGGTCTTGGCTTGCTCGTCCCTAGTCCTGATTATTATCTAGAGATTAACTTTTACTAGGTCTTACCATCACCAGTATCTCTTCTGATTATGAAGCCCCCAGGCACAAAAAAAGCACCGTTAAAAAACTAGACCATTTTTTAGGCACTGTGGATTAGATAAGACTTGTAATGATTTTACAGATGCTACAGCTACAACCATGGTAAATTATTTCTTTAACATGAAAAAGTAGATGGAATTTGTAGACTGCTGACTTTTTCCTATTAGAGAAGGAGGCGGGAACATTTTTTTAATAGAGACTCTGCTGTAAAGAAAGAAGGAAACAATAGCCAGCTGTCACAGCTAACTGATATGCACCTTTGATCAGCCAAATGAATGTTGCAGGCATTTCTTATAGGAAGGAGATTGCTTATCGATCTATATCAAAATATGCATGCTAATCCCACACAGAGGAGAGTATTTTCAAGTGGAGTTAATAATCTGATTGTTGTCCTGTCTGCTGCAATTCACTGAGCTCCGACTTCTAATCAGTCTGAGGTTCTGCAGTCAAATGCACTTTGTGCTTTAAATTTGGATTTGTGACAGTGATTGAGGAGGCCATGTAAAGATGTTGACAAATCAAATTGTTTGTTCCAGCAGTGTTTTGCCAGCGATCAAGTCCAAAGTAATAACCTGTGAATTTGTTCATTACTTCTCGGGTGAAAAAGAATGATAAATTTCACCTGGACGATGATCGGGTAAAGTGATAATTTTGAGAAAGGGATACAAGGAAAATCATTCTCATCCACTGCGGAAAATTATAGAAAGTACACCTGCCACCTTGGCATATGCCCTGTCAACACTTGGTAGCTCAGTAGACAGGTTGCCTTAAACTGGACCAACAGCCTTTCAAAGTTGAAAAAAAGATACTGAATCATTGTCAGCACTTACACATTTACACTGCTGCCTGGATTTAAAAAAAAAAGCAATGCAAAGCGTCTGGAAACCCAGCAGCACTGGAACTTTGTAGGCCACTGGCAGACCTATAAGATTCTATTGAGGGGGGAAATCAACCATGGCAGGAGTTACAAAAAGGTAAATACATTTTTATGTGCAGCAATCTGAATTGCCCTGGGGAGGGATACATATGAGCACGGTTTCTTGTAAGGTGTTGGTACGGTTTAACAATATAGTAGCTCCTCTTTTTTAGACCAGTGACCTGCTTTACACTGCTAAGCTAGGGATGTAGAATAGAGTAGCCAATGCTTGCGGTGACAAATGGCACCATGGCTTATTATGGTGACCTTCCTGCCACCAACATCCATAGGCATCTGACAGGGAAAGGTGTTGGATATGACCCCAAAAAGGGACATCTATATAAAACAGAAGACTTTTTTTCTTAATGTCCCATAGGTTTTTAAACCTGGCCCAATAAAGAAATGATTCCCTGTCAACTTTCAACTAGGTAAGTTCTACACTACCCATATTTCTTTGAAGTAGGGGCTTTCCCCTACTTAATTTAATGATTTGCACAGTAAAGAAACATTCCAGGCAACCTAAATAAATTAACTACATTTATCTGCTTGCCACCATGCTCTGCCCTTATAGTCCTGTGGGCTGCAGTGCTCTCGTTTCGTATCGGTCTGCTCCAAAGTTAGAAAATTTGCTGGGGTCATACATAGTGATGAGCTGGACCCGGGACAATCCAGTTTGGAAGCCCTCCCGTTGAATAGCCTGCCAGTATCTGGCAATTGTATTCAGCAACTGGCACTCTATGCTGGATACAACAACTATGGCCTTCACTATACTTTTAATGGTATAGGGGCCTCCTTTGACGAGCGTGCTCCTGCGCCAGGCATTCGTGAATGGACTGCACTGGCAAGCATGCTGTTCAAGCGTGCTTGGCAAACTCTGGCTAGATTTGTCCCTTAGCCAATTCTTAGCCGAAATTGAAAAGTGGAGCCAAGCACGCTGATTGTATGAGAGCTCATGTATGCGCTGTAGGCCCGGGAAAAGGTTTTTTATGGGCAAACTGGGGGGTTTCACACAGTGGGGCATGTCATATTGGGGTGCCCCGGGGCAAGGGCCAAAGCCCAGGTTTGGTCCACTCAGAACTGAACACTTGACTGTCGTTGTAATGTCTATTTCAATAAAAACTATTGGAACCCAACAGAGATTCACCAAGAACAAGATTCAAATGATAGTATGCATCTTCATCAGTGATCCAAAGATCATGTCAGTCAAGTCTCCTAGAAACCCTAGCTGACACAACAAATGTTGTTATGATCTTCTTACATCAATCAGTGGTTGGATTGACTTTATTGGGCCACATGTACATATAAAATTAATTTATAAAATCTGATGATACAACAAATGAGTGTTGGAGGTACTGATGCTAACAGTCCGGGACCAGCTGGCTTACAAATCTAGTTACTGCACATTATTGTTTCAATGTTTTATGCCAAAAGTGTTCTATGGGTAAATGATGGTAGCTCAAGATAACTGCGAATAAAATCTTGTGTAAAATATCTGCTAATCTCCGAAGACAAAACAAGACAAATATTTATCAGATTATACATTCTGTTTAAACTATAATAATCCCTAACATTCTCATTCCTTTAATTTGTAGGGGGTTTCTAGTAAATAACAAGGGAAGCTGAAAAACAAAAAGGCCTGTTATAATATATCTCTCACCCAAATCATATATATATATATATATATATATATATATATATATATATATATATATATCAGACTTGAATTAATGAATAAAGACAGCTCCATTGTCACTTCATTACACAGGTACAATAGATTGTAACTGGCCTCTGTTCAATTCCAAGTAGCCAGATGGATAACTCTGACCTTTGCACTTTTGACCTCTATGCCTTAAATCCTTCTTTCTTTGTTTCAGTGTTTGCATTTTTTTGACAGGTGAACTGTTCTTTCTGACAAAATGTGTTTTCTTCTTCCAGCTAGACAAAATGATGGAAGATGACCCTTGTATCTAACAACAGAATACATAATGGCTGGAGTAGGAAGATTTTTTTATATTATTGTTTTAAATATTTGTCCCTAGGCAACTTAAAGATTGCTACCATCTGTATATTTTTCCTACTGGTTGGCTGTATTTCTTAACTTCTATTAAATAGACATTAATCATCCTATAGGCTTAAAGCAAACCGGTCCTCCTTTGCAACCACTAAGCCCACAAACATAAATAAAGTTAGGCTGCAAGTATAAGTTACCCATGTGGTCACAATGCAGGAAACGCCTTTGCATACCTGTGTTTGGTAAACACATCTACACCTCTCTAGGCTTCCCCATTTTACTTTATAAATCACACATCAAAGCCTCTGGGGCTGAAGTTACAATGGTTGTCATATTCCTTCAAGAAACCGGTACAGGAAGTAAAACACTTTCCTGACAAGTTGAATTGAACCCTATTAATCCAGACCAACACCCTTGAACAGTTGAAAAAACTTTCCAAAACTCACTTGCCCCATCTGCACGCATGATACAGAATCTTTGTCAGCACTTAAAGATTGAGGAGGCATTTCATGATTTTTTTATGGTTGTAGATATCTTGGAGCACCCGGGAGACTTCTTCCTTTCCCAGCATCTCAGCCGTGCTGCTGTCTGGACAAAATTGACATAGCCCACAATGCAAAGCCTTAAGTAACCCAGCGCCACTTCCGTTTTGCAGGTCACTGGCAGATCCAAAGGACGCAATTGAGGGGGGGAAATAAGCCAAACAAGTCTATAGGGTTCTGGGAGATACAAAATCCCTCTACCCCCTAGTGGCAGGAGCACCAAAAAATCACAACAACTAGAGATGAGCGAACTTTTGAAAAATTCGATTCGGCTGATTCGCCGAATTTTCCGACAAAATTTGTTTCGGTTCGAATTTATTCGCGACGAATCGCTATTAAAATCGGCTATTTCTGAGCCTCCTAGAGCCTCAATAGGGTTGTAAACCATTCTGCCTTGCTGTAACACGCATAGGATGCGTGCTGGGTTAGTTAAATAATACTGTAAATAAATATCACATGCAGATCAGAGGCATCGCTAATAGAATCGCAGAGCGGCACAATTGCAGAGAGTTGAAGTGGCATCACTATGAGGGGCAGGAGCCCAAACATTGCTTTAAAGAGACACTGGAGTTGGTAGCAGGAGCCCAAAAATTGGATGAATCACACCCTGGAGTTGGCAGCAGCAGCAGGAGCCCAAACATTACTTTAAAGAGACACTGGAGTTGGCAGCAGGAGCCCAAAAATTGGATGAATCACACCCTGGAGTTGGCAGCAGCAGGAGCCCAAACATTACTTTAAAGAGACACTGGAGTTGGCAGCAGGAGCCCAAGAATTGGATGAATCACACCCTGGAGTTGGCAGCAGCAGCAGGAGCCCAAACATAACTTTAAAGAGACACTGGAGTTGGCAGCAGGAGCCCAAAAATTGGATGAATCACACCCTGGAGTTGCAAGCAGCAGCAGCAGGAGGCCAAACATTGGCTGAAAGGCACACCCTGAAGTTGGCATCAGCAGGAGGCCAAAAATTGGTTGGAAGGCACACCCTGAAGTTGGCATCAGCAGGAGGCCAAAAATTGGCCTAAAGACATAAATATGTTTTGCACCATTTAGAAAGTGTAAAACGTGGCACCATGCTGAATCTAGTCGCATGCATCAGGCATTGGTGGGTGGAAATCCTGGCTGATCCATCCCTGATTCATTTTGACAAAGGTGAGTCTCTCCA